>OW026436.1:1250000-2500000 GCA_932274075.1 Diarsia rubi
ACTCTGCAAGCTATGTCAGTAACTTCAGACTTCTGCTGATTAAAAACCACCCATGTTCGTTCTTAGCCCTTTGTGTCCGGGTCCGCGGTATTTTTTTCAAACAATCCCTACAGCTCCGGCAGACCCCTGCACTGTTGCCGACATCTCTTTGAGGCACGCGTGGAACACGAACGCGCCGTAGACACGCGCTGTCGTCGTCTTAGGACGGACGGACGGTAAGGTAGCCCATTACTCGCCGTCCACAGGCCCGCGCCTAGGTTGGCTGGAAGTCAACACGTCGCACGCTTAATCATATACTGACATAACTCTAAAAAGACGTTTTTCGAGAAATCGCTAAAAACGATTTAGCAAACCTGACTTACCTTACAAAATGGCTTATTACTTAAAGAAAATAGCTTTATATAATGAAATAATGTATTGTAGGGATAGTTGATAAAGTGAGTATTGTATTTGAATATAATTTTAAAAGAAATTTAGATTTTTTACTATAAATTAATCGGTTAAAAAAATTGTTCCTCAAGATGCGTCACTTTAATATAAAATATAAAGTTACATTGATTTAATACTGGTGACACATTTTGAAATGAGTCCGTGTTTTATTTAATATATAACTAAAGAATACCCATTATTAAGGTATGGGTCCTTGTACTATGAAGTGAGATTTTAATACTGGTGACATATTTTGAAATGAGTCCGTATTTTATTCAATGTATGTTCTTATTGTTATGATAATGAGTCTATAAGGTATATAAAATAAAAGATAAGCATAATATTTCAAAAACATAGTAAAGTTCAAATAAAATGCTGACCTGTGTCAGTCCCTACCACCAATGAGGCTACTGTTATCCTGTTAACAGTCAAGTAATAATTAACTGTAGGTACCTACTCCTACTCCTACCTATTATTATTATTATTCAAATACCTAATCACAGTACACAATTTGTAAATTTTATAAATAATTTCAATAAAATTTACCTTTGAATTTTACACAAAAGCGACTTAATTACTAATTCGACACTTTTAAATAAAAACACGAGATGTTCACGATCTTAGTCCTTGACGCATACTGATATATGTCTCTGTCTCGTAAAAACGTTTGCCGAAACGTTTGCGTGTGAAAGAGACAGATGTAGGTTTAACTCCGCATAGAAACAAGATAAAAAAAAAACCGAGATCGGCCGAAAGAGGGCGTTAAAATAAACTTCTTGGTATACTTAATTAAACTTTGACCGAAACACTAATCGGTCAGTATATTATTAAGCGTGCGACGTGTCTCCGACGCCCGAAGCGTCTCACGCGGCGGCTGACACGAGACAAAATGTACCTGTCACGAGTAACCTGTAATCCCCGTAGCGGTAGGTAGGTGTAGTCGGCGAAATAAGGGTATTGTGTACCCTTATTTCCCTGGGTACGGTTGAGTAGCATGTAACAGTCGCGCTTGTGATCACTCAACCCAGGATATAGTCACTACAGTTCTTTTCCTGATAATTTCGTTTCCGCCAAAGAAACAATTTATTTTGCGTAAGCGTAGTGAAACGAAATCTACGAAACAATTTTCGCAACCTCGATTGCTCTACTCACCCCTCTGTGACAGCTGCGACATCGCACGTACATTATCGAAGTTGCCAGAATGTTCGAGTGCACTCCTCACGGCTTTCACGTTTTCTTTACATACTGTCTGATACAGTGCTGATCTAGTATAAAATAGCAATAGACAAGACAATATAAAGTAATTGCTGCTTGCGACCTTCCTGTGACTGTTGTTTGCGAGAAATTATTATTAAGAAATGTTACTTCCCTTTTTAAATCGGGTTTTATTACCAACTAGCTGTTGCCAGCGGCTTCACCCGCTACAACCCACGGGAATATAAAATCGGGATAAAACTCCTATCCTATTTGTTAATCCAGGATATAAACTATCTGTGTACCAAATTTCATCCAAATCCGTGCAGTAGTTTTTGCGTGAAGAAGTAACAAACATACACACTCACACACTCACAACTTTCGCCTTTATAGTGTGATAGTGTGATTTCAAGGGTTTTTTTAGGACGAATCCCAGTAGTTAGATGCAAATGCAGCTACCAGTAAAAGTCTGATCAATGTCGCTCCAGTGGTTTTGGAGAATGGAGAACAAACAGACAAACATGTGTTTTATTTTCATAATATGCAGTCAGTCACACGGCACAGTACTAAACTTTAATGTCTAAATTCAGAACCCAGTAAAAAGTAAGCAAAATCAAAATTATCTTACGAAAATTTACGGCTACCCGAGTCGGAGACAAACCCAGACCCTTCAACTCCCGCTGCGCGTCAAAGCGTCATATTATCAACGAACGTTCAGAGCTATCGAGGGGCACTCCACGTCTCCTAGACGTCGCATTATCGTTCTCCACCACAAAAGATTTGACACTCGAGGGTTTCTGCAAACTTTCGAGTTGTTGGTTGTTGTATATTGTATCTTAAGTATAGTGAGTGAGGATAATACTTTATGTATAAGTTACTACTTATATTTTAAATGTGACCTACTGGTGGTGCCCATTATCAGACTTGCGCCTGATAAATTTAATCCATACCTTACCTGATACTTGAACAGCGTAGAAAATACATATCGAATACGTAATAAGTGATTCTAAAACTTGAGAGTTGCCCTTGCCCTCGATTTCGCTAGGATACCATCATCAGATCCTGACTTGGTGACAATGGGACCATACTCGTTCGAATACATAAGAATTTTGAAAATTGGTCTACAATTGACGGAGCTATCGGTGAACATACCCAACAAAAATACACACGCAAATAAAGAACCTCCCCTTTTTAACCGACTTTCAACAGGAGGAGGTTATCAATTCATCGGAAGTCTGTTATAAAGCAACTGCAACTGTCAGCAAAAGCAACTGTTCAGTAGTCGACACGACCACTGCTGCTGCCTGCCATGTCGTTATTATAGTGAGAGGTCAAACAGACTAGCAGCACTTTGCTGTCAACAGAGGCAACTTCAGCTGTCTGCAAAAGCAACTTGGGCGGCGTTTGCTGTCAGGTCGAGCTGAGAGTTGATTCTGTCGACAGCAAAGTGCGGTTCGTGTGTACGGGGCCTTACTCAAAGAAACCGCTTCCGTAGATGAAATCATGGTCGCCTGATGCTGTTGAGTGCCAATCGACTCAGTTTCGGGCCGTCACTGGCTGTCACTACGTCAGTCCAACCCAACACAAGACATTTTGACAATTGGCTTCGCGAAATTGAAGATTGATCTGGTTGTTCTAACCTAACAGACAGGTGTGTTGCTGGGGAGTCTGTTCCGCCACTTCTTCTTTCCAGCTAAACAGCGTACAGCTTAGCTTTACAGCTAACTATAGGAAGTGTCGACGGGTGGGCGTTTTGGGGAACTGTCTCTTGTAAATAAACTTTGACGTTCGAAAAGTGCTGATTATTAGCCTAATTTTAATAAATGACATTTGACTTTGATATATAAAAAATCTCCAAAGAAACACATTTTAGCGGATTTAAAATTTTAAGCTATCTTCGGGTAGTGTTCTAATCTAACCTATTTTTTCTGTTGTGTAACCGTCGCGTCGCTAATGTATTTAGAAATAAGTTTTTTCTCATTTAAGTGAATGTAATTCTTTTTGAGAAATAAAGTTCTTAAACCATAAACCATATTTGAAGAAAATAAATGACGGTACAGTTGAAGCAGTGGTGATCGGAATTAATACCGCAGCGGGAGGTCACTTGCATTTTTTACATGACTGCCCCAAAAAAAGAGTGTTTATCAATTTCAATGCTAGAATTTTCTATTAAATAAATATAGTAGTTTTATCACAGGTATTTAAATTATTAACAACAATCGCAAGACATTAATGGACAAAAAAAAACTTTCGTAAAAATACGTATCTGCAGATGCGTATTTTTGAAAACTTAAAGTATCAGATTAATCGTGAAGCACTCAACATTGAAAATACCACCTCATTGCTAACTAGTTAAAGTTTATATTCCGGTACCTTGTTCTCCTCTTTAATACCCTTTGGAAATAATCTGGTTAATAATAGAGTGGTCGCAGTTTATAAAGTTTTTTCGCTATTAACTTTAAAGCGTTTAATTCGAGGTCTTGGATAAAGGAATTCTGTATTACTTTAGTTGTTTTTCGAGCAAATTGGAAGTAATTACTGGTACATTTAACGCGACGGGTTTATCATAAATTGGTTCTCGTTATAAAATGGATATTAGTGTGATAAAGTACTGAATAATTTTATTAATACAAGAAGCAAAGCACATCGGTTATCACGCATTTAGGAAGTATTTTTTTTCCGTACCCAAAGGGTAAAAACAGGACCCTGTTACTAAGAATCCACTGTCCGTCCGTCTGTCTGTCTATCAGAGATTATTCAGGGGCTGCTTTAACATTACTGGCTCAGCATTTCAGACTGGCATGCGCAATGTATTAAAAATAAATATAATAGTAACATGTCATTCAGACTAAACATTACTGTAACATGTTATATAACCACGTTTTATAACATAATGTGATACGATCTGTACGCACCTTTACGTTTTCACGAAAATAGTGTTTTGGAAGCCATACTACTTCGAAAAAAGTTTTATCTCTAAGTAGAAACCATTTATTTTACGGATAAGAATGCCCCAGTAGAATTTAGGAATTTTAAATCTTGAATTTCAGATATGTTAGTAATTGCAAGCTTCATACTATTTGTTTTGCATTATCAGTCTAAACATTTGCTTGTGATAAGCACGGATGTTACTACACACTGTCAGAACAATATTTACAAGCAATTTGGCAATTCGTGTTGAACACAGCACTTTTAAGTAGCGCATTGTCCAATGCGCTACTTATAATATCACTCATGTCACTACATAATTATGACGAAAGTCTTCCGCCGCGTCTGTCTGTCTGTTCGCGATTAACTCAAAAACTACTGCACCGATTTTCATGCTGTTTTCATCAATGGTTTTTGAAAGGTTTTAGTATATAATTTGACCGACATCCACGAAGGTGAAGCCCAAGGCATTAGCTAGTATAATATAAGTAGGTATAGTTGGATATAAATAATGTGGGAAAGTTTTCTTGGTAATATTAATATCACGACAAAGTTTCAAGTGATGGTCACTTTGTGACTGAATACATTATGTTAGTGAATTTCAAAGTGTTAGTCAAAAGAGTTATTCTGGATTGGACAGGAATCACTTTGATTTTCTTCAGTATTTGGTTCAGTTTCTCATCCTGCTTTAGAGAAGGTAAGTCTTGTGCTGCATTTTGATAATACCTAATACTCCTGTAATATCCGACTGCTAGGACACCACCAATCTGTGAGATGATCACAAACGCGATCTGTAATTTATTTTCATCAGGGAACCTATCTTCTATGCAACTACACTAATAAATAAAATTGAAGTAGGTACATAACTGGGTACCGCTGGCTACCAAGTGATAAAAAATCGAATACTTTTTAAATTTCACTAAATCAGCTTTTTAACATTTAAGCTACTGCTTTTCTGCATGGAATATTTTAATATATTTTTTAGAAACACCCACATGCTGACAAACATTCGACAGGATGTGAGTAATCACGCACAGTACCACAAAAAATATAAAGAAAGAAAGAAAACATATTTATTTGGCATATACCATAAGTATTAGTATTAAGTTAGTATTGATTGATTGATTGAAAAAATACAAAAAACTAGAACCTAAACAGGGAACATAAAAGAGTTAAAATAATATAAAAAAAATTAAAAAACATCAATAGTATTTCTATGTAAATTAATAGGTAATGCCACAAAGCTTATAAAATAATTATTGGAAAGAAATAAAAACTGAAGAGCTACGACATTTTTTAAAAGAACACAATTTTACTGTCTCTGTAGAATGACCCAACTATCTTATTGTAATTACGGTACTTAAACCAAAAAATAACATTTTTTGGCCTGTTTTGTCTTTTTACTCGACTTCCCAAAAAAGAGGAGGTCCTCAATTCGATTGTGTTGTCAAAACTCTGTTATTTATGAACTGATTAAAAAAAAAACTCATTACTCTATCGAGATTTGTATGAAGTGTTTCTCATTTGGTTAACAAATAGGTGAATGTCGGTCGGCAAGCAGGCTCCTTCCACTTTCAGTTTGTAATTTTTAGGTTTTGACTTTAGTTTGGTTTTCAGTAACATACATGTCCTGCGGTGTCGACAATTCTCCAGATTCGCATTTTTATGAGGGGGTCGCCAGAATAGAGGACTATCCATGGCTTGGAGTCCTATACTATCCCCACAGTAAGTTTTTATTCATCATTATCATCCACAGTTCGATATCCCCCACTGCTGGTATTTCTTTGTTTGTGACATTCACACTTTATTTCTTACCGTATACGCATACCAACCAGGCCGTCTAATAAAATGGATAGCAAAATAACTCACATTCCATTTGTTTTGAATTCAGATAGACATAAGTTCACAACTGCAGTAGTGCTCGTAACCAGACAGATTGTTCTTGCAGCGGCTACTGAAATAGATAAGCTGGCTAAAGATGACTTCAGGTAACTATAGAGGAAAGTCACCAAATATGAAATAGTATCTTAATATGGAATACCTTCATTTCTCTAAGACTATAAGTATGAAACGCAACACTCGACCATCTTCTGTTCCATTCGGTCTACTAACACGTACGTGGTGCAATAGACAGAATGGAACAGAAGATGGTCGAGTGTTGCGTTTCATACTTATAGTCTTAGAGAAATGAAGGTATTCCATATTAAGATACTATTTCATATTTGGTGACTTTCCTCTACTATAACAAATTTTAAAGTAAGCAGAACAGTTCGGATTGGCAGAGTGTCACAACCAGTCTTACCAAGAGGCAAAAATAATTCTTCTTTCGATAACTTTTTTTTAAATTTCCTGGTGGAAAATCTTCATGGCTGTCCTTCACCCTGGGGTGAGCGCGAGAGGTCTATCAAATCAAATCAATCAAAATCATTTATTTCAAGTAGGCCAGTTACAGGCTCTTTTGAATAGTCGAACAAATACTAAATTTTAATAAGCTTATAAACTAAGCTACAGTCCCACTCACAAGGCATAATAACTGCCAGTGTGTTGGTCTCATGAGAAGAATGGCAAGAAACTTCATGGACACCCTTCTAAATCATAATATTGTTACAAAATTGTTGTACTTTGTATACATCATTCATATTGAGATTGGAATATTATCATGTGAGAACGATGTAGCAAGATGTGCACGATAAGTGCACAGTATCAGACTCTAACCGAATAAAAACCATTCCGGTGTTCCCTTCTCACACTTACACCGGGGATCATGGGCACTAGGGCGCCTTCCACGATTCCTGACTAGTGCCATCTGTGGGCTTCCTCAAGTCCGCAGGGAGAGTAAGGTGTACCTTACGCTCCCTCCCTACCTACTACCCCCGTGACGCAATGGTAACTTAGCCTAATTCTATTATTTTAGGAATAAGGCGCGTGTTATAATCGGCCACAACTGCAGCGGTCCCCGCGTCGGCATCCGTGACTATACTTACCATCCTGACTACTCCAAGAACACGTACAGTACATTGGCTATCATCCAGTTGGAAATCGACCATGTGACTATACGTGAGAAAGCTAACTATGGCTATAATGACTCGGCAAACAGTACAATAAGCCCGGTTTTATAAGCGTGCTTATGTCCAGCTGTAGACGTCTTCGACTAAACTTATGATATGGGTGGCATAAGATGACAACAGTATAAAGAAGATTTTAATCTCCAGTTTTAGATTCCCTTATTATTAATAGGAAAGAAAGAGTAGACCCAAGATGCTGCCTTGGTGGACACCTCTTCATGTTTTGTGAGGTTTTTAAGAAAAAAAACACATTTCGTGATTCGTGCTAATGATGTCCAATACCATAGATCCTTAATTTTGCAGGACTATATATTCCACGGAATATAGGTACATTTTAAAATATTAGTTCATGATACACGAAATCAAATGCCTGTCCAAGTGAAAGGAAGGTCTTATTTGCTAATGTTTTCATGTTGATTTGTTGTTTAATTTTTACATAAAATTTTCAAAAACATTATTTCAGAGTTGCGACCCATTTGTCCACCTCCAACATATTTCAAGGACCAGAATTTCTATGCGATGGTATTATCGGACAGTAAGTATAATTTTGCTTGAGTAACTATTAATAGAACAAATACTTGTTGTTTTAATTCAAATAAGTATTATTTTGAATAAAATTGTGCCTTGATCGACTGGAAAACAAAAATCTTTATGGAAAAAAACAGGAAACCAAATACAATAAACTTGCTGGAATACGCGTTACTTTCTTGCTGTTGTTTTAGATTGTAAACGGTCTAAGGTGAGGATACACAAAATGACTTACGTTTCTCCGGATCAATGTAAGTCCTATTACAGGCGATCAGAGGTAAGTGTCATTCCTTACAATTTTGACTTAGTTCTTAAGCTAAGTTAAACTGTTAAAGAATCGATTTTACCGGCACGCAGTGGCTGAGCGATTGGACTGCTTCGCTGCGTGTCGCAGGTTCGATCCCCGCATGAAACAAATATTTGTATGGCCTACAGATAGTTGTTCCGTGTTAGGCAACGTTTTTTTTTTAAAAAAAAAGGGCGTGGTTCTTGTGGCCATTTTAGCTTTGCTGTTGCTTTACTTTTTATTTTCTTAGGCTTCTGAATGCCAAAAAGGCCGTAAGCTTATTATGATGGCCGGATCAAAATCAAAATCAAAATCATTTATTTCAAGTAGGCTAGTTACAGGCTCTTTTGAATAGTCGAACAAATACTAAATTTTAATAAGCTAATAAACTAAGCTACAGTCCCACTCACAAGGCATAATAACTGTCAGTGTACTGTAGTTGCCGATTCCAAAGCGTTGGTCTCATGAGAAGAATGGCAAGAAACTTTTAAATCATAATATTGTTACAAAACTTTGGTTATATCATTCATATTGAGATTGGTATATAATCATGTGAGAACGATGTAGCAAGATGTGCACAATAAGTGTCGACAGTAAAGCCAAAACGACGATTCAAAAATAATATAATAATTCAAAAAAGCCGTGGCAGCTAAGAGGTGACCAGTCACAACTGACAGCACCCGTTCACGAGCATGACGCATGGATCAGCACCGGACTTTCTGAAACACGGAAGCTTTTAATGGAATACGATGCTTAAAGCAAACGTGTCTTACGTCAAGTGCACGTGTTCACGACCTCTGGCGATGTGACTTGTATGTCACAACCTGCCAATCGCTTGAGCGCCTAATTCGTGGCCAAGCGGTAAGGATGTAAGCTCGTAATAGCTTGGCTTTTCGAATTGGAATAAAAACGTCGTGCCAAACAAGCTTAAATCAAACAGTTTTATATATACATTTTTTCTTTAGATCGGCTTTTAAGATCATGAGGGGTCTAATAGTCTATCCCTAATAGCAGATTTCTAATTACAGCTCGACGTAGATACCTTATGGCCATCACATACGGCTTGTGCCAGAAGTCAGTCAGGAGGCCGCTGCGTCTGGCGGAGTGGTGCCATACTTGTGGTGAAGGTGGACAATCGCTGGAGACTGGTTAAGTACCATCATCATCATCATCAGCCTATAATGTTCCCACTGCAGGGACTCAGGCCTCCTCTCTAGGAGAGGGATAGGCTATAATCCACCACGCGGGCCCAGTGCGGGTTGGTAGATGTCACAAGTCCTCAAAATTTTTGATTCTAAGACATGCCGGTTTCCTCACGATGTTTTCCTTCACCGTTTTTTGTTTTGATGAAATTACACAAAGTAATGCGCCTGCCTGGGTTCGAACCCACGACGTTCGTAAGTCGGGGCCGACACCACTGGGTTAAGTACCAAATGGTTATAATCCCGTCATGTAAATCGTTATACTTCGGCCTTCTTATTCGATGGAAGCCAAGGCACGTTGTCATCATCTTCTTACACTTGTTCTGGGGTCTTCTTTCATTCTCCAATGTTAAGTTATCATTTTTTTCTTTATTTAAAAATACTTTGCTACGTATTTTTTATTTGAAAAATTCCTGTTCTGCTAGAAATCAGACTGAATGAATGCTACTTTCTAGTTAGGCTTCGGTGTGTACGGTCCAGGCTGCGAGGCACCTGCGAGGTTCCTAGACTACGGGATGTACCACGAGTGGGTGCAGCGCACCGTCCAGAGGATCGGAAGACCTGCCATCACTAATCTGGACGACAACCATGTCGTGTTGCGAAGAAGTAAGTTGTAGTGGTGATTAGTTTTCGACTCAAATGCTTTATTTGCGTTTATAAGCATCAAGTCATTCTATAATGTTCCCCCTGTTGGGACACAGGCCTCTTCTAGATAAGAAGGGTTTCCTCTTGACTGTACGTACGTATTTTATAGCATACCTACAAGTTCCATGTCTCAAGGGGCGAGCCATGTTGCCATAAACCAGGTACAAAACATGGCGTGGACATTTCTGAGGGAAAAACCCAATGACACACTTTGCCCGACCCAGAAATCGAATTTAGGACCTCAAGCTTAGCAGTCGCGCTTGCGACCACTATACCAATGGGGTAGGGATGAACTAAATTACATAAGTTCACGAAATGTATTTCTGTACTAAAGACTCAGTGGGAGTTATAAGAGTTCCAGGATAAGTATAACTGCCCGTTGGAGCTGCGGGTTTTTGGAAACAGAAGGGCTAAGAAGGAACATGGGTGGTTTTTAGTCAGTAGAAGTCTGACACTCCCTACCACTTAGGGAGTCATTTGATGATTTCCCACCCCCAAAAAAACAAAAGTATAAGTATCACTATTTGTTGATCTTATTTTCAGGTTATTCTAAAGTTCAGAGGTTCGGTCCTTGCGATGGGGATGAGACGCGCAGACAACTCTACACAGAAGAGACGAAGATCGGAATTAAAAAAAGACCACATTTACTTATGAGACATAACGTAAGTTCTTAAATTCGGAGTTCCTTTTAACGATCATCACCATTCTCCTTCGCTTCAACATCATCATCATCATCAACAGCCTATTAATGTTCCCACTGCTGGAACAGCGACCTCCTCTCTTTGAGAGGGAATATAATCTACCACGCGGGCCCAGTGCGGATTTGTAGATGTCACATGTCTTCGATTTTTTTGGTTCTAAGACATGCCGGTTTCCTCACTATGTTTTCCTTCACCGTTTTGAGAGCAGCGGTGATGAAATAAATTACACAAAGTAATGTGCCTGCCTAGGTTCGAACCCACGACCTGCTGTTCGTAAGTTGGGGCCGCCACCACTGGGCCACCGCTGCTCTCATCTGCATCATCATCATACACAGTGAAAATTCACCTGCCAGCAGGGTGGAGGCATCTCTTTGGTGGTGCTAATCTCCACGTTCCTGTGCAATCCTCATCCAGATTTTTATCCCAATGGCAACTGTGTCGTCTGCTTATCTCGCTGGTAGATGATCCGTATTTCTTTTCTCCTTCTCTTAGCCCAATTTATTTGGCGTCGGCGCAGCATAACATCTTCATTTTACTTACTTTTCTCAGTAGTCCCTTCTTTTCTAGCCGCGTAACTATGGCCTCATAGACCAGTAACTATGGTAATAAGATACCGCTTGGTAAGACTGGTGATCAGACTTCCCAGCTTCTGATTACTCGGAACGACTAATCAGAAGCCTAACCTAACCTAATTTTTAACCGACTTTAAGGGGGAGGAGGTTGTTTTCAGAAGTCAGTGGCAAAAAAGTCAATAAAACATGCAAAATAAACGACTAGTTTGTTAGTGTTTTTGGATATCGTTTATTTTTTTTTGCAAAATGTTTTTATAAACTGTGTTATTTTAATTTCTTTCTTTCTTTCTTTCTTTGATTTTCAGTTGACTATAGTCGCGGATGTGGAATACTCTTGCGTGATATTAAGAGCTGACTATGACAAGCGAAAAGCTCACAATAAGAAGCCAAAGTTGCGGATTCGGCGATGGTGTTCGGGTGGTGGTAACGTATGCTACGGATTCGGACGTATGGAGATGCACTTCGACATCGAAATTGCTTTCATAAAATCTGTTAGCTTGCAAATTACAGCCTACGGAAGAGAAGCGGCATTTATCGATCCCTTATTAGCAAATAAGTACTTGAATCGTCATAAAGAACATCCATTTCTCATAAGTTATAATGCTACTAAAGAACTGGTAAAGCCGTGGTTGTCTAATTCCACATATATTTGGTACGGTAAAGGTCCATTCAAGATTTAGGGTTGTATAGATTATTTCTATATTATAAAGGAGACATTTTTTTGTGTTAGGATTATACATGTATAGCCTAGTCAACGAGTTCAAAAACGTGTTAAATAGAAGTAAAGCTCCTAAATATATGTGCGATAGCTCATTCGATTCGGAAAGACTTTTTTTTAAGGGTTTATTAGCAGCCCGTCGGGGCTGCGGGTTGTTCACAAGCTACCGCGGCCTCGACATATAGGGCTAAGAAGGAACATGGGTGGTTTTTAGTCAGTGTAACTCTGACTCTCCCTGTCGCTCTGCCCAAGAGCGAGAGGGGTTATTTGATGATTTTCCACCCGCCAAAAAAAGGGTTATTAGCATATCAAAAATTGCAATTATTATTTCTTATAAATATATGTGATTATGCTTAGTGCTTTCGGATTGGTCCCATTTAATTTGATCAATATCGTTTTGGTTCTTAATTTTTTTTTTCCTGGCCTTTCTTGACGTGATGACTTTAATAACTTAGACAAAGACTGTGATAAAAAGGATAAAATAAAAAACTTTTTGCAAAAATGAGAAACGAACTAAAAAAAACCCCTGCCTAAATCGTCCAAAAAAAACTTTACTTTCGGAAGTCGGTAGCAAAAAAAAATCTATGAAACCAACGAAGTCACCGACTTCCAAAAGTATTTTTTTTCAGATTTTTTTCATTATCTTATTTTTATTCATAATGTTAGCAAATTATGATAGCGATTAAACTAAACATTACAATGTTTAATTAAAACGAATTATTATAAGTGTATTTGTAGACAGTTCGGTGTAAAGCACCTCCAAAGCCTATCAATGGGTGTTGCTTGTGAAACTGACAATCTTACGATACGATTACTTATCATAACATGTTATAAACCGTTGTTATATACCACAAAAACATAAACAACAATTTTATTAATAAATAGCATAATGTCCAATAAGTTTGTGAATATTTAGTTACCAAGTGTTATATTATTACTTAGTATAAAAAAAAATATTATTACTGCTTCAATGCATTTGTTATTAAAACACAACACTAATGAGCATAACTAACTAACTAATAATGATTTAAAACAATATCAGGTTAAGTGGAGCATTTTAAGCTGAGCAGATAATTGCTGAGCTGTCCATCGAGATGTTCTAGCAAGTTCTAGAAACAGAACATAAGAAGGCAGTGAAAAAATTAGGTCGTTATTTTACTACTTTATAGAAAACATGATTACAATAGAAATAAAAAATATAAAGATATATAGAGTCAAAAAAAACCTGTTTTACAAATATGTAAAACAGGTTTTTTTGACTAAACTAACTGTTTCAGTTGTTGAAAGTAATTTTGATTATAATTTGATATTATTATTTGTTTCGTGCCTTGGAACAAACTGATAAACAAATCGATTTATCCTCAACATACTTATTCAAGTTTATGACTAGTCTAATAAAAATAATAAACTTTCGCGCAATTTCAACTGATCTGTAATTGTTGCAAATATGGCCACGCAATTACGAAGCCGATTGTATAATAAACTATACTTAAAAAAAAAACAGACGAGTATATATTTTAGATATAAAGTTCCTATATTAGACCTGGTCAATAATTAATCTACGCAATTTTTTACCTATCCTTTTATTATTGATTCGCGTCGGGATTCATTAGTACGAGAATGCAAAGCGCCAGCTTATGTAGAAGGTTGGTGCCGGCGATACGACTATAATCTACCTAAATATCTTTGACAAACTCGTTCGTTACATTTTATTTCCACACGTTAATCGGTGCAAATTATTCCTAAGGTTATTAAACCAATATTTGTTTGTAAATTGTATTCTATTTCGTTAACAGTTTTATGCTACTTAGATTTTTGTTTTCAAATTTATTATTTCGGTTTTAAGATTTATTTGATAGTTAAAATGTTCCTATGAACCAGAACTACCAGTGGTTTCATTTATTGTCGTATTGTCGCCACCACCCTGTATATCTATAAAAGTTAACAACACAAGATCATCAGTTTCTCAAAATATTAAAATAATAAATGTTTTTATTCATCTCTTTTACAAACTACAAATAAATCTGAAAATATATTCATGTACAGTCAGTGGCCAACCTTACCTGACTCCCTCGTCTGACACCACTTGCCCACTTCGTCTTTATACGAGGGGACAGATGTTTTTTTTAAATTTATTTTTTTATTTATTTGGATTACCAAAGAGGTACATTACACTTTAATCTTATTTAAATGTCAAACTAACACAGACTACATGGTCCCGTAACGTACACTCAATTACAGGTAACCACAGCTTACACATTATCGAGTACACATGCTCTAAATATATAAATATAATAATGTTGCTGGGCACTGTACATAATTACAAATGGGAAAACAATTTTACAGGGCAGAAACTTTACAGGGTAACAAAAAAACTCGTCTACATCGCTGTCAACAGGAAACATATGGAAATACTGCCGACATTATTGCCACTTTGGATGGCAATGCTGATTTTTGGCCAAAACGAAGATCAGCTCTCTGTTCACACGAAGAGTCGATCAGTATTTATGGAGTAAGAGTATTTATACCAATACATCAGGATCCAATGGACGGGAATCACCAGATCCACGGGCAATTCTTTCAAGCATATTGATATCGTTATTTCTACTACCTACTCTCATTTACTTTTTTTACATAATATTCATACCATATTGTTCGATTACTCCTTAAAATTACAAAAAATACGTCTAATAATAGTGGATTTGAGGTTGTTAAGACTTTTATAAATAGTCTTACAATTGAGTTGACAGTGAATATGACGTCAATAAAATGATCATTTAAGTGAAAAGTAAAGTACAGGACGGCATAATAAGGTAAAACGCAACAATTTAAGCCACCAAATGATCTCCCGAAATTCAGTAGGTTTTGAGTTACTGAGATTTTTAGTTTATTTAATGATAAATAACAGATTAAATCATTTGAAGCCGGATTAAAATTAGTTGCGGCTCGATGGCATTGAAAACATAACAGATATTTTTTGGTAACTAAAAATTCAAAAATCACTAATCAAACATTTTTAACTCGACCGACTTTTAAAAAAAAAAGGAGGTTCTCAATTTGTTTCTGAAGGCGGTTGCAAAAAAATAAATCAAACAAACAAAAGTCACCGACTTCAGAAACGAATTTTTGTTCTAAAGTTTATTTTTCACTTTTTTGTGTAGGTATTTTTTTTGTCGAAGTCGGTTTTCATTTTGTTAATAAGTTTTTATTTTTTTGTAATTTTGCCTCTTTTTTTATTTTTTTTATTTAGCCCGTATTGTCCCACTCCTGAGCAAAGGCCTCCCCCCATTCCTTCCACTTCTTACGATGGTGTGCTTCATCTTGCCAGTTGGTGAGAAAGCCATCCAAGGCGTCCTGCCATCTTCTCCTCGGTCTACCGCGACCCCGTCTAGCTGTGTTAGGGCTCCATTCTTGCGATATTCGGGCCCACAGCTGCGGCGGCATCCGGCAGACATGGCCCGCCCAGTCCCATTTCAGTCTTGCAGCTTTATAAGCTACGTCTGCAATTTGCGTTCTGGAGCGCAGTGTGGTGTTTTTAATGCGGTCAGTTAATTTTACATTTAGAATGCTGCGCTCCATCGCTCGTTGGCAAACCTTGAGTTTGGACTTCTGGATGTTAGTCAAAGACCAAGTCTGTGCACCATATGTCAGAATGGGGAGAATACACATGTCCATTAGCTTGCGTTTTAAGGGGATGGGTAAATCGCCCTTGAATAGCTCTTTCATGGACCAGTAGCTCTTCCAGGCGTTTTCAGTGCGTCTTGCCACTTCTTTATCTTGTTTCGCCTGGAAGGAGACTACTTGGCCTAGGTAGATGTATTCTTGGACATAGTGTATTTTCTCTTACTTCATAAAAAATGCCTCTTACTTCATAAAAAAATTTGCCTCTTACTTCATAAAAATGTTGATTGAACAATTGCTAGTAATCTCTTATTAATAACAACACTCTTTTTCTATCCAATCGGTTAGAACTCTCTCAGACTGTTAAAGTGTCCACTTATGACATAAGTGTGATATCTGATGGTAGACCGTCGTGAAGGCACGTACAGATGTCGGATAAGCAGGAGTACGCGATTCGCGATGTTATGCTCTATCGCGATTACCTCGTCATATCTATAGTTTTTACGCTGCTTTTATATTTGTTGCTTTATCTCGTTGGTCTAATGGTGGCGTGCGCGATTGCTGACCATGAGGTCTATGATTCGGTGCCCAAGTAGGGCAAACCCGCCACACTATTCCCAAACCCTTATCTCCTGTAAGCCAGAATCAACAGTGGCGACCACAAGTGGCGAAGCTTGACGCAGTCACAGAGAAAGAATTTAACTATCTTGAATTCCGCAAAGAAATTAATCAGAAAAGAATAGCGGAGGACGGCCGAATACTGAAACGCCACTCAAATATAAGTAACGCTCAAATCTAGTGCTGTCTTGGTCGCTCTATGCTGAAGTAAAAGAGACAGAACTAGATTTAAGGGCAACTTAAAATTGAGTAGCGTTTCAGTATTCGGCCGTGAGAAACACATAATTTCCACTTCCCTACATATCAGCAGGAGACAACACAACAAGGACAATAGGCACACGGATATTATTGTCATTAATATTACTGGGTCTCAACTAGGGCAGTGTCATTGTAATTCTCTATAGCAGGAATTCTCATAGAGTTTGGATTTACACCGGGTTGACGACAAAAGTATCGGCCCCAATAGTATGGGACTTAAAAAAACAATACTGACATAATGTAGGTGTAACACTTACACCTCTGCCTAACTGTTTTTCTAACAGGCGTGATGTTATGTTACAGTACTGGGTGTAAGGTGTAGTTATGTTTACGGGGAGAGGAGGAATGGGACGTCATCGCCTTCTTCTACGAAGCAGTGATGCTAGCGAAGGAGGTGGCGGAACGTGAGAGCGAGAGAACTTCACGTCTCAGCCACCGTGGGAGACGCTCCGGGCGTCGGGGGCCACGTGACGGCTTCCGACCACCGTAGACGCGGGCCTGTGGACGGTGAGTGATGGGCTAGCTCGCCGTCCGTCCGTCTTACGAAGACGACAGGCCGTGTCGACGGCGCGTTCGTGCTCCACGCACGCCTCCATGCCAGATGTCAGCGAGGCCCCGCAAGGGCCGACGCCCGTCGGAGCTGCGGGATGTTGTAAGAGATACCGCGGCCTTGACATATAGGGCTAAGAAGGAACATGGGTGATTTAGTCAGTAGAAGTCTGACACTCGTTACTGGTCTGCACAGAGCGGAAGGAATTATTTGATGATTTCCCACTTCCCAAAAATAAAAAAAATGGTATAGTACTTATCTATAAATATCATACTAATATGACTGACATTGACATTGTTGGTTCTATTTTATCCGTAATAATTGCATTAATCGAGTGATGCATGTAACTAACACATTGTAAAAAATAACAAAGTGAAAAACTTTCGGTAAAACGTCATTCAGCATGTAGATCAGAATACACTCTGTCAGATTTGGGAGGGCTGTCCACCCTGATAATTATCATCTCAAAATTCTTAGTAAATTCCCAGTTGTTTTAGGGGTATGTTTTAATATGTAGTTTGAAAGTAAACGTGTAAAATACTGCGGTCAGTAAAAGATATTAATTTCTTTGTAACAATTTATTGATAAAATTAGTTTAAATACGTGGAGTTCGAAAACACTAGTTACAACATGACTTATTGTTCCATAGCGAGTGGGTGTTCTAGTAAAAATATTTTACATCACATTCGATACTTACTCGTAACAAGTAGTGACCCGAAAGTCTGACAATCAGTCTTACCAAGTGGAATTCTAGTTATCCAGTAGGTAAACTGGGTTGTGGAGGTCAGATAGGCAATCGCTCCATGTAAAATACTGGTATTCAGCTGGCTAACATCAGCCGAGACTAACCACTTTTCGAGGCACAGAAGGTCGCCCATCCGCGGATGTACCTCGGCAAACGTTACTTTACCTTGAATCCTGTTGTTATTTATCACCTAGTTTTTACTATAATTTGTCGACATTGCTAAGGGAGGAAATTATACCCTAGTTCAAGGTTTTAAGGATGAGAATGCTTTGGTGGAATTTTTTGTGTTCAGGAATGATCTTGAATTTCAGCTAGCTAGTAATTGCAAGTTTCCATTTGTTTTGCATCCTCAGTTTAAACTATTCTACTAAACCTTTATTTTTTTGGGGGGTGGGAAATCATCATAACCCCTTCCGCTCTTGGGCAGAGCGAAAAGGAGCCACAGCAGACAGATACAGAGGGCAGACCAGAGGAGCTGACTTATACTGACTAGAAACCACCCATGTTCCTTATTAGCTCTTTATGTCGAGGCCGCGGTATCTCTTATAACATCCCGCAGCCCTGACGGGCGTCGGCCCTTGCGGGTCCCTTCCATGTTGCTGACATCTTTTTGAGGCGCGCGTGGAACATGAACGCGCCATCGACAAGGCCTGTCGTCGTCATAAGACGGACGGCTGGCGAGCTAGCCCATTACTTACCGTCCACAGGCCCGCGTCTACGGTGGCCGGAAGCCGTCACGTGGCCCCAAACGCCCGGAGCGTCTCCCGCGACGTCTGGGACGAGAGGTTCTCTCCCTCTCACGTTCTACCACTATGGCTTGCACTAGGACCGGACGCAAAAGGTCGCCGCCGATTCTAGTACACCTTGCCTATTACTTTACCCGCCGTATCCCAGTAGTTCCATTCTCTAGTTCCATTAAAGGACTACTGGGATTTTTTTCTCCCAGTAGTTCCATGGAACTAAAATGCTTTTTCACCTTATCCCATTAGTTCCATTAAGTACAGTTGAATGGTAATTAAATATAGTAAGAACAATAATCTTACCTATTTACCAACGTGCAATAAGTGAACTGGCCAATATTACGTGCATTTGGCAGATTTCAGATTTATAAGGAAAATATACATTTATTGTCAATAATTTATTTGACGTGCATGCTATACTTACCTATTATTTTCCTTTGTTGCTTTTGCTTGCTGGTCTTAAATTATGGAAAACAGCACGATATTTTTTATAAAACGCGGACGAGGTAGAGTACTTCTTTACCGTGGACGAGAATACTACAAGCACACCACCTACAAAAGTGGCAATAGTATATGGAGATGTAGTTTATATAAAACACAACATTGCACTGGCACAGTAACGCTAAATAAAGTAAGTTATAAAACTCAATTTTATTTTTCCTTGTTTTATCTTTAAAAAGTACTTCTAAAGTCGTTAAAAATACTGTTAAACCTATAGGTAAGTACTAAAATACCCCCAATACGTACCTTTTCTAAAGTGGGATATACGTTCATTTCTAAAATACCACCGAGTTTTTTGGTTACGAAGAATAATACAATTTGTTTGAATTTTAATTAGGGAACAGTATAATAAGCGGCTTTTTTATTTTACTCATAAATGTTTCATTATACTAATTTAATAGTACTATTATTTTGCACCATTGATGGTGCACGTCACTGGTGCTTATGAAACGTGAGGGTGCAAACCAGTAAATCGACATTTTGGATATTCAGTACAATATTAAATCTCTTTTCAGGAAGAGAGTGAAATCAAGTCTCATACACAACATTTAGAAACTTGTATTCCAAATATAAATAAAGAAATTATAACCATTCACTTTGAAAATGAAATGAAAATTGCGATCAACGGAGAAGAAACTATTCCATCTGCTTTCAAGCGGACTGTGGCCAAAGCACAGAGTATGGGCATTGATATTATTTAAGAATTACCAAATTACAGGAATGTGAAATCAAGTTTTTACAGAAAGCGAAATCGTACTGTCGGCGTAAATAAACTAGTTTATAATGACGTACATGAAGTGGAGGTGCCACCGAAGTTTATTCCATTCTTGCTTGCAGACTACTCCTATGTAGATGAACGAATTCTGATTTTTTGTTCTGATAATGGCAAACATCTTATGTCAAACCTTCTAAACTTTTTAGGCGACGGCACTTTTCAAAGTTGTCCGGCTCCATTTGTTGAATTATACACTATTCATGGCGATATGAGTAGTTCTCAAGCCACAACTCAAATTGTACCGTTGATTTATGCATTGCTATCAGGAAAGACAAAAACAATGTATAGCCTATTACTTTCGTTAATTAAGTCTCAAATACCAGATTGGACACCCCACAAATTTACAACAGACTTTGAGTTACCAGCTGTAGATGCCTTTAAGAATATGTTCCCAATTGCAGAAAACCATGGGTGTTATTATCATTACACGAGGTGTTTGTGGCGAAAAGCCAAAGAATTCGGCATTAATAAAAGCATTTACACTCGAAAACCCGTGGCCTTATGTAATGCACTACCGTTGCTACCTAGTAATAAAATAATGGAAGGGTGGGAGTATATTAAGTCTGAAATACAATTATTACACGAAATTGAGTTCATACCTGAATCCGAGAAACTAAAGTTAAATAGGTTTAAACTATACATGGAACGGTTTTGGTTGCGTGACGCTGAATTTATTAGGTAACCTATGGTGTGCTTTCGGCGAAAGACACAGGACAACAAATTTTGTAGAGGCATGGCACGGCGGATTAAATAAGTCATTTAAGAAAACTGTAATAACTCTATATAAATTATTGCAAGTTTTATCAAATGACGCTATGTATTATACAGTACATACAAAGAAAATACAAAATAATTTAAATCCTGACACCAGAAGAGATTCTAACTATGTTGGACAGGACATGCTTTTACAAAATTCGCAAATGAAACTTCTCAGTGGAGAAATTACTGTACCACATTTCTTGGAGAAGAATCGTCCGCAGTTTTCATAAGTAGAGGTAGAAAATTAAAAATAAAAACATTATAAGTAACGTTTCTGTTATTAATACTAAGAAAATAAAAGCATTCTAAGTAAAGTTTTTGTTAATAATACTAAGAAAATGAAAAATAAAAGCATTCTAAAAACGTTTTTGTACTAATATACTCAGATTTAACCAATTCAACTGTACCGGAACTTATGATCGATTTAACTGTACTGGAACTTATGAGACTAATTTTATCTTGCTTAAACAGAATGCCAGTTCCATGGAACTACTGGGAGAAAAAAATCCCAGTAGTCCTTTAATGGAACTAGAGAATGGAACTACTGGGATACGGCGACTTTACCTACTAAATCTTTTGAAAAAAGTTTACAAGAATTTGATAATATCAGTAATTGTTGAATAAACCGCATTGGGCATATTTATTGGACACACATTTAATGTTCTCTTAGTATATATGATATGTATATGATATAATGAATCCATAAAACGTTAACATAGTGAGTAATTCGTGAGTTTCTTTTAGGGTTCCGTAGTCAACAAGTAATGCTTATTGTTTCCTTAGCTTTTGGTATAGTCATCGAATTCTGAAAGTGGTTTTTATTTTCTAGTACTTGTTTTTGTCCATCCGGTGACTGCTCTTGATGTCATAGTATTTTTACCATACAAAGGGAATGTTTTATCTTTAATTCGTTCCTTAAAACTATCTCTATACGTCGTAAAATTAAATAAAATTGGATATGAATTGGAACGCGTGTTAGCGTATTTATGTGCCACAAGAGGGTCGATAGCTCGTACCCGTCTTCCGTAAGCTTTGACGGTGTAAACAAGGTTTTCTTCGAATGTGATTTCGACGAAGAATTCTATCTTGACAAACTGGGCTCCCGTGAAGCAGTTGCCGGTCTGCCCTTCCCCGGTGCAATAGCGTCGTAATCGCAGGAGTGGTTTCTTGTCTCCTACGTTTATTCTGGCGTTATAGTCTGCTCTGAAGACGACACAGCTATATTCCACATCCCCCACTATTGTTAACTGTGAAACAAGTTTAAAGTTAGTCGATTTTGCTTTACAAAAATGCGTTAGAATAGGCGTTAAAGCACCACACTATAGCCATCAATAAGGTAGTCGCATTGAAATGTCGTGTGCCATCACATTGCATGTAATTTTTACTAGACAGTGACATTATCTTCGTAATTTTTTATTAATTTGATAAAACAAAAAACACGTTTACAATTTTTAAATAAATCTAACTGGTGGACTATAACATAATCATATTTTTTTAATCAAAAAACACCACACCACACTTATAGATACGAGTATCTTACGTTAAAATGGGACTTGCCCGGGAAAACCCGTCGGCGGGGCCCGCCTGTGTGCTTGCGCAGGATCTCCGTGGTATCGGTGTAAAACTCTTTTATCATCTCATCCTTGAGGCACGGACCGAATCTTTGGATGTTCGATAGACCTGTAAACAATATGGTAAGTTAATGGCTTTAACCCGACAGGTTGACCGTACACAGGTTGACTGAGGCTAGGAAAACTTTTTTAACTGTGATTACTCGTAATCACTCCTAGTATAGGAGTTATTTTGGAAATAGCATTATTTGTAAATTTTTGCTTTCACTATCAGTATCTCTGTTAAAACAAGTGCTAACTTTCTAAGAGATTATATGGGTCTCAATTTTTGTGTTCATTAACATAAGATAAGTAAAAAAATATAAAAATCAAGGCTATTTTCCAATAATTCATGTTATCTTACTCGCATCATAACCACTGCTACAAAGCAGTTTCAACCATGTTTCAGTTATCTAATTAAAACAATAGTTTTCGAAAACTATTCGAGATCTCGAAAATGCCGAGATCAAATTTCTGATCCCTCGAGATCTCGACTTAGCAATCTCGTCTCGAGATTGCATTCCCTAGTCCTCCGAAGTAAGAGTGAACAGACATGTTCTGAGCACGCTCGTTCCATCATGGACTTCATCCTTCGCTTATCATCAGTGTGATCGAGGTAAAGGGCAGGCGAATTTCTGCGGGTTGTTCGAATGAGATACCGCGGCCTCGACACAAAGGGCAAAGAATAAACATGGATGGTTTTTAGCCAATAGAAGTCTGGCACTCCCTGCCGCTCTGCCCAGAGCGGAAAGAGTCATTTAATGATTTTCCACCATCCAAAAAAGTGCAGGCGAATATAGAAATAAAAGAAAGAAAATCTCACTTCTTCTCAACACAACGTGGTTTCGCGCTATTTTGGTGATAGCAGGTCTACCGATCCTCTGGACGCTGCGCTGCACCCACTCGTGGTACATCCCGTAGTCTAGGAACCTAGCAGGCGCCTGGCAACCTGGACCGTACACGCCGAAGCCCAACTGCAGGAAAGATTCAGGTATTTGAGTGTTTATTAGCATAGCTCGAAACCGATCATAAGTTAGATGGGAAAAGTGGCCAAATAACAAGCTGAGCCCTAAACCGGCTAAGCTTGTTCTTTGTGAGATGATTTAAGCGTCTTCTCAATTCTATTAATCATGTCAGACCAGTTTGTGGCGACCTGGACAGCTCTGCCGTCCAGTCCTGGAGGGTGAAATTGGTTATGCATAACGGGCAGGAGCTGATCCTCCGTTTGAGCTCAGAGTCGATTTCGCCCCACCGATGATCTGCAGGCCAGCTAGAGTCTCCAGTCGGCTTAAATATTTCCATATGAGCCATGAAGTTCGTCTCCAGGGGTTAGTTTTTTGGCGGTATGATGAATTGTGAATGTAGGCGATCTTTGTTTCGCCACAGTGCTTCATTTGACTGTTGGGCTGTCTTTAAAAAAAAAAAGATATTGTGTGTGTGGATGCTGTGATCCGGTATGTTGATGAAGTAATGATTTATTATAGATAGTTACCAGACTCCATCGGTTGCCCACTTTCACTACGAGTATGGCTCCGCTCCGCCAGACACAGTTTCCTCCCGTCACGCTTCTGGCACAGGCGGTGTGTGTTGGCCACAAAGATTCTATATCCAGCTGGAAAAAGAAAACCAGCTTCATCGCTCCGTACATGACCATAGACTTGAGCCAAGCAATTACGTGCTTGTACTTGGTCCCGCAATCCCTACAAAACATTTAGAACAGTAGCTACTCCTCCAGACAAAGCATCCGCCTGATTTGAGTATTCTCACTTGCGATGCAGGCTGACGGCGAGCGGCTCGTTCTTGTTCCACGCGCGCCTCAAATCGCCCGGCGGGGTGCGGGTTCTTCAAAAGAGATTCGGCGGCCCCGGACACAGTGCTAAGAAGGAACATGGGTGGTTTTTGGTCAGTGGAACAGTCTAACACTCCAAAAAAATAAAATAAAGGCTGACGGCTAGATGTGAAAAGTTTTCTTCCTGTACCTGTGGGCCGGACACATCTCACGACACTCAGACAAAAGATGGACGATTGAAGCCACACGATGGAAAGGACCAACGGGGAAAAGGAATGTTGGTCGACAAATAAGACGGTGGACTGATGACATAACACACGTCGCAGGAAAGGACTGGATAAAGTCAGGCAAGGACAGGGAGTCATGGAAAAGGAAGGAGGAGGCCTTTACCCAAACAGGGGTCCAAATTTCATAAATAATACTAACATTAATTATAAGTAAACTTTCTTAAATTTAAGCATAACCTACTAACAAACATTGTAATATATTATAGCGTAAGTGAGATTTGGAATTAATGGCTTTATTATTATTTACCTGTGAGCAGTTTATACTTTTATATTTTTCATCATTTTTTTATCTTCGTCCCGTAGTAATGAGCGCAACACGTTTTCTCCTTCCACTGTCCCCTGTCAATCTTTGCGCACTCTGTTTTCTTTTATATCATTCTTCACACAAGTCATACATCTTTACTTTGACCTCTCTTACATTTTTGATTGGCCTGTTGGTCTAGTGGTTAGTGACCCTAACTGCTATGCCGGACGTCGTGGGTTCGATTCCCACCCAGGACAAATGTTTGTGTGATGAGCACGATCATTTGTTCTGTGTCTGGGTGTAATTTATCTATAAAATGTATGTATTGAGAAATATATAAGTATATTTATCAGTTGTCTAGTACCCATAACACAAGCTCTGCTTAGCTTGGGACTAGATGGCGTTGTGTGATAGTTGTGGAATATTATTATTATTATTACATCTGTAAAGTTTTAAAGTATTACCTCTGTCCGTCTGTAAAAACTCTGACACTCTTCCGTTGATACGATCACCATCTTATGTATCCTCATCTTAGATCGATTGCAATCTGTGAAATATTAGATCGTGTATTATTTTAGTTTCTTTGACAATGTTCAAAAAGCTAGTGGATTAAATAAAGACGTAGTGACGAATATTGAAAAGAGTAGGCTTAGATGGTTTGGTCATGTAGAAAGGCTGAATCATAAAAGGTTTTAGTGGCAACGCCGAGAGGGACCGCCCTAGTAAGACATACACTGATCTTAATGGTGGTAAAATACGTACTTTCAGATAACACCATAGCAAAGAAGTTCTCCTTCTGGAACTCCAACATCTTTGGTGGTGGACAAATGGGCCGCAACGCTGAAACGATGTACTTATAATGGACCTAAGAAATATAAGCTGTACTAACAAAGTTAGCATCAATTGAAACAAGAATTTTAAGAGGGAGTAAAATAATAAAAAGCGGCAAATAAGTTTATTTATAGAAGTCAGAAACTGACTTTTAGAAGTCCCTTAATATAGGAGACTTAAACATAAATAGGTACAGGGAAGGTATCTATATAAGGTGACCATTTTAGGGTAAATACGTTAAATGTTCCGGACAAGTACGTGTGGCAATGCCGACATCCGCTCTGGCTGAGTCAAGTCAAGGTCAAGTGCGTACAGTACTCACAACAAGCCGGGTGAAATATTTATAAACGGGGATGAGTTTTAACTTTTAGACTAAACAAAAGAGATGGCTAATTGTCCTTTGGGATCGTACTACTAGGATAAAAAAGTATCCTTTGTTAATCCAGGTTTTAACTATAAGTATGTGTGTCAAATTTCATCCAAATCCGGTGGGTAGTTTTTGCGTGAAAGAGTAACATCATCATCTTCTAACTAATATTTATTAGTAGGATTTCTTACTGATTTTAACGTCGTCAATTTCCAGCTGAATCAAGACTATTGTACTGAAGGTGTTTTTGGAGTAGTCCGGATGGTAGCTGTAGGCGCGAATGGGCACTCCTGGACCCGCGGTGCAGTTATGTCCGATGGCTACACGCGCTCTAGTTCTGGAAATAGTGAATAAAGGGGTTAAATGGAATGGTATAAAGGGTGGAATTGGACATGGAGCAGTAAGGGCAGGTCCCATGACCGTTGTTGAAGTCCGCTTTTGTACGGTTTGATTACTAGTGCATAAAGTTTAATTAAATATTATAAAACAGTCCTAGAAGACTATTGTCTTTTCACAACCAAAGGAGGTACGTTGCTTACCTTTTTGAATTACTGTAACGATCTGCAGCTTTAAAAAATTATCATGATCTCTTCGATTTTTTATCTTGGTCTCAAGATCCTACGCCGATGAGTGACGTTCCATGGGCCATGATGCAGAGGGAGTAGACTCGATTAACTCTTGAAAGACTAATTATGTAGTGACAAGGTAACATGTGGTTAATACAACCTTACCTGAAGTCGTCTTTAGGCAGCTTCTCGATTTCAAGGGCCGTTGCTATAACCATCTGTCTAGTTACGAGGACCACTGCAGTTGTATACCTTTGGTTTTCTTTAAGTAGTAAAAGAAATACAACCAAAATTATTTTGGTAGTGATTAACAAAAGAAAACGAAAACAGACTGCATCAAAAGCAGTTTAAAATATGAAAACAAAAGTGTGTAGAAAATAGAAAACTTACTCACATGAATTCAAAGGTGTGTCTTGGGTCACACAACTAGACTATCAATCCAGCCAGAAAACATTTTTAGGATGATGTTGGATGATCTCTTAGGCATTACTGTATAAAAGCAATCTACGCAGGCTTCTGCAAACATCCCTGAAGCACTACAGACACGTGGCAACCCCAATAGCGCCCTAAACGCGTTGTTATACTGGTTAATTCGGGCAGGTGTTATGAATTTATTTAGTTGCGTGTTGCAAGATATCTTGGAGATAATTGTCGCCAATGATATAGACCAATAGTTATTTTTATCAGCTATATCGCCAGTTTTATGTTTAACTACAGGTAGGTGGTGCAGATATGCATGACTCATGCACAATGGGGTGCAATGGCAACTCCTAGCCGATGTTTTATACTTACTGTAAGGATAGAATAGGACTCCTAGCCATGGGTAGGTCTCAATATAAGAGAAGCCCTCGTATACTTGAGAAACTGGAGAATTGGCTATACCGCATGTTGATGATGTTACTAAAAACAATCTTTATGGAGTAACAAATAAAATTAGCCAGCAAAATGCAACAAATGTGTCTTAGAAATCATCTTCTTTTGAAGGCACGGTTGGCGCAGTGGCTCATTCAATGGACTGCTACGCTACGTGTCGCGGGTTCGATCCCGTTTATTTATTTCGATTTAGTTTGGTATTCTTGTAGCTCTATTTTGGTTAAAGTATCAATTCACATTACCGCTGTAGAGTTTAAACTAGCAATTTCTCTTTGAACTCGTAGGTGAAAAGACTGATGTGGTTATTGATCAAAAATTTAAAAATTACTATAAAATAGAATTAAACACTTACCTGTACTTAAATATGACGAAAAACTTAACCAAATACTTAGTCGAAGCATGGTGATTCTTATTCAATGTAGATTATCCCAATCTTTTGCATTTATGTACACAAGTTATGGTCTGATTTCAGAAGTAAAGGACCATGGCCACTTCTATATGACATAAGTAAATAACCTTTTTACTTGTTTCATTTGAACACAGCTTCAATACTATTGTACATGTCATAAGTGTTGATGCGTTTTCAACTTTACCCCTAAGTGCACATGGTCCTTTAATATTATTATGTCAACTAAGATTCAAAAAACTGTGCCTGTCATGAAGCAAACAACTGCAGTGAATAAACGAATACCAGTTGCCTAGATTTTATTTATTTAGTGTATGTATTCGTCTTAAATAAACATTCTTATTGTGATACAAATATGGTTGAGTGTGTTTTGTTGTAGTTTATGTCATAACATAACTAGAATCACTATTTTACATTCATTTGTTTTGATGTGTTCCGGTTGCTCATTGTTTTAACGGGTTATTCCCAAAGTACTCCATTCTTTTCTTTTCATACATTAATTCCCAAGTTACTCCAAGGAATTATTAATAATTAAAAATATTTTTATTTTGTTTCCATTCTGCTCTAAAGATATCTGGTAAAATCCGGTATATATTTAAACTAGCCTGTTGATTAAAATGTGGTGGAGAACAAGAACATTTTAATATTATCATAGAGTACCTAGAATGAAACCTAATTAAAAATATTTTATTTTTCATGGAGTACTTTGGGAACTCTTCTTGGAGTACTTTGGGAATAAGCCGTCAGTTTTGTGCAAAACAGCGTTCTCAGTAATAGCAAACGGAAACATAACTATCTATATTTCCATTTAATGGTGAATATTTTTATGTACCTAAATAAAACAAAAACAAAAGGATTAAATTATAATATATATATATAATATAATATAATAATAAATATAATAAGAAATTCGATACATTTTAAAATTTTACTACAAAAAATTTTTATGTACCTAAATAAAACAAAAACAAAAGGATTAAATTATAATATATATATATAATATAATATAATATAATATAATAATAAATATAATAAGAAATTCGATACATTTTAAAATTTTACTACAAAAAACGGTAAAAATGCATCGCAAGCCGCGAAAAATTTTGCGATATTTATGGACCTAGTGCAGTGTCTGTGAGGGTAGCACAAATTTGGTTTAAGCGTTTTCAATCCGGAAATTTTGATGTCGAAGATGCACGTCGCTCTGGTCGCTCTATTACGGATAAAATGGATGCCATTTTTGAAAAAAGTGGAGCAAGAGTGGCATGTCAGTAGTTACGACATAGCTGAAGAACTAGGAATTGACCACAAAACAGTTTTGGCGTATTTGAAAAAAACTGGGTACACAAAAAAGATATTTGGGTACCTCACGAGTTCACTGAAAGAAACCCTGTTACCACGATGAGATTAAAGCAAGAAGTTGAGAGAAAGCGGCCGGAATTAATCAAAAGAAGGGGTGTGGTTTTTCATCATGATAACGCTAGACCTCACACATCTTTAGCCACTCAGCAAAAATTAAGAGAGTTTGGCTGGAAGGTGTTAATGCATCCGCCGTATAGTCCTGACCTTGCACCTTTAGATTTTTCCTTTAAAGACCGCGGTTTTATTAGGCTGCGTTTCTATTCGTGGTCGGGTTTTAGTTTATAACTTAATTTTTTTCAACAAATAGTCACTCAAGATATTTATATGAACTGCTGTTCATTGTTACTCAGTAAAGTCGCATTTTTTACGGTTGAATTTTAAAACGTAAGAAAATTCGAATTTCGCGGACTACTTTGGATCATCAACCTTAACCAAACGCAGGGTAATTCACAGTATTCTTTACCTTCAGAAAGGCCTCTCTGGTATCATGAAAACCTACAACTTCCGGCAAACTAGAGACTTTATTATATTCTTTCAAGTAGGTATATACTTTTAGTGGATCCAAAAATTTAACGAGATTTCCATAAGCCCTAACGGTAAAATTGACGTTTTTCGTAAAATTTACTTCAATGCTAATGTTTATATCTGAGAAATGGAATCCGGAACATACATCCACCGGATTAGAGCACCATCGTCGCAACCGAATCTTCGGCAACTTCTTCTTGAAGGTTTCAGGAACCGCTTTAAATACCACGCAAGAATATTCATATTTCGAAATGATTGATACCTGATGTGTAAAGAAAAAATATTATTAATGAAGATTCCTTCATCAAAACCATTAAAAAGAAATTCTTTATACGTAACCGTGGCTTCGTAAAAAGAAATATAATTCAACAAAGAATTTTTTTTCCTTCTTCTCAACTATTAACGAACCAGCAGTGGTGGAGGTCAGATGCATCCGGGGAGATCCCGATACTATCATTTGCAAAGGACAAAGGCGTGGACAGAGGCGGAGGTCAGATACGCCGATCTGACCTCAATATTACTTCTTATTCTTCAGAACTTTTCGACCCTACCCTTCTCACTGCCATTTAAGCTACAGCCTTTATAAAAATGTTTTAACTCTTTTGGTCACATGTGTTTCATATCTCGTCAAAGATTCCGTCCTATTATTTTTTTCCGTTAAAAGCACCACTAGCTTTGCCCGGATTATTAACATAGTTGCCCTTCCCTTATCCATATTAATTTGAGTCAATACACCATGTCTTCTGCTACCATACCCACTTTTAGTTAGTAGCTTATGAACAACAGCTTTAAGATTTATCATCATCATCTTCCTGCTCTTATCCCATGACGTTTGGTGTCAGCGCAACACGTTTTTTTTTCTTCCATTCTGCCCTGTCAGTCGTCACGTTATCATTTATTCCTTTTTCCTTCATATCACTCCTCACACACTCCATCCATCTTTTCTTTGGTCTTCCTCTCTCTCTTTCCATCCATCCAGATTTATATTTATTACTTTCTTAGTGAAATGCGATTCATCCATCTACATCTGTGAATTCATCACTCCTCGAGAGCAGTGGCGGCCTAATGGTGGCGGCCCCGACTTACGAACAGTAAGTCATGGGTTCGAACCCAGGCAGGCGCATTACTTTGTGTAATTTATTTCATCACCACTGCTCTCAAAACGGTAAAGGAAAACATCGTGAGGAAACTGGCATGTCTTAGAACCAAAAAAATTCGAAGATATGTGACATCTACCAATCCGCACTGGGCCCGCGTGGTGGATTATAGCCCATCCCTATCTTAGAGAGAGGCCTGTGTCCCTGCAGTGGGACATTATAGGCTGATGATGATCACATGCCCATCGATTCTTTTTTAGCTTTTTTATAATTGACGCAACTTTGGCTTGGCTTTAAGATTTGTATTGGTATATATTGTATATCAACTTACGTTATATTGCATTAAACCATGTACGTTCATTGACATTGTAATGGTGTCAGTGTATAGCTCATTATATGTCTCCTCATGGTCGCAAGGACCGTACCTTTGAACGTTGGATAATTCTGAAACATAATACTCTTATTAGCAATAAAATATCCCTACTAATCACAGATTAGACATCTGAGATATGTACTTACGTCCTGTTTCAAGTGACATTCTTCACATTTTTCTTGCGCGTGAGTACCCATGGCTTTGTATTTTTTTTAAATTGCCTGTACTTTCCCAATGCTAGAGAAAGGCCTCCCGGATGTTTACTGACTTAAAAATATGCTTCTAATTAGTCCGTCTTTCAGGTTATCTAAAAATATTGGATAGGTATTTTTTGTTTTATCAAATCATTAAAAATTGACGAAGATAAAACGCGTCAAAGATTTGAGGGGGGTTGTGACGTCACTGACCGTTAAAGAATGTCATAGTCATGTCTCAGAAAATTACGTCACACGAGTTTTCAAAGCACTGTATCGTCTTCATTGTTTGTTTACGTGAAAAAATAAAAAATACGTGTCCTATATTTTTTGGAAATCTATCTGACGGATTATTTCTTTTTTTTTTTGTTAATTACCCTATTCTTTACATGTGCTCTTTTCTCGTGCCTCCTCTTACACGTCTAGATAGTCTCGCCACCTGATCCGGCCTCGGCGGCGCCGTCCGTATTTTGCCCAGTTGCATGCTCTAGGTTATTTCCTTTATTCTGTGTTCCCCGAAGTTGCTATCTCAACACACTTGTCACTCTCGCTTGAGCAATTAGCTAATCTAACCTAGTAAGATCATTGGCTGCGGGTTGTTAGAAAGAGATACCGCGGCTCCGGAACACAGGGGTAATTTAGTCAGTTGAAGTATGACACTCCCTTCCGCTCCGTTTAGAGCGGGAAGAGTCATTTGATGATTTCCTTTCCACAAAAAAGGGGTAGGATAATAGCTGTTCCATCCAATCTAGTCATCACTGTAACTTACTTCTTCGCAATACAACGTGATTGTCGGCCAGAGCAGTGACGGCAGGTCTGCCAATCCTCGCGACGCTGCGCCGCACCCATTCGTGGTACATCCCGTAGTCTAAGAACCTCGCAGGAGACTGGCAACCTGGACCGTACACTCCAAAGCCTAGCTGGAAACCATCATCAAAAGACAGTCAGTTTGGATGCAACTGGCTCTGCCACTTCGTATGTACAGTCTGTCTCAGCATTATCTGACCTCACGTGCAAAGGCAGTGGTGTGAGAAGAGGGGTCAGGTTATGCTGGGTACTGAACTACAGACTACCTAGTGTGTATAGATTATGAAAGCGTTTAAAAAGTTTTGAACACGCATGGGACGGAGAAATGTTAGAAGACAACCAACTAGGTTGACAGATAGTCTCATTGAACTGGCTGAAAGAAGAGATTTGAACGAGACCCATAGACACACAGCATTCGGTGGTCAAAAGTTGAAGAAGGAGAAGAAGAAAAAGCCTCAAGCATCAACTACGGCCTCGATAAAAGAGAAGACCATCTTTGTCGACGCCACATTAAACACAAAATGCACAGATGGGCCAAAAGTGATACTAAATAATACTTGACCAGTCTCCATCGTCTGCCCACTTTCACCACGAGTATAGCCCCACTCCGCCAGATGCAGTAACCTCCCGATACACTTTTGGCGCAAGCCGTGTGTAATGGCCACAAAGTGTCTACGTTCAACTGTCAAAAGAAAACTAACTTTTTAGATAGAGCGAGAAGTCTTCAAATACGCTGCAGTCTGAATATATTTGTAGGCAGAGGTGTACCAATTATCAGACCCACATTTTACGAGTTATATTTAAGTCCCATGTAATAGGGACAGCCTATTGCCATCAACCGGGCACAAATTCAGACTCAGTGGCTGCTACTGAGAAATTCCTGATGAGAATACCCAATAATACTTTGCCCAAACCGGGAATAGAACCCACCACCTGCACCTCATACTCCATCACGCTTGCGAACACTAGGCCAACCTGTGCTTATTAAACTTAGAAATCTTATCCCTTAAGACTTGTTTCAATTAAAGAAGGAATGTATCATGAACACACGGTATTCCTTACTTTTTCTGACACAATAGGGATTTGTTCTGAGTAAAAAAATTATGATTCCGTTTAGTCCGTCAGTTTTTTATCGAAAAATATTAAATACGTGTTTTTTGTTTTAATTGACGAAGATACAACGCGTCAAAGATCATGAGTTTTAGGTTTTTGACGTTACTGCGTGGTAAAAAAAGTAGTGCGTTGTGAAGTCAGACGAGTTTTCGAAGCACTGTGTCATCTTCATTTTTGGTTTACGTGCAAAAAGAAAAAAATATGTGTCCAATATTTTTTGGAAATCTATATGACTAATTAGATTTTTTTTTGTCAACTATTCTGTATGATTTCCCAAGCATGAAGCCTGAGCAAAATAATTATACAAACATAATTCATAATTTTACTTACCTCTGACCGCCTGTAATAAGACTTGCATTGGTCTGGGGAAACGTATTGCATTTTGTGAATTTCCAGCTTCAGTTTTTTACAATCTAGAAATAAAACAATATATTATGAATCAATCTCGCAATCAATCAAGCGGTTATCTTTTGTTTTTGACCTGTGTTTCAGGCAATCTTGGCCTATATATACCTTACCTAATATATCTGCCTATATATGGCCTTACACTTAACATTCATAGGTTAATAAAAAATTTTGTTAGTAAATAAAACCTTAAAACTATGTTCGGCTTCGTGGCACGAACAGGCACGTGGCTCCAAAGGACCCGTACCACTGCGGTCCTTGTTGGGACACTCACTCCTCAACACCGTCACAAAATGTGCCTTTTCAGGCATGGATTTCCCAGAAAGAGCAGTTATACCCGCGACTACGCTAGCAAAATCCCCAAGAATATATCGAGATTATGCAAACGCTGCGAAACAGCAGGCGCACGAGGAGCGCACCCAGCAGACTCAGCATTTTTCGGTTCAAATTGATATTAATCACTATCTTTGTCTGTTTTATTTAAATTATAGTAAACGATAATTTCATTCTTACTCTACATAATTAAATGTCATTGGACATATAATACATAATATCTTGTTTTTATATATTTCAACCTTTATTTTAAAATTATTTTTCTGTGTTTACTGGCTTGTGGTTTATAACAGAATATTAATTCGAGTTGAATTTCATAAATAAATATTTGTGTATCTAATTGACTCCTTGAAGTAATTTAAAACTTACTGAGAAACTGTCAAGTAAAACAGACAGGAGTAGTAAGTTTACACCGTTTAATACCGTCCTCATTGAACAATGCGTAATAAAACTTACTGTCGGACAAAACCATTGCAAAGAAATTCTGGTCTCTAAAGTGTGATGGTGGTGGACAAATGGGCCGTAACTCTGAAACAAAATTTTCTATATAAAAGTGAACCAGAATGACTTCCAGTTTGGAAAACAATAAAATATTAATCCTAACTGTTTCACTTGTAAAAACGTTACCACAATGTACATGGGTCAAGCATTCGATTCTGTGTACATAACTGACTACTGCAAATATGATGAACTTTATGATACAGATTCACAAAGGAAAACAAGTATCTATCTCATTAAAGAAGGAATCACAAATTATAATTCTAATTAAGTGAAAGATTTTGTTAATTCTTTTAAAGACAGTTAGGTGTCCCTCATGGCAGCATTTTAGGTCTGATTCCTTTCCTTTATAAACTACCTTACCTATATAATCTAATGTGTACGAGCATCTGTGTATATAATATTTGGTCTAAACTTTATAATATGTTTGTGTATTAACAACCCGTTGTTTTAGAGGCTAGGCAGATGATGATGGCTCACCTCTTCTCACGTGATCGATTTCCAGCTGAATCATGGCTAGTGTACTAAATGTGTCTTTTGAGTAGTCAGGATGATAAGTATAGTCCCGGACCCCGATATAGGACCCTTTGCAGTTTTGTCCGAGCACAACGCGCGCTCGAGCCCTGAAATACAGCGAATTATTTGAAGCCACGTAAAAGGGAAGCAATCTTTTATTCCAAATTTCCAGATCATTATGCCTCAAGAAGAACCAAATGCCGTTTTTTAACTATATTCTTCAGTCAAACACTGTTTTGAACTGACACTTTAACTTTCACATATCTTTATCTCACTAATAGTGGATAATATTATCCAATCACAGAAGAAATCCAGCAAAAGTTTATATTTCTCAGTCCTTTATTACTAGTTTTTGTAGGTAATTAATAATTATCTTTACCTGAAATCAGTTTTAGGCAGCTTGTCGATCTCATTTGCTGTTGCGAGTACTATCTGTCTAGTTACGAGTACCACCGCAGTTGTGAACCTTTTCTTATCTATAAATAAATTTAATTTACATTTATTTTGATCTAATTATTTGTCTTTATAACTAGTTAGCAGTACATTGACCCTGTAACCTAACCGAAGTTATTGTTCGTGCAAATAAGCGATCAACGAACTCGTTTGATTGGAAACGCTTCATCTGTCGTGCGACTGTCGTTTTATTTATTTCAGAAAACAATGTTCCATTATGGTTAGTAACAATTGAAAACTTATAAACTATGTTAGTAGGCACAAACAACACAAAATCAAGATTACAAAATTTGAAAATTAACATTAAATTAAATTACCTTTTCTATAAAGTTGGATTTAAGAATTAAAATAAATTGAAATATTAGTCTGTAGGTGAACCATACAGCAGTGGTTCACGTACAGACAGTCGAAACGTTCTGAAATCTCTTTTAGGATACTATTGCGGCTGCCCCGCATCCTACGAACCAGTGATGTGCACCGCTTGCGTATGATTGTATGGAAACAATCCACACGCACCTCGGCAAACATCCCCGACGCTCTACAGAAGCGAGGCAGCCCCAAGAGCACCCTGAACGCATTGTTGTACTGGACACGTAGAGCCCTGTACTGTTTCTGCGTGTAATCCAACCACAGACTGCCAGTATAAAAGGAGGTACAAAATGCCTTAAATAGGGCTATTTTGACGCCCCTCGAACACCTAGAACATCTGCGAGCTATCATATTCGCACGAACAGACAGAGCCCTACGTTCCCTTTCGATGTCTGCATCGTCTTTCAGGTCAGAGGTTACTAAATGTCCAAGATATTATGACTTCCACATGGTGATAATACGATATGCCATAGACGACTGAATATGCAAAACAGACTTCCATCATAATCACCCTACCAGTCCACTGCTGTACATAACCTTCCTCCATTGCACGCCACTCCACTCAATTCTCAGCAACTCTCATCCAGTTGCTAAACTCTGTTCTAGCGATGATCGTCGCTCCCTACACTTGTCAATGGACAAGTGTAGGGAGCGGTTGATTGGCGACGGCAAATGTGCCGTCGCCAATCAAGAACACGTCTAACACAACCACAACGGTCATTGGTTCTACGGCTAATATGGCCGGCCCATTGCCACTTCAACTTGCTAATTATGTGACTTACGTCTGGTTCTCCGTCCCGGATGCTGCTCCTTAGTTTAACTTGACTACCTGTAACGACTGTCCAAAAATGTACAACAGACAACCTACAGACCAATGGCTTTGCTTGATGCCCGCGGCTGTGCCCGCGTGGATGTCAGTTATCGCGACCAAACGTAATCTTTTCTCCTTTCAACCCCTTACAAACCTTTTTTGGCATTAAAAACAATGTCCTTCTAGATTTTCTGTGTAGTTTAGTTAGTTGTGGTTTAGTAGTTTTGGCGTGAAAACGCGACAGACAGACAGATAGAGTTACTTTCGCATTTTTAATATTATTAAGAATTAAGGATTAGGTAGCCTTACGGGTGAAACATGTTCGTACGAAATTTTTTATTGTAACATCCTGCATGCTTAATTTGCGTGTACTCATGTTTTGGCAAATAAAATGATCTTTAACTTTATCTCTTTATCTGAGCCATAACCTCTCGTCTCTGGCCAGCGTTATCAACACATCTGAAAACTCTAGGTTATATCAACAGTGTTGATAGCCAGGCCTCTCAATAAAAAGTCAGTATTGTTTATGGTAGCGGAAGGTCCATATTCGGCAGTGAAAATGTACGATCTACTTCTATAAGTATAAACAACACCATAATGTACTTTTATGATCTTAATAACAAAGTTTGGATGTTTGTACTAAAGTTTACTCAGTATTGAGAGTATTAAGGAAGATGTTATAATGCAGACGTATCAAAAGTATCGTCTGTTTTAGTATTACAGCACTGTATTGCACGGTTAATAGACATTAATACAAACCAAAAATTAATGCTGTCACAAATACGCACAAATAAATAGCAACTGGTGCGTGTTTAATATACAGGCGCACATACAATAGCTTGTGAGATACATGATTCTGCTAAAAGTTACTCCAGCAGGAAATGCAATATCTCGAAAATCTCATAACTCATGAACTATACTTTCGGCGCACATTTTTGCACAAACATAAGCTGTCTGTGTCCGGTCATGCGCAATATTTTTCTCTCCGATCATTCGTTGAGAATATCCTGCTGGACCAACATTCTTCCAGCAGGAGTCATTTTTCCGTTTGACTCAAAACGACAAAGCGCATGAACCATGTATGTATTCACAACAGATTACACAGTTATCTTAGAGTTCATAATATTCGTCATCCGTCACCATCATTATTCATTCGTATGTTTCTATGGTATGATCATTCTCATTTTCTTATTATATTAATAATTGGGACAAGCCTAACTCCTGTAAGCCAGAATCAACAGTAACGACCACAAGAAAAGCGCCGAGACAATGAAGCTCGACGAAGTCCCAGAGAAGCGATTTAACTGTCTTGGATCCCGCAACGAAATTATTCAGAAAATAATAGCGGAGGAGTAGATTATTCATATTCCATAAACAGTCTAACAGTCATGGTCCTAATTCTTCCAGATTACAAATGTCTTTACCAAGACAACTCTCACGACTAAGACCATTCTATTCTCAAGAATCGTGTAGGGTGAACCTATTGCATATTTCTGTTCTGTGATTGCACAACAGAACAATATTACAAGCAACATAAGTACTAAATCATGTTAGCTTTTGGAAACTTTCTTTTTTTCCAAAACTTTTTTAGTAATGGTTTTCGACTATAAGGTTTATTTATAGAAAATTTACGCGTACCGAGTTCGGACCGTGGATGGTAGATAATTCATTAGATAGTTGATCCTTTCTGTGTTTTGGAAAGCATGTTAAAGCTTGCTCTATTTCTTCTACAGGCTTTAATGTTTTTCCTACTCCTCTGCTATTCTTTTCTGATTAATTTCGTTGCGGGATCCAAGACAGTTAAATCGTTTCTCTGGGACTTCGTCAAGCTTCATTGTCTCGGTGCTTTTTTTGTGGTCGCCTCTGTTGATTCTGGCTTTCAGGAGTTACAGTGGTTTAGGAAGAGTGTGGCGAGCTTGTCCCAAATTAAAAAAAAGGCTTTACAGGATCTTTTTTTGCAAAATGTGCCTGCTCTTGGCCTCGATCGCGCCTGAAAAAGCGATGGATGGATGAGGTCTAAGCAACTTCTGGGTACGCTCTTTCTATACGAGCGTGCCCAGAAGTTGCTTGTTTACTTTTGCTATGAAGGTAGACGGGTGGGGGTATATATCTGCCTTACACTCCGGGAAAACAGGAATGTAATGTTATATTCTGTTAACACGTTGGTCCCAACTGTCATTTAAGATCTTTGACAGTAATTTAGGGTAGGATGAGTCCCGAAACACTGATATTTACCATGTTTTACCATGGTCGAAAAATTTGTTATTGATTGTATTGATGAGATCAGATGGGCCGTCGCTCCATGGATAATATGGTATTCAGTTGCATTCGTTTAGTTATTAGGAGAGCAGCGGTAGCCCACTGGTGGTGGCGGCCCCGTCGTAAGTCGTGGGTTCGAACCCAGACAGGGACATTACTTTGTGTAATTTATTTCATAACCGCTGCTAAACCATGAAGGAAAACATCGTGAGGAAACCGGCATGTCTTAGAACCAAAAAAGAAGACATGTGACATCTACCAATCCGACCTGGGCCCACGTGATAGATTACAGCCCATTCCCTTTCAAAGAGGGGATTCCTGTGTCCCAGCAGTGGGAACATTAATAGGCTTTTTATGAGTTATACAGGAACCCAACACCAATATAGTTGAGAATAAGAATAGACGGAAGATATAAGTCTAACTTATTTACAAGCCACCCAAAACTGCCGAATGTTCCCAATCAACCTTGAACCTATAAAATCTATTAAAGAATATTTTAGTACCTTTTATTTTGGGGGGTGGGAAATTTTCAAATAGCCCCCTCCTTATCTGGGTAGAGCTGAAGGGAGTGTAAGACTTCTACTGATTAAAAACCACCCATGTTCCTTCGTAGTCCTTCGTGTCGAGGCCGCGGTATCTCTTACGAACAACCCGCAGCCTCGACGGGAAATTTTAGTACCTACCTTGATATGCTAACGTCTGTACGTGGCACAGTTAAAACAAACTTACGGTAAGGGTAGTAAAGGACCCCAAGCCAAGGGTAGGTCTGTACTTTAGCGATGCCTTCGTAAACATGCGTCACTGTCGATTTGTCGATACCACAGGTCAGAGATATTACTGAAAATAATTAAAAAAAATCTAAAATAATAGGGATGTTTACTGACTTAAAAAAATGTGATTCTAATTAGTCCGTCTGTGTTGAGAACTTCATGCCAAGCTGTGGCAAGACCACGGCGAGTGCAGGCAGGCCAAGGAGGCACTTCCCGCCATCGACGTCCGCCTCACCAAACAAGCGCTCCGGCTGACTAAGCTGCAGCTACGCACAGTGACGGCCGCCATCACTGGACACGGTACTTTTAATAAGCACCTCTTTGTTATAGGTGTCACAGATAGTCCTCTGTGTCGAGCCTGCATGGAGGAAGAAGAAACAGCAGCCCACGTGCTCCTGCACTGTTCGGGGGTTGCCCCATACAGGACCAGGTACTTCGGTAACGCAGGTACTCTCCGCGAGATTGCCGGTAACACCAAAGGATTGCTGGCCTTTCTCGGGGAGCTGGGATGGATCGAATAAATTTCCCACCCGTACGCAAAATACTCGCTTTACGCGTGGAGTTGCGGACACTAGCCCGTTGTATCTATTCTATTCTATTCTAGTCCGTCTGTTAGATTATCGAAAAATATTGGATACGTATTTTTTGTTCTAACTAATTAATATAAGATTTGAGTGGGGGTTGGTGACGTCACTGACCGCTAAAAAATGTCATACTAATGTCTTAGAATATGACTTCATTGTTTGTTTACGTGAAAATAAGAGTCCAATATTTTTTGGTAATCTATATGACGGACTAATTAGATTTTTTTTGTAAACTACCCTTTTATCTTGCAAAGAATCTGTATGGATTAAATAATATCAGCTGCAGCTAGGGTCGATCTTTAATTTTCCGGTTGGTCCGTGGATGAGTGATCATAGTATACCGAGTTTCTCCCGTGCCTTGGAAAGCACCGTCTCCACCTCGCACAACAGTCTCGTCTGTCGTTTGCAAATCTTTGACAGTCGTTGCAGTCCGAAAGTCTGACAACCAGTTTTACCAAGGTGTATCGTAATACCCAATACAGAGTAAGTAGGTACTGACTTGGTTGTGGAGGACAGATAGGCAGTCACTCCATGTAAATAACTGGTTTTCAGCTGCATTCGGTTACACTTGAAGCCGACCCCAATATAGTTTCGGTAAAAGGCAGATGATGAGCTGATGTCATTTATAAGATCTTTTAGGGATAGGCAGGAGACATGGTAAAGTGCCTCCCTATCTTTGTCCTCTATTATGGGAAAATTCACAAAAAAAAACAATTGAATGTCTCAAGCTGTTTAAATTAGACTCATCATTCATCATTTCAGCCAATAACGTCCACTGCTGGATATAGGCGTCCCCCAGGTGTTGTCACATTGACCGGTCCCGTGCGTCTCGCATCCGGCGGGTCCCTGCAACCTTCACCAGGTCATCGGTCCAACTAGTGGAAGGCCATCCAACGCAACGTCTTCCGGTTCGCGGTCGCCACTCCAGAACTTTTCGACCCCATCGGCCATCCGTTCTGCGAACAATGTGCCTTGCCCATTGCCACTAAGTCTGGCAATTCTTCGGGCTACGTCGGTAACCTTGGTTCTCATGCGGATGTCCTCATTTCTGATTCGATCACGCAAGGAAACTCCGAGCATAGCCCTCTCCATTGCCCTTTGGGTGACTTAGAGCTTTCTGATGAGGCCCATTGTGAGCGACCACATTCCGATCCCGTATTTAATCACTGGCAACACACACTGGTCATGGACATTCGTCTTGAGACACTGTGGTAAGTTGGACGAGAAGATACCACGCAAATTCCCGAACGCTGCCTAGCCGAGTCGGATTCGACGATTAACCTCGAAGTTAGATCTACCCAACTGGACCGTTTGTCCCAGGTAGCCATAATCGTCCACAACTTCGAGTGTAGAGTCTCCAATCTTAATCGGAGTGGGTGTTACATGAAAGTTCAACATAACCTAGGTTTTGTCCATGTTCATTTTAAGACCCACTCTTTCGGAAGCTCTACTAAGGTCATCGAGCATTGTACTGAGGTCTTCTATGGTCTCAGCCATGACCACTATATCGTCGGCAAACCAAAGGTGAGTGATGTACTCGCCGTTGACGTTGATGCCAAGTCCTCTCCAATTCAGAACCTTGAAGACATGTTCCAGTGCAGCGGTGAACAGTCTCGGAGATATGACGTCTCCCTGTCTCACACAGTGCTGAAGAAGGATAGGTTTCGAGCTCTGGTCTTGAAGTCGGACTGACATGGTGGCGTTTTTGTACAAACTCTTCAACACCTCGATGTACCGGTAGTCGATCTGGCACCGTTTGATAGACTGCAGTACAGCCCAAGTCTCGATGGAATCGAGGGCTTTCTCGTAGTCTACTAACGCTAAACAGAGAGGCAGGTTTTACTCTTCGGTCTTCTGTATAACCTGCCGCAGCATATGTATGTGGTCTTCGATACTAAAGCCTTTTCGGAATCCGGCTTGTTCGGGAGTTCAAGAGTCAGACGATTCGTGATGACTCTTGAAAACAAGTTGTAGACATGGCTTAGAAGTGAAATGAGCCTTTAGTTCTTCAATCGGGCATTGTCACCCTTTTTGAAGAAGAGCACCATAACACCCCTGCACCAAGCCTGTGGTGTTTTCCCCTCAAGTATGAATAGACTTACCTTCACTAAAACACGATGAGAAACTTAACCAAATACTTAAAATATTATGCATATTGATTGAATGATTGGAAAAAATCTATCGACACTGCCCCCACTGTTTTCAAATATAGTCACTAGACATAATAATTTAGTAGTTGTACCTATTTAAAATAACTTTAATATTAAAAAAAAAGATAGATTCAACTGATTTTGGAGAAAAACACTATTGTTGGAAAAAGTAAAATTTTCCACACGACTCAAAAAAAAATGTTTCTTTTAAATGAAATGATAAAATGAATGAATGATAAAATCAAGAACAACCACTAAGTCAAAGTTCGTCCAGTACAAACAAACGCCTAAAAACTATGCAGCTATTGCAAAAATCGTAAAAACAACGGCATTTTGAAATAGATATGTTTGTAAACAGGTATTTGTATTGTCGAAACATCCCTGTTTGTTTGAAACAAAGCGATTATTTGGTTGGCGTTTCACCAATATAAAATTGAATGCGGCATAAGTTGAATGATTCAAATTCAAGAAGTTGGATTGCCCCTTTTAAAAATCTACCATGATCTATAAAGTTGCTAAATAATGACAAAGAACCATTCGGATCGATCTTTATGTTAAGCCGCGTGTGACACTGCCCTTTAGGAGGGTGTCAGCAGATAGGTAGATAGGGGTTCGAAATAAGAAGCGAGGTATGTTTCACTTGTCATTTACTCTCCTAAACTTCCGTGGCCGCCTCACGTCTTAATTGCAGAGGTTAAAGGTGGTAGGGTACACTGGCCTGAACCGACTCCTAAGAAGATGGTCTTCCGGCCTCTGTCAGCTGACCGCAACCAACGGTCCAGTTCCAGGATTCTGCAATGACTCCGTCGTCAAGCTCAGCGTAGGATAGGGAGGCGACACCCTGCAGCAGGAGATCTTCCTCTAAGCGTCCTTGGGACCACAACGTGGCGAAGGGTTGATGGGTAGACCAAAAAAATCCTGGAAATCCAGACAGAAATGGAAGCGTAAGCAGAGCTGTGGGCATCACGGTTCAAGGTCCAAAGGTTACAGTGTCCCGAGAAGGAAAATAGGAAGAAATACAGCATAAACTAGGTTAGGAAATTATAGAACACCTTACAGAAAGCCCTTCTAATAAAATACATGGAAACTTACCCTAGAGGGATTTCGCGAAGTATAAAATAGAAATTATTTAGATAATTTCGGAGCGAAGGACACAGCCGTCACCCGTGGTGCTCTCAAAACGACTAGTCATCATCCGTACCGAACTCACCCGAATCGCGAGTCCTCGGCAATGCTCGGTAAATGATCGTTTTGGAGATGCGCGGGCACATAGATGCGAGGACCTTTACAGATTAATAGTCTCGTAGGTTCCGTACTATATTAATTTAATTTTAAAGGTTTATTTAAATGTAGGTTGATTTTACAGTATTATAATAGATTAGTTTTATAGTTTTGTGTAAATATAATATAGTTGATTGTACATAGATTTCTTAACATTAAGCATTTTAACCTAAACTAAACTTTTAATTCGTTACTTCAAGGTGCAACGTTACAGTACCCCGCCAAAAAGCGTAGGATTTTGCGTACTAGATGCAAAATCCGACTAGCACTACTAAACTAAACCAAACTGACTAATACATACGGAATAATCTTTCATACCTCACGCAAATAGTCATCTTTCATAAAATCATCGAGTCTATTAATAATGACTTGAGACCATAACAACAGAGTAATAATTAATTATCAATAATTATACTCAATTAGTTAGTTTAAATGTATTAAAATAGCATTAATTATTTAACACATTTGAGTTTAAGTAGTAGGTTTTTTTATAAATTAAGGCTAGGATACGATAAGTTAAGTATAGAATTTAGGCTTTATAGTTGATAAGTTTGATGTCTTTGATATGCCAAGAACCTAGTGGTTTACCAGACATGTCAGTAAGTTCATAAACAAGTGGAGATTTTTTACCAATAACTTTACATTTTATGAATTTCGCAGCTAATTTTTTATTAAAATATTTGTCCTTATCACTCTGATAGAAAGTTCTTTTCCAAACCACATCACCGACACTAAACTCTGCAGGTTTTCTGCGTAAATTATAATGTTGACAATTCCTACTATGAGCCTGCAGTAATAGTGCTTGAACCTTATTAAATATATTAGATAACACACCTAAGTTCTCAGCGTAGGAATCGCGTGGTTGAAAGACAAGATCTTCATCGTTTTCCGTATCAACATAGTGCGACCCACAAGTAATTAGTTCACGCCCGAATACTAGAAACGAAGGAGTAAAACCGGTTACCTCGTTAACAGAACTATTCACGGCGAATTGTATTTTAGGTATCAGCTGATCCCAAACTCGTTGGTCGGTAGTGATAAACGTTGAAATGGCGGTCATTATAGTTTTGTTGTATCGCTCGACTGTGTTTACATGTGGTGAGTATTTAGGAGTAAAATGTAATTTAGGTACCTTATATTTGTCAAACATCTGTCTTAGCGTAGCACTTACGAATTGTTTACCATTATCAAGTATCACTGTAGAAGGTATGCCATGTATTAGAAATACATGTTCCTCTAGGATCTTGGTAACAATTTCAGCTGTCGCGCGCTTTATTGGAAATAATAAGCAGTACTTACTAAAGCAACAAGTCACGACTAGGATGTAGGAGTTTTGTTTTCTAGTGGTCGGTAGTGGACCTACTAGATCTACGCTAATCATTTGAAAAGGTCTAGAACATTGTTTAGGCCTACCCATTTCACCTAGGGGGGAATGAGTTTGGTGTTTATGTGCAATACAGATGTCACATGACGTGACCGCTTTTACGACATCAGCATGCATTCCAGGCCAGTAGTATCGAAGACTTAGCCGCTTGTAGGTTTTAAATATCCCAAAATGACCTGCAGTTGGTTCTGAATGGTTTTGTAAAATGATTTCTGTTCTAGAATCAGTCGGAATCACCTCCTTCCACTCAAACTCCTTATTAAGGGGATGTTTAGTTTGCATGTATCGGAATAAGCGATTGTTTTTTACTAAGTAATTAGGGAACGACGTAGGAGAATTTTGGCAACCGTTAAATATATTTAAATACCATTGATCACAAGCAGCTACCGTGTTAGGATTAGTGTCTATAGCTGCAACTTGGCATGCACGAGACAGTGCATCAGGGATGACATTATCCACACCACGGCGGTGTTTAATTTCGAAATTGAACGCTGAGAGACGAACACCCCAACGAGCTAGACGTCCAGTAGGGTTATTTAGGTTAAGGAACCACTTGAGAGCTGAATGATCTGTATATACGATAAACTTTTTGCCATTATCAAGGTAGCATCTCCAGTGTTCTAAGGCTACTAGTACAGCGAGAGCTTCTCTCTCAGTGATGCTGTAATTCCTCTCCGACCCAGTCAAGGTTCTACTTGTATAGGCTATAGGGTGTTCTACTTCATCTATGGTCTGAGTTAATAGACCTCCAACACCATAGTCACTAGCGTCGGTATGGACTTCAAACGGTAGGTCAAAGTTAGGACATGAAAGAATCGGAGCAGAGACAAGAAGTTCTTTAAGTTTTGTAAAAGATTCCTCAGCTTCGGTAGACCAAAGAAAGGGATTAGATTTTTTACTAGTGGAAGTGAGTTTGTTTAGTGGGCCAGCAATAGAACTAAATTTTGGAACAAACTTACGATACCATGACGCGATTCCAAGAAATCTCTTTACGTCTTTTTTATTTGTAGGTGTAGGGTAATTTAAGATAGTGTCAATCTTATCTGAATCGACATGTAGACCTTTTGAATCAATGACGTAACCTAGATATTTAAGTTGATTACGGAAGAAAACTGATTTTTCATAGTTTATGGTTAGATTTGCCATACTTAATTTTTTGTGAACTTTTAGAAGAAGTGATATATGATTTTCGAAATTAGAGCTTATTATGACAATGTCATCGATGTAGACGAAGACAGAGTTTTCAAACTCAGGCCCATAGAATAATGTATCGACGAGCCTCTGTTGAGTAGCAGGGGAATTTGTCAACCCGAAGGGCATAGTAACAAATCTGAAAGTACCGCGATGAGGAATATAGAAAGCAGTCTTGTTTCTATCGTCTTCTGAAATAGGAATTTGCCAGAAGGCTTTGGATAAATCGATGCTACTTAGGTATTTTGCATTATTTAAATTATCCAAAATTTCAGAAATATAAGGCAACTTGTAGGCGTCCTTTTTAGTAACCGAATTCAATTTACGACTATCTAGACAGAATCTAAGTTTACCGTCCTTCTTAGGAGTCAATAGTACAGGTGAAGACCATGGACTCTCACACTCTTCAACAACACCCAGTGATATCATTTCATCCAATTGTTCCGATAAAATACGTTGTTTCTCAGGAGAAACCCTGTAATATCTTTGCCTAATAGGTAAGGAATCACCAGTATCAATATGGTGTTTTACAAGAGTAGTTCTACCCAATCCACGTTTCTCAGTTGAAATATTTTTAAATTGTTCAATGATGTTATCAGCTGTTACACGCTGGGCTTCAGTCAATTCATTGTAGGAATGCACTACACTAGTAGATTCTGACATTGTAGTGACGTCACTATTATTGGTTGCGGCATTAAGGATAGAAATTGAATTATGAAACTTAGGAAACAAATTAAATTTAGTCCAAAAGTCAATGCCTAGTATTAAGGTTGACTTTACAGAAGGTATGACGTAAGCTTTCAATATGTGGAATTGATTTTCAAAAGTTACGGGTAGATTAATAAATCCTATAGATGTTAAATTCTGTCCACCCGCGGCTGTAAAAGTTTTGGCAGTGCCCCTATGGAGTTCAAGGCCCAATGAAACAAAATGTAAATGAGAGTTATTACCTAAAATAGTTACTGTAGAACCCGAATCAAGTAAACCGCAGAGATTTGTGTTACGTACTTGGATAGTCGCGTACGGTCGTAGATCATCCTTTGGTTTTTTATCGAAGATTGTTGTAATGAAATAGCTAGAAAAGAAGGTTTTGATTGTCAAAAGCCAGTCCTTCCAATCATTTTCATCAAAGTTTTTATTTCTATTTGAATCAATAAAATTAATATTAGGTTTCAGAGCCTTTTCACTACAGCAATCCTCACTAGCTAGTTTTTTCCTTGTGACTTCGAATGACACTTAGCACAATTAGGGTATTTAACGTCCTTTGTACCACACTTAAAGCAAATTAAAAACCTATCCGCTTTACATTGGTTCAAGGAATGTTCGGAATTACGACAGCGAGGACAATATACCGGTTTAGCCTTAGAATCGGAAGTAGTAATTGCAGCAACATCCGGCTTATCTTTAGGCTTATAAGAAGAATTATAATTATGTTTTGAGTTATTATTGTACCTATGTTGATTATAATAGCTAGATTTACCAGTACTTTGTTCGGTAGCTTTAGAAAATGCTAGGTCAGGAGCCAAAGTATCAGACGACACTTTTGGTGGTTCTCTAAATTGTGAAGTCAGAGACTGTATTTTCTCAAAATTCTTACATAAGTTTCTTAAATTTAACATAGTATTAATTGAATTTGTATTTGAAGCCAATACACTAGAATAACATGGTCTTATGTTATGCATTAAGATATCTAGTTTCTCTTGTTCAGATATATTTTTAGTTAGTCTCGAAAACAATTCAGACATTTTAGCAAAATAAATAGTTATGTTCTCCGTATCACCCTGTGTTCTGTTACGTATCTCAGACAATAAGCGGTAGTCGTAATCAAACTGACTGAAATCCTCTATTAACAAAACTATCAACTCATCCCAAGTGGTAACTGAATCTTTAATACTACGGTACCAATGCAACGCATCGCCTGTGAATATTTCCGTAGCATACATTAACAACTTAATAGAGGGTATATTGCGCGCAGTACTATACTCGTTTACCCTCTGCACGAAAGCGTGTACACAAGATTTACCGTTATATCTTAGTTTTTGTAGTTCACCAATGTGCGAGCGGTCGCAATACGTCGATACGTTAGGTATGGTATCCACAGCTGTTTGAACACTCGCAACAGGCTCATAGCTAGGGTTAGCAGATGTATTAATTGAATTTATTTTATTAATTAGGGACGTTAAATTTTTTGACAGAGACTTTACTTTATCAGAGTGTTTAGAATCCGAGCAATCAATTCTTTTTATGCGGTGGTGCACATGATTACATAACGCTTTAGTACGTTCGAAAAGATTGGAATCAAACTTATCCTCTAAAGATTTTACACGAGTCGTAAGTTCGTTCATAGAAACACCAACGCCAGAAATATCGACATCCGGTTCGATTCCTGATTCGCAAATATCAGAGGTAGGTATAATAGGTGTTAATTTATTTATTTGTTTACGCAGTTCGAGTACGGTTGATGCAGGTTCTTCGCCCCTAATGAGCACTTCATACGTTAGTTCGTTTTTGTTGAGAACAAAAAATTTTATAGGGTACGTTTCCATGTTTACCAGAGGTTTGAAAAAAAATGAACACAATGTAAGAATAGACTATGAAATGATTTAATTTGATGTTCTTTACAAATGAAAATGTACTAACTACCTTTTACGATTGGTGACAAGATGAAATGAAAGAAATAGAAGAATGAATTTGAAAGTAATGGAAAACTAAGAAGATTGTAGCTGTGCGAACTGTTACGTATAACAAGATTGCTATTCAACGTAAGAAAGGTTTTCAATCTCCTTTTTTTTTTTTTTTTTTTTTACTAGTGTAGGTACTGGGTGAAACACAATTAAACAGTTATAACTTTGTCACAATTTAGTGTAAGAATTAATATGACCAATACGTAACAGTTAACAATTACCTGACACTAATAGGCATGGAAATGGAAATGAATGAGAAAGATAACAGTTAATGTATAAGAAAGTACGTACCAGTTCGCTTTGCGTAGAATGTCACCTTCACGTTCACAGCAACAATGTAGGTAGGTAGATTGAATTAACAGCTGTATTTCAGGGGAAAAAAAATCAAGACGTGATTAGGCCACTGGAAACACACGTTGAAGGCGCCACTGTGACACTTACCTTTAGGAGGGTGTCAGCAGATAGGTAGATAGGGGTTCGAAATAAGAAGCGAGGTATGTTTCACTTGTCATTTACTCTCCTAAACTTCCGTGGCCGCCTCACGTCTTAATTGCAGAGGTTAAAGGTGGTAGGGTACACTGGCCTGAACCGACTCCTAAGAAGATGGTCTTCCGGCCTCTGTCAGCTGACCGCAACCAACGGTCCAGTTCCAGGATTCTGCAATGACTCCGTCGTCAAGCTCAGCGTAGGATAGGGAGGCGACACCCTGCAGCAGGAGATCTTCCTCTAAGCGTCCTTGGGACCACAACGTGGCGAAGGGTTGATGGGTAGACCAAAAAAATCCTGGAAATCCAGACAGAAATGGAAGCGTAAGCAGAGCTGTGGGCATCACGGTTCAAGGTCCAAAGGTTACAGTGTCCCGAGAAGGAAAATAGGAAGAAATACAGCATAAACTAGGTTAGGAAATTATAGAACACCTTACAGAAAGCCCTTCTAATAAAATACATGGAAACTTACCCTAGAGGGATTTCGCGAAGTATAAAATAGAAATTATTTAGATAATTTCGGAGCGAAGGACACAGCCGTCACCCGTGGTGCTCTCAAAACGACTAGTCATCATCCGTACCGAACTCACCCGAATCGCGAGTCCTCGGCAATGCTCGGTAAATGATCGTTTTGGAGATGCGCGGGCACATAGATGCGAGGACCTTTACAGATTAATAGTCTCGTAGGTTCCGTACTATATTAATTTAATTTTAAAGGTTTATTTAAATGTAGGTTGATTTTACAGTATTATAATAGATTAGTTTTATAGTTTTGTGTAAATATAATATAGTTGATTGTACATAGATTTCTTAACATTAAGCATTTTAACCTAAACTAAACTTTTAATTCGTTACTTCAAGGTGCAACGTTACACGCGCTTGCTTGGGTTGGTCCGTGGATGGGTGATCAGCCATTACATACTGAGTTTCCTCCGTGCCTTGGAAAACACGTAAATCCATCTGTCCGGGGTATTACTTGTAGATCTTTGACAGTCGTTATAGTTAGTCAGTGGCTCAAAGGTCAACCAGTCTTTCAGTCTTGTCTTGTTGTCTTGTTTTGTCTTGGTTATCGTATTATCTAGTACTAACTGGATAGGGTAGTTAACAATTAAACTAATTAGTCCGTCATTTAGATTACCAAAAAATATTGGACACGTATTTTTTCTTTTTTCACGTAAACAAACAATAAAGACGATACAGTACTTTGAAAACTCGTGTGACGACATAAGACATTAGAGTATGAAATTTTTTAGCGGATAGTGAGTTCACCAACACCCACTCAAATATTTGACGTGCTTTATCTTCGTCAATTTTTATTGATTTGATAAAACAAAAAATACGTAACCAATAGCGATAATCTAACAGACGGACTAATTAGAATCACATTTTTTGAAATTAGTAAATATCCCTATTGCGGAGGTTTTCAGCTACAAAAAATATAATAATTTCACGCAGTCGAAAGGCGCAAAAATATTAAAAATATACAATCCCATCGTAATAAGAAATCGTAATGACTAGGGTGAAGTAGATCACTTAATAATGTACAAAAGGCATATTACATTTTAATATACTGAATGTGCAGCAATAATATTAAACCCTGTGCAATATTCCTTTTGGATTTCCACGTCAGAAATGTGGTGCTTTATGACCGGGCAGAGCAAATATTAAATCGGGTTTTGTAATGCCACTGCAGTGTAGCTGGCTTTAAATTAAGTACTGCATAAAATCCAGCTGATATGATATTATCAAATTGTTTTGTAGAAAATGCTTATGAAGCTGTAGAGGGATTAGTTTGCATACCGCAGAACTTGGTACCTTATCAAAATATGTTTTATTTTAGGTAATTTATTTGATAACCACTGCAAGAAACATTTGCATGTGGCTAAGATGAGAATACTGAGGGACTATGAGTGTTGTATAACGCGAATGAATAAAATAAGAAATTAGTACATAAAATGAATAGGGGATCGGACTGAGTCAAAAAATATGATTCTAATTAGTCCGTCAGTTAAATTATCCAAAAATATTGGATACGTGTTTTTTGTTTTATCAAATCAATAAAAATTGACGAAAATAAGACGCGTTAAAGATCATGCGTGGGGGTTGTGACGTCATTTGTAGGTAAAAAATTTACTAACATGTGTGACGTTTTCGAGGAGTTCCCGAGTTTTCGAAGCACTGTATCGTCTTCATTTTTTGTGTGTGTGGAAATCTATCTGACGGACTAATTACATTTTTTTGTGAAATACCCTATTCTGAAAGTGGCATCGGTAACGGTTAATTTATAATCGGTTGTATGCTGGGCATGTGATGTGATGATTGATGGGGAAGAATAAAACACTAATGGATATATAGAGCGACAAAGGCCAAAGAAATAGATGGATGGATTATGTGTGGAATTATACGAAAGAAAATACCCGTTTCCCTTCACAATAGGATATTTTACCAAAAAACCTAATTAGTCCGTTAGATAAATTCAAAAAAATATTGGACACATTTTTTTTCTTTTTTCACTCAAACATAAGATGAAGACGATACAGTGCTTCGAAAAGTCGTGTCAAGTCGTGTGACGTCACAAGGTTAGTACTTTTGTACACACAAAGTGACGTTAAAAGCCCCCACTCATGATCTCTGACACGTTTTATTTTCGTCAATTTTTATTAATTTGATAAAACAAAAAACACGTATCCAATATTTTTCGATAATCTAACAGACGGACTAATTTTATATTTTTTGTCAAATACTCTGTTATAGATGCAACCAAACCAAATGTAAGTGGAGACAAACTAAAGTCGGCGCCCATTTTAACAAATATTTAAAAAAAAATCTATACTGGACCGCCAATGCCAATTTACAAGCAGCTGAATTGTAAAAATGGAATCGAATATTTGCGCTAATGGCGTATTCGATGCTTGTTTAGGACGCTATTTAATTCAATCGTTACTTCGTTCACTTCATGATCATCATCACTACAGGGACTTAGGCCTCTTCTTTACCCGCGATGACCTCCGGCCACCGTAGACGCGGGCCTGTGGACGGTGAGTGATGGGCTAACTCGCCGTCCGTCCGTCTCACGACGAAAACAGGCCGTGTCGACGGCGCGTTCGTGTTCCACGCGCGCCTCAAAGAGATGTCAGCAACATGGGAGGGGCCCGAAAGGGCCGACGCCTGTCGGGGCCGCGGGTAGTCCACCGGTTATCGCGGCCTCGAGATAGAGGGCGAAAAAGGAACATGGGTGGTTTTTAGTCAGTAGAAGTCTGACACTCCCTTTCGCTCTGCCCAAGAGCGGGAGAGGTTATTCGATGATTTTACACCCACCAAAAAAAAAAAAAAAGAAGGCCTCCTCTTTAGGAGAGGGATATCCACCACGCTGGCCCAGTGCGGGTGTGTGCAGTGCTAGATGTCACATGGCTTCGAATTTCTTCGTTCTCAGACATGCCAGTTTCCTCACGGTGTTTTCCTTTACCGTTTTGAGAGCAGCGGTGATGAAATAAATTACACAAAGTAATGCGCCTACGAATCCACGACTTACTGTTCGTAAGTCGAGGCCGCCACCACTGGGCCACTGCTTCTCATTAACTTCAGTATATTATGAATAGTAAAAACGTACCTCTTCATAACAATAGTATAAATAAATGGATAAATGGATGGATGGGTAATGGATGGATGGATATTGAGAGTATCGTGGGAGCTACGTCTGCCAACAAACTGCTCTGTAGTTTGGCAGAAGTAAATTGTAATGAATTTGACTTAAGTTCCAAATAAACACATTTTCATTTTTTTTTTTCATGGTTTTGGGTATTTCCATAGTGAAAATCTCTTTAGCTGCTCGTAATCTGGATTTATGTCTGGTTTAACGGCAAAAGGCTCCGCTCTATAACATAGGATAACATAAATAGCCGAAACTAAATCTATTCAGCACTGCCTCATCTTTCAAAACAATGAATTAGGTACTGCTTATTTCACTGAAATAGGAATGTTTACTGACTTAAAAATATGTGATTCTAAATAGTCCGTCTGTTAGATTGTCGAAAAATATTGGAAACGTATTTTTTGTTTTATCAAATCAATAAAAATTGACGAAGATAAAACGCGTCAAAGATTTGAGTGGGGGTTGGTGACGTCACTGACCGCTAATAAATGGCATACTAATGTCTTAAAGTATGACGTCACACGAATTTTCAAAGCACTGTACTTCATTGTTTGTTTACGTGAAAAAAGAAAAAAAACGTGTCCAATATTTTATGGTAAACTTTATGACGGACTAATTAGATTTTTTTTGTTAAGTACCCTATTTCCCAGTAATATGGGACTTAAACTTAATTGGCAAAATGTGGGTGTACTATTCTGTATACCTCTGCCTAACCCTTCGGGGACTACAGGCGTAATGTTATGTTATGTATTCCTGTTACAACACAGAATGTCATAGAGCAACCAGCGCCAATCTAATAAGATTTCAAAGGGACAACTGGTCACAGTGCCCTGACCCCGAGATGTGGCGCTTTGTACTGAGCTCGTGGTTCAGACTGTGGACAATCGTATTAAATTATTACTATCTTAAGTGAGATGCAAACGAGGCATAATAATAATCTGTGTCCAATTTCTATTGTAATAAATTACCTGTGATGTGAGTTACGGCGAATCTACAAATTAAATGAAATTGAATTAGTGCGTGTTTGTTATTTCAAAATAACAGATTTTTAATTTGAAAGTACATGCGGTACATATAACAAATAAACATTTTGTAAATTATTTGTCTCTGTGTGTTTGTTCTGGTTACTCTCCAAAATGGCAGGACCGACCAAACGACTCCTTTAAAATTTCTCTGCAACAGGCGTGACTTTCAAACTTCCTCTAATATCTTCCTCTGTTAGATTCAATGATTGAACGTTTTTCATTAGTCTGACTAAAAGTCGTTCGTCTGCAGTCGTCCTTATGATCCCCTTGTCAAGGTATTTAGGTCTCTAGTTTGATGTAACCTGATTATTTCCATTCTAACCTGAGATCTGTAGTGACGCCTAATTGGGGAGATTGAGATAAAGGGGAATGTTGGAATTTAAATGTACATTCGTTGAAATACTCGCTTTGGATCGCGTCTCCGCGGGTAGAAATAAATTTTAAGTTTAGATGACACTGTACTTTCTAGTCGCTCCATGTAATTACATATTTTATACTGATATTCAGTTGCACCCACTTAGACTGAAAGCCGATGATGATGATCATAGGTAGCCACACGTATATGGGTTCCAGCCACCGTAGGCGCGGGGACTGTGGTAATGGGCTAGCTCACCGTCCGTCCACCCGTGTCGACGGCGCGTTCCGTGTTCCACGCGCGCCTGCAAGAGATGTCAGCAACATTGTAAGGACCGACCGACGCCTGTTGGGGCTGCGGGTTATTCGAAATAGATATCGCGGCCTCATCGAATCCAGGACCTCAAATAAACAACTAAAAAAACTCATAATTTTCGCGCGCTATTTCTTCAACACGTTGTCGTTCTCGTTCGCACCGTTCACTCATTCATTATTCACTAGTTCTCTCAGAGCGAGACCCCACAGGGCTACATGTCTATAATGCTACTAAATTGTAAATGACCGTTTCGACTTTGAGTGAACTTCGGAATTCGACTGTTTTAAATTATTCACGTTAAATTGCCTACGTAGTGGCTGAGGGGGTGTGTGGCTGAATAAGTTAATAATACATACGTAGTGTAAGAGCCTGACTTAGATCAACCTTCACCCATTTGTTGGAAGAAAGAAAAATATGTTTTTGTGCAAATAAACATATAAAGTGCACTTTTTTGTCGACGTTTTATAAGTGCCCATGTAGGCCTATGTGAAATAAAAATATTTTGATTTTTTGAAAGAAAAAAAAATAAAGAAAGAAAAGATTTTTATTTGGAACACGTCGTAAGTGAAACAAAGAAAAATACACATCGAGACTACTTGGATTTGCGACAGCCGTCTTCTTGATAGATTTAAATTTGATAACCTAAAAATAATAGTATTAACTCACCTGTTTCTACCTGACAAACCTGTAGGGCTTAAGGGTAGACAACACAACAGTTTCTCGTTTCCTATCCCCAGCGCTTACTTTCATTCAATATTCATTCCATGTGGTTATACCGAAGAAATGAAAAAGTTTAAAATACACATTTCTATCATATTTTTTCTTTATTGATTATTCAATTTTCGTTTCGTGCTGTGATACAGAGAAATTAGGAAATGTTAAGTATGAATGTAGATGGCTATAAGAGTCGAGGAAGACCAAAAAAGCGATGGGTGGACTGTGTGAACGATGATATGGCTAGTAAGGAGTTGACTGCTGAGATGGTGAGTTATGGAGAAGTATGGAAGAAAATACATGTTGCGCCGACCCAGAATAAATTGGGTTATAGGCAGGAGTACGACGAGACTTTACTTAGTTTTATCAGGCAACCTATTTCCAATTTTCATGTATGTTTATGTCAAAAAAATGTTTTATTCGGTCAGCAGTTGGGTGAAGGTCGATTTCAGTTGTGGTCTTGGACTAAGACTAGAAGCGTTGAGAGCCGTATTTGATAACACTAATTTGATTGCCGTAGTGATTTTAAGGTGAGAGCTATTTTTTGGATCGTTTTGCGAATGGTAGTTTGTTGCATTGATGTGGGTTTTTAACGGTTAAAGTGGTTTGAGGCAGCTTTCGAATTTGTCGTTCGTGTCGTCGTTTGTTTTTTGAATTCTTCAGTATTCTTCTCCATCGTGCCTAACCTGGTGTCAGACTGTTTATAACGCTCATGGGCCTCTGACTTGACGTAACATACCATAAAAAAATCTTCCAGGCATACTGATTTCCTCACGATGTTTTCTATATAGATAGGTGTTTGTTACTGTTTTACACAAAAACTACTGAATTCTGTTGACTTGTTATCTAAATTCGCATATTAAGAGATCATCATCATCAGCCTATAATCTTCCCATTCACTCAGGCCTCCTCTCTAGGAGAGGGATGGGCTATAATCCACCACGCGGGCCCAGTGCGGGTTGGTTGGGTTGTTAAAAGATAAAAATTGTTTATTATCTACACTAATATTGTAAAGAGGAAAGATTTGTTTGTTTGTTTGTAACGAAACGGCTCGGAAACTACTAGACCGATTTGAAAAATTCTTTCACCGTTGTGAAGCTACATTATCCCTGGATGACTTAAGCTACTTTTTATCCCTGTATTCCCACAGGAACAGGAACTACGTGGGTGAAACCGCGTGACGTCCGCTAGTCATTTATGACATTACGTCGTAGAATGGTTTCCTACAGTCAACAGTCAGCAAAGTAATGACAACCGGGAGCAATGGCTTGACGTGTTTTTCAAGGCATAGCGAAAACTCGGCATATAATATGTAAATATCTATCCACAGAAAAACCTAGGCATGCGCGGCTTCACCTGAAGATCGAGATTCGTCCTAGTTTGGCATTCGATTTTTCCATGCAATAAATTTGCATTTTGAACATAACTATGGCTGATAGATCGCCAGTCAAGACTGTCACACGAGCAAAATAGTAATATATAAGACCATACTTAAACCCATCTATACTTACGGTATTCAATCTTTCAAGAAGACGAAGACTTCAGAGCAAGGCGTTGAGATTGAGATTGAGAGCCATGGACATACTACGTGAGCAACAAATACAGATATAACGGCGAGATTCAAGCTATGAATGGACTTTCCCATAGAATCCTTCTGCCAATGATGCCATCGATCTCAAAATATTAATACCAAGCGATGGGCCTATTGTGTAAACAAAGATCTCTAAGTTATATGTATATTTTTTCTATAACTTCTTCTTCTTTTTAGGGTTCCGTACCTCAAAAGGTAAAAACGGAACCCTTATAGGATCACTTTGTTGTCCGTCTGTCTGTCTGTCTGTCTGTCAAGACCTTTTTTCTCAGGAACGCGTGGAGGTATCAAGCTGAAATTCATATCAAATACTCAAGTCTATGGTCTCTTGGAGCTGTGAAAAAATCAAACTTCTAAGTCAACGCGATCAAAAGATACTCCCGTTTATGCCGCAAATTTTCGACACTCGCAAGGGAATCAAAACCTACAGGGTACTTCCCGTGAACTCAGAATCTTGAAATTTGGTACGAAGCAACGTCTTATAACACAGATAAAGGAAAAATTGCGAAAAGCATAAATTTTTAGTTACATCATATAATAAAAATATTTTTAAGTTGAAATTTTCACTGAATGTGTCTCTCTGTTGCTGCTATAACAAAAAAAAAAATAAAAAGCGACTCCCCTACTACGATGGTACGGAACCCTTCATGTGCGAGTAGGACTCGCACTTGGCCGGTTTTTTTTTTATTCTATAACTTAGAGATCTTTGTTTACACAATAGGCCCATCGCTTGGTATTATAATTCCTGAATCAAGATGGTACGTTGAAGCCATTCTACCTCGTTAGCTTATAAGGATACTTAGTGAACTAATTAGTTTTGTCTAATTATCTAAGTTGTGGCAGCCAGTAAATTAGTAATCTAGGTTAGTCGCACTTGAGTGTCGGCAAAAAATAATAAGATAAGTGGCGTTAGGGAGTTAATTACTTGAGTAGTAAGGTCTTTATTTTTACCCGACTGCGGCGAAGCCCAAAAGGAGGGTTATGTGTTTGGCGTATGATGTATGATGTATGTATGTAAGCATGTATGTATGTATGGATGTATGTATGTCCGTTTCTTTGTTCCCTCATAACTCCTAAACGGATGAAGGGATTTGAATGAAATATACGTCGGTATATTTGTCTTGATGGCGCAAGTGTCACTGGCTACATTAAAATTAAAAAAACAAAGATAATTGCTGGTTTTGGGGGCCAAATTGTGGATTGGAAAACAAAAAAAAAATCCATTACCATCGAGTAGGGTATCATAATGAAGGGTTTTAAAAGGAGATTACAAAAATATAAATCACCTATATGTTTAAAATAAATTCAAAGTCACAAATTCTATTAACAAACACAAAAGTTCCAACGCGCGTACGCGACCAACGAAAGAACAAACACTAAAAGAACTAAAAAGTTAAAAATAAAAAAAGTAGTTAAAAAACTAAAAAACCCGACTGAAAAGACTGAAAAGCAAGAAACAAGCGCATTTTAAATTAAACAAAACTTGGAAGCAGGCGGGGTTCAATTGAATATTAAATTATGAAATGAAAATAGAATGGACCCCGCCTGCTTTCATGTTTTGTTTAATTTAAAATGTGTTTTTTGCTTTTCAGTCTTTTCAGTCGGGTTTTTTAGTTTTTTAACTACTTTTTTTTATTAAGTTATTGTTTGAGGCTAGGTTAGTTTGTATTGGTCTAAAGGTGTTTTGTTAGGTTACTTTTTATGAGATTTATTGAAGATTTTAATATTAAAATTGTCCAGACTTTAGTCTTACAGCCATAGTCTGGCTGTGTCCAAAATAACCGTCTGAATAACATAACATCACGCCTGTAATCCGCTATTGGTTAGGCAGAGGTAAACCCAATTAAAGTATGACTCAGCCAGTTATGTTCTAGTACCATGAATAACCCTCCTTTTGGGCTTCGCCGCAGTCGGGTAAAAAGGGGGCGTGTCTATAATTATTGCCAACACCCTGGCACGAATCCAAGGAGACTATTATGCGTGTAATGGTGTAATGGGTAGTCAGTCACCAACCCATCCACGGACCGACTTTGGTAAGCTAGTGTAATGTCGATGTTAATTTATATTATGTATCATCATCATCATCAGCCTATATTGTTCCCACTGCACTGACTCAGGCCTCCTCTCTAGGAGTGGGATGGGCTATAATCCAACACGCGGGCCCAGTGCGGATTGGTAGATGTCCATATCTTCGAATTTTTGGTTTTAATATATGCCGGTTTCCTCACGATGTTTTCCTTCACCGTTTTGAGAGCAGTGATAATCATAGTAATGCGCTATCCTGGGTTCGAACCCACGACCACTGGGCCACCACTGCTCTCAAATTATACTACGTATAATTTATTTATATTCCCTTTTAATCCCTTCACTTATTTCTGTGAATGCTAGTTACTACTTAGTAAACTGTTAAAACTTATACTTCAGATATTGTGTTACACAAAGAAGCTTTTGGTGAACTTATTAAATAATAAGGAATTAAATCCCTAAGTGACACCCGATAGTCCTTCCTCATACAACTTTTTTATTACTTACAAGATTTTTCCTTAACATTGTACCTACGAGTAGCTATAATAAAATGAGAAAACGGATGAAAGGACCCACACATACAAACTACATGCGTCTCCAATCCTCCAGAGTGTAACTTATAAAAAAGCCCTCTTTCTCTTTGAGCAACACCTAAAGATGGCGTCTTTTGTTTTGGCGCCAAGCGACGAGCAAAATTCTTGATTCGCGCCTTCAGGCAATATGACGTGCTAACACAAACATAACCACACTTTGAAAATGTGCTAATCAAGCGATTTTGAACTTTATTTAGGTGGTGTAGGGAACGGAAAGTTGTGCATTGATAGTAAGGTTAAATTGGTGATTTTGCACAAAAGACTGATTGTAGGAAACGAAGCTACACAAGTGGTAGTACAGTTCTTTGTGGTTCGTTCTGCGAAGGTGCGTCCCCAAAAGCGTTTTGTTGATTGTTTTGTGCATCTTTAAGTACCTTCAAATAAATAATATTGAAGTGTGTGTTTGTGATATCAAAATTACTGCTTTTTACTGAATGCAAACAAAAAAATAAGTGAGATACTAAGATACCCATAAAACAAATTCTCTTTAAAAAAAAACTCTGGTGATCTCCGAAACGGCTGTACTGATTATGTCGAGACGTTTACTGTCTGATAGTTGATGAGTAGACCTCATCAAATTTATGCATAGGCAACTTTTATTTTTGAAAAACGATTAGGGTTCCCTGTAAAAAAGAGAAAAACCTAGACATGTTCAACAAAATCCGATTCTATTCGGCTATTCTCCGAAACAGCTTAACCGATTTTGACGGGGCTTATACTGGCAGATAGCTGATTTTAGATCAAATAAGAAAGACTACTACTTTTAGTTTAGAAATAGGGTCAAGGCTCAGCGCGAAAAAAAAAAAACGCGGGGTCATTAATGTCGCGGGGCACAGCTAGTTTTAATCTAAAATTCGCCTATCTCGCTTCTCTTAGAAAATATCGCCTTTTGTATCTACGAGATTTTTTTTTTAAACGAATTGATGAAAACATTTTTACGTTGGGCTGTTAAAGTTTTTACAATGTGTCCTCGGTTTTATCGCAGTTGTAAAGGTATTTTATGTAACTTTTAAACGTTATTTGACAAGCCATGTAATGTTTTTTTTTTTGTTTAATGACACCATCTTTTCGTAGTAAAGATTTCCAAATGATTTAAAAAGAAAGTACCTACTTTGATAAAAGAGAGTATGAAATCCGTCTATAACATTCTGTATTACAGAAGTATGAAAAACAGGTTGTGAACTTTTTCATTCCCTAATATAACCGGATGCAGTTGAATGCCAGTAATTTACATGGAGCGACTGCCTATCTGACCTCCACAACCCAGTTAGTCTACACTAATATTATAAAGAGGAAATATTTGTTTATTTGTTTGTTTGTTACGAATAGGCTCCGAAACTACTTTACGATTTGAAAAATTCTTTCACCGTTGGGAAGCTACACTATCCCCGGGTGACATGGGCTACTTATTTATCCCTGCATTCCCACGGGAACGGGAACTACGCGGATGAAACTGCGTGACGTCCGATAGTAATGGATAATTATGATACCCCCTTTTTTGGCGTTTGAAAAATCATCAAATAACCCCTCCCGCTCTTGGGCAGAGCGAAAGGGAGTGTCAGACTTCTACTGACTAAAAATGTTGTATTATGAATTCCTGTCGAGCTGTCAAAAATAATATAACCCTGCAGGGCTTTAGTGTATTATTTTTAAATGTCAGTGGCTATCAGTGTCCATCGATTAACTGTCAAATTGGTTAGGTTTAGTACAAAATGAAACCATTTGACAGCTAAATAATGAACACTATTATAACTACTGACATTTAAAAAGATACAGAATAGCCCTGCTGAAAAGAAAATGTGGTGCTGTTTCACAAAAGCTGGGTCTCTTAAAATAGTATCTTGAGTGCCCTGTTGTCTGTTCACTACAGGAACTGATAGACGCTAATGCAAGAACCAAACTAGTAGCTCAGTTCTGGGCCTACACAATTTATTTAGAATGCCATCGACAAGCTAAGAAGATGAAGATGGGTGGTCACCCATTCACAGATCAACCTAGACAAGCGCGGTTTAACCTGATGATTCAACTAAGCGGATACGATTATCTAGGTAAGGCCTCCTTTACGAAGACGCGGGGCGTTGTACGTTTTTAATTCAAGCACAGGGCGATGTATGAAAACGTTAACGATTTCAAACGACGCGCATGATTCTATGAGAAGCGATTTTTCGCTTGTTGGTTTAAAATGGAGCGTTCGTTGTGGTGGACCCGCCTCTCAGTAAATGAATAAATAAAAAAGCACGCGTCTCCGTAAACGAGCCCTTAGTGCTACTCAAACCCCAATATTCACATCAAAGCCGAAAACCCCTTTAATGCACCGGACAGATTCTCATATACTTCGGCAAAACATAATCAATACATAAACTAACTGATACTAAACTCGGGGTGGACTGTAACTTACTCAAGCTACGTTATCAAGTTCAGGCCTGCCAAACTTGCAGTGTTGGAGCGTGGGCTAACTTGTCCGCTTGCAAACGATTCATCATCGTACGGTGGTTTACTTTGTAGGGTAGTTACAACAACCCCACACGATATACGGGCTGTTAACGGATCCTTCAGGAAAACGTCAACCGAAGGATACTGTATATCAAATTAAGTCTTCGCCGCAGTTATTGCATGGGCATGCATGCATATTATGGGATTTTTTTTTGGGGTGCAAAATCATCTTTTACGGTAGTCAATGTAACGCACTCGAAATTGCGGCGCTACGAGAACTCGTAGCGGGTGGCTACGGCGTAGCACGTAGTAGGTACGGGGTCGGGGAAGTGTTTCAAATAATATACATGCAAAAATTGTGTCTAAACTAACTTTACTTTCTGAAGTCGTGACAAAGTATGTTTCATTGAATCTGAACTTCACTATTAATTAAAAAAATAATGAAAGCGCATATTTTCGTTTAGTAACCTATTCATCTATTTCCATCACCACCAGTACATACATTATTAAACACACCAGGAAACATACGGCCATATTGAAAATGGCCACCACACTCGAGAGTCGCATTTGAAAAGTAATATTTTTCATCCACGCTGTTATTTTAACAAATAATAAAATCAAATCCGCTCCCAACTGAATTCCGAATAGGATACCAACAGGAATTCTGTATTCGGTTTCGGACGAGTTAGAAATATTTAAGGGCAACACTGATGTTTGGACTTGGCACAAAATATTTGGACATCGTTCTGCAGTTAATGATTAATGTTTATGGAGCCAGGACGTGGGAATGTATGCTCCCCGCTATTATGAACGAGTTACCGTTAGATATAAGGAACAAAATAAATGTTAACAATTGTTCAAAGGTACTGAAGAGGCACTTCCTGGATTGTGCTGCAGTCTAGGAAGTGTCTGTTTAGTACCTACATAAACTTGTTCTATAATAATATTACAGAATATAATTATATTAATATCAGATTATAAAATATAAACTAATCACGGCACCGAGTTGTCGTGTCTGGCATACTACAGATAAACCCTCGATGGTTTGTGTGGTATGTTTATGTATCTAATTAAGAATGATTGTAATATGTTTTTGAATAAAAAAAAAAAAAAAAAAAAAAGTTAATTTTTTTGAAGCCTGTACTAATTTAAAAATGACAGCGCAATTGAAAATCTAAAATGAACATCTTCTGGATTTGTAGAAAATAACATCGAAATCTGCATACAATAGGGTAGTAAACAAAAAAAATCTAATTAGTCCGTCAGATAGATTTCCTAAAAATATTGGACATGTATTTTGTTTTTTCACGTAAACTAACAATAAAACTTGTGTGACGTCATTTTCTGAGACATAAGTATAACATTCTTTAGCGGTCAGTGACGTCACAACCCCCAACTCGAATCTTTGACGCGTTTTATCTTCGTCAATTTTTATTGATTTGATAAAAAAAAATTACGTATCCAATATTTTTCGATAATCTAACAGATGGACTAATTTTGACTGGCCTGTTGGTCTAGTGGTTAGTGGCCCTAACTGCTATGCCGGAGGTCGTGGGTTCGATTCCCACTCAGGACAAATGTTTGTGTGATGAGCACGATCATTTGTTCTGTGTCTGGGTGTAATTTATCTATAATATGTATGTATTTAGAAATATATAAGTATGTTTATCAGTTGTCTAATACCCATAACACAAGCTCTGCTTAGCTTGGGACTAGATGGCGTTGTGTGATAGTTGTGGAATATTATTATTATTATTAATTAGCATCTGTAACGACAGTGGTAAAAAATAGACAGGAACTGATTCATTATTTTATTTGGACAGAGTCTCGACTTACAGGTTTCACAATCGAGCGCGACAAGACAAGACCTCGAAACTGAGCTTACAGGGCATTATATAGACTGATATCCCCACCGGAGGCATCCGGTGGTTATGGCGGTGTCTTCGCTTGACTGTGATTGGCTCGCGAGTCGTTGCCCGTCATTGGCTGGCTAGAGTGGCATGGCTATGGTATGCTAGAGTGGCATGGCTATGGTATGCTAGAGTGGCAAGGCTATGGTTTGCTAGAGTGGCATGGTTATGGTTAGCTGTCATTGGCTGGCTAGGGTGGCACGCTGTGAGCAGGCTGTTGTAACATTCGGCCGTCCTGGAACAATTGCTCCCGCAATGGAAACAAGAAAACAGTGATTACAAGTCAGCTCAGAAAAACCAAGTTAAAATGGGGCAATAGACCTCTCAGAAGATTTATGAAATCTTCGGTTTTCAATTATTCGTTCACACTACTGGTGCTATCAGACAAAAGCACTGCTACGATATGTGACAGCGGATACTAAACCTGTAAACCCGTTGTATCATATAATATGACCTTTCATACTTCTTAGTTTACGTCAATCATTACCTAACTCCTCAATATCACATAATATGGCCAGAAAACAAATCCTCTAACAAACAAGAGTTAACCTGGCCCCTATAGCATGGAACTTTAAGCTGAAGGAAAAGGAATAAATGCATAAGAAAATTTGTAATAGGTACCCACTTGTACTAATTATTATGGACAAAGATGTAGGAAATGCTTAGTACCAACAATTTTTAACGACATACCTTACGATTTAGAAAATAGCTGTACCACGAAAATGTCTTTTAAAATAAATTAGGAAAGTTTGTTTTTAACACCTATGTAAAAACCTCATTACAAGAGATGTGTAGATTCCATTTATGATTATTTATTGTTGTATAAGTATATATTTATGCCATACTAGCTTATGTTTTCGGCTTCACCGCTATTAATTAAAGTGTTTTAACGCAACTTAAATGTTATAGCATTACGTTATAGTCAACTTTTGTGTTCAATAAATGTGTTTAGTTGTAGGTAAAAGTGACGTTGTTATTGATGGAAACGTACCAACAATTTGTTACATTTAAATTAAATATAACTGTTTTACAGTATGACAGAAGTAATATACCATGTAACTCGGATGTAACTATGAATAATAGTACATTGTTCACCGAGAGGAGAAAGTGACCGATTACCGTCGAGGGTGTCGTTTGAAGCCCGAGCCGTAGGGGAGGGCTTTAAAACACCCGAGATCGGGAATCGCGCTTTCTCTCGAGTGATACATAGTGCTTTATACTACACCTACGAGGAAAATAAAAAACTAAATCTTTACTAATTGAAATTTATATTGAAATTGTTGCAGTTAGTGAAGCTTAATGTAACACTTTTTCCATTAATGATTGTTTGAGATGTTTGCGACAATGTAGGAGGAATAACTGGCTGTGCTGTTGGCACTGCGCTCGTAGAAGGCTGTGGTGCCAAAGGGGCAACTGGCTGCTGAGGAGCATTTGGCATCGCCGCGCTCGTTGATGGTTGAGGAGATGACTCTTGATGCACATTAATCGATCCCGATATTTGGTTATTTATTCGTGTTTTGTTGAAAAATCTTCATCATCAATATCACTACTTATCATTTTGATAGTTTTATTTTACTTTCTACGAAAACTGAATCCTCAAACAACACACAAATTGAAAATGGCGCCAATGGCGTCTGCAATTTTTACATGTTCTTTTTTCAAATTGTTTACGCCGCAGGGTCGCACTGCCAGCCCGACCCCATCCAACACACAGCTAGTGGCCAGTGCCATTTTGCGAACTTGGAGATAAAAACTCACTGTAAATACTTTTTGGCTTTTGATATTTAGGTTACCGGCGCATAGTCTTACCCAAAATTAAAAAAAAAAACCACGTAAGAAATGGATTTTCATACACTTTTCTCTCCCGCTCAGATGCGTTTTCTCCCCGCATATTTGTTCGATATGCAATGACGTACTTTCTACCGTAAATTTGATAAAGTATCAAGGTACTTTCCAAGCAGGTGTAGTATAAACACTTTTTAATACATTTCAATTTACTGGCGAAATGTGTGTGTAGTCATGAGTATAAGTACCTCTGCCTAACCCATTGGGTATTACATGCGTGATGTTAAAAGCATTAAACCTTGTTGCCGCCAGTAGTCATCGCCTGGCGCCAAAGTTACATAATCATAGTTTTTTTTTGTAAATCACACTATTAACATATTTCCTTTCCTTTTTTTTTTTTTTTGCCTTATCACTAAGTTTACTAACCCTAGTCGTTAAGTTATTTTGTTGTTACTAACACTATGGACACTTGTCTGAATTAAAGAGTTTGAATTTGAATTATCATTTTTCACCTTGTATCTTAGTTACGTCCCATTTCTGAGATAACCCTACCGCGCCTAGATTGCCCTGGTTGCCTGGAGCAACCCGATCTGGGATAAATCGTAAGGCTTATAGGTACCCGGTTGTAATATTAACAGTATTATAAGAACTCCATATTATCTGCGACATTAAAAACATGAAACATTTTTCATGTAAGAAAATATAAATAAACTGTTTTGCCAAACTATCGTTTGAAGAAACGGAAGAAACAATTTAAGTTAATTACATCATACCATTAAGACGCACGCACACATACATGTACATACTCACACACATAATTCTTAGCGTGTCGATGGCAAAACTTCATTACTTATACACACTAACACACTACACAAGAATACGTTTTTCTATTTTTCCAATATAATTTTATGTGTTTAAAGCTATTAAGTATTAATGTTAAGTTAATGCAACTCTGGCCCCCAAGATACCCACAGGCGCAGCCTCGTTTCAGGACATCAGTTTTATCACCATTTTAAAATTAAAATTTAGCTTGCTACTGTCATGTATTATCAGAGCTGAGTTAGATTTAGAATTGGATGTCGTTAACCCTCTTTCCTACATTATCCCCTTTACAGTACGCACAATGTAAACATGACGTCACATAATAATATTTACTTATAAATCGGGTTATTTTTGGAAATCAGAAATTTTGTTGATATTTATAAAATTCAGAACTTCGTTTTACTCCTTGTTATTGTCATGATGCATTTTGTAATATTTTCCATCGCGCGAAGTTTGACACAACTCACACAACTAATCTGGTACCGTAAAGGTTTGTTTACGTTATAGCCTACCATCAACGATTACACAATTACTCACTATAGGTATCTGTACACCCACTTCGCAGTAAAACAATACTACTTTTCGGCTTTTCATCTTGTCATTGCACAGTACTGAACAAATCGTTCACGTCTAAATGGTACACAATAAACGGCATCTATCGAACGATCTACTTACCTAAGATAGGCATAGACTTTGACTTTGGCTTTTCGTTTTAGCTTGCTTGGGCTTTGGCTCATCGGTCACCATAGTGAAAAGTAATATCGGGCAATACATGGCATAAGATCATGATTAGTCATTGTATCGCGTACTGCAGTACAGTCCGAATTACATTACATTTTACATAACACGTCATAATACGAAATCTTAGCAACAATTTTATCACCGCAAGGGATTCAAGCCCAAAATCATGATAAACACTCTATCTGACTTGTAACGCGACTAAACTAAAAGACAGGGCGCAAACTACCGTCAATCTACTTCATAAAAGATACGTGCAATACCTGCAATACGTGTGAATTTCTGTTGGAAAACTAGGATCGTACCTACATAATCACTAATACCGACCTATAACATTTTTTTTTTCCATAACAAGATTTATGTGACTTGCCTCATACCCACATCGTACTTTTTTTTGTAAGTTTGATAAACGGGCGAGCTATTATTGCTAAGTTATTAATGGACTTTCTTTAGTAACTAGATAGAACTAGATAGAATAAACTGACGCACTTCGTTTACATTACTCGGGATGAGAAATTAAGACGATCAACTTAAATTCACCTGGTTGAATGCCATCACGTCATGATGTTTTATACCCTAATTATGAAATATGTAAAAATTAGCAGTTCCTCATATTTAATTTTAAGTTCCTCGTTTTCAATTTGTCAAGAACTTTATCCAATAAGTCTAAAACTGTTTGGATATCGGCTGGCGGTAGCAAGAGATCGCCAAGGAATGCTATCTATATCTCTGATAATAGTTTAATAAAATTATTGTAGCTATTTATAAGTATCTGATCTACTTACATGATTTACTTTGGAATTGTTATTGTTGGATAATCTTATGCGCACTTGAACTAAATATGTACATTTTAAGTTCTCAACTCTTTAGTACACAACTAGTACCTACTCGTAAAACACTTTTTTGTACCGGGATAATATTATACAGATTATCTGACTATGATTAGATTTACATATCGGGCTTACCAAATTATTTTGTCTACGATTCGCATAATTATCAACTCATGGGGCACTCCATGGTAAAACACATTTGGCTTATATATTTGGCTAATGGCATTTGGCTAATTTGGCAAATATTGGCATGTTTACTGACCTTGTTATTTATGCATGGTTCCTGGTAGCTCTCAGCGTGAAGTAGGTCGGTTCCTTCCTTCCATGTCCTTGGTTGCTGTTGACAATCTTTAGGTAGTCTTAATTTACCGTAGAACCGTTGCTGGCAGAGAGATGGATACTTCTTGTAACTCAAAGTGTCTCACAGGTGGTTACTGGCCGCAGTCTTCGTTTTCAAGGTCAAATTATGGAATGACCAATGCGATACTGAGGGTAGGCGCTTCGTGTTCCATCCAGATTGTGGCCTGCTTTTTCAATTTGTGCCCTGTGATACTGGGATGGGAGACAATATTTTCCTTTGCAGGCGGTGTGCATCAACGTTCTTCGTTTGAATTTTCAGACCTCGTCCTCCACAGTAGGTGACCGTTGACTTTTAAGTAGCAGAGCGTCGTTTTATCGTAGGTTTTTTTTTATTCGATACCACTTCTGACTGTAACGACAGTGGTAAAAAATAGACAGGAACTGATTCATTATTTTATTTGGACAGAGTCTCGACTTACAGGTTTCACAATCGAGCGCGACAAGACAAGACCTCGAAACTGAGCTTACAGGGCATTATATAGACTGATATCCCCACCGGAGGCATCCGGTGGTTATGGCGGTGTCTTCGCTTGACTGTGATTGGCTCGCGAGTCGTTGCCCGTCATTGGCTGGCTAGAGTGGCATGGCTATGGTATGCTAGAGTGGCATGGCTATGGTATGCTAGAGTGGCAAGGCTATGGTTTGCTAGAGTGGCATGGTTATGGTTAGCTGTCATTGGCTGGCTAGGGTGGCACGCTGTGAGCAGGCTGTTGTAACACATCATATTTTTTTTAAGTCAGTAATCATCCCTATTGGAGAATACAATAAAAGGATCTTTCCTGGCTAAAAAACATTTGATTGTGTTAATTAGTCTGTCAGTTAGAATATCGAAAAATATTGGATACCTACTTGTTTTTTGATTTTATCAAATCAATAAAAATTGACGTTGGAAGCACGAGTTGTCGAAGCACTAAATCGTTTTAATGTTTTGGTTACGTGAAAGAAAAGCTAGGAAGGAAAGCTATCTGACAGACTAATTAGTTCTTTTTGTCAACTGAACAAACAAACAAATTGTGGTGTACTAAAGAAACTCACAAACGTACAAACTAGCATGATTATTTTTTTGACTGTCGTTTAATAAAAAACATATTTATGTAGACTACCTTTTAAAATCATTTTTGTGAGCTAGCAACACCATCCACAGCTCCTGGCAACCCGGCCCGCGACGCGCGAACTCAAGGACAGTGGAGTGCGATTCACGCGCGCTTTGAACACATTCGCGAAACGCCCGTTTAGTATTCCATAATTTACTGTTTAACCCCTGTTTGTTTGTTTTGTTTTACCTATAGTTCTGTGTTTTACTCTTTTACAATACGGTATACTTTTACTAATATAACGTAGGTGACTCAACCCTGAGAAAACTCTCTTTACACACATGTAATAATAATCTCCTGTTGGAAGTCGAAAAAATGCAAAATGATTAAACAGCAAGCTCAAAATATCTCCGTTACTACAAGTCCACACATTTCGTGCTCATCGTAGTCTGTCGATAGCAGGTGTAAACTTTCACCCGGTGCCGGTTCAGTGCCGGCAGCCCGTCGGGACCGGCTCCTAACCCTTACATACAGAATACGATATCCGGTAAAGGATTTTATTACGGGTTTTGAATTAGTTCACCGTGAGATGAAGTCTTTTTTTCATGAGGTTTACGCGACTGACTTTTAGGCGATGGCAGAGGTTTCTGCGCATACCATGGACCACAATCCGTCAATTCTGGAGGAGTTTAAAATCACGAAACGGCTTTCCACAATCTGGAACATTTCTTCAGCATTTTCGGGCATAGGCATTGCCTGGAAAGGCTTATAATGTTGGGACGGGTAGAAGGTAGACTGGCAGAGTACCAGAAAGACGATGAGACACGATTAAGAAGGCTGGTGGAAGCTGCCTGTACCGAAACAAACGGTTGACTCTGTAGGAGACGTGTCATTCGCGATCCTCAGCAGTGAGGGAACGACGAAGCAGAGGACTCGACTACACCATAAACAGAGAGAAAGTCACCTCGTCAGAATAAACCTTTGATCCCCTGATATGCGGTGCTCTTGACAAGACGATGACTTGCTGGAGTGTTTAAAGTGTCCCAACACCTGCGGACGAACTACAAACGTCACAGACACCTCGATTGTCGTGGCCACAACTGGGCCAAAGAAATAAGAAGTATGATCAGTTACCAATAGTACTTAAATTTAACTCTGCAAGATCAACAAGGTTCTAGTGAATTCCGTTTCTACCAAATATCTTCTTTGGCCAAATTCTACACGTTTCGTACGCGGGTGGTGGTCGACAGCAGGTGTAAATTTCCACGTGATGCCGACACGGTGCCGATTCGGTGCCGACACAGTATCGAGAGTCCGTCGGGACCGGCTCCTACGTCCCATTATAGAATATGGTATCCGGTGAAGGACTTTGTAGGTTTTTGTACAGTCTATAATATATCTATCTCTCTGGAATCTGGAAATTATGTGTTTCCTTCTCCTCTGCTGTACTTTTCTGATTGATTTCAGGCAAACTAATTTTGGTTGTTTATGTAACGTATGTGAGTTTACTCGAAGATGTTTGAAAACGCACCCACGAAACAGGAGAAATTCCAAAAAAAATATATACATTATATATCTCGGGGTGTAAAATTGGTACTAAGTATTTGAGAAATACGCTGAAAAACTATAACCTTGTTGATTTAAAATACAAGATATATGTGTAGGTAGAGTGGAAAATAATCTGTAATTTCGTATTCTATTTATATATAAATCAAAAGATACTTTCTTATATTTGTAGAAAAAATATTATGCCGATTAAATCGTTTTTCAACTTATTGCAAAAAGATATTCTTAGCACTTAGAATTTATTCTATTTACTACCAAAACGTAGGTAAGTACGTCTGAAAATCTCTCCTTTATATCAATTTGCTTGAAATATCACTCATTGTTCGACCTAACTTCTTAGAGCGTACTAATTAAGTTTAGAATCTATTCTAATTATTGCTTCGGTCAAACTAAATTGAACTCTACTTGTACCACGTTAAGGTAGGTATTAGAAGGTTGTGTAGGGCGGTAAAACGACATTGATGAACGGGCCAATCAGTGGGCAGGACGAATTGAACTATTAATTCATTCAAATTGTATTAGTGAATGTAATTGTTTGGTTGCTGTTGTGGGGGTAGACGAGTTGCTCTCGGTTAGACTGTTATATAGCTGTTTTCGCATGTGTGAAACAATAATGCTTTTTAATGGGTTATTTTAAAGAGGTTTTTCTTTAACACACACAAAAAGCCTGTGAGAGTACTAACGCTAACAGGTTTTTTGCAGTTCATGGGCCTCTGACTTGGCTTTCCATACTATCGAGAAAATCTATCTTGGCTGGGACACCGTAATAAATGTGAATGGCTTAATGAGAAACTCGCACCCTGGCTCACTACAGCATTAAATCTTCAACATCAATTTAATCCCTAGAAACTAGATATCACCTGCTTGTTACCCCTGACATCACTGTCTCTAGTCTTATTTATTTTCCATTATATCGAAATTAACTATAATACGGTATTTCGCCAAAAAGATCTAATTTGTTCGTCTGTTATATTATCGAAAAATATTGGATACGTGTTTTTGTTTTATCAAATTAATGAAAAATTACGAAAATAAAACGTGTCAAAGATCATATGTGGGGGCTTTTGGCGTCACTTTGTGAGTAAAAATATACTAACCTTAAATATACACACAACTTGACGCGACTTTTCGAAGCACTGTATCGGCTTCATCATTTGTTTAAGTGAAAAAAGAAAAAATATGTTTCCATTAGTTTTTGAAAATCTATCTGACAAACTAATTATATATTTTTTTGGTAAAATAGCCTATTATGTAAAGTTGTTGTTACTTATACTAACTTGCAAACTTGATCACACCTATTTAAGGAACCGAAGTAGTTTTAACGTCATGAATGAATTGTTGTACCCCGAAAATGCTTGGACGTTCTCACCAAAACGTACCAAGGCATCATAAGGTACTCGGATATAGGTCACAAGATTCTGATAATTTCAGCATTGCGATAGTTTGCTCTCCAAACAATTCGTATGTGTATGTGCGTCCTGACAGTAGCTGATAATTTAATCTTTTGTCTTAATTGATAGAATTTCCAGGGATTGATTTTGGAGGATGAGTATGATATTATGTATGTCAATAAAAAAATATATGAATAATTATAGATAGATAATTATCTAATATGTCGTAGTTATCCGTTAAGAAAAGATTTTGAAAAATTTAATTCATAGGTCGGTGAAACAGGGAATCAAACTTTGGATGGAAAATGGATGGTAAATCACAAGCCTAAATATTTTGCGAATCACAATCATAAAATCTACTAAAACAGCCATCTAAACCCAGCCTCAAGCATTCATTAAATCTAAGCCCTAAGACACCATTGCGAAAGAATGAAAAACAAAAGAAAGAAACATACTTAATACTCATAACCCACCCTAATCCGTTCTAACTCCAATAAATTACATGAAAACATTCCCTTTTAGCGAAAGAAACCCGACCTTCAGTAAAAGAACGAATGAATGAATGACCGAGTGAAGGGAAAGGTTGTAATTACGAGATTTCTCCGCTCATTTCGGTAATGAGTCCCGCTGATTAGTGATGGATTAGCCACGACGAGGCACAAATAATGTGTCCACGGCGTATGTGCCTCTCCGCTAATAGGCAATCTTTTGAAGATTTTGTGAAGGGCCTTAAGATTACACGATTTTGGTAACATTATAGGCTGATGATGATTATGATGACTGGTTGTAAGACCTACATACCCCTATATGCTCAAATTGTATTGAATTATGTACCTACTAGATATAATTTTGTAGGTCAATATTTTCTGTTCTAAACCTAGTTTCTACAAATGTATTTCCATGTAGGGAAGTGTAAATTCGTGTGCTGCGTTGAATTTTGAGTGCAAACCGTGCATTTGATTTGGAAGTGCGCTGCGACGACGGAGACGTTCCAATTTCCTCCTTCCATCCTGATCCTCACCGGGATATTGAGGAATTCAATCACACGTGAAATAGAGGAGCGAGTGTGAGGAAGTGGGGGCGGGTGATGATTGTTATTTGTTTTGTTTTGAATACTTTTCAAGCGAGATGTGAATGGTACGGTATAGTTTTGATGTATTGTATCAATGATATATTAAAATGACAACATGAAATGAAGCCAATTGGCCACATTGCGCTTAGTTACGCACCAAACTATCGCGCGATGCTACGTTTGTTCTTAATTTAAATCGTGTGTGTAAACCTACGCGAAACATAAAGAAAACAGGCATCAACAGGCATCCCGCTGTACGGTGTCATATTTTCTTTCCCTTTCTTTACGCGTAAAAGTAGTTGTATAATATTTTCGCCGTTTTGAAGCGCCGCCATGTTAGTTCATGACGTGTCTATATATAATACGTTATTGTATTGTATATTATTTGTGGTTTTTGGACCAATCTAACTAGGTTACGAAACCATTGTAAAGCAAATTAATAGTTCATTTTCTAGTCGAACATAATTATAGCAAAGCTTATGATAGATCTATTTTTAATTGGCCTAAAATATATGCTATTTTACACATTTTATTAATTAGCATACACATTAGTTCAATGTTCCGAGTAATTTGGTCATGGTTATAGTTTTTTATAGACAATTCCAAGCTATTTATTTATTATTACAGAGAAAACAAAAGTTATATTTTAGTGGGTGCCGCACTGCTCTCCTAGAGAGGTTACAAAGTAACCTGTTTTTAGGAGAAACAGCCGCTCCACGTAAAATACTGATATTCAAATTAAATTTGTTCAGCACTTATAGATTACAGGAAAACCTATATGAAGTCTATGGTGCTAAAATAACATGAAAAATCTCTCACCGGTACCCTTTTTTTTTGGTGGTCGGAAATCATCAAATAACCCCTCCCGCTCTTGGGCAGAGCGAAAACGAGTGCCAGACTTCTACTGAGTAAAAACCACCCATGTTCCTTCTTAGCCCTTTATGTCGAGGCTGCGGTGTCTCTTACAACAACCTGCAGCCCCGACAGGACTGACCGGAACCCTTCATGTGCAAGTCTATGTATAATGTCTATAATGACATTTTAATTTTACTCTTTTATTTGACATTTTAATTTGGCTTTTTTCATGTATGTAATGCATGTGTGAACATTTTAATTTGTAACTTTCTTTTTGACAAATTGTAACATTTTTTTTTAATAAATTTTGCGTGCCTATTTCCAGGCAGAATGTATTTAGCTCACTACTTTTGACTACACCTGTATTTTAATTTAACCTACATTCATTGCAAATAAATGATTTGATTTGATTTGAAGTTCGACTTGCACTTGGCCAATTTTTGTTTTCCAAATTAATCCGTTCTGAGCCAACAACACCAAACGAATCGTATCGCAGTCGTGTCGTGTAAAGAACTGAAATAATCCACGATTGATAGATGACTGGCGGAAGTTTTTCATCGGTCACTAATTACTACCCGTTTACTATCCGTTCGTCGGACGATTTCAATGTAATCGGTTTGTACCCGGTCAGGTTTTAACAAGGTTTGTGTTACTTTCATGTCGCTGTCTTTTTTTTTTAATGGATCAGGTTTTTGGACACTGACGTAAGACATAACATACTGGTATAACACATCAGCAGGGCTATTGCGTATCTTTTAAATGACAGTGTCTATCATATAGTGTCCATTAATTAAATGTCAAATGGTTCTATTTGGTACTAAACCATAACCAATTTGACCAATTTGAACCAATCCATGGACAATAGCTATCAAAGATATATCTATTGCGTATCTTTTAAATGACAGTGGCTATCATATTGTCCATATGATATCCACTATATTATGGTTTAGTACAAAATGGAACCATTTGACAGGTTATTGATGACCACTATATGATAGCCACTGTCATAGTTATTGTCCATGGATTAACTGTCAAATTGGTTATGGTTTGGTACAAAATGGAACCATTTGACATGTAATTGATGGACACTTGATAGCCAGTGTCATGTAAAAGACACGCAATAGCCTTGCTGGTGATGAAGCGTTGCTACGTAATAATTAACGTAATAGATTTTACTGACCATGAAATGCGGGTACGCTTCACGTATCATGTGGCTGGCATGTGCCAAATAAATATGTTCTTAACTATGTTGGCATTGGGTTCCAATCTAACCAGAAGCAGCCGAATAACAGTATTTTACATGGAGCGACTACCTATCTCAAGATCTTTGGGATAGCATTACTTTTTTCTTTCCTTTTACCTGCTGTAACGTCATCTATCTATCTTTTATTCCTCTATATAAGTAAAAAGAGAAGTCCTGACTAACTGCTTGGACCTAGAAATGTGAAATTTTGCACAGAAGTTCCCTTTATAACGTAGACAAGGAATAAGGAAGGATTTCTCGAAATTCAACCCCTAAGGGAGTTAAATAGGGGATGAAAGTTTGTTTGAAATATCTTATTCCTTGAGTTAATATACTTGAAAAACTTGGCACAAATAAATTATAAAGTAAATAATAAAGTTTGTCACTTTCATTTTTCCTAAACTACCCCCTCCTAAAATTTGACACCCCGCAATCCAGGGGGGATTGGGGGGTGTCAAAGTTTGAATGGAAGAATTTTAATGCGTAGTTCGATTAACTCGAAACTCAATATTTGTGCTTGAGAACAAATATAAAGAATAACGTGTATCAGGGTTTTTCGAAAATCGACCCCTAACGGGTTAAAAAGGGATAGTAATTTTTAGGTTTTAGAAGTTTTATCCTCACCTCAGATACTATAATAAGCAATGTGAGAAGACATAGTTTACCTAGATTAACAAATGGGGTGCTTTCAATCACGGTAGTACGTTCTCGTGCATATTTTCCGACATCCACGAGGGCGAAGCCGCGGGCAAAAGCTAGTAAATTCATAAATTCTGTAATATAATGCCTGACATTCCTAAAAAGAGTAAACAGTGTGACCTTTACGTTTCCTGAGACAAAAATGAATAAAGTAAGTAACATAATATTTTCATGAACATTTTCAAAGGTCAAAGAAATAAATTAATATTTTTTGCCTGTTTAAAAAGCGGCCAATTAAAGTTAAGTATCATAATATTGATTCTAAACTGAGATTGATTAATTAACTACAATCTTGGTGACATTTGAAGTAGTGTCACCAAGTCAAGTGTAAGTAGTTTTGAGACGCATGGGGTCGCGCGGCGCGTGCGAGGCGGGTCCAGCGCAACGAACGCTGCATTTTAAACTAACGAGCGAAAAATCGCTTGTCGTAAAATCGTCGTTTGAAATCGTTACCGTTTTCATACATCACCATGTGCTTGAATTAAAAACACACAACGCGCCGCGCGACGCCCCGCGTCTCCGTAAATGAGGTCTTAGAGTTAGCACGAAGGCACGAAAGTTAATTATAATTATCAGTGTTATCACTCAGGAATGATTTTCGACAGTGTATGAAAGTGGATTAAACAAACAAACAGAAATATAAGAACTTTAAGACTTAGACAGTTCTGGTTCCATCTGGCTGACGAGGCTATCAGTCGCATGCTAGCACTAATACTGTACAGTCTGATACGGTGAAGATTTTCGCTTGACAGCTGGATCAAGGGCTTGATGCAAGGAGGTTTCTCCCGTACTACATATTTTGAGTTATCGAAAACCCCTTGTCATTGAAGTACCGTCTTCGTTTATCCGAAGCGTCTACTTTTTCAAGTTTATTGATCGCAAATGTCTCCAAAAAACCAATGCAAAGTCAAGTACTATTTACCCACTCTTCTCTGCTTTAGACAGGACACAGCCAAAAATCAAGGCACACAAATAATATATCTTTCCCTAAACGTGCGCGCATTACGCCTAACTTACTTACTATAGCAAATACTAGCCAATTTTATTGCAAGTCGAAGAAAATTACACCTTATTGTCAGGGAAGTTTAGTTCGTTTCTCTGTGAGAATCTATTGTTACATATGGCAATACATTTTATACAAAATAGCGCATAACAGTGAAACGAGTCAAAGAGTAACTTAAAGTTAAGGTTATTTTATTTTGTCAATTTTCTGTTACTTTATTAGGATGCGTGATACGAATAAAATACGTCCCGGTCTGTCTGTTTATGTTGTAGTAAATGAAAAACTTACAAACATAAAACATAAAACACACAAACACTCAGTCTCGGAAGTATATAGTTTCATGTTAACAAAGATTTTTTAAATCGGTTCCTACGTTAGGAATTCCTACAGAGGAATGAGGTCTTTGTTGCAAAATTATTTGCAACAAAGACGGAATTTATTTATTTTTGACGTTGTTATTTGTTAAAAAGTTTTATCAAAATGATATATTGTACCAGAGAGCGATATATAAAAACCCACTGTTTAATCATTCAAAAGGAACAGTTTTCCGCAGTAATAGTTATATGTATGTAGAAAAAAATCTGAAGGTGAAACTGTCTCATCTGCGGTCCACCCTTTAAGACCTTACTCTATGCCCCCGGCGCCACTCGGGCGCCTCCCCGTCGCGAATAGGAAACAACATCAGGCCCCAATTCGCGGTTTTTAATGGATAACCTTTCTCCGACCAAATAAATGTAATACTTGCGGCAAAACGTCGCGAAACGCGCTCAGAGACGAACAATCACTGAATTGGTTGATTCAGAAATGTTGGCAAGAGTTCTTTTGAAGAAATGGGTTATTTTTTTGTTTGTTACGAAGTGGATTTTTTTGGAGGAGATCGGGGCGAAATCGTGACAATTGTGTCGATCTTTTGGTTACGAGGCGCTTACCTGGTTACCCATTACAAACAGGGTTACCTCCGTGTCTTGGAAAACTCGTTAATCTGCTGTTATTTGTAGAACTTTAACAGTGCTTACATGTCAGTGCCTCAGAGTCTAACAACCAGTTTTACCAGTGTTATCGTATTTCCCAGCACTAACTTGGTTGTGGAGGTCAAAAAGTACCTCCCTGTAAAATACTGGTATTCAGCCTGAGGGTGTCCCACCTAACCACCCTTCCCACCCTTCCTCTTTCTTGTTTATATTAATGATCTCCCATATAATATGATGGCCAAATTCTCGGATATAATTCTATTTGCTGATGATACTTCACTAATCTTTAAAATAGATAGGAAAGATACGGATGTCTTACTGGTCAACGAAAGTCTAACTGTTCTCTCGAAATGGTTCGCAGCTAACAATCTTTTACTGACCTAAATTTGACTCTTGACGGCAAAAAACTTGAAGGTATAGCGGAAACGGTATTCTTAGGGATTAATATCGATTCAAAATTGCAGTGGGGCGCACACATAAGAACTCTTTCGGGTAGGTTAAGCTCAGCTGCATACGCAGTAAGGAAAATAAGGCAGTTAACTGATGTAGCCACAGCTAGGTTAGTATACTATGCTATTTCCACAGTATTATGTCCTACGGCATTCTGCTGTGGGGATCGGCAGCGGACGTTGATTCAATTTTCATTTTACAGAAGAGGGCAGTCCGCGCGATCTATATGATGGGCCCTCGCGAGTCTCTCAGAGAAAAATTTAAAGAGATTGATATCCTGACTCTGCCTTCACTTTATATCTTAGAATGTATTTTGTATGTCCGCAAAAACCGAGGGCTTTTTAAAACTAGAAGCGACTTTCATAATTTAAATACTCGCAGTAAACACGAAATAGTAATTCACCCAAATTCAGATTAACGAAAACTAGCAAGTCTTTTCTTATAAACAGTATACGCTTTTTTATCAAGTTGCCTAAGTCAGTTATAGAACTGACCGATGGAAAGTTTAAAAACTACATTAAACGTGTCCTTATTCAAAAAGCATATTATAAAATCAAGGACCACGTCGAAGATTAAAAAAGTTTGGCTTTAGCTTCTTCTGCGCATGCGGCTTCCCTAGTAACTCTTAGCCGGTACAAATTTGTGGATGTCTCTAACTATTCTCAATTTTTTTTTTCTTCCATTAATTACTCTCTTTTACAGTGGTTTTTAATCATCCAGACGCCCTTTGGTACGAATAGTTACAGCACTGATATCAACATTTGTGCCTTACCTACATTACAAAAATTTGTTAACTGATATGTTATGTACTTTTTTATGTTAACATTGTTTATAATTATATATTTTTTTGTTATTGATTTGTGTCTGTAATAAATCTAAATTGAACTTACACCTTACTATTGTATCGAGTCTGGTTCTTCTAACCAACATAACAGACAGAATGTGTTGCTGGGGAGTTTGTTCCGTCACTTCTTCTTTCCAGCTAAACACTAGGAAGTGCCGAAGGGTGGGCGTTTTGGGGGACTGTCTCTTGTAAATAAGTAGAGTAAAGTAAATTTTGACGTTCGAAAAGTGCTGATTATCAGCCTAATTTGAATAAATGACTTTTGATTTTGATTTTTTGAACGCTTGCCGATTCGCGGTCTCCACTCAAGAACACTTATGCATACTCTAAGGGTTTTGTGACTAATATGGCCAGGCCACTACCACTTCAGTTTATTTATTCTGTGAGCTATGTCGACAACTCTGGTCCTCTGTCGGATCACCTCATTTCGGACGCGATCTCTGAGAGAGACTCCTAGCATAGCTCGCTGAGCGCCCTTGAATGTATGGACCAACCGTATCTACGTTCCGGCCCCGTATGTCAAAACAGGCAGGACGCACTGGCTGGCAAGACCTTAGTCTTTAGGCTCTGCGCAATGCGTGACGAGAAGAACCGACGAAGTTTCCCAAACGGTGCCCAGCCCATAACAATAATGCCAAAGGCCATCCCAAAGGCTCCTTAAAAGTCATAATAACCAAGGTAGCTTTATTTCTGATAACCCAAAATTTCCAAACTGCAGTACAGTAACACCTCTGCCGATCCCTGGCGAGCACGGAACACTAGCCAGCCCATTGTGCTCGTTGCATGACGTCATAATTCCCAAACACCCCACTTTGGTAATTCACGCGCAAGGGATGTTTTACGATTATTGAATAGAGCGACCAGTGTTGTCGCTTTTGTTGGGGGTGTTCGGGATATAGGGGTTATTTCCCGGCGAAAAATTATATTGGGGGTGTAAAACTGGTAGTTTTTTTAGGGACAAAATGAAGAGGACTTAAAAAACTACTTCTATCATAGAAAAATCTTTTATTAAGATGAATAGTCAAATAATAGTTTTAAATCTATCAACATGTAACCCGTACATAAAGTTTTATTTATTTTTATCAATATAACGTTGCCCCACACTAGAAATTTCTCCTGTATCGTGGGTGCGTTTACAAACATTTAAACAACTCACATACACAAACACACCCAGACCCGAAACAACTATCTGTAGGCCCGTCTGTAATATTTGTTCAGTGCGGGGATCGAACCCGCGACACGCAGCGCAGCAGTCCAATGACTTAGCCACTGCGCCAACCGTGCCATCGTAGTTTCGTGTTCGTTTTCTTGAAAGGAGGCAATTTGGCTGCAGGGTCATGTCATGTCGATTATAAAAAAATATATTGTAACTAGAATCAACGGGGTGCATTCAGCCCAATCGGTTTGGGAGAACTGGTTTGAAATCCCAATGAGATACGAGAGCAATAAAAAATATAAAATTATTAGTAGACTCTCCGGAAGAGCACGAAATAAATGCTGTGTTTCGTGACAAAACAGCGTAGTAAATAGTCACAGTTTTTTCCCCCATTCATAGAAAACTTTCCGCAAATTCGTCGCAATATTTCCTTTTTTTGCTTCTATAGTTTGTTTCCCTCTTGTAGTTTGTTTTATAACTGTGTTTTGGAGACTCGTGCCGTTGATTTTTGGTTTAATAAAATATCAGTACATGGGCGACTGAGTTCTGCTCGGGTGAAAATAGGAAAACGAATTTTCCCAAAAATGAGAAGACTTTGACCGAGTTTTGGCCAAGGGTAGGCCAAAAACTTAGGCCGTTCTAAAGCTCGTTAATGTTGACGATATCGTCAAAGTCGCGGGAAACACCTACACTATAGGGAAAGCACAGAACCGGGAAGTGTGGCTTAAAAAAGTTGAGGCCCCGCAGTGCGTGATTCCGACCTGTCAAGATGATGATTTTCACCCTCGTAAACCATATTGTTGCAACTTTCATCAAAATCGGTGGAGCCACTTTCGAGAACGTGCACTTCAACCAACTTAATCTCCAGTGGAAAACACAGAACTAAAATAAATGTACCAAGTTGGACAGTCCTATTAAATTTTTTTTTTGTCATTAGTCATTAGTCATTAGTCATTTATTCATAAACAATAAATTGTATTTGAAATTACATGTTAATAAAAATAAAATAAAATTATATAAAGAAAGCAAAAAAATAAAAATGAGCAACAACACATAATACAAACAAACCAAAACATTTCAACATCGCACAAAAAACATTACCACAATACAACATTATTTTATAAAAATATCGCTAAAGTTCTTCAACAGCATATAGACACTTATTCAACAGGAAATTCTTAAGCTGTTTTTTAAAAGAACTTGAGTAAATAGCGCTTTTTACATGTAAAGGCAACTTATTAAATATTATAACCGATTGGTATCTAGGACTGTGTCTCACAATATTCAGGTTTGGCTGTACCTTGTAACGTACAATGTCTTGTCTGCGTGTGCCTTCTCTAATTTGTCGTTCTTCTGCTGTCTCATATTCATGTATATATTTGGCCATGTTACTTAGAAGTACAAACACATAAATGCTCGGCACTGTAAGAATATTCAAATTTCTAAAATGTTCACGGCAACTCTCCGTTTGCGGAATACGGATTATTGTGCGAATGGCGCGTTTTTGTAACACAAAAGCTCTTTTTATGTTATAGTCATAACTATTTCCCCAAAACATTATGCTATTTCTGATCTTGGATTCTACTAACGCAAAATATACCATTTTTAATTGCTTAATGCTAATTTCTGTTCTAAGTGTCAAGCAACTCCATTTTGAACTGCACACTTAAAGTGGAAGGATTTTGGCGTGTCACCATACATTGATCTAACTCATTCATCTTGTTTTTTCAATGGGAACAATACCCATGGTGAAGTTCACAAGTATTTACCAACTTGCACCCTGTGTCAAGAACCAAAAGAATGTTATTCAGTTGACAGCCAAATCTGCTACTTATGTCATTTTCAAGCTGAAATTTCGCTTTGCAAATAATAAGGATTGTATGTGCTAATCCAGTGTAAAAGTTCCTAGTATTATATTGACAAGTAATCAAGTTTCTCCATAAAGTTTTCCTTCACCGTAAGTCTTTAAATGGCGTCCTGTGTCTCTGGTTCTAAAATCACATCAGTTCTCGCAATTTTCTTCCTACCTTTACCAAGCTTATAGTAGTATTTTATATTCTCAGTTTAATATATAAAGGAAAAGTGTACGGAATAGCATTGGTTGAAAATAGTGCAGTCCATAGATTCCTCTAGACTCTCGGGAACCGTATATTTCAAGGAATGGTGATGGATTTATCAGGGAAATCTATTAATTCTGGGGAACGAACTATTTTTCCGGTTTCTTGGGAATGTGGAGCCAAGACTTCGACGGATTACCGGTAAGATACCGGTATTTCAAGGCTTTGTATCAATGAAGAGGTATTTTAAAACTTGTTTATTTTCGTTACCTGTGACTGGTTTTAACTCTCATTGTTTAATAGTTTATTAATTTCCCTTAAGTGTTTTTTTCATGAATTGTAAAGAGTATCGGTTGTTAGTTGATCAAAGTAGCTGCGTAATACTAATAACAGGGCGATATAATTATACTAATTTATAAAAAAATAGTCAGTTGAAATCTTTTGACACATTCATCAGAATCAGTCTTCACACAGTAATTTAATCTTTGACAAGAACAGCCTATTAGATAACTTATTTAAACGACAATAAGGTACCCCTATAAAAGCAGCATTGCTACAAAGTATGTAGATAATTGTTAACTATGAAAGGCATAGGTATAGCCCTATTTATTTATTGATATTTATGGCACTTCAACGACTTACTCACTAAGAACATACATAAAATTACATCTCAAGCAGTTTTAAACATAGTAAATTCGTCACTTACACAGCACATGCACAGCACTCGCAGAAAAATAAAAGGTAAGTACTTTTTTTTAATGGGACAAGCCCGCCGCACTATTCCCAAACCACTGTAACTCCTGTAAGCCAGAATCAACAGTGGCGACCACAAGAAAAGCGCCGAGACAATGAAGCCCGACGAAGTCCCAGAGAAACGATTTAACTGTCTTGGATCCCGCAACGAAATTAATCAGAAAAGAATAGCGGAGGAGTAGGAAAAACATAATTTTCACTTCCCTCCATATCAGCAGGAGACAGAACTGAACAAGGCCAATAGGCACACAGGGACGTATACAACTGGGATAAGCCCAGTTGCCTAGCACCACGGATATTATTGTCATTAATATTACTGGGTCCTAAGTTGTGAGCTGTTATATTTGATTCCAATAATAGGTATGACAAAAATGCTTGAACGCACGGAAATAAAGGGTAAGTACTTACAACAACAAAAAATAATTTAGGTTACATTAAAAAAGCAAGTTAGAAATAAAAGTTACCAAGGTTGGTACGACTTGCAAAGACCACCAAACATATAATTCGAAAATCGAACACGCAAATTATCGATAAAAACCGGTAACGCACAACACTAGCCCCATAATTTACAGCGGGCGCCCAGCATAGCACGTCACAGCTCTATAAAATATTCAGTGGAACGAAGCGGATTTAACGCGAGATCCTCAGTGCGAGCGAAATATTATCGACTGTTTATATATCAACACTATTATAACGCGTAATTGCGGTTCACATGAAACCGTGATGAGATGGGATAAAAATAAATAAATAAAATAATATAGGATATGGAACTGACTCCATAGGTCAGTTCTAGTATTTCAAATGAAAATGGACGTCAAAAAGCCATGTTTTTATTACTATTATTATAGCTAGAGAGCAGCGTTGGCCCAGTGGTGTTGGCCCCGACTTACGAACAGCAGGTCGTGGGTTCGAACCCCGGCAGGCGCATTACTTTGTGTAATTAATTTCATCATCGCTGCTCTCAAAACGGTGAAGGAAAACATCTTGAGAAAACCGGCATGTCTTAAAACCAAAACTTTGAAGATATGTGACATGTACCAATCCGCACTGGGCCCGCGTGGTACTTAGATTATAGCCCATCCCTCTCCTAGGAGGCTTGAGTCCCTGCAGTGGGAACATTATAGGCTAATGATGATGATGATTATAGCTAGCCTATACTGTCCCACTGCTGAGCAAAAGCCTCCCTCCATTCCTTCCAACGGTCACGATTCCGTGCAACGGCTCTCCAATTCTCAAGGAAGACGTCTAGTTCGTCCTGCCATCTCCTTCGTGTACTGCGTGGTGTTTCAGGGCACCAATGGCAGTGACCGTGGCAGTTGTAAGCTTTACGGTCTCACAGCTCATTCGGCTTACGGCAGACATGTCCTGCCCAGTCCCATTTAAGTATGGCAGCTGGACTGCACCTAGCATGCTTTTAGTATAAAATATTTATATATAGTAATTACTGAAGGATTAGGCGAAGGTACCGTGTACCTAATAGTACACGGACTCTTCGGCAGTTATGATTAAGGGGCCAGTTTCCATGTATTAGGGGACTGCCTCGTTGGTCTAGTGGACGCAAGCGCGACTGCTGTGCATGAGGTACTGGGTTCGATTCCCGGGTCGGACAAAAAGTGCTATTGGGTTTTTCATTAGAAATTTCCCAGTAGTAGCCCGGAGTTTGGAAGTTGGCGGTATTATACCCCCGTGCCTCGGAAAGCACGCTGCGCCTGATCTCTCTCCGGTCGTGTCGGATTGCCGTCCCATCGGAATATGAGAGAAAAAGGAAGAGAGAGTGCACTTTGTGCCTGCGCACACACTTGCGCACTAAAATATCTCCCGCGCCGATGGCTAATCTCCACTTAGATTGGCCGCCGTGACCGAAAACGGTCAGGAGGACTAAAATTATTATTAGGGGACCAGTCTATTGCCATCAACCGGGCATAAATCTAGACTCAACGTGGCTGCTAAAGAGGAATTCCTTATCGAAAAGCTCAATAAAACACACATTTTCCCTGAACAAGCTGTTTTATCGACATCCTCATTTGATTGGTCTAGTGGTCGGAAGCGTGACTGTTTGGCATGAGGTTTTTTTCTTTTGGTGGAAAATCATCGAATAACCCCGCTCTTGGGCATAGTGACAGGGAGTGTCAGACTTCTACTGACTAAAAACCACCCAAGTTCTTTCTTAGCCCTTTATGTCGAGGCCGCGGTATCTCTTATTTACTGAGAGGCGGGTACACAGCAACGAACGCTGCATTTTAAACTAACGAGAAAAAATTGCTTCTCGTAAAATCGTCGTTTGAAATCGTTACCGTTTTCATACCTTGCCATGTGCTCGAATTAAAAACGCACAAGGCGCCGCGTGAGGCCTCCCTCAGGGTTTTGTCAATAGCAGTCACGGAGTCTCAGTTGAAATATGAGTGTACACGTGAACCTCTGCCTTACCCTGCGAGGACTCGATGTTATGTTATATGTGATACAATTTAAGCATATTCTCAACAACAACAGAACATGATCGATACCCCATAAAGCATCAGAACTACCCTAAACGGACGCGTCTAGTTTTACAGCCCAGTGAGTTATGAGCCACTGTCCTACCAGCAGTCCATTAGCTGAATTAACGGTAACATTGCAGACTCGTAATGGCTGAGAAGCATCTTAGAGTTGAGGGTTATAGCGGTGTTAAAAGTTTAGATGAAAACTTTGGTATTGTAATAATAATATGTATTGCCTACAGATAGTTGTTTCGGGTCTGGGTGTGTTTGTGTATGTGAGTTGTTTAAATTTTTGTAAACGCACCCACGATACAGGAGAAAATCCTAGTGTGGGGCAACATATTACTAAAAAAAAAAAAAATTCATTCTAAAGGAGATTGTTGTACAAGAGGCATACACAAAGTTATAATATAAGTTTGTACCAAGTCAGACACAATCTAGTGAGTGAGGTTCTGGTATTCCTAGATGGGTTGTAGAATAACCTGTATTAAGGAATAACAGTCCCTGACCCTTACAAAAAGTTACACTAAATGAAAAAAAACTAAATGTTAAAAAAAAAGTACTAGACTTTTTTTTAATATAACAATAATGTTATTAATAGAAAATGTTCGATTTTATGTGTGTGTGTGTGCGTGTGTGTAAGTGGTTGTGTGCACTTTGGTAATGTGCAGGTGTTGTGTGAATGTGGGTGTACTATTAGGTCCGCTTAAGCTTAACCTTTCGGAGGTTATAGGCGTGATGTTATATTATGTGTGCGTTGTATGTATGTAGACTGATTACTCCGTGATTACTGGGTCGACTTTTTTTTAAACCCATATAAATATTAACTTTGCTTGTAATAATAATAAGAAGTATTAGGCGTTCGCCTAGGTTGGTCTGTGGATGGGTGACCAACCTATACATACCAAGTTTACTCCGTGGCTCAGACAGAAAGCACGTTAAGCCGTTGGCTATTTGTAGATCTTTATCTATCGTCACAGCTTAGTCAGTGGCTCATTTGTCTTACCAGTGGGTATCGTTTTATCCTGTTACTAACTGGGTTAGATGGTGGAGATGGGGAGGTCAGATAGGCAGTCGCTCTATGTAAAATAATGGTAATCAGCTACCTCCGGTTAGACTGTAAGCCAACTCCAATATCGTTTAACCAAACCAAGTTGGAGTCGGCTTCGGTAAGACTCAGCCGTAGGGAGTGCCAGACATCTCAGTAGAAACTACTCATGTTCCTTCTAAGCCCTTGTGCCGAGGCCGCGGTATCTCTTTCAAACAACCCGCAGCTACGGGATGCACCTGAATACCGAACCCTTGGACATATTATTTATATTGATCTAAATCAAACTTAGGTAACATAGAGACTGCAAACAAATTCCATCAAATCCTAAAATCAGAAATCAACATTTGAAACTCTCCATAGGATTTATAAAAGCCAAAAGGCCTCGAATGAATTTTGAAGGAGGGGAACATGAAATCCGTGGAGCGGGCATTGTGTTGTATAAAATATTCAGTGGCTCCACAGCCAGTGACCTGGCGTTATGATTGTAGCTTAACGCAAGTACTTACTGAGGTACTTTCGTGAAATGAGTATTGTGATTGTCATTACTTTTTTGAGGCATGTTGGTTGCCTGTGAGTTGATTGCATTTAAGCGCCAATGGCATGCATACTGTAAAATCTACTTACTGTATATATGTAGATCTTTTGACATGCTTTAAGGGTACAAGGCAGAAGACTTTATCTATAACTAGCCCGCGGCTTCACCCGCGCAGAACTTGACAAATTATTTATCCTTAAACCTTCCTCGTAAACCACTCTATCTATTGGTGAAAACAGCATGAAAATCGGTGCAAAAGTTTTTGGGTTTATCGCAAACAGACAGATAGACGTGGCGGAGGACTTTGTTATATAACATGTTTTTTTTTTTTTTATTGCTGATAGGCTCGCGTTTGACCACTATCTCACCTGATGTTAAGTGAGGATGTGGTCGAAGATGTAGCACGCTGACCTAGAAGTAACCTATTCACTCTTGACTTGAAGACCCCTAGGTTATACTTATCAGGAAATACAGACTCCGGCAGGGAATTCCACTCCTTAGCTGTACGCACAATGTATGTAGTGATACTTTGACCGCGCTAAAAAGCGGGTTACTCAAATTCTCCACTGGAATAACACGACAGCTCTTATCTTACGCCATGGACAAACTCACCTTTCAGAGGTAAATTTACAAAAATAAAGTTTATTATTAAGAAAAGTGTCAGTGTCCCTCTTTTCAAATAAAGAATATTTACCTCCACAAGCTGCCACGCTCTTAAACAAGTTCTGCTAGAAAGCTAAAACAACTTGCGACCTACGGATGCCTCAAAGGAGAAAATTCATATACAAGTCCGGGATACTGTCGTATTGTACTTATGGATCTGAAAGCTAGGCTGTAAAGAAGATGGATGAAAAGAAATCGCATGTAGCGGAAATCAAAATGTTGAGGTAGACGTATTGTGTGACAAGAATGGATAAAGTTTAGGAATGAGTATATTAGAGGAAGATGATTTATGGATGCGTCAGTTACAGAAAAATTGAATGGTTGGACGGCTACAGTCTAAAGGACTGAAAGAAAAATTAAAGAAAACATATTTATTTAGCACATGCCACAAGTGCACACATCAAACAAGAAAAAATAAAACGTATTTAATGAAACAATTTTATTACCTTATGAGGGTAATCGGTAATAATTTGGAACAGCTAAAATGTAATCACACGGAACGCGCGCAACTTGATGTTGTAAGTGATGTGCTAAGGTGCGCTCGATTTAATTTTAAGTATGTAATTTTAACTTTTTCTCGAATATTGAAAAGGATTTTACGTTCTTGATGATATTTGGTATTTATTATACAATGCAGCACCTTCGTTCATCACATTTTTCTTGCTGGTGCGTGGTGGGTATAACTGTTTGTCATTTGCATCTAAGCCCGATTTTGTGTATCTGATGTGTCTTTTCTCTTTTGGAATGACCAACCTATTTAAGATTTTTGTTATTTATTGTTAATTGTGTGTTTTTTTTGTGTTTTAAGTTCAACTTCATGAATACTTTTGATGGAGATCAGAGATCAGGGATCATACGGGACCCAATATTTTGTATCACTTATTTTAAATGTTACTGTACTTTATATCGGCAACTTTACTTTATATAACTGTTATTTTAGTTGTAATCCTATAATTGTCCCTCTAGCTATCACTTAAAGTAATCTGTGGAAAACGTAGTGGATGGCATATTTATCATATTTTAGTATTTAAGCCTGCTCATATATCTGTATTATGCTACTGTTTGTTTTTCTTTAAGAAATAAATAAATAAAACCAAACTAAAATATTAACAGAAAAAAAAAATAGTGTGTGCATCTCACGGCTGCGCCAAATAGGATCAGTTCAGCAAAACTGCCGAGAAGCTGGTTTTCAACTGGCCCTGAGATGGTGATTTAACCAACGTAAAACAGTTTAGTCCTTTGTGTTTATAAATTTATGTATGTGTATGAGTTAGGCGCATTCGTTGTTCCGTGACTCGGAGTCTCGTGCATTCGTTGTTGCGGTGTGCGTCGCTACGTGCTTTCGTCCTCGCAGTGTTCGTTGTTGCGGGCATTCGGCGGCGTGTGCTTCGGCGTTGTGGCTCTCGGAATGACGTATTGCACTCGTAGTTTTTGTTTTATGAATTGTTCTTCTGACATTCGTAAGTGCTTGTAATAGCTTAATTGACATAAATGCTTTGAGTTTGAGTTTATAAATGTGAAATAGATGTATGATAATGACACTATTCACGATTGCAGGTAACTACCGGATTTACCGGATTTCCCGGATTTTCGGGCCACAGACTATCTGTAATAACGACGGTCAAAAATCTCCAAATGACAGCCGGACCAACAGTTTTACGTGCTTTCCGAGGAGGAGGAATTAGGTAAGCACGACTTAACCTAAAGATCTATCCAAATGGCTGTTATTATTTGCCACGAGCTTCTCCTTATTAACAAATGAGTGTTATGATAAAAATCTAAAGTCATACTTCTTCACCATAGAAACAACGTAAAATGAACCTAATATCTTACAGTTAATTTAGTTCTAATTTGAATGACGACGTCTTTTCTGCGAGATCTTTAGTGTGAAAGCAAAATCTGATCCAAGGAAGCCTCCAACCGACGCCCGAGTCAGCCGCATTAATATCCACAGAGTAGTGGTGAGGAACAGAGAATTCGTAAACAGTGGTTGCTTAACTTGTTGTATGCCGTGTAATTACTTTAGACACAATTAAAAAGCCATTGTGTATCGCGTGGATTTACGTTCCGGCACATGAAGGGAAATAATGAACTACACTTGATGTTTCTGTAGAATTCAAATGAAAAAAAAATACTTTAAAAAGTAGGAGGTTATTCACTGAGTGGAATTTTCGGAATATTGTCAGAATACCTATAATACTAAAAGTGTAAGACTTAGTTTGCAGTTGCTATGGACAACTGTGCACTTGCGCAGTGCTGGTATAATCTGGAAACGTTCGGTTTATTTTTTATTTTTTTAAGTTTATTTTTATTAAATTGCATCGTATTGAAAAAGTTAATGTATATTTATTTTAGTCAGGCAAAAACCACAGAACACCACCGGCTATCTAAAAAACAAGTCTTTATAAAATAGATTTATGACAGTAATTTGTGCGATAGCAATTAAAAAATAATAAGGGTAAAAAAAACCTTTTGCAAAAAAAAACTTTTTAAAAAACTTTCAGAAAAAGTCAATAAAAAAATTAAATTAAGTCACAAAAAAAAGTTATTTCCATACCGTAACAGGAAATTCTTAACACACTTTACAATGTCCACAGCCTCTGTCCCCGGCAGCTAGTCTGTACCCTTTCACATTTTAAAGCGAAAAGGTATGCTCTTTGTGTAGTAAGCGCCGCTTTCTCAATGGAGATATAGTTTTCTATTTATTGCATTATAATATTTTACACAATACCCTACTTTGACTGAATATTTTACGCTGGCAAGGCTTGCAGTGTGTTCAGATGAGAATATTTAAGTGAATTGGAGTCGGGTACCTACTATATAGGATAATTTTAATTCAAATACATGAGACGACACTGGAGTGTAAATGTGGAGCTGTTCCTCAAACAATGTGACACTTAATTGTATCGTATCCTGGGTGATTTATTGGTTGTTCTTTAAAGGAACTGGTGGACGCTACTAAAAGCGCCAAACTAGTACCATAATTCTGGGCTGACATAATTTAGATTGCCGTCGACACGCCAAGAACAAAAATTAAGCATAATACCTAAATAAATCTTTTTTTTTTGGCGGGCTGAAAATCATCAAATAACCCCTCCCGCTCTTGGGCAGAGTAAAAGGGAGTGTCAGACTTCTACTGAGTAAAAACCACCCATGTTCCTTCTTAGCCCTATATGTCGAGGCCGTGGTAACTTGTGAACAACCCGCAGCCCACCTACCTATATCTGACTAGCCTTTTTGACACCTACGTTGGAGTCGGCTTCCAGTCTAACCGGACGCATTTGAATAGGTACTAGTAGTTTAATGTTAGTACTCGGTTATACGATAACCCTTGGTAAGACGAGTCAGACTTTCAGGCCACTGACTACCTGCAACGACTGTTAAATGACAGCCGAGACCAACTGTTTCATGTGCTTTCCGAGGCATGGAGGAAAATCGATATTGAATGGGTGTCTACACATCCACGGCCAACCTAGGCAAGTACGGCTTAACCTAAAGATTAACCTGAGTGGCTGTTATTGTAACCCACGAGCGGGAAGTCTGATCTGCTTCTGGAGGGCGGTGGGCTGGTTGAAGTAATCGGCTACCATGGTTCACGCACAACGGTCCACTTCAAGGACTTAGTGCGGAAACCTGAACCTCATAAAGAAGAAGAAGAACCCACGAGCTCATCACACTGGTTATCCACATAAAAGTGGTCTAAATAAATCATATACGGCATTTGACGGACGGTTGGCGCCGTGGCTGAGAGATTAGACTGCTGCGCTGTGTGTCGCGGGTTCGAACCTCGAATGGAACGAATATTTGGCCTACAAATTGTGTTTCGGGTCTGGGTGTGTTTGTGTATGTAAGTTTAAGTGTTTGTAAACGCACCCACGATAAAGGAGAAATTCCTAGTGTGCAACGTTTTGAAAAAATATATGTATATTTATACCAAAAAAATCAGTTGCCTGCATATTCCTTTAACTTGGTGGAACCGCACTTATAGTCTTACGAGTAGTTCGATGCCAGCCGCCTGTGATTAATAACCTAAGTTGTCGTCAAGTTGGCCCAAGTTGGCCCCAAGTTGGTACTCAAACAAGTTCATTGTAAAGTTTGCCGCCAACAAGCCAACTTCATGGCTTAGTATTTGGGAATGTGTCAGCACGTCTTTTGTCTTCAATCGATAAGGTGGAGGTAGATTCAAATCGAGGATGTGTTGGAGAATACTAAGTTATGAGCCAATTTCATCTTTGAAACTCTGTTAGCTAAAATAACTTCGCGCCTGTATTCCCCGAAGGGTTAGGCAGAGCTGGACTGTATTACGTTACTCCGAAGTTCGAAATACCGATGTACGGTATACACAAAGTTTGTGAGTCCGAATTACGTGAGTCAGAATGTAAGCTATGACGAAGTGCGGTATTCAGAATGTTCGTTACTCCGAAAGTTTGCTACTATGAAGTACTGTATTCAGAATGTTCATTATCGGGAAGTACGGAACTTCGAAAGTATGACTATGACCAATTACTCAATAATAATTTAGAATTTTCCTGTTCTAGATTCTGAGAGAGTATTTCGAATTAATCGAGTAATATAAATGTACACGATGTGAGGATAAATGAAAAATTCTCAATTATTATTGAGTAATTGGTAATAGCAAACTTTCGAAGTTCCGTACTTCACGATAATGAACATTCTGAATACCGTACTTCGCCATGGCGTACATTCTGACCCACCTAATTCGGACTCACAAACTTTCTGTATACCGTACCTACATCGGTATTTCGAACTTCGGAGTAACGTAATACAGTGGTGTACAATAGTACACCCAAATTTCGCCAGTTATGTTTTATGACTTGCCATACTCAACGATTGCACTTGTGACCACTAGACAAGTTGGTCCGTTAGTATAATAAAGTTCCCATTGCTGGGACACAGGCCTCTTCTCTATGAGAGAGAGTGGGCTGAAAGCCATCTTGCAACCCTGTGCGGCTGTGTAGATGTCACATGACTTCTAACACCTTCAGTGCGGTATCGGGAACCTCGTGGGATGTAAGTTTTTTTTTTGCGATGACATAACAGCATCAAAAAATATAAAAAATAAAAACAGTTGTATATTTTAACAAGAAGGGCTGTCATTGTTGCAATAATTGTAGCGAATATTTACACTGATAAATCGCTTTAACGCCATTTAGATGTACAGATCGCGTTCAGTTCTATTTGTGTCATCATTCAAATCATCATTTCATCCAAAAGTCGTCCAAAGCTGGACATGGCCTCCCACAGGTGTCGCCACATTACCGGTCCCATGCGTCTCACATCCAGCGGGTCCCTGCAGCAACCTTCACCAGGTCATCGGTCCAACTAGTAGGAGCCCTTCCTTCTATTTGTGTAATCCGCTCTTAAAAACGTCAATTAATTTATTTATTAGAATTTTCGAGATGAATCTAAAGGGAGAAAATGGAAACTATAGGTTCCAAATAATGAAATTCCTTACCCTGTATTGTATTCGAGGAAAAATGATTTCAAACGACCTGTCCAACCCGGATTTTGCAAATAGTTTCCGATGTTTGTGAACTAGAAAACCCTTTTTTTTTTTGGGGTGGGAAATCATCAAATAACCCCTCCCGCTCTTGGGCAGAGTGAAAGGGAGTGTCCGACTTTTACTGACTAAAAACCGCCCATGTTCCTTCTTAGCCCTATATGTCGAGGCCGCGGTGACTAGTGTACAACCCGCAGCCCCGACGGGATCTAGAACACCCTTCGTTTCAAAAAGTAGACTGGATAGTAATAAATAGCTCCTTAAAACGATAGACTGAAGTGAAATTATAATTGAGTACTGAGCATTGCACCTTGCTGGTAATAGCTAATAAATTATGAACTATTAATAATAATACAAAAGAGCTTTGAAATCACTATTCTGGAACTTCGTGTTGTGATCGTAAGCGCTTCTTCTGCTTACTATCAGGCTCTGGGTCCGATTCTGAACTCCAGCAAAGTATTACTGGGTTTTATTATCGAAAAAATAGTAGTAGCAACCCGTAGTTAAAATTTGGGATCGATTGATTGTAATAGGCTCTTGTTCTATATCTTGGTACACCAACATTACTTGCAAAAATGATGGTGTATACAGGTACACTTCCGCCAAACCTTTCGGGGATAACAGGCGTGATATTATGATTCAGGAAGGTTCCAGACCAGCATTAATCCAAACCAACCATGATGCACCACAAATAACCGACCAAATCCAATTTGCTGAACGCCAAACAATATTAGAGAACAAAAACGTTGGCCATCATAAATCATTGGTCTCCGGCGGTTGGCCACATAAATCAGTGACGTCATCGGCCGGTATCGCAGCATCTCGAAACAATTACGGGATGTACAGATTCGTGTCACGAACCCGAAGGCCTGATCGATGCGAATATAGTGTTTGAGCGCGATAAGAATACGGAATTAGATGAAACTGAGATCGGAAAAAGTGTTGCTGAATTTGTACATAACATAACATTTGGCGTCAAGAAACGTATGCAATGTATGATGGAGGTGTCTGATGTCTGAGATGATTAACAGTTATGCTATTATAGACAGATATAGTTGAAGAAAGCGTACAGCTGCGCTGACCTTAAATACATTGGAATATGAGCAGGCCAATGTTATGACGGTAACAGGGGTAGTGAGGGTTCCGTACTTCAAAAGGAAAAACCTGTGTTTGTTCCAAAGTTCAGCTGAGTGAACTCCGATCTAATTGAAGTAAATGCCGTAATAGTTATCAAGTGCAAAGGTACATAGTTTAATGTACAGAATTCTTAGTTGACGGCTATGTGAAGGGTTAATTTAAACCCCCGTATGTGTAGGCTAAAATAATCATTGAAAAAAAAAACAATTGATTAAACTTTCAAGCATTCTAATATTTTTCCATATTATTAAAAAAAATTACGAAACTTCTTTGGTCTTCGTATTTTATTTGGTTTTCATCCAAAGGGTGTCGAATCTGTTGTTTGTCGCATGTTTTATGCTGAAAGGGTACACGTTGTCTGTTGTTAGCTGTTTATCGTGGCTTGAACGCGTTCTGAATATTATAAGACTTGCGAAGAGCAAGATTAGGTTGCAATATTATAGTAGCATAGAGTTTGGTAGATAGTTGTGTGGAAAAAAAGCTCTCTGACTAGACATTGATACAAGACTCTTGGTCTAATGGTCGCAAGAAGCTGAGTATGAGGACCTGGGTTTTATTCCTGAGACGGGCAAAGTGTTATTGGGTTTTTGTTTTTAGTTATTTTTCAGTAACAGCCACGGAACCTGGATTTGTGACTGGTTGATGGTAAAAGGGTCGCTCCCTAATACATGGGACTTAACTCGCAAAATAAAGGGTGTAAAAGTATCCTTAACACAAACGAGAGGCACTTGTTCTCCCCACCACTGCGATCATTTTTTTGTTCTAGAACATACCTGGGAACTCCCTAGTTATATACGGAGATATTGGGGGCCAAAGTTCCAAATTTTGCACAGCCGTTTTTTGTAAATACTAGTTTTTCAGGTTGTAACTTTACTTAAATGACCTCCATGACCCTTTTACTATTCAAAGCATCCACTAGCACAATGTTTTAAGAGCTACATTGAGTTTTGCCGTAAAATGAAATTTTGGACCCCCAAAAAATGAGAATGGTAAGTTTTGCGTATGGGGTGCAGTTCACGAAAGGTACATTCTGCGACTGAACGGCATTATTAGATACACCTCTCTCTGCCTTAGCCATCGGGAATAACAGGCGTGATGTAGAGGAAAATGCAGAATACGAGGTGGATAGTCAAATCTTTGATTCGTTAATTGCCAGATTAGCCGCTACGACCAGAAGTATAAAACGTAAATGTTATTTTACAAAAGTATTTTAATAAGAGAGCAGTGGTGGTCCAATAGTTGCGGCCCCAACTTACGAACAGTTGGTCGTGGGTTCGAACCCAGGTAGGCGCATTACTTTGTTTAATTTATTTCATCAACACTGCTCTCAAAACGGTGAAGAAAAACATCGTGAGGAAACTGGCATATCTTATTTTTACAATAAAAATCATCGTTTGGAGGCAGGTAGGCAAGGTGGTTAATCAGTTTAGTAAGTTCACATATTTTGGAGGGCAACTACCGAACCCTACGTTGTGCGTGGTCCGACATGCACTTGGCCGGTTTTTTAATTTATCTAAGCAAACCATGCATTCGACCAAAAAAAAACAAAATAAAAAGGCGATGCAACTATACGTCGACTCACGTCATACAAAAGATAGAATATAAAGCTTTCAAAATTTCGGGACTTGATCTACAATGGTAGGTCGTGGGGCGAAGTAGAAGGCTTTTAGATAACATGAGGAGTGACGCAAGTGCGCGACTCTTGTACCGATGTGCGACGCGCTGGAACGATGCTCCAGATCATAGGCTGGGAGACGATCGAAATATTTGTTTTTGTTGAGATATTTGAGTTTTACAATACGCACAGAATCAGAGAAATCAGAGGTACGTGTCTTGGCTTCGACCTTGTCGCCTTTGACTTGGCAGTCAGATGGTCACACCTGTGGTCACACTTCTAGAATGACAATGCTATATTTATCAATATAGCATTGTCAATATTTATGAAAAAACAATCGGTGTAGTTGACACCGATTGTTTTTTCAGATCATAAATAGCGCAATAAAATTTTGATTTTTATGATCAGGGGTAGAAATAGCCATTAGATCAACGCATGAATTTGATATTATATATTATTATTCCCATTAAAAATGTACAGAGACCTTACCTCACCAGCATACTCGTGTAGCATAAGTTTTTCATGCGGTGTTTCTGTCACTATATTTTATTTCAACGCCGAGCTTTTCCGGAGATTTTCCACTTGAAAGACTTACTGTTTGTGTGACTTCTTTATAATTTAGGTGTTTATATTGTTGTAAGCAATATTTTGAAAAAATAAATGAATAAATATACAGGGTGTTTGGAAGGGAGCTGTACATACGCCTAGGGTAGAAACTAGGGATAGTCTGCTACCTACCCCCGCCCATTATATTGACCTTGGCCTCAAGGTTTTTTTTTAATTTATTATTATTTTTTATTTGACTTTTTTATGATTTTTTGACTAAAACTACCTGTAGCTCAAAATCTATCCATGGGACCGGTCGGCTAATGGTCTTGTTTTAATCGTTAGAGTCTTAGGGTCCTGCAAAAAATTATTTTACACCAGAAAATTGTGGAGAAGAAAAGTTATGGGGCCTGAAGTACCGTAGTAAGGTAAAGAAATAATTTTAAGGGCAACTTTCTATGGGGTTTAAAAAAAAACTAACAGGGTTGGAGTTCTTCTGATTTTTTTAAAACATCCTCAGTCCATGCCCTTTCTAACGATATGCTAAAAGTGTAATTATCACTTTTAGTTTTAAAGTTATTAATTAATTTCCGCAACTAGGGCACTTCAAGCAAAAATTTCAACTAATGAAAATTAAATGTGTTCGATCGTAAAAGGATGGCAAATGAAACAAAAAATTTGGTAATGACTAATGTCATTAAATTACAAATTTTAATTAATTACTAATTTTAATTAATTACAAATTTTGTTCAAATTGATGACCATTGACCTGTAAACATGCTCGGCACCTCTTCCTCATCTCCACGGTCACCGTTCTAAGCAGCAGTTCCTCGCGCATTGTATCGAATGCGGCGTGGATCCTGTTAATTAGAACCTCCCTTGTTGGTACTTCTTCTGCGTACACCAACTCTTTCGCCCTTCCCCAGACGTAGAAGTCGAGTGGGGTAAGGTCAGGCGACCTTGGGGGCCAGGGAATTGGCCCACCCCGACCAATCCAAGAATTAGGAAAGCAGTTGTCCAGAAGCTCCCTCACTGCTAGGCTCCAATGAGCAGGACAGCCGTCGTGCTGGAAGACTATGGGCCGATTTTCGTCAAACACTTCTTCCGCTAAATCAGGCAAATCGTTTTCGAGGAAATCTAAGTAGTTTTGCCCGTTTAGGTTGTCTGGCAAAAAGTGCGGCCCTATCAACCGATTACCGATGACGCCTGCCCATACGTTCACGGAGAACCTTCGTTGAAAACCTCTGTGCCTCTTGACTCTCGGGTTTTGATCTCTGGGTGCCCAGTGATGGAGATTGTGGTAATTTACAATTCCTTCCTTGTCAAACTTGGACTCGTCAGTCCAGAGAATACTCCGTAAAAAATTAATATCTTCCACGTCCGTATGGAGCAAGTGGCGGCAAAACTCCACCCTTCTTGCATAGTCGTTATCCTCTAAGCCTAAAACAATAAAAATATCAACGTTAGCGGTTTCCTTATGAATTAGTAGCTATGTAACATTGATTGCTATCTCTGTCTTTCCATTTCTCTCTCTCTCACACACATGCTCATGTTAATTTAAAAATTGCCTATGAAATTCACATGCTAGTTCATTACATAAGAGCTAAAAACAAAAACTTTATGTAAAAAATTACCTTGAACAGGGGTGTAGTGGAAAGGATGACGTCCATTTTCGCGAAGAACCGACCAGACTTTCCACACGCTTAAACCAAGCGTCCGGGCTACGGTTCTTACGCTTCTGGTCGGATCTTCCTCAAATTCAGCCAATATGCGTTCTTCCGCAGCCAAATTTGGTTGAAATCTGTTCACGGCTGGTTCCCGGAAATTTAAATTTCCGGTTTCTCGCAGACGCCGATAAGTTGAGCCAAACGTTTGGTGGTTAGGCACTCGCCGGTTAGGATACCGTTCTTGATAAATCCTCCGTGCCTCGCGCCCATTGCAATCAGCCATTCCATACACCACCAGCATGTCGGTGTACTCTTCACTGGTAAATCCAGCCATTTTGCCAACAACAAGGTAACAAATAACAAAACTTAACAAAAACGAAGTAATAACAAACTCAACAAAATTAACGAAAACAGTGGAGCGTCGTAACGGCAAGTACGTAAGTTAGCTAAGATGGGTAAATCTCGACTGACTAACAAAGACCCCAACGAGTTACCTGCCCGGCCCCGTCGACCCAAGAGCGAAAGAGACATGACATGACATGTTTTGTCTCTTACATGTTGCTCTCGTGTAAGAGTGAGACAACAAATTTGCCAACTGTAGGCCAAACTGGTTTAAATTCTGGAAATTACATTTGTCTTACAAATGTCGACTCGTGGTGGTAAAAGTGCCCTAGTTGCGGAAATTAATTAATAACTTTAAAACTAAAAGTGATAAATACACTTTTAGCATATCGTTAGAAAGGGCATGGACTGAGGATGTTTTAAAAAAATCAGAAGAACTCCAACCCTGTTAGTTTTTTTTAAACCCCATAGAAAGTTGCCCTTAAAATTATTTCTTTACCTTACTATGGTACTTCAGGCCCCATAACTTTTCTTCTCCACAATTTTCTGGTGTAAAATAATTTTTTGCAGGACCCTAAGACTCTAACGATTAAAACAAGACCATTAGCCGACCGGTCCCATGGATAGATTTTGAGCTACAGGTAGTTTTAGTCAAAAAATCACAAAAAAGTCAAATAAAAAATAAAAATAAATTAAAAAAAAACCTTGAGGCCAAGGTCAATATAATGGGCGGGGGTAGGTAGCAGACTATCCCTAGTTTCTACCCTAGGCGTATGTACAGCTCCCTTCCAAACACCCTGTATAGTCCCTTATGTTTACTGACTTAAAAAAATATGATTCTAATTAGTCCGTCTGTTAGATTATCGAAAAATATTGGATACGTATTTTTTGTTTTATGAAATCTATAAAAATTGACGAAGATAAAACGCGTCAAAGATTTGAGTGGGGGTTCGTGAAATCACTAACCGCAAAAAAATGTCAATATGACGTCATACGAGTTTTCAAAAGCACTGTTTCGTCTTCATTGTTTGCTTACGTGCAAAAACAAAAAAAACACGTGTCCAATATTTTTTGGAAATCTATCTGACGGACTTTGACGGAATTAGATTTTTTTAGTTAACTACCCTATTCAAAGCTATCATAAAGGCAAAAGGGAAAAGTTTTTGAATTGACACAACTACAATTACAGAGGTAACAAAAACTGGGTGTGAAGTAATTCATTCCCGTCGGGGCTGCGGGTTGTACACTAGTTACCGCGGAATACCGCGGCCTCGACATATAGGGCTAAGAAGGAACATGGGTGGTTTTTAGTCAGTAGAAGTCTGACTCCCTTTCGCTCTGCCCAAGAGAGGGAGGGGTTATTCGATGAATTTCCACCCGCCAAAAAAAAAAGTAATTCATTATCCATGGAAAACGAAGGATTGCCAGACGAGTCTTGTATCTGGTTGGCTACTAACTGTCGACAGTTGTTGTTGGATTTTTCTATAATTATGCTCTAAGTCGCGAATAACTTTAAAAGCACGATATACAATATTGTTCCTAGTTCTTCATTTAAGTCATAGTTGGTTAAAGCACATTTTTTGTAGTGCCGTACTACCAACAGCCTACAAAAAAACAATCAAGCACCAAAACCATTAGGGATCAAAACATTCATAATACAAAAAATCCAAACCAAAAACGCAAATTAAACTAATTTAATCAGCAAACTAAAATGAACTCGCCCTCACAACGGTGCTTCAGTATGAATAGCGCCACTTAACCGATAGATAGATAAATCAATTAACTTCCGTGGCTTACCTGAGACAACGGGAGCATTCAGTGCGCTAGCTCCGGGCCTAAGTCACATAATAAATATATAAGAGAGAGGGCCCGATCCCCGCGATGTATTCGTGCTGCACCAAGCCAAATAGAATTTTTGGCAGAACTGCAATGGAGTTGATAATACCACAACGTATTAATATTATATTTTGTGCACAGAATACACAAGTATGTATAGCTACACTACTGGGTACTATTAGATAGAACTCACACTTGGGTAATATTGCCAAGCTGTTAATTACAGAAGTCTCTCAGTTTCTCGATAATAATAAGATTAAATGAAATTATCATCAAAGTTTTAATAAAGTTGTTCCGTGATAAAAAAGAAACTGTTTAGTCCGTCAATTAGATTATCGAAAAATCTCCACCCTAGGCCACGTCATCGCTTCAGATCAGCAGGGCTATTGCGTATCTTTTAAATGACAGTGGCTATCATATTGTCCATGGATTAACTGTCAAATTGTTTATGGCTTAGTACAAAATAGAACCATTTGACATTATTTGATTTACACTATATGATAGCCGATGTCATTTAAAAGATACGCAATAGCCCTGCAGGTGTGTTGTGGCTAAAAGCAAGTCTATTTAATGTATTAAAAAAAAAAACATTTAATTGAATCGACCGGTCTATGTACACATAACTATCTAAATCCATACTCCTGGGTATAAGTAAGACTTCATTGAAATTCCAATCAATTCAATTCCAAAAAAATATTAATTAGACTCATAAACAAAAGTTTATATTTCAAAGTTCCTAGAGCTTCCAATTAAAATCAAAGCAAAAGACTAATTTATATTAAAAGGGATGATAAATTAATAATTATTCTCTGTTCTATGATTTATTAAAGTTCTACCTTATTAATATTTAGTCGCGAATTAAATTTAACGTTCCCAGTCTACCTACAGGAGACTTAGAAGATAATCTGTAATTTCTGAAGATGCCTACCAAACAACTAAGGTCCTACGTAAATGAGTTCGAACACAGATATAGATACACCTGGATAAGGCATGTATCAAAATCTATGTGAAAACCAAGCGAGTAATTTTTGACTACTTAAGTACCTACTACGACGTCTTTTTTTTTTTAAAAGTTGCCCCACTCTATGAATTTCTCCTGTATCGTGGGTGTGTTTACAAACATTTAAACTCACATACACAAATACGCAGACCCGAAACAACTATCTGTAGGTCATATTCCGTGCGGGAATCGAACCCGCGACACGCAGCGCAGCAGTCCATTGCTTGAGCCACTGCGCCAACCGTGCCGTCTTATGCACTATTTAGTTAGTACTAGCTGGAGCCCGCGGCTTCGCCCGCGTCAATCTATATACTAAAACTTTCCTCGAGAACCACTCTATCCAGTGGTGAAAACAACATGAAAATCGGTACAGCAGTTTTTGAGTTTATCGCAAACAGGCAGACAAGAAGCAAAAAAAGAATAACCTGAAATTTTATTATTTTTATTTATGTAGTGATGATACAAACAAGTTCCTATACAAAATAGACGACAGTTTTGTTCTTTCAAAGTCTTTTATTTTGTATTTTTGTATTAAGATTTTGTGTTGTACCTCATTGTTGTTTTAAACAAATTACCTTGTTGCCACAGTTATAACCTTTTTAAGTATGAAATACTTTAGCCCACGCGAAGTAGGTGCTTTTGCGCCATCTAGACATATCTGAATCTATGAGGTCAATATTAAAATATGCTAATACTTTAATGGGTGCCGAGTAGATTATTAAATATTTAGCTTATTTTCTTAGATTTCCCAGTTTTGTTAGTTACCGTCTTATTTAGGGAACGAGGTAGGTTTAACCGCTTTGTCTTCGCTAAGCTTGTAGTCTTGTAAGTTATATATAACTTACATGGATGTTGCTTACGAATAATTTCTGAATTAATTTGTGTAGTTGAATTATTTACCATATTTAACTACCTATGTGGTGGTACTTTCAAACAAGCCTACATACTTAGGTTGTCTTCATAGTTAACCTACCTACTACTCTTCTTGTTGTTAAGGTATCTGAACAGCGTGCTTTTTTTCTATGCGTATGATTTCACTCTTTCCTGCGTCTCCAATGCACAACATTCGAATTCACTGGAAACGTTTTTGACTTTTCTTTTTAACATAATCATCACTCTCTTGCCTTTATCTCAATAGGGTAGTTAACAGAAAAAAAGGTTAAAAAACAACAAACTTTTTTATTTTCAACTTTTTAGTTCTTTTGTGTCTGTTCTTTCGTTGGTCGCGTAAAAATCGTCGCAGATGATTTAGCTTTTGTGTTTGTTTATATGATTTGTGACTTTAAATTTATTTTAAACATATAAGTGTTTTATATTTTTGTAATCTCCTGTTAAAACCCTTCAGTTTGATACCCTACTCGATGGTAATGGAATTTTTATTTTTATTGAAATACGCTATATGGCCCCCAAAATCCGCAAATTTCTTTTCTTTTTTAATTTTAATGTAGCCAGTGACACTCGTGCCATCAAGACGAATCTAACGACGTATATTTTATTCAAATCCCTTCATCCGTTTAGGAGTTCATCAACAGCCTATAAATGTTCCCACTGCTGGGATACAGGCCTCCTCTCTTTGAGAGGGAATGGGCTATAATCTACCACGCGGGCCCAGTGCGGATTGGTAGATGTCACATGTCTTCGATTTTTTTTTGGTTCTAAGACATGCCGGTTTCCTCACGATGTTTTCCTTCACCGTTTTGAGAGCAGCGGTGATGAAATAAATTACACAAAGTAATGTGCCTGCCTGGATTCGAACCCACGACCTACTGTTCGTAAGTCGGGGCCGCCACCACTGGGCCACCGCTGCTCTCAGTCGGGGCCGCCACCACTGGGCCACCGCTGCTCTCGTCTAGGAGTTCGTTTAGGAGTTATGAGGGAACAAAGAAACGGACATACATACATACACGCCAAACACTAATTAGTCGGTCAAATTTATTTCCAAAAAGTATTGGACACATATTTTTCCATTTTCACGTAAACATACAATGAAGATACAGTGCTTTGAAAACTCGTGTGATGTCATACTCAAAGACATTAGTTTGACATTTCTTAGCGGTTAGTGACGTCACAACCCCCACTCAAATCTTTGATGCGTTTTATCTTCGTAATTTTTTATTGATTTGATAAAACAAAAAATACGTATCCAATATTTTTTGATAATCTAACAGACGGACTAACTAGAATCTTATTTTTTTAAGTTTGTAAACATCCTTATTCATTAAAATATAATATTGTTGTCGGTGCAGCATGTCTTTTTATTCTATTGTAAAGACTGTGACACTATTGACTGGCTAGAGTGGCATGGCTATGGTATGCTAGAGTGGCATGGCTATGGTTTGCTAGAGTGGCATGGCTATGGTATGCTAGAGTGGCATGGCTATGGTTTGCTAGAGTGGCATGGCTATGGTTTGCTAGAGTGGCATGGCTATGGTTTGCTAGAGTGGCATGGCTATGGTATGCTAGAGTGGCATGGCTATGGTTTGCTAGAGTGGCATGGCTATGGTTAGCTGTCATTGGCTGGCTAGGGTGGCACGCTGTGAGCAGGCTGTTGTAACACTATACTTCTCTATTACTCGTCGCCTCAGCAGCCCCCATTTTTTTTTAACAATTTTCTATTTTTTAAAGTTAGGATAAGATTTAATATCTGCAAATGACAGTGAATTAATAGATGAAAAAATATTAGCAAAATTTGGAGGTATTACCATCTCTTAACCCACCCCGTGCCATATGCCCGCTGGTTGCACTCGCAATGCGCCGCGCCATTAGATTTACAACGCGCCGACTGGCGACCTACATACCTATTACATTATGTATCTGCGGTACATACCAAGATATGGCCTTATGCAACCTTCGGGATTTATTGTTTTATAACTACGAAAGTTTGGGGAAGAATTGTGGAGGGTGGAACGAGGTTGGGTGGTTGGGAATGGTTCGACTCTTGCGAAGAGTACTTGTTCCAAGTCGTTTGTGTTTTAGTAGACTGCCTAGTTAGTGGTCAAAAGCGCTACTGGTCAAAAACCAGAAGTATTTCTTTTCAAATTAGGCTGATATTCTGCAGCTTATCGGAGTGAGCCCCTCAAAACGCCCACTCTTTGGCACTTTATAGTGTTTATGTGTGAAGAAGTGGCGCAACAATTCAATTCAATTAAAATAATTTATTTCAGAATTCAATCCATATTTGGTTAGTGATAATAAAAAATAAATAACCCCCTAATTGCCTAATGTTAGTATTAAATTAAATGTACAATAATAAACAACACTGCATTACAAGTTTATTTGGATAAGTGTACAACAAACTCCTCAGTAACACATCTATCTGTTAAGTTATAAGAGTACCCGTCGAGGTTGCGGGCTGTTTGAAGGAGATCGCTCCACAAACCGCTAAGAAGGAACATGGGCGGTTTTTGTCAATAGAAGTCTGACACTCCCTACCGCTTTGCCCAGAGCGGGAGGAGTCATTTGATGATTTCCCCCTCCCCCCAAAGAAAAAGATCATAAGAGTAGGGTGATGACAACGGAGATTGTTTATTTTCTTTTTCTCACAGCGGTTTTGATTTTCTTTTAATTGAATATTGTCGGAATTTTCCAGATGTAATTGGAAATCCCCATGAGACATGTGTCGAACAATGACCGACCACTTTCTTCAAACAAATATTGGTTTCTAAACGTTTTTAATAACGTTTTGCAAACACAAGCAGAGATACCGTCTGTAGTAGACTAGTAGATGCACACAAGTTTTTATTCAAACGATACTTTTAAATGATACTTACAGAGAATATTATGAAGATGCAGAAAACTTGCTTACCTAGGGATGTTACCCGTTTACACTGTCGAAATGTCTACTGTTTTTATGTTACCCTAACGAACGGAATGGTGATCGAATCAGAAAAGAAGACATCGACAGGAGAACCTAGGTCACCGTCGGAGTCCGAAGAATTGCTAAACTTAAGTGGCAGTAGGCCGGGCACATTTATTGCAGAACGGATGACTGATGGGGCCGAATTAATGTTCTGGAGTGGTGGCCTCGAAGCGGCAGACGCTGCATTGTCGGTGAAGATCTACCACTGGTGGATCGATGACCTGGTGAAGGTTGCGGGGATCTGCTGAATATGGAAACGCAAGGGACCGGTCAACGTGGCGATACTTGGTGAAGGTCTACGTCTAACAGTGGATGGTTTTTGGCTGAACTGAAGATTATGATGAACTAAAGGCCAAAGTAGCATAGTCAAATCACGATGAAATGGTTATGCAAGTCTGCAGAAAAATCAAAATGGCGGCGGTTGTGTCATCTTCCGTAAAATATATTAATTGAAATAAGTTTGGATTACTTGTAATTTTCCTCTTTGGTTCATGAGATACGAGTATTATATTGCACGAGCAATCACATTGAATGGTCGAAATATTATATTTGTCCAATACTCGTAAAGTTCTTGAGTAAACCATCTTGAGCAGTCAAAAATGTTTTGAATTGACATAAGCTAAAACAACATTACGTCTGAGTCCCCAAAGAGTTGCCCAAGAAGTGATGGCTGAGAAATTCCTGTTAAATAACACTTTGCCTGATCTAGGACTCGAACCCAGGATTTTATACTCAAGCTGATGCGTATAGTTCTCTAAAAATAAATAGTCACATCACTTGACGTCAGACCTAAAAAACTAGCATTTGAAAACTTAATAAAACATGGGACAACCCTAACGGTACCTTCATTCGTTAATATTAAGAGCAATTAAATACACTGTATGTCGGAGCTCCACTGCGGGACAAAGACAGAGTTACTCACCACAGATCACGCCATCTCTTTCACGCATAGAGCATTCATAACTCTTGAATTTCTAGCGTCTTTAAGTGTTACTATTCATGGAGAAATGCCTATAAAATTGATTGATATTCCAATAAAATTGTTTGGTTGGTCCCCGCATAGTTTTAGTGAGAAATGGGGTCGGGATACTGGCGGTAGTCACATATTCCGTCTTGTACGAACGAAGTATTCCGAAAATTAGTGAAATAATTTTCGAGTTTCAACACGAAGATTGGTCATGATTTTTGTTTTGTAGTGTAGGTGAGGAGCTAGACTTTAGTTGGTTTATTTTCATGATAATATGTATGGAGAGTGATGAAATGAGCGATTCAAGTTTTATGGTGTAAGAATTAAGTTGTGAGAGGAGCGCTGTTGTCAATCATTATAAGTGAAGTTGTTGTGAAAAAAAAACTTTTTGCAAGAAAGTAATCATGACTTCTTCGGTACTAGTTTCATTGACTTTATATGCCACCGACTTCCGAGATAAAGTTATTTTAATAATAATATTTATTTGTTTAATAGTGATAAGCGAACAAATTTTGTTAGACAATTCTTAACATTAATTTCAAAGAAGTCTTTGAGACTTGAAAAACATCTTCATCATCATCATACACAAATATTCAATTTTTTTTTTTATGTTTGGTTTTTGACTACTTTCGTATTTTTTGGCAGTCGGTTTTGATTAACAGAATACTTGATTGACAGTTTCGTGACGGCTTCGCATAGTAACTCTGGAATGTACAAAATCCATTGCTAGAAAACTACTTTATTTTGGAGTGTAAAATCTTAAAATCTATTTAGGGTAGAACTCAATGTAATGCACTCAAAAAATTATTATGTTGTTTTGTGTTATTATTTTTGTGTTGTAGGATGGGGTTCATTTAGGTATTTAAATTAAAATAATGTGACATAAACCTTACATTAAAAAAAAACCTAATATCTCTATTAAAATGATCCACAGTAAAAAAAACAATCGCCATAGGGAAAACAAGAGCATTTCGGGTTCGTTTAGGGGCACCTTTTATTTCTAGTTCCACAAAATAATTTTACCCCAAAGAATAGCATTAAATTTATAATTTGGAAAGTGCCCAACAACCCCCAACTAGCAGACTTGCGGCGTTAGCAGGGATTAAATTAATTAACCCACAACAATAGGGATTTTTACTGACTAAAACAAATGTGATGCTAATTAGTCCGTCTGTTAGATTATCGAAAAATATTGGATACGTATTTTTTGTTTTATCAAATCAATAAAAATTGTCGAAGATAAAACGCGTCAAAGATTTGAGTGGGGCTTTGTGACGTCACTGACCGGTAAAAAATGCCATACTAATGTCTTAGTATATGATGTCACACGAGTTTTCAAAGCACTGTATCGTCTTCATTGTGTCCAATATTTTTTGGAAATCTATCTGACGGACTAATTAGTTTTTTTTTGTTGAGTACCCTATTAGTACGCCTTTTGTCCGGTGGGAAATCATCAAATAACCCCTCCCTCTCTTGGGTAGAGCGAAAGGGAGTGTCAGACTTCCACTGACTAAAAACTACCCATGTTTCTTCTTAATCATTGCGGTATCTCTTACAACAACCCGCAGCCCCGACGGGCACAATTAACACTTCAATATTTTTATGACTAAGACGTGTCTCGTACGGTCGAACGAGGTATTAAGAATATAAGTCAGCTAACTTGCATTAACATTTAAGATTACATAGATACCTCAGACCAAATAAAAAGTAAATACGGAACTTTGCGAACAGCAAAGTGAGGCCGGTCAAACTACGCCTCGCATACACGCACACACGTCTCAGACCATATAAAAAGTTAAAGACCAAGGCGTAGTTTATGTTGTACGTGTGTGCGTGTATTGTATATGTACACGGCGAAGCGTAGTTTGACCGGCCTCACTTTGCTGTTCGCAGAGTTCCGTCTTTACTTTTTATTTGTTTTGAGACAGATACATACAATGTGGAGCAGGACGATTGACATTCCTCTAAACCACGTAAAGAAAGGCATGCTCTTGACCCGTATACAAAAAATCAATCAAATCCAATGACTACTTTAGCCACAGGAAATTATTTTTCATTTTCTTATTTTTCAACATGATGTAGATCGGAGTCCGTAATAATAGGTAAACATTGTAAGGTCAGGAACCTGTGCAAAAACCTACGATTCTATTCTCAACGTCTCAATACGCTTGAAAGACAGAGAAAGGTGTCATACGATCCCACTCTGACGCGCCCCGCACACTCCCACAAAATACTACAATTATAAAGAAAAAGTAATATTACTTACGCAAATAATGCATTAGTGGTGCATAGAAAATTGCGAGTGTGTGTGTGAGCGGAATTTTTTTCGGCAAAAAGTCCTTGACTCGGTAACTATGTCAGTCAGTGCATAGCGGCGCCCTTTGAGGAGAGCACACGCCTACTTTTTTTATCACAAGACGAGCCGCGCGCGCATTGTCGTGATTTTATGAAAAGTTTGTTGTTATTGTGATTAAAGACGATTTATGATATTTGGATTAGTGCATAGGTTACTGTGACTTATTGGTGTTAGTGTAATATTAGTTATTTAGGCATTTATTAGGTAGCTAGTTTTGTGATTTAGGTTAAGTTAGTAAGTTTTTTAGTTTAATTATGCCTCAAATAAGGTTTTAAGTGATTAATTATTCAATCAGTGATCTTTTATTAATTAACAACTCGCAACTTAGTGAGTTTATGCCGCTGATTTGTTGTTCTCCGATAAAAAGTACCTACGCCCAACATCGCCGCCGCTCGCTGCACCCCGCGCACTAGGTCAGTGACTTTTCGTAGTTAAAGCGTGTTTACTTTTTATGCAGTTGATTCTGCTATTTATTTTGTTTGAAAATTGCAATTTTTAAATTTTCCACTAACTACTAATCTTCGTGTTTTAAAATGTTTCGATGGACTAGTACAGTGCTAGTTTTAATTTAATGTCGTAGTTCCAGATCCACATTGTATAAGAGATGTAAAACGATACAACGCTTGACATCAGTCGTTTAATGCTAAACACAATAAAATTGCAATTAATATTGTCAGGGTACCAATTATAGAACTATAAAAAATTCTGCTCGTATATTACCTAAGTACCTGGTTCGACTGTACATTCTGGGGGACCAGGGTTTCGTGGACCTAAGCAGAAGGTGGGCAGGCGACATTGTTGCCATTGCAGGAATATCTAGGATGAGACTGGCACAAGAACAGCAGTGGGTGAAATCGAGGATCATTACCACTAGTTCTATGCACAGTTCTACGATAGAACTTGTGGGATTTTTATTCCCACTAGTTCTACGATTTCGTACCACCTTGAATCGTAGAACTCATCATCATCAACATCCTATTAATGTTCCCACTGCAGGGACACAAGCCTCCTGTTGGGAATCGAACCCAACAATCACGCACACGCGGCGTGATCAACATGCGTGGCAACCGAGCTGCGGTGCGGGGCGCCTGCGCGACCGCCGGACACTCGCTTCCTCGGAGCCTCCCGCGACGGACGACACTCGCTTATTTTAATTTATTATATGTTTTGTCCGGGCTATTCCAATTGTAATTTATCGGTATTAAACCAAGCCTTAATATACAGTCCACTACAACTTTCATTTACCACTACGAGCAAGTCGAACACCTCCACTTTGAGAGGGAATGAGTTATAATCTTAGTTCGTCGGATTTTTTTTTTAACTAAAAGTAAATACTTACATATATACAACGACCACTTAGGCGTGCTAGTACTCCTCCGCATCGCTGACAACCGGGAACGTGCCCAAAAGACTGGCAGCATTGCCACGTTGAATGGCAATGCTAATCCTTTAGCTTCATTAATTTAAATGAAAATACAATATACCTACATGAAAATAAAGCGACATGCATAAACCTGTTCGTACACGTTGACCGCGTCCGACTTCTGCAGCACCTTCTGCAGCTATCTGATATGCTTCGATCTCCGATTAAACTTTCGATTTAAAAGTGTCGGAACCGGAGGTGTAATATCAATCGGAAGTTCCGACTTATCGGAATCGGAACCGAAGCTCCGTAACATCCCTTTATGTGTGATGTTATATTTAAACAAAATTGGCGAAATGCGGAGGTATGACCAAACTGTTCGTAGATGAAAGGCCTAATATAACGTAAACCACACAAGATTCCTATCCAGGTAGTACTCAGGTATTCCCTGCGCTTTAGAGATGAGTACTGTAATTGGAGGCGCATCACCACAGTTGTATGAGGGTTTGCAAACGATATCCGTGCACAAAGGTGGTCCGGTATTCCTGCGTTTGTGGCCTAGAATACAAGGCTGCAAGCTGTTGCCTGGCAAAGGCATAAGCGAATAGGCGTTTTAGCTTACTAGTATTTACTTGCGTGTTCAAAGTTGATAGATAAAACCATCAATTAATTGTTTCATTTCCTTTTTTTAATTAATTAATTGACTTTGCCATCATTTTCATTGCATGCGTTTGCTGAACGATTTTATGTGTTTTTAGGACCTTTTCTGTATAATAGACTCAACAAGATACTAAACTTCCATAGCTTAAGCTATAAAAAATAGAGTGTCATGATATCGGAATATTTGGTGATACTCAATTGAGTCACCAAAGTTGATCACCAAATATTCCGATATCATGACACTCTATTTTTTATAGCTTAAGCTATAGAAGTTTAGTATCTTGTTGTGTGTCTAATTAGACAGACACAGAAAAACTTCTAGAAGTTGTCGTTTGATTATGTTTTACTTCGTATCTAATTGTATATCGTATAGTATACATATAGTTAAGCTAGTTTTAGTGTTTTTGTATCATTTTGCTTGTTCCTATAGTTGTTATTAGATGTATTTTATTTTATAATTATACTGTCTTAATTAAATTAGACTATGTAAAGTGATGGCCTGAAACACAGGTTTAAATAAACCTAGATCGGGCAGGTCGCTATACAAACATTTGGAGTTTAAATTATCACTACTTGTAACTGTTAAATATATTATAGTTATAGTTAACATAATTATAACTTTGTATGTGAAGCAACACTACTATGTCTAAATGTACATCATTTTGTGTTATTTTTTCTTAAATAAATAAATTATCCTTATCTAATTAACTGTTATAGAATTTTGTCTTTATCTACGTTTTTCCATGCGAATTTCGGTTTGTTCCACACCATGATGTTACACTCAAACTCAAACTCAAAGCATTTATTTCAATTAAACCATTACTGGCACTTTTGAATGTCATAAGAACAATTCATAAAACAAAACTACGAAAAACTACGAGTGCAATACGTCATCCCGAAAGCCACCACGCCGAACCACACGCCGCCGAATGCCCGCAACGACGAACACTGCAAGCAAAAAAGCACGCAGCGACGCACACCACAACAACGAGTGCACGAGACCTCGAATCACGGAACAACGAATGCACGCCGCAACGCGCGACCGCCGCCGCCCCGCGATCCGGAGCCCCCCCGCGCACGCGCCACCACGGCACGCGCCGCCGCGCGCCCCCGCACCCACAGCACTCGCCACCGGTAACATCCGGCGCCCCGCAACCCGACGGACGCAGCAACCCCCGAAACGACGTATTGCACTCCTAAGCTACAGTCACAGTCACAAGGCATAATATCTTGTGAAAGTACTGTAGTTGCCAGTTCCCTAGTGTAGATCTCTATGGAGAAGAACGGGCAAGAAACTCCATTGACACACTTCTATATCAGAATATTGTTACAAAATCAAGGTACATTACATCATTCATGTTGAGATGCACACTGTTACACATTGGGAGTAAAAAATATAATTTTTTACACTCAATAATTGTAAAATTTTAATAATTTTGAAGAAAAACATAAAAGAGGTATTCTACCTTTCTACTTCACCATTCTGGCCTCCCGCTGGTTTATAAGCTGTGCTCGTTTCACATCTCCCAAAAATTGCGTGATTTTAGAAAGGCGTAATTTTATTATAGATTTCGGACGTCACGCGGTTTCACGTGCGTAGTCGTAGCCCGTTGCCGTGGGAATACAAGGATAAAAAGTAGCCTATGCCGGGGATAGTTAAGCTTTCCAACGGTGAAAGATTTTTTTTAAATCGGTCCAGTATAGTTTCGGAGCCTATTCGTTACAAACAAACAAACAAATCTTTCCTCTTTATAATATTAGTGTTTTGATTATGAGATGCCTATTAACAATACAGTGTGATTCTTTATAATGTGCACATATCGAAATGAGGGAATCTATGCTTAATTTTATCGATGGAAAAAATATTTAAAAAAATCTAAATGTTTTTTAATATTTTTTATGGAATTTTCAAAAATGTTGTCCGCTGTTGTGACCCCAATGTAAACAAAACGGTGTAACTTTTAAACTAAATTATCTATCGCGATGAAACAATTTTATGTAAAAAGTTATGAAAAAAAAAAGTTTTTTTGATCAAAAAACGTGTTTATTTTCAATTGAGGGTAGTTTTTTTCCACAATTTTCATTTTACGAGGACGCCTAATTGCTTCCAATCATTATGGAGTTTGTTTCATCGCGATAGATAATTTAGTTTAAAAGTTACACCGTTTTGTTTACACTGGGGTCACAGTAGCAGACAAAATTTTTAAAAATTCCATATAAAATATTAAAAAATATTTAGATTTTTTTTAATAATTTTTCCGTCGATAAAATTAAGCATAGATTCCCCCATTTCGATATGTGCACATTATAAAGAATCACACTGTATACAATATCTACGAGGAAACTTTTGTTTTTCCTACTTCTCCGCTATTCTTTTCGGATTAATTTCGTTGCGGGATCCAAGACAGTCAAATCTTTTCTCTGGGACTTCGTCGAGCTTCATTGTCTCGCCACTGATGATTCTGGCTTACAGGAGTTATAGTGGTTTGGGAATAGTGAGACGGGCTTGTCCCAAAAGAAAAAAAAATACCTACTTATGTTTCTGGCCTCCTGGTATTTCTAATTTATTTTTCTCTCTATGGGTGTGGTGGTTTGTCTCCCAAAGTGTAACACCACATGGTGTGACTCAACGGGAACAAACCCGAAAATCTTAGATAGGATCTCTCGTCTGTAACTTGCACCATACCTTATTTTCCCGTATAGTGTCATGCAAGTCTACAAAGACATTCTATGCTAGGGCTGTGCAGAAACTAGCTTAGAATAATACAGGGATTACTTATATTAAAGAGACCGCAGAAAGGTTAACAGTAAAAATCTAAGTTGTGATGTAATGCCACATCCCCGTGTCATTTCATCCCGTTGGCAGTTGCAAGTCGTCCTCTGCGTTGCCTTTTCAAAATTACGTTTGAGTTGGCACACAAGTAGGTATTATATACAGGGTGTAAATGAACCCTTCACACAAACGACAACCAAGCATTCTGTACATCAAACTAAGTACCCCTGCGCAAAAATGTTTGCTGGGAAACGACTTTTTTTTGGGTTCAAAAATCATATTTTAGGGTAAAACTCAATGTAGCACTCTTAAAACATTGTTCTAAATTTGGAACTTTGACCCTTAATATCTCCGTAACTAGGGGGTTCCCAGGTATGGTCTAGAACCAAAAAAATATCGTAATGGTGGGGAGAACAAGTGCACAAGTGCAAGGGTACTGTTACACCCTTTATAGTTGCAGGTAATGGAAGCCAGTTAAAATCATTGAAAAACATTATTATTACAATTTTATTATTGAATAATTCCATTTCACATAGAATAATATGATTTACTTAGAGGAAAATTAACAATTAATTTAGGTCGGTAAGTACCAACCTAACTAACCCAACCTAACTGAACTATACCTAATAGTTAACTAATACAATATGTGTAGGTACTTACACACACACACACACACACACATACACACACACCCATACATATTGTACACATACACATACACACTACACATATTGTATTAGTTAACTATTAGGTATAGTTAACTAATAGGTAAAATATGTGTAGGTACTTACCGACCTTTATTTACAATCCCTTGTTACTCTCTAATTGATCCCCATCCTATTAAAGCACACGATAACCCGTTCATCTACAATTGAAACTCGATAAACACGAGTATACAGAACCATAACAATGTTTGTGACAACTTTGCCGAGCTTATTTGCATGTGTGTCAACGCTGGGAACATCATTACTGTTCGCCACTCGGAAAAACAATTACTTTGTACTTCAGGTATAAATTATGTTAGGATTACACTAACACAGTGATATTTACAACTCTAATACTAGAAATAAGTATTAACTACATGCTCTTTTTCATTCTTATGACGTTTTATAACAAACTACGATCTTTTTATCTAAACATTTAGAACCAAAGTAAAATCTTATCTTCGTTTAAAAGCTTACTATTCCATTAACGACTACTTAAAATAAAATAATAGTAGTCACTGAGTTATTTATGTTCTTTCTCCAAAATTAGTTAGCTGATATGTGTTTTGTATTTATTTATATTTTGTTTACCTACCAAAGTTAACAAGCAAAAATGTCATTACGACTTAATTGGAACGAATCAGTTAGATACAATTTTCAATCAAATAGAAAAATCAAATTGGATGTAGTTTTAGCATTTTAATAAATAGACCGACTAGCGACTGCCAAGTGCCTATTAATGTGACACTAAATGCCAGCGACCTTGAGCGACTGCGTCACTCCACGCGGCGGCGAAACGCATCCCCGCAATGCATGCTCGTAATTTTGTTGGGTGGGAGGACTGTCCTGTTCGATTTTTTATCACCATACAAAATTATGTTCGCGAATAAGAATACGCAATTTACAAAAAAAACTATTGATTGGCCTAAAAAAATAAAACACTATGACCTTAGTATGTTGCATGTAGAATCACGTGCACGGTTGGCGCAGTAGCTGAGCGATTGGACTGTTGTGCCGCGGGTTCGATCCGCGCACGGAACAATGTTTCGAGTCTGGGTATTTGGATTGTATATGTGAGTTTAAATGTTTTTAAAGGCATCCACGATACAGGAGAAATTTCTAGTGTGGGGCAACGTTTTTTTTTTAAACAGAAAATAACAAAGAAATTATTTGTTGAAAATTTGTTGTATTACTATTAAATTTTCAACACACTATGTCACTAGCGTATATCCTGAATAATATCATTTATTTTATTTACTGCAGTGAATCATATACTTTAACGCATTATAAAACTCGAGTTAAGCTTCTGTTGTTCTTAATAATTAAGGGAATTATTTAATATTGGCTTCAATAACTCAACCAACACCTGAAAAGAAACAGCCGACACCAATTCAGAGGTCAGTCTCTTTTAAGGTCCAGACATAATCTTGGTCAACTTAGATTAGACAGATTAGTGGCTGAGATGGTCTATTAAAGAAAAAACCACTCAGAGTAGACCTGTCCAGTCAGTGCAAGCTTTTGTCAGTTATCGTGTAGCTCGACTAACTTTTTTATGTATTAAACGCCGTTTTATGTAATTCACATTTTATTACCTTTGGTTTGAATGTGAATATATGCCAAAACCTTGTACATTTCGTGCCGTATTTGTTAACTTCAACTCGCAAAGGAAATACACTTAAATTATCTCCTTTGGTGACCAACATTTCAACATTTTTTATCACTACCTCGCTCATATCACAAAAGAATAGCGATTTAACGAAACCTCTGTGTGTACATTTTGTTCTCTCTACACAATCACTATGCAATACAGTGTGACGCAATCAGCTCGGATTCATTAGTCCAATCAGAGTTAACGCAGCGATGCGCGGCAGCCAGCCAGCCAATCAGAGGAGTTATGGGTCTGACGTCACCGGGGAATAGTGATGCGCTTGTTTGAAAGGGGACACTCATGCGATTTGAATTTGGAGAATTCAGTTAAAGTTAGCGAACGGGATAAAGTGAATTTGGGATTTGGTTTGTGGACTAGAGGGGATTTAATATTGTTTTAAAGAATTTGTTCCGTTTTCTTTTAGTCGTTGCATTTTATATGATAATAACCAGTAGCATTTGTGGTGTAAATGAATTTTCAGTGTTTCCTGGTAAAAGTACAGTTATCATCAAAACTAAAGAGTCTCTGTACGGACTATTTTTAATGATTAACTTATCAAATGTAAGTATTAGTATAATCTCATTTCGCTATTTATGTTTAAGTTCCATGTCATAGAAAGCGAGCCTATTGCCATCAATCTGCTTCGGGGTTGCTACTGAGAAATTCCTGATGGAAAAACCCAATAACACTTTGCCTGACCTAGAAATCAAACCCAAGACCTCGTGCTCAGCAGTCGTGCTTGCGAAGAATGTACAGTTATACAGTTATCATCAAAACTAAATGGTCAGTCCATTTTGACTGATTAATCATCAATATATAAAAAAAATCAATGAAAAAAAAAGAACGGGCTCACCTATCCAAACCAAATGTTTAGGCTTTGTTCGGACTATTTAGTAGATGTTTTATGTGAAGTTTGCACAAAATCGGTCGAGCGGTTCTTCATTTATCACATTTTTTGTAACAAATGAATTGCCATTTATTGAAAAATTCAATTAGTGGCGGATCGGACCCGCTGCTGTCCGGGCAGGACGACGACGTCTACCAGGTCCGCTAGTATTTGTATAAAGGTGGGTACAGATTATGTAACATGTTCTGTAAATTATGTTTTATAACACATTCCCATTATGCTACATTGATTTTCAACATTGCAATATAATATAACATTGTAGAATGTGTGGACATTAGAATAAAAATGTAAAACGTTTCTCTCGAATACAATATTATTGTATACGCACAAGTTATGTAATAGTCAGTTTCCACATTATTGACACTTGTTATGTAACAACTTTTTATAACATGTTATATGTTAATATAATATTATGAACCTATCTTTAAACTTTTTTATTCAAGGTTTTTATACACCTAGTGGTTTTAGGTAGTGTTGGATGCTTTTAATTTAATCGTTGATCGTTTCTAGGGGGGCGCTGTGGATATGCATTTATGAAACTTTCTGAGGAAATGTTGTCCACCGTAAGCAACTAAAACACACTTCCGAGTCTAAAGGATTCATGTAAATAAAACCCAAGTATGAGTAACTTATTCATATAATATATTTTTTATTTGAAAATTCTTGGTACAATGTACAATTTGGACTTATTTTCAGAGACTTACAAATTATAATTGTTACATTGTTAAGATTACAGTTTAGTTTACAATTTAATAAGTACGCAGAAATTAAAATAGTTTTTGTTATACAAGGCTTTTGTCTACTCTGATAAATATCCAAGCACTATTTCGATTCAAGCAAGACTATCACGCTAGTGGATATCTTGCGTGATAGAAACTTCACCTCGCATGCAAGTTATCATTTAATTTCAGTTTTTAGTGCTTTGTACATAAATAATGTCATGGTAGACAATAGACTTGCGTAAGATCCATTACGTAAATACAATCAGCGACATATTATTTTTTTCTTAAAATGGCAGTATATTATTGATATGAAGTATTTTACATGACCTTGTACAAAAAATTAAATAAATCATTTAACACTAAAAGAACATTCAGTAAGTTTAAAAAAGTTAAAAAAACTTTGTTATAATGTCAGCATACATTTTATTTAAAAGTTCTTAAGTAAACAGAAATTTGCGTACTTAAAACTAAAATATTTACTTAATATTTGTCTTAGAGAATTTGTGAGCCTTTATAACCTAATTTACAAATGAGTTTTTACTACTCTAAATTTTTCTTTTCATTGTATTTTACGAAAGATGGCGCTGTTTTCAGTTAATTTTATTTGTAGATAATGTTTACTCAGAATTTAAGATTCAGTAATAAAAACCCGAAAGTAAATAATGCCAAATACTTTGGAATAATGTTTGCATATAGTTACATAATATATAGTTTTAATTATATACATATTGGGTTAATGCCACTAACAATTGACAATAAATTGTTTATCTAAACATAACTATTATACTTCGTAATTTATAATACTGCACCGAGGATTTACTAAAAACGTGGTTCACGCTTTAATTCCCTTGTAGGGTAGGCTGAGACACATGTAAGTCACACGAACTAGAAAATATGTTTGACTCTTCATGCAAGTATCATCTCAGTTTTAGTAAGCTTGTTATTTTAGTAAAGAAAAAAAAAATTTAACTATTAAATTTTTACTAAAACCCCCAAGGGTTTGATAACAATTTTTAATGCATTCGCATACTTATTTACATTTTTAAATGTATAAGCGAATCGTATTGCTTTTTAATTTTCATTCAGAAATGTTTTTTTCCTACATAATTATTTTAATATTATGTCCAATATACATACATTTTTATTTCTATAAACGAATCTATCTACGACAGTGAAGAAACGAACAAAGTCAAAAAAATCAATCAGCACTTTATTTTGAATATGACTGTACTTTTATAACACTCTGGTTTTTTTTGGCAATTTTTGCTAAATATTTTTTCCTAATTTTTTTATCGATTAAATTAGTATTTTGTGCTTTACTATATCATATAGGAGCCAAGCGTAGCGTAGAGTGCTCAATAATAATAATAATCAATATTCAATAATATATATTTACATTATTTGTATATAGTACAAAACATTTTTACTAAATATTTTGTTTTCTACTTACATAATCAATTCGAGGGCTATACTTTTGAAATAATTTACATTTTTATATTAATATTCAATGTCGACCATTTTGTGTGGTCAGCTGTGCTTCACGACTAGAACTATCGTGCTTACAATTAGCTTCTTCTCTTTCACACTTGCTTGTAATTCTATGCTTATCTCACATAACAGTTCATCAGATCGTTCGAACGAGATTAGATTTTTCAAGTACTTTTGTCAAAGAAAACCTTGAAGAATCCTTTTCGGGAAAGAATGGATTCGTTCATTCATTTAAAAGAATGGGGTATTGAAGCAAAAGAACGAAGTAGTTTTGTACGGTTCTTTTTACTCCGATCACGTGGGAAAGAAATAGTATTTATTGGTCTCACACAGGCCAAAACAAATTGATAAAATTTTAGTTATGACCCGAACAAAAACGAGCACCTTGCAAAATGGTTCATTTTGTCGTTCAAACCTTCACTGGTATGGCACTTGGCACGATTGCCGCTTTATGATTTTAACAGCGGGTCTGAACGTAAAATGTCGAACAGTCGAGTTACTGCACCAAGTACCTTCTGTTAAACCCCGTTCTGCTTCAGACTTGATTAAGTTGATAATTAACAAAGAAAAACTCGGTTATTTGAAGAAAAATCTTGCTATATTAAACTTTTTGATCATAATATTTTAATATAACCAATAGGCTTACTTCACTGTGTGAACTAAATTTCGTGTTTTAATACATTTTTTTATTTTTCAATAAAGTTTAGATAGAATCCCATCTTTAAATATTAAAACTAATTCGCATTCTGTTTACGTCACTTCACTTACTGTCTTTAAAAGTTCATTTCAAGTTTCACTAGATGGCGTTCATTGAAATCTGAATGACGGAGACGAATTGAATTCCATTAATTCGTTCGAATTTCAATCTACAAGGACTTGTTTCGTTTTCCCTTAGCGCGTTTGAATCTTTTCATGAAGGTTGAGCTCGCACTGCGTTAAAACATTGTGCGAGTAAAATACGGTTAATGATCTGTTCTTAACCAAACGTAGGTACTTACTAGTACCTTTTATCAAACCACAGATAATATTTAAAGCGCGAATTTAGGCTCGGCTCACACTATTAATTTCGAAACTCGACCGAGTCTCAAACACTCGTAAATAATTAATGATCATACGAAGTTTTGGTTCACTCTCGTTCCCAAATCGATCAGTAGATAAATATTTTACTTGACTAGCCTTCGACTAGTTGAAACGTCGGCCATTTTACGTTTAAATTTTGAACTGAGGTGTGATGACAACACTTTAGTGGGCCGTTAATCATTCAATACTTAGGGTCGGACCTGTGATATATTGCATTTCGCTGTAGTTGAATTTCGAATAAGAAATCCATAATTGGATTTTAGGGTAGATTCAGATGAATGTAATCAAGGGCTAAAATGAGTAGGTATCCAGAGAAATTCATTGATGTTCGAACTGTCATGTCACTTTGATGCGCTGCTTCTTTTTTCTATTGCCAAACTGAAAAATGAAGAATTTTGAAATTTTGATAAATCTGTAGTCTACCCCGTTGACTATAAAGATTGACTTGTATTTTTGAATCCCTAGCCATCATTCAGATTCTTGACCGTTACGTTAAAACTGGTGGAGAATGAACCCGTGAACGACTCGTTCAATCCGAGCAAGTCTTGCAACATTGCACTCTGTACCGCTTCAGAGCGCACATGTTCATAGCTCTCACGTTCTCGCAGAACCTGGAGCTGTCCCGACAGATGCCATCTGTGGAGGAAGACAGGAGTTAGTAATGTGGTGCTGGTACGTTGTATGGTACGCGTGTTAGTTTCCAGGGCTGTGGGTTTTTCGAAAATATACCGCGGCCCCGGACACAAAGGGCTAAGAAGGAACTGACTTTTACTGAGTAGAAGTCTGATACTCCCTTCCGCTCCGCCCAGAGCGGGAGGAGACATATTTTAATGATTTCTCAACCTCCAAAAAAGATATATTAAGAGGAAGTTTTTGTATTTTTATCATAACATGACAATAACGGTGACACATTTCGTCAGTTATGTCTCAGTCCCAAGTAATAGGGGGCGAGCCTATTGCCATCAACTGGGCACAAATCCGGTTATGGACACGTGGTCCGACCGTATAGTCCGATCAATCCGACTACGTGAACTTTTTTTCCAGTTGGTTTGGTTAATCGGACCACTTGTTTTTGAGATTCCTGACAGTTCGATCAATCGGACTACGTGAACTTTTTTGGTTTGTTCCCGTTGACTTACTTATCGGGACAAAAAGGCCCCAGGTTACAGACCCTGATTTATCATTTAAAGTTCTTCTTACTGTATGTATCTAACGGCCGAATACCGAAACGCCACTCAAATATAAGTAACGCTCAAATCTAGTGTTGTCTCGGTCGCTCTATGCTGAAGTAACCGAGACAGAACGAGATTTAAGGGCAACTTAAAATTGAGTAGCGTTTCATTATTCGGCCGTTACTCTCACAAACTACCAGGAGGCCAGAAACATGAAGGAGGTATTGTATATTGTTAATAGGTTAACCAACTCTAAATCATTATGTAAAATATCTGATTACTTCCGCCTGATTCCTTTTAAATCCGATGAATCGGACTAAATGAACTGGTAATCGTTCACCTAGTTCAACCACGTGGTTCAACTCCAAAGTCGGACCTAAGATTTAGTAGTTCGACTGGCAAGTTTCTAAAATCGAACCAACTGGAAAAAAAGTTCTCGTAGTCCAAAACATCGAACAATGCGGTCGGACCACGTGTCCATAACCACAAATCCAGAGTCCATGGCAGCTGTCACGCGACCCCTAGACCAACAAGGCAGTTAGTCTTACTTTCCTTCTTATAATATTGTATTTCAATGTAAATCACTTTCGTAATCACATTGATCTTAATTTTCGGTAGAATTAGGTTGAAATTGAACTATTCCTACTAGGGAGGGGGGATCCTACTTAAATTTTAAAGGACTGTAAGTGCCAAATTCACCTGCCTCATAAGTTAGATACAGTTAAAAATAGAGAAATAAGGATGAACAGCCCTCAAAATTTTATCAACAAGTTCAGACAAGAATCATTTAACTTGAAATAGATTTTGGACCTCCCTGGGGGTACGTAAAATTTCAGTTTTCATGCACTAAATCTAGCAATATAATGAAACTAACTGCCGCACTCAGAGAGCTTTAATGATTACTTAGGCCATCACCTAGAAATGGTTTTGACAGTTTTGTCAAAGTCAAAGTCAAAGTTTTTATTTGTATGTTTTTTGGTTATACATGTGTGGTCTTACAGAAATGATACGTTTCTCAAAAAACAACCCATTAGGGCATATACAATTAAACAGATAAGAAATTTAAAGTCATAAGTCAATGTTTGGTGTACAGCCAATAATTTAAAAAAAAAATAGATTTCTCATACAAAATTATGTCAAACCTTTACTAAGTGACGGCTTAAGTAATCACTAAATACCTCTGAGTACGGCAGTTATTGCATAAACAAAAGCCATTCAAAATCTTGTTATAAACTACACCTCCATTGCTGCTTGCAACACTTAAGTAGAACTTAATAAAATGGTTTTAAAAAAATAATAATAATATTTATTTTATATTTATTAACTTTTTTTTTAACAGGAATATTAAAAATTCTTATAACATAATTTGAGAACCCAATTGAAATAACGGTGATAGGATGTGCAATTGACAATGCACGACTAGCGGAGCCATTTACAATTCCCAATGACCGCGTTTCTTTAATAAAACAAGTTCACAAAAAAGGAGACCATCCAGCCTCTATACATACGAGTACTATTAGAGTATTACATCTTTGTTGGCTGCCAAAAAAACAATCCCAATTTGAGAGATCTCCTTTTGTATGAAAAAAAAAAGATTATAGCTCACTAGCTTCTTAAAGCAGACCTTGGAGAAGAAGAGTTAAATAAAAATACATAAATATGTAAATAACTATATAGCACTACTTGAAAGGCAAAGCTACCTCTAATCTCCCACCGTTACCTTTATTAACACAGGCATGTACTTGGCAAGGCCTGGTGACGCGGGGCCGCTGCAGGCCCTCGCACGCGGCGGCCGCGCTTCGCTCCTTGCCGCGGCGCCGGGCCCCTAAAGCCCGCCACACACAGCGAAGGGCCCGGTGCTGTCGGCCCACTGATGAGCATAAACCTACACACTGCGGAAAGATGATCATGAGAATGTTTCATGATATTTCAATTTCGGGATGAGCCAGCCACACTCACGAAAGCCGTAATCAACAGAGGCGAAAAGTAGAAAAGCAAAACATGAAGGCCCAGTCCCTCACTGTTGTCAGTCCAAGACAGTTATTGTTTCTCGACGAAGTCCCAGAGAAACAATAACTGTCTTGGATCCGTCTTGGTTCCATCATTGACCTCATTGCCGGCCTCAGCACAAGATTGAGGTCATGAGAAAGCTCATAAAACATGAAAAAAACTCTCCATGTCTTCGATTTTACGGTTCTAGTCCAATCGTTAGACTTCTAAAAGTTGGCGCAACAAACACATAAAAAAGGAAATAGTCATCCTAAAATCAAATTTCCTCGACGATACTTTAGTACCACTATTAAATACATAAAACTTTGGCAATAATTCTAGTTTATGAGATCATTTTATGAAGGCATATTAAATTTGGTTGATACATACATACAAGATGACCATTGAGCGTAGCAAAACTCTCGTGTATATCTAACCGACTGATTGTATGATTTTTGTTTGAGCTTGAAACATTAGGATTATTAACTTAATCCTTCTAAGTTATGAAATCCGGTACTTCATTCACTTCCGCATTTTCTAGTCAACCCGAGATCATGGCGCTTGCAACACCATCGAAATATAGGGAGCTTAAAATAAATAATAATCACAGAAAATTTCCCGTAAGTGACAGTATTAGTTTCATTATAAGTGACAAAATCCATAACCACCCAATAGGTCCAACTACCCAGATACGACTTGCACAAATATACTTAAAAGTGTACGAACATCGGCTACAATGTAGAAAGGCTATAATGGTTTCATTGTTAACTTTCCAATACAGGAACGGCTTGTTATTAGTTCTTCATTTTGTTCCGAGGTCGCGGAACAAGCTGGTACAACGAACTCTTTGCACAACAGTATTAGTGAACATTATGAATGTATTAAATGTCGAATCCCTCCATTGAGCTTTGCTAATGAGCAGGCTTATTGAAAATGGTAAAGAGGGAGTGGATAATTATTCTAGGCCCCTAACACACGGCATTTTTAAATGACGCGCGTATACGCGCTTAACAACTTCGCTGCCAGCTCCGCAAATTAGCGGGGTGCGGGGTGAGCGCGGGGTGCCGGCCCCGCTAATATGCGGAGTAGCGCCACTCGGTTTCTATGAATTAGTACGCGCCCGGCACTGTTAAAATATCATAGATAGTTTTAAATGAACCATAATACATAAAATAAACTACTCCGCAAAATTGCGGACTTGGCACTGAGGTTGAAACTGTCAATCTGAGTGCCAGGTCCGCAAATTCGCGGATTTTTTTTATTTAGCTTTTTCTTACCAAAAACTTAAATATTTCCAAAATAAAAATATTGAAACGTCCCCCATGCATATTTTACAAAAAAAATACATTGGATTTTCTCATGACGTCACCAAATTCCAGTTGGCAGCGAAGCTGTTAAAACGAGATTTGGACGCAGCCTTGTAGCTTAAGCATACGGGGCGATCGAGAAACGTGCGTCTTCGCGCTTGCAACTGTCAACTACTTGCATCCCCTTTTTTTTTTTTTTTTTTTTTTTGGTGGGTGTAAAATCATCGAATAACCCCTCCCGCTCTTGGGCAGAGCGAAAGGGAGTGTCAGACTTCTACTGACTAAAAACCACCCATGTTCCTTCTTCGCCCTCTATGTCGAGGCCGCGATAACCAGAGGACTACCCGCGGCCCAACTACTTGCATCCCCTTGTACGCGCTTCAGACGCCAATTTGTATCTATAAACACGCAAAAATCGACATCTTCGGCGCTGACGACGAGTCCTTTAATTTTCGAACGTTCCGCGCCTGCGCGTTTATAATACGCTGTGTGTTATGACCATAGAGTGCCAAAATTCTGGGTGGAAACTTCATTCAGAGTAGACGTTTATCGGCTTAAATAAAGAAGACGCAACATCGTCATTCGCCTAGCCTCTTCCAAACTATGCTGGGGTCGGCTTTCAGTCTAATCGTATGCAACTGAATACCAGTATTGTACATGAAACGTTGCCTATCTGACCTCAACAGCCCAGTACTGGGTAATACGAAGCCACTTCGTAAAATTAGTTGTAAATATTCTCTGTAACGACTGTCAAAAATCTATAAATAACAACCTGTACTGACGGCCTAACGTGCTTTCCGATGTACGGATGAAACTCGATATGTAACAGGTGATCTCCCATCAAGACCCAGGCAAGCGCAGTTTAACCTGAATATTGTCCTGAGCGGCTGTCATTATTTTAACCACGCACTTAACTCCTCCACATCACATGCGGATATTAAGGGCAGTAACAACGGTCTGTTCTCACCTTACTCCAAGGCCCAACTGCCCAGGCTGCTCTGCATGGACTAGCATCCCTCTTCGTCTTCTCCGGTCTGGTGGTGGAATCACACGCACCTTCCGCCAGAGTCGTGCCGTTCTCCGCTACACACTCTACGCGTCGGCGAACTATGGCTGATTGGGAAAATTGAAAATGAAAATTTGGAGGGAGGAGGCTTCGACACAGAAGAAAATTATTTAAGAGTCATGGACATGAAAATATTGTATTATATCTGAAATGCAAGGTAAGAAAACAAGACGAGAAGCAGTTGGAATTTAGATAGATTAGTATGCAGGTTTTAATGGGGTTTGCTCCTGTTCGATGAGAGGAGAGTTTAAAAAAAAAAGTCTGTTCTGGTTCTGTCCTAGGTACCTACTGCTGGCCCTTCCTAAATTCCTTTCAAGAGCATTCCTATGCCTCCTCGAATAAACCCCCATGGTACGCGTTCAGATAAATAACAAACGTATAAATATTTAAAATGTTTGCAGTTCACAATTTGGAGCAAAATAAATGTTTACTGACTTAAAAAAATATGATTCTAATTAGTCCGTCTGTTAGATTATTGAAAAATATTGGATACGTATTTTTTGTTTTACTAAATCAGTAAAAATTTACGAAGATAAAACGCGTCAAAAATTTTAGTAGGGGATTGTGACGTCACTTACCAGCAAGAAATGTCATACTAACGTCTTAGAATATGACGTCACACGAGTCTTCAAAGCACTGTATCGTCTTCATTAATTTTTTACGTGAAAAATTAAAAAATATGCGTCCAATATTTTTTGGAAATCTATCTGACGGACTAATTTTTTTTTTTTTGTTAACTACCCTATTCGTTTCGACACACTCCCGCACTACGGCAGGAGGTGAGTCTCTTCGATACAAACACTCAACATCTGCTATAGTTACTTTACTACTGTAGAACACTCACCGGCTCCACTGCTAAGACACTTGGGCACGGACCAAGGCGCAGTCTTCCACTCCGCGCAGCTCTCTCCTTCACACTCCCGTACAACGGTAGGAGGAGTGCCTCCCCGAGACAAACACTCTTCTGTCTCTACTGTAGTCGTGCTGTTGTCCTTTTTGTGCTATATGAGAGTCAAAAAGAATATCAGTAAAATTTTTGTGGTAGTTTCTAAAGCAAACATGATCGAAAAATCAATGGAGAGAAGTTATCATGACCCCTGTCTTTTATCCAAATTTATTTGATGTGGGTGCAGCATTTCTTCTCCTTACGTACTTCTCTATTACGCGTCATCTTATCAGACAAATCCTTTCCTGCATACTTGCGTTCTTACTTTGCTGTTTTACACAGGAATTTAAAATGACCATTCCACCATCTAATCACCAACAAACATCTGCATAACAATAACAATACTGATCAAAGATAAACAAATCAAGTATCTTGACTTGGCTCGCGAGGTTGTCGACATGTGGGCTGTGGACTCAGCGATCATTGTGCCGATAGTCGTCACAGCCAATGGCTTAATTGCCAAGAGCCTCGACTAACATCTGAGGAGGCTCTCGTTAGGCAGCTGGATCAAGGGCTTGATGCAGAGAGCGGTACTCCTGGACACGGCTCGTATTATTAGGAGGTTCCTTTCTCTGGAGCCCTGACCGCCGGTAGCTTGGACCCTGTTCTCGATACCGGTGGGCTACAATTTTTTATATTTTTAAATGTTTTTTTTTATTGTTTTTGTAGCAAACATTTAAGAATGTATAAAATTAGTTTACAAATGAATAAAGGATACTGATCAATTACAAACCTGGCAAACAGCTCCTCTGATCTGATGACCGGTTTTACTGCAGAGAGCACTGCAAGGAGACCAGTCCGTCGTCTTCCAAACATACTCGTGAGCGTCCAGAGCTTCAAACCTAGTGACAGATAGAATTACTTTTACACACATACATAACCAGCCTAAAACATCCTCCGTGCTAGAAACAGCGGTTTCACCCGCGTAGTTCCCGTTCCCGTGGGAATACGGGGATAAAAAGTAGCCTATGTCACCCGGGGATAGTGTAGCTTCCCAACGGTGAAAGAATTTTTCAAATCAGTTCAGTAGTTTCGGAACCTATTCGTTACAAACAAACAAACAAATCTTTCCTCTTTATAAAATTAGTGTAGATGAATATAGATAAACAAATGACTAGAGACCATAATCCTCGAAATGGTTTTACAATTCCACACACGCTCATATACACAGACACACACACACACACACAGTCACACAAGCGCACAAATGCGCTTGCAAAAAATTAAGTTAGTAATTTAAGTTTTTAAAAATAAATTACAGTAACACATTTAGAGGGAATCGGCACTGTTACTCCTTAATACAGGCTATTTCATAGCCTAGCAAGGAGATCAGGACGTCACCCACTTGATTGCTAGAGATTTATTACTAAGTACCCACTCTGTGAAATTGTTAAATGTACAAATGTAATGTGTAATCTGTTTATATAAATAAAGATTATTTATTATTATTTTAGAATTAGTGTTTTTTTATAACTGGGCTATCCCTATTTATTATATTAGTTTCGAATGTTTTAATTTTAATTTTGAAGGAATGTAAATGTTAATCTTATTTTGATTCTTTTTAATGTTAATTTATTTTATTTTTTTATATTGACTTCAATAAATGTCTGAAATAAATGAATTTTATTTCATTTACATATTTAAATATAAAACTTAATAAAGCATAATTTTACCTGTGTTCCGTAGTAGTCTCATCCAAATCTTGAAGACTCTCAACAGGAATATTTCTGATTACATTTCTATTGTAATCTTCATTTACAATAATGATATCAGAGTCGTCATCCTCAGGAAAAACAAGCTGTTTGTCTTCGAGATTGAAAAAGTGCGATTTAGTAGGCACCCCGTAGTTTTGATACATGATAATTGAGTCCACGGTTCTTTGTCCTCTCGAGTTGCCAGTCTGAGAATTCCAAAACATCTGAACATATCAATTATAAATGTCCTAAGTTGGCGCAATAAGGTTTTTTAGTTGCAAGCTAAAAAATAGTAACCCACAATCAAGGCAGTTTATAAAATCAATGACTTTTTATGAATGCAAGAAAAACAACCTTTTCTAATGACAAAAACCAAATGAATACACTGTGCTATTAAAATTCGTTAATAAACTAGTACGATCTGTGTGGATTAATATAGTCTAGGATTATGAAGAAAAATTAAAATCGTGAACGAGTGAAACAATGCCTCCCAATGAAAATGGACTCAATCTAACTAGTATTTAGTACACCTGTTAAATTTCGTCTGAGGTAACCAAGTGGTCGGATTTAAAAAACCATTTGAATTTGGCTGTTTAAACACCGCACGAAGCAAAAAATGATCATGATTAAAGTAACCGACTATAAGATTACACAGACGCGTATTCTCCCCAACAACAACCTGAAAAAACCAAAATTAAAAAAGGAAAACCGAAAATGAAATCAAAATAACCAAAAGCATGCAGCGCATGCCACCTAAAAGTCCATCTACCCTCAGTTTTGGGAACTTCTCACCTGAATCTGCATAACAATGTAATGCAGGCAAGGCAGTAACCTGGATGCACTGCTCCGTTTGGGTGGGAGCATCTGGGAGGAGACGGCACTCTTCTTCAATATAGTACGATCCAAGCGGCGTGTGGGCAAGTATTGTTAGGTTAAGCTTAGCTTTGTGTTCAAAAAATTGCGTTTTGAGAGTGATAAACTTGCTAAATCAAGGAGAATAGACGATGTTGGCACTTTTATTATGCTTATTAATGATAATGTTCGTGAAACTGAAGAGACTATAGCAGTATTTACAGTTAAGATTGGCAAAGGCAGTAAAAAAGATACTGTAAATGTTCAACGTTGTAAAATGATGATTGACAAATAATCTCTCCCAAAACATCTTAAGGATTAAGACAATATCTCAGGTAACAAAGTGTTTTATACAGTAACCATAAAACATTATTATGACGAATTTATGCGTACGATAAGTAAGTCATCTTGCAACAACATCATCTGGATATACAGACTTTATGTCAGTCGTAAAATCGGTTGTAAATTTTATTACTGTCATTACAGAGTAGAGACAGGCCGAAGATTATCGGTTTTTGATTATAAATTACTGATTTTGGGTTGGATGTTATTAGGCAACGATTTTGTTTGATCACTGGGACCTGATGGAAGCCCTGTTTATGATGCAAGTTTTTGGTTGAATCATAAACTGCTGTTAGAATGATTATTTAAATGCTTGATTTGAAAGCCGGTGTCTGTTAGTATTTTTGGGCTATTCCCAGAACTTTTGGCAGATTATTTCTAGTATTTTGGCAGCTTCTTAGTTGAGTTTTATTACAAATTTCTTTAACCTCAGTATTTCATATTAAATTCAGAGGCTTGATTACTTTTACTGTTTGTGCAAGAATTTACAATATTTAATTTTTCTCAGTATTTTTGTTGCTCTCGGAATGTTTGATTCAATATTATTTGTCTTAGTTTCTCTGACAATTTATCAACACAATATTATAGACCATAGGTTAAAATGTAATCGTTGTGACCATACCTCATGCTCGTCGTACATATTGTCTCGTTCTTGAGAGTTGAAACTCGGGGATGCTTTCGTGCTTGTTGTTGCTGTGTTGCCGTAGAGGGCGTCTCGGACTTTGTCCATTTTACCTGCCAATAGATAACTTATGAAAGCATTCTTGTTAATCTACACTAATATTATAAAGAGGATAGATTTGTATTTGTGTGTGTGTGTGTGTGTGTATGTAATGAATAAACTCAAAAACAACTGCACCGATTTCAAAAATTCTTTTACCATTAGAAAGCTATATTCACCCTGAGTAACATAGCTTACTTTTTATCAATGTATTCCTACGGGAACGGGAAATGCGCGGGTGAAACCGCGTGACGTCTGCTATTATTGATATAGTGCTGCATGATTCGTTTGGGTGCGTGGCTAAACTAACGTCCGGTATTAATTAAAAAAATCGTCCTTCTGTTAATATAAGTGAAGCACCGAAAATTCTTTCGGTGCTTAAATAATCTTGCAGCTGTACTTACTATAATAACTGTAACTACGATCGCAACCTTAATAATAATATTCGGGATTTATATTATAAACTAATCGGTCTATCTCTCTCTCGCTCTTACTAAGCATTACTGTAAATGTTTTGCTAAAATATTCCTGTCAGACTTTTCAACGGGTATGAAAATAATTAAATTAAACCAGAAAATAAGAAAATATTTTTAATCTAACTTGTTATCTACGCCTTTAATTAAACAGGCAATTTCAACACAAAAATAAACTACGGTCAGCAGAAGAGTTTACAAAATATTTTTATTCAAACTGCAGCAAGCAAATGAAGAAATAGGTTAACAATTTTTAAACAGTTCTTTAAAATTTTCAAATGTACGAAAAATTAAGACTTTAATTCGAAATTTATCTAGTGTTTGCAAGGCACTCGAGTACTGCAGTGTAGTCTCTTAATGAATTTGATGCACAATGTAATTTTAGTTGCGAAACTGAGGTATTTTGTTGTATAATGCACGTTTTAGGGTAAATTATATTACTAATTATTGTAATGCAAAAATGACAATCAAAATATATGACTTCCTTGTGTCGCTGACATGGCAGTATTTTTAATTTTGTCGGTTTTAAACTCGGACACTTCCAAGGTCGATTATAATCTTCGCGTCATTGTGATTATTATTTGTATTTTACCATACCTGTTCCCAGGATAGTTCCCTTCTAGTTACGCAGATAATAAAGCTTAATTTTCGTTTTTATATATCACTTGTTTTTACTTCTGTAAAACTTTGGTTTAATTACCGCTATGACCCATTTAAAGCAATTTACATCACCAATTTACATCACAACTCAATTAATTTTTCCAAAAAAAAGTTGTTTCCCAGAAATAATGATTGCGTTAATAATAATATAATAATTGTTGCATAGTTTGATGTACACATAGTTTCATCACATCAGTTTAGTCTGAATATAAAACGAGTGAAAAAATAAAGGTTTCAATCTGTCAAATGAATTTTCGGGTTCCGTTTCAACGAGTTTTTAGGTGGCACTTCCATTAAAATAATTGAGGTATCGTCTAAACTTTCAAGAAAGTTTTAATGTCATCTCATTTGACAATTTTATTGCTACTGTCCTTTTTTTAACCGACTTTAAAAAGGGGGAAAGGAGGATGGATTCTTAAATTGGTTGTTTTTTTGGTGTTTGTTACTTTATGACTTCGTCGTCATCTATGAACCGATTAAAAACATTTTTTTTTATTTAAAAGGATCATCATCTGCCTAGCCTTTTCCCAACTATGCTGGGGTCAGCTTCCAGTCTAACCGGATAAGCTGAATATCAGTATTTTAAATGGAGGGACTGCCTACCTGACCACTACATCCCAGTTAGTAGGTACTAGTTTGTACGATACTCATGGGTAAAGTTTTATTTAAAAGGCAATTTCCTATTGGTTTCATAGAAATTTCATCAAAACTGTTCAGTTTTTTTTTTGCTTATGTTGACGTGATGGTCCTCAATACATTATAGTAAAAATTTAAAATTCAAGAGTAAAATTAGAACTTAATTAAAAAAACCGATTTCAAAAGCCGACAAAAATGTCTAATATAACTATACTTTCGACAGTCGGTGGCTAAAAATCAAGGAAAGATACGAAGTCATTGACTTCTGATTTTTTACCCGATTGTGGTGAAACCCGAAAGGAGGGTATGTGCTTGAAGTGTATGTATGTTTGTATGTCCGTGTCTTTGTTCCATCATAACTCCTGAACGGATGAAGGGATTTGAATAAAATATACGTCGTTAGATTTTTTGATGGCGCGAGTGTCACTGGCTACAATAAAATTAAAAAAAAAAACTAAAAAAAATTCGGATTTTGGGAGCCATACCGCGGAATTAAAAAAAAAATCCAGTACTTTTGCTTTTCAGTTTATTCAGCCAGGTTTTTTAGTTTTCTAACTATTTTTCTAAGCTATCACGCACATCGTCATCACGTTTCACCCTTATCCCAACTTGTTGAGAGTCGGCGCAGCAAGTCTTACCTATTCTTCACTGTCTCCTTTAATCGTCACCTCACCTAATAGAAAATCAAAGATCAGTAGTACCGGCTTACCTTTTTGCCTATTCTTATAATTCTTCCTGGAGTCCCCCGGCCGCTGTTCATGTGATTGGTCATCAGAAGTGCCGCCGATCATCGCCCTGTAGCGACCATCCGCTCTGCTGTGGATCAAGAATAATCTGTCAAAGCTGTATCAGGAGTCAGGACCAACAAGATTAAAAAGGATCAGGTCGATTCTCGTATTTAAATAAAATCACGATTAAACTAAAAATATGTTAATGGTTAAAAAGAGATTATCAATTCAGATATTTTCAAAATTCAGATATTTTCAATTCATATATTTTCAATTCAAATATTTTCAATTCAGATATTTACAATTCAGATATTTTTAATTCAGATATTTTCAATTCAGATATTTTCCTTGTTTGTTACCTCATAACTCCGTCATTTAGGAACCAATTTGAATATAAAATTGTAAAAGGATAAAATTATACTCTCCAATTGATGCCATAAAAAATATTAAAATCGTTTAGTAGTTTGTTTCATGATGGTTCTTAATAACTTCTAGGTAGACTACACAACAACACACACAACAACACAACTACACCTTCACCTACAACTTCTGGGGTGGCTTCTGGGTAGGTGGTCTTTGCAAAGAACAACCGACTTCTGAAAAATGTCATGCACACACAAACACACAAAGTCACTGACTTCCGTTATTAAAATTATTTTAGACATACGAGTGTCGAAGTTGGTTGTTTTTCTGATTTTTTTTATTTATTTAATGACCGTAAGTAGAAATTGAGCTTGAAGTACAACATATTCTTAGTTTTAAGATATCGACGGGGCATGGATATGTATCTGTACAGTTAACACAAAAATCTAGATTATTTAATTAACCTGCATATCATTATTTAAAACAATTATCTTACCTATCTGAAAGCGGTGACGACGGTTCATCCAAAGCCTTGTGCCTTTCAATCTCTTCGCTTGAGGGAAACTCTCCCGGCCTAGGCTTGACCAGTAATGTCAGGTTGGCACTGGATCTCCCAGCTACGCAGGTATATACTCCGTGGTCACGTAGAGAGAGGGAGTTTATTCGGAGAGCACCCTGGATAAAAATATTGGGTTACTAAACATTTTCTGTTTGGGAATCGAGTGTCATGGTGGTCGAGGCATGAGAATCGTCGAACAATCTGACGACGTTACCTCCGTGCTATGTTCTATAGATGTCATGGGACTAAAACTTATCTATCATATTCTCAACTTCTTGATAAGTATAAACTTCACAGCTTAGAGAACTGGCGCAAATACCTGGAGGCCAATGTGCTACATGATATTGTTAACAATCATTTTGACGCCATTGATCTAACGAGTTTGCTATGTTATTCTGTCCCCCGAACGGTTCATGTGCGTCAGGTACGTGAACGTACTCTGTTCGCGTTGAATTCTTGTCGAACGAACTCTGGCTTACGGTGGCCTATAAATAGGATGTTGGAATCCTATAATTCTAATTTTATTGATATTGACATTTTTGCATGCTCGAAGAATAAGTTTAAAACTAATAATTTTTTTTTTATCGTAATGATAATTCCACAAATAGTTTTTTATTCTTATTTATTGTATTATTTAATTGTTACTGAAATGGTTGATTTAGAGTAATATATTTTTTCTTAACTGTATAATTTAACTTGAAAATGAATTTAATTAATTCAAAAAATCAAAATCAAAAGTCATTTATTCAAATTAGGCTGATAATCAGCACTTTTCGAACGTCAAAATATACTTTACTCTACTTATTTACAAGAGACAGTCCCCCAAAACGCCCACCCTTCGATTTGTTATAATTGATTGAATTGATTTATTATAATTTTTTATTTGTATTTGTGATTGTATAATTTAATTATAAATGAAATGGTTGATTTAGAGTATATAATGTAACTTGAAAGTGAATTTAATTTATTATTATTTTTGATTTTATTTACTTTGCCTAATTCTTAATTGTGGTCATGTCGTCTAGTGGCTACCACTGATCCTTAAATATGAATATTTGCGGATAATGCAGTTGACTGCAACATTATTACTCTAACATTGTTAACCTTGTACATTATATATATGTTGTAGTTATTTGTTATCCCTAATAAATAAAATAAAAAAGACGTTTTAATAGTAGTTAAGTTAATTGCTGTTGAACTCTCTACGGCGCGCCATTATGATCAGAAGAGCTTTAAAATTGTCAATGAACTTAATAAGTTTGTTAAAATTTAATAAAGAACTTTTGAAAGCTACTAACTTTTAAATACTACTTTGCTTGTGAAGTCTTTAGGTTAGTACCATTTTACTTTTGAAAATACTATTTTTTGTTTGGAGCTTGGCAAATCATCAAATGACTCCTCCCGCTCTGGGCAGAGCGGTAGGGAGTGTCAGATTTCTACTGACTAAAAACCAACCATGTTCCTTCTTAGTTCTTTGTGCCGAGGCAGCGGTATCTATTTCGAACAACCCGCTGACCCGACAGGTTTAAAAATACCCTGAATTACATTGTATGGAAAATGATGACATGGTGCTCCGACCCCAAATGAGTTGGGATAATGTTAAGAGAATGGTCATCAACAGCCTATATTGTTCCCACTGCAGGGACTCAGGCCTCCTCTCTAGGAGAGGGATGGGCTATAATCCACCACGCTGGCCCAGTGCGGGTTGGTAGATGTCACATATCTTCGAATTTTTGATTCTAAGATATGCCGGTTTCCTCACGATGTTTTTCCTTCACCGTTTTGAGAGCAGTGGTGATGAAATAAATTACACAAAGTAATGCGCCTGCCCGGGTTCGAACCCACGACCAACTGTTCGTAAGTCGGGGCCGCAACCACTGGGCCACCACTGCTCTCAAGAGAATGGTGATGATGATAATATAAAAAAAAACTCAATGAAGACTGACACAAAATAAAATAATGCCATCTTCCTATAGCTTAACAACAATGGCAACAGATCTCAAGATAATTCTATTTATATCTTGAGGTGATTTTCATAATACCTCACGTCCAGACAAAATATAATGGTAAAACAACATTTCTTTCTTAAAAACGAAACACTTCTAAAAGTACGAAAGCTAAAACTTGCAGACATAACTCTCTGGCACACTTTTAAACGCTTTACAAAAACTATTTTTATCACACCGACTTACAGAAACTTGGATTTGCTCGTAAAGCGGCTTTATAGAAAGATAAAATGTAACAATTTATTTTGTACTTAAAATATTCAAAAGTAACTCGATTTCTTAAAACTGTTAATATATACGAGTACCTACTTGTATTGTACGAAGAGAACAACTGTATAATTATTATGTAATTACTTATGTAACAAATGCTTCCTCTCTCCTAACTCACTTTTTTTGCTGTGCCCGACAGGGTACATAATGATCTAATTATAAGTTTACCACCTAAGCATATCCATGATACATGTGGAATGCAATAAAAGTATTGTGTATTACCATTATAAGATAATCAATATAAAAATCATGTACCTAATGTATATAAAAATCAATGCCTCTTTTCGTTGCAATTTTATAACTCAAGAACGGGCTCACCTATGCAAACCAAATGTTAAGGCTTTGTTTGGACTATTTAGTAGATGGTTTATGTGAAGTTTGCACAAAATCAGTCGAGCGGTTCTTCAATTATCCCATTTTTTGTAACAAATGAATTTAATAAATGGCGGATTATTTTGTTAATGGGGATTTTTTTATTTGCAATTGGACCCGGTAGGTGGCACTGGCCGCTAGTAAATTACTAAATAAAAAGAAACTAATCCAAAAGCTAAAAAGGCACTAAAAGAAACATAAAATTTAGGTAAAAATTTAAACGTTAATATATTCAGGAGGACCTTACCTTTCTCGAAATTTTATACTTCTTGGATTTGCTGATGATCTGGTGGTCTTTCGCCCATTGTATCTTGGTCCTATTGTAACCTTTCACTGGGCACTTGATCTTCACTTGAGTGCCGTAGAATATTGTCGCTGAACCGCCTACTTTTACTGTGACCTGCGTACATAAGAATTTATTAAAGACAGAAAGACAAAGATTTTTAGTCTTAACAGGACAAACAAAATATTGGTGGCGTTGACGGTGGTTTTGTTAAAATAGGGATGTTTACTGATTTAAAAGAAAATGATTTTAATTAGTCCGTCTGTTAAATTATCAAAAAATATAGGATGCGTATTTTTTGTTTTATCAAATCTTTAAAAAATTACGAATATAAAACGCGTCAAAGATTTCGTCGATGAAGACGTCACTCACCGGTAAAGAATGTCATACTAATGTCTTGGAAAATGACGTCACACGAGTTTTCAAAGCACTGTATCGTCTTCATTGCTTGTTTACGTGAAAAACGAAAAAAGATGTGTCCAATATTTTTTGGAAATCTATCTGGCGGACTAATAAGTTTTTTTTTTTGTAATCTACCATATTATGTTTACATATTTTATAGATATCTATGAGAGTCTTTGCCCATGAAGCATGCCAACAAGGTACGGACCCTTCATGAAGCCGGCAACTATGTTTTCTGTACAGTCACCAGCACCAATATTTTTTTTTATTTGGGACAAGCCCGCCTCACTATTCCCAAACCACTGCAACTTCTGTAAGTCAGAATCAACAGTGGCGACCACAAGAAAAGCGCCGAGACAATGAAGCTCGACGAAGTCCCAGAGAAATGATTTGACTGTCTTGGACCCCGCAACGAAATTAATCAGAAAAGAATAGCGGAGGATTAGAAAAAACAGAAATTTCCACTTCCCTCCATATCAGCAGGAGACAGAAAAGAACAAGGCCAATAGGCACACAGGGACGCAACAACTGGGATAAGCCCAGTTGCCTAGGACCACGGATATTGTTGTCATTAACATTACTGGGTCCTAAGTTGTGAGCTGTTATATTTGATTCCAATAAGTAAATAACTCCGGATGTAACCTGTACACTATCCAACATAATATTATGTTCATTCTGCCAAAGACTACACTCCCATAAAATGTGATGTGCAGATTGCACCAGCACCAATATGTATACACTAAGCAACGTAAAGAAGCAAGTTTCGCCTACTGTATTGATTTCAGTTTCATGTTTATAACGAAACTATATCTCAAAGCTGTAATCGTTATTTCGCGAGATATTCGCGTTTAAACTTTGCCAAGTGCATACATATTACTGCTCGGGACTGTACACCATACTAAGAGACTCTACGTTTAGATGATTATATTTAATACAGAATTTAATCCAATTAATTCTAAAACTAAACAATGAAACCGGTATTTTCATTAACTCGTTATACATTATGAATTTTAATAAAAGGAATTTCATTATTAATTTAATATCAGGCTAGACTAGACTTTTCTTAACAAATATACTAGTTTACAGTTTCAACAATATTGTAGTACTTATACAAAAAAAAAAAAACTAATTAGATAGTCAGAAAACTTCAAAAAAAAATTTTGGACACCATTTTTTTCTTTTTTCACGTAAACAAACAATGAAGACGATACAGTGCTTTGCAAACTGTCTGAGGTCATATTCTAAGAGATTCTAATATGACTTTTTTACCGGTCAAAGACACCACCAGCCCCCACTCAAATCTTTGACGCGTTTTATCTTCGTCAATTTTATTGATTTGATAAAACAAAAAATACGTATCCAATATTTTTCGATTATCTAACAGACGGACTAATTAGAATCATATTATTATTTTTTAATTCAGGAAACATCCCAATTGTCTGGCAGTTAGAGTGCTTTATAAGACATACTCAAATTGCGTTTTCTTTGGTGTTTTACGTCCAGTTTTCGAGTTCCTTAAGCTCTCAAATGTTGAGCTACTCAACACAAAATGCTTGCACTGCATGATCTTCTTGTGACTTGACCAAGGTTATGTTGCCGCTTAGACACCCTCTTTGGTCTAGAGGGCGCAAGTCCCGACTGCTCAGCACGAGGTTCTAGTTTCGATTTAGGCCAAGTGTAATAGGGGTTCTTCTCCAGTAATTTCTCAGTGCAATGGCTTGAATATAATTGGCGAAATGTAGGTGTACTTGTTAGGTACCTCTGACTAACCCTTCGAGAACTATAGAAGTGATGTTATGTTACTCCTGTAAAATTGTAGTTTGATAGCTGCTACCTTTTGACCCGACTGCGGCGAAGCCCAAAACGAGGGTTATGTGTTTGACGTGTATGTATGTATGTATGTCCGTTTCTTTGTTCCCTCAAAACTCCTAAACGGATGAAGGGTTTTGTATATATGTTGTTAGATTCGGCTTGATGGCGCGAGTGTCCCTGGCTACATTAAAATTAAAAAAACAAAGAAAAATTGCTAGTTTTAGGGGCCATATCGTGGATTTGAAAAAATAAAAAAAATCCATTACCATCGAGTAGGGTATCAAAATGAAGGGTTTTAAAAGGAGGTTACAAAAATATATGACACTTATGTTTAAAATAAATTCAAAGTCACAAATTTTATAAACAAACACAAAAGTAAAATTATCTGCAAAGTATTTTACACGAGCAATAAAAGAACAAACACAAAAGAACTAAAAAGTTAGAAATAAAAAACTAAACAAAACTTGGAAGCAGGCGGGGTCCATTCTATTTTCATTTCATAATTTAATACTTAAATGAACCCCGATGTGCTTGTTATTTGCTTTTCAGTCTTTTCAGTCGGGTTTTTAAGTTTTTTTTAACCACTTTTTTTATTTAAATACTTAAAAAGTAAAATTACCTCAAAACTGCAATCTTACCTTTTTCTTTTTTGGGTCGTGCTGTATATAAGAAGAGTTCGCAAGAGATATCTCTGGTGAAGCAGTGTCCAGAAGACAGGGTCTAGAGTTGCAGGACTTTGTGGCAGCAGGCCGTGGGGAGCTGCAGAGAGAGGCAGGCCGTTCCACCACGTGAGACTGAGCCATTATCTGCTTACACTCCACCTGGGTTGGAGAAAATAGGTGTTGTAAGAGGCTGAAAATATTTTTGAATTTTGCTGTAGACTTCTTTATGTTTTATTTTTTTTACAGTCTGGCTTTATTTGGCGGAAAAATGTGAATTGAATATTCTTTATCCTTTAGAACACTCGTCAAAAGATATGAGACTAATGTATAAGTACAGTGAAGATATATCCACGTCTATGGCTTAGTCCAAATAACTGGAGAAGATTTCTAAATTTCTCGAGACAGCAGATTTGTGGACTTTTCGGAAAGTTACTGAATCTTGAATAGATCTATTTCTTCTTACAATAAATCATTTGTCCAATCTCAAGGCTTCCTGTGCTTAAATCTTAGAGCAGTTGTCTTGAAGTGTTACTGTCTTTTTACCCGACTACGGCGAAGCCAAAAGGAAGGGTAATGATTTTGGCAGTTTTGTGTATGTATGTTTGTATGTTCCTAGACTACTGAACGTATTTTTAAGTCCTACTATTTCACTTAATGTTGTGTGCAGACGCGGTGGACCAAGACGATACAATTATTATATTTTATTTTATATTAATTTTACCTTTGACCTTGTAACTGGCTTGCTTTTTCTGTTTGACTCTTCCGCCGAAATATCTTGAAGCTTAGGCAATTCTCCGGAGTGCCATCTAGCGGGAGCTGTCTGGTTGGAACAACCCACAGCCGTATATTGACCCTACAGTCAGCTGTAGGGTCAATATACGGCTGTGGGTTGTTCGGAAGGGAAACCGCGGCTCCGGACACATACGGTTAAGTAGGAACATGGGTCGTTTTGAGTCAGTAGAAGTCTGACACTCCCTTCCGCTCCACAAGAAGTGGGAGGAGTTATTTTATAATAAAAAAAGGGGATATTAAACTAACCTCTCTCTGTTTTAACCCCCCTCCGCAAGTCTTGGAGCACTTGGACCAGTCTCCGGAGTGCCACCTGACGGGGCAGTCCAACACGTTGCAGTACTGCCGATCTGGTGGGGGCGGCTGGGGACACATGCTGTTTGGTACCACCACTGTGTTTGTGCCGCCTCGGGTCACCTAGTGGATAAAAGTTTACTTGTAGTTTCTTATGTTTGCTAAAATCCATAAAAGTTTTTTTTTTGACAGTAGTGCGACATCACTCTCACAAGTTATTATGCCTTGTGACTGTGACTGTAGCTTTGGAGTGCAATGGGTCGTTTCGGGGGTTGCGCGGCGCCGGATGTTTGCGGCGGCGAATGCTGTGCGTGAAGGGGGCACGCGGCGGTGCCGTGGCGGCGGTGCCGTGGCGGCGGGGCTCCGGTTCGCGGAGCGGCGGTTGCGCGTTGCGGCGCGCATTCGTTGTTCCGTGATTCAAAGTCTCGTGCATTCCTTGTTGCGGTGTGCGTCGCTGCGTGCTTTCGTGCTCGCAGTGTTCGTTTTGCGGGCATTCGTTCGTTTTGTGGTGGCTCTCGGAATGACGTATACCACTCGTAGTTGTTGTTTTATGAATTGTTCTTATGACATTCAAAAGTGCCTGTAATGGCTTAGTTGAAATAAATGCTTTGAGTTTGAGTTTGATTGTCAGAAATATCAATTATATGGTGGATCAATCGCTTGTCTGTATATAGAAACATTGTATGAGCGCCGCTAAAAGACTCGGGCGGGTGTGGTTTTTTTTTATGTTACTCTCAGGACGTCCGCTTAAATTGACGCGGATGCATGGGGTAAGTACTTATCTTCAAAATATCCTTAAACAACCAGCTGCCCGCGGCGATAAAAACAAATCTGCAGGCAATATAAACCATTCAAATGTTTGTACACTGTACAAACATTTCCGTGCGGAAATCGGATTTGCAAAACGTAATTATACAAACCCAGCTATATTCCAATTAAGCAACTCTCAGTTTTAATGCTCTATTTTGTTATAGGGTACGTGCCAATCAAAATTAGAACGTGCTATACGGTAGTATGGTTTGTATTGCAATAGCATTGAATTAGTAAAAGTACCTACACCATATTTTTTGCCAGACTTCAATATGTATTATAAGTAGCAATGCGTTTAGAAACACTTAAACTCGTATACACATACAACCAGATCCGGAACCTACAAGATATATAAATATGTATTGGTTCCGTGCAGGAACAGAACCTGCATCACTCAGCGCAGCAGCCAGTCGCTCAGCTACTGTACCAACCGTACCGTCATGGAACAACGTAGGAGCATATAATCAGCCCATGAAGTTCCCACTGCCGAGACACAGGCCTCCTCAGGGAAATGGAATGAACCGTAATCATCATGGGCACAGTGCTGGTTTTGTTATGTTACAAATGTCTTTGAAGTTTTAGTTCAAGGACCGTTTTCCTTAGGTACTATGTTTTCTCCAAACTAGCCATACTTATTTTCAGTGTGAGGTGAATTTTAGTTAATTGTGAAGGGATAGACCTCCACGGACTGATGGGGTGGTGTATTTGTAATTCAGTATATCATACTAAGACGACCGGTAAAAGAAATTATTTCAGGACCGTTAAGGGTTTTCAATAAATGTGATGCAAGAAGTTCGATGAACTCTGTAGCGTCATTCTTTAAATTATTTCAACATACATTGTTGGTTTTTCATTTTAGACGTATAATTTACACACAAGGAGTGTTACGTACTAAAAATGTAATTTTACATTAAAATAAAAAACACTATGAAAAATTAAACTTTGAAATGTGATTAAGAATAGGAAGCTGAATGAACCCTCGGAGTTGACTGAGGGCTATCTCACAAAAAAATAATATTAATATACAGTTTCTTTTGTGTTTATGGTGTGCAAATTGTTTCCTTAGACTATGCTGTTTAAGATTGTTACCGTATGATCAAACTACTATAGTTAATAACTTTTTTATAATAATATTACACTTGAAAATCTTTTATAATTCATTAATAATTTTTTACCAGCACTAGTTTGTAAGCTTGCAATTCTACTAACAAATATGGATGTAATCTTAGAAATGAATCTGAAAAAAAAATATTTATCTCCCCTTGCACTCAATATAATTACGGCCTCCTACCCCAATTACACAGTCATTCCCGGCCTTTTTTTGTGTATTACCCTACGTGTGGGTGGGTATACAGGGTGTAAATTAACCCTTCACACATACGTCAACCAAGCACTCTGTACATCAAACTAAGTACCCCTATGCAAAAATTTTTGCTGGGAAACAACTTTTTTTTTTGGGGACAAAAATCAAATTTTTCGGTAAAACTCAATGTAGCACTCTTAAAACATTGTGCTAGTGGATGCTTTGAATAGTAAAAGAATCATGAAGGTAATTTAAGTAAAGTTATAACCTGAAAAACTAGTATTTACAAAAACAGCTGTGAACAATTTGGAACTTTGACCCTCAATATCACCGTAACTAGGGCGTTCCCAGGTATGGTCTAGAACAAAAAAAAAATCGCAGTGGTAGGGAGAACAAATGCCCTTCGTTTGCGTTAAGGGTACTTTTACACCCTTTATACCTAATTTTAGTACTGACAACATAGACCCCGCCCGACTCGCTGTAACAAATATTCCATGATCTTATTTGATTGTGTATTAGCGACTCGCCCCCGCGTCGCACGGGTGGAATGTGCTACATATAAATCTTCCTTTTGAAACACTACACTTATGTATTAAAAAAAACCCGCATCAAAATCCGTTGCGTAGTTTTAAAGATCTAAGCATACATGTGACAGACAGCGGGAAGGGACTTTGTTTTAGACTATTTATTGCTAGTGATGTAGTGATATTGTTGGTTTATGGCATACATATTTTCATGTATGAAGTATAGCGTAATATTGTGAAACCAAATCATTTTAAAAGAGCAACCATGGAATTTCTTACCGGCCCTTCTTAGTAGGAAAGGACTAACCCGAAACGAGCGTTTTCATCAACGCCGTTAATGTGAAATAATATTATTATGATCATCAACAATTTATAATCTTACCTCATGTATACACGTAACCTCTCTCGTCTGTATCCCGATGCCGCATGACTTGGTGCACTGCGAGAACTCGGTGAAGTTCCACCTGACAAAGGACAGCATAGCAGGATTAGTACGGCACTACGGCTAGTTTCAACTGCACTGGCAATGCTTTGTGTCGCTTTGAGAGAGTATTGTGGTGGCGTGTTTTGTTATGTGATCTCGATTGAGAATTGTCATTAGGTAGCTTACTGTGGAGTAAGTAGGTAGGGATTGTACTGTCATGAGCACTTTTTTGTGTATTTTAAAGGCGATTTTTTCGTCAAATAAACCTATGGGCGAAGAAGGTAGGTAGGCAAGGCAAATCTGCTTCGGTGGATATTTATAAATGATTTTGACTTGGAGACGAGTGCAAATTGTGTGGTGTTGTTAAACAAACAATGTAAACCACTCAAAACATTGTGCTGGTGCATTGAATAATAGGTCATGGAGGTAATATATAAATATTTTTTTACTATTTGTAACATAAAAACTTTGGGAGGTTTAAATAGGTCAATGCTGATAAGTATACCCATCATCTCTTGAAAGGTAAAAATTAACTAATTAAATACGCGACATTGTGGTAAATGGCGCTTTATCATTTCTGCCTTTCAGCCGTCACCATACATCGTTTGTGTGCTTGTGAGTGTCATAAAACAAGATGTTTGAGTATGATGTTGAGGTTAAATAAATATCTATTTTTATTATTTTATTTAAAAAAAAAACGTTGCCCCACAGTAGGAATTTCTCCTGTATCGTGAGTGCATTACAAACACTTAACTCACATATTATTATACAAATACCCAGACTCGGATCAACTATCTGTAGACCATACAAATATTTGTTCGACACGCAGCGCAGCAGTCTGATCGCTCAGCCACTGTGGCAACCGTGTCGTCAATATCAACTTTGATTGGAGAAAACGGTTGCCTGTAGATGATTTGATACACGTGGCAATTACGACCGAAAATCTTTAAACAGAATCCTGTTTTTTCCTCCATTTAAAATAGACCTCATTAGGACTATTTTGATTAAATGAGGAAGACAAAACAAAAACACAGGACTGAATAAATATTTGTTTTTGCTTTGAAGTTTGGCACGTGGAAGAAAGGTTGAAGACAAAATAAAAACCACGCCAACGTTAATTGACGACACGGTTGGCGCAGTGGCTCAAGCAATGGACTGCTGCGCTGCGTGTCGAGGGTTCGATCCCCGCATGGAACAAATATTTGTATGATCTACAGATAGTTGTACCGGGTCTGGGTATTTTTGTATGTGAGTTTAAATGTTTGTGAACGCACCCACGATACAGGAGAGATTCCTAGTGTGGGGCAACGATTAAATATATATATATATATATAACTAGCAGAACTGGCAGACGTCGTCCTGCCCGGACAGTAGCGCCACCTACCGGGTCCAATAGGGTAGTTAACAAAAAAAATCTAATTAGTCCGTCAGATAGATTTCCAAAAAATATTGGACACATTTTTTTTTCACGTAAACAAACAATGCAGACGATATAGCGCTTTGAAATCTCGTGTGACGTCATATTCTTAGACATTAGTATGACGATATGACGTCACAAGCCCCCACTCAAATATATAATTATTGACGCTTGTTATCTTCGTCAGTGTTTACTGATTTAGTAAAACAAAAAATACGTATTCAATATTTTTCGATAATCTAACAGACGGACTAATTAGAATCATATTTTTTTAGTCAGTAAACACTATTGTAAGTCTAAACCATTCTCGAAACCACTGAAATACTTACAAAAATTTTCGTATGTCACACAGTCCATCTATCGATTCTATAGTCTTCCCTTACTCTATCAACAATCAACATTCAAACATAACACTTATCTATGAAGATATTCGTAATACTGTGTACAAATAACATACCTGGGTGGACAAGGGTGGTCGTTACAAGTCCTGACTCTGTTCTCAGGCTTAGTAAGCGGGTCGCACATGTAAGGAGACGCGTTCTTCCCGTCTTCATCTCTAACGCATTGGATAATAAGCTCCTGTAAAGAAACGTTATGACGTTATACGTTCGAAGATAGTGTATCAAATGACATAGTAATAACAAACATGACATCACGCCTTAAAAGGTTGAGCAGAGGTGTACCTAAAAGCACCCTATTTTTCTTTTTTTTTTTGGCGGGTGGAAAATCATCAAATAACCCGTGTCCCGCTCTTGGGCAGAGCGAAAGGGAGTGTCAGACTTCTATTGACTAAAAACACCCATGTTCCTTCTTAGCCCTATATGTCGAGGCCGCGGTAACATGTGTACAACCCGCAGCCCCGACGGGGCCTAAAAGCACCCTCATTTTACCAGTAAGTCTTATATAAAAGAGGCGCGCCCATTGCTATCAAGCGGGCATAAATCCAGACTTCATGACGGCTACTGAGAATTTCTTGATGAAAAAATCCAAATACACTTTGCCCGACCCGAGAATTGAACCAAGGACTTTTGTACTAGCTGTTGCCAGCGGCTTCAACCGCTGCAACTCGAAAATTATCCCAAGAAGATAAAATTGGGATAAAACTATTCTATGTGTTTATCCAAGGTGTCAGCTAACTCCATTACAAATTGTAATAAAATCGCTCCAGCCGTTAAGACGTGAAGAAGTAACAAACATACACACTCACACACTCACAAACTTTCGCCTTTATAATTGGTAACGCCATCTCATTTTGAAATTTAGTTAAATAGTTTTGTTTCCACATTTTGACGTTTACTGTCAGAACGGACGACCATTCCCTCTCCCTACCCGAAAAAGCATGTCTGCCACTAATATATGGCAAACAATGACACCGCAATGACAGAACGTGTTAAGTACGCCTCTCCACGCGGACGTATTGTCGATGTCTTACCGTACACCGCCGTCCGTGTGTTATACCGCTAAAACTCCGCTTATTTATCTATATAAATCGTGATTGAACTAAGATGAACCGCCCGCGGTGTGATTGAGTGATTTGGTGCATTCTGAGATCAACACGTCGTGTACTTCGAGGCTCGAAGCAGGCAGGCGCCAGCAGACGCCATCTTGAAGACTTCAGGTAAGACGTGCTTTTCCCTCATAATCCCTCAAACTCGGTCGCCCGTTCATCATCCTGTTCTTTCTAGGCGAAACCAGCCATCCTCAAATACAGTCCACTTAAAATTAAAATATTTTCAATTCGCCTACATAATTTGGTATATCTCCGTACCATTTTTTTGGTCCTCTACGAGCCGGATCCATTTCTTGATCCTATTCAAGTGGATTCATAGCTCGCCCCCGCAAGAGAAGGATTCATAATCCATAATTATCCTCTTTATACCGCGTAGGTACATTATAAAAGTACCTACCTAGGAAGTTATAGCACCTAGCTATACTCCTAGTCCATATCCATACCCATTACGTGGTTAAATCTCGCCCCCCTGCAGGTAATATACTTAAAGTACCTACATTCCTAAATATCATTATACAAACTATCATAGCTTTGTCTTGTAAATTCCATATTTCAAGCATCTTTTAGTGCTACCGCCAATTATAATTATCATAGTTCTTGCCTAGCTAGGAATAACTACCGCATAAACATATTTACGAATCTTATTTTAGTTGCAAAAATAGTGGGTACTTGGTCATTCTTAGTTAGTTGTTCATAACAACTTATTTACTTATACCCACACAACATGTCGAAACAAAATAAGCCGTGTATTTCGGAAGAAAAAGAGCTGACAATCTTGGAAGCTAAACGTAATGTTTTATTTGAGCGGATTCAAAATATTTACGAGCGCTCAAAAACCGCCGCTTCTTCCGAAATTAGTACCGAATCATTTCTTAGTTATTGTGTAACAGTAGATAATATTCGATCAGACTTTCATAACTTGTTGGACACTTATAACGATAAATTACTTTCTTTTGATCCTGATTCAAAACCGAATTACCAAGCGTACACATCCTTCGAGGATCTTTATTGCATCATCAAGCGCATACAATTACAGTTAGAGGGTAGATACTCCACGAGCGCCGCACCGGTTGTCCGAGCGCCGCCTAGACTACCTCCGATTGAACTTATGTCGTTTGATGGCGAAATACGGAACTGGCCTTTATTCCATGCAAGTTTTAAATCAACGGTGCACGATAATGGCTCTCTGACAGATGCTGACAGGTTGTACTATTTAATAGGGAAGCTGTCGCCGAAAGCGCAGTCCGTATTCGCGGGTGTCACACCCAGTGCTGAGAATTATCAGGTCATATTCCAGTCACTCCTTGATAGGTATCAGGATACTCGTATCCTCGCGTCTACTTACTTTGATCAGGCTTTAAACCTTAAATTGTCCGGTCCCGCGTCTGAATCGAATTTCCAGCTGTTTATAGATAATTTTGTTACCGCAGTTAATTCACTTAAAAACTTAAAATTAAAGGATCTTTCCGACTTCATATTGTTACAACTCGCTTTAAAGAAGTTCGACACTGAAACCATTCGTGCTTACGAGATGTCGGAACGTAATCATAAGATACCTACTCTAGATAGTTTTATTACCTTCATCAAAGATCAGTGCCGAATATATCATAATACGCAGCCTAGTTCATCCAGCTCGTCGAATGATAACAATAGTAGACAAAGTTCGAATAAATCGCGAAATAGTAACAATAGGTCGGTCCCTAATCCGCAGTCTTATGTAGCATGTTCGGAACCTAATAAAAATAATTCGTCTAAGTGTCTGTGCAGTAATATTGTGCACGACCACTATTTTAAATGTCCCGCTTTTAGTAATTTAAATCCGACTGCTCGTTTCAAATGTGTGAAAGATAACAAAGCTTGCGTTAATTGTTTAAGCATAAAACATAAAACAAGTGATTGTTCTAGTAAGACAAGGTGCCGCTCATGCAATCAGCGTCATCACACATTATTACATTTCGATAAAAAATCTACGCTAACGGATGAGTCACCGTCACAGCCACAAACCGCCAATACCACGGCGGCGGCCGCTTCCGCGTCTCAGCCCGAGGTGTCGCTGTGTACGACATCCATTGCGTGTGCGCGCGGTCAGCGCTCGCGCACTTGTCATGTTCAGCGCGATGCAGAGCCGCAATGTATGGCGTCCACAACGGTACTGTTAGCGACAGCGCAAGTTATTGTTTACGATGTCAATAACTCACCGCACATAATTCGTTGTTTACTAGATAGTGCTTCACAAAGTAATTTTATTACTTCTGATTGTTTTAAACGCCTCGGACTGTGGAATAACTTTAAAAATACTAACTTAGTAGTTAAGGGGATCGGTGGGTCGGAAAAATCTTGTAAGGGTTCCGTAGATGTTAGAATACATTCCCGTTTCAATAAGAATATTAATTTTAATATTTCCTCGCTTATCGTGGAACGTATTACGGACACACTGCCGAACGCTCAGGTGGACGTGTCCTTACTTACGCATCTCGAGTATTTATCGCTCGCAGACTCTGACTTCTCGCAACCAGGAAATATCGACGCTTTGCTCGGCGCATCTATCTTTCCACATTTGTTCCTACCTAACGTGATACGTAGTGAACAACATAATTTGCCACCCGCTATTGAGACGGTATTTGGATATGTGATTATGGGTACCGTACCTACGTCACATATTTCTCAATATACTACGTCTTGTTGTGCTGTTCTTCAAGAAAATAATATTGATTCTCTTCTCAAGCGATTTTGGGAGCTTGAAGAGATCTCCGCCCCGCCCTCGATGAGCCTTAAGGATCTCGAGTGTGAAGAACACTTCCGCACTACCACTGTTCGCGACGACAGTGGTAGATATGTTGTGGCGTTACCCTTTTGTGGTGACCCGTATTCGCTAGGCGACTCGTACGCTGCGGCGCTTAGACGCTTTCATTGTTTGGAACGCAAACTGGATGCATCGATCAAGTTGCGCGGCGCCTATAATGACGTCATGCGTGACTACATAGATAAAGGTTTTTTGAGTCCGGTTGTTAACAACGAGGACAATTCTCTTCCCGCGTATTATATTCCGCATCACGGCGTAGTTCGCGAAGATAAAACCTCCACGAAACTTCGCGTGGTTTTAGATGCTAGTTGCAGGACTACATCGGGTAAGTCGATCAATGACATTTTGCATGCCGGCCCTAATCTACAGGGTGACTTATTTAATATATTAATAAAATTTCGACTTTTCCAAGTTGCTCTGTCAGCTGATTGCCGCCAAATGTTTCTCAATATCGGCGTTCGTGAATCTGACCGTAGATTTCAACGGATTTTTTATCGTTTTAACAAAAATGAACCTTTATCTGTGTATCAGTTTAATCGTGTTTGTTTTGGACTCAAGTCCAGTCCATATCACGCGTTACGAGTTGTCCGCCAGTTGATCGCTGATGAAGGCGACAACTTTCCCGCCGCAGCGGCTGCCGCTACTTCCGCTTTATATATGGATGACATCGCTTGTAGTGTCACATCCACTCCGCAAGCAATTTCGCTTTGTGAAGAGCTTATTCAGCTTTTCAAGCGAGGCCAGTTTGATCTTGTCAAATGGACAAGCAACTATAAACAGGTTCTCGAGCACTTACCTAATTCTCATAAGGCTTCTCCAGACATTGAGTTTGAGAGGTCTGTACCGCATAAAGTTCTCGGTTTACGTTGGTATAAATCCAGTGATAGTTTTCTGTTTGATGTCGCACCACCTGATGATAAGTGCACCAAACGCACTATGCTGTCCACAGTGGCACGACTCTGGGACATCATGGGTTTTGTGGCTCCCACAATTTTGTACGCCAAGCTCTTGATCAAAGAACTTTGGTTATCAAAGTGTGAGTGGGATGACGCACCTCCCGACCATATTGTCGCCGCTTGGAAACAATTTTGCATTGAGCTTTCCGCGCTCAATCAAATAACTATACCGCGGCATCTTGGGTTAGTCGATGGATGTACTATCAACTTAATAGGGTTTGCTGACGCCAGCGAACGCGCTTACGGCGGAGTCGTATATTTGCAAGTCCGCATTGGTTCTAACTACTCGGTGCAGTTAGTTTGTGCCAAGTCCAAGGTCTCGCCTGTCAAAACCATTTCGGTTGCGAGACTGGAGTTGTGCGCGGCCCTTCTGCTGTCTCAGTTGCTCCGCAAGGTTCAAGACACAGTTTCGCCCCACTATCCCATCAATAAAATATACGCATTTTCTGACTCCAAGGTAGTGCTCGCCTGGATTTATTCCTCTCCTCACCGCTGGCAGACTTTTGTCGCCAATCGCGTTACTAAATTAATAGAACTTGTTCCTGCTACTTGTTTTAATCACATCGCGGGCGTTGAGAATCCTGCTGATTGCCTTTCTCGTGGTGTTACTCCACTTAAACTTCTGCAACATCCTTTGTGGTACCGTGGACCTTCTTGGATTTCTCATGATCCGTCAGAGTGGCCCATACAACATTGTGACCACAGTGCAGAAGCCGACGAAGCACCCGAACGGAAATCTGTTTCTCACCCCGTGATTGTTGAGGTAGCACAATCTCCGATCTATGCACTCGCGCTGCGCATGTCGTCGTGGTCTAAGTTACTACGCGCCATCGTTTATGTCTGTAGGTTTCTTAGGCAACTACCTAACGGGGCTTCTGTTTCGAGCTCTGACCTTGAATTTGCAGAGTATAAATTATTGCGAGTTGTACAGGCTGTTCACTTTAGTAACGACATTCAAAATTTAAAAAATAATGTATCTTGTTCTCCCGCGCTTCTTAAGCTCAAGCCGTTTCTCGATGAGCACGGCATTATACGCGTTGGCGGTCGTCTGTCAAATTCGGACGAACCATACAACTACAAGCATCCTTGCGTCTTACCGCGTCATGACCACGTTGTCGACCTTCTTGTTGATTTTTATCACAAGAAACATCTCCATGCCGGTCCAGAGTTGCTTATGTCCTTACTCAGGCATAAATATTGGGTTTTAGCTGCACGGCGAATAATTCGCCACAGAATACATAAATGTAACGCGTGTTTTAAATTTCGTCCTCGCCCGGTCTTTCCTCTCATGGCTGACCTTCCTAGCCAGCGCGTCAATCAAGTAGATAAGGCGTTCACACATACCGGTTGTGATTACGCAGGACCGCTGCAGTACACGCCAGTGCGTGGTCGAGGTGTTAAAAGCCGTAAAGCCTGGCTATGCATTTTTACATGTTTAACGACGCGCGCCACGCACATCGAAGTTGCGACGGATTTAAGCACGGTGTCATTTCTGGCAGCCCTAAAACGATTTCTTTCGCGACGCGGCCCTATACAATGTTTGTACACGGACAACGGCACTTGTTTCGTGGGTGCAAACTCATATTTACGCGATCTTTATAAGTTTCTTAATAAAGAATATCGTACAAGTCTACAGGAAGAACTTTCCGTAAATCACATTGATTGGAAGTTTATTCCGCCTGCTTCACCACATTTCGGTGGATGTTGGGAGAGCATGGTCAAAGTAATTAAAACGCATCTCTTCAAAATCGTAGGTCAACAGATCCTCTCTTATGAAGAGCTTTTAACTGTCCTTGCTCAAGTCGAGGCACTGGTTAACTCGCGGCCGCTCACAGCACTGAGTAGCGACCCTGCTGAACCATCCGCGTTAACTCCTGCGCATTTCTTGAACACAGCGCCATTATCGTCACTTCCCGCTCCTGAAGCAGACTCTTCTAGCTTGCTTCAGAGACATACTCTGCTCGATAATATCGTACAGTCTTTCTGGCGGCGCTGGCGGTCGGAATACCTTCACCAGCTTCAGGCTAGATCCAAATGGAATAGTCCTGCATCCCCTATACAGGAGGGTACGTTGGTTATTGTCATAAATGACAATTCGCCGCCGCTTTCATGGCCCTTAGCCATCGTTGAGAAATTGCATACATCTAAAGACGGTACAACCCGCGTTGTTACTGTGAAAACCGCGAAGGGTAGTTACGTGCGCCCTGTTGTACGTCTCTGTCCGCTACCGACTCAGTGAGATCTAGCCTGAAGTTGGATCTCCCTCTTAGTTTAGGTATTTAGTTAATAGTTTTCGCTATAATTGTTCCGCTTAAGTTAATTTAGATTAATTTAATATCATAACGCTGTTTTAGCTCGTGGATAGGTTATGCGGTAGTATACCTAACGTAGCTTATTTTATTTGTTTCCTTTTAAAGGCAACCCTTTAAAGCCGGGGGGAAATGGTAACGCCATCTCATTTTGAAATTTAGTTAAATAGTTTTGTTTCCACATTTTGACGTTTACTGTCAGAACGGACGACCATTCCCTCTCCCTACCCGAAAAAGCATGTCTGCCACTAATATATGGCAAACAATGACACCGCAATGACAGAACGTGTTAAGTACGCCTCTCCACGCGGACGTATTGTCGATGTCTTACCGTACACCGCCGTCCGTGTGTTATACCGCTAAAACTCCGCTTATTTATCTATATAAATCGTGATTGAACTAAGATGAACCGCCCGCGGTGTGATTGAGTGATTTGGTGCATTCTGAGATCAACACGTCGTGTACTTCGAGGCTCGAAGCAGGCAGGCGCCAGCAGACGCCATCTTGAAGACTTCAGGTAAGACGTGCTTTTCCCTCATAATCCCTCAAACTCGGTCGCCCGTTCATCATCCTGTTCTTTCTAGGCGAAACCAGCCATCCTCAAATACAGTCCACTTAAAATTAAAATATTTTCAATTCGCCTACATAATTTGGTATATCTCCGTACCAATAATATTAGTGTGATGTAGATACCTATGATCAAACTGACTCATCAACAGTCAGCTCAGTTCATGAATCAGATCATGATCATGTTCATGATCAGTTGATGAATTATTTTGATTATATCTACGTACACACAACAACGAAAGTCCGCGCGGTAAGGTGGAGGTGGCAAAGCGGATGTTTGGAGTGAGCACTTCGCTCCAGTCGGGAGGTGTACGTTTGTTAGGCATCAATAGATGCTGCGGTTAGTTCGAAAGAGATACCACGGCCTCGGACACAAAGGTCTAAGAAGGAACATGGGAGGGTTTTAGTCCGTGGAAGTCTGACACTCTCTACCGCTCTGCCCAGAGCGGGAAGAGTCATTTCATGAACAACCAACCTCCGAAAAAAAAGTAGCATCAATAGATTTCAAATAAGCGAATACGACGCTAAACTTGACCGTAGGTACAGACGAGCGGTCTCGTGTGATAACCGCCTATCGCAAATAAATGCACCGAGATCACCGCGACTTGACCTTTAAACATGTGTAAACCACACACCCTGCTACTATACAGGGTGTAAATTAACCCTACACACAAACGCCAACCAAGCATTCTGTACATCAAACTAAGTACCCCTACGCAAATTTTTTTTGCTGGGAAACGACTTTTTTTTTGGGTCAAAAATCACATTTTACGGTAAAACTCAATGTAGCACTCTTAAAACATTGTGCTAGTGATGCTTTAAATAAACGGGTCATGGAGGTAATTTAAGTAAAGTTATAACCTGAAAAACTAGTATTTACAAAAACAGCTGTGCAAAATTTGGAACTTTGACCCCTAATATCTCCGTAACTATAGGGTGTTCCCAGGTATGGTCTAGAACCAAAAAATTATCGCAGTGGTGGGATAACAAATGCCCTTCGTTTGCGTTAAGGGTACTTTTACACCCTCTACGCTCTGTCCACGAAATCAGGCATTATGCATTACGTCAAGCAACACGCGCATGCGTCACTGGATTCCTTCGCGTGAAAACCGTGGTGACTCGTGGCTTACTCTTTCCTGGAAAAAAAGAAAACCAATTGATAATAATAATTATCAGTTGGATTTCTTTTGTCCCAAAAAAGCTGTCGCTAAACGCATTTCGTTTGACTGTGTTGCTCATCGCCAAGAAATGAGCCCTCGTGTACAAAGAGTACAATACCAATTTTTTTGGGGGGGGGATGCGAAATCATCAAATAACCCCTCCCGCTCTTAGGCAGAGCGAAAGGGAGTGTCAGACTTCTACTGACTAAAAACCACCCATGTTCCTTCTTAGCCCTTTAAGTCGAGGCCGCGGTATCTCTTACAACATCCCGCAGCCCTGACGGAAGAGTACAATACCTGGACACCGCTAAGACAAGAAGCGCTGCAGCTCGTGTATCCCTTCTCTTTCCAAGAGTAGGACTTTCCCGGAGATCCTGGTGCTACCCTGATGTTACTCGACGTTCCAAATGTGAGTAGTCTGCTGTTAAAAACAAATTAAGGTATTATGAGGTTAATGAGGTTATTTTTTGTACCAATACCTACTATAAAGCAGTATTTGATTGTAAGTTTGTTTCCTCTGTGGTATTCATCGGAACTGCTGATCCGATTCTGAAAATTCTGTCATTAACGAGAAACGAGATAACTCTCGACTTTTATAGGCTAAGTTTAACGTTTAACGTGAACGTATCCCGTGAGTACATTCATAACGAGAACGAAGCCGCAAGAGAAAACTAGTCTTAAGTAAAGGTACTCCCTCATCTCGGTGCTAACAATCCAAGTTTCGATTTTGTACAGAAAGCAGTGCATCTCAATCAATTAAACTGTTGTATTACAGGCAAATTCTCGCGTCGGATACAATTCTAGCCACAACTGTAAGGCACTACGGTTTGCGGTCGCCGTTCAAATTGTACCTTTAGTGTTAGAAGATTGTTTATATAAAGGGCATTGACAAGTGACAATTTATAAACGACTACTTCTGCAACGACTTCATATCATTTTCTTTTTTTGCCACGTTTTTTGCTAATAGAATGTCACTTAGCCACTAATACCTGATGTTCCTTCATGGCGATTTCATTGATACAGAAGTCAGCTGCTGTTGCCGTTAGCAAGGTGGCATGCGACTACGACTGACCTCTATAATAATTTACTTATATTTAAATATAAATATACAAATTCAATTCAAGTCTAGGCGCTACGGTAGAACATACAAACATACATACATAGACTGCCAAAATAACTACCCTTCCTTTTGGCTTCGCCGTAGTAGGGTAATAAAGATGGGTTGCAGAACCAACGTCAGTTGCGCCATTTAGATAAAAAGAAGGATAAGTCACTGAAACCCAATTATTTTCCTTACATCCGATACCAATATAACTAACACACAAAAAAGTATCGCAAAACGTAATTTAAACAAATATTTACGTATTGATATTGGCTTATCAGTCGATACGGAACTTATCGCATGATTAATACTCAATGAACGGTCAGTGATAGCGGAACTACTGACAGAGAAATGTCTTTAGAAGTCCATTTAAGTGAGCCTGATGACTTCAACTGTCAAGAGCTTCATAGTTCTATAGAAAAGATTGCTCTTGCTAAAGGTATTGAAGATTTTGAGTACAACGTGGACTGTATTAGTGGTAAAAAAGCGAATTATATTGCAAATGTGTTTCGAGTGGAGATAAGAGACACAACTAGTGATAAAAATAATATCAGTGTTATTGTTAAGACTCTAGTGAATACGGAGAGACAGGTCCTGTTCCATAAGTTACATGAAAGAGAAGTGATCGCGTATAAGAAGGTTATCTGCAATTTCAAAAACTTACAAAATGTGTTGTATGAACATGAGAGATTGGAGCTCTGCGAATGTTTATATTCAAACACAGAAAGTACCAACGAAGTAATTATCCTGGATGACTTAAGGACAAAGGGATATGAAATCGATGGAAAACTGGCAAAATATGAAAACTTGGGAATAAAAGAAATCGGTGCAGTTCTCGGTGATTTAGCAAAATTCCATGCTTTATCGTTTGTATTCCAAACTACTGACACTGAAAGGTTCGATGAAGTCAAAGATGAGTTTCATGATCTTTTGTACCAGAACCACTTTTTGGATCAAACTAAATTGAGGAACTATTTCTTTGAATCGTTTGAGATGTCTTTAGGACAGATAACGGATGAGAATGCGAAGAAAAAACTCGAAACAATAGATGTCAAGCTTCTGGACTTGTTGCAAATGTACACAAAACCAAGTAAAACGAATGTGCTATGTCACGGAGACTGTTGGGTCAATAATATGCTGTTTAAACACGAGGTGAGTCAACTGTAGCAAATTTTGGACTAGCAGTAATAATTTTATTATATTTAAAAACCAATTCAGTAGCAGCAGTTTATTTAGGATTTAATCTCCATCTTGATTTTCGCTTTGTAAATTCTTTGACTTATCAACTATTCAATAAATATTTAAATACAATTTCAGTTATGCATATTATTTTCTTTTTTTACCAGTAATTAATAATCTTAGGATATATTATTGTACACAGAAACTGTTGGTAAACCTATATTAATAAATATGATTTGTTGTTGTCAACATTTTAAAAGTAATTAAGAGAAAGACGAATTGCATTTTAATCTAGGTTCAAGCGACTAGGACTTTTTATTCACAGAATAAAATGAAGCTGTAATAAGATATTTAATTAATCCAATTAAATATTCAACTTCAAACGGTATATTATCGACAATATCAGTGTCTTATCATTGCAACTGTCTTATCAAGCCACTTCAGTTTGCCCCTGCACTTTATTTCTTATTATCAAAACTTCAACAGGATTGCATAAAGATATGGGTTTCCAGTTGAGACCAGTCGTTGCACGTAAAATAGACATAGAAACAACAGTAGGTATATTATCTGTTTCTCTGTATTTGCGTGCAATTGCGCCATTTAACAGAATAGTGTTGTCATGACCACATAATTGACTTTCTCCATTGAATCATTATTATCATGATTAAAAAGTCCGCTCTCCTCATAATAGATAATCATTATCAGCATTTTGAGCAAAAACATCGACTGCTGGACATCGATCTCCCCTAATAAAACTGTATAGCATGTCAGGCTGGGCAGCTAAGTAGGCTGATACCATAAATGTCCACAAAAAAAAAAATAATTTGACCAAAACTTGATTAACACTAAAAACGCTTCCGAGTCAACAGTATTTTGACCAGTTCTGGGGAAACTTCAAACATTCCAGTAAGTTAACTAAAACCTGACAATACTCAAATGTATTATTTTGTTTACAGACAGGAAAAATATGCTTCATAGACTTCCAAGCAATGAGATACGCAAATCCAGTGACAGACATCATGTACTTTTTATACATATGCACCGATTCAGCATTCAGATCAGAACATTTAGATCTCCTCAAAATGATATACTATGACAATCTGAAAGTTTTCTTGAACAAATTTGACATACAAGCGGAAAATGTTTACAAGAAGGAAGATTTTCATGCTGATTTTGAAGATTTTAAACCTTACGGATTGTTGATAGCTATGATTGAACTGAGAATTGTGATGATGGCTTCTGAAGATGAATTAATAATGAAAGGTTCAAGATTAGATTTAAGTATGAATTTTCCAGAAAACCCTCAAGAGAACGATCTGTTGAAGTATAGAGTCAATGATGTTGTGAAGGAGTCTGTTGGAAACGGAGTACTTGATAAGCTTATTGAGAGATTAAATAATTAAACTTTTGTTTTTGTTTTTCTCTATCAAAAATAATAATCCATGTCGAGATAGTGAATAATCTATTGGCAGCCGATATTTTTTTGTTTCCAACTGAATTTAGCTTTAGCAACAGCAAATTATTTAATGAGATTGTTAATTTGTGTTTTTTTCAGTTCTATATCCTTGTTATTTTAGTATTTTATAGAGAAGACACGGGTTCTGATTTATAGAGAATTAGTAGTTTAGGAAGTGTCGAACTCAATATCAGTTTTTTTTTATCAATTTATTTTTGTATAAATAACGGATTTTTTTATTTTAATTTAAGAATCCAACCATGATTTATTGATTACCTGCTTTTTACCGCGGTTTCGCTCGCATTGTAGTCTGAAATTCGAAACGTTTCAATATAGCCTACGATACTCGGGAATATTGTAGCTTCCCATTCGTGAAAGAATTTTGTTTTGAGTTCCCGACTTTTCGGCGCTGTTGCAAGGATCATGATTACACACAAACTAAACTTATAGCGGATGGGTGTTTATGACCAGACAAATTAGTCTACCCTCTTTTTTGTTCAAAGAAATAGTAAACATGGAAAATATACCGTTTCCAGTAATATTTATTGATTTATCATTAACTCACCTGTCACCACCGCTATAGGACGGCACGCTAGAATCTCCAAAAGAAGTCCCATACGCCATAGAACAGGGTTCCATGACACATCTCTCAGTGTCTTCCGTAGGCTTTGGTCCCAAACATTTACTATCAGGAAGCTTTGCGATAGTCCTACTGAACTCCAGAAAGATTTTGCAATGGACCTCTTTCTTCCTCCAACCTTCGCCGCAGGTCACGCTGCATGGACCCCAGTCATCGTCCTTGATGTAACTGTTTGAAAAAAGAATACGTTAGTTGACGTAACGGTTTTTGATTTGGGATTGGCAAAGGAATTTCGGTTTGTATGAGTTTATTTTTAATAGATTCTTGTTCATATAATCTTTTTTTATTTAAATGTTTTCTAAGGTTCTTAGAATATAGCATTTAATTTACATACCGATGTGTTTTCATCTTCCAAAAGTAAATTTAAGCAATTGCAAGAATAAGCTATTTCAAACGAATTTCATTTAAAGGTTAAACACAGAAATAGAATTGAAAATATAATTGTTTCACAAAGATATTTTTATTAAGAAAGTTGATTAAATTTGTACCTTATTCGTAGAAGGTAAGGTATTACTAAACTCTTATAAACCTTAAATTACTTTGCCAGAAATAGCCCAACCCTACGAAAGTCGCCCAGAATTCAAAAAGAAAAAAACTATTCTATCTATATTTGTAGATTCACACGGGATCATTATAGGTCGACATGCGAGGTGCTAAGGGCAGCTATAGATCCTAAATAATTTCGGGCTGGTTTATGTAGAAGTATGCACCAGTGTTAAATGTAATTTAATCACCCAACACCTGCAAATTCGAACACAGTTAAAAAGTATTTCCCAAAAATCAATTAGTGTGTATCAATTTTGTGTTTAAATGTTTTGTGCCAATTGGTAAAAGTGTAAGCAAGGAAACGTTGCAAGACAAACGGTTCGTGTAATATTATATGTGCAAGGAAATATAAATCTTATGTGCAGTGCAAAGAGTAGAAAAATAGAAATCAGAGCAGAGTAAAGAAGTCTTGGTCAACTGGACCCGCTTGCTAATTACTGGACCCGCGGCACGTCGACCAAATTAAAATGTGATTTGGTTATCTGATCCCGCGGGTCCAGTTCGTGTGGATCCAGTTGACCAAATACTCAAAGTTAAGATGACATGTGTGCGATGGTCGGGGTCAGTGTGAATTGATATTTACTGTGCATACGAATTATTTTATCAATATTTGAGTAAGGTTTCCTCTGTGTAGTGTTTCCTTTTAATATTTACAGAAGGGATGTTACGGATTTTATGTGATTAGGTTTTATAATATGGTTTCTTTATATCTGTCGTCGGCTTGGGAGTTTTCATAAGTTACTACGTGCTTCGAAGCTGTGCCAAATTTGTTTGTTTTTACTGTTTTTCTTGTGGTCTACTTGGGCTTTTCATATTTATGCGATATGTATTTATTAGAATTTCTATTGTACAGGATTATGTATTTTACTTAAAATTTTGGTCAATGGACAGTGTGATCACAGGGTTTAATAGCGGCATCACAATTGCGAATTATTAATTTGCCTTGAGTACCTAGAGCTTCATACTGTTTTGAACAAGGACTCACTATTCTGCTAGCATAAAGTGCATTGTATTTACAAATAAAAATACCTTATATAGCTATATTATACAGATATTATAAATATATTTACATACCTACATAAACACAAAAACACTCATTGTAGTGTGCACAACAGTTGTGAACCTAAAGATAAAATTTATTTAAGAATCCAACCCAGTTTACAGAACCAAATTGAGATATTTAAACCCAGCAGTCTTAACCCGAATATCATCACTTACTAAGTCATTTCCCAGCTATGTAACACATCCCCGGACCAACCGTTTATTACTTTCGTATATCTTATTCAAAACAATGAAATACTGCAAATCTAACTCATCAAGCAAGTTCACAGTCCTACAATCCTGATCTACATTTGCCTATTCGTTACTTAACCCCTGGCTATCGAAGGCAGAACCAAAAGATTTACCAACCTTAATTGAAACCAATCAGTACCTAACCTTTTAAGAAAGAATTTCTGAAGTATTTCTTTTCAATCTTTCCGGTTCATTAGATAATATCTTTCTGGAATAATCTTTCAGGTTTGCTTGGATGAACGTAAGTACTTAATCCGTACCAATATTATAAAGGAAAGTTACTCTGTTTGTCTATCAGTTGGTCTGTCTCTTTGTCGTCTGTCTTGTAACCTTTTCATGTCTTTGTATTTGGGAATCAAACATTTAAAACACTTGAGAAAAAAACATATACATGGTGTTAGAACGTCAACGTCGTTATTATAACTATCAATTTCATGTTCATTGCTGGTTTCCGCCTTATTTTATTTAGTTGAAATGTTTATTGAAATACAATAATATTTAAAATGTGGCCTTAAAAACTAATTATGTATACAATTTATGGGATTCTACCTGAACTAGGAATAAACCTATATCCCAGGTTATTTAATTTATGACTTTTGGGTCCTCAATATAGTGTACTTTAACCGTAACATCCCGTTTAAAATTAATATTACTAAAATACTCTAGACATCCCAGGAAGGGTCAGGTTTCCATATACACACAGGATGAGTTCTAATACGAACAATAGGAAACAAAACAAAAAACATTTATCAAAAATCGTCTTTAACTCTTCACTGGGCGAGAAAAACAATGAAAAATTTGTTATTTTATGCCGTGTCTTTTTTATGGAGTCTGACGTCATATTTTTGAAAGAAATTGAAAAGATCAGAGTAGATCGTTTTCTGTTTTAATAAAGAAATAGAGATTCAAATTTTTCTATAGCCTGTTTTGTCTAACTGCTGAGCACGGGCCTACCCCAGTTCCCACCATCTGCTCCTTTGTCGTGCCTCCTTGAAGCTACCCACGCGGTATGCGTCCAGATCAACACCCCAACTCTAACAGGGTCAAGGGCCCGTGGTGCCGTCCGTCTTCCAGCAACCATCATGTGAAAACTTTTGCCCAGCGGTCAACATTCATGCGGCTGACGTGACCCACCCAATAACATTTCAGCCAGCAGTCTTCTTGCCGATGTCCACTAAGCCCGTTTTGGATGATGTTTCAGACTTTAATAAGCTATTTTTATTAAAATTTAAGTTTTGATTTGCATTTTAAACAGAATATGATCTTCGAGTTTCATATTTCTTTCAAAAATACGGAACTTTGTTAATGTCACAATTTTGCTATTTTTCAACAATTCATAAATTATTGATGAAATCAAATGCCAATTCATAATTGCATCTTATTACATAGAAGTTAAAGTCGTTTTTGAAACACACAAGCCAAAACTCAAGACTACAGTGACAGGATTCTTTGAAGGGACGGGTAATGTCATTCCTTGTTATAAATGTGTAAATGTTTGAAGTGAAACCTTAGAAACTTTCGTTTTAGGTACAATACCTTACATACAACCAGCCACACGCAAAGAATATTTTGTAATTGCTGAAAAAACAACAACAAAATACTCTGAGCTTGGATATTGAGAAAAATCAGAGAACATTAAGATTTATGTCATTGGGAATAAAATTGATAATATTTTAATGACACATGCTGCGTAAGTCGTTGTCAAAAGAATGGACATTTTTGAAAAGGTTTGATAAAAACTAGGTAATTCTAATAGTGTGGAGGCAGATATCGCAAGAGCTAATAATTTTAAAATAAAGTACGAAATGAATGTCCTAAATCATGGATGTAAAAATACCCTTGACGAAGCCAAAAGGCACTTTTTCTCCGTCATTGCGATATTTTTGTTCTAGATCTAGACTATAGCAGAAACTTTTTAGTTACGAAGATATTGGTGGTCAAACTAACAAGTTCTAATGCCATGACTTAACTTCATCTCCTCTACGTGCGACCCCGTAGTACTATTCAATGTATTTGTCAATGTAGTGGTTTGATACGTTATATTTATCGTTTCAATCCCAAAAATAGTCGTTTCTTAGCAATATTTTTTTCGTAAAGGTATTTAGTTTGATGCAGGTACAGATTGCTTGGTTACCGGCTTTCTAAAGGGTCAGTTTACACCTTGTTTAATATTTTAAATGTGAAAGTGCTTCGATGTTCTTTTTTGCTATAGGTACCAATACTGTAAACTATGACCTAGATTAGGACGTGGAATACATTTCATCCAAAATTAATTCTATCCCCACGGGACCGGTCAATGCTATGTCCAGCAATGGAGTGCAAAGTGATCTTTTGGCTGGAATGACGATGATACCGATGAGGATATACCGGATAATTGCGGACTTCACATGACCAAAGTCGCGGGAAAACCTAGCTCCTAATAAAACCTCAATCTTCTTTTTGTTGACTAACAGAAAGAATTAAAGGACACTCTGTATGTTAATATTAGTGTTGTTTGAAAACTGAAGTTGTTACTGAGACAAACTTTTAAAGGTCTTTTACCACAAGCCTTAAGGTGAAAGCGTCAGGATAGCCGCGAAATTCAAATTTTCTTACGTTTTTTGCAATTTGCAGGCCAGTGCTAGGTTGTATGTTGATTGAAATGTTGGACGCGAGTGTAAGACGTATGTAGTTACAGAATTATAATCATCAAAATCATCAATACAACCCTCCAAGTTCATATAATTCGAGGAACGACTTTTTCTCGTTCAAAAACGTAAGAAAATTTGAATTTCGCGGCTATCCTGACGCTTTCACCTTAAGCTAGAATTGTGAAACTTAAATAATTGAACTAAGATCATAATTATATTTAAGAACTTTGAACAACTTTGCCTATTTTCCTTTAGGGGTAGAAGTTTCTTTAAATAGAAATCACTAGACTTTGTTAAACGTTCTGTTAATTTTAGCAAACTTGGTAAGAATTTGTTTTTATTGAAATATTTGATTAAAACAAAAGAAAAAACAACTAACAAAATCTAGACACACTTTAGGACAATTCAAAATTTGCCCGTGTGTGTAGTTTTTAATATAAAATCAAAGGCTTCTAAAAAATGTTTGAAAAACTCGCGTCCTCAGATATCTTTTAGGAGAAATAGGACATTCCAATGAATACGTCTGACTTTTGATCAAAACTTATAAACTAAAATAAAACTTTCTCTGTACCGAACAGAAAACTTTTAATAGGTAGCTGCTTTTAAAATTTATCCCATTCGAATGTTCTTGAAAAGTATGCACTGATTGAAATATGAGTTATTCCAATACTTTAAAATTGCATGCATTCAATTTAAAACTTATTGGCTGAATTTATTTATAATAAATTACCTGCTTTCTGCGAGCTTCGTCCGCGTTACTATAAAATATTACTTTGTTATTTAAATCGAATTTTATTAATAGTTTTATGGGGATCAGCAGCTTAAATTACTCCATTTAACAGCAGTTATCTATTTGTACAAGTCCCATCTAAATCGATACAGCCGTAACCTAGTTTTTCGGCTTTTAACGAATATGCAGTGATATACATTGTACGCAAGACGACCAAGATATAAGGAACCAGTTTATGCAGATCTCTCATCGTACGGGAAATCTATACAGAGCGAGACCATGTTATACTGGATATATATTTTCATGTGTCCCCATGTGTACGGTGGAAAGAAACCCTTCGTGTGCGAGTCCGAATCGCATACAACCTGTTTTATATTATCTTATCATTCAAAATTAACAACAGTTCTTACTTTACCATGATTGATATTCAATTGACCAACGATTCTTGCCTCCACACTATACAAATCTACACATTAGGGCAGTACTTACGTTGCCTCCACCGGTACATCAGGTTCTCCTATCAGCCTCTCGGCCTTCGCCTGGGGCATGGGGTATGGCTGAATCAGCGGCTGAGTGTGGTACACAACTCCTGGCAGAAGATCTTCTATCTCGTCCTGTTGGTAAAACTGTAGTTGTATTTTGAATAAGAGATTCTAATGATACAATGTTTCTGGGTTGATTGGAAAATGGATATACTTTATGACGTGCAGATTTCTGAAATAAAGGATAACTAAAAATATATAGGGTGTAACGGGCAGACCTCCACCAACTGACAGGGTGCATACAGATCATTCCTTTAAATCATTTTTTCCGGAAAATTTTCATGTTTTCAGTTACTATTCCTTTATACGTGAAATTAAGGTACGCAATACTCCATTTATGTAAATATTACGGCTATAATAAAAAACCAGCAATGGATGTAGAAATACTATATCGATCGACACGCGATAACGAAATCAACTGTGCTCTTCCTGCCTAGATATAGAGCTTAATCGAACTCGTAGTCGCACTTGCCATTCGCAACGTGCATTTTTCCACGGTAACGATACATTGCGTAGGACGAAATCAAACAAATCTCTATTGGATTCTAATAAAGTTCCTGATATAATTTCCTGTACCGGTCGTCGTAGTATGATATATTAAATTCACCCCATCAGTCTGCAGAGGGCTGTTTCTTACACCCTGCATGATTTGACTACCGCAAAAACTAAATTCAATGAAGAGTGCCAACACGACACGTGACTTGTTTGCTGAAAAAAGCAATAAATAATCTTGAAAATCTCTAAAAATAAACTATAACTGTAATGACGCAGTTTCTTTCAATTACTGCTCCTGAAGTCAAATGATTGAGTTCATCATCGCGAAAGAACACACAAAATATAATGAATCGAAAAGATTCAATGAAGCGATTCGCGTGCTACATTTTAGGCATCTGTCCCACTACCGACGATAGATGTTACATGATAGAGCTAGAAGTGAATTAGTGTGGAACGAAGAATGTAACAATAGAGGATTATGCCGGTTCATCTCCAAAGGATCCCCACAGATAAAGGTCTACCTTCCATCTTGCCCAATCACACAAACAACATGCGCACTTGATGATCTCTTTACTGCATCGGTGAGTGGGGTTCGCGTGGCTGAGTTTTAGGCTATACACATCTAAATTTTTTGTCATTGGTACGAAAAGAAGAATCACTCATCCTCTAACATGATTACTCGGGCTCAGTTACTTGTTCGTATGCGTATTTAGCAACCGAGTCTCTCAGCGAGTGTTCTACGTGCGTGAGCGTCGTGTTTATCCTTTTATAGCTACTACCACTAAGATAAACTAGTGGAGAGTGAGTTCTCGCTGGAAGTTTGAACAATCAGCGATCAGCAATTAATATATTTATCTATTTATATTTAACTGCCAGGAGACATCTATTGTATGTTAGCGAAAAAATGTATTCAAAAGACAGTCACTATCTACAGCCGTGGGACAGGTACCTTACGCTAGCAATTACATAATATTTAGGTCACTGAACACGAAGTTTAATTTGTGAAAAATTACCTCTGGTTCATCCGATTCCCTGTAAGCTGGACAGCTGATGCCAGTGGAGCATGGTCGTGATATCTCAGGTCTGGACGCTGGGTCGCATCCACCTCCAGAAGGAGTACACTCCACTCCTCGAACCTGGACACCTTCGCCGCAGGATACTGAGCACTGGACAGACAAACATGGTGATTATAATGAGAGCTATCATGAGAGTAGCTTACATGGTTAAAATCATATCGACGCCGTACGGAGTAATTTGTGTTGCGTCAGCAACTACTGAGGAAATAATTGTAAAAAAAATTAAACCAAATTACACCTCCTCATTAATACCAATTACCTTTTACCCGCATTATTATTTTTATTGCATAGCTGATTGTATTACCAATGATTTTGACATGATTAATGTAGAGTTTACACATTTTGTTTATTTTCTATAAATATTATTTATATTTTTACATATTTCTTTAAAATATACAAGATTATTTTTTAGTCACCGTCCAAATTCTACTATATTAATCTTTGACAAACATCATTGAATACGTGTTTTTTATTTTAGTATCACTCAATACAAAACATTGAGATATCACATCACAAAGTTATAAAATATTGAGAAAAGCATCACATCACAAAGTTTTAACGTTTCACGGAGCGGGGATAATTCTTTCGAGAAAATGATTTAATATGAAAATACGTGTAATTTTTTTCAAAAATGGTGTTAGTGCATTCACATTATGTATACCTAATGCCTAGAAAAAAATTGGACGGAGACTAAAAAATCAAATTGTTTAAAAAAAAAAAAGTGGCACACCGGCATCGGGAACAGGGTCCAAGCTACCGGCAGTCAGGGCTCCAGAGAGAGGAACCTCCTCACAATACGAGCCGTGTCCGGTACTCTTGGCTTACTCATGGCTTTATTTCATTCTTGTTAATGATTTTGGCTTTATTGTTAATGATTTCGATTTTATTGTTAATTGGGTAGTTAACAATAAAATTAATTAGTTCGTCAGATAAAAAACAAAAAATATTGGACACATATTTTTTCTTTTTTCACGTAAACAAACAATGAAGACGACACAGTGCTTTGAAAACTCGTGTGACGTCGTATTCTAAGACATTAGTATGAGATTTTTTAGAGGCCAGTGACGTCAAAACCCACTCAAACAAATCTTTGACGCATTTTGTCTTCGTAAATTTTTAATTGATTTGATAAAACAAAAATACGTATCCAATATTTTTCAATAATCTAACAGACGGACTAATAGGAATCACATTTTTTCTAGTCAGTAAAGGGGTTTTATTTTGACTTTATTGTTAATGATTTTGAAATTATTAGTAATTATTACCAAAATTTTCTAAATATATATACTAACACTAGTGTTTAAGATGGAATGTGTTTCTCACAGAACCATTACAAATTTGACACTCAAAGTCAAGTTCGAAAGCCAAACATCACCAATACGTAAACTATGCAGCCAATAACGTGTAACCACACAATTTAATGTGACAGACAAAATTGTAATCACGACCTAACCTAGCTCAAATACTCACGTCTGAACTTCGGGCTAACAAGCTCCAACTTTGCCAAACTTAGGAGAAGTTGAAGACTTTGCGATTGTGCGGACAAATTAAAAAGACAGGGTGAACTTTCTTTAATTGGAGGTAGGGACTTGTTTTTTATTTTGGAGGGTTATTTTTATAGAGAACCGTTTTGTTTTATTTTTGTCGTACGTGGTGGGTTTGGTCGTGAAGTTTGAAAAGTTTTGTGTGTGGAGAAGTGGTTGGGCTGAAAAAAATAGTGATATTAATCTTTTATTGTTTTTAATTATTGTACATAATTAGTTTAATGGATCGCAGTCCTTGTTCCCCCTTAAGGCTGAAGCTAAAACTCGACTATAATGTTTTCAGTTAGTTTTAACGACAGTCTGGCCATTTGAGTACGTTTGCGACGTACGCAAGTTTGCTATCTTTGATATTGTTCGTCGAATCGTTGAGTGTTACTATTGATTATACTCTTTTAATTCTCTTATTTTGTTTGCACATTTATTTTGCAAATTATACAAACTATGCTCCTTAATGCCTTATCTTTATTAACTTCACAAAAGGTCACCCAAGAATATCCAAGGTGACCTACAAAACTTCAGCTTCAATGTAAGATCTCAAACAATATACGAAACACGTTCCTAAGAAATTGCACCGCCCTGCACTTTCCGTGAGTACACCGGCGCTATAAAGTTTCGCACTACATACTGTGAGAATAGAATAGTTTATCGACAACATGAGCCGCTTACTGTACACTTTGTATCGGATTTTGTTGGAAATGTGTGTGTATAGACTATAACTAGGGTTTGAGTTAAAAGTATGTTTAGAAGTAAGCTTTTGTTTATAAAACGTTTTGCGTCAGTGTTTTCAGTGGAGAAACATGAAGATGTAACGACGACTAAGGAAGGTTTTTTATCATAAACATAAATCACTTTTACTGACTGATCACTGATTTTATAAGGGGTTGCTAAAGTCAGTTAGTCCTTATATTTTAATCCTTTTATCTTAGAATTATTTGAAAATGGGTCAGAGCAAAAAAAAAAGAATTGAATTATTTCACCGCGAGCCCAAGATCGCTGACAACACCTAGAAGCTTTTAACTTCTAGATTGTTATCTGTGTATGAAAAAATGCAAACACAAAACATCACGCCTGTTTGCCGTAAGGGTTAGGCAGAGGCTTACACCCACGTAAGGATGAATCTCCAAACATCGGAATATCACAGCAATGGTAGTTACTTACCCCTGACCACGGGCCTGCCACCCACACAGGACAGTCATGTAGATTGCAAGGCTGAGTCGAGCGCGGCGCTGGAGACACGCAGCCGGGTTCTGAGTTTGCACCTAAACAAAAAAAACAAAAAGATCATCAGGATCTCTTATAACATATTCACGGTCAAATAAAATCGGTTGGATTGGCGTCTTAAATTAAGACAAGATAAAAGTAAACAGCTTTTACTCACGGCAATCAACCCATGGGATCATTTTTAATGTTAGGCGAACAGACCGTTTTTTTTTTGGCGGGTGGAAAGTCATCAAAAAACCCCTCCCGCTCTTGGGCAGAGCGAAAGGGAGTGTCCGACTTCTACTGACTAAAAACCACCCATGTTCCTTCTTAGCTCTTTATGTCGAGGCCGCGGTATCTCTTACAACATCCCGCAGCCCAGACGGTGAGGCGAACAGACCTTAAAACTTGAATCCTAGTAGGCACTTTAAAACTAGATTCCATTACTATTCCGTGCACATTATGCACACAGCCAAGGAGCGGAATTTCCTGCCCGCGTAGGTGTTCCCATGTTCATACAATCTCAATCTATTAAGTCGCGAGTGAAAAACTAAATAGGCTTCTTTTGGGTAGGTTCGTTCCATCGTCGGCCACTCTGTCCTCAGGATAAGATTGAGGTCAAAGAAGGTCTAATTATTATATTAAAAACAATTAGTAAACTCACCAGGTTCATAAGTGTCGGTTTTGGTGACGTTAGCTGATCTCGCGCAGAGCACTCGTCGGGAGCGGGCGCCACCGCCACACGTTGTGCTGCAAGCTGACCATTCGCCGACGTACCATCTGTTAGGAGAGACAAAGAAAAATAATTGTAATCAGCGTACAATGATCCCACTACTGAGACACAGGCCACGTTTACAGTGTGAGATGACGTGGGCTGTAATTCACACGAAGCCAGTGATGGTTGATACACTTATAAGCTTTAAATTTGTTAGAGAGGTGTTAATGTTAGAATTGAAAGATTAAAGTAGATCGTTCGATTTTTTACTTCCATACTTTAAACGGCTGCCTAGGTCAATCTGTGGATGGGTGACCGCTCATTACATACCGAGTTTCCTCCGTGCCTCGGAAAGCACGTTAAGCTGTTGGTCCCGGTTGCCATATATAGATCTTTGGCAGTCGTTACGGGTAGTCAGTGACCTGAATGTCTGACATCCAGTCTTACCAAAGGGTATCGTATTACCTATAGTATTAACTGGGTTGTGGAGGTCAGATAGGCAGTCGCTCCATGTAAAATACTGGTATTCAGCTGCATCCGGTTAGACTGGAAGCCGACCCCAATATAGTTGGGAAAAGGCTAGGCAGATGATGACTTTAAATGGCTGCCTACATCCCGTTTAGTAACTATCACAATTCGCCAACTGAACAAAATACATGTAAAATAAGTGACCATCTAGATTCTAATTGAAATACGTTAGGCTTTACGTCTTTGATAACAAAACCCGTTCAAGCTAGTCATCATCATCAGCCATAGTCCACTGCTGAGCAAAGGCCTCCCCTATAGAACGCTATAACGATCGGCAACCTGCCGTTTGCATCCACCGGTTGCCCGCGACTCGCACGATGTCGTCGGTCCACCTGGTTGGAGGCCTACCAACGCTGCGTCTTCCAGTTTGTGGTCGCCACTCGAGAACCTTTCTTGCTCACCGGTTGTCGGTTCTGTAGCGATGTGTCCTGCCCACGCATATTCTGAGAGCTATATCGGTGACCTTGGTTCTTCGGCGAATTTCCTCATTTCGGATTTTATCGCACAAAGAAACTCCGAGTATAGAAGGAAAAATTTGCTAATGATTTCCGGGTCTACTATCATAATAATTATCATCTTCATCTTCGTCTTCTTTATATATATTGTGGTTAGTGCTGAACTGGGTGTCAGAGTTTTTATGCCACCCATCATGGGTAACTGATTTGGCTTTGCGAGCTTTAGATTTTGAAAACTTAACTTTGCATTCGGTAATTATTATTATTTTAATTTTTTCGTTTGTTAATATTATGTACTGAGTGACTAAAGCACACCCATCTTCAGAGCTGCATTTTTTTGGAACTAAGACTTACTTGAAAGGACACGGATGCGTGTTGCACCTGACGACGGATGCCTGTGGCTTGCTGGATGCGTCACAGAGCTGTTCAGGGGCGTCGGAGCCTGTGAGACGATCGCGACACACTGCTAGAGACATCTTGTAACCTGTAACAATAGGGACATTTAGTTTCAACGTAAATATGAGGATAAATATTGCTGTTTGAAAGAAGGTAGAGTGAAAAAAATTTAAAAGAGTATGCTTAGGTGGTTTGGCCATGTAGAGAGGATGAGTGGAAGTCGTAAGTAACAGTGGGGTACGCCCTAGAAAGACATACGCTGACCTTATGCGTGATGTTCTTCAGAAAGGACAGGTGCGTAGTACTCGCAACCGGGCGTGCGTGTATGAGAAGATGTATAAATATGGACAAGGCAAAAAGAGTATGCAAGGATCTTAGCAGGTGGTGTTCTGTGGTTTCTGCTTAGCCCCATGAGAAAAGGGCGTGAGTCCATGTATGTAAATATGAGGAAATAATCAGCCTATAGCATCCCACTGTTAGGATATAGAGCACAGGCTTCCTTTTCTAGAGACGGAGTAGGCTTAACGTGCTTTCCGAGGAAACCATGCACGGAGGAACCTAAGTCAATTTGGTTTTACCTGAAAATCGAACGAAACGGCAGTAATTATTTGGCCATTAATCCTACATACTGAGGGCCTGAACCAATTCAATGTCGAAATATCACTACATATTATAGACAAAAGTCCTCCCTGCATCTGTATAAAATCAAAAACTATTGCCCCCATTTACATTCTGTTTGTGTCACCAATGGATAGAGTGCTTCTCGAGGAAGGTTTAAGTATATAATTTGAGGCGGACGAGTCAGTTAGCCGCGAGCATCAGCTAGTTTCAAATAAAGACTGTTATTTCCACTAGATTTACGCAATAAACTATCTAATTGAAACTTCGTTGGTATTTGACCTTGCAAACTTACTAGACCAGTAGCTGCACGTCTCGGAGCCTGACTTTTAATCTAATCACTGATTTAGACTCCAGTAACTTCTCCAAGAAATCTTCATTAAAATTAAAGACTATTTAAAACCTGACTTTTGGCATTCGTATTTCTTTGATGGGCGTTACAACTATTACTCGTCGTCACAATATTTTGCAGAAGAATCGTTATTCCGCTCCACGACTTGATCACACTATCTCCTTTTTATCACCAAACACATACTGCGGCATACTATTCAAACTTTATAGATATCCCAAGAGTCGTATTCAACGCCGCTCCTCCACGTTTATTATCATCATCATCATTTCAGCCGAAAGACGTCCACTGCTGGACATGGTACTTTTCCCCCTAAGTATCGCCACATTAACCGGGCCCGTGCGTCTCAAATCTCAAATCTGTCTCAAATTAACTTTCACCAGGTCATCGGTCCACCTAGTGGGAGGTCTTCTAACGCAACGTCTTCCGGTTCGCGGTCGCCACTCCAGAAATTTCGGCCCCATCGGCGAACCGTTTGTAATGCCAGCAATGTTTGTGATGTTTGCATTGCCAGCATCTGTGTTGGGATCCCGAAGTTGAGTTAACGCACTCTTGTTTCATCACAGATCTCATCCATAATTTAGATCAAATCATTTAGCAATTTAAAAAAATATATTTTAGGTAGATTGGACACACTTTGAAACACAGTTTTATCTATTCATGTACTTATCATACAACCTCTAAATTACTTTTTGGCATAAATACAATTCTCTTTTCAGTTATACTACCAACTTTTGTATCGCTATTCGTCCAAATTTCATATTTTCGTGTCGAAATTAAAATACAGGCGGTTTCGCTGCCCCCAATTTCCCTCGAGGTCAGAAAAATATAAATTTGGGCTAAAAATTACACCAACCTTCTATCATAGGTAGAACAGTACAGGTCTGTGCTTCAGTGTTATTTCAACTCGTTACAGTCAATAGGCCCTGTGTTATATCCCAGCTCTTTCGTCTAAATTTCAGCTCAAACGGTACTTTACACTCCCTGTTAAACAAAATTAGGACGTCCAAAGTTATATTTGTCCAAATAGATGAAAATATATTCAAAAGTCAAGGCGAAGTATCCCTTAAAATTAAATTTCTGAAACAGGGGATTCGGCAGCTTCCATTCCTTGAAAGGAACTCAAAGTTGAAATTTACCGTACCGTGTATTAAATTTCGAAGCCCAGTTAAATAACGTTGACTTTATTTTATTTAACTATAGGTATGTACGCCTACCGTAAAGTTAATTCTAAGAAATCCAATTTTATTTCCAAGAAACATTTAAGATTCGCAGAAAAGTACTGAAAATGAAGATACACGAAATTTTTTACAAATGAGGTTTACTCATACAAGTCGACATATTTATATTTGTGTTCCATAATGTTTGGACAAGATTTTACAGCGCTGGCCTAGCGCTGAGGATCAATATTGAAAATCGTAGGCTACCGAAGTTGTTAAATTGCGTCAAAGTCATTAAATGGAAGAAAATAAAAGTTTGGTTGATCTTTTTAAAACCTCAAAGATCAAAATTTGTGGAAAAACATTACTTAGATTTGCGTAAAGCACATTCTACTCTTGTATTTCGTTTGGAGCCAATAGCTTGGCTATATAGAATGGAATATAGAATTATGTTCGATTGTTATTTTGATGTGTCCACCACTTAAAATAATAACAGAAAATTCTATAACCAAACAAAATCCACTTTAGAAGCCCGCAACATTTGCCTAAAAGTAATTCTATACCACCAATAAACTCTGTGGGTAGGCAGAGCAGCCCGGACCGCGGGGAAAAGTACAAAAACGTAATTATTTTTCCATTTACGAAACACGAAACGTTCATTTAGAAGATGAAATTAGAAAAAAACATTCGGGCAAGTTCGTTTCGGGAAAGGTTCCGTGGCAACGCTTATTTTTGTAGTTGATTGGTTAAATCTCACAAAAAACAGTAAACGTGTTTTAGGAAATAAGGTAAATATTTGTTTTGTTGTCAAATTTGAATAGATACTACAAAGAAAAACAAGTATTAAGAGAAACATTTTTAAAAGCAATAATATACCAAAGAACGCATCGAATACTAGGAGGATACATGTGTGGTGATATAATAAGAGAGCTCTCGAGTCGATCTTTAGGTTAAGCTGCGCTTGTATAGGTTGGTCTGTCGATGGGTGACCGCCCTTTACAGACCGAGTTTCCTCCGTGCCTCGGAAAGCACGTTAAGCTGTTGGTCCCGGCTGTCATATATAAATCTTTGGCAGGTTGTTACAGTCAGTCAGTTATTGACCTAAAAGTCTGACATCCAGTCTTACCAAAGGGTATCCTATTACCTAGTATTAACTGGGTTGTGGATGTCAGATAGGCACTCGATCTATGTAAAATACTGGTATTCAGCTGCAACCGGTTAGGCTCGAAGCCGACCTCAACATAGTTGGGAATAGGTTAGGCAGATGATGATGAGTACTTAAGATGATGATGATAAGTACTTAAGAGCAAGTCTGGAAGTGGCGCCGGGTGACTTAGAAAGGTTGTGGGCTGCGGGATGTTGTAAGACATACCGCGGCCTTGACATATAGGGCTAAGAAGGAACATGGGTGGGTTTTAGTGAGTAGAAGTCTGACACTCCCTTTCGCTCTGCACAGAAGCAAGAGGGGTTATTCGATGATTTGTCACCCCCCTCCAAAAGGCATGGCAGATAGACCGATAAAGTGATGACCCGCTGGATGTGAGACGTACGGAACCGCTCGATGTGGTGACACCTGGGGGAGGATATTCCAGCAGTGGATGTATTTTGGCTGAAATGATGATGATGATGGCAGATCATGAAATTAATAAAATGGAAGTTTGCGTTACCAAACTTAATATAAACTCAACAAACAAGAAATAAACTTAACTCATTTGTTTATAAAAATTGCTCCTAATTCTGTTATCGTTCAAGAGCCAGCGGCCCCTAAAAGAAAGTATAGGTCTTGCAGTATTTAAATTCACATTAAGCGAGTTTGGAAAACCAAATTACTGAACGTTATTAAGAAACGGATATAAAAGAGAACTGTTGTGGTCGATTTACATTAGGCACGTTGCAGTTATTTGACCAAGCCGACCAAAAAGAATTTAGTATAGAGAAGAATATATGCCACATGAATAAATCCCAACTCCTTTACTAATATTATAAATGTGAAAGTAAGTCTATCTGTCTGCCGCGCTTTCACGCCAAAACTACTGAACCGATTTAGACGAAATTTAGTACACAGATAGCCTAGAGCCTGAGAAAGGACATAGGCTACTTTTTAATGCGAAAAAAGGCTTGTTGTTGAAAGGAGGGGACGAAAAGATTACGTTTGGTCGTGATAAAAAAGTAACCCCCCTTTTTTTATCTTGGCTGGTGGAAAATCATTGAATAACCCCTCCCGCTCTTGGGCAGAACGACAGGGAGTGTCAGACTTCTACTGACTAAAAACCACCCATGTTCCTTCTTCGCCCTCTATGTCGAGGCCGCGGTGACTAGTGTACAACCGCAGCCTAAAGCCTACAGCCTTAAGTAATAAAATAACGCGTATGCTAATCAACGATTAAGATCGCTAGCTTCTGAAACTTCTTTTGAATATATAAATATGTAAATACATCCACTTAGTTCTGAGATTTTGCTGAATTTTAAATTGAAAGTGTACGCATTGTATCTGCATTGCTAGTATATTCGGCGAAGCAAAAAAGCTTAGATTTATATGTTAAAGTAAAAAAGGAAAAATCTGATTGTTTTGTTATTTTCTGGAAAATCAATTTAGTTTCTCTGTAGTTTTATTTGCTACTAGCATTTTGCCCGCGATTTTGTGTGAATTGTGTTAATAAATAAGCATGACGATGTAAATATAATTTGTGGCACCCAATAATGTGGCGTTCTGCCAGTGAAAGAATTTTTCAAATTGGATCATTCGTTTCGCTCCACACGCACAACCCGCAGCTCCGACGGGCTCAGAGATTACATACAAACTTAAAAAACAGTTTTTACGTCTTCACAATATTGTGCCCAGTTAATGGCGTTTGAGCTATACCAAATATCGTAGCGGCGATCGGCGGCGGCGACCTCTCGCGCCCGGCCCTGGTGCAAGCCATGGTCCGGGGCGAGGAGGAATGGGACGCCGTCGCCTCCTTCTGCGAAGCAGTGATGCTGGCGAAGGAGGTGGCGGAACGCGAGAGGGAGAGAACCTCTCGTCCCAGCCGCCGCGGGAGGCGCTCCGGGCGTCGGGGGTCCCGCGATGACCTCCGGCCACCGTAAACGCGGGCCTGTGGACGGTGAGTGATGGGCTAACTCGCCGTCCGTCCGTCTCACGACGAAAACAGGCCGTGTCGACGGCGCGTTCGTGTTCCACGCGCGCCTCAAAGAGATGTCAGCAACATGGGAGGGGCCCGAAAGGGCCGACGCCTGTCGGGGCCGCGGGTAGTCCACCGGTTATCGCGGCCTCGACATAGAGGGCGAAGAAGGAACATTGGTGGTTTTTAGTCAGTAGAAGTCTGACACTCCCTTTCGCTCTGCCCAAGAGCGGGAGGGGTTATTCGATGATTTTACACCCACCAAAAAAAAAAAAAAAAGCTATACCAAATAAGTAATTCTAATTTGTTATCAGTTCGAAAATTATATATTATACACATTGTACTAAAAAAATATAAAACCCTTCCCTTAGATCCTAATGTGTTAGCTAGAAGAAGGAAACATGACATTGCTTCCACCCCTTATGTAAAAACAGAATTTGCTAATTGCCAGTACGAAAAACGCTTGTCTTACTTATATAATACAATAAATAAACAAATTTACATACACACTAAACCATATAAAGAATGCAAATCGTTGTTGATTACCTGGAACAACAAGTTGTCCTAGGATGAAGTAGAGAATCTTTTATTAAATATAAGGTAAATTAAATGCGTTTCCGTATAAAACACGCACACGCATGCACACACACACACACACACACACAAACACGCATTACACACACACATAAACACACGCGCGCACACATATACAAACACGCACCAACAGACTAATGATAGTAAGACGGCACCGTTGGCGCAGTTGCTCAAGCAATGGACTGCTGCGCTGCGTGTCGCGTGTTCGATTCCCGCACGGAATAAATATTTGTATGACCTACAGATAGTTGTTCCGGGTCTGGGTATTTGTGTAAGTGAAGTTTAAATGTTTGTAAACGCACCCACGATACAGGAGAAATTCCTAGTGAAAAAAAAAAAAGAAAAATTTTGAATTTAAACATTTTCTAAACGTTTAATTAAACTTAAACTTTATTTTTAAACCTTTTTTTTCCAGTAACATGTTACGCAAATGTTAAGATATAAAAGAGCGGCGTCGGCATCTTTATGCTTGAAAGGAGACGCCACCAACTGTATAATGTACAACGTGTTATTATGAAATAAACGTTTTTGATTTAAAAAAAAAATGGCTACAGGTTTGCTGCCTCCCCCCCCCTCATCTCCCTATACCAGATGACTTGACCATAACTCGTGAAATATTAGTGTACTATTAGGTAAACCTCTGTCTATCCCATCAGTGATTACAGGCGTGATGTTATGTTACGTAACGTTAGATTTTACTCACTAGGTAATTTTTGGGCAGATTATAATTTATAATTTTTCTGTATCATATCGCAATTCATTTTTTCATTTACTTCGACAGGATTAAATCCTAACCATTTCCATGAAGTCGGGTAAAAAATATAACATTATCTGAATTGTGTTATGTAGAAGGTGATTTAAAATTAAAATTTCACGTTAAAGGTGCTTGACAGTGGGCGTCCCATTATTTCCCAGCTAATTTAGGCTCGATTTTGATTGAAGTTAATAAGTTGTGTTTCTATAATAAACAATTTGTTTAAATGACGTCTCTCGTCTCATTAAATATGATAAGCGCCAAAAACTAATAAGATTATTTTGTTTTTGTCCATCATTTGAAGTTTATTTATAGAAGGGTTTGTGTAATAATAAAGGTACAAGAGAGGGAGGTCATCAATCAGTGCGTCCTGCCTGTAATGACCCTTTTTTTTAAGGGAGTGTCAGACTTCCACTGACTAAAAACCACTCATGTTCCTTCTTAGCCCTATAAATCAAGGTCGCTGTATCTCTTACAACATCCCGCAGCCCCGACGGGCGTCGGCCCTTCCAACCTGTAATGACCCTCACGGCACAATGGTGCATAAATCAAGGTCACTCCGCGAGCTATCGAGCGGTCTCTCTCTCTGAGTACTCTGAGCGATCGCATCCAGAACGAGGTGATCCTGCAGAGAACCAGAGTTGTCGATATAGCTCACAGAACAAGTAAACTGAAGTAGCCGGCCATTTTACACGTAGAACCGATGATCGTTAGGGTAGACGTGTTCTTGAGTGGAGACCACGAATCGGCAAGCGTAAGGTAGGATGAGAATTCAGTTGCAGCTACGGAGTCTGAGTTTGTGCCCGAATAATAATAATAATAATAATCGTTTGAATAATCGGATGAAGTCGCATGTTTGACATCATTTGTGATCAATAACTCATTTTAGTTATTTGTGACGTTATTGCACCCGATGTGCGATTTACATATTTTTTGACGCTTGGAAATTCCTTAAATAACCCCCCCGCTCTTAGGCAGAACAAAAGAGAGTGTCAGACTTCTACTGAGTAAAAACCACCCATGTTCCTTCTTAGCCCTTTATGTCGAGGCCGTGGTAGCTCTTACAACATTCCGCATCCCCAATGGGCGATAGGCTGGTGAGCCTATAGCCCGTTGGGGCTGCGGGATATATTTACGTCATATAAGTAAGCGATGCCTTATATGACGTAAATATACTTGGCAAAATGTGAGTGTTATATTAGGTACGCCTCTGTATAACCCTTCGATCATAACAGGCGTAAATGTTGATACGAAAAAAAAGTTGCTTTTTTGACCATTAATAAATGGTCCACGCCTACGTTGATACCAAACCCTGAATTTCAGTATCCAAGTTAACCCTAACAATGAAATCCTTATCGGCATCAAAACACCGCGAAAATTATCTCCAGTCCAATCCCCCAAAAAGTCAGAACCATTCATTTAGTCTTGACCGTCGTTTCTCAACCCTTTAACCGACAAAGGGGTCTGACAGACCCCATTAATCATTACGACACTGACACCTAATTAACAATTGAAGGTCTGAACGTCTGAAGGTTTGTAAGAGCGTCTCGGGTCAGTGGGCTAGAGGTAATCTAGTGGAGGGTTAGGTCTGCGTTACAACGCTTCTTCTGTAATAAATAGTCCGTGTTTAAGGGTTAACTCTGTTAGCTGCGAATTAGAGGATTTTTTATTAAGTGGGAAGGTGAAAGATGCGTTCCTTTATTTAGATTCAGGAGGATAAATGGCTTTATTCACGCCTAAAGGTAGCCTTTTCTCGAGAATAGTCAAGTTCCTCAAAGTGTATAATCTAATTTGGTCATTAAAAGATGTATTAAGTGATAAGGACCTATGTTTATCAGTTCTTATGTCTTAAGCATGTGTGAGTGACCGCCTCATTGTTAGTCGTTGTCGTGACTGTCATAAGGCCATGAGTGCATGAGGCTTACGGGACCGCGGTCCATGACTAAACTGAAATAAGTATTTTTGAGTAGTATTTTGGGACCATAAGATGAAATAATCTAATTATTAATCCAAATATTTTATCGTTATCATCTTTTTGTTATCTGTACTCTACATCATTTTTCTTGTGGTCAAAAATAATTTGAAGTGGAATCCTAGACCGTGGTCCCGGTCCCGACAGCCCCACGACCCGTGCGTTCAAATACAATCAAGGCGTACATTACTTGGGCTGCTGGTTGTTCACTAGCGCTAAGAAGGAACATGGGTGGTGTTTAGTCAGTAGAAGTCTGACACTCCCTTTGGCTCTGTCCAAGAACGGGAGGGGGTTATTTGATGATTTCCCACCCCCTCCAAAAAAAAGGCGTACATTAGGTAGTTTTAGCCATTTTTAGCACGGCTCCTAAGTCGGTGTAGAAAACTTGTATCTGCGGGTCTAGAGGTTGCAACCGCGACTTCTGCACATGAGGTTCCAGGACATGACCTGGGTTCGTTTATGGACTAGTGTTATTAAGTTTTTCTATTAGAAATTTCTCAGTAGCAACCATGTAGTACAGTTCTGTGATGGTTGATGGCAATAGGTTCGCCCTCTATTACATGGGACTTAATTAATATAACTGGCGAAATGTGGGTGTGGTATTTTGAACTCTTTTTTTGGTTGAATAATCAAATAACCCCTCCCGCTCTTAGGCCGAGCGAAAGGGAGTATCAGACTTCTACTGACTAAAAACCACCCATGTTCCTTCTTAGCCCTTTATGTAAAGGCCGCGGTATCTTTTAAAACATCCCGCAGCCACAACGGGCGTCGGCCCTTACGGGCCCCTTCCATGTTGCTGACACCTCTTAGAGGCGTGCGTGTAACACGAACGCGCCGTCGACACGGCCTGTCGTCGTCATAAGACGGATGGACGGCGAGCTAGCCCCTTACTCACCGTCCATAGGCCCACTGTCATATACCCTTCGGGGTGATCCTATGTTTTTCCTGCTCCTCCGCTATTATTTTCTTATTTGCTTAATAATGCTATCAACAACGCTTCTAAAGTAACCTATTCCTCCACTTAATCGAAAACCAACCACAGACTTCCCTACCCACCAGCTCGCGGTACGCCAGCGTGGTATTACATAAGCCCAGTTGGTAGCAGAAACAAATGACTCCAGCGCAATTCCACTGTGTTAATACTTATCTTAGATTCATCTTTCAAGGGTTCTTAATTAGAATCGGCCGATGAGAATTTCGCTAGCGTAATGGGAAGGGCAGACGGGCGACTTTTTTGTTGCGGATGCGATTAGTCGGGAGAAATAGAATGATGTATAACTGAGAATGCTAAGGTCAAAAATCTGTTGCTATAATCTATACTAATATTATAAAACTGAAGAGTTTGTTTGTTTGTTTGTTTGAATGCTAAGATCTCAGGATCTACTGCTTGGAATTGAAAATTTCTTTTTGTGTTGGATAGTCCATTTATCGAGGAAGGCTTTAAGCTATATAACATCACGCTACAACCAATAGGAGTAGAGGTCAAATGAAAAATGTTGCAAAAACGGGAAACGATAATCCTTTTTGAGAGCTTCCGTTGCGTGCGCTGCGAAAATGGTTTAAGTTATGCAAATATTATGTATTAAAGAAATGTTTATCTTTAAAAGTTCTACAAAAAAGTCCGCGACAGCACAAATCTATCTATTAAGATTGACTCACTGTAACCATTTTTTAATATTGAAATGTTAGGTTAAATAGGGTTATTTCTTGCGAAGCTTATTTAACCCATAATATGGTATTAATCTATATCTAAATAAATGGGTTTGTTAGAACGGGTATTTAATATAGAATATTTGTGCTTTTTACTCTATACAGGGCGTCCCACAGCTATGCCAAATGGAGGGAAAGTGCCTTAAATATTGTAGATAGAACATTTTACTGAAAGAATACATTATTTGAATTTTTTTGACATTCATAGATATTTAAATAATTACATGGTTGAACTGGGAATCGAACCCGTTCCACGAAAAAAATAATTACCCTGTAGCTTTATGATACCGATCGAAAGTCTTCATCATAAGGATTTTTTTGCTAACAGAACATAGTATCATAAATAAAAGGAAGACGATGAATTTTAACATTTTTTTTTTTATTTTAACATCACCAAATCTAACACCGTTAGATTTTTTTTTAGGGGGTTATGTAAAAATTTTGTTTACAAGAACCAGTATGAAAGTGTCCACGAGCTACAAACAGAACTTAGACGTATTATTCTAAATATTCACCATAACAAGGTCAAAAAATCGACAGGGAGCGAAATAATCAAAAGAGTGCGACGTATTCAACAGGAAGGGACTCATTTTGAGCATTTTATAAATTGATAATTTTTTTATTAAAAATGTTAAAATTCATGTTCTTCCTTTTATTTATGACACTATGTTCTGTTAGCAAAAAATAATCCTTATGATGAAGACTTTCGATTGGTATCATAAAGCTACAGGGTAATTATTTTTCTCGTGTAACGGGTTCGATTCCCAGTTCAACCATGTACTTATTATTTAAATATCTATGAATGCAGTTTAAATTGTTTTTAAAATTCAAATAATGTATTCTTTAAGTAAAAGGTTCTATCTACAATATTTATGGTACTTTCCCTCCATGTGGCATAGCTGTGGGACGCCCTGTATAGTTTAAACAAATATCTTAGAAGATATCGCAATGTAAAAATGCCCGCGCGACACAATAATTACGCGATCCGCTGCGCTGCCGGCCCTCGCGTCCGTATTATAGAAACGTGGAGATTCTGTCCTCCGGGAAATTCAAATTTAAAATATTTATTGCACCATAATATTTACCAGGTGTTATTGTATATTGTTTTCTGAGCAGTGGTGGCCCAGTGGTGGCGGCCCCGACTTACAAACAGTTGGTCATGGGTTCGAACCCAGGCATTACTTTGTGTAATTTATTTCATCACCACTGCTCTCAAAACAGTGAAGGAAAACATCGTGAGGAAACCTTATCTTAGAACCAAAAATTCGAAGATATGTGACATACGCACTGGGTCCGAGTGGTGGATTATAGCCCATCCCTCTCCTAGAGAGGAGGCCTGAGTCCCTACAGTGGGACCAATGTAAGGCTGATGATGATGATGGATGATGATTATTATGTACCTATGTGAGAAAAAATCTGCATCTTTTTAGTAAAAGAGGTGACAGACACAATTATATTACTAGGAATAGGGACCAGTTAGTGCAGCCAGGCTTCAGACTCGCTAAGGTAGACTCATCTTTCATGGGGTACTGTTTGAGATGCTATAATATAATTCCACAAAGCATTCTTGAACTGAATGAGACGAAATTTAAAACATGTATCAAACGCACACTATGCAAGCAAGCATATTACAAGTTAGACGATTATATCGCTGATAAAAATGCTTGGCTCAATACCGGTCCTGCTCCACAAGGACAGGACGCTTAAATGAATAGCATTTAATAGGAAGAAGAAAGAAGAAGAAGAAGATTGTACAACTATCTTTGCTTTTGATTTTGCATCTTTTTTTGATTTTGATTTTGATTTTGATTTTGACCTATAGTAATAATATATTCTAAAGTAATCTTAACTAATATTATAGAGAGGAAAGATTAGATTTTTTGTTTGTTACAATTTAACTAAAAAATTACTCTGACGACTGAAAATTCTTTCCACATTAGAAAGCTAATTGAAAAAATATTACTATGTTGGATAGTCCATCTATCGAGGAAGGTTGAGCTATATATTATTGTGATGCAGACGAAGTTAAGTGGGTCAGCTAGTATAATATACATTCACTTAATTTTAGTGAGAGTCATGAGAGTTATTTTCAAGTAAAACGGAAGCAAATTTATCTTAGCTGGGCATCGTAATATTTTTCTGTTGTATGTTCAATGTTTAGACTTGTATTAAAAATATGAGCATGCTCTTGATTAGAGTATTGTCCTGAAGATAGAGGATGAGATCGACGATCAAACGAGCTAACCCAGAAGAAGCCTTTAACTCGTGACATTGATTTACTAGTATGCAATGATTTGATGTTATTGTGTCTTAGGCCCCTCGCCCACGGCGACTTTTTGGAGCGATGCTGTCGCGCGTTCGCATCGATACTGTTTTTTTTTTCAAACCTCTCATTTTAAAGTTTTAAAGGACCAATTCTTATTGATAGAATATTGCGCATCTTTCGACTGGGCTAGCCGCGATGTCAAATTCACCATCTTGCGATCAAGACACAATGACTCACCGAAAACCTTCAAACCAAATCGCCCGTCTACACAACACCACTTAAGAAACTGTTGCGCGGAGACAAAAGGAATTCGCTGTCTGATTTATTGTAAGCTTCGAGTAATGGCGGATTTCCAGATATAAATTACAGGCAAACCCGGAGGCCAACAATTAACAATGCTGCCCTAATGTATCGAAGAGATTTGGATACAACATTCTGAGAATTTCAGTTCGGGATGTAATTCGTTGTTGAGACGGCACTCTAAATTGTGTAGGACTAATTGATATTCTTGATTAAAATCTAGGAGGCTTGTAATTTTATTGAAGAAGCCTGTAGCTTGCTTATTGGTTGGTGATTTGAACAAGGAATGAAATTCAGGAAAACGTTTTTTGCCACAAACTTGGGTAACAAATATAATAACATCACCTGTAACCAGTACACACCACTGTAGTGGTCACACCACTACACAATCACATAAGATTGTGATTGTGTAGTGGTGTGACTGTCGAAGTGTCAAATCATAGGTCCCAAGTTCGAACTCGAGGAACGCACCTCCAATTTTTCGGATTCGTCTAGTGTATATTATCATTTGCGTGAAAGAAAACATCGTGAGGAAAACAGCATGCCTGAGAGATTTTTCTAGGCAAAATTTAAAACCAAATCAGAGGACTAAGGGTGGCAAAAAATCTCTGACACCAAGCCAGCCATTAACCACGCGATAAAGAAGAATAAATGCCTAGGCCTAGGTAACCTCCAAAGCAAAAGATAGACGCAGAAGTAAAAATTTATCAGTTTTGTGGAGATTATAACTCCGGTTTTTAAACTCTAGGGTTCCATTGAGCAATTCCTGATGAAAATTCTAAGTAACAGTTTGCCTAACCTTTCCAAGACCAAAACGCAGCCACTAGGTCCTATAAAATATTTGCTGATAAATATTCTTTATTTATATTTTGGTAGTGGGAAAAATCTCGATGACTAAAAATACTTGGCGTCTTTTTTCGGCACATATTACGGCTCCAAGATCTCCGGTCAAAGGCAATTGGTGCCCGTCTGTGCAATGCCTTTGATACGTCCCAAGAGGAAATGACGTCGTTTCCGGGGCATCTGTCCTTTTGCCTGTTAACTTTTGTCACGGATTCTTGCACGATCCTTGACACACATGCTTTGTCATCTTAATTTGTCTATTTACTTTCTTATGCATCTCACGTTTTAGGTCTAAATTAGTTTGTGTTATCTACACTAATATTATAAAGAGGAAAGATTTGTTTGTTTGTAACGAATAAGCTCCGAAACTACTGGACCGATTTGAAAAATTCTTTCACCGTTGGGAAGCTACACTATCCACGGGTGACACAGGCTACTTTTATCCCTGTATTCCTATGGGAACGGGAACTACGCGGGTGAAACCGCGTGACGTCCGCTAGTTACTCATACGTTTAGCTGACATTGTGTTGCTTGGCCTTCTCCAATCGTTTCTAGGTATTCGATCCTTGAGTACAATTTTCTAAACCAGTTTTAAATACAGTCACCACGGCACCAAGTTACCACAAACTTTCAAAAAAAAAAATCAGAAGAGCAGCGGTGGCAAAGTGGTGGCGGCCCCGACTTACGACAAGTGAGTGTTTTTTTTTTTCCATCACCACTGGTCTCAAAACGGTGAAAGAGAACATCGTGAGGAAACTGGCATGTCTTAGAACCAAAAAAATTGAAGACATGTGACATCTACCAACCGGCACTGCGCCCGCGTTGTGGGACATCCCTCTCCTAGAGAGGAGGCCTGATTCCCTGCAGTCGGTACATTAATAGGCTGATCATGATGATAAAACATTAAATGGAAAAAGATCTTCCAAACTCACCGCCACCACAAGTAGCAGAACACAGTGACCCCGGTGTCGCCAGCCAGTGGTATCGGGGTCTAGAACAGGAGGAGCCATCACCCCCACAGACGCCGCACTCGTCCACACGACGAGTTGACCCCACTCGTAGATCGCAGCCGACGCGCTGAGGACAAGAGATTGATGTTAATGTTCATTTGAGAATATGGTTTTGTAAGTACTGGACAATAAAAAAGTACTATAGCGACATTATACAACAAAGTAATACAAAAAAAGTAATACATCGCCATCCTTTTCTCGAAAAAGTTCAGGTCATTTTCGACCTCCTATAACTTCGTTGTGGATAAAACTAGAAGCCTGATTATTTAGTATTTTTCATTGAACAAACACGGTATATTTGTTGTTTAAAGATTTTTAAGTAGGGACTGAATAAATTAACTGAATTGGTATTACATGGATCTCTACGGCAGAAGAAGCAAGTAGCGAGACTTGGCTCTTTTTACAAGTTTTGTTTGTAGTAGGATTATAGTTTTCAGTGAGACCCGAGGTATTCCCATCTGAGCTGAAGTTTAGAGCACCAAAGCTATTGCCATCTGAACAGCTAAGATTTGGTAGCTGCTAGTGATGGGGTGTATAATAAAAGTAATCGATAATAATTTAAGTAAAGTTCCACAAACTACCAGGAGAACAGAAAGATTAGGAGGTATTGGAAATTGGAGTCTTAAAATCAAATCTATATGCCTTTCTGATACCAAGCAATGTGTAATGAAGATACTACTACTTCACGATTCTGACCTCCTGCTACTTTGTGAGACTTTACTGATGTAGAAGTTATATACATGGCGAAGAACTTAAGTTTAAAAAAAAAGAGAATTGTTAAATCAGGCTCTCTAATTGTTCTGTACCTCCTATTTATTTCTGGGCTCTTGGTACTTTGTGAGACTTTACTGTCCTTGTTTCTCATCTCCAAAAAAAACCAGCATGGTATTAGAAAGGCATTTATAATAGATTTTAAGATTCCAATTTCCAATACCTCAGAAACCCGACGATAACACATGCTAAATAATAGCACGTTAAGTATTTGGTCCCGGCTGTCATATTGTGTAGATCTTTGACTGTCGTTATAGGTAGTCAGTGTACCGAAGGTCTGTCAACCAGTCAACTGTCAACCAAGGGGGTTCGTAGTACACAGTACTAACTGGGTTGTTAAGGTCAGATAGGCATTCCCTTTATGTAACAAACTGGTATTCAGTTGCATTCCCGTTAGACTGGAAGCTGACTCCAACATAGAAAAAGGTTTGGCAGATACTTACACACACGTCTTATAGTTACGACTTAAATAATATCTCTAAAACCTGGAATAGGGTATTTCACCAAAAAAATCTAATGAGTCCGTCAGATAGATTTTTAAAAACTAATGAACACGTATTTTGTCTTTTTTCACTTGAACAAAAGATGAAAACGATACAGTGCTTCGAAAAGTCGCGTCAAGTCGTGTGACGTCACAAGGTTAGTACATTTTTACCCACAAAGTGACGTCAAAAGCGGATTCATGATCTTTACACGTTTTATTTTCGTAAATTTTTATTAATTTGATAAAACAAAAAACACGTACCTATCCAATATTTTTCGATAATCTAACAGGCGGACTAATTAGATATTTTTGGTAAACGCTTTCAAGTCTTAATTCATTGTCGCAGATGGAATAGTTTCGAGGGCTAATGAAAACTGAAGAGCTGTAGAGAGCAGAGCCAGTACACAATGCTGCCTTTTCAAGAAGAGGAGTTTTTTTATTTTGAGTTTATGTTTAGCAATATAGCCAATTGTAAACCGATTTTAATGTTTTTTTTTATCTTGGTAGAATTCTATGTTTCTATGGTTTCAGTCTCAATTTGAAGATTTGAACTTGGTTTTATTTTTTGGCAAAATATTTTTATGTTGTTATTCATCTTCTTGATCAATTTGGTCTTGTAATACAGAAGGAAATACATGATTTTCATTTCAAATGAGAGATGAAAAAGACAAAAAACCCAGTTTTATTGCAGATACATATAAATACTTATTGCGACATCGTAAGTATAACACCCTTTTTTTTTTTTTTTTGGTCGGTGTAAAATCATCGAATAACCCCTCCCGCTCTTGGGCAGAGCGAAAGGGAGTGTCAGACTTCTACTGACTAAAAACCACCCATGTTCCTTCTTCGCCCTCTATGTCGAGGCCGCGATAACCAGAGAACTACCAGCGGCCCCGACAGGCGTCGGCCCTTTCGGGCCCTTCCCATGTTGCTGACATCTCATTGAGGCGCGCGTGGAACACGAACGCGCCGTCGACCCGGCCTGATTTCGTCGTGAGACGGACGGACGGCGAGTTAGCCCATCACTCACCGTCCACAGGCCCGCGTCTACGGTGGCCGGAGGTCATCGCGGGACCCCCGACACCCGGAGCGCCTCCCGCGGCGGCTGGGACGAGAGGTTCTCTCCCTCTCGCGTTCCGCCACCTCCTTCGCTAGCATCACTGCTTCGCAGAAGGAGGCGACGGCGTCCCATTCCTCCTCGCCCCAAGTATAACACCCTCAATGAATATTCTAAAACGATATACGCAACCCAACGATCTGTCATGTAGGGAGCAATTTCCATACTCATAAACGACTTTACATAATTATGAAATACAACCTTATTTCAGGTCGTTACAGTTTATTTTCATTTAACTCTAACTAGGCAATAAACACACATCATTTTGCAGCTGCAATGGGTTTTGTTGCGTTAGTAATAAGGTTGATAATGAATTGCTTGTTTAAAGGTGCATTTTGTGAAAGCGATAGTTACTTACTTTGTGGACTATACATTGCCTATATGAAATAATTTAATTAAGCGAATTATATTTCAAACCTTTTGAGTTTTTCATCAAGACAGTAATTGCAGTAAAATCCCTTTCATTATACAGCCTCGTAAGTCTAGTGGTTGGAAGCACGACTGCTGAGCTTGAGGTCGTGAGTTCGATTCCTGGACCGGGGAAAGTGTTATTGGGTTTTTACATCAGGAATTCCTCACTAGTAGCTACGGAGTCTGGATTTATGCCCGGGTGATGGCGTGTGAATAGGTTACCGTGTATTTCACGAGACTTAAAAGTTTGGGGATTACAGACGTTAAGTAATATTTTATGTTATGTGTTCTGAAGATACATCAACAACAATGATACTTGGCTTTGCTTGCACAAACAGACGGAATTGAAAGCGTTAATAATAATCAAAGTGTTGTACTGTCGGAATTTCAAATCGGTGACTGGTGAAGTGTTCAAAATTCAACAGTACTACACTTTGATTAAGGCTTTGGGTACTGCGGGTAGTTTTAAGTCAGTAGCAGTCTGACACTCCCTTTCGCTCTGCCCAAGACCTCCAAAAAGGCATTAATTTGGGTGCTGCTACGTGCTTATAAAAATGGTATCAATGTTCTTCTTCTCAAATCGATAGCTTAGATTTTGATCCTCCAGTATGTAGCAACCGGGACAGGTCTGTCGTATACCTTATTCATGTTCTGGAATGCAATTAGTTGTGCATAATGGGGGCAAGAGAGGAGGTGTGGAGGTGCGCATTGTGTCTGAGATTGGTTGATTATACCCCATCAAGCCAAATTGGATCGGCAGCAGCCAACTTAAAGCCGCAGTTAATTAAACTTCATGATCATCAACGGCCTCTTTTCATTTTGAGAGGGAATGGGCTATAATCTACCACGCGGGCACAGTGCGGATTGGTAGATGTCACATGTCTTCGATTTTTTTTTGGTTCTAAGACATGCCGGTTTCCTCACGATGTTTTATTAGTATTAGGTGCCTACAGTTAATATCTTTTAGCCTAGCAATGTGTCCGTTGATCTGCCAAGTCATTAGTCCCGAGTTCGAACCGAAGAAACGCACCTCTGATTTTCAAATTGAATGAATAATTATGACTTGCTTTGGTGAAGGAAACATCGTGAGGAAACCACCTTGACTGAGATATATTCCTCGACAGCATGTAAAGCCAAGTCAGAGTCAACCGCAATGGGTGTCTTAAAAACTCTGATGCCAGGTTAGGCACTAACCGCACGTTAAAGGAAGATTTTTTTTTTTCTATAGACGTTCTATAATTAAATCGACCTAGCAGCTATCAAATGTTAAAGCAAGTACTTACCTAGACTGTTCCAAAAAAAAAAAAGAAAAAAACAATACCATTTTCAAAATTAGAATCTTAAACGCCTAACCTCTTTTAAACAAATCTATTGCAATCAAAAACACCAATAGACCGTCTGTAAGAGTATTCGACACCCACTCATTCCCGAATCAGGTACAGATCTCCACAGCCCTTACGTACATTCAGAATAAATCCTGAAAATCAGTTGGAACCACATTCTGGGCCATAAATTACATAGATATGTACCTCCTGGGTGTCTCATCGTTTATTCAGACCTCTGAATTCGGGGATCGCGTTCGTACACTCTCGGAAAATTTTCCGATTATCATAATAAAGTAGACGCTTGCTATCTCTGTTTGACTTGCTCAGTTTCTGTAAGTGAGAAAGGGATGGTAATAGGTTGTTATTGAGCTTTAAAAATATAGGGGATTTGATACTTTTATTTGTTAGTCCTGGAAGAGATATATTGGAGTGCAGAATGGAGTGTCCAAAGATGGGCAGTTAGGGGCTCATGTTTTATTAATCGGTGGAGGGCTCTTGTATTATTTTGTCGTAGGCAAAGAGCGATGGAGTAATGAATTCGTTCAGGAGATTTGTTGTATTGCATTATGAATAGTACTCACTTAAGATATAAAGTAAAAATATGATTATAGTTTTTAAGGGGGTAATCAAATGTAATGCAGAACGTATTGTATATTTCCATAAAAAATATACAAACTAAAAAACCGACTTTCAAAAAAAAAAAAACAATGACTTACAGCGAGTAAAGTTTTTTTTATTTTTATTTTGGAACTCGGTAATATTTATTTATTACTTAAGGAAAAACAAACAGTAGCATATTACAGATATATGGGCAGGCTTAAATACTAAAATATGATAAATATGCCACCCACTACGTTTTCCACAGATTACTTTAAGTGTTTAATAGCTAGAGAGACAATTATATAGGATTACAACTAAATTTACAGTTATATGAACTAAAATAGTAGTTATATAAACAATATCCCTATATTAGTTGTCGTATGTTACACAAACCCTTGCCAATTATCAAAATTAATAAGATATACCTAGCATTGTGATTGAGAGAACGCAACAACCCCACATTAGCAGGGTTTTTAAAATAAATAATCAAGTAAAACTTCTAATAAAAATCATTAAAAAGCTTCCTCAGTGTTCAAGTCTGCTAAAAGCCGACCTACCAAACTTCAAAAACACACACATAAAACTGCAAACTTTGTCTTCAACGTTGAAGGAACACGAAGTTAACATAAAACCATTGACCAATCAAGTCGAGGCAAAACTTCGGGAACACTCGTAAGTATTCGTAACGCACCGCACGGGATTATGCAAATACCACTCCAGAAGTTTCCACTTAAATAATATATGAAATTATGCAAATACGTCGAAAAGACGATGAGTTCCGAATCACAGTTGTATCACTTTTTGAGTGGTTTTGGCTCCAAAATTCTTCGTCTCTCTAACATCGAAAGAATTTGGGGATTTTACAAAATGGCTTCCATGAAAACTTGGTAGTCCTCTTTGTAGTTTTGAAGTTTAAAAAAATGTCGTTGATACGTCAAAAGTACTTTTTTCATCGATGTGGTCTAACATCTTAGAGGGTCCTTTATGACCACTTGACTTAGTTAGAAACTTTCTGATTTTTCCTACAGTTAGGTCAAAAATATTGAGTTCATTGTAAAAGTCTAGATCGTTGGGACCTATGAATACGGAATTTGTGGGAAAAGTTTGTATTCAAACTCCTTGGAGAAGGCATAAACTGTTTGATTTACTTTCATGTAGTTTTTTTTTGTTATGTTCAGGATTCGAGGAATGTTTGAGAGTGGTGCAATGAACCGTAAACATTGCTGAAAGTGATTTTATCAAATAGACCGAACCTTTTTCAAGAGAGTCTTTGCTTTGAATTTTTTTGCCATTTTAAAAGGTGTAAACGGACTCTTTACGAAGCAGTCAACCAAGCATTCTGCACACTTCAAATATTGCTGAGATTTTTTTTAAATTTAAAACTCAATGTAACGCAGTTGTGTCCAACGTTGTGCTGGTGGATGTTTTGAATAGTTAACGAGTCATGAATGTATTAAGGAGCCAAATAAATGCAGAATAATTTCTATAAAAACAGAAAACATATTTTATTAAAAGTACCTATTTAATTAATTAATTTACTACTGACGCCCCGGCTTCACACGGGTGCAAAAAAGATACTAAAACCTACCTCTTGAATCACTCTATCTATTAAAAAAAACCGCATCAAAATCCATTGCGTAGTTTTGAAGATTTAAGCATACATAGGGATATAGGGACAGAGAAAGCGACTTTGTTTTATACTTTGTAGTGATAGTGATGATTTATGTACATACAGTAGATGACACAGGAAAATATCAAAATACAATATTTGAGTACAAAGGCTGATTTCGAAATTTCTGCCAACAGACCTGCAAAAAGTACCTATGTATTTTCTTTTGTTAAAATGTTGAAATCAAAGTTTGTGCACTTTTAACATTAAATTTTATGCCATAACAACACAGTACAGACACTGAAGTGATGCCGTGGGTGCATCTAGTGTCATAATATATGAATTTGCTTATACATATATGTAGTATGATTGCGTTTGTAATGAATATTATTAAAAATGTATAGACAAGTTCTTCAACTTTGACTTTTATTATTAAAACTAATCCATTAACATTGACCCACCAACATTGTCCATGACGTAATCGCATACAGTATCACTATATTTTTGTTCTGCCCGAATAACAAAAAGATGTTGAAGGATAAGACTGGGGCCATAAACTAAGCCGTGAGTGTGTGCTGGGACCTGGAGCCGAGCCAAACGGGACTTTCTTACAGTTCACTTAAGATCAGATGAGGTATAGACGAAGTATGTAGATAGTCTTGTTTGTGCTGAGGCAAACAAGGATAAGGGAAGTTGAATTGGTTTATTTTGGTTATGAGTTAGTTTAAACTAGTGACCCGTCCCGGCTTCGCATGGGTACAATATACAACATATAATGGGTGTAAAAGTACCCTTAACGCAAACAAAGAGCACTTGTTCTCCCCACCACTGTGAACATTTTTTTATTCTAGACCATACCTGGGAACCCTCTAGTTACGGAGATATTAGGGGTCAAATTTCCAAGTGTTGCACAGCTGTTTTTGTAAGTATTAGTTTTACAGGTTATAACTTTACTTAAATTACCTTCATGACCCGTTTACTATTCAAAGCATCCACTAGCACAATGTTTTAAGAATGCTTCATTGAGTTTTATCCGATTTTTCGCCCCAAAAAAAAATCGTTTCCCAGCAAAAATTTTTGCGTAGGGGTACTTAGTTTGATGTACAGAATGCTTGGTTTACGTTTTGTACGCTGGAAAACGACGTTTTTTGGGGTCAAAAATCTCATTTTGTGTCCTTCTGGGCCACGAAAAGCATGTTCAGCTATTGGTCCTGACTGATAGGTATTTGGCAGTCGTTACAGGTAGTCAGTGGCCTGACAGTCTTACTAAAGGCCAGTACTAACTGGGTTGTGGAGTTCTGATAGGCACCCGTTTGGACAAAAATACTGGTATTTAGCTACATCTCGTTAGACTTTAAGCCAACCCCAATATAGTTGAGAAAAGGCTTGGCACCTATTTTTAGGCCATTATGAACTTTGATGATAATTCGTATTCAATATCTTGCCTTATGGAAATATCTCCTGAAAACCAGAGCTCTTCAAAAACTTGAATGAAGCATCCACCGAACAAAAACAACAGAAATCAATAGTCCATAAAGAAGAAGCCTTTCAATCGAAACTCAATTCCATTGTCAATTGCAGAGAGTTCTCATTCACTTCCCGAACAACTGATTAACGTATTTAGGCACAAGATTGTGAAGTTGGGCGTCCTTTCAAAAGCAAACAAGAGTGAAAAAACTACAGTGTATTGAAACCTCCTGACACAATGGCGGATGAGACCTGACATCATCAGGGGAATGGGGACGCGAAATAATAAGGCTGTTGTTTTGGTGCAAGTTGGTCACTGAGGCGACGGTGAGTATTTAGTGAGGGAAGAGATTTGACCTGTTGATAACTGAAAGCAAATAGTACCTCCAGGAACTCAGTCCCCAAAAATAAGACAGGCTCAAAAAGCTAGCAGACTGTTCAGAAACCCTAGCACCATGAAGAGTAGAAGGTAATAAGGATAGGCAAAGCATTTAAACTTTTTTAATGGGACAAGCCCGCCAGTCGCCCCAAATTTCTCGAACTGCTGTAACTGCTGAAAAATCGATCACCGGAAAGTGCCGAGACAATGAAACTCGACGAAATCCCAAAGAAACAATAACGAAAATAATAATTATTGTACTAATAAATGCTTTTCTTTCGTTCTTTTGTGAAAGATTTTATTTCTACCTCCCTCAAACTAGGCATGTACAAAATAGGTTTAAAAATTATTATGTGTGAAAATACACGAGAAACTTGAAATAGACTAAAGTATTTTTGCCATCTTTCTTTGCATCATCATCATCATCAGCCAAAAATGTTCCCACTGTAGGGACTCAAACCTCCTCTCTAGGAGAGGGATGATCTATAATTCACCACGCGTGCCTAGTGCGCGTTGGTAGATGTCACATGTCTTCGAATTTTTTGGTTCTAAGACATGCCGGTTTCCACACGATGCTTTCCCTTACCGTTTTCTTCCAAGATTATCTACTTCTTCTCTAGTCAGAGAATAGTCCACGAAAATTAGTAAATTCATATACATTATTATCTAGCTCGCTCCCTCTTATAGCCTGCTCCACATTGAGTAGCGCGAGGCCTCGGTACGCCTTTGTCCTAGGCACGACGTTTGCTCCCGTTTTTTAAATTAAAACTTTGCGGCCCGGAATGTTAAGCTCGTATACACAGCTAATATTTCCTTTTACCAATCATGTAGCTTTGTATTTCGGCCTATTAAAAATAGACTGAAATGTTGCCTGGTCTGTATTGTATGATGTGAACAATCTGGGTGTGAGGGTTATGCTATTTTTATTTTGTTGTTCCGAATATTTATTACGCAACAACTGGATTTTGGAGGTCAGATAGGTTGTCATTTCTTGTAAAATATTGGTGTTCTGCTGCATCCGGTTAGACTGAAAACGGAACGCAACATAGTTGGGTATGTAGCCGCTTAGCGGCTCAACAATTGCCGCTTGTTCGATGAAACATAGGCTTAAAGAACCACCGATTCACGGCCTATTAAATACCTGACGACATAGCGAAGCGTGATTGTTTCTCTGGGAATTTGGCGAGCTTCGATAGACCGTGGGACGGAAGAGATGAAGGTTGGGGTATTTGGTGCGCCACTTCCCCTTTCAATTTTGGCGTGCTGTTTCACAGTGCTGATTCTCAGTCTTGTATAAAAGCAAAAAGCACTTTTGATTTGGATTTGAGTCTGTATGTTTTTAAATGGGGATAGTCTTCGGAACTACTGATTCAATTTCAAAAGATATTTTACTAACGGGAAGCTGAATTTCCTCGAGTGATAAAGAATCCGTTAGTACATTCTTCAAAAAGCTAGGGACTTTATATTCCTAAATGACTTGACCTCTTCTCTTAACGTAGATGTTTCTTAGCTAGCTCCTTTATTTCCAGAGACGGTAACAAGATTGCAATCATGCGGTTAGACCACTGCGTCCACTATAGTATTTTGATAACATTGTGCAGAGGAAATCCAGTTTTAGAGTTCGTTACTAAGATTTTGAAAACATTTTTCAAATGTTAAATGACAAAACTTATTATATTAAAAGTCAAAAGCAGGTAGGATCTACCGGGCATAAATCCAGACTCCGTCGCTGAGAAATTCCTCATAGACAGGAAAAAATACCCGACCTAGAAATGAAACTTAGGTCTTAATCCACAGCTGCCGCGCTTGCAAGTGTGAGTGGAGATAAGTTCCAACATCAGTAAAATCAATAAGACTTAAATTCCTATCTCTATAAAGGGTGTAAATTAACCCTTCAGACATACGTCAACCAAGCATTCTGTTCATCAAACTAAGTACCCCTACGCAATTTTTTTTTGCTGGGAAACAACTTTTTTTTTGGGGTTAAAACTCACATTTTACGGTGAAACTGAATGAAGCACTCTTAAATCATTGTGCTAGTGGATGCTTTGAATAGTAAACGGGTTTTGGAGGTAATTTAAGTAAAGTTATAACCTGAAAAAGTAGTATTTACAAAAACAGCTGTGCAAAATAAGGAACTTTGACCCCCAATATCTCCGTAACTAGGGGGTTCCCAGGTGTGGTCTAGAACCAAAAAAATATCGCAGTGGTGGGGAAAACAAATGCTGTTAAATGCAAACAAATGCATGTTAAGAGTACTTTTACACCCTTTATGAAAGAGAATTTGCTAACGAGTTAAGACATGAAATCTCTTTAATACACTCACCTAAAATGAAATAACAAAACGAAAAATACAAATTGTTAAAGAAATATCTACCGTTCCTCCCATTATTTTAGTCTGACTTTCAATACAACTGCAGTGACAAGAGAATAGATTAAAGTCTTCCTTTATTTACAGTTCATCTTGATGGGAAAGGAAAAAATACATTTCAATGGATATTTATTTTCTGTTTTCCAACAAAAAAAATGCTTGTAAAGTATTGTTCTTTACCGAGGACTTGGGCCCAGAGTAAATAGTTATACAGAGGCTCGACTCTTCAAAACGAGCGAAAACGCACGCATCACGTTCACATACAACAAGTGTGAGCGTACTCGGGACCGGCATTTGTTTAAGGTTTCCACGCACACAAATACGGTTCAAGTACAGCGAGGGTAAAATAAATGCACTTGAGACTTTCATTTGTTTCAGATCGCCGTTCTTACGTGTCTATGACACCTTTCACGCGTCGACCTCGAACGATTCGATTTTCTGCTATTTCCGTCTGTCGCTCCGCAAGTCGTGTAGCGGTCAAACGTGGCATTTTCTAATCAACTTCTTTCATAGTTTTCTTCGCAGTCACTCTCGCAAGGCGCGTGTTATTGGAGTGTGGGCCACACGCCAAGAAGTTAGAATAGCTAGTCAACCTAGTCTACTAAAAGATTACTAATGCAAGCATACTCGCGACTGGCATTTGGGTGAAACGCCGCGCCGCCCCTGTTTTTGCTCGTGGTAAGAACCTGGCTCTCTGTTCACTTATCTATTCTGTGCCCCACTCGCCTGGGTATACAACGTGGAAGCAATATCGTTATTGGAATTATAAATTCTTGTTTAGCGCGCAATAATGGCGATGGTTTATGTTCCATAGAAAGTTTCTTGTATCCACGTGAATGTTTGTTGCTTTAAAAATTGTTGTATATTGGAATGGGATGGAGCTGTAATATAGATACTGTGATAGACCGTGGGGCATAGGTAGAACTTCTAGTCTTTGCTGTATTTTAACATTGATTTAGATATTCAGGTTAATGTGTTGCGAAACGGTTGGCTTGATCCATACCACACACCGCATCACGTCCCAATGCATGTGGAAATGCGGTGGAATGAGGCCAATGTCGTGAGGAAAGTATGTATGTGAATGGGTTTGAGAGTAAAATTAAAACAAAAAAACAAGAATCATCACCGTGAAGGATGATAATTATCGGGGCTGCGGGTTGTTCACAAGTTACCGCGGCCTCGACATAAAGGGTGTAAAAGTACCCTTAACGCAAACCAAGGGCACTTGTTCTCCCCACCACTGCGATAATTTCTTTGTTCTAGACCATACCTGGGAACCTCCTAGTTACGGGGATATTGGGGGTCAAAATTCCAAATTTTGCACAGCTTATTTTGTAAATACTAGTTTTTCAGGTTGTAACTTTACTCAAATTACCTCCATGACCCTTTTACAATTCAAAGCATCCACTAGCACAATGTTTTAAGAGTGTTACATTGAGTGTTACCGTAAAATGAAATATATGACCCCAAAAAAATATGTCGTTTCCCAGCAAAAGTTTTTGCGTAGGGGTACAGAATGCTTGGTTGACGTATGTTTGAAGGGTTAATTTATACCCTGTATAGGGCTAAGAAGGAACATGGGTGGTTTTTACTCAGTAGAAGTCTGACACTCCCTTTCGCTCTGCCCAAGAGCGGCAGGGATTATTTGATGATTTTCCAACCGCCAAAAAAAGAAATTATGGCAATATAGATAAGAGGTGACCGCTGAGATGAGAAGTACAGCACGTGATGATATTATTTTCAATGGTTTTCAACTAAATCAAAGCAAACAATTTCTCCAATGAAAGCATTTTGTTGTGGATTAACAAAATGATTGAATTGAATAAAGCGTTACTCTAAGCCAGAAAAATAAAAGGAAAAAAGTTGAGAATCTCTAAACGGAAGCAAAAGATTCATCCAAAGATCTGAACAAAATGTACAACACTACCAAGTTTAAATCTTCCAAGTCTCTCAGACAAGTTGATTAAGCAAAAATATGTAGCAACTTGGTACAATCAGCCGTTGGCGACAAATTAGCATACAACCGTCTTGCCGTCTAACTGGCGAACTTGATTATAATTACCATACCGGTTTGACAAAACATCGCCAAGTGGTTCGCAGTTAGTGTTAGGATCGTTCGGATGGTGTTTTGGGTAAGTTATGCTGTGTTTAGCATTGCTGATCTGATAGTTTTCGTGTAAGAACTTGTGTTTTAGCATAACAGAACATTTGAGCATGATTTCTGCGAAAGGCACACGAATCTGAATATCTCGAACTATCGTGTTTCGAAAGGAACACTAACGGTATAATAATCCTACTTCCTATTTATATTACACATTACATTTACATAAATGTAAAAGTTTGTGACAATGGATGTTTGTTACTCTTTCACGCAAAAACTACTGAATGGATTTGGATGAAATTCAACACATTCATAGTTTATTACCTGGATGAACACATATGATTTATCCCGGTAGGATAATCCCACGGGATAATTATTGCACTACACGCGGGCGAAGCCGCTGGCACAAGCTATTTATACTGATACTTTGGCAGTTGTCAAGCACGTTAAGACGTTGCCGTGGTGTTCGCGGCTGTGATTTAATAGTACATTATCATCCAAGGGGCGAAAATTATTTATTTCGTCCTGAGACGGGGTTTGGCGCCCGTAACGTGGTGAGGGCGCTAATAGTTCGAGGGACTTAATAAGTAATTTACCCGAGGTAAACACTGTGCTTTTCATTACGAATACGAGGAAAATAAGAACATAAATTAATTAACTAAAGAAAAATTTGTGTTAATCGTATGTTGTCGCTTTCCCGCTTATTTTGTTTTTTTTTGTCCTCTGGTCGTCCAGCTATACAGCACGTATTTTTCATGTTCATCATTAAAAAAATGGCAAAGATTTTGTCGAAATCTATGTAATTTTAGAGTAATAGTTAAAATTAAACTTTATTAAAGTCATAATATAATTTAATTCATATGAACTTTATGATATTTTAATTTTTAATCGCGCCGTAATTGAGTGGTTTTATATAAAGTTGGAACATGGTTCAATAAAAATGTGAAAATAGACCAAGTTTTTTTAATAATTTGACAGCTGTCAGTTGAAAGCGATTCTCCCTAGGGCTGAAAAGTATTACTTTCAACCCGCTCCGCAGGCATGTTATGACCTACTTTCAGAGTATGAGTAATGAAAACATCTTTGACAGCCGTTACAGTTTATAGTCAGTGGCCCGAATGTCTGACAACCAGTCACTTCAAGGGTATTGTATTACCTAGTACTAACTGGGCGGTGGAGGTCAAATAAGCAGTTTCTCTATGTAAAAATACAATGATTCAGCTGCATTCGGTTGGACTGGAAGTCGACCCCAACATAGTTGGAGAAAAGCTAAACAGATGATGATGATTTTGGCTGTTATCTTTAAGCACTATGTTAAAGAGCGTACTATCTATAACTCAGTTCACATTTTCATCCCACGCCTCCGAAACCAATCAATAAATCACTACACTCAAACAACGACCATAAAACAAAGCCTCAAGGTATACATAAATACCAGCTAATTGCTAAACCATTTCATCCAATACTTCATAACCCAGTTGTAGATAATTAATTATTGCCAAAAGCATTGCTGTAGCACCCTCCAGTTATTTGTTTACTAACAAAAGGGCACTTCGCTTACTAGAAATGCCTTTTCAATATAGAAAATCAAAACTGCGGTAGAGACCATTTATAAAATCAGTTTGAGAGGTTTTGCGAATGAAATAAGTGGCGAAATGTTGGTAGATATTGGCGAGAAGGTTGGGGGATTTTCGGCAAGAGATACTTTTGAATACTCATAGTGATTGCTTCGGGAATTACTTTGAGTTTGTTTGTGTGTACCGTTTTGAATTTGGGCTGAAATTAGAAGTGATTTTATGGTAGTTAGGATTAAGTTATTGAATTTTCTAGCAGCGCTGGCCCAGTGGTGGTGGCCCCGACTTACGAACTGTAAGTCGTGCATTACTTTGTGTAATTTATTTCATCACCGCTGCTCTCAAAACGTTGAAGTAAAACATCGTGAGAAAACCGGCGGCATGTCTTAGAACCAAAAAAATTAGAAGGCATGTGACATCTACCAACCCGCGCTGGGCCCGCGTGCTGAATAGGGGATCGGACTGAGTAAAAAAAATATGATTCTAATTAGTCCGTCAGTTAGATTATCGAAAAATATTGGATACGTGTTTTATGTTTTATCAAATTAATAAAAAATGGCGAAGATAAGACGCGTCAAAGATCATGAGTGGGGAGTTCTGACCGCATTTGTAGGTAAAAAATGTACTAACCTGTGACGTTTTCGAGGAGTTCACGAGTTTTCGAAGCACTGCATCGTCTTCATTTTTTGTTTATTTGAAAAAAGAAAAAATACGTGTCCAATATTTTTTGGAAATCTATCTGACGGAGTAATTAGTTTTATTTTGTCCGATCCCCTATTATAGCGCATATAGCCCGGAAGTGGGAACATAGGCTGATGTGTACGAGTACGTTATTGTATTTTACACAGTGAATACAGGATGTGACGGGGTAAGCATGTCTTAATCTGCCTAGCCTTTTCCCAACTATGTTGGGGTCGGCTTCCAGTCTAACCGGATGCAGCTGAATACCAGTATTTTACATGGAGCGACTGCCTATCTGACCTCCACAGCCCATTTAGTATCAGTAGGGTGAATTCATGGTATCAAGATACACTTGATCTGAAAATAGTGTTGATGGAATTTCTTTCCACTTTTTTTGTTTTTTTTTTGGCTAATGGGAAATCATCAAATAACCCCTCCCGCTCTTGGGCAGAGCGAAAGGGAGTGTCAGACTTCTACTGACTAAAAACCACCCATGTTCCTTTGTTAAACAGGCATGATAATATTATTATTATTAAAAGCCTGATGTGTCTCTAGAGCAGAGACGTCTGTCTAGCTGTTTAGGTTCCAAATAGTACAAATAAATAATTATATTAAATGTCGAACACGTTTTCGCAGTGGCTGGGGAACGAACACAAATAAATATGTATATGACTTACAGGTAAATCGTTGTTTTTTTAACTGGGTCAAAAATTGCTCGGAACGTAAGGCAAAACGTTAAACGTTTAAAAAAATACAAGTAAATGTGTAGCCAGATGCGGTTCTAATTTGGCTTACCCAAATACGAAAATCACGTGATTTCAAAAATGTATGCGTAAACTACTCTAAAAGTTGTGTCCCTGTGAGAATCAATTATCAGAAGATTTCAAAAGCCAAATTGGTTTGTTATATATAGATCTGTGTGTCCGGATCTGAAATCTCTTGGTGAAAATCTTTGAATAGCTTCTGTTGATAGGCGCCGTCAAACTGTTCGCTTTCAGCGCTAATATTCACAACTACTTGGCGGAAACACCGAAAGCGCAAGAGTTCAGTTTTATTTTTATTCTAAAGGTTTATTTTGAAATGTTGTATGTGGCAAAAAAATGGTATGTTGCTTTAAGCAAGTTTTATATTAAAAGTGGGATTTGTTTATGAAAGACGATTATTTTGAAACGAAGACATAACATTATCATTAACACAAAACATAATACGGGTGCAATTTTTTTTTAACGCAGGTAACATCGCGGGCGCAGCTATAGTTGTTGCCAGTTAAGATGTCAGTAGCGGTCTTTGCCCTTTCTCTAATATCTGTTCGTATAAACCAAAACAAATGAACAATACATATGTATAATTTTTCATTACAAAAATGTTAAAAATCACGATAGATGACGATTTAAGACATGCTTTGACTTATGCTTATTTAAATAAATGTAGAACTTTAAGAAATGTAGGTGGGTCAATGACCGGTATTGACATCATAACTACACCTACGGCGTGTTGTGTTTTAAGTAAACCAGACCAAATGTATCGTCTCTTATGATACTTTTTTTTTCTGGGGTTGGGAAATCATCAAATAACCCCTCTCGCTCTTGTGCAGAGCAAAACGGAGTGTCAGACTTCTACTGACTAGAAACCACCCATGTTCCTTGTTAGCGCTATATGTCAAGGCCGCGGTATCTCTTACAACATTCCGCAGCCCCGACGGGCGTCGGACCTTGCGGGCCCCTTCCATGTTGCTGACATCTCTTTGAGGCGCGCGTTGAACACGAACGCGCCGTCGTCACAGCCTGTCATCGTCAGAAGACGAACGGACGGCGAGCTAGCACATCACTCACAGTCCACAGGCCCGCGTCTACGGTGGCCGAAAGCCGTCGCGTGGCCCCCGACGCCCGGCCCGGAGCGCCTCCCGCGGCGACTGAGACGTGAGGTTCTCTCCCTCTCACATCCCGCCACCTCCTTCGCTAGCATCACTGCTTCGTAGAAGTAGGTGACGGCATCCCATTCGTCCTCGCCCCGGACCATGGCTTTCACCAGGGCCGGACGCGGGATCTCGCCGCCGCCGATCGCCGCTATGAGAATACGGCGGAGCTCCGCCCAAGCGGGGCAGACCTCCACGGTGTGCTCCACCGTGTCCTCCGACCGATCCTCAAAGTGATAACACCCGGGCGTTTCCTCCCACCTGCTCTTACGTTATTTGAATGTACAATGCCCCCAACATTCTATACGTTTTCTATTCCAAGAAAAATATAAACTGCAAACCGATACACCTTTATGTAAAACAAGAACACCATAAACTTCCATCGCAAAGCAGAAGAAACGGGTTATTTATTCATATTTCTGAATAAACCCGATACGTCTCCCTGCGAAATTCCTAAGATACGGAAATAAAGGCAAAACGATACCTTATTGAGAGTCCGAGACGAAGCCAGCGAAGGCCAGAAGTCGGGAAACTCAATAACTAATACATTACAATCTGCTTACATTTCAGGAGATCCAAATTGAATTTGGCAATTTGACGCCCCTATTGCATTATGGATAAGGTGTAAAATTCAATAGGATTTTAGTTTTGAAGGTGCAGGAGTAAGGTGGTTAAGTGGGTGGATGGTTATCACACCGTAAGGTTTGATTTGAAAGTTCTGGTGGGATTATAACTTAAGTTAGGATGCCGTCTTATTCTTGGCAACACGATTTTTGGATAAAATCGGTAAAAATCAGAAAGCTTTAATATACCAATTGAATTCTTTAAAGAATAAGTTTTTGACACGTTTAAAATCGTTAGGCATGATAATATTTTATCATGCCTAACGATTTTAAACGTGTTACATATTCAGAGACACAGAGAGATAAACCGAGTTACATATTCATTTGGAATTATAATATGGAAAAGGTTTACAATTTTTTAGCTTTTAAAACCCAAAAAAAAACACAGGATATGGTGTGTTAGTCTTTAAAGAAAATATTTAAAACAGCAAATAGCTTTGACCGGCACCTATGAATCCCAAACATATTTGTTTAGGGCAATCAGGTAAATCATAAAACTTAAAAGTCATAATTTAAACATTTCCAAGCATTTTCTACAAATCACCCGGTTTAAAAACAGGACCTCCAAAAACAAATTAACTTCAGAAACACCTCAACCTAAATACCATCTCCCAAAATTACCAAGAATTACTGCAAAATCCACTTAAGTCTGTTTAAATATTTACAATTTTGATACTAATCTATCTAAACAGAGGTTATTTAACAAGTCAAATAGATTACCTCGATGAGAATAAGCCTTGTAGCAGCACAAACAATAAAATTAATTACAATTATTAAGGAGCAGACCCCAGAGGTTCCTAACAAGAAAATTCCCGTTTCTACTAAGATGGAAGATTCTGAGATGGTGAACCTAGCTTTATCAGAGTAAAATGTTTCTGAATTTCAAAGTTTATTCATTTCCGTCATGAATTCATGATTGCAAATGTTTTGTGCTAACGTACTGAAGATGTTTTAGGTTTTTACTTTTCTGTGTTGAAGAAAGTGATGAGTTTGAAAACTACTTAACTTAATAAAGGTGATTCTCATACGTATACAAGTTGTAACATAACAAACGCAAAACGTCCAGTGCTTATCGAGTTCTTAAAATTCACAAAAAAGAGACTGAACTTTTTATGGGAACTGATTCGATCAGCTGATTAACATGCATGGTAATATGTGCTTAAAAATATATTAATTTACGTGACGCATATATTAATTTAATTGTTCGCGAATAACTGTGAACGTGTGAGAAACTAACTAATAAACTAATAAAATCAGAGACCTTCTGTTCCCTGAAACCTCTTGTCATTGACCGCAATTTCGCGTCCAAAAATCATCATCAATTTATTTAGACCCAGTGTAGTGTATGTCTTCATCACCAATATTTTTTTATAATAGTTCTACCCTTAGATGAATATAAAAAACCTGTTACACAGCGGTGTAACTCCTCACGGAAAAGTAAACCTTTTGGCCGTCGGGTCCCGTGTCAATACTTAAATCAACACTTCCGGATCCGTCTCAATATTCAAATCTGTTGCCCCGACCTTCGCAAACAAACTTAGGTTTTGTTTTATTGCATTATTAGACTCGGAACCCTTTTATTTTGATTCGGGGGATGGCTAATATGAAAAAAAGGTGTTTCTGAAGGGTTCTTTTTTGGTTCGATATAAAAATTACACTGCCTTATAGTTACCTGTCAGGGTATTATTAGATGTTTATTTGGGAAGATATTTTTACTGTCAGATGTTCGAAAATTGGTAATCATCTTCATTATATTTAGACTTCAACCACTGCTGGGTTTATGCCTCTTTTTGCTTATAAAAAGCCTTACGCTTCTATTGCCACCTCACCCAGGAACTGCAGCAATGTCATCATCAAATATTTATTTGTCCCAGATACGTAGCGTGCTGGCCCAGTGGTGGCGGCCCCGACTTACGAACAGTTGGTCGTGGTTTCTTTGTGTAATTTATTTCATCACCACTGCTCTCAAAACGGTGAAGGAAAACATCGTAAGGAAACCGATATCTTAGAACCAAAAATTCAAAGATATGTGACATCTACCAATCCGCACTGGGCCCGCGTGGTGGATTAAAGCCCATCCCTCTCCTAGAGAGGAGACCTGAGTCCCTGCAGTGGGAACAATATAGGCTGATGATGAACTTAACGTGCATCCAATAATAAAAAAGACGATAAATATACAACGCATAACAGATATGATATTTACTTATAGTAAGTAAGTAAGTAAGTAATATTTATTTGTTTAAACATGGTGTACATATGATACATTACATGCAGGATAATAATAGGATACATAAGTTCTATCATGTTTAGCCACATGTCGCGGCGTACAAATCGGTTGGAAGAGATGGTGCGTAAACCGTGATTCTATTCAACCAAAAATGTCATTATATAAATTATGTAGAAAACACAAAAAATTTGTAACATAGAGTTGATATGAAAATATTCGTGTTTTATAGCAACACCATTCCCAAATGACGTAGTCCACATTTTATGACAGAACGTACTCATACACAATTTCTTTACGAATAGTGGTGAAACAGTGGAAACAGCTAATTTTAAACAAACACGCATCCGGACACGTATCCTTTGGGTACCAGTTATTTAGAATCGAGTAAACCCTACATTTGTACCAGTTATAATCTACTTTTATATTTGGACTAGCTGACCCGCGAAACTTCGTCTGCGTCACCTAAGAGAGAGAGTGGTTTTTAAGGAATAATTCCGTTTTTGCAACATTTTTCATTTATGCTTCGCTCATATTGGTCTTAACGTGATGTTATATAGCTTATAACCTTTCTCAATCCACAAACAAGACAAAAAAAAACAATTCCAACCAGTAGTTCCTGAGATTAGCGCGTTCAAACAAACAAACTCTTCAGCTTTATAATTTTAGTTTAGATTTAACTTCTCTAAATTCGAATCCTTTGGGGTCATACGAATGCTGGTACGTACATATAAATGAACTGCCGGGTTTACTGACGGTCGACCACTTTCAACCTTTAACTTAGGGCATTATAATCCGACTCTCCAACTATTTTGGTGTCGGCTTTTAGTCAAACTGGATGCAGGTGAATACCAGTGTATTATACATGGAGCGACTGCCTATCTGACCTCCACAGTCCAATGACTGGGTTATACGATACCCGTTGATAAGACAGGTTTTCGGGACACTATCGGTACCTACGTTACGGTTGGTTACCCATCCACGGACTAACCTAGGCAAGCGCGGCTTAACCTCAAGATCGACCCTAGCCACGAGCTCAAACCTTATAACTCAGGGCTGCATCCAGTTAGATTGGAAGCCGACCCCAACATAACATTGGGAAGTGCTAGGTAGAGCGTATCTAATGGCTCAGAATATGCCAAAAAACGCACTTTAGGAACGAATAAAAGCTCTAAAACTGTCCCCAATCCCTTTAATTCAACAAACATAATATTTGTAGACTACAAAAATAACCAACTCAAAATTAATGACAATTAGTTTCACAAAGCAACGAGGTTGCTGAAAAGCGAACTTTTAACTTAATAATTAGACCTGTACCTCAAACAAATACATTTAAACCCGTCACAATCACATTATGGAGTGTGGCTCACCTAACTAGTTATTTCCACACGGTATTTTAGCATTGTTTTCATACAAAAACAGCCTATTTATTCTCGTGTCCGCTGGCAAAGCATAACTAACTGAATTACTGCACCGTGGTGTTATAAGGGGCGGTGGTGCAAGGTGGAAGGTAGCGCGATATACAACATTGTTTTTAGTATATTTATAGTGTGTTAGGTTAAACTAGGGACATATTGAGGGATCGGAATCGAATGCTGAAAACCCTTTCAGTATTCGATTCTCGTCCCAAATATGTAAAAAAATCATAACCATAATTTGTGACGTAATTCTGCCATTACCTTGAACGCTCTCCAGCACTCACTACTCACTTTATTAGACGCGTCTTTTTCGCTACTGTCCTATGTCAATTTTCCGAAATATTTGGTATTGTTCTGTCTGTTATTTGTCAGTGTTTTTTTTTTCTTCATATTTTTATTAGTAGGTATTATGTAAGCATACCTTATTGCGGGTTTTAATGTCTCACGTTTAAACTAACATACTGTATTATAATCATCATTATTTCAGCCGAAAGATGTCCACAGCTGAAATAGGCCTACCCCAAGTGTCGCCACATTGACCGGTCCCGGTTTTACTTTACGCAAAACCTGTATATAGTTTGTACGGAATGACGGTGGCTGCTGGTCCATCAGTTCAAGGTCGCTCAGCGAGCTATGGAAAGAGCTATACTTGGAGTTTCTCTGAGGGATCGAATCCGGAATGAGGTGATCCGGCAGAGAACTAAAGTTGTCGACATAGCTCACAGAATAAGCAAGTTGAAGTGGCAATGGGCCGGCCATATCTGTCGCAGAACCGATAACCGTTGGGGTAGACGTGTTCTTGAGTGGAGACCGCGAATTGGCAAACGTAAGGTGGGACGCCCTCAGGCTAGGTGGAGCGACGATCTTCGCAGGGTGGCTGGTAGCAGCTGGATGAGAGTTGCCGAGGATAGAGAAAAGTGGCGTGCAATTGGAGAGGCCTATGTCCAGCAGTGGACTGCTATAGGCTGATGATGGAATGACGGTGACTAAAAAATCATCTTGTATATGCGCGACAGCTGAGCATAATATCATGGGTTCAATTCCTAAGTCAGGGCAATTGTCATTGGGTATTTCAATCAGGAATTTCACACTGTCTTGATTTAGCAAAAGAGGTGATAGACACCACTATAATACGAGAAATAGGGACCAACTAGTTCAGCCAGGTTTCAGGCTAGCTAAAGTAGACACATCTTTCATGGGGTACTGTTTAAAATGTTACAATAAAATACCCCCTCACATTCTTCAACTGAATGAGACGAAATTTAAATCTTGTATAAAACGCACACTATGTAGGCAAGCATACTATAAGTTGGGGGATTACATTGATGATAAAAATGCTTGGCTCAATGCTGGTCCTGCTCCACAACCATAGGGGCAAATAAATCTATTATCATGTGAAGTAATTGTAGAAGCTAGAGAAGATTGTAAAAATATCTTTGCGTTATTTAGATTCGATATCTTAATATTATATAATTGCATAGCACATGTGTGAGTACTATGTACTATAAAGCCACTTTTTACATTTAGTTATTTTTTTTTTTTAGTGACTTTGCCCTAGTGGCTGAGAGAATGTCATGCTCACTCAAATGTCTCGCTGATGGTGGCGTGTGTGTCGGATCATTTAGCTCCCTTCAAAATGGTTGAGCTGAATGGTGCTGATCCGTGCGTCATGTTCGTGAACGGGCGCTGTCAGTAGAGACTGGTCATCTCTTAGTTGCCATGGTACATTTTTTTTACTAGCTGACCCACGCAACTTCGTCTGCGTCACATAAATGTAGCTTACAACCTTTCTCGATAAATCGACTATCCGATCTAACTACCTTATTTTATACTTTATTAGAATATCTCATGTGAAGTTATTGTAGAGGCTGCAGAAGATTGTAATTATTTCTTTGCATTGTATAGATTCAATATCTTAATATTATATAATTGCATGGCACATGTGTGAGTACTATGTACTATAAAGCCACTTTTTACATTTAGAAATATTATTTTTAATGACGATGCCCTGGTGGCTGAGAGAATGTCATGTTCACTCAAATGTCTCGCTGATGGTGGCACGTGTGTCGGATCATTTAGTTCCCTTCAAAATGGTTGAGTTGAATGGTGCTGATCCATGCGTCATGTTCGTGAACGGGCGCTGTCAGTGGAGACTGGTCATCTCTTAGTTGCCATGGTTTATAAATATATACATTTTTTTTTTATTTGTTTATTATACCTTTTTACTCCGGACGCTCTTAACTTGCACGTCTTGCTACATAGTTCTCACATAATATACCATCTCAACATGAATGATGTAATGTACCAAGATTTTGTAACAATATTTTGATTTAAAAGAGTGTCCATGGAGTTTCTTGCCCGTTCTTCTCCATAGAGATCTACGCTAGGGAACTGGCAACTACAGTACTTTCACAAGTTATTATGCCTTGTGACTGTGACTGTAGCTTAGGAGTGCAATACGTTGTTTCGGGGGTTGCTGCGTCGGGTTGCGCGGCGCCGGATGTTACCGGCGGCGAGTGCTGTGGGTGCGGGGGCGCGCGGCGGCGCGTGCCGTGGTGGCTGGTGCGCGGGGCTCCGGGTCGCGGGGCGGCGGTTGCGCGTTGCGGCGTGCATTCGTTGTTCCGTGATTCGAGGTCTCGTGCATTCGTTGTTGCGGTGTGCGTCGCTGCGTGCTTTTTTGCTTGCAGTGTTCGTCGTTGCGGGCATTCGGCGGCGTGTGGTTCGGCGTGGTGGCTTTCGGAATGACGTATTGCACTCGTAGTTTTTCGTAGTTTTGTTTTATGAATTGTTCTTATGACATTCAAAAGTGCCAGTAATGGTTTAATTGAAATAAATGCTTTGAGTTTGAGTTTGAGTTTGAGTTTGTGCCCGACTGACGGCAATATGGCTCGCCCCCTGTTGTATGGAACAAACACATACGACGCGCAACGAGAAATGTGGTATATAGGTACTCTTAGGTACACCTTTGTCTAATCCTTCGGGTATTAGTAACGTACTAAAAATAGAATTCCAGAACAAAATTGAAATCCGCTCTCGCTCCTCCGTTACGCCAAACCGGCGCAGTCATTAAATATTCACCACACCGCGCGGCGCACTGAAAGCTAGACATCCCACCTCTGATAACGACTTATACTTTTAACGAAGATATGTGTGACCACTGTATGACGTTCTGATATCACACTACTCCTCATGCATAAGCAATGCAACTTGTATTTATGATAATATGGTAGAAAGAAGTCAAGAAAAAGAAGATAATAAATCAAGAAGTCAATAATAACAGTCAAACAGTTGATTTTTAAGGTTAAGCAGCGCTCGCCGAGGTCGGTCTGTGGATGGGTGACCATTCACTACATGCCGAGCTTTTGTGAAGCAGTTTGTCTCGGCTGCCATTTGCAAATCTTTCGCAGTCATAGGTGGTATGCAGTGGCCTGAAAGTTTGACAACCAGTTTTACCAAGAGTGCATGATCTCGTATTACCTACCCCTATTGAGTTGTGGAAGTCAGATAGGCAAATGGCGAATGTGAAACATTTATCTCTATTAACATATATAACTCGTTGTCAACACAACACGTTGTTCACGCTGTAGTGCTAGTATCTTCGTTTTATTAGTATAAATTGTTTAGTTCAAGACAACATTTATGTATACGCGGTGGCACATCAAGTTCTACACATTCCCAGTATAATACGGCTTCGCTTTGTTTAGGTCTCCTATACAATGAGAATTCCGCATATACTGCTTATTTATAGCCTAATTGATCGCCATGCATTCAGGATAGAGTGAGGACAGAAACTAATACGATTCAGACAGCACAAGTTTGTTTTTATGGTCCAAAGCTAGTAAAGATCAATCCTATTTCAGTGTCACAGCTTTCAACTGACTGACTGACTGATAAAGATCTACAAATGACCGCCAGAACCAACAGTTAGCGTGTTTTAGAAAGCACGGTATTGTTACGGTATTGGTATGGGATAAATAAAAGCACTCCCAATTGAACACACGAAATAACTTTATTACTCGCAAAACACCTAAACGCAATCGCAAATCACTACTGAACACTATATCGCACTAGATATTTCTTAGAACCCTTCGTTGTCTCGCTTGAAAGTAGACTGACTCGCTTCGTCCTCTCACTGTCCTTTTATACCACAAACACACAAAAGATATTCGAGACAATTCCCTATTATTCCATAAAGCATTCACAAAAAAAAAATAACAAAAAAAAAAGTTGAAATAACCAACAAAGAAGAAGTTAATTTACGCCGTCGAAATACGGTCGAAATTAAAATGGCAAGTACCGCTGACGCCGGGCGCGGACTAACTACCTACAGAATGTAAGTAGGTACCTACTAGAATTCATGCGTACTTCTCAGTTATTAGCGAGGTTTCCCGAAGATTCTAGATGACTGACGAAACAGTATGTCACACACAGTCCGGACTAACCTCAACAAGCACATTTTCACCTTGAAGTTCAAATTTTGTGATATCATTTAGCCACCAGCTCCTCTCAATAATAATAATTTATATTATCAGCTTTACAGAGCTGTTTTTCTTATAAATCCCCTCTCAATATAGCGCTAAAGAGCTTTATTTCTCGTATACATCGGCCATGTTTGTCGCCTGTACCCAACGTTGTCACGCTCCGAATGCGAGGCGACGTGTTAAAAGAACCGTGGTTATTGTTTATTGGCGCTCGGCGGTAAACACCCGTTAAGGTACGGTTCTCACACGCGAGCTCTTGATCGTAATCACGAGCTTTTGTTTGCCCTTTCTTTTTCAGCGCCGCTAAAACTGGGAAACCAGTAGGTTATAAGTTTTGAGTGTGAATGTGAATTGCTTTAAGAGTAGGAAGCCAACGATAACTGTGAAAGATGATATGGAAGAAGAAGATAATACAGGGTGTAAATAAACCGTTCACACATACGTCACCCAAGCATTCTGTACATCAAACTAAGTAAAAAAATGTTTGCTGAAAAAACGATTTTTTTTTGGGGTAAAAAAAATATTTTACGGTAAAATTCGATGTAGGACTCTTAAAACATTGTGCTAGTGGATGCTTTGAATAGTAAAAGGGTCATGGAGGTAATTTGAGTAAAGTTACAACCTGAAAAACTAGTATTTACAAAAACAGCTGTGCAAAATTTGGAACTTTGACCCCCAATATCTCCGTAACTAGCAGGATCCTAGGTATAGTCTAAACAAAAAAAATGTCGCAGTGGTGGGGAGAACAACTGCTCTTCGTTTGAGTTAAGTGTACTTTTACACCTCTATGCTACGCCGTTATTAATTATGGATGTTTACTGACTTTAAAAAATGTGATATTTAAGTCCGTCTGTAGATTATCGAAAAATATTAGATACATATTTTTTTGTTTTATCAAATAAATAAAAATTAACGAAGATACAACGCGTCAAAGATTTGAGTGGGGGTTGGTGACGTCACTGACCGCTAAAAATGTCATACTAATTGTCTTAGAGTATGACGTCACACGAGTTTTAAAGCACTGTATCGTCTTCATTGTTTGTTAACGTGAAAAAAGGAAAAATACGTGTCCAATATTTTTTGGTAATCTCTATGACGGACTAATAGATTTTTTTTGTTAACAACCATATTGAGATAGCATGAATACCTTTTGCAATTTATGTAGCATGTCGGAAAGAGAGGTCAGTGACTGGAAAGTGGTTGTGTATACCACTTTTTACCCGACTGTGGCGAAGCCCAAAAGGAGGGTTATGTGTTTGGCGTGTATGTATGTATGCCCGTTTCTTTGTTCCCTCATAACTCCTAAACAAGAAGAGAAGAAGAAATTTGAATAAAATATACGTCTTTAGATTCGTCTTGATGGCGCGAGCATCACTGGCTACATTAAAATTAAAAGAAATTTGCGGATTTTGGGGGCCATATCGCGGATTAAAAAAAAAACTTTTTCAATTACCATCGAGTAGGGTATCAAAATGAAGGGTTTAAGAAGGAGATTACAAAAATATAAGACACTTATATGTTTAAAAGAAATTCAAAGTCACAAATCCTATAAACAAACACAAAAGTTAAATCATCTGCGAAGAATTTTACGCGACCAAGGAAAGAACAAACACAAAAGAACCAAAAAGTTGGAAATCAAAAAAAGTAGTTAAAAACTAAAAAACCAGGCGGGGTTCATATATGAATATTAAATTATGAAATGAAATGAAAATAGAATGGACCCCGCCTGCTTCCAAGTTTTATTAAATTTAAAATGTGCTTGTTTTTTACTTTTCACTTTTTTCAGTCGGGTTTTTTAGTTTTTAACTACTTTTTTTTATTATTGTCTTTAGTTGTGTGGTGTTATGTAGTTGGTTGCCGTGCTATGCGCACGTGATGCGGTAGAATGAGAAAATTGCACTGAGATATTTTTGTAATGGATTATCTGGTAGTAAAGGAAGTGTCTGATTAGATGATGCTAAGTAGCCCAATGGAGAAGAATGGAAGAAGACCGCACAGAAGGCGGTTGCGCGTTGCGGCGTGCATTCGTTGTTCCGTGATTCGGAGACTCGTGCATTCGTTGTAGTGGTGTGCGTCGCTGCGTGCTTTCGTGCTCGCAGAACTCGTTGTTGCGGGCATTCGGCGACGTGTGGTTCGGCGTGGTGGCTTTCGAAATGACGTTTTGCACTCGTAGTTTTGTTTTTATGAATTGTTCTTCTGACATTCAAAAGTGCCAATAAAGGTTTAATTTAAATAAATGCTTTGAGTTTGATATGAATTGAGATAAGAGTAAGAGAATGATAATTATGGTTAGATAAAGATTAGGTTCTTGTCATTCAAGAAGGTACATTTGCAAATGTTTCGGATCAGCATGATTTTGTACAGGCACAAATCTATACTAATATTATAAAGCTGAAGAGTTTGTTTGTTTGTTTGTATGTTTGTTTGTTTGTTTGAACGCTAAGATCTCAGGATCTACTGGTTGGACTTGAAAAATTCTTTTTGTGTTGGGTAGTCCATTTATTCAGGAAGGCTTTAGGTTATATATCATCACGCTACGACCAATAGGAGCGGAGCATAAATGAAAAATGTTGCAAAAACGGGAAACGATATTCCTTATTGAGAGCTTCCGTTGCGTGCGCTGCGAAAATGGTTTAAGTTATGCAAACATTGTGTATTAAAGAAATTTTCTTCTTTAAGAGTTCTACGAAAAAGTCCGCGACAGCATATATCTATCTACTAAGATTGACTCACTGTAACCCTTTTTTACTATCGAAATGTTAGGTTAAATAGAATTATTTTTTGCGAAGCTTATTTAACCCATATGGTATTAATCTATATCTAAAGAAATATGTTTGTTAGAAAGGAAATTTAATATAGAATATTTGTTCCCTTTCCTCTATATAGTTTGAACAAATACCTTAGAAGATATCGCAATGTTAAAATGTACGCGCGACAAAATAATTACGCGGTCCGGCCTCCGGGATTTTTTTTTTTCTTCTTTATTTAAGGGATTTTTGTACACAATTGCGACGATGTCAATCCCATCGTGCTTTTACAAATATTTACTTACTTCCTAGACTTATTTAACTTATAAACTACCCCAAACCTTAATCAAATTCCTTACCTAATAAAAGTGTATAATATTTTTGCTGCTTCAGATGTAGGCTTAGCTAAAATACCATGGAACATTCCTCCGAGAAATTCAAATTCAAGTTATTTACTGCACCATAATATTTACAAGGTGTTTTTGTATATTGTTTTGTGAGTAGTGGTGGCCCAGTGGTGGCGGTCCCGACTTAAGAACAGTTGGTGGTGGGTTCGAACCCAGGCAGGCGCAGAACATTTTGTAATTTATTTCATTACCACTGTTCTCAAAACGGCGAAGGAAAACATCGTAAGGAAACTGGCATATCTTAGAACAAAAAATTCGAAGATATGTGACATCTACCAATCTGCACTGGGCCCGCGTGGTGGATTACAGCCCATCCCACTCCTAGAGAGGAGGCCTGAGTCCCTGCAGTGGGAACAATATAGGCTGATGATGATGATGATGAGTGTATATTTAACAGTAAGAGATAGGTAGGTACTAATAGTAATTCTCACTTTAATAGTGTAAAATCTAAGGTTCTATCTTATATTATAGAAAAAGAATTTTCAAAGTCGTCTGAGTAATTTTTGAGTTAAATCGTCACAAACAAAAATCTAATATTTCCTATATTAGATTTTGGTTTGTGACGATTTAACTCAAAAATTACTCAGTCGACTTTGAAAATTCTTTCAGCATTAGAAAACTAATTGAAAAAATATTACTATGAATAGTCGAGTCGATCTATCGAGGAAGGTTGTAAGTTATACATGTATTATTATGACGCAGACGAAGTTGCGTGGGTCAGCTAGTGTTTAGATAAACCCACTCGGTTAATTGAAGGTCGATGCCACCTGCAGCTGATGCAGCCTTAAGTATGTGTAGTAAGTAGGTAATCAAATTTGGCTATTTAAAGCTAGCTTCTCAAGGTCCGTGATATCGCGGACGGACGCTCACCAGCTCACACGGCTCACCGTGGGAAGGGTCTCGTCCGTGGTAGCACAAGACATCTGTGGCGGTAGTCCAGTATCCGTCACGAGGCAGTAACTTCAAAGGTGCGGTAATGAAGCTAATCAAAATATTTGCATAGACCGACACGCATTGTTGAAAGAGCCTATGTGCGTTGTTCGTCCTTTCTTCGGTGTTCCTCTATTCTTAAACCCCTCCACATTAAAAATCAACATTTTGCCACTAAAATAACAAACATCCAACCAGTAATTACAAGTAAGTATTTCCAAGAACACCTCTATTTAACGTTAAATAATCAAAGATTTTCGCCTCGTGTGCTACGAAGCCACATTTCAGTTTCTCGCTTGGAAACCGCACATTAAGCCGCACTTACATGCGAGACGTATTCACGGAACGTTTTTGAAATGACACGTTTCGCCACAGAGTAAAATATGTAATAGAACAATAGGGGATCGGACTGAGTCAAAAAACAATGATTCTAATTAGTCCGTCAGTTAGATTATCGAAAAATATTGGATACGTGTTTTTTGTTTTATCAAATTAATAAAAATTTACGAAGATAAGATGTGGTTGTTACATCATTTGTAGGTAAAAAATGTACTATCTGACGTTTTCGAAGAGTTCACGAGTTTTCGAAGCACTGTATTGACTTCATTTTTTGTTTATATGAAAAAAGGAAAAATACGTCTCCAATATTTTTTGGAAATCTATCTGACGGTCCAATTAGTTTCTTTTTGTCCGATCCCCTATTTCCGTCTCTCTTTAAGGAAAAGGGGTCCATTATTTGCCCAAGTCGGCCATCGTGGTGAAAGGATTAGCCAATCGACAGAAGTCGATTGCCTAGGGTGCGCTGGACGTATCAGAGAGTAGAAGAATACGTCACTCGCGAAAGCCTCTCGTCTCTCATCTCTCTCTCTTGTGCCTTTCTCCTAGTTGGAAATCTCTAAATAGACTCCGAACCCAAGTCGGCCGTAGCAAAGACAATATCACTTCAGATGGGGGTTCATCGATTGTTCAGATCTCAAGTGTGATTGCGGCGTATCTCTTCAGACAACAACCCACCTTCCATCTTGCACTGCATGCCCTGACACCTTCACACTTGACGATCTAATGACTGCATCAGCGAGCGGAGTTCGCATAGATGAATATTGGGTCAAATTTATTTTATTTATTTAGTGAAGATTTCAGACTTCTACCGGCTAAAAGCCATCCATGCTCCTTCTTAGCCCTTTGTATTCAGGCCGCGGTATCTTTTTCGAACAGCCCGCAGCCCCGACGGGCTGCGGGACGGCGCTTTTTTTTTTTTTTTTTTTTTTTTTACTGTTTTAGTGAGATAAAGTTTTTGGGACCGGAAACACAGATATACTAAAATTCAAGCAAACATTAAGTAATTGGTCTACTGTGAACAATTTCCTCTGTGGCCTCCCAGACACATGGAACGTGTAATTCTGTTGAAATATTAATATATGCGTGGTCTAGTCGCAACCGTGTCATACTTGACTAATATCAATCTTGGAATGTTATTACTGAAGATATTCCTTGATATTACAATGTCTGGTACGAAATTGAAGAGTGTAAAGTAAGCCTTAGGCCTCATTTACGGGGACGCGGGGCGTCGCGCGGCACGTTATGATATTTTAATTCAAGCACATGGCGAGGTATGAAAACGGTAACGATTTTACGAGAAGCGATTTTACGCCCGCTCGTTTAAAATGCAGCGTTTGTTGCGGTGTACCCACCTCTCAGTAAATGAATTAATTGTACGCGAATAGCCTTATGCACGCGCCGTTCGACGGCCCGCGTCTCCGTAAACGAGCCCTAAAGGTTACAAGGACTGTAAAAAGAAACTCAAGTCGACCGTAGCAAAGACAATGCCATCAGATGGAGTCGTGGGGCTTAAGGGACTGAGACCGCGGTGGACCGCGGTCTCAGTCCCGGGAGGATTCCATCCAAAATATAATACATTCCAAATTACAGCTTTCTAGTAATAAGAGTCTTTGAAATATAGTGCGAACAAACGGACGGACATACAGACAAACGGACATGACGAAACTATGGGTTCAATATTGACTACGGAACCCTAAAACCTACCATTACCTAAAACCACCATTCACCTAAAAAATCTCAATTTTACATTTTACCTGGTCAGTCTAGGACTGGTAACCATTTTATACGATACGATATTTACTTGGCCGTGGACTGATCACGACAATCCAATTACTGACGGATACCAATTAATGTCCTTACTAACGTTACATTAGTAGTTGAGATATATTGCGAGTTTGTAGCGACAGGAGTTGACGAAAAACCCTAGTGCTAGACGGTCGATGCAGGGGCACCCTGAGGTTCGTTTAGTTAGGTTCCTTTAAACCCTGCAGACAGAAATAGGACAGACCTGCTGCGATATGATACTTACTGATAAAATATAAACAAAATAAAAACTTATACAGACAGAACCATACCAAATATTTCGGAAAAGCAACCCTTGCGCTTATCACAGATAATGTGTGCGGGTTAATAAGTGTTACGAGTAGGTATATAATCCATTCATATTTTAAAACTGGCGTAGGACAATGGCAAAAAATAAACTTCTCTAATAAAGTGAGATCTGGAGAGCTCGCATTTCATAATTACGTCACAAATGAAGGTTATAGTTTTTTACATAATTATTTGGGACAAGAATCGAATATTGAATACCCTACTTCAATATGTCTCTCGTTTAACATAACTCACTGTATATCAGTAACTGTGCCGTGTGAGTGTGTGTACTGTGCTGTGTGTGTGTGTGTGTGTGCGTGTGTGCTGTGTGTGTATGTTACATAATGTAGAGACGGATTGACCTCTCTCTGTGACACAAAATCATTTAATTTTAATAATTAATTAAAACAAACAATGGAATTGTCAAAACAACTGTATGATGATTGGGTTAAAATCTATGTGTCAATAATGAATAATTAAACGCCACCAAAACATGAGTATTTTATTGTGCTGTCTATCTAATAATTGATTTATTTCAATACAAAATTGTTGATTTATTGTGCTTATTAATATTTTGTAGTTGATCTGATTATTATGATATTTTTCTGACCACTGACGTTTTAAGCAATGTTTCGCGGTACGGCAAAGGAAGTTTCTTGAGGTTTACGGAAATGACCCCTTTGCGATTACAAACGTGATGTTATATTAAAAGTAATTGAAACACATCTATTCGAGTACATATAAAATCCACCAGCTTGCTTACGCCTACGTAGAGGATTAGACATGGTTTAAATTAACCCTTTACGCAGCCGTCAACCGAGCATTCTGTACATCAAACTAAGTACCCCTACGCAAAAATTTTTGCTGTGAAACGACTTTTATTTTTGGGGCCAAAAGTCCTGGGGTCATATTCTTGGGGTCATGGAGGTAATTTAAGTACCTAAAGTTATAACCTAGAAAACTAGTAAGTATTTACAAAAAACAGCTATGAAAAATTTGGAATTTTGACCAATGTCTCCGTAACTAGGGGGTTCCCAGGTATAATCTAGAACAAAAAAATATCGCAGTGGTGGGGAGAACAAATGCCCGTCGTTTGCGTTAACGGTACTTTTACACCCTATAAGAATATCTCCCAAACTCAAAAAAAAAATACTTAAACAATTACAGGCACATTTGAATGTCATAAAAATAAATAAAACGAAGCTACAGTCACGGTAACAAGGCATAATAACTTGTAAAAGTCCTGTAGTTACCCATTCCCTATTAAAAAGATCTCTATTAGAAAGAATGGGCGAGAAACTCCATTACCTCTCTTTTCTTCTAACAGAGAGCCGTACGTGTCCAGTTGTAGAAACATTATTTAGGCTGATGATGTAATGTTGTAGAAGGTACAGTCAGACCCACAACATACTAATAACTATTACCCAACCGCGTCGCGACTGTACCCAATTTATCTACTGATTACATATTCACGTCTCTCACAGGGCTGGCATTTACTTTAAAGTTATTGGGTATTTTGTTCAAAGGCCTGTCAAGTTCTAGAAGTTCATTTATGTATGTGACGGGATAGAATTGAATATTGCCTAGGTAGGTAAAGTACTTTTTCTTGCAGACTTATAGTCAGCCTAGGGCTTATAATTGGTTAGAGTAGCGTGGTTGTTGTTAGGTGGTTTGATGACTTCTAAAACCTAGTAGGATAAAAAGATACATACCTGTTACAACTGTCAAAGATCTACGACTGACAGCCGAAACCAAAGGCGTGACGTGCTTTCCGAGGCACGGATGAAACTCGGTATGAAATGAGTAGTTACCGACCCGCGAACCAAACTAATAGCCTGCAGAGCGGGATCGCCGGATCACTCGGATGAGTGGCTGTTATTATTTAGTTACTCGAATAGGGTGGTTAACAAAAAAAATCTAATTAGTCCGTCATATAGATTAACAAAAAATATTGGACACGTATTTTTTCTTTTTTCACGTAAACAAACAATGAAGACGATACAGTGCTTTGAAAACTCGTTTGACGTCATACTCTAAGACATTAGTATGACATTTTTAGCGGTCATTGACGTCACCAACCCTCACTCAAATCTTTGACGCGTTTTATCTTCTTGAATTTTTATTGATTTTATAAAACCAAAAATACGTATCCAATATTTTTATTTTTCTCTTTGGTAAATTGATCCCACTCGGATGGGACCCGCGGGTCGAATCGACCGAAACCATTTTTGAATTGGTCAACTGGACCCGCTGTCAAATTTAATGAGCTGTATAGTCAAGTAGTAAAGTTTTTTTTAACCCACGACGGAACGGAAAAGGTATATGCGTTTAGGGTAAGAGGTTGTTTGTTTGTTAGTGCGCAAATGAATCTTTCCATTTGACTCCAGAACGGTTTGACCGATTTATATATGGTTTTCTGTAATAAATTTGTGATGTGAACCATTGAACGGCTTAGAGTCCTCAATTCACCTGGGAGATATTAGTTTCACCCTAGGTAAATTGAGGGCTGGGTGTCCTCAATTTACCTGGGGTGAAACTAATATCATGGTAATTTAGTGTCCTGTATTCACCCGGTTGATATGACCCAGTATTTTAGTTGATTATTATTGTTTGACGATTTATGCAACTACAACGTGCATTTGTATTATTTTAAATAAGCAGGGACAAGTAGGAAAAAAAAAAGATAGTCGAGTCCCACAAACTACCAAGGGAGTAGAAGTAGGCAGGAAGTGTTGAAAACTGGAATTAAATATTTCATACTGCACAGGATGTTAGTAGAAATGTGTAGATTTGATTATTAAATGAGAATTCTAATAACATAAAGTATGCAATAGTGACACTAATAATTCACCATTCTGGCCTCCTGGTAGTTTGTGGGACTTTACTATCCTGGTTTTCTATCTCAAAAAAAGTGTATGGTATTAGAAGGGCATAATATAGATTTGATTTAAAGATTACAATACCTCCTATCTACTTCTTTTCTCCTGGTAGTTTGTAGAACTATACTACTATCCTTTTTTCTCATCTACAACAAAAAAAATGCCTGGTATTTGAAAAGTACATAGATTTGATTTAAAGATTTCAATTTCCAATACCTCCTTCCTACTTCTGTTCTCCTGGTAGTTTGTGGTACTTGACTATGTTGAATACAGGACACCAAATTAGTGTCCTCAATTCACCTGAGTGAAATGAGAACACTAAACCGATTGAACAATGCCGATGAGCACTTAAATACTAAATACAACGAGTATCAGCGAAACATGGTGTATCATTTTTATTCCTCCTTACATTTTTTAACACATTTGTACTCAAATTTGAATTTCGATGCAAATATTGATTTATCTTTAACAGCGGGTCCAATCGACCAAAGAAAAGTAATGTAAATAATGTAATTGGTAGATTCATCCCGCGGGTCCCATCTGAGTGGGATCAATTTACCAACGAGACCTAACAGACGGACCAATAAGAATCTTATTTTTTTAAGTCAGTAAACATCCGTCTTGGTAAGAACAAAAATGACAGACTGGCTACGAATAACGAACACTGAGACACATATTATAGTAAGATTTCTATTAATGTCCGCTTGCAGCCGGCTTACAATCTGTCTGATCCTTAAGTATTAAGGTATGGAGCTGCCGTGTCTAAACTCACGTCCGTAATTTGTTCGTACTGACGACCGATCCTAACTTGAAAATCCTGGAAAAAAAATTGCGTAAACCGAGTAACGACCAACCCTGAAAAGCAAAGTCCTGTTTAAACTCGACGTGTTGGTGTAGGTCCTCTCGCCCGCTCAGAATAGCGGCTGACAGCCTTACAGCGGCCATTGCCTTCTACCTTCGTTTGTATGCTATATTTAGAGTAACGAACGAAACTTTCTTGATAGACGTGGTCGAAAGGTAGTATCACACTAATATTATAACTAATGGCACTAATATTATAAAGGCGAAAGTTTGTGTGTGAGTGTGTATGTTTGTTACTTCTTCACGCAAAAGCTACACAACGGATTTGAATAAAATTTGGTACACAAATATTTTATAACCTGGATTAACACATAGGATAGTTTTTATCCCGATTTTATCTCACTGTGGATAATTTTCGAGTTGTAGCGGGGGAAGCCGCTGGCAACACGTGGTGGGATATAATTATGTAGTACAATACTGGAGATCATTGTACTTCTGAAAATTCGATTAGATTTATCAAACATTAAATTCGTTAACCGCTTGACTTTGACGTATAAACGTCAAAGTGAATAGACCAATAGGTAACGGACGTCTTTAAATTATTATTACTTTTCTACACAATTAAAAATAAAGATCCAGTAGGTAAGTTAGTAAATTAATATACTCTCCAACGCTTGAGCGATAGAACTAGTTTCTTTTCCTAACCCTAAAGCCGAACAATCCAGAAACTTCTGGAACTCCGTAGGTACTAACCTGACACCTCCCGTCGATGCACATGTCCAGACTGCCCGGCCGACAGCGGGTGCCGTCAGATACCCTGGCTGCTAGAACTGCTACCACCACGCGGTCTTCATCGTCGAGGGACACCGTCTGTAAAGTAGGGTGAAAGTTAAAACATTGTTGATATTATGGTGTTTTTTTCGAGGCGTGGAGGAAACTGCGTTTGCAATATCTGGTCATCTATTCACGGACCAACTCAGACTAGAGCGGATAACCTAATCAAGTCGCTTGGCTGCTAGTGTTAAGGCACCAGCTCCTCAAATTGTCTGTCAATCTAGCATGGTGGAGATATTCATCTAGTCTTATTCTCAAAAGTAAAATTTACAGAGTACAGTAAAGTTATGTTATCGTTTACGTAGGAATTTTAAAAGTGAGTAATGCAAAATCGTGTCTAATTCATGTGGTTGTTTATATTTTACAACATCGACACTTAAATAAAACGACCGTCATTCAAATTAGCGACGTTGCATTTTTTTTCGTTGGCAAACATGTGGTCGCGCCAACAGGGGCGGCTTTCCGATTTTCCGAAAAAAGAAGTGGTAAATTAAATGAATGCAGAATGCGATTGATCGGTTTATTTAGGACGCGGAGTACAGGTATAGAAGAGGAGGGAAAGCTATTCTTTGACACCTCCATTTTTGGCTTAAATTAGAAGGTAACTGAATTAATTTGGCCAAACTTCAAACTTCTCGAATAGCTAAGATCATTTGCTCTCAGAATACTAAAACTGCCCTTAAATCTAGTTACAATTTCCTCTGACTGAAGCCAAGTTCATTTTTAAACTTTCTCTTAATACTAGACTGGTATTTTAAAGTGGCTTTCAGCTTTGCATTATGTATGTTTCAACGTTCAAGTTAAAGAAGATTTTGTCACTTTTATTAGTTTCTTTTACAGAATTGTTTTTTGGGTTCCGTACCACACTTGGCAATGGAACCCTTATATAATCGCTTTGTTGTCCGTCTATCAATACCCTATTTCTGAGGAACGTGTGGAGGTATCTAGGCGAGTACTTGATACTAATTACAACGGTCATATTTTTTGATCCCTCTAAGGGTCATCAGATAATATGACCGTCTTTTTTACATATTGTGCGATTTCAAAATGGAATCAAATTTTATTGAGTACTCTTAAATTAGTAATCGTAAAAATTAGTAATCTTAAATATTATGTAGTGATCTGAACATACCGGTTCCGGACTCTGTCCCGAATGCTGCGGTACGCCCCTGCAAGTTAGCGCGCAGGGCTCTGCATCATCCCGGTGCGCTCTCCAGTGGAACAGTTCCCCCCCATAGGGGGTGTCGTCATGTGCGCCACATTGCTGCTCGCGCCAGATGTCCTCTTCTAACAGGGATATGTTGCCACGGCATGGCTGTGGGAGAAGGAAATTAAATAAGATTTTTTTTTTCTTTTTCAAAAAAACTTTGCCCCTAGAAATTTCTCCTGTATCGTGGGTGCGTTCACAAACTCACATACACTAACATCCAAACCCGGAACAACTATCTTTGTTCCGTGCGGGGATCGAACCCGCGACACGTAGTGCAGCAGTTTGATCGCACAGCCACTGCGCCAACCGTGACGTCAAAAATTGAAGAATATGAGGCAAATCGTATGACTGCAAGACTTCTTCAATTTAGAATAGAATTGAGTACGCAAAGCGATTCTCACAGGAAACCGCTTGTTCGTGCGGTCGAGCGTTGAAGATCTTCGTTGTATGAAACCCGTTGATGCAAAACTGTCAGTAAACTTAAAGAATAGTAAAGCCTCGTATAGAATTTGTGGAGGTCGGAATACCCTAGGGTTCTGTTTGAGTATGTAGCTCATGACCTTACTTAGTTATACCCTTCACAAGGACACACGCCAAAAAGTAATTTTATTTACTACAAGAACTAATTTTATTTTAATTCTTGTAGCAATTATAGTTCCGATTACAAACAAATTATAACACTTGAGGTTATAACAGGACAAGCTGTGACTAAGTTTAATAATAACAGACGTTTTACGCCCTGCTCACGACCTCTGATGATGTGACGCGATTTTCATTTGTTTTGGTGTTGGTTCGTGACACTGCGATAAAGTGCTTATGCGACTTTGGGAGCAAATGATAGTCTGGCCTCTCGGTAGCTGTCAGATTTTGGTGTTCGAAGATGAGTTGCTACTTCATCATCACCTAGCCTATTCCCAACTAGGTGGGTTGGTTTTGAAGGATCAATTCTTTATATCTCAAATTTAACGATGATTGCTAACTCAAACTCAAAGCATTTATTTAAATTAAACCTTTATAGGCACTTTTGAATGCCAGAAGACCAATTCATAAAAACAAAACTACGATTTGCTTATTGCTATAATTTTAATAGATTTTATTCTGATAAGTGTTCGGTTCAACCGTCCAAATCGAATACCTTCATTCTGCCTCGCTTTCAAACGTCAAAAATGTCATACAGTTTTGTCATAATTAACTCTGTTTCGATTGGTTTCGATACAAATAAATAATCTATTTAAAATTCAACTCGGATACAACAATAAATACAAAGATTTTTTCTGTATTGGTTTTTATAGATTGGGGGTGGGGTGCAATAGAGCCAGAGTAGGGATGTTTACTGACTTAAAAAAATGATTCTAATTAGTCTGTCTGTTAGATTATCAAAAAATATTGGGTGCGTATTTTTTGTTTAACCAAATCAATAAAAATTGACGAAGATAAAACGCGTCAAAGATTTAAGTGGGGGGTTGTGACGTGACTGATCGCTAAATAATGTCATACTAATGTCTCAGAAAATGACGTCACACGAGTTTTCAAAGCACTGTATCGTCTTCATTGTTTGTTTACGTGAAAAAAGAAAAAATACGTGTCCAATATTTTTTGGAAATCTATCTGACGGACTTATTATTATTTCCATTACAAAGATTATATTTCAAATACTAGCGGACCTCGTCGTCCTGCCCGGACAGCAGCTTCACCTACATGGTCCAATTGTAAATCTAAACCATTCTCGAATCCACTTGAACACATACGAAAATTTTCATCAAAATCGAAGTGACGAAGAGTTCAGTGACAAACACACGTTCAGAAGAAATATAAAGATAAAGATTTACTGAATTTACCAATATATTGTATTCATGTTTGCATACTGGATAGGCATATATAAATACCCACACGTTGGCCAAATTAACCTTACAGTTTCCAGTGTAACCTACCAGCTGAATACCAGTATTTTACATGGAGCGACTGCCTACAGGTACCTTGGTAACATTGGGTAACATATTTTTGAGCTACTGATGATCTATAACTAATGACAACCAGGAGCAACAGTAGCTTAATGGACTTTCCAAGGCACGGAGCTTGAGGTAACTTGGTACGTAATACGTGGTCACCCATCCACAGAATCAAATCAAATCAAATCATCTTTTATTTGTTATCATAGGTAAAAACAAGTACAGATCTTAATGTTTGACTAACAGTGCGCTATGTTATGCCAGGAGGCGTACAAATATGGTGGGCAAATTTAGCTGAGGATTACAATTATTTTAGGTACTTACTAAAATATTTGAAAGACATCAGTATGATATTAAATTAGAAAATAAATGATAAATTACATATTGTTTACTGCTCCCAGTAAATGTTGTCAGACCCAAATGAAGAATTATTAATATGTCAAAAAAAAAAAAAATATATATATATTTATAACTAACTAACTACTACTTTATATGTATGTCAGATTAATAAAAATGTCAAAGTTATTTAATGTCACTATTAATATTTGTCTCAATTTATCTCAAAGTAATAATAAATATAATTCTAAATTAATTCGTCATTTAAGTATTCGTCAATAGTATAATAACATTTGTCATAAGAACAATTTAATTTTTTTCTTAAACTGTGTAAAATTTTATTATAGATGCGTGGAGCCATACCAAGGATACTTTTTGTTACTAATGCAGTTTTACATTTGCAAGTACTCAAAGCATTTCTGTACTGTCTACGAATTGGAACATTTCGTACCATTGACATTTTTTCAAAAAGGTTGGGATTTGTTCTGACGAAGATAGTAATTTCTAATATGTATAACGCCGCTAGCGTAAGTATTTTTAACGATTTAAAGTACGGTGCACAGCTGTCATCTGTTTTCAGACTACACATGGCTCTAATCAGCAGAAGCGACAGTTGTCACCGTGCCCTGGATGTACAGCCCACTCCCAGACTTAGAGAGGATACATGTATCCCAGTAGTGGAATTAATTATTAACGGACGTAGCCATCGCCACACGGCACAATGTGTATCGATTGAGCGTGTCGTGTAAGTCATGTGGTGAACTGAAATGTAACGAATGATTAACTTTAAGTATAGTATTATAGTTCATTATATGATTAAACTTAAAAGATTGTAGAATAGTAGTTATTACAACGGAGTTGCTAAAAGAAATTCGATTCGTTTGCTATCGTAGAAGTAAATCTTGAACACGTACATTATATCGGACTTCAAAGGCGGTGCGCGCCAGCGCGACATAGTGCTGGGATCACGTCAGCGTTCGGATATTTGCGGATATCGTCAGATATTTTTTTTTCACAATATTTTTTTAGTATAAAAAGTTTTCTGTTAGGATTAGTGTTTGTACCAACTTATTAGTTTATTTTAGAAATTGTAAATAATAGAGTAAACTAATTTAACAAAAAAGTTAAATTAGTCCGTCAGATAGATTTTCAAAAACTAATGGACACGTAGTTTTTCTTTTTTCACTTGAACAAAAGATGAAGACGATACCTACAGTGCTTTGAAAAGTCGCGTCAAGGTGAGTGACGTCGGCCGCGGGTAGTCCTCTGGTTATCGCGGCCTCGACATAGAGGGCGAAGAAGGAACATGGGTGGTTTTTAGTCAGTAGAAGTCTGACACTTCCTTTCGCTCTGCCCAAGCGGGAGGGATTATTCGATGATTTTACACCCTAAAAAAAAAAAAAAGGTGTGTGACGTCACACGGTTAGTAGGTACTTTTTACCCACAAAGTGACGTCAAAAGCCCCCCACTCATGATCTTTGACACGTTTTGTTTTCGAATTTTTTTATTAATTTGAATAAACAAAAAACACGTATCCAATATTTTTCGTTTATCTAACAGACGAGCTAATCAGATTTTTTTTGCTACTACCCTACTGTTACTTTTGTAATGGGAATATATGTAAATAATAGTACAAGTAAATTGCATTCACCTTTCTTAGTACTTTTTTAGGTTCCCGTACTCAATATGGAACCCTTATAGTTTCGCCATGTCCGTCTGTCTGTCCGTCTGTCTATCTGTCCGTCTGTCCGTCCGTCCGCATTTATCTCAAAGACTCTTAGTTTTTTTTTTTTTTTTATTGTAGATAGGCTCGCGTTTGACCACTATCTCACCTGATGTTAAGTGACGATGTGGTCGAAGATAAATAAATAAATAAATAAATAAATATCCTTGGACATTTCACACAACGCCATCTAGTCCCAAGCTAAGCAACCTAATGCTTGTGTTATGGTAACGAGATGGCTGATAAACTACTTATATACATTTTTTTTTTGTAAATACATACATATTATAGATAGAAAAACACCCAGACTCGGAACAAATACTTGTAGGTCGTACAAATATTTGTTCCGTGCGGGAATCGAACCCGCGACATGCTGCGCAGCAGTCAATCGCTCAACCACTGCGCCAACCGTGTCGTCTAGCATATGATAGAGATGTAGCACTTAGTACTAGAAAGCTATAATTTAGCATAATAATACAAATGAGGGTATCTCCAGTACACATTATATTACTCCAGTAAGCGAGTAAAAAAAATCATACCCACTTTGGGTGTGATTTTTTTTTTCTCGCGAAGTCTTTTGTGTGGGATGTCGTTGGATAAGTCTTCAAAAAATAAAATTATTGCGCGTTTGTTGAAACAGTTTTTCGATTGTGAAATATTAAGCTTTAAAGTGCAAATTTTTGTTAGACATGACGTGTGGCAACCTATACGGGTTGTTTGGGCGTGTGAAAAAATTCATGGTAGTAGCATACATAAACAGTGTGATTCTTTATAATGTGCACATATCGAAATGGGGGAATCTATGCTTAATTTTATCGACGGAAAAATTATTTAAAAAAATCTAAATATTTTTTAATATTTTATATGGAATTTTTAAAAATTTTGTCTGCTACTGTGACCCCAGTGTAAACAAAACGGTGTAACTTTTAAACTAAATTATCTATCGCGATGAAACAAACTCCATAATGATTGGAAGCAATTAGGCGTCCTCGTAAAATGAAAATTGTGGAAAAAAACTACCCTCAATTGAAAATAAACACGTTCTTTGATCAAAAAAACTTTTTTTTTTCATAACTTTTTACATAAAATTGTTTCATCGCGATAGATAATTTAGTTTAAAAGTTACACCGTTTTGTTTACATTGGGGTCACAACAGCGGACAACATTTTTGAAAATTCCATAAAAAATATTAAAAAATATTTAGATTTTTTTTAATATTTTTTCCATCGATAAAATTAAGCATAGATTCCCTCATTTCGATATGTGCACATTATAAAGAATCACACTGTATAACGAAAATAAAAGCAAAACTATCTGATGTCACACGTCCGTGCAACAACGCGTGCGCGACACGACTGACTATACATAATGTATGGGCATTATGTACAGTCAGTCGTGTCGCGCACGCGTAAGCACATACCGCAGGTCTCAAAACTGCAAATGTAAGTTTGTTTTATTTTTACAATAAAAATCATCGTACGGAGGCAGGTAGGCTGCGGTGGTTAATCAGTTTAGTAAGTTTACATAATATTTTGATGACCAATTAAGGAACCCTACATTGTGCGTGGTCCGACATGCACTTGGCCGGTTTTTTACTTTGACATAGTAAGTTTTTCGTAAATAACAACAGTAAAAGCGTTGTATAAATAATAAAGAACCATCGTCGTTCGACGTGGTATTATGTCCATCATTTTGTTTCAATATTTGAATTCATGCATGAAAATTCCGATTGGAATCCCTCTCGATCGATTGAAACAATTTAAATATACGAAATTATACACAAAAACTGTTTTTTTTTCTCATTTCGGAACTTTTCAGAAAAAAATGATAAAATAAAGTTGGAATTTTGTGCGGCTGTCAAACGTAAACCTTTTATTTGCGTTCTAGATTCGGATCAATTTCGTGGGTTGAACGGTTTCTAAAAAAACTGTTTTTCCCACTACTAAACAAAGGCCCCCATTTTTGGATAATTCTCATTAATTTTACTAAATAGTCCTACGATTCAAGTTGGTACAAAATCGGGGAAAGTGGGGACTTTTTCTCCCATTCCTTTCGAACTTTCTCAGTGTGCCTTTTCTGGTTAGTCAAATAGAAATCGTCCCACCAGCGTTTCTTGGGTTTACTTCGGTGACTAATACCACCATCAGGCATAAACGTGTGACGATTGTGACCCATCTGTCCTGACCCATTCTGGAAAATTATGACCTGCACTCTCTGTTCCTTTACACTCAGTCTGACTAGATGGCAATCCGATACGACCGGAAATCGGATCTGCCAGTTGGGTTACATCCCTATGACAAAGCGAGATAGAAAACTTTTACGAAACATCAAAGGCATTGTCTTGCCATCAGAAAAATACAATTTAGTTGATTTTGTTTTCTAATTAAAAACATGAATTTTTTTTTAAAACAATTTATAAAAAAAGCAACAACAAAAGAAGCTTTTCTTTTCTTTTGGTTTTCTCGGCAAGAAGAAAGATAATTATTATTTTTTGTAGAAAATTTGGTAAACCAACCAATTCAAAAGAATACCTGACATGAAATTCAATATTTCTTCTATATTTACTTCATTATTTCCGTCGAAATCTTAAATCACGTTTCAACCTCTTTTCGCGATACACCATACAATAATTCAAATAGCTTTAAAAACCCAAATCCCATTGAAGAGGCTGCCACTTACACTGCAGCGCAATTTGCATTCACTGAAAGGGATATTGTAGTCCGAACCACTCACGAACTTAATCGGCTCTTCTTTGGGGGAGGGTGGCGCGCGTATAGAATGATAATGAGTTGCTCGCTTCGGTTTTATTGACTCCCGGCGTTTTTAAATCTGATTGGTCGCTTTTCGACGTTCCTTTTTTTGAGATAATTCTGTATGTCTGAGTTTCAGGTTTTGTTGGTTCTTTTATCTTGTTAGGGGAATAGAATTTATCGTAATAAAATGTATTATGTATATTGGTACTGTTCTAAACTTTGTGAAGACATTGGGAATGTCGTTGGCTTTTTGTAAAGGTCACCTTCAATCAGATTGTTGTCAGAAAGAATAGACGTTAGTATTCATAGGATTCTTCTTCTTATCGTGTGGGCAGTAAGGTCTAATGACCCCACACCCACACACACCCTAGTGTCCGAGTTTCTAAACCACCTCAATGGCCTCTGACATGGTTTGACGACGGCCATTTGACGACCGGGATCACCGCGACACCGGCTTTTACGTGCCTTTCGAAGCACGGAATCATCTTTTTATCAGACAATCAAGAGATTCAAGCATGCAATGTCCTAGCCAAACTGGAAACATTTTTACAAAGTATGCTTCCCGTGGGACTGGAACCCATGACCACCGGGTCACAAGGCAAACGCCTAAACCATTTGACCACGGAGGCAGTTTTATAGTATAGGCTAAACGGGGTATTAATATCACAACTAATTAATGTTTTTAACAAAAAAATATATATTTTTGTTAACAAAAAAATCTAATTAGTCCGTCATATAGATAACCAAAATATATTGGACACGTATTTTTTCTTTTTTCCCATAAACAAACAATGAAGACGATACAGTGCTTTGAAAACTCGTGTGACGTCATACTCTAAGACATTAGTATAACATTTTTTAGCGGTCAGTGACGTCACCAACCCCCACTCAAATCTTTGACGCGTTTTATGTTCGGCAATTTTTATTGCCTTGATAAAACAAAAAATACGTATCCAATATTTTTCGATAATCTTACAGACGGACTAATTAGAATCACATTTTTTTAAGTCAGTAAATATCCCTATTACCTATATTGAAAAGCCTTCTTATTTCCTGACCCCAACTGCTAAAACTTTTATCAGATTATTGTTTACTAGCTGTTGCCAGCGGCTTCACCCGCTACAACTCGGAAATGATCCTACGGGAAGATAAAATCGGGATAAAAAATAGCCTATATGTTAATCCAGGGTATAACCTATCTACATACCAAATTTCAACCAAATCGGTCCAGCCGTTTATGCGTGAAAGAGTAACAAACATTCACACATCCATTCTCACAAACTTTCACATTTATAATATTAGTAGGATAGTAGGATTTAAAAATGACAAAGAAAACAATAATATTTTTTTGCTAAACAAAGTGGGAGATGATGACCAAGACGTTTAAGAAAACGTATTTTCGTTTGTTATATATGTTGTAAAAGTACCCTTAACGCAACAACCCTGTATATCATGTTATATGTCATGTTTCTGCGACAAATAAATATTCTTTCTTTCTTTCAAATAAATATTCTTTCTTTCTTTCTTCTTTTTTATATAACAATAAATTAATAATTTTAGTTATTACAGGTCAACGACAAGTTTACAAGTCCGACAACTGGGTTGTGGAGGTCAAATAGGCATTCCGTCCATGTAAAATACTGATATTGAGATGCGACCAATTATCTAAATCAGCTATCATCATCGGCCTTTAATGTTCCCACTGCAGGGAAGGCCTCCTCTCTAGGAGGGGGTTGGGCATAACGCGGAGTTGCCTATTTCGGATAAGTAGATGTCACATGTCTTTGGAATTTTCTTTGTTTTGGTTTTAAGACATGCTGGTATCCTCACGATGTTTTCCTTCACGGTTTTGAGAGCTATTTATAATATTTACTATCTTATCTAAATACTAGTCTGGATTTCGAACCCATCTTGGTTAGAAAAAATACTAGACAGATAATGAATAATGTAAAACATTGACAGCCTACAGCAGTCCACTGCGGAAGATCTACATTCGTACAGATCTCTGCAATCATAATCATAATCACATTATTTTATTTCGCATAAGCCTACATAGGCATACTTGTAAAACATCGACAATAAGGTGCACAGTTCCGGTTGGTCGTAGAAGAAGAACCGGCAAGAAACTCCATTTTTACTCTTTTAAAATGGTTATGTTTTACAATATTTCTGTTACGGCATAATTATGTCATTCGACAATACGTGATTACGTATCTCCAGCAGAAATACCTTCTTCTCCAACGAAGAAGGAACAACACTACTTCACCACGTTCACTGGCTACCAATTTATATCCAACATTTATCTTATATCCTTTGCAGCAACTTTGTAAATTTAAATTTGCAAATGGAGTGTCCCTGGTATTAAAATTTATCTGGTACATAAAAGTTGATTACAGTTTTTGTTGGTGCCTGCACCATAATGCGCGATCGTTATCCAGAACATGTTCTGTTGTTATATTGATAGTAAGTTTGAATGGTGACGATATGAACTTGTTTTAATATGTATTGGTAGCTACAGTGGAGAAATATCTTGAATTTCCCGTCAGTGTTTTGTTTATAAGTGAGACTTGTATTTTTTAGGCTTTATTTAACTTGCCTTGTGAGGTATGCTTTGTTCAAATCTTGTAACTGAATTTGAAACTCTCCTCCTAACAAATTGAGCTGAAATTATGCACACTAATTTGGTTCTTTGATTCTGGTGACAATACAATTTTATTATACACATCAAATAACCAGCATCGTCTCCCCACGAACTCAACGGTTATTTAACACGCACACGAAACTTTGGGAATTCAATTTTAAACATGTTTTACTAAACATTTTTATTTAGATCGCTAAATAGACCTATCGCTCGTTTTCTGAGCACGCTTCGCCATCGCTGCTATCGCGCGCGTCAGCGTCGCTGCTGTATCGATGTCAACGTGCGACTATTTTTGACGATATCGGAGAAACGAAGAGTGAGAACGGAGGGAGGGTAGGGCTGCGGGATGTTGTAAGAGATACCGCGGCCTTGGCATATAGGGCTAAGAAGGAATATGGGTGGTTTTTAGTCAGTAGAAGTCTGACACTCTTTTTCGCTTTGCCCAAGAGCGGCAGGGGTTATTTGATGATTTTCCACCCAAAAAAAAAGGATCGGAGGGAGGGTGCCACATGCTTACATCGCGACTGAAGCGCGACTGAATGGCGCTACTGATCTTGGTATACGTGGGCGAAGATACACAGCCAGCGGCAGTAGATAAGTAATTTTGCGTTTTCATCGCTGCAGAAAGTCGTCATGAGCGAAGACAACGAGAAAAGTCTGGGTTCCCCAAAAATCCAAATTGTAAGATTTGCCTCTCTCTCTGTAGTCGGTCCCTCATGTCTGAGGATCGTGGTCAGCTTCGGAGTCACATCTGGAGTGGATGATCCGCCTCCACCGGTTTCTGTCCAGCGCATCCCTTACCACCGTGTAGAACTTAGAGGACGATGATTCCTTCACCTGATCAGTCCAACGGGTTGGTGAACGACCGCGCCTTTTTGCCTTCGGTGTTCCCAATCACGATCAGTTTTTCCAAGCTTTCATCGCCTCTGCGCACTATGTGACCGAAATATGGGAGAAGGCATTGTTGACATATGGTCGACAAGCGGGTTTTAATGCGAAGCTTGGTTAGGATCGATGCATTGGTGCGTTTTGCAGTCCACGGTATTCTCAACATTCTTCTCCAGCACCACATCTCAAATTCATCGATCCTTTGCCTTTCTCGGGCCAAAAGATTCGCCTACCGCATCAAAAATCATCAAAATCAAAATATTTTATTTCACCTAGACATGGATATAAAACTTCGACAAAAAGGTGCACCGTTCGGGTAGGTCGTCGCCTATGGAAAAGAACCGGCAAGAACTCCATGGTTATTTTCTGAAAATATCCCTACAAACTTTCATCACAAAGTTAAATAGGGGTATTTAACTCTTTTAGAGGTTGAATTTAGAAAAAAATATCTTCCTCCAGAACCACTTTATCCATTGGTGAAAACAGCATGAGAGTCGGTGGAGTACTTTTTGAGTTTACCGCGAACAGACGTACACACAGACGCTGCGGAGGACTTTGTTTTATAATTTAGATTCTCCAGTTTCTAATAACTACTAACAACTTAATTAGCATTCAGAAAATGGTGTTATAATGTTCATCGTGTTCAAGTAATAAACAATAGTGCTAACGAGCTTCTGATGACCTTAATTTTATTAAAAGGGGTCTAACCCTCTAACTTAATTTTATTATCAAACTATACCAAAACGTGGCTTGAAACTTGTTTTTAAGTTCTCTTTAGTTAAATAGAAAATTTTGAGCTTGAAGAGGTATTAATTTTCGTCAAAAAAAGTCTAGGAAACAAAACATATGTAAAATATAACATTAATAAAGTTGTCTTTGAGAAGTTACCCGCTTCCCGCACCATCCATTAACAGAATTCTACCCATAACATACTGATTTTTGCAGCTGAAACCAAGGACGTGGTCAGCCACGGTCCAACTTAGACAAGCATGGCTGGCTGCGAGTTGTTAGAAAGAGATACCACGGCCCCGGACACAGGGTTTTTTTTCCAAGGACAAGCCCGCCACACTATTCCCAAACCACTGTAACTCCCGAAAGCCAGAATCAACAATGGCGAACACAAGAAAAGCGCCCAGACAATGAAGCTCGACGAAGTCCCGCAATTAAATAAATCAGAAAATAATAGAGGAGGAGTAGGAAAAACATAATTCCCACTTCCCTCCAGATCAGCAGGAGACAGAACAGAACAAGGCCAATAGGCACACAGGGACGTATACAACTGGGATAGGCCAATGACGTATTATATATAAACACGTCATGAACTAACATGGCGGCGCTTCAAAACGGCGAAAATATAATATTTCTACGTTTACACGTAAAGAAAGGGAAAGAAAATATGACACCGTACAGCGTTATGCCTGTTGATGCCTGTTGTCTTTATGTTTCGCGTAGGTTTACACACACGATTTAAATGAAGAACAAACGTAGCATCGCGCGAGAGGTTGGTGCGTAACTAAGCGCGATGTGGCCAATTGGCTTCATTTCATGTTGTCATTTTTGAGGGCGGACAACGTATCTATAGTTTTAATATCATTGGGATAGGCCCAGTTGCTTAGCACCACGGATATTATTGTCATTAATATTACTGGGTCCTAACTTGTGAGCTGTTATATATTTGATTCCAATAATAGGTTCTAGTTTCTACAAGGTCCGTATAGTAAAGACATAGGACTAAGAAGGATCTTTTTCTTTATCTTTCCCACTCCTGGGTAAAGGCCACCCCCCATTACTTCCACTTTGCTGGTTGTTGCGCCACTTCGCGCCAGTTAACGAGAAAGCCATCCAATGCGTCCCACCATCTCCTCCTCGTTCTGCCACGCCACCGTCTAGCTGTCTTATGGCTCCAGTTCTGAGATATGCAGGCTCACAGCTTCACCGGTATCTGCCAGAAATGGCCTACTCAGTCCCATTCAACACGGGTGGTTTTAAGGCAGTAGAAGTAAGACACTCTCTTTCGCTCCGCCTACAGCGGGAGGACATTTGATAAATTTTCACCCACCAAAAAATGGCAAACACTGTTTTAACAACGACGCTTAGGTTGTAAAGACCAATCCAAGCGGTGGTTATAATTAAGCCACGAGTTTCCCCTTTTGAGGTCATCATCATCTTCCTGCCCTCGGCCCATTCTACTTGGGGTCGGCGCAACACGTTTTCTTTTTCCATTCTTCCCTGTTAGACGTCACGGTGGCATTTACTCATTTCTCTTTCATATCATTCCTCACACAATCCATTCATCTTTTCTTTGGCCTTGCTCTCTCTCTCCATCCATCAACATTTTATATCCATCATATTTTTACCCGACAGTTAAACATAACTTTTTCCTTGCTGAAAGAGTTATGTTTTTCGCGACTATCTTTGTTTTTAGTCACATGCGATTCGTCCTTACTCTTAACAAGTCCATATTACGACGCTCCATTCCCCTTCAACTTTTCTGTAACTGGCGCAACTTTTAAACTTCCTCTAATATACTCGTTCCTTACCTTATCCATTCTTGTCTCGCCACACATCTACCTCAACATTCCCATTTCAGCTACATGCAATGTTTTTTCATACATCTTCTTCACAGTACAGCACTCCGATCCATACAGGCAATTTGAGGTACGGAACTTTAACACACTAAACCTTTCAACACCAAAAACTTTACCAAACTTTACCGTTTCTAGCTACTGAATAATAAACTAACCAAAAAAAGTAAAACTAACTACACAATCACAGAGATTCAATCTCCACGTTGTCAGCCTCGGTTTGCGGACCACTCGGCAGCTACGTCCAACTTTAACGTATAAGATCAGCTAACTTTTACACTCGTCTTATTGTATGGCGTTGTTTCACGATCTGTTGGAGTGTTCGCCGTCCTCTTCTGATGTTTGTATTGTTTGTGACTTACGATTTGTGAACGACGACCAATGGAGCTGTCATCACCTGCCTAGCCTTTTTTTTATTTGGGACAAGCTCGCACTATTCCCAAACCACTGTAACGCCTTTAGGTCACAACCAACAGTGGTGACCACTAGAAAAGCGCCGAGACAATGAAGCTCGACAAAGTCCCAGAGAAACGATTCTATCTTGGATCCCGCAACGAAATTAATCAGAATCCCTTGGCTGTTCCTAAATAGGTATGTTAAGCTCGCCTCGAGTAGGTATAACCGAATACAGCTGAATACTTGAATTTCAACGACTGCCGATCTGACCTACAATAAGAATTTTAAAATTTTAAAATTTTAACGGATTGTCGTCGTCATAAGACGGACGGACGGTTGTCAGAGCAGAGCCACTGACTGTAACGACTGTCAAAAATCTAAATCTGACAGCCGGGACCAACGGTTTCTCGAGGCTTACGTAAAACAAACTATTTCACACTATACATACACGGCCGCTGTCAGACCGTATCAAACATCAGCTTAAGTACACTTCGGTGTAACAAGCTCCGCGGTAAGTCATTCTATTAATCATGTTCAAAGCAAAGTTTCTCCCGTGTTCGTTCAGAGAATAATGTTCCAATACACCCGCCATATTGAAAAGTTATTGTTTCAAATAGTTCCTGATTGTGTTAGCGTTATATGTCTTAAATAAATTGATAGTTTGAGAGTTTTTAATTGAATATTACCTCGGTGCGATGAAAGCGATCGCTTCACGGTTATTGTTCGACGATAGTTTTAAGTCTTTTCATATCCTTTTATGTTTAGATAAGCAAGTGGGTTTAATAGATGGACTTTTATAAAGCTGTTCTGTTTAGTTCGGAGACAATGGGACCACATTACGAAGATTCCACTGTCTATGGTAGTCACCATTCTCCGCCGAGTGTGGCTGCAATTATAAAATATATTTATTTACTAGCAGACGTCACGCGGGAAACCGCGTGACGACCCGCGTAGTTCCCGTTCCCGTGTGAATACAGGGATAATAAGTACCTAGTCCTATGTCACCCGGGGATAGTGTAGCTTCCCAACGGTGAAAGAATTTTTCAAATCGGTCCAGTACTTTTGGAGCCTATTCGTTACAAACATACAATGTTTTTTTCTTTATAATATTAGGTAGATGAATTTATTAATTTAAGTACTACAGAAGATAAATTTGAGAAAGTTTATTTCATAAATCGAAGCAAATTCAATCCCTACAGGTTTAAATAGGAGATGAAAGTTTGTTAGAGTTTTCATGGGACATCCCTTTGGGCAAACAACTTGTGGCTAGTAATTCTTCTTTAATGAGACTTAAATTACTGGCGAAATGAAGGTATGCTATTAAGTACATCTTTGCCTAACCCTTCGGGGATTACTTGCGTGATGCACTGAATCCATTTATCGTATAATTCCCAAGCATTATACTCCTCTTACAAAAAAACTGTTCAAATTCATTTTATTCACGAGCATGCGTCCTGCATTTATTTAATAAGGCACGGTTCCGTAGACAATGTGTCGTCCATATTGTACACAGGGGGACAATATAAGCGGCACACAATTGTTTTTGTAAATTTTGCATTACAGTGAGGTAACCTGATTTATAGGACTGTTATCGTAATCTTTTCTTTAGTTTATGGGGAAGTGGACATATTTCCATTTATTTCTCATTATTATTCATTTATTATCAAGCAATGCGCTGCGTGTCACGGGTTCGATCCCTGCACTGAACAAATATTTTTATGGCCTACAGATAGTTGTTCCGGGTGTGGGTATTTGTGTATGTGAGTTTAAATGTTTGTGAACGCACCCACGATACAGGAGAAATTTCCCAGTATGGGGCAACGTTTTTATAAAAAAGAAGATTTTATATCCATAGAAATTGTTAGTAACAAACGGTGAAGGAAAGCATTGTGAAACAACCAGCATGCCCTAGAAACAAAAATCGAAGACATGTGACATCTACTAACCCGCACAGCTGGGCCCTCGTTGATGATAATATACCAATCTCGATGATGTAACCAAAGTTTTGTAACAATATTATGATTTAAAAGAGTACCCATGAAGTTTCTTGCCATTCTTCTCATGAGACCAACGCTTTGGAATCGGCAACTACAGTACACTGACAGTTATTATGCCTTGTGAGTGAGACTGTAGCTTAGTTTATTAGCTTATTAAAATTTAGTATTTGTTCGACTATTCAAAAGAGCCTGTAACTGGCCAACTTGAAATAAATGATTTTGATTTGATTGATTTTGATTTGTTGTAGATTATGGCCCATTTCCTGACATAGAGAGGAAGAACAATATAAGCTGATTATGTTATGCTAAGCCTAAAACATAATAAACGTTAGACAAAATAATATTATTATTATTTTACCCGAATCTTCCTATAGCAAACTGTCGAAAAACAACTAAAACCATGACAACTTCTAGCTTATAATCAATTATCTCAACCGAAAAATCCCAACAAAATACACACGAAAAACCGTAATCCTTACCCACACTCACTAATCATTTAAGAGGGCCACAACCGGCCGGAACGGCGAGCTAAACAGTTTCATTAAGTTAACGCCCCATTTATTTCGCCCGCGAGTGTATGGCGCAATTATCGGGCGTCCAATGCGACACTTTGATTGCAACGATATCGAGTAAAGCGCTGTTTGCTGTTCGGCTGTTGTGTTGGTAAAAGAAATTAATGTTGGGAAAGGATTTAAAAGTGATTGGTTAGTATGGCATTGATCTGTGCTGTCTGTTTGTTGTTATAAATACTGTTGCTGATGGTTACGTTCACTAAATAATGTAAACTAATGATCATTAAAGGTTTGACGACGATCGACGAGTCAAACTAAGCGCTTTTTCTCCACGTTTATCATGCTCACAGCCAAATTGTGGAACTCTCTGCCAGCATCAGTGTTCCCCTCCCACATTTAACCTCCAAAGCAAGAGTGAACAGGCATCTTCTGGGCACGTTCGTTCTATCATAGACTTCATCCATCGCTTTTCATAAGGCGCAGTGGAGCCCATTTATTTATGACCGCGAGTGTATGGTACAATTATCGGACGTCCAATGCGACACTTTGATTGCGATGATACTCGATAGTAAAGCGCTGTTTGCTGTTGTGTAGGTTAAAGAAATCAATGTTCGAAAAGAATTTAAAAGTGATTGGTAAAGGTAATGGTAGTGGTCTGTGCTGTCTGGTAGTTGCTATAATTGCTGCGGTGGTTATGGTAACTAATGAATATTTTTATTCAACTCCGGCAGAGGATTTTAGCAAGCTATAACATTTTTGCTGTGCAAATGTGATGTTAAATTCATTAGCGTAAACTTCCTCCCAAATCTGGTTGGTTGAAATAAAAAACGGCTTCCTGCCATCGTAATCGTAGTGGACGGTGAGTAATGGGCTAGCTCGCCGTCTGTCCATCTTATGACTACGACAGGCCGTGTCGACGGCGCGTTCGTGTTCCACGCACGACTCAAAGAGATGTCAGCAACATGGAAGGGGCCTGCAAGGGCCGACGCCCGTCGGGGCTGTGAATGTTGTAAGATCGCGGCCTCGACATGAAGGGCTATGAAGGAACGAAGGTGGTTTTTAGTCTGTAGAAGTTTGACACTCGAATCCCTTTCGCTCTGCCCAAGAGCGATAATTTCCCAACACCAAAAAAAAAGTTGACCAGTTCTGTTCTTACTGCACCTCCATTTACACTTTGAAGGATGTTGCCGACATTGAAGTGGCAAAGTTCAGATCGATCGTGTCCTGCCCTCATGGAAAAAACAGAAAGTGCCAAACTCGTCGCCTGAATCTTAAGATCCGCGATAGCTAGACAGTTGTTTGCTCAAAATATGTATTTCTTATGCCGCTTTAACAACAAATACTACATACATAGGCCGACTTAATTTGAATTGTTACCGACACGTCAACAAGAAGATTAAAGAACTATCGACATGACGAAAAAGACAACACCATGAACTTGCTCCAACATGCCACAATGACCATACACTCCCAGGTATTAGGGCAACAGAACTCATCTGTGTATTACAGATATTTTGCACACCGGCTCACCACAGCCGAGCGGGTGACGAGTAGGATCAAAACTGTCGTAAACAACCTCTGTCATAACCCTCTGCATCTAGCAATACGCTCTTAGATACTAGGGCAACATAACTCACCTGCATGTTACAGATCTTGTATCGCACTGGCTCGCCGCGGCACCCGGCAGGTGACGAACAAGTCCGAAGCTGTCGCGACACACCTCCGTCGCACGTTCGTGAACATAGCGACCATTCGCTCCACTGCGACCAGCCGCCGCGGTCCTGTGGAAGATTGTATTCGTTATTGAATAATAGGAAAATTCTTTAACAGTTACTTTAATTAGTTTTGAAGTGGAGTTTCAAAAAGAGTAATGTCAATAGAGAAACTAGAATACCTATATTAAATATAAATTGACTCTTCACGAAACCATCACAGCCGTCTTAGTCGATTCTGCAAATCAAACCACTCGACGCAAAACTTCCTGCTAGAAAAATACTTTTATAAGGGTGAATAATCACTTTTTACGGTAGGCCTCAATGTAACGCATAATGCCGATGGATGCTATAGATTATTATAAATAGATTGACTTGGCCACCGCATCACATTGGCCAATGCGATGGCGATAATCCATTACAATGTGCTATTTAATATTGGCGAATACGATGCGTTGGCCAAGTCTTTATTTAAAACATCAAAGATTTTTAATATTGATTTATTACGTAATAACTTAAATAGAACGCCCCTTTTTTTTTTTTTTTTTTTGTTGGGTATAAAATCATCGAATAACCCCTCCCGCTCTTGGGCAGAGCGAAAGGGAGTGTCAGACTTCTACTGACTAAAAACCACCCATGTTCCTTCTTCGCCCTTTATGTCGAGGCCGCGGTATGTCTTACAACATCCCGCTGCCCCGACGGGCGTCGGCCCCTTCCATGTTGCTGACAACTTTATGAGGCGCGCGTGGAACGCGAACGCGCCGTCGACACCGCCTGGTATCGTCAAATGACGGACGGTCGGCGAGCAAGCCCAATGCTCCACCATGCCCCACCGTGTCCCCCGGCCGATCCTCACTATGGAGACATCCGGGCGTTTCCTCATTCCTTTTAAAGGGTATGGTAACTGTTCTCCCTCCGCCTACTCGCTGCCCTCACAGTCACGTCTGATGAGCAGACGCGAAAGAGAGAGCAGCAAGCAGGGTTACTTCCTCCGAGAAGCATACCGCCCAAGAAGCCGAACACTGTTCTCCTGTGTGCCCCTCGCGTGTCCCTCTTTGTCTGGTCTTTCACATTTGGACCTTTCCGTCATGAGTATATCTACCGGCAGAGCTCCAAGGATCATTGGGACGCACAAGCCCCACCACGACAGCAACGTGGGAACACTTCGATGGGGCAGCAGTACAGCCTTAGTTCACATATTATTTCTGTAACTAGAAATTATGGGTCCAGAAAAAAAAACAATACCACGACGAAGTGCCGTTTGGCGTCTTTGTGGGTACTTTTACAGCTTTTATAGTAGGTTAGTTCCCAATACTGTCACGATCTAGAACAGCCATGCAGATCTTTGTGTGTAGTATGAACACTTTGGGGGCGCTCCTTGCAAAGATGCGTCGATGTGTCAAACTTGGTACACATATTTTAGCTCTGTGTTTTCCCGCAAGCACAGATATTATGTTGGTTGAAGTGTTCAGGAGCCTGATTTCGGCCAAATTCAGTGGCCTGTTTTCGATTGATATGCCAAAATAACACACACAAAACGGAATGCATGACAAGCATGCAATCAACCAACCAAATGGCTGTAAAATAGTGCATTCACACTGTTGGTTGTGTTTTGAAAACTTTTTTTTAAACATTAATTTAGAATACAGGTTTGATAAAATTTATATTAATTTTGTTGCAGTTGTTTCTATGCAAAGAAACTTTTCCCAGAAATAAAATGTTATTCGTCGGATAAAATTTATGTATCGATTGAAAAACGCATATGAAAATACTTATGAGTATTAATTAAAGTTCATAATCTTATTAGGATTTTCAATTTGGGTCCTACAAAATGCCTGTCATTTAATTTCAAATGCTGTCATTATAATTATATGGTCAAAGTATTATGTAAGAGCTAATATATTAGGTCTCACAATAAACTTCCGGTGATAAAAGCCAAGTGCGAGTCGGACTCCGACATCAATGGTTCCGTAGGTTTTAATTTAGCTGTTGGCTTTAAATTTATTTTTATTATTAGTTCCATCTATCGTTACTCTATTTGAATGTATTTACTAACACTTCTGTAACAGCTCTGTAAACCTACTCAACTATAAAACTTACTACTAGTAATAAATTAATGAAAAGAACAAACAAACACAAAGTAATAACATGTGAATAAATCCTCCATGATTCCGATTACCCATTATTTACAAAGAGGCAGCGAGGAGTCTCGGTGTACAGTCAACAACAGAAGCGGAGTGATCGGCTGTCGCGGTACAGTCGGGGATAATTGCATGCGATGTGGCAGTGCACTGCTCATAAGTGGAAACATACGGGAGCGTATTTCGAAAGGGCGAGCGAGAAAAAAAGATATTTGAAAAAGAAGCAGGTTGTTTTTTTTTTTATTTATAGTCACAATTAATATACGTTTTTAACTGGCATGGTCTCTAAAATAAATCCTGCGGAACGGGGTATTTACGCAGTTTTCAGTGTTTATGATAACCATAATTTTATTATAGGCGTAGGTTGAATTCCAATCTAATATAAAAAAATACCAGTTGGTACTTTAAATCGATCGATTGCCAATCTAATCTCAACAAACCAGTTTGTTGATATCAAATTGCTATCGTGAATAACTCAAAGTTACAAAAATAAAACAATCCTTACTTTAACTCGGATTACATTACAATCAAAACCAAGACCGCGACGTTTTAAAACGCATCCCACGACCGTACATTTCCATAATTCGGCTGGATTACGTGAATCGGAAAATTCGATAAAAGTGACGCTTCCCAGAGACTGTGTGGCGTACTGTCCGTATTGACGGGATTATGTTCAAACCTTTCAGCATCAGGGTGCAGCTATACTACGCTTTAGAAGCATGGAAATCCAATTGAAGTACTTTTATAACTTTTTTTTTTGCGATCGCGTTAAAATTTTAATGAAATTAATATTGACATAGTGCGAGTAAACATTAAATATTTTAGTCATACATTCCCATTTCAATTTATACTCTACCGCAAAACTATTTTGAATTAGATTTTTTCATATTATTGTTGTGTTACTACAGTACTTTCACGAAAAAGTTAATCAATTATTTCATTGAAAGTTTTTTACGTTCGACAAACCCATATTTTTTTGAAATATTTACCTGTATACAAACAAACAAAGACGGAAAAGGGAGTAATTAGGAATCTGGATATAATTTTTGAATAGATGTTGATTAACCCACACTTACACTGAATGTGGAGAGCAACATTGCGGTGCCAACAGTCTCGAAGTAAAATATTTGTGACATACGGACGGGAGAGCATCGTGAGGAAACCGGCATAATCTTGGAACTTAGTCATTAGTCATTTATTCATAAACAATAAATTGTATTTGAAATTACATGTTAATTGAATTACATGAAATGATTTTTGTGACATGAACATAGATTTTGACATTGACTGACCTGTTGGTCTAGTGGTTAGTGACCCTAACTGCTATGCCGGAGGTCGTGGGTTCGATTCCCACCCAGGACAAATGTTTGTGTGTCGAGCACGATCATTTGTTCTGTGTCTGGGTGTAATTTATCTATAATATGTATGTATTTAGAAATATATAAGTATGTTTATCAGTTGTCTAGTACCCATAACACAAGCTCTGCATAGCTTGGGACTAGATGGCGTTGTGTGATAGTTGTGGAATATTATTATTATTATTATTATATTATTATAGTGAATATGAAAATTAAATTACATAAAGAAAGCAAAACAATAAAAATGAGCAACAATACATAATACAAACAAGCCAAAACATTTCAAAATCGCAAAAAATACATTACCACAATACAACATTATTTTATAAAAATAAATACCACTGAACCAAAATAAATCGAAGACTTGTGACATCTACCAAACTACAGTGGGCACGCGTGGTGGATCCAGATCTCTCTCCTAGAGAGGAGGCCTGAGTCCCTGCAGTGGTAACATTATAGGCTGATGATGATGATGATGATATTTAATATCGCAACTCTAATTTTCACGATTAACTCTCTCCTTCAAATCAGAGTAATTATAATTTAGGCCAACGTCAAAGTGACTTAGCCATAACAACCCGTTTCAATCTCTTCACCACCTACACCTACTAGAATTTCAAAATAACATCATTATAAAACCAGGCAACGAAAAGACGTGCCCAGCATGTCATCGATAAAACTTATACATTATACCAGACACGTTATTACATTTCGGATCTGGATACGGATTCAGGTAGTATCCGTATCCAGATCCGAAATATAATATATAATAGAGAAACAATATTATACCGGTCTAAGATAAGGTTACGGATATGAAAATATTTCGGATTATACGCTAGTTTCGGTTACGGATATATTAGAATTTTTAAATTCATCATCATCTTCTACCTAGCCTTTTCCCAACTATGTTGGGGTCGGTTTCTCGTCTAACCGGATGCAGCTGAATACCAATATTTTTTATGAAGCGACTGCCTATCTGACATCCACAACCCAGTTAATAATGTATAATACGAAACCTTTTGGTAAGACTTGTCAGACTTTCAGGTCACTAACTACCTGTAACGACTGCCAAAGATCTATAAATGGCAGCCGGGACCAACACCTTACCGTGCTTCCCGAGGCACGGAGGAAACTCGGTATGTAACGGTGGCCGTGTGGTTCGGCGTGGTGGCTTTCGGGATGTCGTATATGAATTGTTCTTTCCGAAGAACAATTCATAAAACAAAAATTCACATTCAAAAGTGCCTGTAATAGCTTAATTGAAATAAAAGCTTTGAGTTTGAGTTTGGTCACGCATCCACAGGCCAACCAAAGCAAAAGCGGCTTAACCTAAAGATCAACCCGAGTGGCAGTTATTGTTAAGTCATGAGCTCCTCATAGAATTTTTTACTTATTAAACTACAAAGCTAATAGCAATTTTTAATTTTTATTTATAGTCTGCACTAGGCATTACAACCAAAAACTGATACAAGATGACAGTAGGTTATAAAGGTAACACAGGCAGATATGCTAGAGACACACATAAAAAAATATTTAAGTTTATCGCCTTTATCCGATTCTATCCGAAACTATTGAATCGGTTTCGGTTACGGTTAAGGAGCTCCCTACATTATACATCCCCTCGTATGACAGACTCACTCGCGAACATTATACGGTAAGCTACATATGTATAAGAAATGTATAAGTAAAAAAATTTGATTGACTCGAATGAGTTCAACAAAGCGCGTAATTGAGAAGATTTTCATGTAAGTAAGAATATTCGTATATTTTTTTTCGCCTTAATATGTATGCGTTCAAATGACTGTTATGTAACGTTGTATTCTGGACCGTAAAATGTCTGAAATTGAACTAACTGAAATGATTTGAAGTATTTGATGTTTGAAAATCATTCTGTGATGTCTACCTATCTTGACTACGGCTTCCAGTCCAAGTGAATACAGTTCAACACTAGTATTTACATAGAGCGACTGCCTATCCGACCTCTACAACCCAGTTCATCATCATCATCATCATTTCAGCCAAAAGACGTGCACTGGATATAGGCCCCAACAACAACTGTTAATAATGGGTAAAACGATAATCTTAGTAAAACTGCTCGTCAAACTTAAAGCCTCTGTCCTTCCGTTCGTCATCAAAGCATTTAGTAGGCCAGTAAGAGGCAGTTTTGAAAAGAAATGTACAGTCCTAGTCACAAAAACTGTGAAAGTACTGTAGTCGACCATTCCAAAAGATAAATCTCTATAGAGACAAACAAGCATAAAACTCCATGGACAGTCTTTTAAATTTGAATATTGTTACACTAAACCTTGGTAACATTATTCATGTTGAGATAATACATTAGTTGAGACCGATGTAGCTAGAGCAGCGGTGGCCCAGTGGTAGTGGCCCCGACCTTCGACCAAAACGTCGTGGGTACCCGCAGGCCCATTACTTTGTGTAATTTATTTCATCACCACTGCTATTAAAACCTGAATGTCTTAGAACCAAAAAAATCTAAGACATGTGACATCTAGCACTATCAACCCTCAGTGGGCCCGCGTGGTGGATTATAGCCCATTCCTCTCCTAGAGAGGAGGCCTGAGTCCCTGCAGTGGGACCATTATAGACTGATGAAGCTCTAGCAAGACTTGCAAATAAAATCATCTCAACTTTCACACAAAACCTTATTGAACGTCAACCTCGTTTAAATCCAATCATCTCCCCGTCAGTACCAAACAACTCCAAACAATAGCACATCAAGTAATCTTCCATTTTCGAAAACAATACAAAGGTTTCTCTCAATATTCCTCGCCGCCATATTTGTGATTCTGTGAGCGCATGAGGAAGAGATTTGCCAGCGCGTGCTGTTTTTGCATGCCCCTGCTTCGAATAAGTAATTGTTTCGCCTGGATTTTCGGATCTGTTAAGTTTGTGATAGGTTTTTTTTTGCTTGTTTGTTTGAAAATGTGTGTTGAGTTGTTTTGAAGTTTGTGAAAAGGGTTTTAAATTTTGTTTCATAGTTGCGATCGTGATTTTTGTTGAGAGGAGGTTTTGGCTAAGCCGAGATGACCTAGATTGATCTGTGGATGGGTGACCACCTATTACATGCTCCGTGCCCGGGTAAGCCGTAGTCCGGAGTCATTTATCGTTCTTTAGCAGTTGAAGCAGCTATTCAGTGGCCTGAAAGTCTGGCAATCAGTTTTACCATGGAGTAACTGGGTTGTCTTTTTTTCCAATTTTTTTTTGACCGATGCTTGTAACACACATGCAGCTGGAAGTTGATCCCAACATGTTGGGAAATCGCTGGGAAGATGATGTGTTTGTGACTCAGAAATCCACCAACATCATTCTCGTGCACATTATTCCAATTGATTTATGGTCGGCTCAGCATGTCTTATTAATACTTCACACTTCTCTACCTTCGTCATCCCATCAGACACCTTCTTTCTAGCCCTATTATCCTTCAAACAGTCCATGTTTTATTTCTTTGGTGTCCCTCTCCAGAACAGCATAAAACCATTAGTGGTTGGGAAGTCATCAAATAACCCCTTCTGCTCTTGGGTAGAGCGAAAGGGGGTGTCAGACTTCTACTGACTAAAAACCACCCATGTTCCTTCTTAGCCCTATATGTCAAGGCCGCGGTATCACACGCGGTACAGCATTCCGCAGCCCCGACGGGCGTCGGCCTTTGTGGGCCCCTTCCATGTTGCTGACATCTTTTTGAGGCGCGCGTGGAACACGAGCGCGCCGTCGACACGGCCTGTCGTCGTCATAAGATGGACGGACAGCGGACTAGCCCATCACGAGACGAGAGGTTCTCTCCCTCTCGCGTTCCGCCAACTCCTTCACTAGCATCACTGCTTCGCAAGGAGGCGACGGCGTCCCATTCCCCCCGCCCCGGACCATGGCTTGCACCAGGGCTGGATGCGAGAGGTCGCCGCCGCCAGCATAAAACACCATCATACAATATTATAGCTACACACTCTAACATCGCAGTTACCTTAGTAATGCAGGTCGAAACAGAACAAGAACGGGACGCACCCGCTGTCTCTTAACGTATGTACGTGGACGGTAATATAGACACTGATTCAGGACACACTTATACCTTGTTATGCTAATTATGTCTCTAATGTAGGCAAAATAGTGTAAGTGAGTAGAGAACGTGATGGCCGTATAAACTGCCATTGTGAGTTAACACCTCCCGCTCGTGAGCTAGTGGAAATTGTTTTAAGCATCGGGAATTTATAGTGTAGAGAGGTCAGGAAGGTCAAGTTACTGTCATTAATGGAAGCACCAATAAAAGTGGTCGAAAGACAAGTCTTTACCTATTTATCATTCTCACTTAGTAAATGTGTTGATTAGTACCTTCGTGAATATATTTTATTTCATCATGCTCAGATTCTTGGTAATCGTTTATGTGTTTTCGTCTGTAGCAAAAATTAAATAGTAGTTTTACAATAAAGCACATGATTTAATCAATGAATAGTGTTAGAAAAAAAGACAATCATGGCATAACTGAACTCATTTTCCTACGTCTTAAAACAAACAGAACATTTACAAAACATAAGACAGTAGTCAGTAAACTTGTAGCTACGAAACACCGCCGCTACGGCGTAGCGCTACGCCGTAATGCTGTAGCGCTACGGAGCTACGTCATTCTATATTGGAAAATAACGAGCAATAGACAATAACTCCTCATTCTTTTTTTTGTTGCTCGCGTGTCTTTTGTGGCGCTGCCATGCAGACGGAATGACGATGTAATTCCACACAGACATGGAAGCGAATGATGTGGAGATGTACACTTGCGCCTTTTTGACGAAGTCATTTTATTTTTGTGTATAATTTTAGTTTAATTAATATTGCCATGGAAGGAAATACTATTTCAATAGGGTACTTCACCAAAAAAATCTAATTAGTCCGTCAGATAGATTTCCAAAAAATAATGAACATGTATTTTTTCTTGTTTCACGTAAACAAAAGATGAAGACGATACAGTGCTTCGAAAAGTCGTGTGAATTCACATGGTGAGTACTTTTTTAACCACAAAGTGACGTCAAAAGCCCCCACTCATGATCTTTGACACGTTTTATTTTCGTAATTTTTTATTAATTTGATAAAACAAAAAACATGTATCCAATATTTTTCGATAATCTAACAGACGGACTTATTAGATTGTTTAGGTGAATTGAGTAGTTCTTAGTCGCAGCTGTCTTTAAGTCCATCTGATAACCTCATTAATTGTTATTAACAATGTTTTGGATACTCTATAATTTATATTAAAACAGGAACTACGCCTTAATATTCTTCTTCTTTTTCGTGGATTGTCTAACCTAGTGTCAGAGTTTTCGCTCCACCCGTGGACCTCTGACTTGGCTTTACATGCTATCTAGAAAAATCTCTCAGGTAGGCTGGGCTGCGGGTTGTTTGAAAGAGACACCGTGGCCTCGGCACAAGGGCTAAGAAAGAACATGGACGGCTTTTAGTCAGTAGAAGTCTGACACTGTCTTTCGCTCTGCCCAGAGCGGGAGGGGTTATTTGTTGATTCCCAACCCCCAAAAAAAAAGGTAAGCTGGTGTGTTTTCCTCACATTTTACTTTCTAAAGCAAGTGATTATATACAATACGCACAAGATACACTACTATCATTGCTACCTTAAAATAATTATAATTTATAATTTATGGTTTTTAATTTTCGTCAGTATTAATTTTTTTGTTTTCATTTCTTGACAATATCTTTTATTTTTATTTTTGACATTCACGTTGGACTTTAGTTTTTAAAATTTTTGACATTCACTTGATCATTTTTGACTTTAATTGTTACTTTGAGTTTTGATTTCATTTTATTTTTTGTATTAAATTTAGTAGTATTTTTAATTCGTACTGTATAGCTCTGTTAGCTTAGATTTAAATTATATTGTGCATGCTGTGGTCTCCTGTAAGCGAAGGATTACACTTACTTGATACTTTTGTCGTCCACTATTATTAACATGATCGGTGTATATCCTTTGTTGGAGATCCTAAATAAATAAAATACATTTTAATTATTCTATTAGCTAAGTCACTACTGAAAATGCAAGTTATATGCAAGCAACGTCACTTGCATAGGTGCATCAAGTTGTTTAGTTTATCCATATCCATCATATTAAGATCCCCAAGGAGGACACTAATACCCACTGCAAATACTAAATTAGTTGCTAAACTTGCTAATTAGTATCTGAAATACAGCGGCCAACAGCTAAGTTACATTCCTAGGTGAATTTAACTTTGCCTTGTTCGAACATGTAAGATTCCATCCACTGTAACCCATGTTATACTACCTAAGGATTCCTAACTGCAACCAGTCTGTTCACACTTTTATTTTTATTTTATGTATTTTACAAGACTACGAAGAGTTCCACTGTGTTAGAAACAATATATTATAACCTATGTTACTACTTTAATTTCTAGAACAGATCGGGTGCAATTAGTTTGCGGTCAAGCTAGCTATCTGTCTGGCAAGGTGGCTATTGATTGCAGTATAGTGTTGGGACTGCCACGCAGCTTGCGGAGTAGCGTGGCAGATATCTCACGCAAAAACGCGCAACACATCAAGCCTGTCAGTGCGTGCGTCGGTAAACGTTTCTGAGGCATAACAGAAGCGTGGCAGTCATCAAACCAGCATAGTGGATGGCGCATTTGTAGTATGTCATTTACCATGAAGGCCCGAACTTCATCAAAACGGTGATGAGTGATGGTGATGTGCTAAGCGGAGAGTAGAGGAGATGCGAAAGAGCTAGAGTGTTTCCCCCGCACGCCCAACACTCACTTCTGGTCCTCTTCTGTCGTCTGTCTCTCGTGACCAAAGAGGTCAGTCGCAAGCCACCTACGACTATTTAGTCGCCAGTCTACATACTCCAGTACATAAATGTTTAATCCGCGCGTTACGATTATTATACCCGCTCTAGAATCGCGTTGTATATCATACGCAGCCCATTATTTCTATTGTGCGCCTTCCGAGGATTTTATGGGTTCGTATTACTTTTTATATTCATTTTATTGTATAGACGGTCTTGTTTCATTTGAGTATGTAGAGGTGTGGGCTGTGAAATAGGTTTCAATATCGAGTAATTGTATTTTTATGTAGTTAAAATTTCTGTGTCAGCATAACATAACATCCGCCGCGGGATACGCTCCTGGCGCTGGGGCCACGTGACGGCTTCCGGCCACCGTAGACGCGGGCCTGTGAACGGTGAGTAATGGGCTAGCTCGCCGTCCGTCCGTCTTATGACGACGACAGGCCGTGTCCACGGCGCGTTCGTTTTCCACGCGCGCCTCAAAGAGATGTCAGCAACATGGGGCAAGGCCGACGCCCGTCCGGGCTGCGGGTTGTTGTAAGAGATACCTCGGCCCCGACATAAAGGGCTAAGAAGGGACATGGGTGGTTTTTAGTTAGTAGAAGTCTGATACTCCCTTCGCTCTGCCCAAGAGCGGAAGGGGTTATTTGATGATTTCCCATCCCCCAAAAAAAAACCATAACATAACATCATGCCTTGAAACCCCGAAGGGTTAGGCAAAGGACCTTTGCCTGTACACCTAGTGTACCAGTACAGCAATAAATCACCAATTTTATTTTAGATCACATTTTATAGGGTGTGATTCTATTGCTATCAACCGAGCAAAAATCTAGACTAAGTGGCTGATAGTGAAACATTTAAGAGGATTATCCCAATGACATCAGATGATCTTTCGTAAAACTGCGTCAAGATTAGCCAGTAATTAACTCACTAACTAAGATATTACTGTTCAGGGCTCGTTTACGGCCTCTGGCTACTTTTGTCAAGGAACACGCGAATACATATTTTGTTTCCATGTGGCGTACCATGACGTCATTAAGCATATCTTATTCCAGTGTTGAAAGAGGATGGCGCAAGGCAAATAGGGGACTGTCAGTCGACATAGTTATGGGCAATTAAGGTCTTGCCCTATTCTGTACAAAGCTATTATTTATTTATTTATTAAAACTTTATGCACAAGTAATAAAACCGTACAAAGGCGGACTTAATGCCTTGGGCATTTTCTACCAGTCTACCTTAGGGTGATGCAGAGACATTACACATTAAGTGCAACACAGAAACAAAAATTAGAAAATATACACATATACATAAAATATATTAAGTTAAGAAAGATACACATGAAAAGCTTTAACAACTTAGTTGTGAGACGAAGCTGCCAACTTCTTGCGAATGTGCTCGCGAGCTTTCATTTTGAATGTGAACTGACCGTTTACTGTCCTGATATCTTGAGGGAGTATTATCTCTCAATATCATTTGAAAACCGATACAGCGAGAAACTCACTGTAAGTAAAAATAAATGTCACATATTTGACCTCACAATAAAAACAAAACACAACAAAAACAACTGCCAGCCGCATAAAATACTCCCATCCAGCCTCTCCAGTTAGTCTACGACCCAGTATAGACAAGTGACGGCTCGCAAACGAGTGTAGTACCACCAATGAACCTCCCAGCCAATATACTAGGGTAAGTGACGGTACTGACGGCACATTTAGTGACGGTACATTTAGTGGCAGAGCACTGGAGGCGCTAGCCAACAAGACGGCAATAACAACAACCGGTTTGCGCTGAAATTTACAATCGAAACGTACCTACCCGTCAAAGGGGGGACTTGCAGTTTAAGGAGTGAGATATAAGCGGTTTTGAACAACTGCCAAAGTTGCAGTTTGTTCGAAAGAGTTGCAGTTCAGCTGTTTTTGCCTGGAACGCAATGGAGGATTCACGGATTGGTTCTAGTCAGTAAGAGTCTGTTACTGTCTTCTGCTCAGCCCAGAGCAGGAGAAGTCATTTGATGATTTCCCATCCTTAAAAAATGGCATTTAAAATAGATGGGGTCAGTGAAATGCGCTGTTAGCTTATTTTTTTTTTGTGTAATAAATTAGATTATAAGATACGTAAATGTAAGTACTAATCTTCACATTTATATTTCTCTTGCTGTGCCCGATATGCCATGATTGTTACTTTCAAAAAAAAAAAAATATCACCTAAGCCTACATTGTGGAATGCAATAAAGAATTGAGTATTGAGTATTGAAATCACTTGACTCTAAGAAGACTATTCCTTGTTGGAGAGTTCCCTAATGTGTTAGAGTTTGCCTATTTGGAATTTTTATCAGACAAAAATCTAGTGACTGTATATTGACATGCAAAGAATACTTGGAATATTTGTCCTTACAAATAATTTGAATATTGACATTTGTATAATAGATTGAAATTAGTACCTATTGTGTATTGACATTAGTTTTACTGATTGACATTAGTATTGTTTATTGACATTAGTATTGTGTATTGACATATTTTTTTTGCGTATTGACATTAGATTTGTATATTGAAATTAGTATTGTGTATTGACATTAGTATTGTGTATTGACATTAGTTTTTGCGTATTGACATTAGATTTGTATATTGACATTAGTATTGAATATTGACATTAGTATTGTGCATTGACATTAGCTTTGCTTATTATTATTATATGATTTCAGTACTTGTCTTTTGGCGACGTTGATCTATAGTGTTATTATCATTAATTAATTTGTATTATGTCATTCTTAATAATTGTTTTCTAGTGTTCAGGATTAATTAATTTAACTACTGATTTTTTTTATTTTTTATACCTAAAACTATTTGTACGCTCTATGGCATAACATGGCGCACTCATTATTACCACATATACCACAATTATTTTACCTATGTTAAACAAATGAATAATTGACTTATGACTTATACAGACCAACTAGACAGGCAGTCATAACTAACTCTCCTCCACTATTCTGATCAATTTCGTTGCGGGATCCAAGGCAGTTTAATTGTTTTTATGGGAGTTTTTCTGGTGATCGCCACTGTGGATTCTGGAGCATAGAAGTTGCAGTGGTTTGGGAATAGTGTAGAGGGCTGGACAGGCAAACCGGACCGTGTGTGTTGCAAAATTGTGCAGGTTTCTTTTACTACACAGATCAAACTTACCTGTTTAAGCCTTTTTTTTAAGGATGTCAAACCCAACCCAATGACTGCCTTCACTCACGGCGGATCCACGGACCATGTTCCTTCTAATGCCCTTTACGTTCCGGGGTTTCCAACCAATTTCGCAACCCTGGCAGGATTCCGCAAACCTGGCAGAAGCGTGTATGACTACTTGTATGTTTGTCGGAAGAAAACATGTTTTCTTACGTTCCTAACAACATACACCAAATAAACTTACGAGGTAAAGTAGTTACAATCAGCAAAAAAAATTACCAAAACATCATCAGCCTTATATTGTTCCCACTGCAGGGACTCAGGCCTCCTCTAGGAGAGGGAATGGGCTATAATCTACCACGCGGGCCCAGTGCGGATTGGTAGATGTCATATATCTTTTCGGTTTTCTCACGATGTTTTCCTTCTCCGTTTTAAGAGCAGTGGTGATGAAATAAATTACACATAGTAATGCGCATGCCTGGGTTCGAACCCACGACCAACTGTTCGTAAGTCGGGGCCGAAACCACCGGGCCACCACTGCTCTCTCACAACATCACTTTTGTCTAATACCTACCACACACAAGCTCAAGTTTCTTCATACACTCAAAAAATCAAATCGCTATTCGCCTACACTTCAAACATCGATACAATACTGTCGTGCATGCAAATTTCAACCCTCGGGTGTACAACTTCAATTTGTCAGCTGCCACCCCATACTTCCATTTTTAACCCTGCTCTTTTACAAACACTCGTTGTATTGCGATAATTAAATTCGGTAGTACATTTGTTTCGGATCTCATATTTATAGGATTTTGTATTTTGGTACGAAAGGATTAGGTTTTTTATCGTTTGAACATTTTCATTTCCTTTGGTATGCGTTTTATCTTAAACATTATATAACATCAAGTTTGTATCTCCAAAAGTTTTTGCGTTAAGTTCGGCACCCCATTAAACGAGATGTAGCTGTATACCAGTTTTTTACATAGAACGACTGCCTGTCTGATCTCCAAGACCCAGTTACCCAGTACCCTTTGGTAAGACTGATTGTCTTATAGCGACTGGCAAAGATCTACACATGACAGCCAAGACCAAAACTTTACGCGTTTTCAGAGGCACTAGGGACCTCTAGGTAGTAAAGATGTTCACCCATCCACGGACTAATTTCATCAAGCACTGCTTAACTTCCAAAAGAACTCGGTATTTAATGATGGTTACTCATCTACATAAGCAGCGGTGGACCAGTGGTGTCGGCCCCGACTTACGAACAGTAGGTCTGCACTGTGTCACTGCTCTCAAAACGATGAAGGAAAACCTCAGACCAAGAAAAAAAGATAGACGGCGCGCCGCGAACACCAAAAGTAAAGCCACAAAAACCACGCTACTACAAGTAAACATACACATTTTTACTTGTAGTAGTTTCTTGGTCTGAGAGGAAAACATCGTGAGGAAACCAGCATATCTTAGAACTAAAAATTCGAAGTTATGTGACATCTACCATTCCGCACTGGGCCCGCGTGAGCCCATCCCACTCCTAGAGAGAAGGCCTAAGTCCCTGTTAGTAGTGGGAACAATATAGGCTGATGATGATGATGATCACCCATCTACAGACTAATTTTAGAAAGAACTGCTTAACCTCGAGAATCAACCCGCTGTTATTTAGCTCTATTGGACTAAACATCGCAAAAATAAACCTAAAGCCAGCTAAAATGTTTTGTGCAGTTTTAATTTGAGTTTGCGTTCAAAGTGTTTTGATTGGGGCGTTGGACCATTCGATATGTTTTATTAACGCCTCGCTGACGGGCGTCATATGAACGCTTTGATCTTTGCAAAAAAAAGGCAATTTCGCATATTTGAAAACATTCGGCTTTTTTTTTGGAGTTCGATGATTTAATAACCTGCTTACCTGATGAAAAGGACTAACCATCACACTGTTCTGTTAAATCAGTGAGGGGTAATCAAGAGAAGACAATCAAGACAGTGAGGGTAGTATGAAGGTTAGTTTGTTGTGAAGTATGAACGTGAAATCGCGGCTTACTTTAAAAGCTTACTTCCTTACCATAACAAAGAGGCTTAGCCTGATTTTTTTTTGGTGGATGGGAAATAATCCCTTCCACTCTTGGGCGGAGCAAAAGGGAGTGTCAGACTTCTACTGACTAAAAACCACCCATGTACTTTCTTAACCCGTTATGTCGAGGCGCGTATCTCTTGCGAACAATCCGCAGCCATGACGGGAAGAGGCCTAGCCGTTTTTTTTTTTGGCGGGTGGAAAATCATCAAATAACCCCTCCCGCTCTTGGGCGGAGCAAAAGGAAGTGTCAGACTTCTGCTGACTAAAAACCACCCATGTTCCTTCTTAGCCCTATATGTCGAGGCCGCGGTAACTAGTGAACAACCCGCAGCCCCGACGGGCGTCGGCCCTTTGACTATAGGTGATGCGACTTGCATCACTCGACACACGCGTAATCGCATAAGTCACTTGTTTTTTTCGTCTGCGAGAGTCTGACTGTCGCGTAACATTGACTCGTGGCATACATATTGGCTTCTAGCTATGTGGTATAACATAACACTACATAATATCTTTTTTTTTTCTGTAGCTTTTACAGTTTCTCTTCAAGAGTAATTTCATTAACACAAAATGTACCTACTTCTAACCTGAACACAGCAATGCAGTTTGGTGGCCTTTCCTTGGACGGCCTGGAAGGCCAGGACATTAAAGTCAGCAAGTTGAATGAGGATTTTACTTGCGAGCTTCCTGCAAATGGTGTTACTAATTTTTAATAGCCTATTCAAACGAGCAAAGATTTAGTTTGAAGTCCCCATTCTACAAAATTTTTTCAAGACAAGCGGAGCCTTCTGTCATTTTACTTCTTGTTATAAAATATCAAGATAAGCTCATTATCCAGTTGTTTAGTTTCGTTATTCGTTTTATCTAAATTTCATTTTTGGCTATGAAGTTAAACGTGGATTTAGAATTGAGTAACTTTCAAAGGTTAGTTTAAAAAAAGTTAGTTTAAAGTTAGGTTTAAAAAATTAAAGCAGCCATATCAGATCCGAGAGGCCCTTGTTGTTCCCATCATAGCGTTATAATTTTTAAAATACTTCCATAACCTGTTTACTATTCATTAACACAATGTTTTGAGTGCTACTTAAACAGCAAGAAAGTAGTTTCCCAGCAATATTTTTTACGTAAGGTTATCTAGATTGACGCCTGTCGGGGCCGCGGGTAGTCCACCGGTTATCGCGGCCTCGACATAGAGGGCGAAGAAGGAACATGGGTGGTTTTTAGTCAGTAGAAGTCTGACACTCCCTTTCGCTCTGCCCAAGAGTGGGAGGGGTTATTCGATGAAAAAAAAAAAAAAAAAGGTTATCTAGGTTGATGTACAGAATGCTTGGTGGAAGGCATCAAGATAGGTCCCAAAAATTTCTAATTATCTGTTGAATTATAAAGGCTATCCTATATGTTAAACCAGATTATAAACTATCTGTGTACCAAGTTTTATCTAAATCCGTTCAGTAGTTTTTGCGTGAAGAAGTAACAAACATACACACTCACACACTCACAAACTTTCGCCTTTATAATATTAGTGTGATATCTCAACTAACCTTCCCATGATGTGTGCTATTGTCGTGGTGCTGGTCAATAATCTCTGGGTCCTCAGTGGAGATATCGTGGCCGTGTCTGTGGCCGCATATTATGTGCGGTATCTGAAACAAGGATATAAACATTCATATAAAATCATCATCGTTCTTTTCCGCTTATCGTAATAGGGGTTTTCACTAAAAAAATCTAATTAGTCCGTCAGATAGATTTTCAAAAAATAATGGACACATATTTTTTCTTTTTTTTACGTAAACGTTAGTCCTTTTTTACCCACAAAGTGACGTTACAAGCCTCCACTCATGATCTTTGAAAAGACATGCTGCGCCGACCCCAAATGAATAGTGTATTTCACCAAAAAAATCTTATTAGTCCGTCTGGGGGTCTAAAATGGCCACTTTAGCAGATCCTAACATAAATTGCGTTACAAAACGTAAAATGAACTTTTCATAATAGTAACTGCGTCTGTAACCTTTTCGAAAAATAGACCATAATAGTAAAATAATATGAATTGCGTTAAAGAAAATGGTCACAGACACAGTGCTAAAGTGGCCATTTTAGACCCCCAGACGGACTAATAAGATTTTTTTGGTGAAATACACTATTCATTTGGGGTCGGCGCAGCATGTCTTTTACTTCCATACTTGTTAACATTAATATAAAATATGGAACGTAAAACTTAATAGAATTGAGATAAGTTTTTTTTTTCTAAAACATGGAAAATAAGTTTCAGTTAAAAGACGACGATGGAAATGACTTTGTTCAGAGCATATTACACCAGTTTCTACATGAGCAGCCCATAGGGCTCATACATATTACGCACAGTACAATGATCTGCGTGTATAATTATAATGAATCAATTGAAAAACGTTTTAGTTTTCTAGCCGATCCGTAAGTGCCTCAAAAATCACTGCAAAAAGATGTCGGTTTTTTGTTTCATTTTTTATTGTTACAAAATCGGTCTAGCCGTTCAGCCCGCAAACAAAATAATCAAAACGATAACGTACAATAAGAAACTCCGTTCCAAAACGCATTAAACCAACAACTTCGAGTTGCATCCAAGAATACCAACAACTGTTACACCACGCGACCTCAGAGTCTCTTTTTGCTCAACACAATGTAACGACCACGTTTTGCACCCACTAAATCACTCGTCTGTTGGGACCTGCACTTAACGGCTCCGATGGCCATGCTGGTGCAACGCTGACCCTGTTTCATGGTCCACTTTCATGATCGTAAAAAACTTTATGCAGATGAATCTGACAGGTTGGGTTTAGGGTTGGTTGTGAGATTTGTAAATAAGTTGGTGGAGAGAACAAGTACTTTTCGACTTGGTTAAGAATATTTACTTTTGAGAGCAGCGGTTGCCCAGTGGTGGCGGCCCCGACTTACGAACAGTAGGTCGTGGGTTCGAACCCAGGCAGGCACATTACTTTGTGTAATTTATTTCATCACCGCTGCTCTCAAAACGGTGAAGGAAAACATCGTGCGGAAATGGCTTAGAACCAAACATTCGAAGACATGTGACATCTACCAATCCGCACTGGGAGATTATAGCACATTCCCTCTCAAAGAGAGAGGAGGCCTGTGTTCCAGCAGTGGGAACATAATAGGCTGTTGATGAAGTTGATGAAGAGTATTTTTACATAATTTATAAATAAAGTTTGATTGGATGTATGACTCAGCCTAACACAGTCATCATATATAGGTATAAGCCTCTCACGAACTACCATACAACACCCTGCCCTCTACCCTAGTCTGTAGCCAGTCTAAATGACAACAAAAATGTTTGTGTGTAGATCGAGATAAAGTTACCTCTGCCTATCCTTGTCGGATATGATCGTTAACGGGGTAAGATCATTTTTGAGTAGAAAACGGTACGCCTTTAGCATGAAAAAGATACAGCAAACCTATCCACATAAACATTGTCGTATTCTTCAACTAGCGTTCTATTTCCCCCACTTTTCAAAGCTATTTTCGTAATGCAAGAAAAACATCGCAACCCTCAGTATGTTTGTTCAGGCACCCGATGAAACGTAAACTATATCGATGTATCGATACAGGGATGCAGCTCGATTCAATCGGCCGTGCAGGATATTCGATACAAACGATTATCTATTCGAATTGGGACATCTCGATAAACAGAGTGATTTGTGTGCTGTGTGTAATCTATGACAGAGTTGTGTTTAGGAATTGTGTTCACGTATGGAAGTTATTGGTGGTGTGATATTATTTTGGTTACATCTCGGCGTTGTAATTGCTTAAAACAATTATTGTAGTATACATGATTCATAGATATTTAAAAGTCATTACAGGTCTGAAAGTCTGAGAACCGGTTGTGTCCCTAAGCAGCATTTTCAAACTATACAGATATTTGTTCCGTATGGGGATCGAACCCGCTACACACAGCGTAGCCGTGGACCACTCAGCCACAGCTTCAACGTGCGTAATAGTAGTTCTTGATGACGACGCCATAATGTTTTGTCTAATGAATTGTTCCGGGCAAAAGTAGAATCGATTAACATTACTTTTTTTTTGTTTAAAAACGTTGCCCCACACTATGAATTTCTCCTGTATCGTGGGTGCGTTTATAAACATTTTTTTTTAAACTTCACATATACAAATACACCTAGGCCCGAAACAAATATCTGTAGGCATTACAAATATTTGTTCTGTGAGGACATACGACACTCAGCGCAACAGTCCAATCGCTTAGCCACTGCGCTAACCGTGCCGCCACTTTGTGTCGTAAATATCAAACAAAAATAAAAAAAAATTCACAAAGGTAAACAAACAAATGAGCGGCGGCAAGCACTTTTCCTAACCCTATAAAGTTGGGGAAAAGTGATATTGTGACCTTTGCTTGCAGTGCAAACAAAGGTCACAATATCACTTCGTTAAAGATACTTCTGTTTCATCGTGTGATGAGTACCCAACTCTTTTTTTTGGAGGGTGGGAGCGGTAGGGAGTGTCAGACTTCTACTGACTAAAAACCACCCTTGTTCTTTCTTTGCCTTTTGTGTCGAGGACGCGGTATCTCTTTCGAACTATTCGCAGCCCCGACGGGGTTAGTACCTAAATTGATATTAGAGTTTTTGTGGTGCCCATGCCCCTCTGACTTGGCTTTACATGCGTGTGCTAGTTTCCTCACAAAGTCTTTCTTCACCAAAGCAAGTGATAATTAAACAGCATAATATGTTTCCGAAAAATCAAGTGTGCGTGTCTTGGGTCGAGACCTACGACGTAGCAATCTGACAATCACGCCACAAGACTACCAACCACTGCTTACAAGGATACTCCTTTGATGTGACATGACTTTGATATTACCCACTAACTATACAGCCATGAATATTGACCTCCACAAAAAAAACGGTCAAAGGAGACAGCCCAAATATTTACCAACCTCGCAAGGCAAACAGTAACTTACATATTTCATGACTCCCCACGATGTATCGGAGCAAAAATACGAAAAATTTAATTATAGTTAGATGTTTTATCAGGCCGGGTCGGCATTTTCCGGCCCACTGACCAGCTCCGCTACATTAGGTAAACTGACCCGTCCGTGCCACAGCGCGCCGGTAACTTTTTTTTTTGTTTATTTCTGTATTTTATGACTTTTTTCGGCCGGTATTTTTGTTTTATGCGTGGTAGAGGGTGAATAGGTTTTGAGCTTAGGTAGAGGTCATAAAAGTCGAGTTTAAAAGAAACAGTGCTGTTTAGTGTATTAGGACTCTAAATTAATTTGTGTGGAGGGCATCGTATAATCGTCGAAACCCTATAAATACTTTTTAAGAAAATAAATATTTTTTGTTATTATTTTGTACCCTATTTCGAAGTTGTTTTAATTAACCCAAATGTTGACTGGTAATGAATTTAAATAAATAAGACTGTAGAAATATTTATTTGAGAAATTAAGATGTGTGAGAGTTCAAATTGCATTATATCATTGTCATGTCTTTGTGTATTCATTGTGACAATTTTTACTTTGTGGTTACGAAATACTTAAAATCTTTGTTTTAAAACATGAAAGCTTTCAAAGTGCTTTCAATACTGTTAGTAGGTATCTAACAAACAGTGTCTACTAAATAAAATAGACCACCAAAATACTTACGTAATAAAATTAAAAAACCACAACAATAATTCGCGTCGAAACCATAAAACACTAATTACAAACAAAATCACAAAACATTACCAGAGTCTAATGAATTCACGTACGAGAGAAACTCAGAAACAGCGAGAAAACAAAAGCGCCTATTGTATTCGCAAGAGCAATGCTTCGCGCAAACTCGGCAAGCGTCGATTGAATTAATTGTAGGAACCCATTATACCATCAATTGTGTTAGCTGTCGAAATGTCGTTATTATTTTGATTTGAGTGTTGATTTTGATAACTTTCGATGGTTATTGATGAGTTAATATTGTTACCGTTTGTTTTTAGTGATTTGGAATGAGGTTTTAATGACTTAGGTAAGTATGTACCTTCAAATTGTTTTAAATGGTTTTGTTATAGAATAAATTGGGTTATAACTTATATCTCTAATAGCACGCACGTGGATGTTGAAACTATTATTAAAATTAAATAAAACTAATTATGGACGGCTTCGTTGGTCTCAAACGCGACTGCGCTGTACATGAGGTCGTGGGTTTGACTTCTAGGCAGAGAAAACTGTTTTTGGGGTTCTTGTTAAATGGGACTTAAAATATAACTGACGAAATGTCGGTGTACTAATGTGTACACCTCTACCTAACCCAACTCTCTGGGGATTATAGGCGTGGTGTTATTTTCCTAATTATTTATCAGCTATGCAAAATTTTGGCGTTAAAATTAACTTTCATACATTGTATTGTATCACACAAACGCTCTCCACTACACAAACGCTTTTGGATATTTTAATAGGATATTATTTTCACCAAAACATTCTTATTAGTTGGAGCTCGTGGCTTAACAAGAACTGCCACTCGGGTCGATCTTTAGGTTAAGCTGCGCTTGCCTAGGTCGATCTGTGGATGGGTTAAGCTGTTGGTCCCGGGTGCAGTCGTTACGGGTAGTCAGTGACCTGAAAGTCTGACATCCAGTCTTACCAAAGGGTATCGTATTACCTAGTATTAACTGGGTTGTGGAGGTCAGATAGGCAGTCGCTCCATGTAAAATACTGGTATTCAGCTGCATCCGGTTAGACTGGAAGCTGACCCCAATATAGTTGGGAAAAGGCTAGGCAGATGATGACAATCTTATTAGTCCGTCTGTTAGATTATCGAAAAATATTGGATAGGTACATGTTTTTTTTATCAAATTAATAAAAATTGACGAAAATTAAACGTGTCAAAGTGCATTTGTGGGGGCTTGTGACGTCACTTGTGGGTAAAAAAGTACTAACCTTGTGACGGCACACGACTTGACACGACTTTTCGAAGCACTGTATCTTCATCTTTTGTTTGGGTGAGAAAAGAAAAAATACGTGTTCAAAAAATATTTGAATGACCTATAGATAGTTGTTCCGGGTCTGGGTATGTGTGTATGTGAGTTTAAATGTTTGTGAACGCATGTTACGCAACTGTATAACATAAGGATCGCTGATATTACGATTCGGTATAAAACACGGACTGTGGACCTAGGTGACACCGATATTGCGCATCGCAGCGATTCACTTACACGAGGTACGCAGCATTTTCGCAACCGTGGGACCGGACATCGAATGCCTTCAACGTTTTTCCACGCCTTGGGCATTCTTGGTACATACATCGACCAATTATCACCTGCGTGATTTTAGAATTTTAAATTGTAATTTCTTTTATTTTAAATAAATTAGTTTAAAGTAAATTGGTTTTTTTTGCATCCTCCGGCTCCAGCAAACATATTTCGCACCCACGATACAGGAGAAATTCTTGAGGCAACGTTTTATAAAAACAACTAAAAAAAGGTCAGTAAATTTTTCAGCAATCAAAAAAGCTCGTACACAATAAAGTTGGTCTCACCCCTATCATATTATTTTCCTACCGACCGTTGCCATAGCAACGCCATAGCAACGCTTGTTATTTCAATAAATATCATACGATTTCCTCCACACTGTAATTACTCCTCCTATTTCATTATTCCCTTCAAAATGGTAATATTCCTTGTAAAAAGGGGTGATGAGAACCAGTTTCTTTACGAGACGGATGTGGAGAAAGAAGTCGATGAAGTCGTGAAGGATATCACAGCGATCTTCAATGGGAGGCTGAAGGTGACAAGACTGTGCTATGAAATGGATGAGCTGCAGAAACATGGCACCTTCCTGCCGCTTGAGATGCAAGGGTTGACGGATGAACAGGTTAGTTGGAGTTTTAGAATGTGAGAGAACAGCTATGTTTAAAAACTTTGATATCAAATGTTGAAGTTTGAGTGTTTTAACGATTGTCTGGCAGTTTGAGTACTATAAGTGACCTACCCAAATGTCCTTTCTTTGGTATTGTTTGTCGTGACGTTGAGCGCCTTGAGTTATAAGTCGAGCTCCTCGATAACTGACTAATTAAACCAAACGATTTTAAAAGATTAAAAGAGTAACCTTTGGAGTTTCTTGCCGGTTCTTCTCCTTAGGAATCGACCAATGCACCGAACTGTGCCCCCTTTTACCGAAGTTTTATAAGTGCCCATGTAGGCCTATGTGAAATAAAAATATTTTGGTTTAATTTTTTTATTTGATTTTGAGTGCTCTGAGTGCTCAGCTAGTATTTCAGGATATCAATCGATACCAAGTGGTGGTCGACTCTTCATGTGATTGAAGAACTGGGTTTTTTTTCTGGCCAAAGATTCAGTTATGCCATACAGCGTGGCAGTAGGGAAGAATTCAAGGCATCTCTGACACATAGGATGGCACTTTTGTAATGTCAGTTTTTTATAGTATCGCCCTAAAAACTCTTAAATTAACTCTTCAAGTGACGCAACTCTTTAAGTGACGCAAACTGATACGATTGAATGATAACATTACCTGATGCTGAAGCATTAGGTAACATAATTTCATACATTATTATGTTCACTTAGGCATAGTTAAGATCCCGTCGGGGCTGCGGGTTGTTCGCAAGAGATACCGCGACCTCGGCACAAGGGCTATGAAGGAACATGGGTGGTTTATAGTCAGTAGAAATCTGACACTCCCTTTCGCTCTGCCCAAGATCGGGAGGGGTTTATTTGATGATTACCCACCCCCCAAAAAAGAAAAAAAAGGCATAGTTAAGATTAACAGTTTAGGCAGTATTCAATGGATTGGCTAACTTAGTTGTTCTAACCTACATAACCCGTCCGCCTTCAAAGTAAAGGTGAACACGCATCTTCTGGGTACGGTAATTCCACCATAGACTCATCAATCGATTCCCATCACGCGTTATTGTCGTCAAGAGCACATTTAAATTTTTTTTTTCAGTTTTGTATACAAAATCAATCAATCAAAATCATTTATTTCAAGGCCAGTTACAGGCTCTTTTGAATAGTCGAACAAATACTAAATTTTAATAAACTAAGCTACAGTCTCACTCACAAGGCATAATATGTCAGTGTACTGTAGTTGCCGATTCCAAAGCGTTGGTCTCATGAGAAGAATGGCAAGAAACTTTATGGACACTCTTTTAAATCATGATATTGTTACAAAACTTTGGTTACATCATTCGTATTGAGATTGGTATATTATCATGAGAGAACGATGTAGCAAGATGTGCACGATAGGTGTCGACAGTAAAGCCAAAACGACGATTCAAAAATAATATAATAATTCAAACAAGCCGTGGCAGCTAAGAGGTCACCTCATGTCACTGACTCAATGTTCGAAACCGTTCTTTGCCATAAGACCTTAAAGCAAAATTTTATCTCGCCTTTTATGCAAAACGTTTTAAATTTCAGATAATGGAATTAAAGCTAGAAGACCCTTGGGCCAAGCGCTGCGCACCACCAGGTCACGTGTTCGTGAAGGATGACATGGGACGCCGCTGCGGCCTCGCCCCCCCTCCCAACATGCAGGAGATCATGAAGAAGGCAGCCGAAGATGCTAAGGAGTTTATTAGTAAGAAACACGTAGGTTACACTGCTACCCAATATATTCTGTGTATCAAGTAAAAAATACAAAAAGCGACGCAGTAAAAGACTCAGGCAAACGTGAGAAGACAGTCAAGAGTCTTTATTAGAGATCGGTCTACTCCGCCTTTGTGAGGAATAGAAGATTGTCTTTAAGGAGGTCTTTCCCTAGCTAGGGATCAGATAATATGTTCTGTTATGATTATAATCGGTTTATCTTTTTTTTTTTTTAAACATTTATTAAAGCTCCTTTTGTTCTTCCACAACAAACTTATGCTGTACACATTGATACACCACCCCGCACTGGGATCTTGCGTTGATCACGGCTCACTCCCTCCCCAGAGAAAAGGCCTGTATCCTAGCATTGAGAATATTATCAGCTGATTATGCCTAATCTTGCAATTATGTTTCCAGGTGGATCTCCGCAAATGCCTCACCCAGAAGGACGTAGCACGAGCCATGGATGAACTCCGAGGGGCCACCAAGATCGTGTTCCCCGGGGGTCTTCCTCCCCACGACCCCGTGCGAATGGAGCTGGACAATGTGGAGGACCTCACTGGGACCCAAGCTGCTGCCGAAGTTATAGACCCGTCGTTGGCTTGTCTGTGGGCTTGTGGGAAGAAATTTCTCAATGGGAATAAGTTGAGCGACCATTTGGGTAGGTATTTTATTTCTCACAATCAATACCTAAGATGTGGGGAGGGCAGATATGTATCTAATAGTACACTTTTATTTTGCCAGTTATGTTAAAGCTAATGCTCAGCAGCGCTTGTGACCAACGAGGCAGTGCTATCCCTCGTCGTTGTGGGTGTATTCCCTTTTGTACTAATGCCGTTTGAAATCATCATCAGCCTATGAATGTTCTCTGTGTGAGGGAACTCCCTTTCGCTCTGCCCAAGAGAGGGAGGGGTTATTTGATGATCTCCCAACCCCAAAAAATAGGGAATGGGTTATAATCCACCACAAGGGCCGATGACTTCACTTAACTTCGAATTTTTGGTTCTAAGACATGCCGGTTTGCTCCCGATGTTTTCCTTAACCGTTCATAGCTAGCCTATAAACTAGTTCTTGTATAATTTGATAAATATTCCAAACAGCCTGTTCCAAACTTTGACTAAAGAGTATGTATCCAGTGTCTAAATTGACCTAATATAAATATCCAGACTAACGACCTTAACAAATTGACATTGTAGATTTAGGAGAATTGGAACGTACAATAAGTCGTTAATCAAAAATTAGGCGAAGGATTGAAACTGACTAAATATTAGGACATCCAGCAGGGCTATTGCGTATCTTTTAAATGACAGTGGCTAACCTATAGTGCCTATCAATTACTGTCAAATGGTTCCATTTTTTACTAAACCATAACCAATTTGACAGTCAATCCATGGACAATATGATAGCTACTGACATTTAAAAGATACTCAATACCCCTACAGATCCAGAATACATATCAGTATATACCTGTGATCAGCAGGGCTATTGCGTAACTTTAAAATGACAGTGGCTAACTTATAGTGCCTATCAATTACTGTCAAATGGTTCCATTTTGTACTAAACCATAACCAATTTGACAGTTAATCCATAGACAATATGATAGCCACTGTCATTTAAAAGATACGCAATAGCCCTGCTGGAGGGTCGAAATGCATGTAAAATTATTGAATAAGTATAAGTAGGAGAACTCGATCAAAAAAAGATGTTTGGAGTGTATGACGAATTGTTTGAAAGAAAACAGCGTATTTCCTTGAAATGGCTGAACCAATTTAAATAAAATATTTCTAAAAACAAAACCATCCCTAAAAAACGTGGTGGTGTGTGTGTGTGTGTGTGATGTGGGAAATGTGTTTTTTGTTTTATTCAAATTATTAAAACAATACGAAGATAAAAACGCGTTAAAGATCATGAGTGGGGGCTTTTGACGTCACTACGTGGTGAAAAATGTACCACGTTGTGAAGCGCTGTTTCTTTTTCATTCTTTTTTTATGTAAAAATAGAAAAAATGTGTCTAATATTTTTTTTGAAAATCTATCTGTCGGACTAATTAGATTTTTTTTTTGTCAACGGGTAGTTGAAGAAAAAAAAGAAACGTGTTGCACCGACCCCAAGTAACAAGCAAAAAAGGAGAGGAAGACAATGATTATGAATTGGAATACTAATCAGTCTTTTAAAAATTTCAGGTAAAAACAACAAGACAAAAGTGACAGTGAAGCTCTGCTCAAACTCCGAAGGTGCTCCAGGCCGGGAACCCGTCATGTCCGAGGAAGATCGCAAACAGCTCTCCTTGCATGCTTACAGGAAGCAAGAGGAATGGAAGAAGCTAGAGGCAGACGAAGATGACAGCTACCTGGACTCCAAGTGGTCTGACAAACAGAATATGAAAAGACAGTTTCATGGGCTGGAGAACATCTCTTGGAGGCCTACTTTTAAGAAATAGATAGTTACTGCTTGGTTCTGCCATGAAGAGGCTGTCTTTTGTGTCTTTATTTTAGTGGTTTAGTCATTTTATTTATTGATATCATAATTTGGGTGTATTTCATTACAATATAGGCATGCTTGATTGTGTTCTGTTGTTTTAATTCAGCAAGGCTTTTCTTTGGTTTCATGCCCAAGGTACAAACGGGATCATATTGCTGAGACTCATCTGTTGAAGAGATGTATCTTTTGAACCATGAAAAATAGACACTTGAAATTTTCGCATGGAAAATAAAATGAGTAGGTACACCTTTTTTTTTGGGGGGTGGGAAATCATCCAATAACCCCTCCCGCCCTTGGGCAGAGCGAAAGGGAGTGTCAAACTTCTATACTGACCAAAAACTACCCATGTTCCTTCTTAGCCCTTCATGTCGAGGCCGCGGTATCTCTTGTGAAGAATAACCCGCAGCCCCGACAGGAAATGAATACACCTTACACAAAACCAACCACCATGCTCCATGCCTCCATGCTGAGTGGCAACCTACTTGTCGCAGTTACGACGTGCATTATATATATTTTTCTTTTTTAATTTCCCTGCTTGTTGTAATTTACTTTTTTTTTTTTAATATCTGTTAAGCGTTGTTTGTGTATTGTTTTATTTCCTGTATGCATGTATGTTTCTGTGACAAATAAACATTTTTTCTTTCTTTCTAAAAATGTTACTGGGCCGATTTGCTTTAAAAAAAATCCGAGAGAATTCTGAAGTTACTTGAAACTTTGCATTAATTTCTTACACAACGATTCTTATAAATGATTGTAAGGAAATTAGTCAGTTCTCTGGCAGCAAATGGCTTTGGAAGCAAAGCTACTTCAACAAAGTAATTAATTATATTAAAATTTTACATAATTCACTGTTTTATTTGACTGGCCTGTTGGTCTAGTGGTTAGTGACCCTAACTGCTATGCCGGAGGTCGTGGGTTCGATTCCCACCCAGGACAAATGTTTGTGTGATGAGCACGATCATTTGTTCTGTGTCTGGGTGTAATTTATCTCTAATATGTATGTATTTAGAAATATATAAGTATGTTTATCAGTTGTCTAGTACCCATAACACAAGCTCTGCTTAGCTTGGGACTAGATGGCGTTGTGTGATAGTTGTGGAATATTATTATTATTATTTATTATTTTATTCATATAATTATTTGGTTTTACGATAAAGTTAGTGTATCCGATATTGAAATTCCTAATATTTTCCTGATAAGGGTAGCTATTATATAGTGATACTAGCTGTTGCCAGCGGCTTCACCCGCTACAACTCGAAAATTATCCCACGGATCATAAAATTGGGATAAAAACTATCCTATATGTTAATCCAGGGTATAACCTATCTACATACCAAATTTCAACCAAATCGGTCCAGCCGTTTATGCGTGAAAGAGTAACAAACATCCACACATCTATTCTCACAAACTTTCACATTTATAATATTAGTAGGATTGTTGCCGAACGCAAATTCTCAGCTAGGATTTATCTAGGGTCCCTATCCTTTCAATATTAATATTATTCTGTGCTAGATTTAATATCTTGTCATATAAAAGGTAGTTTAATAATAGATAAATAAAAGATATTTAGGATGCATCATTTTACGAAATAGTCAATAGATTAAATTGTTTAAATGGTTGTTAACATGTCTTGGTTTTATTGATGTGTGTGGTGGGGGTGTGGGTGTGGTGTGGGTGGTGGGTGTGTTTTTTTGTTGTGTTGTTAAGTTTTTTTTTTATTATTCATTTCTTGTCCTGTGTGAGACCAATAAATATTTGTTCTTTCTTTCTTTTAGATAAATCACGCCTGTAATCCTCAAATGGTTAGACAGAGTTGTGTTTCAATAGTAATACCTACATTTCGTTATGTCTAAGTTTCCATGTTATAGCAGGCGAGTCTGATGCCATCAACTGGTTAATAATCCTGTTTAAGAACCCAATACTCTTCAGTAGTGCTCTCGACTACTACACCAACATGTCTTAATTAAGTATTTCATACTTTGTCAGCATTTGACCTACCAGTCTGCCTGTCCCTAATATTAAGACGTGAAGATAGGGTTACAGTAGATCAGCTGATATTAGCGCCAACAGTATTATTAGTGAGAGATGATGTATGGCGTTATCACGAATAGAATCTATGTTACGACTCACGGCCATAAATATTGTACGACTTTTTGACTCGTTTTCATGAGCTTATTAATTTCATGGTTTGTTGTGCCTGAGTATCGGTACTCCGTGAAATAGCTGGCAAATATGAATGTGCTTTTGTGACATAAACGGTCATATCCTTTGTTTGCGTTAACTTATAATTTTGTTTTTTTTTTCTCTGCTCCAAGGAGGGCCAAACTTGAGTATTTGATATTAATTTCAGCGTGATACCTGAGCTGGCTTTAATTAAATAGAAGAGGAACAAAGAAACGATGGATAGACTGTGTGAAGGATGATAATATGGCTAAAAAGGAGTTGACTTGATGATGAATAATAGAGAAATATAGGAGAAGAGTAGATGCTGCGTCGACCCGAAACCCTACAGGCGTTTCTAAGAGTAAGGGTCTTGAAAGACAGATGACATCATAGTGCAAAATGATGTGTTGCAGAACGTGGTCAGAGAACAAACGAGTAGAAAATTCATACCCATGTTTACAACTTATCGCACCGTTCAAAATGATAGAATGAAATGTGATACTTTCTAAAACGTTGATCGCTACATCCCTTAGAAATGCTAGACATGTTACAGATATGAAAAGTGCAAACGAAACGTTGGCGAAATATTTAAACGATGTTTAGCGTTTACCCAGACCTTGGCGAAAACGAAAAAAATGGCGTCTAAGTATCCAGCTGTGTTGAGACACACTCCTATATAGCAGTAATGTGTTGTTTCCAAATCAATCTTGGAAAGTTTTCATTTCAGGACACAACTGACATTTCGCTTAGCTTTCTAACCGTGTGGTCTGTGTGTCTCCCTCCATTATCAAAGTGATACATCTTTCTTACGATTCCTTTATGTGGAGGTAATCATTTCTTCACCCTTGCCATCCGTCATGGCAAATGTGGCTTGTACGAGTATGTTACTTCAAAATAATATTCTAGTAGAAAATATTCGTAAATGATTGATTTTTCAGTATGTTTTTTTCAATTAGGTAAGTCAGATAGGTGTCCTTTTTGGTAATTGGTTATAATAAACAAAAGTAGCTCAATGATACAAGAAAAAGGCGCAATCAAGTAATCTTATTTATTAGGAATGTCGTAGTCAAGTCGGATCCGGTCATAGCGTGGACATAATAAAGGGTGTAAAGTACCCTTACCGAAGTCAAAAGGTACTTGTTCTCCCCGTCACTGTGTTTTTCGTTAATTGCTTTTTTAAGAAAATCATCTAATAACTTCCGCTCTTGGGCAGAGCAAAAGGGAGTGTCAGACTTCTATTGACTAAAAACCACCCATGTTCCATCTTAGCCCTTTATGTCAAGGCTGCGGTATCTCTAACAGCATCCCGCAGCTACTACGGAGCAAAGCATCCCCTTGCACGATGTTTCAAGGGTGCTTCATTGAGTTTTACCGTATAATATAATTGTACACCCCAAAAAAAATCGTTCCCAGCTATAATTTTTTACGTGGGTCTGTGGTTTAAGTTTGATGTACATAATGCTTAGTTAGCGGATTCGTGAAGAATTCGTTTACACCCTGTGTAGGTACTTATGCAACAAATAAATTAACATCCTTGTATCTTCAAACTCAGTCAATCTCGCAAGATAATAACCTCCATAATTTGAAATGCCAATATCCTCTTCCGATCGCCATATCGCTTTCATCTCCCTAATTACTTTCCTAATCAAGACCCCATCGATCTGAAACCCCATACGCACATGAAAGTCGGTTTAGATTAACGGCAAACGTTATCCTTCTTACTCAAAGCTCATAACCGGATTACAGCGTTTCTGTCTGGTATAAACCAGTATAAACCGGAGTGTTCCCGGTTTCAACCGCCTTTTAGTGGTAACGAGGAGGTGCAGAAGGCTTATTCATTATGACATCGAGTATTTTCTAATTGAGAACTTAAATCTAATGAATATCTGGGAAAAAGATTGAAAAAGTCGCTTTATTAATTACGTCTTTCTTATTATTCATGGTCTCATTTATCAGCCCTGATCCCTTCTTTTGAATTAACAAGAAGCTTGTCTAAACACACATGATCATTTTCGGAGCTTCATGTTATGGTATTATTTATATAGATTCGTGCTATGTAATCCATTCAGAGGTTGTCTTGAAAAAAAAATATACATACATACAATTAGAGCATCTCCTCCTTTTTTGAAGCCCATTTAAAATGCTATAATGGTCTGCATAATAAAGATCATTCTAGTCTGTAGGAAATTTTTACTCGTGATTAAAATTCTTAATAACTATAATTAATCATTTAGAGAGAAGTCCTAACTGACAGTACACTGATTGACTGCCTGACTCATCAACGCCCAGCCCAAACCATTGGACCTAGAAAGCTGCAATTTTGCACAGAGGTTCCTTTTACAATGCGGACAAGGAATAAGGACCCCTAAGGGAGTTAAATAGGGGATGAAAGTTTTGTATGGCATTCACGCGGGTGAAGTCGCAGGCAAAAGCTAGTATTTAATATGTCAGTCTGACAGTAGTGTGACCGCCAAAACTAGTCTATCACTTCTTGGAATAGTGTGCTCCTAGTATGAGTTTCAGGAATCAAAGCAACGAATCTAATTTTTGGACCAATAAATTGTTCTTATTCTTAATCTAGAATAACTCCCTGTGATTTTGACAGCGAAGCAAAATATCAAGCAATACAATTACCTCTATCTAAAAGGACTGACTGACAGAAGGTTAGCCTTCTGTCCCCACCTGCGCGACATCTCAAGCCAGCTGAGAGCAGTTATACCGGGATTGTCTCCGTTAATGAGAGCCGTAATTACGACATCTAGTACCGGGATGTGCGTGACAATAATTGGCACTGGATGCGATGTTGTCATTGGGGTGGAGCTCAATATTTGTTTGATGAATGGGTTTAAGAGTAAAAGAAAACCAAATAAACGATGGATGAAATGATATGGTAAGAAAGGAGGTGTCTCATGAGATGACGAGGAACAGAGAAGTATGAAAGAAGAAGCCATGCCAGTCATGCAAGAGCAAGCGAATGCTGACTGAGGAGCCCGGAGCTTGATAATAACAACCAGGATCAATCCTCAGGTGAAGTCGGGCTTGCTTAGACCGGTCTTTGGATGTGTGACCACTTATTTCGTACCGAGTTTTCTCCGCGACATGCGGCATTGAAATTAATGTTTAAGCCGTTTGGACCCATATTTTGTAGATAAGACTGTCGTATCAATAGGGTAGTTAACTAAAAAAATCTAATTAGTCCGTCAGATAGATATCCAAAAAATATTGGACACGTATTTTTCTTTTTTTCACGTAAACAAACAATGAAGACGATACAGTGCTTTAAAACTCGTGTGACGTCATTTTCTGAGACATTAGTATGACATTCTTTAGCGGTCAGTGACGTTACGACCCTCAAATCTTCGACGCGTTTTATCTTCGTCAAATTTTATATCGAATATCGCGACCAAAAGTAATCTCTTCACCCCCATTTTAATGCTTTTTTCGCATTAAAAAGTAGCCGATGTCCTTTCTCAGGATCTCGATTATCTGTGTGCCAAATTTCATTAAACTCGACCAGTAGTTTTGGCTTGAAAGCGCGACAGACAGAGTTACTTTAACATTTATAATATTAGTAAGAATAACTGAACAAGGCAAAGCATACATGGCAGATTGTGATTGGCAACGCCGGGAGGGGACGCCCTAGGAAGACACTAATCTTATTAGTGAGGTTCTTCAGAAAGAACAGGAGCATAGTATTCGTAACCGGCGTGCGTGTATGACCAGATGTATGACCAGATGTTTTTTTTTATTTTTTTTTTTATTGTAGATAGGCTCGCGTTTGACCACTATCTATGTATGAATTTGGACGAGGCAAATGGAGTATGACAGGATCGTACCAGGTGGCGTTCCGTGGTTTAAAAGACCGTGAGTTTATATAAGTATGTGTATGTATAGCTGAACCCTATGGCTGAACCACACAAAATTAAACCCTCCCGATCAATATATATACACTGGTAAAACTACTAAAGTAATTAAGATACAAATTGTTAGCTGTTTTGTTTAATTTTTAGCTGAAAACCGGGAAAATGAAGTAAATATACATAAACTCTGTTTTTGAACTATGGACCTACATATTGCGGCTTTTATACGACTGTAGTGCTGGGTTCAAGCTGGAATTACTGCGTACAAATTTTAATATCTTTCGGTTCAGTAATAGTTAGAAATCTGCAGTAGATACCTACTTGTATTTGTGGATTTTTATGCAGACTGAGAGCGAGAAAGAAAAAAGTTGGTACTTACTAAAATTATTAGAAAGTATTGAGTATTGACTTTCATAATTAAATTCTACGTAATATGGGGATGTTGGAACCGAGGTTGAAACTATTTAACCTTCGACAACTGGATCTTCAATTATACTTTCTATTGTAAATGAAACAGCTGTGGCGACAGCGCCATCTATCGCAACAGATGCGAACTAACATTGTCAAGTCCTACATCTCGTTATCAAAGTTATCCGCCACATTAGGCCAACCGCCTTGAAGAAAAATAAAACAGAAATTCATTGTTTTATTTACGTTTCGTAGCTCCAAATTCAAGCATGTAAAGCAGTTTCTTTACAAATCTTCGGATTGTAAATGATTAGGTATGTGTTTATCGTTTTATGACGTTTCAATGCATTACGTAAGTGACATTAAAAAAGATAAGACCTATAGTATGCAACACCTTTTTGCGATCATGTCTCTCAATTAAAGCTTTCAATACAAAAAAAATATTTCAACATAAACGATGAATAATTTTCAACGATTCCAACAAACATTTAAAACAAAGTGGGCAGTCACTTGATGTGAAACCCTCAACATGTTTGCCCTGTGGTTTGGCACGCATGTAAAATCCATTAAAATCCGCAAAATGTTGGAAATCATTTCATCAGCTGATATTTTATCGAGAGCATATTTAGTTTTGGTCAATTTGCCTGTCAGGAACAGCTGTTGTCGGAACTAATATAATAAATACGAAAATAACTTTGTTCGTTACCTTTTCATGTTTAATTCGATCATCCTGAAGTTTTGAAATATACGTTGGCAGGCGTACAGAAACGGACTTCTGATACCTTTCAATGGCCTGTTTAACATTGGCGAATGCTATGCAATGGCCAAGTCAATCTATTTATTTAACACATCAAAGATTTTTAAGTAGGGACTGAAAATATTAACTGACTTGGTATGGATCTCACTACGTTTTACGGTAAAAGAACTGAGTTGCGCGACTTGGCTTTTTTTACAAGTTTTGTTTTTGGTGGGATATTATTAGCTGCACCTCTGTCTAACCCTTCGAGGCGGACTGCAGGCGGACTGTCAGTAGGCGTGATATTATGTAACAATAAATTGCAGCAGACTTAGATTTTGCTACATCGCTTCCGAAGCTACCTTTAAAATTAAGGCACTGACAATCTAGCCACATGACAGTGAACCGTCAAATCACTAAAGCTTCCAACCAAACTGACATACGTCAGTCATTTTAAATTCAAAATGGCCGCCGTGTGACGTCGCACGTACGTCACGCACACGCTACAGATACGAACAATGAATTGACACTCACCAGATAACACACAATGGCCTATTATGTTTGTTTGTAGCGAGATGTAGGACAGTCATGTGAGAAATGAAAAATGTACATACAGGTGAGCGGTATGGGGGGGGGTTAGGTCAAGAAAAAACGTGGTCAGAGAACAAACGAGTAGAAAATTCATACCCATGTTTACAACTTATCGCACCGTTCAAAATTATAGAATGAAATGTGATACTTTCTAAAACGTTGATCGCTACATCCCTTAGAAATGCTAGACATGTTACAGATATGAAAAGTGCAAACGAAACGTTGGCGAAATATTTAAACGATGTTTAGCGTTTACCCAGACTTTGGAGAAAACGAAAAAAATGGCGTCTAAGTATCCAGCTGTGTTGAGACACACTCCTATAAAGCAGTAATGTGTTGTTTCCAAATCAATCTTGAAAAATTTTCATTTCAGGACACACAAATGTCATTTCGCTTAGCTTTTTAACCGTGTGGTCTGTGTGTCTCCCTCCATTATCAAAGTGATACATCTTTCTTACGATTCCTTTATGTGGAGGTAATCATTTCTTCACCCTTGCCATCCGTCATGGCAAATGTGGCTTGTACGAGTATGTTACTTCAAAATAATATTCTAGTAGAAAATATTCGTAAATGATTGATTTTTCAGTATGTTTTTTTCAATTAGGTAAGTCAGATAGATGTCCTTTTTGGTAATTGGTTATAATAAAAAAAAGTAGCTCAATGATACAAGAAAAAGGCGCAATCAAGTAATCTTATTTATTAGGAATGTCGTAGTCAAGTCGGATCCGGTCATAGCGTGGACATAATAAAGGGTGTAAAGTACCCTTACCGAAGCCAAAAGGTACTTGTTCTCCCCGTCACTGTGTTTTTCGTTAATTGCTTTTTTAAGAAAATCATCTAATAACTTCCGCTCTTGGGCAGAGCAAAAGGGAGTGTCAGACTTCTATTGACTAAAAACCACCCATGTTCCATCTTAGCCCTTTATGTCAAGGCTGCGGTATCTCTTACAACATCCCGCAGCTACTACGGAGCAAAGCATCCCCTTGCACGATGTTTCAAGGGTGCTTCATTGAGTTTTACCGTATAATATAATTGTACACCCCAAAAAAAATCGTTCCCAGCTATAATTTTTTACGTGGGTCTGTGGTTTAAGTTTGATGTACATAATGCTTAGTTAGCGGATTCGTGAAGGATTCGTTTACACCCTGTGTAGGTACTTATGCAACAAATAAATTAACATCCTTGTATCTTCAAACTCAGTCAATCTCGCAAGATAATAACCTCCATAATTTGAAATGCCAATATCCTCTTTCGATCGCCATATCGCTTTCATCTCCCTAATTACTTTCCTAATCAAGACCCCATCGATCCGAAACCCCATACGCACATGAAAGTCGGTTTAGATTAACGGCAAACGTTATCCTTCTTACTCAAAGCTCATAACCGGATTACAGCGTTTCTGTCTGGTATAAACCAGTATAAACCGGAGTGTTCCCGGTTTCAACCGCCTTTTAGTGGTAACGAGGAGGTGCAGAAGGCTTATTCATTATGACATCGAGTATTTTCTAATTGAGAACTTCTAAATCTAATGAATATCTGGAAAAAACATTGAAAAAGTCGCTTTATTAATTACGTCTTTCTTATTATTCATGGTCTCATTTATCAGCCCTGATCCCTTCTTTTGAATTAACAAGAAGCTTGTCTAACACACACATGATCATTTTCGGAGCTTCATGTTATGGTATTTTTTATATAGATTCGTGCTATGTTATCCATTCAAAGGTTGTCTTGAAAAAAAAAAATACATACATACAATTAGAGCATCTCCTCCTTTTTTGAAGCCATTTAAAATGCTATAATGGTCTGCATAATAAAGATCATTCTAGTCAGTAGGATAATTTTTACTCGTGATTAAAATTCTTAATAACTATAATTAATCATTTAGAGAGAAGTCCTAACTGACGCACTGATTGACTGCCTGACTCATCAACGCCCAGCCCAAACCATTGGACCTAGAGAGCTGCAATTTTGCACAGAGGTTCCTTTTACAATGCGGACAAGGAATAAGGACCCCTAAGGGAGTTAAATAGGGGATGAAAGTTTTGTATGGCATTCACGCGGGTGAAGTCGCAGGCAAAAGCTAGTATTTAATATGTCAGTAATATGACAGTAGTGTGACCGCCAAAACTAGTCTATCACTTCTTAGAATAGTGTGCTCCTAGTATGAGTTTCAGGAATCAAAGCAACGAATCTAATTTTTGGACCAATAAATTGTTCTTATTCTTAATCTAGAATAACCCCCTGTGATTTTGACAGTGAAGCAAAATCTCAAGCAATACAATTACCTCCATCTAAAAGGACTGACTGACAGACGGTTAGCCTTCTGTCCCCACCTGCGCGACATCTCAAGCCAGCTGAGAGCAGTTATACTGGGATTGTCTCCGTTAATGAGAGCCGTAATTACGACATCTAGTACCGGGATGTGCGTGACAATAATTGGCACTGGATGCGATGTTGTCATTGGGGTGGAGCTCAATATTTGTTTGATGAATGGGTTTAAGAGTAAAAGAAAACCAAATAAACGATGGATGGAATGATATGGTAAGAAAGGAGGTGTCTCATGAGATGAGGAACAGAGAAGTATGAAAGAAGAAGCCATGCCAGTCATGCAAGAGCAAGCGAATGCTGACTGAGGAGCTCGGAGCTTGATAATAACAACCAGGATCAATCCTCAGGTGAAGTCGGGCTTGCTTAGACCGGTCTTTGGATGTGTGACCACTTATTTCGTACCGAGTTTTCTCCGCGACATGCGGCATTGAAATTAATGTTTAAGCCGTTTGGACCCATATTTTGTAGATAAGACTGTCGTATCAATAGGGTAGTTAACTAAAAAAATCTAATTAGTCCGTCAGATAGATATCCAAAAAATATTGGACACGTATTTTTCTTTTTTTCACGTAAACAAACAATGAAGACGATACAGTGCTTTAAAACTCGTGTGACGTCATTTTCTGAGACATTAGTATGACATTCTTTAGCGGTCAGTGACGTCACGACCCCCCCACTCTAATCTTCGACGCGTTATATTATCTTCGTCAAATTTTATATCGAATATCGCGACCAAAAGTAATCTCTTCACCCCAATTTCAACGCTTTTTTCGCATTAAAAAGTAGCCGATGTCCTTTCTCAGGATCTAGACTATCTGTGTGTCAAATTTCATTAAACTCGACCAGTAGTTTTGGCTTGAAAGCGCGACAGACAGAGTTACTTTAACATTTATAATATTAGTAAGAATGTGTATGTATAGCTGAACCCTATGGCTGAACCACACAAAATTAAACCCTCCCGATCAATATATATACACTGGTAAAACTATTAAAGTAATTAAGATACAAATTGTTAGCTGTTTTGTTTAGTTTTTAGCAGAAAACCGGGAAAATGAAGTAAATATACATATACTCTGTGTTTGAACTATGGACCTACATATTGCGGCTTTTATACGACTGTAGTGCTGGGTTCAAGCTGAAATAACTGCGTACAAATTTTCATATCTTTCGGTTCAGTAATAGTTAGAAATCTGCAGTAGATACCTACTTGTATTTGTGGATTTTTATGCAGACTGAGAGCGAAAAAGAAAAAAGTTGGTACTTACTAAAATTATTAGAAAGTATTGAGTATTGACTTTCATAATTAAATTCTACGTAATATGGGGATGTTGGAACCAAGGTTGAAACTATTTAACCTTCGACAACTGGATCTTCAATTATACTTTCTATTGTAAATGAAACAGCTGTGGCGACAGCGCCATCTATCGCAACAGATGCGAACTAACATTGCCAAGTCCTACATCTCGCTATCAAAATTATCCGCCACATTAGGCCAACCGCCTTGAAGAAAAATAAAACAGAAATTCATTGTTTTATTTACGTTTCGTAGCTCCAAATTCAAGCATGTAAAGCAGTTTCTTTACAAATCTTCGGGTTGTAAATGATTAGGTATGTGTTTATCGTTTTATGACGTTTCAATGCATTACGTAAGTGACATTAAAAAAGATTAGACATAGAGTATGCAACACCTTTTTGCGATCATGTCTCTCAATTAAAGCTTTCAATACAAAAAAATATTTCAACTTATACGATGAATAATTTTCAACGATTCCAACAAACATTTAAAACAAAGTGGGCAGTCACTTGATGTGAAACCCTCAACATGTTTGCCCTGTGGTTTGGCACGCATGTAAAATCCATTAAAATCCGCAAAATGTTGGAAATCATTTCATCAGCTGATATTTTATCGAGAGCATATTCAGTTTTGGTCAATATGCCTGTCAGGAACAGCTGTTGTCGGAACTAATATTATAAATACGAAAATAACTTTGTTCGTTACCTTTTCATGTTTAATTCGATCATCCTGAAGTTTTGAAATATACGTTGGCAGGCGTACAGAAACGGACTTCTGATACCTTTCAATGGCCTGTTTAGCATTGGCGAATGCTATGCGATGGCCAAGTCGATCTATTTATTTAACACATCAAAGATTTTTAAGTAGGTAGGGACTGAAAATATTAACTGACTTGGTATGGATCTCACTACGTTTTACGGTAAAAGACTGAGTTGCGCGACTTGGCTTTATTTACAAGTTTTGTTTTTGGTGGGATATTATTAGCTGCACCTCTGTCTAACCCTTCGAGGCGGACTGCAGGCGGACTGTCAGTAGGCGTGATATTATGTAACAATAAATTGCAGCAGACTATTTTGCTACACCGCTTCCGAAGCTACCTTTAAAACTAAGGCACTGACAATCTAGCCACATGACAGTGAACCGTCAAATCACTAAAGCTTCCAACCAAACTGACATACGTCAGTCATTTTAAATTCAAAATGGCCGCCGTGTGACGTCGCACGTACGTCACGCACACGCTACAGATACGAACAATGAATTGACACTCACCAGATAACACACAATGGCCTATTATGTTTGTTTGTAGCGAGATGTAGGACAGTCATGTGAGAAATGAAAAATGTACATACAGGTGAGCGGTATGGGGGGGGGGGGGGTTAGGACAAGAAAAAACTTGTTCTTCTAAAACTGTACTGAAGGATAATTTTATTCCCGTCGGGGCTTCGAAAGAGATACCGCGACATCATCACAAAGGGCTGAGAAGGCACACGAGTGGTTTTTAGTCAGTAGAAGTCTGCCGAGAGCTGGAGGAGTCATAATATGATAATTTCCCACTCGCCAAAAAAAGGAATAATTATATTGCAAGCACGATGATATTACTTTGTCAAGTAAAATCGGTCAAAACTCACAGTTGTTGCACTTTTCTTAGAGTAGCAGTAAAAACATCGTGACCATCCAAAATTATCAACTGCCTAGCCTTTTCTCAATGATGTTGGGTTCAGCTACCAGATGCAGCTTTATACCAGTAGTTCACATGGAGCGTCTACCTATTTGACCTCCACAACCCAGTTAGTACTGGCCATTACGACACCCCTTATTAAGATTGGTTGTCGGGTCACTAGCTGTCTGTAACGACTGTCACACATTTAAAATACTACCAAAAAAAAACACTCCCCCCTAGTGAAACAATATTATTATTATTACCTTTAGTTATTTCTTACAAAAACATAACAAAACATTTAAAAATATATAAAAAAAAAATATTGTAGCCCACCGGTATCGGGAACAGGGTCTTAGCTACCGGCGGCGGTTAGGGCTCTAGAAATAGGAACCTCCTAACAATACGAGCCGTGTCCAGGAGTAACGTTTTCTGCATCAAGCCCTTGATCCAGCCGTCTAACGAGAGCCTCCTCGTTGGTCGAGGCTCTTGGCAATTAAGCCGTTAGCTGACACGACTACCGGCACAATGATTGCTGAGTTATTATTATTATTTATTTGATTTCTGAATGACTCAGTATGTGGCCAATGGGTCACTCAACCTGGGATGAACCTAGGATAAATGTGGCCATTCAAAATGTCGTCTCAGCTATCCACCCCAACGGGCCTGTGGACGGTGAGTGATGGGCTAACTCGCCGTCCGTCCGTCTTACGACGAAAACAGGCCGTGTCGACGGCGCGTTCGTGTTCCACGCGCGCCTCAAAGAGATGTCAGCAACATGAGTGGGCCCGAAAGGGCCGACGCCCGTCGGGGCCGCGGGTTGTACACAGGTTATCGCGGCCTCGACATAGAGGGCGAAGAAGGAACATGGGTGGTTTTTAGTCAGTAGAAGTCTGACACTCCCTTTCGCTCTGCCCAAGAGCGGAAGGGGTTATTCGATGATTTTGCACCCGCCAAAAAAAAAAAAAAAGCTATCCATCCCAATGAAACTTCCAATTACGTCCCCAAAGGAATCCAAGCCCTCCAAATCTTCCAAGAAACACTAAGTCCCATAAAACGTTCAGCTACAAGTATTAAATCCTGATTAATATTCAGAGTACGACGCGCAAATTGTTAGAGCAGTGCTCGGCAACTTTTCAATCCGGCTCGTTTTAAAATTAATTTCTTTCTTACTTTAATGATCTCCCCTTGTAAATGTAGTCAGTGAAGAGATTTTTAGCTTTATGACAGTTATTTACGAGTAGTCTTGTGTCGTGGTAAATATTAATTAAGTTATCTTGGAAAAGGTTTTGAGTACGAATGGAGATGGTAATAAGAATATAAAAGTTAATAATCTGGCTGAAAAGGAACTCCTGAGTCGACGAATTTGTTAGAGAAGTATTGCAAAAGATTACGTCTCACGCGGTCCTCAAATAAAATCGCGTTAGGCATCGTATCAATGTGGTGGTTACCCCTATCCCAAAAAGTAGATTGATAGCGGAAAAAACTGTCATAGGTTCATAATGCAAATGCTTATAACATGAGGCCGTGTACGGATTGTTCAATAGGGAATCGGACAAAAAAAACTAATTAGTCCGTCAGATAAATTTCCAAAAAAATATTGAACACAATTTTTTTTCTTTTTTCACATAAATAAAAAATGAAGACAGATACAGTGATTCGAAAACTAGTAAACTCCTCGAAAACGTCACATGTCAGTACATTTTTTACTTACAAATACGCATTTTATCTTGGGCCGCGGGTTGTACACGAGGTCTAAGATTGAACATGGGTGGTTTTTAGTCAGTAGAAGTCTGACACTCCCTTTCGCTCTGCCCAAGAGCGGAAGGGGGGGTTATTCGATGATTTTCCACCCGCCAAAAAAAAAAAGACTTATCTTCGTCAATTTTTATTAATTTGATAAAACAAAAAACACGTATCCAATATTTTTCGATAACTGACGGACTAATTAGAATCATATTTTTTGACCCAGTCCAATCCTCTATTGTTCATATTACCAACCACAAAGGAAGCAAACATTGTATCTGCCGATATACAAGTTATAACCGACTGGATACATGTATGCAATTAGCTTTACACGTAATTACACAACTACAATTTCACTGTATTAATTATGAGCATTACATCAAAAGACCCGTGTTAATTAATTTTACGTCGTGTTAATATTGTTATGTGTATTGTTGTAGTTTCCTTGAGTAGGCCATTTGTCTTTGCCGTCTAAGTGACTTCGCTTAGTTTACAAGTTTCGTGATAATTCCATAACCCACCACTGTTGCTAGAGATTCTACTGATGAGAGAGTAGAGCAGTGGTGGCCGAACGCACGCACGCACGTGGCAGGCGCATTACTTTGTGTATTTTATTTTATCACCACTGCTCTCAAAACGGTCGGTGGAGGCAAACATCGTGAGGAAACTAGCATGCAAACCAACAAACCAACCAACCAACAAAATCGTGGTGTGACATCTGCCGACGCGCACTGGGCTATTCTACTGTGGTATTCAGCTGCATCAGCTTAGACAGGAAGCCGACCCCAACACAGTTGGGAAAAGGCTTGTCAAATTATTATCTGACTCATCATTAGCCTATAATATTCCCAATGCAGGGACTCAAGCCTCCTCTCTAGACGAGGAATGGCCTACTCAAGGAAACTACAACAATGTGTATTGTTGTAGTTTTCTTGAGTAGGACACTCCATGAATACCAGTATTTTAAAAACCACTCCATATCTGACCTCCACAATCCAGTTACCACTGGGTAATTAATGATATGCCTTGGTAAGAGTGGTTGTCAGAATTTCAGGTCACAGATTATCTGTAACGACTGTTAAAGCACGAAAAAAACTCGTGATGTAATGAGTGGTCAACCATCCACGAGCTAACCTAGGCAAACTTGGCTTCAAAATTGGCCTGAGTGGCTTTTGTTATTTAGCTACAAGCATCTCACATCAAACACAACTCAAAGTTTAGCTACAAAAGTAGTAACGGTGAATGTTGAGAGAAGCTTAACGTCAATTACTATCACTATTATAAAGTGGGATCATCATCATCATTATCAGCCTATCTTGTTCCTACTGCAGGGACTCAGGCCTTCTCTTTAGGAGAAGGACAATCCCCCACGCGTGCCCAGTGCGGGTTGGTAGATGTCACATGTCTTCGAGTTTTTTTGGTTCTAAGACATGTTTCCTCACGATGTTTTCCTTCACCGTTTTGAGAGCAGTAAGTAGTGATGAAATAAACTACACAAAGCAATGCGCCTGCCTGGGCTCGAACCCACGACCTACTGTTCGTAAGTCGGGGCCGCCACCTCTGGGCCACCACTTCTCTCTCTGTATTAGATTTATATTTCTGTATTCAGTAGCATCGCAAATCAAATAACAATTTATAGTTGTTGTAAAATTGAATATCAGCGCAGTGCGGCCACAGATCCGAGCTCAACGAATAATTATATCCGGGGTAAGTACTCCTACGTGATGCTGCGGACGTGCCAAGATGGCGTGCTGCGTTCTAGCTGGATAGCTACTGGGTTCTAGCTGACTGGCTACTAGCTTGAGGCTTATTAATGGCTTGTCGTTAATCATCTTACTATTAATTTTCGTAGTACAGCTGTAAGCCACCCAAAAAAATATTAAAATAAAACATATGGATCCACTTAAATACTATAAAGATGTATATTTTGAATATTGGGGTATTTCCGGAACGACTGATTCAATTCCAAACGCTTTTTTACTATTTGGAAGCTACATTATGCTCGTGTGTCTTGAGGTTAAGCCGTGAGCGAAAGATAGTTCACAAATTAACATACTGAAATCTCCATTTCGTTTAAACCTATCTATATCTTTCTGAAAATATGTTTTTTTTATGAATTTACCATCAATGCGAATGCACTGTTTTTAAGATTCGGGAGAGTTTAATAAGTACAAAGTTAGAAAAGAGACTTTAGCTGTTAGCGTACTTAATTTTTGCCGCAAAGTATTGCTATATTGTTGTAAAACGCTTTGAAGGTCATCAGCAATGTTTAAGTTTCTTTAATTGGACTAGTTTACATAAAACTCTTGCTATTATTACCAAATACCAGAAATTCATTTAGACAACTTAATTGAGTTATATAATAACACGTTTCAGTATTTTGACTATTGTCAACCACTTTCCTAAAATCTGGACCTGTCTGTAGTACTGACCACGTGCTAACGAAAACTTTAAAGTCAGTGCACACAGTATCGCTTGACGTTCAACCACATAGCCAATGAACTGTTCAAAGAGGGGACGTAAAATCAACATTTGCGTAACACATCGAGCGAAAAAGCAACTGAGTTTTCCTGTTACATCTAGCAATCTTAGTTTTTAGGGTTCCATACCCAAAGCGTAAAAACGGGACCCTATTACTAAGATTTCGCTGTCTGTCCGCCTGTCTGTCTGCCACCAGGCTGTATCTCAAGAACCACGAGAGTTGAAATTTCCATAAATGATGTATTTGTGTTGCCGCTATTACAACAAATACTAAGAACAAAATAAAATCAATATAGCGGACCTCCCATACAACAAATGTGATTTGATTGCCGTTTTGGTACGGAACTCTTCATGTGCAAGTCCAACTTGCACTTGACCAGTTTTTTCCTACTCTTCGTACAAGATGTTTGCAATCTGCATGACTTGCTTGGAAATAATAAGATTCATAGACTAAACGGTCATCTGTATGTAGGCAATTTCTTTGCCAGCTATAGAAGGCTCCTCAGCATTTCCTGCCCCAACAACTAGGCCAAGTATTTTCACTTCAGCTATTTGACAATGCTATCTACTTGCGCAAGTCACTTGACAATGTAAACGCTCCACAGCAGCGTTTCGACAATATTTTGCGACATTGTTTTAGAATATTGGTTATAATCGCATTAGTTAAACAAACTTTCTTCTTAACTAGATTACAACAACACTCATTTTACTAAACCGTTTACTTATGTAACGTGAGTTTAACTTATCAATTTTTTTTTTCTGAGGCGGCAAGTTTTAAGACTAAGTTTGAATAGCTTTTTTTTTATTTATGGTTTGTTTTGTAGATTATTATTATATTACTGTCGCACTGCTGGGCAAAGGCCTCCCTTCATTCTTCCTAACGGTCAGGATGTTGTGCAACTTGTTTGGTAGATAGAATAAGTACTTTATACTAATATGTGCACCTTAAATTTAAAATAGAGATATAACTTTATAAACAGCTGCTCAACTAAAGCTTCATTTCATCGCCACCCTCAGCCTAAGGCGACAGTAAATGCCAGCGACCTTAAGCAAGTGGGTGGAGCTTGCGTCACTCCTCGCGACCGCGAAACGCATCTCCGCAATGTAAAAATCGTCAGATACGTTTTAAATAGTAAGGACTGTCCAATCCAATTTTTTATCACCATCCAAAGTTATATTTGGGAATAAGAATAAGCGATTTACAAAGAAACTATTGATTTAAATTTAAAGATATAACTCTATGACCTTAGTATGTTGCTTTTAGAATTATATGCCAAAAAATCAGAACGATCACATGTACTTATTTTAGTATCGTTTTTACTCGTTAAAAGAAACTTTTAGAAATATCTTCGCGTTTTTTTCTATCGAGTAAAATTTGTTGTATTATGTTTTCAATACTCTCTGTCACTAGCGTAAATATCCTGAAGAATATCATATATTTTTCTGATTTTGTTTACTGCAGTGAATCATAAATATACTTTAACGCATTATGAAACTCGCGTTTAGCTCCTGTTGTCCCCTTAACCACCAACTCTTAGTTACTCGACTGTCCTTCCCACTAGCCCCAGTAACTACCCCGTCCAAACGCTCCACATCTTCAAATATGGGTATCACGTGCCGCTTGCTGACTGCAGATTTTTCCCTTCGCGTTCCGAACCAAAGATATTGATAATTCGGCCTGACCTACCCAGACAATTGAGTTCGGGGGGTCGACGTCGACCGTCCATGTAATTGAAACGATTTATGAACAAATGTTTATAAGACTCCCTTGGTTTGTATGTAGGGATGGTTCGACCGTGTTTTGTTTAAGACATCAGAGGGGAAAAGGTGCTTCTTTACTCACAGTTTTCCTTTTGTATGTATTTTGGGATAAAAAATATCGAGTGAAGATTTTTTCTTGAGGAAGTTCATAAATAGATTTTGTTTTGGGATTTTTTTGTTAAACAGGAGGAAGTTTTTGTACAATTAAATAAAACGTCGTGGTTTATTTTTTTATATTATTTAATTAAATTCGGCTATTTGTAGATTTCCGACAGTCGTTACAGGCAGGCATTGGCCTGAAATTCTGACAACCAGTTTTACCAAAGGGTATTGTATTACCCGGCACTAATTGGGTAGTGGAGGTCAGATAGGCAATCGCGCCATGTAAATTACAGGTATTCAGTTGCATTCAGTTACAATAGAAACCGACCCCAACATAGCTGGGCGAGGCTTACGTAGATGATGACTTGAAGTCATCATGTACCTAGTTATCTACAAAGCCATCACACACTCGTAACTGAAATTCTGTCGGTTGGCTCATTTGCAAGCATGCCATTTACGGCAACATACGACAATGATAATATGATTGTTTTAGTGGGTTTAAACTTGATATAAAACTAAAAAGAACTAACGAGGTATTTGCCCAACATAGTGTGGGTCACTTAAGGGTCGTATTACATTCATTATTTTATTATTTTCAGGGCTATATCTCTATACTGAGCAGGGACACCCAACGACAAACGTTTACCACATGGCATTCAGGACATCATTCAGTCTTCCACATATACATTTTGCATGGGTTATTAATTTATTATTGATGAAAAATGTGTAATTATGCGGCGTTGATATCCATTTTACCTGCATAATGTAACACAGGAACATTAAAAAATTAACCAAAATACAACATCACAGTTATAAACTCTCATTAGGTCCGTTCTGCAACAGTTTAAGTTCGCATATAATAAGTGGACGCAGTATCTCGTGCCCGTTGCACCATATTTCAGCTGAATGCGAGGCCCGTCACACGACTACACTATCATTACGGACTTACCAACGATGCCTGAAATATCTAAAATGGCCACGGTTTTAGAAGGAACGTTGGCAAAACAGGTGGGGTTCTGTATTTTGCAACTTGTTATGTCTGCATAATAAGTGCTAGTGAATCAATCACTAGCTGTTATCATGCAGACACAAAAAGTTTCTAGCTGTTTGCATTTTCTGGCTGTATAAAGCTTATCTTCTTGCGTCCTAAGTTAAATTCTAAGGTCGAACAAAAAGTGTTATTGGGATTTCCCATGAAATACCTTAGTGGTAGCCCGAAATTTGGAAGTTGACGGTATGATACCCCTTTGAAGGAGGGGGGTCAAAAAACCCCTCCCGCTCTTGGGTAGAGCAGACGGGAGTGTAAGACTTCTACTAACTAAAATCCACCCATGTTCCTTAGCCCTTGTGCCGAGGCCGCGGTATCGCTTTCGAAAAAACCCGCAACCCCGGTATGATACCCCCATGCCTCGAAAAGGACGTTAAGACGTTGGCTCTGTACCTGATTTCTATCTGGTCGTGTCGGATTGCCGTCACATTGGACTACGTGAGTAAGGAAACAAAGAGTGTACTTGTGTCTGCGTTCACACTTGTGACTGCTATATGTATGTAGGTACTTTTATGGGCATACACAAGTACCTGTCCACACGGTGCATACGTAGGTGGTTTTTCTCTGTTCTGTTCTATCTCCTGATGATATGGAGGAAAGTGGCAATTATGTTTTTTCCTACTCCTCCGCTATTATTTTCTAAATAACTTCTTTACGGGATCTAAGACAGTTTTGAGAATAGAGTGGCGGGCTTGTCTCATAAACCTTGTACTGAGTGTGTGTATAAAGGTACAGGCTGTTCTGTCCCATTGTCGGGCACTGTCATCTCTCCATTGCTTACCTCAGCAGGAATGAGTAGTTTAACGCCACATCTTACCAATTCAAGGAGGCAAAGCACATTTTAAAAATTATTTTCTTACTAAGATTAAATTAATGTTTATTGCTGAACTGAAGATATTTTTCCTCAGAACCATTCGAGCAAAGCCGTGGCAAATTCTCAGTAACGAATACTTTTTGCTGTTTCAGTTATTTTAAATGAAATCGTTTCACGGTACTGCTTGGTTTTATAAATATTACTTTAATTTTTCTTCTACTGGTCCAATCAATGTTATTACTTCTGCGCATATTATGTTAAAATATGGATTTGTAAGTTTCTGAATTGGAAAGTAAGCTGAGTTTTGTCGAAAGATTTCAACTTGGTAGATTTCCGTTTAATTTGATAAAATATTGAAATGTATTTCGGGATTTCTTTTTAAATACAGTTTAATTTGACACCTGTTGTCCCTGGAGGGTCAAGCAGAGGTGTAAATAACTGTGATTTTCTATAAATGACTGACCAGTTTCCTGCGAGCCTCGGAAAGCACGTTAAGCCTTTGGTCTCGGATGTCATTTATCTTTGACAGTCGTAACTGATAGCTGTTGGCCCGAAATCTGACCACCATTCTTACCAAGGGGTATCGTACTAAGTACCCAGTACCAACTGGGTTGTGAAGGTCAGATAGGCGGTTACTCCATGTAGTATGTCTGGATGTCGACCCCAGTAGAGAAAAGGTTAGTCATATAATTGTGTGACTGCCTAGTTCCTGGAGCAGATCTGAAATAACTACAACAAGTCATCACATCACACTAATATTATAAAGGCGAAAGTTTGTGAGTGTGTAAGTGTGTATGTTTGTTACTTCTTCACGCAAAAACTACTGAACGGATTTGGATAAAATTGGTACACAGATAGTTTATAACACATAGGATAGTTTTTTAAATCCCAATGTTATCCGTGGGAAAATTTTCAAGTTGTAGCGGGCGAAGCCGCTGGCAGCACCTAGTCTTCAATAAATAGTCCACCCAAATAACAATAGTTAAAGATAAAACATTGCTCACAATCATCCCACAAAGATCCGTCTAAATATTCCATGAATTACACGCCGAATATTTGCAATATTCGAGGTCGAATATTCACAACTTATTTACTGCTCGAACGCTCACGACAAGAGAAAATAATATTACCATTTATCATATGCCTTAGTACACGATACATGTCTATTATTTCCCTTTACAACAGAATTGTTTGGGTCCCTTGTCAGTGCGAATGCGTTTCGTTGGCTGTCGGTGAAAAAATAAATAAATTGAGTTTTTATTTTCCTCACAGAGAAAAAATTTCTTTAAACACTGTATTTTATTACAAAGCATATTTTTTTTGTAATAAAAAGTAAACTGTTTGGATACAGTGAGCTTGGGTTTTGGTTTGGTAGAATCGACTACGGCATGCGAGGTGAAGGACTTATACTCCATAAAAGATAGCTTGATCTCTGCGACAGCTGTCAGTAAATTCACGCCTATGAAGTACTGAATTTCATAGTACTGCAGACAGTACCTGTCAATGTCATACTTTATGGGCATGCCGACCTAATTAGTGATGGGCGATGATTCATCGCAACCACAGACCTATCGAGATTTTTTAAATAAAACTAAAATTAAAATTAATTTTTCTTTTAATTTTATTGTATATTTTAATATCATAACTTTATTTACATTTGTACATACTTGGTCTAAATCTCAATCATCTTGGGTAATAATAGTGAATAAATAAAATCCAATTTCTTAATTAAACCCAATTATATGTTACATGAGCATCAATAATAGTACGAAACGTCGATAATTTTTATCGACAATTTTTGATATCCTGGAAGCCCTAGGAATGTCAAATTGACATATGTCGCAGAGATCAAGCTATCTTTTATGGAGTATAGGTATGAATCCAAACAAGTTCTCAATAATATGCTATAATGTACACTAGACGACGCCACTCGGTTTCACTCGCGTAGTTCGCTGTCCCCGACGATAGCGTAGCTTCCCAACGGTAAATGAATTTTTCAAATCGGTCTCATAGTTTTTAAGTTTATTTGTTACATACAAAAAAAGGCAATTCTTTCCTCTTTATAATATTAGTAATTCTAATTCTATAATATTAAATTTCATCACTAAAGGCCTTACATTCAAACAAGAAAATATTAATTAAAATTTATATAAACCCAGCTCTCCTACCCGTTTTTTTTTTGGCGTATGTAAAATCATCAAATAACCCCTCCCGCTCTTGGGCCGAGCGAAAGGAGTGTCTGACTTCTACTGACTAAAAACCACCCATGTTCCTTCTTAGCCCTATATGTCAAGGCCGCGGTATCTCTTACAGCATTCCGCAGCCCCGACGGGCGTAGGCACTTGCATGTTGCTGACATCTCTTTGAGGCGCGCGTGAAACACAAACGCGCCGTCGACACGGCCTGTCGTCATCATAAGACGGACGGACGGCGAGCTAGCCCATCACTCACCGTCCACAGGCCCGCGTCTACGGTGGCCGGAAGTCATCACGTGGCCCCGACGTCCGGAGCGCCTCCCGCGGCGGCTGGGACGAGAGGTGCTCTCCCTCTCGTGTTCCACCGCCTCCTTAGCTAGCATCACTGCTTCGCAGTAGAAGGCGACGGCGTCCCACTCCTTCTCGCCCCGGACCATGGCTTGCACCAGGGCCGGACGCGATAAGTCGCCGCCGCCAATTGCTGCTACGATCACAAAAGCCCTTACATTCGAACAAGAAAATATTAATTAAAATTTACATAATCCCAGCCCTCCTACCCTCAAAGTAAAAATAAAAAACATTTCCCTATAAACAAAACCTAACCATTCGTGTTGTAATCTTTTCGGCTGATGCTACCAGCTCATCAATTTTCATCGATGTCAGTCGGCAGATTTATTAGGCAGAACATATCATTAAGGTGGTCCCACGGAGGGTGGGCACACATATTTCATGTTTCTGTACGGATTACTTCGATACCTGTGATGAAGATTGATATGGTGGTATTTTTCAGGCCGATTAGTATGGATTTGAGTGAGTCTATGCTGAAGAGGGGGGCTTTGGAAGATGTTTTCTTTTTGGGACAGGTTTAAAATATTTTTAATCCGATAAATACAGCAAAGAAGATTTTGTTTGAGTAGCTGTACTAATATATTTCGAGTGCGTAGTGCGTAACTTAGTGTCACAGTTTTTTACCCGACTGCGGCGAAGCCCAAAAGGAGGGTTTTTCGTCCATGGGCATGGCATCTGGCTTGGGTTTACAAGCCATCGTGAAATATCTTTCAGGCATGCTGACAGACAGTTAGACAATACTTTACTTATAATATGTTGTGGAAAATGTCGTTGGTTAAACATTTATAAACCTTGTGCATTTATAACTTTGTGTAAGATATTATGTATACCTGTTTATTTTTCTGAATAAATAAAATAAAATACGCACATGAATCCGAAACACCAAAGGTGTATGTTTTTTGAAATCGAGACATATGGCTTGGTAGACCAACGGTCTCATCACGGCTATCACTGCTCGACAAGTTAATTAAAAAAAACCGGCCAAGTGCGAGTTCGACTCGGACAACGATAATCTTCACAGACAAACAGGTTCTACGATTTTGTAAAACAGTTAGTTCTTTCATTACTCAGCTTTTGTTTCCGTCATTAAAATAACTACAGCAAGAAAGAGCATTTATTCAGCATTTATCTATACAAGAATTGAAATCCAATAAAACCTGAACTCCAAAGCAAAAACGTCTCGACCACCAGAGAGATCTACATAAATTGTTCAATATGCTCAAAATCCCACTATAAGTTGAGCCCGCATTCCAAACTATTTCTACTTTAAAAGAGACCCATCTAAGTTAGGAACAATAGCACTCAAAAATCTCCATAACTGTATTGGCACGTATTTCTCGAATACAATACGATTCGGTTCCAAACAAGATTTTTAAACTGAAATAGGAAAATATTCTTTGTATATTTTCAAGCTGGAAAATAACTGAAGTATTGACTGAAATTCAGGTTGAAACTGTGAATTTTAACGAATAGATGTGTGTTTCGAGCTGACACAAGCTGGGATGAATTTGAATGAGTTCTGTAAGATGAGGCAAGGTTAGCCTGATTTCCTTAAACCTTTCGTAAGTTACATAAGTTTTACAGAAATACAGTATGGTAATGTCCACGCAGAGGTATTTCTCACCAGTATTTCCTAAGTACTGTACGTGTAAGTCCCATTATGATAAGAAGCAATCCTTTTAGCTACTCCTATAGTGACTGATACTGATAGCCTTTTTTATTTAATTTGGTACGAGCCCGCCACACTATTCCCAAACCACTGTAACTCCTGTAAGCCAGAATCAACAGTGGCAACCAACAGAAAAGCGCTGAGACAATGAAGCTCGACGAAGACCCAGATAAACGATTTAACTGTCTTGGATCCCGCAACGAAATTAATTAGAAAATAATAGTGGTGGAGTAGGAAAAGCATAATTTCCACTTCCCTCCATATCAGCGGGAGACAGAACCGACCAAGGCCAATAGGCACACCGGGACGTATACAACAGGGATAATCCCAGTTGCCTAGCACCACGGATAATTTTGTCATTAATATTACTGGGTTCTAAGTTGTGAGCTGTTACATTTGATTCCAATGACCAAAATTCTTGGACGCATGGAAATTTGTTCAACTAGAACAAATTTCCATGCGTCCAAGATTTTTTGTACATACTGATAGCCTGCATTATCTCACTGCTTAACAAAGGATTCTCCCTATGTGAGTGGTTTCAATCTAAAGATATTCCAATATCGTTTTGCTCAACCCAGCAATCGAACGAGGGATTCCATACTCAGCAGTCGCAATTGCAACCACTAGCCAAGAGCCAGTGAATATCTGTCTCTCTAAATTATCAACTCGCTCTACCGCGGTCCACTGCAGGCCTTACACGACTGCTAAGTATAATTTATTGCATGGGAGAGATAATAAAATATTATCCACAACATTCCGTAAATAAGTAAAAACCACAGGCTAAAAATATTCACATAAAATTCAGCAAAATAAACACTCACATATAAAAGTACGAACTGCAACCTCCCTACAAAAGACCACTGAAATACACTACTTAGCCTACACGTCACTCACTACCTAAAAACTTGTATGCCTAAAACTGGCCCCAGCAACACACACATCCACAGAGTATCCATCCGACCCCAAAGGCATGTCGGCCCCAGTCAGTCTGCCACCGTAAACAAGTCCGAAAGTTACCGGAAATATCCACAATAGTTTAAATTCGCAGTTATTCCCCGGGCAAAGTTTTCTACGTTTACAAATATAAATAGAATATTATTTTGTGGGAGCATAGCGCTTAAACAAAAAGTTACTCCCGGTCTCAATTTTATTTTTGTGGGAATGTGTGACATTTTTTTTCGTAGAACTCTCGCGTGGTTTTAGCTTTTGGAAGCTTGTTTTTAAGTCGTAAAATACGTTTTGGGTGAATTAAAAAAACCCCTGTGTATATACCATGTGCGATGCGATATACAAACTTGGGCTTTGCTTCGTAGATTTTATGTTTTCACTATGCATTAGAAGACGAAACTAACAGGGTGAAAATATATTAATATCCAAAACAAACCTACAGGGTGAAAATACATTTAGATACACGGACACTCCAAAATCACGAATAGATGGCCCCGCCTGGGGATAAAAAAGGGTTTTCGGACTCCTACCGAATAAACAAGGCAGGGTATTTTGGCTATATGGTTTTGGTGATATGGTTTTTGCACAACCTGCTTGTCCTTGAAGATGCTAAGAAGAATACACATAGGCAAGAGGCTGCCAGGCTCAAATGGGACTGCACAGGTCACGTGGGTCGCATGCATAGCGACCGAGTATGGTCTCGACACGATAGGTGCCTGTGGATGGACGGTGTCACCGAGGCTGGTGTAGATAGAGCTAATGGGATAATCTAGATGCGCATCATGATGGCTATGAAGGAGACTTTTGCCCAGCAGTGGGACATACAAGGCTCTTAAAAAAATCGTGTGCTGCTTGCCCTGCTGGTTACACAACACAAAAGCAGGATGGACGCAACTGGAAATGCCAAACTTGACTCCAAATTCGGGCTGACTCAATTTTAATCTCAATTTAAGTCATCAATATGCTACAGGTAAATAATTACTTTGCACCTCCGAGCTGAGACAAAAATTAAAAAAACGTTATTTTTAGCACATGATCTACAAAGAGAAGTAAAGATCACTAAACGACATACCTAGTTTTTTATCTGTTTTCCTCTTCTAATAGATAGTAACCTTAATAATTCCACTAAAACTATAAAAGGAAATGACGGATCTCCGCAACGGAGCATATTATCGGTAAACCTTGAGACGGTCCATTGGTCCATCGGTCCGGTACATCAACTGAACAATAAAACGTGGTCCGTTAAGATGCTGTAAAACCGAATCAGGTCTGAATTGGGATTGTGGGACGATGTTATGTGAGATTGAGGCAGCAGAACATATTTTTTATTCTTTTTCATATACACTCGAGAGCAATGAATCCGGGTCACTTAAAGAATGTTAAAAATCTCGGAAACTAAAAATGATAGGTTAATGCAATAAATTGTATTTAATAGAAAATGTAATACTCCTTAAATGAAAGTAAAAAAAATATGAGTCACCATACATTTTAAACACAAAATTACATAAAGAAAAAAACTGCTGATCTCTCCTTAAAACAAAAATAGGAAACATGAAATTTTTTAACTTTATTACGATTTTCTTGAATTTTAATACTTCGTATTGCCTCCTCGTGCTTCCATTACTGCGTTTACGCGGTTTGGCATGCTGTACACCAAGTTCCTTATACGATTTTGGGGAATATTCTCCCATTCCTCTGTGAGAGCAATTTTGAGCTCACGAAGCGTGATTGGGGGAGGGTTTCGTTGTTTTACGCATCTGCCTAGCTCGTCCCAAGCATGCTCGATCGGGTTGATATCCGGGCTGCGCGCTGGCCACTCCATACGAGTAATGTTCATCTCTTGAAGGTAGTCATTCACAATCCTACCTGTATGAGGTCGGGCATTGTCATGCATAAATATAGCATCCTCACCTAAATTGACCATAAATGGACCAACGTGATCATTGAGGATTTCTTCCACATATCTCACGCTAGTTAAAGAGCCGTTTTCTATGATCACCAGCTCTGTGCGACTTTCAGAAGAAATTCCGGCCCACACAAGTACAGACCCACCACCGTAGGCTACTTTTTCTTCGATGCATGCTTGCTTGAATCTTTCCCCTGGTCTTTGATACACTCTGTGTCTTCCATCGTGCTTGTAGAGCATAAATTTTGATTCGTCGGAGAACATAACTTTTGACCAATCTTCAATACTCCAATTTACGTGGCTCTGGGCATATCTTAGTCTTGAAATACGATGCCCACGCTCCAGTTTAGGGCCGTTTGCAGGTCTAAGGGGTTTTAAGTTAGATTCAGCAAGCCGACGTCTTACTGTCCATGCACTTGGGTTACTTCCTCCGAGGCGTCGAAACTGATTTGTGAGTTCAGTTCCTGTGAGAAAGCGATTTCGAAGCATGGTGTTCACCAAGTATCGGTCTTCTCGTGCTGTGGTACACCTGGTACTGCCCGTTCCTGGTCAGCGTAGGTTAGAACCAGTTTCTTCGTAACGTCGGAGAACTCTTTGTACTGTTGACAGCGACACACCGACAGTCCTGGCTGTATCGCGCTGACTCCGGCCGGTTTCCAACATTGTAAGTATTCTGGTGCATTCTTCAGGCGTAAGCGACATAATTTCAGCTTGAATAATGAATATAGAGCACTATCAACATAGTTTATGTACCCACATAAATGACAGATTACAAACAAAAGCAAAACCAAATGCTGTAATTTCGTAGTTCCATCTTCGAAAGTGGCCCTTTTTCAAATTTGATTTTTTTATGATATAACTTTACAATAACTAGGAAGTTTTAATACCTTCATTTAAGGAGTATTACATTGTCTATTAAATACAATTTATTGCATTAACCTAGCATTTTTAGTTTCCGAGATTTTTAGGATTCTTTAAGTGACCCGGATTCATTGCTCTCGAGTGTATTTGGTCTTCTTCTATAACGTGTGGTTAGTGCTTAACCTGGTCCCAGTTTTTATACCACCCATTGTACCGTTGAATTAGCTTTACATGACGTCGAGAAATATGACAGACATTCTGGTTTCCTCGAGATTATATAGCCATTTAGAAAATTAGGCTTTTTGAGAATTGGCCATTTTGAGAACTAGTCCTTTTGCGACTCTGTTGCCATTTTGAGAATTAGGCATTTTGCGAATAAACCATATTTTCTCCACCGTAGCAAGTGATACAATACGCACATAAGTCCGACAAATCCAAGGTTCGTGTTGGGTTTGAACTCGAGACCTATGACATGGCAGTCCGACGGTCAAACCATTAGACTAATGTTTGGTAATTATGGAAGAAGAACACATGCTACACTGACCCCGAATAAAATGGGATAAAGTAGAAATAATTATGATGATGAATATTACTTACATTTTTGGATGAATTATGTTTTCAAAGAAATCATGACTTATAAAAAAGTTTAAATTTAGTATTTTAAAGTAAATTAATATAATTATTTTTTTCTCTTTATCAGCACCACGTTTTGCAGGAATTATTGCAGTTGTAACTAAAATTAATTATGAAAAGTCAATGATACCGAGTTAAAATAAATATTTAATTAATCTTTGCTTGCTATCATTCAACGTAAATTCTAGTAAAACACGTTGTTTTCTTGAAACAGCCTTTCATAAAACAGATTACACAAAATAAATTACGTATGATAATGTAAACGATATAATTATTCCTGGTATTGCTTTTATTAGAGTGCCTTTACTTCAGGCTTCGTTAAAAATCTCTGTGTTTCAAAAATATATTAAAAAGTAGTTAAAAAAACTCGAAGCACTCAATAATTAATTTTATAACGATGTAATGATGCAGATGCGTTTATTACTTAAACGCTGGATTTTGTATTATGTGGAAGATAAAGTCTTTTGTGATTTCATTTGATGGACACGTCAATAGCATGTCGTCAAACGAACTATAAAGCAATGTAGGTACAATCAACAACGCGAGCCCAGTGCGGGTTGGTAGATGTCACACGTCTTCGATTTTTCCGGTTTTCTCCCGATATTTTTCTTCACAGTTTTGAAAGCAGTGGCGATGAAATAAATTACACAAAGTATTGCGCCTGCCTGGGTCCAAGCCCACGACTTACTGTTCGTAAGTTGGGGCCGCCACGACTTGACCACCGCTGCTCCAAATCTATATTTTACGAGAAATTCGCGTTTGAATTTTTCCAAGAATTAATCATAACTGTATTTTTCAATTTAAAATTTCTACAGAGATCTCAGTAGGACATACAATGAACTCAATGAAATTTACAAAACCTCCAGAAATCAGTCCTACGTGCGTGCCTCATCCAGTCATTCTTTTCTCTCATCTACCATGCGCTGCTGATTTACCTGCTTTTCAAATACAGCTTATACCTAATTTGTACCAAAATCAAAACCAAAAGTCATTTACTCAAACTAGGCTGGTAATCAGGGGAATGCGCTGCCGTCGGGATCCCAGTTAATGGTGGGAGGGGTTCCCATCGGCGTCGAGTGTACTTTGAAGTACCTAGGACTCGTCCTCGACAGCCGGTGGAACTTCGTGGAGCACTTCCGACGTTTGGCTCCCAGACTGGAGCGGGCCGGGGCTGCCTTTAGGTGGCTCTTGCCCAATCTGGGGGGGCCAAACGCCTCCTGCCGGAGGCTCTACGCGGGGATCGTGCGGTCCATGGCCCTTTACGGGGCACCGGTGTGGGCGCCTGCTTTGAGGAAGCGGGCCGCCCACTACCTGAACGTGCCCCAGAAGGTCATGGCCGTAAGAATGGTACGGGGGTACCGCACGATCTCCCGCGAAGCGGCGAACCTCCTTGCCGGATAGCCGCCGTGGGATCTGGAGGCGATAGTCCTCGCGCGCCTGCATCAATGGCGCGCGGAGGCGCTGCGCCGGGGGGTCACTCCGCTGCCGCGGCAAATTGCTGCGCGGCGGACAGACCTCCGGTGCGATCTCATGGCGACATGGAGACAGCGACTGTCGCAACCCCGTGCAGGGCACGCCACGATAGTGGCGGTAAGTCCCCTCTTTGAGGAGTGGCTTGAGAGGCGCCACGGCGCCCTCACCTTCCGTCTGACGCAGGTCCTCACCGGACACGGTTGTTTCGGGAGGTACCTGCACCGAATCAGGCGGGAGGAAACGCCCGGATGCCACCATTGTGAGGATCGGCCGGAGGACACGGTGGAGCACACAGTGGAGGTGTGCCCCGCTTGGGCGGAGCCCCGCCGTGTTCTCGTAGCGGCGATCGGCGGCGGCGACCTCTCGCGCCCGGCCCTGGTGCAAGCCATGGTCCGGGGCGAGGAGGAATGGGACGCCGTCGCCTCCTTCTGCGAAGCAGTGATGCTGACGAAGGAGGTGGCGGAACGCGAGAGGGAGAGAACCTCTCGTCCCAGCCGCCGCGGGAGGCGCTCCGGGCGTCGGGGGTCCCGCGATGACCTCCGGCCACCGTAGACTCGGGCCTGTGGATGGTGAGTGATGGGCTAACTCGCCGTCCGTCCGTCTCACGACGAAAACAGGCCGTGTCGACGGCGCGTTCGTGTTCCACGCGCGCCTCAAAGAGATGTCAGCAACATGGGAGGGGCCCGAAAGGGCCGACGCCTGTCGGGGCCGCGGGTAGTCCAACGGTTATCGCAGCCTCGACATAGAGGGTGAAGAAGGAACATGGGTGGTTTTTAGTCAGTAGAAGTCTGACACTCCCTTTCGCTCTGCCCAAGAGCTTAAGAAGTTATTCGATGATTTTACACCCACCAAAAAAAAAAAAAAAAAAGGCTGGTAATCAGCACTTTTCGAACGTCAAAATTTACTTTACTTTACTCTTTTACAAGAGACAGTCCCCCAAAACGCCCCCCCCCCTTTCGACACTTCCTAGTGTTTTAGCTGGAAAGAAGAAGTGGCGGAACAAACTTCCCAGCAACACATCTGTCTGTTAGGTTGGTTAGAAAGAGAATAATATGTATAAACTTGTCAAAGTTCAAACGTGAATACTTCATTAAATAACGATTGCAACTAGGACATTTGACCTACTTTATGATAACAAGGGTTTTAAAATATCATAGAAAGAAAGAAAATTGAGTTTATTTGGCAAAAAAGAAACCTTAAAAATAAACAAAACAAATTCAAAATCATTGAAACTAATAATGCCAAAAGGGCCTCAGCTCAGCATAATGCCAGATGGCAACACAAAGTGCACCACCTGACACTGATTTTCAGCTGCTGCCCACGAGTGCCATACGCTCGAAAATATAAACACATTAGGTATTTACATATTGAACAGAGTACCTCGTGTCCAGTAGTCGCAATTACAGCCACTCTACCAATGAGGCAGTTTAACCACGCATAGAGGTAACCACGTTTTGGTGGGTAGGAAATCATTAAATGACTCCTCCCGGAGTGTCAGACTTCTACTGACTAAAAACCACCCACGTCCTTTCTTAGCCCTTGTTTCGAGGCCGCGGTATCTCTTGGGAACAACCCGCAACCCCGACGGAAAACTCTCAACCCTAAGAATCCAAATGTGGTACTATCCGTCCGCAACGCAGTAAGCCTCACGTAAATCAGTAAAGTCGGAATCAGACCAAATGTGTCGGAAGCGGCGACCGCATCATGCCACACAGAACCATTTAATATTTATACCCGTCCGAGTAATGATTGCAAGCAATCACAGATTTTATATAAAATTGGAAAGATATTGTGACGGAATTAATTGAGCTTGCGGGCTGATGTGATGGCAGTATTTGCGGAGTAATCGGAGAGTTGAGATCGATGGGGTAATGTAGTTTATTTGATAGTTTGGACAGTGTAATCGGTCTTTTGTGTTGGTCGATAACAGAAAAAGTATGAATTAAAACGTAATAGATAATCGTTATAATTAAGCAGTAACAGATTGTTATGTGAAGCCATTTCTGAACGTTAATTAAATAACGTTGAGAAATTATTTCACATTGAAATCAAGTCTTACTGAGCTTTCATTTTAAATAGTTGAAAAAGATTTATTTTGATAAAATACTGATTACTAAGTCACAGGATATCATAGTTTGTAAGTCAGTGTTTACTTTACTTGTATGGCCTTTACTTCACTGAAATTTACGCGACCTTGTCTTAAAAGCAATGTTGAAAGTTCTTGTATTTAAAATAATGTTCTACATGTTTTTAGTATATGAATAAAACATTTAACGAAATATACGTTGCCTACGTTAAGGACGTGTTAAAAAAATTTCAAAGCGGCTCGACCGCCCTTTAAATACTACTAAAGAATAAAATATGTACTTCCTTCACATAAAAATCTGCCCGCTCTACTTAGTTTATATACCAAAAACATTTAACCCTCCTTTTGGGCTTCGCCGCAGTCGGGTAAAAATACAGAAGCTATAATATAATAACATAACATAATTATTATGATCAAAACATTCACTCTGAGGCTTTGAAAATCCTAACAAAATGCCAATAAACAGGCAGTTTGTAATGTACATTATGGATTGCTATAAACAATTTGAATTTGAATTTGAATTTGAGTTTAATTTAAATATCGCATGCCAAAAAACGTGCCAATTTATTTGTCTCCACAATAAAAATAAATTGTATCACTTCTTCATAATCCCGTCCCTAACCCGTTTACGGTCCTAATAATATGATGAGATCTGCCAAGACGATTCCCTGGACACGGCAATATCCGTTGCTGGGTAAATAACGCTCCCCACATAAATATTAGATCGGCACCAAGCAATCTACTGCGAACATTACCCAGCGATACGTTTTAAGTGTTATAGCTCCCGGCGAAGGGTAGCGGTATTCCATCGCGCGTTATTTTGATCGAAAAAATTTTGATTTGCCGAAATTATATAGCGTTAACCGCACGCAAGATCGAATTCAATGTCGATGGAAGATTTCTACGTATTTTACGAAGTTTTGAAGAGGGTTTTCGTGTTTCACCATTATTTTTATTTTTAGCTTTCAATGAAAGAGTTTGAAGATTAGGTTTGAAAAATAATAAATATGCGTAGAACAACATACGGATCAGAGTTGCCGAAAATCGAGTTGAGTGGCGCAAGATTAAAGAAGCCTTTATCCAGCAGTGGATTGTAATATTCTGATGATGATGATGATGATGATGTGGAACAACATTGAGTTTCCGAAAGTGATATAATATTACTCAATCTTTGTTCCTGTTCGGAATGATAACGTCGGCAAGATTTTTATTTGTTTTTATAGTAAAACCGGCCTGCTCTTGAACTCGATCACACCTGATGGAAATTGATGAGGTCTATGATGAAACTAGCGTGCCCAGACGATGCCTGAGCACTCTTGTTTTGAAGGCAGACGGGTTAAATGTGGGGAGAACACCGATGCTCGCAGAGAGATCCACACTTGGTCTGTGCTCATGGTAAATGTGGAGGTGAAGCGCTGAGAGTAGGTACTAGTCGGGATGGTACGCCGCAATACGTCTGCTAATTCGGTGATAAAAGTGTTATGGTGGAACCAGGCCGTGAAGCTCCTGCTATCTCCTGCTACACTTATTTCTATTCACCTGCTTTAGCTGGCTGGCCCGTACTAGCTTCTGATGAGATATTGAGTCATCAGAAACCAGTGACAGGCTCCGAGTTGATGATGGCAGGCTACTAAATATTATACTCTATTTCCGACCTCATAAGACTGAAGACTGAGAACCAAGGTTACCGACAAAGCCCGAATAATTGCCAAACTTAAGTGGCAGTAGGCAGGACACATTGTTCGCATAATGGATGACCGATGGAGCCGAAAAATTCGATTTGCCTTGGAAGGCCCCCTACTAGGAGTACCCATGACCTAGTGTAAGTTGCAAGGATCGGTCAATGTGGCGACTCCTGGGGGAGGGCTATGTCCAGCAGTGGACGTATTTTGGCTGAAATGATGATGATGATGGGATGCATTAGGTATCCTCTAAACAACCTTCGTTCATCTGTTTTTAACGCAGTCACTGTCGTCCCACACGAGCCGTAAATACGCCAGCACATCAATGTACCCGAAATTGACTTTTCCCAAACAATATAATTTATTATTTTTGAATGGTGAGAATTCATCACATTACTCCTCCCGCTCTGGGCAGAGCGGTAGGGAGTGTCAGACTTCTACGGACTAGAATCCACCCATGTTCCTTCTTAGCCCTTTGTCGTTGCCGTGGTATCTCTTTCGAACAAACCGCAGCCCCAACCTTCCGGGCCCCTGCAATGTTGCTGGATGTCAACATTATTGCAGGGGCCCGCAAGGGCGCTTTGAGGCGCGCGTAGAACACGAAGGCGCCGTCGACACGGCCTGTCGTCGTCATAACACGGACGGACGGTGAGCTTACCCATTACTCACCGTTCACAGGCCCGCGCCTACCCCAATCAACCTTGAACTAAGGCAATTAAGTTGAAGATCAAAGAAACCTGACAGATTGATGTATTGCCTGTACCTTGTGACCTAACAGATTCGCGGCAATCTGTAGAATCTCTTTTATTTGGGATACTCTAAAAACAGAAATATCCAAAGTGAAAACGCTTGTATCTAGTTCGTGGACTGAAACTGCAGCTGTTTTTAGTCCCCAAAAATATTTGCTTTAAATGCAGAATGGAATTGTTTCTCGCTTTGGCGTTATTGGAGGTAATGGTCACTATTTGTTCACCAAAACTTTTCAGCTCACTGAGTTGCATCAACCTTTTTCGACAGCAATATCTGTCTTATGGTTCAGAGGTACATCATCGACGTGAAGTTTGTGGTGTCTTGTGTAAATCAAGTGTACAGTCGAACAAGCTAATAAGTATTCAGCCAGCTAACTTGTATTTACTTTTAAGATTATACAGATACATTTAGAGACTGATGTCAAACGATATAGCGTTTGACATCAGTCGCTTAATGCGAAACACAACAATATTTTTAGTGTACCTACTAGAATTATAAAAAAAACTTTACCTGTTTACTTATTAGCTTGTTCGACTGTACCAACTCTGTTGGATATGAGACCTAAGGACGCCGCTCCACAAAGTCAAGGTCAGCAAGCATTTAACAAAGATAATAGAGCCATATACGCAGGGGCGTGCGCCCTATATAGGCTCTTAGGCTTAGCCTACCTTACCAACTGAGCATTTGTTATAACTAATTAACGATGCAATAAAATAACACTATGTACAAATTAATCATAAAAAAGTTCAAACTCCTGTTAAAATACTTATAGCAATTTTTCGCGTCCCACTAAAACTCATTGACAAGGATTACGATTAGTACGAATCTTATAGACAAACACTCGACTTGTCTAAAGCCCATTCATAATTGTATGCACACAGCGTCACATCGGTACGTATGGCCGTGTCTATGAACCGCACACATACATAGATTTTCGCAATTTTAACGCAGCAGCTCCTACGACTGTAGCTGAGTGGGCTGTGATTGGCTGCAACAACACAACCAATCTATAACCCGCGAAGTTCAATATTTGCATTTTTTTGCAATTTGTAGGCCAGTGCTAGGTTGTATGTTGAATAAAATATGACTACATACGTAATGTATGATGTAATGAACATACAACCTACCACTGGCCTGTAAATTGCAAAAACGTAAGAAAATTTTAATTTCGCGCTTCGCGAACTTCGGGCTTCCGTGCATAGAGCGCAGCACCTGTTTAGTTCGATGTTCGCAATATTGTCAACTTGTCACCTCATTCATTGGATTTCGTATAATCCTGCAAAAAATGTTGACCGCTGTTGTGAACAAACTCGATATGAAAATGATGTAATTTTATTTGCTAGTATTTTTCTATCGACAACCTAGAAATTATTTTTTACGTAAGAGGAAGACATTACTGTTTCATTCTTGTGACAAGCAATATATAATGCGATTTTGTTTTGAAACCGAAAACGTACAGTTAACGTTATTAACAGTAGTGTAAATATTAATTTTGTTGTGTATTACTTGTATAATCACGTAACAAATAACAATGGTATTTACTTGTGAAGATGTGTGTTTATTGCATGTTAAAGGTAATAAGTGTTCTCAATTATCGGTCAGTGGGTCGTCTTAGGGGCGGATCGTATAATGATAAGATTCAAGTTGTATGTAAAGGTAGACATGTACCCGAATTACGAATATTTATCCAAAATCTTGCAAGTTACGTGTTCTGTAACTATCACCCACTCACTTGGATGAGATATTTGAGGTGGCCGAATCTTTCTTCTGTTTGCATCGTCATTAGAAAATCGTGAGTTAAACCTTGAATAATGTGGTGAGTTTTTGAATGGTTTTTAAAAGTTTTTTTTTTACAGGCTTACTATTTTTTTTTTTTTGCTGTCATTTATTCGTAGCCTACCCATCGTGGGGGACCACTGCACGCCACTGCATATACGGACCCACAGCAGCGGCGCGGCAGACCGAGAAGAAGATCAATCTACCCGAAAGTGTCTTTTTCCAGCCAAAAATTTTTTTTTGGAGTCTCAGACTTCTACTGACTAAAAACCACCCATGTTCCTTCTTAGGACTTTATGTCGAGGCCGCGGTGTCTCTTACAACAACACGCAGCCCCGACGGGAGTCAGTAGAAGTCTGACACTCCCTTCCGCTTTTCCCAAGAGCGGGAGGGGTTATTTGATGATTTTCCTTCACCCAAAAAAATAAAAAAATTACTTCTACTGACTTAAAACCACCCATGTTCTTTCTTAGCCCTTTGTGTCGAGGCCGCGGTATCTCTTTCGAACTACCCGCGGCCCTGACGGGCGTGGCGGGATGCCTTTGAAGGATTTTTCTTTAATTGGCATCAAGAGGTGCAACAAGCAACTAAAGTGGAAGGAATGGGGTAGGTATTATTTCCAGCTGTGGGAGAGATCAGGCTAACAAAAAAAATAGACCTACCTATTTATGTCAACTCGTTGCCTAAAACTACCAAGATATACCTATTACTGTTTCTGTTAGGCTGTCTTCCCTCTTTTGGTCAAAGGCCTCTCAAAATAACTTTCAGCTGTCTCGATTCAGAGTTGTTACGGACCAGTTATAATGGGTTTTGTTCAACTGTTAAGAAACAAACACACATCAACACACACAAACATCTTTTTTTTTGTTTGTCGAAACTATGTTATTTTTGCCCAACATAAATACTTAATAATAACAATAAAAGATAAAAGAAAACAGGGTATAATAACTATTCACCCGCTGATAAGCTGAAATCAATACCATCCACCTGCCAACAGTAAAGACAGCAAAAAAACCATTCAACACAAAATAATAATAATATTTTCCCGATCGAAACTTTTCTAATTAACTATCAACAACATTTTTTCGAAACACCTGCAACCTGAAACTTCGGCCCAAACGGAATATTAATTAAAAGTTTTTTCGCTAACTGTTCCCATGCGTTGCAAAACAACCAATATTTGAACTATGTGGGGTTGCGCTGCAGTCTCTGGCGCGGGGCCAAGGTTTTTCATTTTAATAACATTTTTGAGTTCTTTTAACGATCTGGTCTAGTTTTTCAGGTGGACCTAGTTTTATAGTGTGATTGGTCAGGGCTATACGTGTTTTAATAGTATCTGCCTCGTTGATCTCGTGATCGCAAGCGCGACTGCCGAGTGTGGGGTACTGGGTATACGATTCCCGGGTCGGGCAAAATGTAACATTGGGTTTTGTTGTCCATCGGGAATAGGGAAGTTTACTGAATAAAAAAAATATGATTCTAATAAGTCTGTCTGTTAGATTATCGAAAAATATTGAATACGAATTTTTTACCCGACTGCGGCGAAGTCCAAAGGAGGGTTATTGTTTTATCAAATCAATAAAAAAATACTAAGATAAAAACGCGTCAAAGATTGAGTGGGGGTTTGTCAATAACCGGTAAAAATTGTCGTACTAATGTCTTAGAATGTCGTGAAAAAAGAAAAAATACGCGTATAATAATATTTCATGGAAATGTATCTGGCGGCCTAATTAGATATATTTTGCTAACTATATTATTGGTCAGTAGTGATACGGAGTTCGGAAGTTGGCGGTATGATTTCCCTGTGCCTCGCAAGCCGTTCGTAGTGCACCTGATCTCAGTCCGGTCGTGTCTGATTACCGTCCTACCGGACTATGACAGTCAAGGAACAGAAAGTGCACCTGAGTGCGTACCCCTAGGGCAGGGGTGGCAAACCTTTATGGATCAACTTGCCATTTTTTCTAAAGCAATGTTTATTGAGACCTTGCACGTGCCGTAAAATAATATTGCAGTCTTTATTGCCAGATAATTACACTAAATATTTTCAACCAAAAACTCTTTATTTATTTACAAATATAATAAAATTACCTCTGTCGTAATAAATGTTTCAGTAGGGATGTTTACTGACTTAAAAAAATATGATTCTAATTAGTCCGTCTGTAAGATTATCGAAAAATATTTTATACGTATGTTTTGTTATATACCAAATCAATAAAAATTGACGAAGATAAAACGTGTCAAAGATTTGAGTGGGGATTGGTGACATCACTGACGGCTAAAAAATGTCATACTAATGTCTTAGAGTATAACGTCATACGAGTTTTCAAAGCACTGTTTCGTCTTCATTGTTTGTTTACGTGAAAATAGAAAAAAATACGTGTGCAATATTTTTTGGAAATCTATCTGATGGACTAATTAGTTTTTTTTTGTTATCTACCCTATTCTACGTGTAATTCAAATTAAAGTAATATTATTCTGTTGTAGCTGATTAGAATAAGTAACGTATTTTTTTGGTGGTGTGCCTGAAATATTGTGTAAAGTGCCATTGTTGGTTCGTCATCCCTGCTAAAGTGACACCTTCGATCTACACTGCGTTAGTTGGGGCTTCAAAGGGCCACCCACATACACAGACTGGCCATTAACCTCAACCACAAAACCACCAATCTATTTAAATCCACTGCAAAATAGAACCTCCCCACACTGTTTTCACCCCTCCACAACTTTCAACCCGTGTCAGAGAATGCAAACATCAATTATGTGCCTAATCTGTTTCTGCAGAATGCCCCCGGATAGTGCTGTTTGAACCCTAACTCGAAAATTTTACTGCAAGCTTTGCCGTGTCGAGAGGGTGACTAAAATGGTACGAGTGAAAAGTTTTTTGTCCTTTTGCATTTGCTCCCATTTCGATTTTATTTGGCATAGCGAGTTTAATGGTACGAAAACTTTGCTTGTTATACATTTTTGCCTGATAGCGCAAAGAGCGTTCAGAACTTTTGAGAGAAGAACAAATAGTTCAATACAATAAATTAGGTTAGTTTTGATGGACAGTTTAGATGCTTTAAGAATGGTCATGGAAGGGAATAATACTAGGGCTGTTGGTTGTTCGAAATAGATACACACAGGGCTAAGAAGGAATATGGGTATTTTTAGTCAGTAGAATTCTGACACATACCTACCGCTCCGCCCAGAGGGGGACGAGTCATTTGATGATTTCACAAACTCCAAAACAAAGGAAATAACTCATTCATCTACACTAATATTATAAAGAGGAAAGATTTGTTTGTCTGTTTGTAACGAATAAGGTCCGAAACTACAGGACCGATTTGAAAAATTCTTTCACCGTTGGGAAGCTACACTATCCCCGGGTCACATAGGCTGGTTTTTACCCGTGTATTTTCACGGGAATGGGACCTCCGAGGGCGCATTCGCATGTGACGTCCGCTAGTCTTTTATAATTATCGATTACTCGTCATCTCATCAGACACCTGCTTTCTTGTCATATCATCCTTTGTGCAGTCCATCCATCGTTTCTTTGGTCTTCCTCTACTCTTATACCTGTCCGCATTTTTACTCAAAACATTCCTCATGACAAGCCCATACCGATTACCACAGATGAAAAATATAACAGAGAAATTAATCATTCAGAACGCTATTTTAAACCAATTATGTTTAAAATACACTGATTCAAAACAGCTGTGACAGAACAAACCAGGTTTTAACCCCTTTTGTTTACTTTCGATCTGTTCCGATTGAATTCGTGATGGTTGGGCTTTGGGCTGTTCTGGGGACTGTCAACAATCGGCTCGGCGGGTATAAAGGTAATCTATATCTTCTATCTATACATAATAATAAAACTGTAGAAAAAATAATTTGTACATCGAAAATATTTAAAAAAAAAGTAGTTAATAAACTAAAAAACCCGACTGAAAAAACAGAAAAGCAAAAAACAAGCACATTTTAAATTAAACAAAACTTGGAAGCAGGCGAGGGTCCATTCTATTTTCGTTTCATAATTTAATATTCAAAATAAATGAACCCCGCCTGCTTCCAAGTTTTGTTTAATTTAAAATGTGCTTTTTTTTTGCTTTTCTGTTTTTTCAGTCGGGTTTCTTAGTTTATTACCTACTTTTTTTATTTCCAACTTTTTAGTTAAGTATTTTATGTTTGTTCTTTCGTTGGTCGTGTAAAATTCTTCGCAGATGATATAACTTTTCATTTCATTTTTTTTTTCATTTCATTTATTCAATATAACAATTTACATTGTATCTGAATGTGTTACATGACATTTACAATCTGTTAAAAAATCACAAATAAATCAAAAAAATACATATCAAATCCGTTAAAAATCACAAAATTATAAATAATTAAACACAATAATAAATCATTGATTATCGCAAAAATTCCTTATTTCCGTATCAACTGATAATCTTCATTATTGTAATAGTTTATAGTAATTTTAATCAATAATAATGATAATTTACACAACATAATTAATACACAAAACCATAAGAATAACATATTAACTAACATTACAAATTTAAAATTCAATAATCAAAATAATAAATTTATATTTTTCATCAATATTATAACAGTGGGTACCCAATATCAAAATTATAATTCTTCTACTGTATATAGACACTTATCCAAAAGGTAATTTTTTAGTTTTGTTTTGAAACCGCTACTGTAGACAGTACTTTTAATGTGTAAAGGCAACTTATTAAATAATGTTACTGACTGGTATCGTGGACTGTGTCGTACAATTCTTAGATTATTTAAGGTGCAATTCTTATTCTTTAAGTCCAGTCTACGGGTGCTTTCCCGTATCTGTCGTTCCTCTACTGTTTCATAGTCTTGCATGTTTTTGGCCATATTGCTTAAAAGTACCAGTACATAAAGACTTGGCACAGTAAGTATGCCCAAATTAGTAAAGTGTTGCCGGCAACTTTCCTTTTGAGAGATGCGAACCATGGTACGAATTGCACGTTTTTGTAGTACGAAAGCTCTTCTACTGTTATATTCATAGCTATTACCCCAGAAAAGTATGCTATATCTAATTTTAGACTCTACCAGCGCAAAATATACAACTTTTAGCTGTCTTATGCTGATTTCATTTCTCAGGGTTCTCAGAGCGTAACATGCGGATGATACCGACGCATCAATTGCTTTTAATTCCGGTTTCCAGTTTAACAGTTGATCAATACGTATACCCAAAAATTTTACTACGACAGCGAGTTCAATTTCGACATTATTTAATTCAACATTTAAATTATCTTTGTTACGGGTCGTAGTTTTAAATAACATTAATTGAGTCTTTCTATTATTAATCAACAATTTATTTGCTGTGAACCACCAATGAAAAGCTTGTAGCGTAGCCTTCACCCTTTCTGTCAACTCTACCATGTCATTTGCTGCCACTATGGCATTTGTGTCATCTGCGAAAATTACTAATTTAATGTCAGGTAAAATTGTATTTAGATAATTAATCAAATCATTAATAAATATTAAAAATAAAATAGGTCCTAAAATAGATCCCTGTGGGACACCCGTGGATAAGCGTGCAATTTTGGATTTATGGCTTTTCTTATAATTATTCTGAGTTTTGTCAATTTCAACGTACATCCGCCGGTTTTTTAAGTAGGATGAGAATAGCAGCAAAGCATTTCCCCTTATTCCGTAATGACTCATTTTAGTCAGAAGCAATTCATGGTCAATTGTGTCAAATGCAGAACTTAAATCAAGGAAAATCCCTGCAACCTTCATTTTATTATTAATTTTACTTATCACATCATCTAACAACGTATATATGGCATCTGAAGTGCCAACACCCTTTTGATACCCAAATTGCCTTCTGTTTAAAACATGATTTTCACGGAGGTGAGATAAAAGTCGAATTTTGAGTATCTTTTCAAATAATTTTGATAGAACCGGTAATAAAGAGATAGGTCTATAATTTTTAGGATCAGATTTACTGCCCTTCTTATACACAGGTATTACTTTCGCCATTTTTAGTTGTTCAGGAAAGACGGCCTCTTTTATACATTTATTAAAAAAGTTAGATAGAGGCTCGGCTAATACTTCAATGTGCTCCTTGAACAGACAAATCGGAACTTCATCATACCCACATGAATGTTTGTTTTCCATTCTTTTAACTATGGTACAAATCTCGTTTGGAGTGGTAGCAGAAATATGCATGTCACTACTAACCTTGCTCGCGTATAGATGAAGTAATGCCGTAGCATGGTCTTCTTCATTCTCGTCAGTAACACCATTATAATCAAATTGTTTCACTAGTAAGTTTGCTATTTCCTCTGGATCCAGTACAATTCGACCATCAACCTTAAACCTAAGTTCCCGTTGAATCCCTTTCTCTTTATTAGTGCATTTATTTACAACTCTCCAAATTTCCTTACCCACATTTTTTGACTTATTTATTTGTGTCATTATAGCAAGTTTTTTAGCTTTAGTAACAATCCTTCTGTATAACCTAATGTACATGTTTTTGTAATTTAAAACACTCGGTTCGAGATTATTCCCATTGCGTGCACATAAGAAACGTTTCATTTTGCTGGAAGTACGTATTCCTTTAGTAACCCACTTTAATTGTGATTTGTTCTTAAGATTAGTTTTACATTCTTTTTTTCTGTAACTATTTCGAAACACTTTATAAAAACTTTTAAGGAAAGTATTAATACCCATATCGGTCCAAGATTCCTTAAGAATACCCTGTACGAATGTGGCACCATTTTTTTCGTTAAATATTCTTTTATCTGATACAATAAACTGATTCTCATTCGGATTTGATCGATTTTGCAAATTAACTTCAGCAAAAATACCTGCATGCCCGTCGGCCAAACCATTGTGATCCACATCGTCACCCAATACACACGCATCAGGAAGATTGGTTATGATGTTGTCGATACATGAAGTACTATTGTTACGGATGAAAGTTTCAGAGGAGATCAGATACCTAAAATTATAACATTTTAACAAACTAAGAAACTCCGTACTTTTTTTATTTTCTACTAGTAGATCAATGTTAAAATCACCGCATATTATGCATTTCCTATTTAATAAATAGTCTAACAACTTCTCCAATCTTTCTAAGAACTGCTCAAAATTCTTATCAACAGGGTTTCGATAGCAACAACAGATATAAAGACCAGTGATCGTATCCTTAGCACCACAAATCTCAAAACATTCCATTTTATACAACTTGTTTATAGGTTCACAAATTTCAGTCTGTCTATCCACATGTCCCAAAATTAAACTCCCCCCTCTTAATTTCTTTTTTCTAGTGTTGTAGGTTACTAACTTATACATATTTAGGTTAAAAACACTTGCAGCACTCTCATTCAAGAAGTGTTCACTTATACACACATAATCCGGCCTCTTATCAAGAGTTTCCACATAAACTTCTAATTCATTTTTCTTGTTCATTACTCCACATAGGTTTTGATGATAAATATTAAGGGAGACATATTTATCGAGATCAGATGAATTTGTCAGGGTATGAGAATTAATAGGTAACTTATGATCGAAAAAAATACTTTTCATCTGTCTGTGTGCCAATGCTACCAGTAGCGGGTTTGTAACATTGTTTTGACGAAGTTTTTTTCTCTGTCTGTGAGTATGCATTATTATAACATTTTAATTCATCAGATTTAATTTTAACATATTCATAATAGTCATTTCGGTACTTTATACGAAGTATTTCCTTAAGGATAAGCCTACTTGCTCTCAATGTATCAATGTATTTTGAATTTATTTTAGTATCAGAATAATTTAGATCTAGCGGCAGAAAAGACGTATTTTTAAAGTTGCTACATGTTAGCTTCAGTGAATTATTAAGCATAGTAACATTGAGATAATTATTTTTATAGAGTTTGCCAACTAAGACATTAGTATGTTTTAATTGTCCAAGGGTGTAATACAAAATTGACTGAAAATTCAAAGGATTAGAATCGTTAGAACCCCCTAGTATTACTATGTAGTCTGAGTGGGTAAGCTCCTTACACATATCAATACATGAACTTATTACCTCAGCCATAGGGGCTCCTGGTTTAATAATCGAAGTAACTTGGTTGGAGTTTCCTAGAAGCTCTTGAAGCACTCTCCTCATACCAAGTCCTGTTTGGTCAGCAAAAATCTTCACCTGATGTTTTCTAGGGTTGATTTGAGATCTTTCTAAATTCGTTTTTAAATTATTAGTCAAACTTAAGTGTTTCCTGTCATAGTCTGAAGTATTACTCATATCTCTAGTCAAGGTTCCAAAAAGGTCAAGGTTTTGTGTTTGTTTATAGGTTTTGTGACTTAGAATTTCTTTTAAGCATATAAGTGTGATATATTTTTGTTATCTCCTTTTAAAACCCTTCATTTTGATACCCTACTTTATGGTAATGGAAATAATTTTATTTTTGAAATCCGCGATATGGCCCCCAAAATCCGCAAATATTTTATTCAAATCCCTTCATCCGTTTAGGAGTTATGGGGGATCAAAAAAACGGACTTACATACATACATATATACGCGCCAAACACATAACCCTCCTTTTGGGCTTCGCCGCAGTCGGGTAAAAAGGCATCGTCACGGTGTTAAAGTATAACCAACAGAACTCATTTCCAGCATTTTTGGAATTTTTGTCTGTTTCGATGACTAAGCATCGCGTAAAAGGACAATGGCGAAATCTTAGCTGAATTTATTTTGAGCGTCTAAAAGTGACTTATATACGAAGGCAGTTCCATTATTTTTTTACGTTTTTTCAAAGTATCACATTAACTAGTTAGGGCCGGATAAAAAAAATATTTTAAATGAAAAGTTAATTGATTTTTTCATTGACCTCGAGTGTTGCCATTTTATATTTATTCTGCCTAGTGACAGTAAACTCAGCATTATTGTGTTTTATTCAGTTTTAATTTGTTATTGTAATGAAACTGAGTAAATTAAGTAACAATACTGTTTATTTCTAAGTGGAAGTGTTCCTTGCTGGGAGGTAAAACCTTTGTACTGTAAAAATAAATAAATTACTTTCAATTAATGACTGGTAAAAAGACTAATACTTAGTTACAAATAATTGTGTTTGACAATGGTTGATTACGTCAGTGTCACAGACGCTTATGCGCTTGCGCTTTTTTGTTGATCTCTCATTGTACAGAAAATATATACAAATCGAAGCCACGTTATACTGGAAATGTAAAGCTTGATGAGCCGCCCTGTGTACATGATACCAATTGTATACCTATAGTAAGGCGTGCCAAAGAGTATTTATAACCACTGGGATTACCTACCTTTTAAAAAACATTGCATGCTGCAAAAACTGGGTAAGGAAAGTAGAAATACTAATGCAATGTTGTTACCATAGACATAACCTACAAAAGTTCATCACTGAATTTCTATTATTCTCGGCCTTCTCGAACCAAAATTCTTGCGCAGACTAATTCAGAAATTGACGGCGAGTTAAACAAGATATTTTTCATTTAAAGACGACGGTATTTTACATCAGCTAAATTAATGTATGGGCGGCTGCCATTGTTCTTTACGCAATTGATGTAGGTAACTTTTGTACATAAATATTGTGTGTAACTTGGGGTATTACTTATGCTTTGTATCATCGTAATCGGTGTTCTCTATCAAAAGATATTTGAATTTATAGTTTTCGAGAAGAACTTTATCATTATGTTCAAGAATGAGACATACAACGACATCTCTCTTGATTTGTTTAGTGGCCTGTGTCGCAATTTTATGATGTTACAAGGTAAATACCACATTAAATCATATCTTTCTGAAAAATAACATCACGCCAGTAATCCCGGAAGGGTTATGTAGAGGTCTACATAATAGTACTCACATTTTACCAACAATGTTTGAAGTCCAGGTAATCTTTGAATGCTACTAAGAAATTGCCACCAAAGGCCGACGAAACTCGTTATGAAATTGGTGGTCACCCATCTACAGACCAACCTAGGCAAGCGCAGCTTAACCTGGACATTGATTGGAGCGGCTATTATTATCTAGCCACGAGCTCTCGTCACAATTGGGTGTATATGTGTTGGAATTTTGTTTATTTCCATTTGCTATCGTTATAAAGAAATAATGAAACGGAGACAGTTTTGGGGCTGCTGATAAACTAAGGTAGCTCCTTTGTGGTTGCGGGTTGTTCGAAAGAGATACCGCGGCCCCAGACTCAAAGGGCCAAGAAGGAACATGGGTGGTTTTTAGTTAGTAGAAGTCTGAGACTCCTAGCGCTCCGCCCAGAGCTGGAGGAGTCATTTGATACCTACCCTTCAAAAAACTCCTAGGTAACATTAGGTTCAACATTACATTGGGAATATGCCTCTCTCACTATTCTTTTATCAAACCAAAATAATAAAAACCTCCGAAAACATTCCTATCTTTGAATTCTTCATAACGTAGGAACGAAGTTCCATCGGTCGTCTCGTTTGCACACCGGTCCCATCCAATCGATATTTATTCAATAACTATCGGCGTTCCTCCATGTTATGTCAGCCTGGTGCGACAATCTGCTAGTTGGATTACTGTCATGACGTAACGTGACTGGCCCTGAGGGTTTTAAGGTAACCGAGTATCAGGAATGAAAGAATACAAAAAGTATTTTATAAGTCACAGAGACATATCAAAATCACGACAATTTTGTTTTTTTTTTTAATAGCCTGTACTGTCCCACTGCTGGGCAAAAGTCTCAACACGATGGCTGCCGGAAGATGGACGGCGCCGCCGAGGCCGGCCCAAAAAGAGGTGGCGAGACGATCTGGACGCGCACCACGAGGGTTGGTTTGAGGTGGCTCAAGAAAAGAGCACTTGGAAGGATTTGGGGGAGGCCTTTGCCCAGCTGAAATCACGACAATAAAACACATAAATTAAAAGTGGATTAAAATAAAAATGCCCTTTCAGGTCAAAAGGCCCTTTACATAACATTAACGCCTGTAATCACCATTATTACCTAACAAATCGCCAGAACTATAAACTATAACCAAAATTCACAATTTATTATTGTACAGCACCGAAATACCTGTAAGTATTTCCACATTTTAATTTAATACTGTCTAAGCTTCATCATTCAGATCTATGTAACCGGATAAACCTCAACCTTTGTCATACAGGTTGTCCTATTTCAAGGGTTGAGACCTCACTGTTGTAATGTTTGTTGAAGTTGTAGAAATAAATAATTATTATAATATAATATCATTATTCGTAGGCAGGTTATTCGTGGTGATGCTGATCATGGTGCTGCCAACAGCGCCAAATTATCGGAATAATGTTAGTGACCATATCAGTTTAAAAACTCATAAATGAACTTGCAACATAAACTCGAAAAGACAAAGAAGTCTCTATTCCGGGCCATTTAATATCCCGAAGACAGTGAAGACGATAAGCTCGTCGCCAAATTCTAGCCAGACTTAATTTAGATTGCCATCTGCACTTTAGGAAATTCCCCACCCATATGATTCATTGCATGTACAGCATTTGTATGAATTGATCTGCCAAAGATAGTTAGATAGTTTCGATAGGGACGGTGATGAGCGGGAGAAGGCATGCATGCATAACGGCAGGTTGCCGTTTGTTATGGCGTTATACAGGGGAGTCAGTTTGATTATAGTTGCAGTGATTATAGTAGCCATTTTATGAGCAAGTGTGTTGTAAAGATTATTATTTGATTTCAGTCTTTCCCCTGACATGTACTGTTTTGACATTAATCATTGAATTTTTCTTTCGCTTTTGATCAAATTGATTTATAATGATATTTTTACCCGACTGCGGCGAAGCCCAAAAGGAGGGTTATGTATTTGGCGTCTATGTATGTATGTCTGTTTCTTTGTTCCCTCATAACTCCTAAACGGTTGAAGGGATTTGAATAAATATACGTCGTTAGATTCGTCTTGATGGATGACATCAAAATTAAAAAACAAAGAAATTTGCCCAGTTTGGGGGCCATATCGCGGATTTAAAAAAAAAACAAATCCGTTACCATCGATTAGGGTATCAAAATGAAGGGTTTTAAAAGGAGATTACAAAAATATATGACACTTACATGTTTAAAAGAAATTCAAAGTCACGAATCCTATATACAAACACAAAAGTCTTGTCTAATCCAATTTTCCTCTCGCAGGTCTGCTGGAAGAAATTTCTTTTGAAATAAGCAGTACCTTTGTGCTTCCCTTTTTATATTTTTATCCTTTTTTGTATTTTGTGTGTACATAAATAAATAAATAAAAGTTAAATCATCTGCGAAGAAATTTACGCGATCAACGAAAGAACAAACACAAAAGAACTAAACAGTTAGAAATAAAAAAAAAATAGTTAAAATACTAAAAAACCCGACTGAATAAGCTGAAAAGTTAATTTAAAATGTGTTTGTTTTTTGCTTTTCAGTTTTTTCAGTCGGGGTTTTTAGTTTTCTAACTTATTTTTATACGTATTTTTACAAAAAAATAATATTTTATGCAGGAATCGAACTGACTGAAAAAATATATCGCCTTGCCTCTAATTGATTATATAGATTTGCTTACGCGAAAACGCACCCTCAAAATAACGCAAGTACAGAAATATGAGCATCAATGTGCATGATTCCAATTTGTTATCTCTGATTTGCTATAACAGATGATAAATTGGAACCGTGTCGTTTATCGGAAATGATGTTTACGAGAGGAAGGCAATTCCCTTTTCCTTACCGTATACGGTTTTCCTGTTTGCTATGATTTTCGTTTTATTTAGTTGAACATTTCAAGTTACATAATTATATCACACTTCTAACAAAATCGGTTATTAATGCTTGTTCTTCTTTCTTGGGTATTTATATTATCATTATATTTTTATGATGACGAGAAATAGAGAAGTATGGAAGAAAAAGACATGTTGCGCCGACCCCAAATAAATTGGGATAAGGGCAGGAGAATGATGATGATGATGATTTTTATGATCGTCCTTTAGGTACCGAGTTTTCTCAGTGCCTCGGAAAGCACGTTAGGCTGATGGTCCACCCCCCGTCGGGGATGCGGGTTGTTCGCAAGAGATCGGCCTCGATTTAAAGGGCTAAGAAGGAACATAGGTGGTTTTTAGCCAGTAGAAGTCTGACACTCCCTTAACTCCCCGCCTAAGAGATACTCAGATCATATATATTTGATTTCCCATCCCCCAAAATAAATGCTGATGGTACAGGCTGTTCCTTGTGCATCTTTGACATTCGTCACTGGGAGTCAGTTACAACAAAGTGTGACAACAATTTTTATTTTTATTTATTTATTTATTTATTTAATTTGGCTCCTCAACAATGAGTACACTGTTACATTTACATAAAAAAAAACATTTCAAAATTAGATGTAAGTGCCCCATCACTTAAAGAAGAGCACTACATGCAACATAATATGCGCCTTAACAGCCAACACACGAGATAAAAAATGGAAATATAAATACAACATAGTGAAAATGACAAAATAATAATCAACCAAATAATCACAGAAATAATAAATAAAAACAATCAATCAAGTAATCTTATCAATAAAATAAAATAATCTAATCCATAAAATAATCTAATCAATAAAATAAAATAATCTAATCAATAAAATGATCAAAACGTTAAGTTAGGCCACACAGAATCAGACTGTATTAGATAAATCACCGTTTAACATTTTCTTAATAGAGGGCACAGATGTATGACATAAATCGATGTGTTCATCGTGTTCTTTGTACACAGCATACATTCTGTACAGAGCACAATGCTGTCTCAAATTTGTATTGCTTTTGGGCATGCAAAACAGTTTCCTATTACATTTTCTTGGTAAATTTCGTGGCACATGAAAGGATACTTTACTGAGCAACTCGGGACAGTTCAAAGAGCCTGTTACTAGTTTCTGAAGGAAAATCAAATCAAACATATCTCTTCGCTTCTCCAAAGAGACGATCCTGAAATATTTTAATCTTTCCTGGTAAGATTTTAGGTTTTTACCCATATTACAACGGTAAGTCAGATGCCATAGAAATCTTTTCTGCAATCTTTCGATACGCTTGATATGCACATTGTATTTAGGGGACCAGACAACACTACAATACTCTAGATGACTTCTGACCAGCGAGTTGTACATAATTTTTTTGGTTTTAACATTTTTGAAGCTTTTGCTCTCTCTCATGACGAAACCAAGTAGCTTTGTTGCCTTTAGCATAACTTGGTCGATATGCCCAACAAAGCTTAATTTTTTTTCAAAATGAACGCCCAGGTCTCGTATAGAATCCACTTCTTCGAGCTGTTGATTCTTAAAGTTATATGTAGTAGATACGACATTTTTTTTTTTTGTAAATTTGATGTGCTTACATTTCTTGATATTCAAAGACATTTTATTGAGCTCACACCATTCACTCAGTCGATCTAAGTCGTCTTGAAACTGTACCGAATCAGCAGGCTTTCTAATTTCTTTTATGGCTTTGAGGTCGTCAGCAAATAGATAAATGTGTGAACTATGAAAACACTTGTATATGTCGTTGATAAAAAGGATGAATAATGGTGGCCCTACATGAGATCCCTGGGGAATACCTGAAGAGGCTATGTATGAGTCTGAATTGCAACCATTCACCGCAACCCTAAGTGTCCGCTCTGACAGATATGACTTAAACCAATTCAGCAAGGGACCCGACACACCATAGATTTTCAACTTTTCAACAAGCAATTTATGATCGACTGTATCGAATGCCTTGCTGAAGTCGGTGTAGACTGCATCAACCTGAATACGCGCATCAACTGCTTCAGTAATATAATCAGCATACGCAACCAAATTAGTAGCAGTTGATTTACCCTTCATAAACCCATGTTGGTTATCTATTATTAGTTGGGACATATGTCTGGACAATATAGGGCATATAAGTGCTTCAAACACTTTTGCCAGTACAGAGAGAATAGCTATGGGTCTATAGTTGGCAACATCAGGCTGATCACCACTCTTGAAAACAGGGACAATTCTAGTCTCCTTCCATTTGCTTGGAAAAGTACCCTGAAGTAATGAACTATTGAATATTATACTTAATGGCAACGAGATACTATCTGATAATTTATATAAAAGCAAGGAAGGTATATTATCCGGGCCAGCGCCCTTGTTAACGTCTAATCTCTTTAATTCTCTGAGGATCTGGTCTTGGGATATTGTTATTTCGCCTAAAACAGTATTACTCAGGCAGCCAGCCAGGGTTAATGGAACATCACTCTGATCAGTACGATACACTTTAGAAAAATGAGCTGCGAAAAAGTTACAAATGTCATGAATGTTTTCAGAACTGTTCACACCATCAGTCATAGAACTAGGGTAGCTACTGGCTCCACCTCTTTTCATCTTTAAATAACTCCAAAAGTACTTTGGGTTCGATGTAATTTTAGCCTCAATATCTGCAATGTATGTATTATAGCAGGAAGTAGCCATACGGTCGCATCTTTTTTTTAGTGTCTCCAAAGTAACAATGTCTAAGGGATTTTTGTATTTTTTAATTCTAAGCCGTAGGCGGTATTTTTCGTTGAGTCTTTTAATGAGGTCTTTAGAGAACCAAAACGGATACTTCCTTTCCCTAATTACAACTTTTGGTACGTATCTCTGTATTAGGTCATATAATATTTTATAGAATCTGTCCACCATCTGATCGACAGCCATGGAAAACAATTCCCTAGTCCAATCCATCTCCCTTAATGCTGAATTAATGGCTACAAAATCCGCCTTAAAATAATTTAACCTTGTTCTAGTGTCCACGCCTACCGCTAGCGCCACCTACCGACAAGGTGCTGCACCCGGTGCGTGAGCGCAACAGCGCCGACCTCTGCGGCTGAGTAGAAGACCGGCTCCGCCTAGTTCGTCCATCGACCGCCTGGCGCTGCTACGTTCATTCTTTCGCACCGTACATTCAATCACAGCAGCTATAAAAGCTTTGCATTGTATAGATTCATCCCTTTTTACCTCACTACCACCATCCAGTACAGACCTCCTCCCCCCGCCATGGCCATGGCGGTGCAACCCAAAACTCTGTAAACTGGACTCAATTCAATATAGATATACGAAAGAAAACCATAGCTTTATTCACAACGGGAACAGACCTAAGCCTAAACATTTTGGTCATTCGAGACGGATTATCAAAAAATCAGACCAGCCGGAAGAAGACTCCACGACCACGTTGCCGACCACGCGGCAAGTTGCGGACCTTCGACTCGGACTGGAGCCAGGCGCTGAAGACGATAGCTGGCTGTGAAGACGATCGACCGAGTGCAGCGATCATCACAGTTGGTCCAGTGACCTAGCAATCATTTCATAAGAAGAGGAAAAAGGCGAAGGCGTAAGAAACGTAACGGTCAGGTCTCTGTCCCCGTCCCATTCATTAGTTGCGATTTGTGTTAAAGTTGTGTTTCATTTCAGTTCACGCGAGTGTGGCAGCCACGTGGTTCAGGTGATATTTGCATGTGAGTAACTACACCACACCACACCACACTACATAACGCTCATCCATATTCCGTCAAAATGTCGGTCAAAGCAGTAGAAGAAGTTCTTTCCGACTTAAAGAAGCGTAGGGGTAACATTAAGGGTCGGTTAACCCAATTTAAAAATTACGTAGAATCGTTCGCGGGAGCTCACTTAACAGCCTTACAAGCAGCGGAGCTAACTTTACGTGTACAAGCCGCGAGTGAATTATACGATAAATTCGACAACGTAGAAAATGAAATCGAACTGCTCCTACCGGAAACGGAAACAAACGCAAATCTACAATACGTAGAAGCAATAGAGGCAATATATTTTACAGCAATAGCAATTGCGAATTGTTTAATTAAAAACGCGGAAATTAAAAGTCAACTTCCAATTGCACCAGAACCACGTGTCAATATTAAATTACCAGACATAAAATTACCTGCCTTCGATGGAGCCTATGATCATTGGCTAGAATTTAAACATTCATACGTAACCATGATCCACAATCGTTCCGATCTAGACGAGATTCAAAAATTCCATTATTTGCGGTCAGCCCTTGGTGGAAGCGCGTTACAGGTGATAGCAGCCTTAGAGTTCAGCCCTGCTAATTACATTCACGCATGGGAGTTACTAGAAAGCCGGTATCACAACGAGAGGTTATTAATTAATAACCATGTAAAAGCGTTGCATAATATTCCGTCATTAAAACAAGAATCGCCATCGCAAATAAGGAAATTAATTGATACTATTTTACGTAATCTGCGCGCTTTAAGCTCACTAAATGAACCTACAGTTAATTGGGACACATTAATAATTTATTTAGTGGTCAGTAAGCTGGATTCGTCTACGGAACGCGAATGGGAAAACCACATCGGAGCCACGTGTTTAGGTTCACGCGAAAAAATAAAACTTAGTAATTTAATATCATTTCTCCGAAGCCGAGCGGACACGCTGGAAATGATCGGCGCGAACCACGCTAAAGATAAAATACCTCAAAGCGAGTGTAAACATCAGAACGTAAGCGAGAAGCGTAATTCGCACCGCGTGCATAGTTATACATCTACGAAAACGACGCGCTATAATAATAACCGTAGTGATACGAAACATAAATGGAATTTACCCAAGTGTGTCCTATGCAAAAAGGAACACCCATTGTACACATGTATAGCCTTTCTTAACATGTCCGTGAGAGAAAGAATCAAATTAGTTAACGACAATAAGATGTGTGTAAATTGCCTGCGAACAGGTCACGCGTTAAATCAATGCAGATTCGGGTCGTGTAAGCAGTGCGCAAATAAACATAACAGTTTGCTACACTTGGACGAAAGAAGCAACAGCGCGTGTGTGCGTGTTCAGTCGCACGCAGAGGTTGACCACACACACAGTCTGACATCAACGATACATTCCAACGACTCAAGTAGTGCTGTCGTGTGTGAAGCAAACACTACCGAATTCAAGCAAATAAATACTGTTTTACTCTCTACGGCGTTAATTGAAGTGGCTGACAATAATAACGTTTATCATACGGCTCGCGCGCTCCTAGACAACGGAAGTCAAAATTGCTTCATAACAGAAAAATTTGCAAAACAATTAAATGCGTCATATATACAGTCCACTAATCAAATCTCGGGTGTGGGACAAACAGTCTCACAATCAAATCAATCATGCGATATCACTATACGTTCAAAATTAAGCGATTTCAACACCAAGCTTCGTTGTTTAGTCTTGCCATGCATAACATCCAGTTTGCCTACGATGAACATCGAAGCCGATAATATACGTATACCTGAGATCTTACAATTAGCAGATCCGACATTTAACGTTAGTTCGGATATTGATCTGTTGATTGGCGCGGATAGATTTTGGGATCTCTTAGAAACGGACAAAATACGTCTAGCGAGTGGTCCATTCCTACAAAATTCGAAATTAGGATGGTTATTATCTGGTCCTGTGTTCGCAAGAAACCCAAAATCTACTCACGTTCATTAAACAAAACCTACTCGTTCATTAATCACATTCAAAAATTAAATCGTTCATTAAACTCACGTTCATTGCCACTTCAGTTAGGCATTTACAACTCCCGACTGTTTTGGGAAATCAAAAACATTCTTCATCATCATGCGTTCCCCTTAAAGGTGATGAAGATATATTATGCGTTATTACCTACACTAACTCCAAGCGTTTTACATAACGACTTATGTCACGTCATACTCATTTCCAAGTTAGTGATTAAATTACTCTTTCATCATCATGCGTACCCTATAAAGTTGATGAAAGAATTATACGTTTTTCACACTAACTCTAAGCGTTTTACATGGCGACATAGGTCATATATTCAAGTTAGTGTATCGTAGTCAATAAAACTGCTATCTTCTGCACTACGGTGTCGTCATAGAATTTAGCAGGACTACAAACAATGCGTTATTTTTTATGTTAGTGTCGTCACTAGCTCAAACCAAATTAAATCGTTTTTTCATTGTCCAGTATCCGGGACCCACGTTACAAAACGTTACAGTTAATATCAATTAATATTGTTACGCGGTAACCCATCGGATCAATCATTAAATTACGTCAACTTAAAAAACCTTACCTATGGATCTGCGACAGCTCCATATTTAAGCATGCGTTATAGTAAACAAGTAGCGTAGGAATGTGACGACGACGTAATCGCTCGTGTCATCACTACTTACGTTACTTACTTTAAAAAAGGTCGTTTCATCTAATCTTTGAGAATAAATATACGTTTCATTCTAATACATTTAATACATATACATAAAAAATAAATACATAAATCATATTTAGATAAATTCTCAAAGCATAATATTACATATACAAATAGTTCATCTTATTTCATAATCGTTCAAACCATTTCAATCAAGTTAAATGCAATAATACCGATGTATGTAGGTAGCTTTCCAAATATAAAACACAAACAAACCTGCATACCCTCTATTCAATTTAATTCAATACGAAAACTTACGCGTCATTCACCAAACTTATATTATACGAGTGCGTACCTACCTACTTAGATACTTAGATTCATATTCAGTTGATAAGTTACCTATGCGTTAAGTCGACTGCTAAACACAGCTGTCGAACCAGTTTCTTATCAGTTAGCGTGTTCAGTGCCGCGTAAACAGTGCTAAGTAATTAGGTTCGTACAAACGTAATCCTTTCCAGATGTTTTATAAATTTTAATAACTTAACATTAATATCATGCAAAATTGTAAACAACAAAGTTTCAAGTTTTAATATTTCATCGATTAACATAAAATAATTCGTGTTGGTGGCAGATTATGCAATGCGTTTAGTTCTACCTACGATAAGAAACATCCGATTCTAATAAGAAGTAAGCATCCATTTACAATTTGTTTATTCAAATACGAGCATGTACGATTATTACATGCCGGGCCTCAACTTCTATTAGCTACCATGCGTGAATGTTGGTGGCCGTTGAACGCTAGAAATCTCGCTAGAAACATAGTACACGAATGTGTAACGTGCACACGTAATCGGGGTAAGACGTTAGCACCTATCATGGGCAACTTATCTTCCGAGCGTTTAGAACCTGTCTACCCGTTCATGCGAACCGGTGTAGACTATGCGGGGCCAGTCTTCATGGTATCCAGAAAAGGCAGAGGTTCTAGACTCACTAAAGCATACATCATGTATTTTTATTCATTCACATGACACGAGATAAACACTTGGAACTCGTCACTAGTTTATCCAATACTTACTACATATTATCATTAAACGTTTTAAAGTTATGCGAGTTAAACCTTGCGCCATTTCATAGTCAATTCAATTCAATTAATTTTCAACTAAATTCATTTTTCAATTCAATTTCTTTCTTCGTTGCTCTCCACATTTTGGCGGTCTATGGGAGCGTGGTGTACGGCCATGCAAGTGTCACCTGAGGCTATAGTGGGCCACGCGTTTACCGTACGTGGAATTTTCCACGGCTTTAACACAAATCAAGCCGTCTTAAATTCCCGTCCGATTTCACCCATTTCCTCAGACCCTTCTGACCTTACCCCTCTCATCCCTTCCATTTCCTCATTGGCCGACCGTTAACGTCGCCACCTTCAAGGAATGTTCCAGATCAGCCAAGTTCGGGTCTGACACACTACGAATGCATCGAGCAACTACGAACTAAGTGGAAGACCAGGCAGGAGGACATCACCTTGGACAGCCTTGTCCTCATCAAGGACGACCAGTTGCCACCATTACGGTGGCGGCTCGGTCGTATTCTGCGTATACTTCCAGGAGGAGACGGCGTAGCGAGAGTGGCTGACATCCACACAGCTGCTGGGACGATCAGACGTGCCTTCTCTAAGATCTGCCCGCTGCCCCCACAACCTGTGCGCGACGACGCCTGACTCCGTGCTGGAAACCATTTCGGAAGCAGTACTTCCAAGGCCGGGGGCATGTCCACGCCTACCGCTAGCGCCACCTACCGACAAGGTGCTGCACCCGGTGCGTGAGCGCAACAGCGCCGACCTCTGCGGCTGAGTAGAAGACCGGCTCCGCCTAGTTCGTCCATCGACCGCCTGGCGCTGCTACGTTCATTCTTTCGCACCGTACATTCAATCACAGCAGCTATAAAAGCTTTGCATTGTATAGATTCATCCCTTTTTACCTCACTACCACCATCCAGTACAGACCTCCTCCCCCCGCCATGGCCATGGCGGTGCAACCCAAAACTCTGTAAACTGGACTCAATTCAATATAGATATACGAAAGAAAACCATAGCTTTATTCACAACGGGAACAGACCTAAGCCTAAACATCTAGGAATACATTTCTGTGGCTTTAAAACACGGGGAAATGAGAGCTCACACAATAGAGGGGGGTGGTGTGGATCGACTTTAGAGAGAACATCCACTGGTGAATTGACAGTAATGTTTTCTAAATTTGTAAATATCAAATCAAGAGTTCTATTATTTTGATTGCGCAAATAGTTACACTGAGACAGATTATTAATCAAAACGAAATCCCAGAGAGTCTGTTCTAAACTGCAACAAGTTTTCTGAGGTACTTTTATCACATCACCATCGGCTCCGAGCCAGTTAATAGATTTCATATTAAAGTCACCTATAATTAAACAGTCACCAACACACTCCAACACCTTGTTTGTATTGTCAACAAAATGCTCCAATAATCTGGGCTGTAATGGCGACGGTAGATATACAGTACAAAGATAAATGTCTTTCGCCTTTCCACCCACTCCGAACGATAACTTTACCCAGAGATCATCGCATGAACTTTCAAAGTTGAGCAATCTATGTGATGTAAGTTTTTTAGTAATAGCAATAAGGACCCCGCCACCATCGGTTTTATTATTAAAAATATTGATAGTCCGGTCACGCCTATAAATAGTATATCGCCCATCCATGATCTCTGAGTCAAAGATACCACTCAGTAACCATGTTTCAGAAAACATAATAATGTCGTATGAACAGCAAGCGACCTGTTGATAAATATCATTTAATTTTGTTCTGATACCCCTGACATTCTGATAATAAATATTCAACTGATCGAAGTCTACAATGTCAATCTAATACGATACCTTAAAAAAAAACTTAACTTCGGCCTATTGTAGTTTGTCTAAAGTTTCGATATCCTTAATATATTTGTAGTCAGCGCCGTCCACTTTCCTCACAAAAATCCTACCGCCGCGCACCCAAACATACTGATAACCCAAACTCTTGGCTTTTATTCTAGTTGCAGCATGCAGGGCTTTATTCGCAGGAGACAGATGTTCCACAATGAAAACATTTTCTTTTTTACCACCAATTCCAAGAGTTGCAGTATTGAGTTTCTCCTCTGTAGTTTTGTTCTTGTTGAACTTAATAGAAGCAGCAAGAAAGCTGTCTCTCACTCGCGGACAGCTGAATTGGACAACAATAGATTTTGGGCGTTTGCTAGACGGGGTTAGTTTAGAAATTCTGGTGACATGGTGTATGCTGCTCTCATTTAAATCTCCCGATATAACTCTGTTGATATTCATGACAGTGGACACTAGATTTTCATTGTTGTGCTCAGGCAAACACTGAATTTCCAAATTAGAAGAACGAGCTTGCTGTTCCATCTGGTTCACTCGACCGCTTAGGTCCTTGACGGTGGCTTTGAGTTGCTCATTTTCTTTCTTAATGTCAGAGACCACTCTGGTGTTCAGTGAAAACTCCGTCTTCATTTCCTCAAACTTCTCGTTCATGAATCCCATTGATGTTTTAAGTCCCTCAATTTTGTCCGTTATAGCCTTCAGTTCTTTGTTAACATAGTTCGCCAAGGTTTCGTTGAGGTGCCGCATAAGATCATCTATCTGCTTCTTCATGATGCGATTAACTTCCGTGGACGTAACAGGCGCTTCCTTAGGGGATTCATTGATTGACATATTTGTCGATGTCCCTTTTTTTCTCAGCGTTATGTTCGGATCACCACCTTGACTGTTACGTACGGGAGTGTTATCCGCATTTCGCATCTTTGGCTTGCAGGTCGGGCACAGCCAGTTACACTGTTCACTCTGTTTGAAGTCGGAACCCAGCAAACTTGCAAGACATGAAGAATGGTAGGGTTTCTGGCACGAAGAACATTTGAAAATGGAACTTCCTTCGGCTATAATTTCTGAACAACATTCGCAGTTCATATTGACAATCGGTCAATAAACGCCACTCAAAAGAAAGTAGTAAATAAAGTCTTGTGCACGTTGATAATTCGTACACTATTACGGCCTCGACGAGTCGCCGTGTATCGGCGAGAAGAACGTCGTAAGCGCCGTGGTAGTCGCGTCACTTACGCGTTTCACTCACACGGCTGGTAAACACTTAATGACGGTATATTAAAGTTACTTGCCAATTGTTTTTTTTTTCACTACGTCGTTGTTTACACTATATAGCACATAATTAATATCAAAACGTCAGTAATAGTCTTAGTGCTTTCGGTTATTATCGAGCTCAAATCACTGAAATCACTTTTTACAAGGATATCTTTTTTTTTTCTTCGGAACAAATGAATATAGGTGTTTACGCGCACGAGTTAGGAAGAAAATTTTACCAAGGTGTATCGCATTAACCTATATTAACTGGGTTGTGGAGATCAGGTAAGCAGTTGCTCTATACATATACTATGACGACACGGTTGGTGCAGTGGCTGAGCGATTGGACTGTTGCGCTGCGTGTCGCGGGTACGATCCCCGAACGGAACAAATATTTGTATGGCCTACAGATAGTTAATATTTGTATGGCTTTCAGGTCTGGGTATTTGTGTATGTGAGTTTAAATGTTTGTGAGCGCACCCATGATACAGGAGAAATAGTAGTGTCCCCACACTACTATTTTTTTAAAAAGAAAGAAAAAAGAATAGAAAGAAAAGATGAAAAGAAAGAAAAGAAAGAAAAGAAAGAAAAGAAAGAAAAGAAAGAAAAGAAAGAAAAGAAAGAAAAGAAAGAAAAGAAAGAAAAGAAAGAAAAGAAAGAAAATAAAGAAAAGAAAGAAAAGAAAAAAAGAAAGAACCCTTAGAACCTTTGTACTCATATATTATTTTATGTTATTTTCCTGTGCTGTCTACTGTGTGTACATAAATAGTATATAAATAAATAAATAAATAAAGAAAAGAAAAAAAAAAAAAGAATGAAAAGTCAGTTACTGGTCTTCCGCTAGACTAGCAGCCGACCCCAACATAGTTGGGAAAAGACTAAACAGATAATGATGAACCAAAAGTTGCAATACCCTATCCCGAACAACATAACTTAAACCAAACATAGTCGACGAATATGTAAAAATGCTAGATCATCTATTGAACCGCGTACTTCAATATTCGTGTTCGAAATGAGCATCCGTCTTGAACCAATCTGGAGCATGCGGCAAGGATGTATAACTTGCCAGCAATAACAGACTCGACCTTCCATAAGTGCTATCCTCTTAGGTGAGGCGTTGGGGTACGAAGCTGACTTAGAGCGCCGAGTTACGTAATCTAATACTGAAAGTATGGTTCAAGTTGACCGCTGCCGATCCAGTTTGGCTATATGGGGTATAATCAACGCAACTCGGACACTACGAGTGTGGAGCCCCAACACAGGGTATGCCACACCTCCTCTCTTCCCGTCGTGCACAATTAAGTGATCGCTCCAGGACTTGAACGAAGCAAATGACAGAGCAGTCCAGGGTGCAAAGTACTGGACGGATAAAATCTGAGTCATCATGGATGTCATGTTGTTATTAGCGATGCAAAATCGTGGGATGCCAAAAACGGCCGGCTCAGATTATACTTAATTGCAAGAAAACAGTAAATATTAACTAAAAAACGAGCTTCCAATATTAAATAACACCTTAACCTATTCATACTATAACGCCACAAACTCGCATCAGTCAGTTCGGGGCTCACCTCAAGCGGCGTAGTTTGTGACAAATCAATATTTATTCAGAGGATGCAGCCCGCAGCCAGCCTGCATAGACTACCGACTGCGAGGAGTACATTATTGAGTACTTCTGTTTTACGAGAATGTGGAACTTATGTGAGAGAATATGAGTGGAGTTTAGATAGTTCATAAGTGTTTCAACATCCGGACAAACCTATTGAGGTTTTTGTGAATACATTTTTTTTTATCTTTAATTAATAAAAAATAAAAATAAGGTGCTGAATTGTTTTAGATTTGTGTTGCACTTGTTTTTTTTTTCTTTTAAATGGCTGTGTATCGCTTCGGTCCATTTTCACGTTATACCGTGCTTGCCTAGATTTGTTTGTGGATGGGTGACCACCCAATAATTACCAAGGGTTCTTTATGCCTCGGAAAGCATGGTAAGTTAGCTTTGGCGGTTGTTTTGATCTTCCTCTACTCTAATACCCATCCATATTCAAAGCCAAAACTTTCCTCACGGCATTTTCCTCCTCCGCATGTGTTAAATGTGAGTTGGTAGACATCACATGTCTTTTCACATATTAAAAAAAAAAAAAAATAAGAAATAAAAATCATTTAATTCAGACAAAAAAGTCCATAGGCAAGGCAAAGTTGGTTAGTAACAAAAATGTTTGCTTATAACTAATGTTAGTAATTAAAACTAAACAAAAAGGAAATAGGCACACCGTCTACTCCTGCACAAAAGGCTCACTGGTTTCGCAGTACATGAAGTTCGGTGAACCTACTGAGCAGAACAGTATCGGATCTCTCACCAATCATTCTCAGGACGCTATTTCGGCTCCCACGTACTCGTCGCACCACCGACGCAACTTTTTTACGCATAATTGCGTAGAAGTCATCTACATATTCATATCTATTCTTCTATTATTATTATTATTTTTATTCTATCATATTAATATCCCTCGTAATATTTTGATGACGACGCTTTAATATTGACAATTACTTAGACGACTTTACACCAAATAATCAAAGTCAATCCTTTCAAAGCCAGTGAAGCCGTTAACATTCAAAATACTTGGTAAAGTTTATAATACTTCAAAGTAATATATCTGCATCAGACTTAACATCAAATTATTTCAGATGTTTACCTCAAGTACAGTTAGGAGAATCTAAATATGTTATCAAAATACCTAATTATCGAAAAAAATAACTCCTCAAAATTTAAGACACTTTGAGATACTTTGACATAGTTAATAAGTCACCATCAGCTCAACCTTTTCTCAAGTATCTTGGGTTGTCACAGTATGGACATCAGATGCAGACGAATAAAGGAAAATAAAAAATAAATAATAATAAATAAAATGTCGTGAGGAAAGTTTTCATTATTATTTTTTTTGCATGATGTGCTTACGAATAAGTAATTGGTACACTCTAGTCTATAATCTTTATAATAGTTTATTCAATAGGTTAAAAAAATATGATTCTGTTTATTCCGTCAGTTAGATTATCGAAAAATATTGGATACGTGTTTTTTTTTATCAAATTAATAAAAATTGACGAAGATAAAACGCGTCAAAGATCATGAGTGGGACCTTTTGACGTCACTGCTTGGTAAAAAATGTACTAGGTACGCTGTGACGTCACACGAGTTTTCGAAGCACTATGTCGTCTTTAGTTTTTGTTTAGGTAAGTGAAAATAAAAAAAATACGTGTCCAAAATTTTTTGGAAATCTATATATCTGGCGGACTAATAAGATATTTCTTGTCAACTTCCCTATTGTTGGCGAACCAAATTAATTTTATACATTATGGATTGCTATGAAAATAATTAATTCAGTAATGTATAAAATCGAAAGTACCTAGTACTATATTTGTATCACTTTACAATTTCAATCATTGCTTCGGGGGAAAATGGTAATTGAATTTTGCTAACTGTACAGAGACAGTACATAAATGCTCTTATGACAGTAGCCAAGCCAAGGTCAGTCAATGCCAGACGGTGAGAATCGATACAGGCTTCGTATTTGGATCACATGTTGCGTATTAGGACCTGAATTTATTTGTGTTACATTGTATGCTTGGCTTACAAATGGCGAGGGAACCGTTTTAAACAGGACCGGTGATTGAAGAGGTAGACACCTGCTTCGAATTCTACTTTACACGTCACGTTTGGCGCAGTAGCTGAGCGATTGGACTGCTGCAGCTGTGCTGACTGTCGCAGCTTCGATCCCCGCACGGAAAAAAAAATTGTAAGGCCTACAGATAGTCCGGTTGGGGCTGCGGGACGTTGTAAGAGATACCGCGGCCTCGACATAAAGAGCTAAGAAGAAACATGGGTGGTTTTTAGTCAGTAGAAGTTGACATGTTTGAGTCTGTCGTCGTTATTTGATGATTTTCCACCCACAAAAAAAAGGCCTATAGATAGATGTTTCTGGTCTGGGTGTGTATGTTTAAATGATTGCAATCGCACCCACCATGCATACATTCTTTCTTTCTTTTCCTTTCTCTTTTTTAAAACGTTGCCCCTAAAATAAAGAAAGAATAAAAAAAGATATTATCCTACTACCTACTAATATTATAAATGCGAAAGTTTGTGACGACGATGTTTGTCACTCTTTCACGCTAAAACTACAGAACGGATTTGGATAAAATTTGGTACACAGATAGTTTATAGCCTGGATTAACACATAGGATAGCTTTTATCTCAACATAATTGGAAAAAGGTTAGACTGATGATGATAGTGGGTCTCACCGTAGATGAACCGAAAGGGATCCTAGTGCTGTTCAGGTCTGCTCTATATCGTGTGGTTAGTCCCTTGTCTGACTGGCTGAATGGCTTCACATGCTGTCGAGAAATATCCTTCAGGCATGCTGTTTTTCTCACGTAACACACTGAATCTAGTGATAATTATACAATACGCAAAAATGTAAGATGCTTCGTACATAACTAAATCTTTTTTTTTTAATCACTGTCTCTGTAATCAACATTAAAAGTGCAACACAACGCCCCAACATAATAATACCCTGAACATTACCGTGCAATGCAACGTGCAATAAAGCGCGAACCTAACGCGTAACACCGCAAAATTTATAGCGGCGAATAATTCACCCTGGGAAATTATTATTACGAGCATTCATAGCGTGCAAACCGAAGTGTTATAGTTATTAACTATTATTAGTTATTATTAACTGAATGGGCAACTAATCAATCATGTGTCCTAATTATTAAATTAGAGTTTAGTGGGCAATTTTGTGCGCCATTTAATTTTGCAGGTCGATTGATGATAAATAGGCAATTATTATATTCCTAAATATATTTCTGGTCAAATTCTGCAATTCGAACAGAAATATATATATGTATTTTAGTTTGAGGTGTTTAAAAATCGTAGAGCGATTCATAGAATACCTACCATGTTCCAACTGTGTAATTCGAATCGAAAAAGTATAAAACAAGAAAAATCGTCTAGTAAGTAGATAATCTGAAAAATAATAGAAGACAGTCGTGATCGAATGCCACGTTGCTAATGGCAACTATCAGCTGACTTCTGTATCAATGAGAACGCCATGAAGGCGCATCAGGTATCAGTGGCATGCGACTACGGCTGTCCTATATAATTTATCAAATTATCTACTTACTAGACGATTTTTCTTGTTTAATACTTTTAAGACCGCGGTTTTATTAGTCTGCGCTTTTGTTCGTAGTCAGGTTTTAGTTTTTAAACTTATTCTTTTATTGTAATCTCCTTTTAAAACCCTTCATTTTGATACCCTACTCGATGGTAATGGTTTTTCTTTTTTTGAAAACCGCGATGTCGCCCCCTAAATCCTTGGTTTTTAATATAACCATTGACACTCGCGTCATCAAGCCGAATCTAACGACGTATATTTAATTCAAATCCCTTCATCCGTTTAGGAGTTATTACCACCTTAATCATTCTAAGGAGATCAAAGACCCCTACCGACCCATCGGGGCTGCGGGTTGTTCGCCAGAGTTACCGCAGCGTCGACATAAAGAACTAAGAAGGGACATGGGTGGTTTTTTGTCAGTAGAAGTCTGAAACTCCCTTTCGCTCAGCCCAAGAGTGGGAGCGGTTTTTTTTGATTTCCTACCCTCAAAAAAAAAAGACCTCTACCGTTGAGGGTCGTAGAAAAATATGATTTAAATAGGTCATAGAGGTCACACACGTTGCGTGCACACCATCTCTCAGGCCATCTCAATACTTGGAGGCATTGCATGGCTGGCAGACCTTCAAACATGACCTCTTCTCTTGTACCGACATGAGGTGTACCTACAAGAATAGCTCAGCCCATGGTAAATAGAGGTAATTTATTTTTATTTTTGTGAATATGTATCTACATAATTCAATAATCAATAAACAAATATATATAAAAAAAACATTCAAATGGCACTTATCTGTAATAAGTTACCCCCACGCCACCATGAAACTGAATGACTTTTGTTATTTGACTTTTCTTTTAATTTTGCGAAATAGGTCCCGAGTTTGAACCCAAGACCCTCTGATTTTTTGGATTCAAGTACCTATTATATAATAATCATAATTATGCTCCAGTGAAGGAAAACATCGTGAGGAAACCAGCTTGCCTTTTTTTTTGGGGGGGTAGAAAGTCATCAAATAACCTCTCTCTTGGGCAGAGCGAAATGGAGTGTCAGACATCTGCTGACTAAAAACAACCCATGTTCCTTCTTAGCTCTTTATGTCGAGGCCGCGGTATCTCTTGCGAACAACCCGTAGCCCTGACGGGATTATGTAACACCTTTTATCATCTTGTATGTGATACTTCTACTGTTTCATGATTTTGGGCCAAAATTACCCCTCATCACCATCAACATCCAGGCGCAAATTCAGACTCTGTGACTGCTACTAGGATTCCTGATGGAAATTCCAGAAACAATTTGGTGAGTGGAAATCAAACTCAGGATCTCATGCCCAGGATTCGCAAATACGACCACTAGACCACTAGACACTTCAAACTTACCTGGATAACCGTAGCCCCACACAAGAAGTCTCAAAACTAAATGATGCTGATATTAATCTTCGTAATACAAACTAAAACTAAACACCCGCCTTTCAACCAGTGTGTCCTGCCAACGATGACGTACAGTGCCGAGACATGGACGCTCACAAAGGAGACTGTGCACCGAATACGAGTGGAGGGCAAAGGGCCATGGAGCGAGCTATGCAACACTGAAATCCATCGTCGTACGAAAATGGTCGACGTCGTCGGGGATAGCGCGATACACCTAAAGTGGAATTGGGCATGATATCTGGCCAGACGCGGAGATGGCCGATGGAGTAAGATTCTGACTGAATGGGTGGGCAAGGTTGGGCCAGAGTAACCAGGATCGTAAGAAACCGCGTTGGATCGACGATATTGTCTGGAGCGTGGGAAGCGGGTGGATGAGGAAGGCACAGATCAGACAGGAGTGACAGAAAAAAGGGGAGGTCTATACCCAACAGTGGGTGATTCCAGGCTAAAATGATGGTGATGAATAAAACCTAACCTCCTTCACTACAAATAGCATTTCTTTAACACAAAACCACATAGCTCCACAACATACTATGAGCTAGATGTTTCACATACTCACATAGCAAGCGGTTGCTTTGCGTGTACTACATGCTAATACAAATATGTGCATGGTACATACCGCGTTACATAGAAGTGAGGATTTGGTCGCGTTTTGGTTCCAAGTGAAGTTTTTGTGTTATAACGTTAATTATGTTGGAGAATTAGAGGTGTGGTATATTGACTTTTAGAAAATTGTGAGGGAAACAAAAGAATTGGAATTTGAATTGGTTGGGTTGGAAATAAAAGAATTTTCACACCTAAATCCAAAACTACTCCATTTAAAGTTTCGTAACTAAAGATAATTATTTGCAAGCGGGCAATGGAGCACATAATAGGTGTGAAACGCACAAAATTGCGTTAGGAACACCACTCTGCGTTTCATAATTCAGGTTGCAACCAAAAATGGTAGTGGGTTGACACGTGAATGCACCTGGAGAGTTGGGCAAAATCGCCACACTAGACACCTGATGGAAGCACCCGTCGAAGTAGACCGCGGGAAGGTGGTGTGACGATCTGATCAGATATCGCATAAGATAGAGACGTTTGGAGGAAGAAAGGGCGGCCTTTGCCTATCAGTAAGACAAATAACGAAATTATCAGGCCTTTTTTTTGTGGGAATTCATCAAATAACCCCTCCAGAGCGAAAGGGAGAGCTGCTCCGACAGAGCGAAAGGGAGTGTTAGACTTCTACTGACTAAAAACCAACCATGTGTCTTCTTAGCCCTTTATGTCGAGGTCGCCGTATCTCTTGCGAACAAGCCGCAGCCCCGACGGGCCCCTTCCATGTTGCTGACATCTCTTTGAGGCGCGCGTGGAACACGAACGCGCCGTCGACATGGCCTATCGTCGTCAAAAGACGGACGGACGACGAGCTAGTTTGTAGTAAGGCCTTGGTTGTTTTTTGATCTAATGCTATTAAAAGAACCTAGTATGCTATACTGCTGTCTGCCGTATTTTCATTTCAAAAGTATCTTCTAATGCAGAAAAGGAACGTGCATAAAACGCTACGTTTTCTCGCAGTATGTTGGTTTCTGACTTTCACTATACCTAGCACCAGTGTATGTTGTTATATAACTTGCTGTTTCCAAATTCAGCTGTATAGAACTGTTACATCCAAATACGCTCAGATTAGAGCTAAAACAAAATTGCCGTTTCGAAATTGTCGAACACAGAAACTACACTATTTTGCTCAATTTCCAAGCGACTTAGAATATAGAATATAGAATGGCTTTGAAGGTAATTCTGTTTGTTCAGGATTGAAAATTAAACATTGTAAAGATACACAATACATCTGCTGGCAAAGTTATTAAAATCTTAATGATGAACTTTGAATATGAATTTATATTTAATGATTACTTAATCATTCACTTAGTAAAGATTTGACATATTTTTGTATGACAAAACTGTTATAACCTTTACTAAGTGATGGCCTAAGTAATCATTAAAGCCCTCTGAGTGCGGCAGTATGTGTCGGGATTTACCAGTTTTACCTGCAGTAACTAACTAAACATCTAATATACCTATGATCCACTACAAATGATTTGAATGTGAATCATTCACAAGGAACAATTCAACTACTTTGTAACACCAAGTTAGTACCAGATCACGCAGATCATGGCGCAGGAGACCTCACACGCCTTTATAATCCGGGGTGAGCCAATGATTGGGCAGAAAACTGGCCTCCGTCGCTGCTTCTGACAAATTCCTGTTGGAAAAACCTATAGCAGGATCTGGTAATCTGACACAAGACCTCATGATGAGCAGTCTGCAGCCTTTAACTCTAGACCAACGAGACACTTATCGCAAAATATTGGATACGTGTTTTTTTATTTTATCAAATTAATAAAAAAATACGAAAATAAAACGTGTCTTTTGACGTCACTTTGTGGGTAAAAATGTACTAAACTTGTGACGTCACACGACTTGACGCGACATTTTGAAGCTTTTGTCATCTTTTGTTTAAGTGAAAAAATAAAAAAATCCGTATCCATTCTTTTTTGAAAATCTATGTGACGGACTAATTAGATTTTTTTTGTAAAATACTTTATTGATAGCCACACACATTAACGCAACCTGAGCAATTGATATCATCGGTCTACTGCAATCCAGTCGCACCACAAAATTACTAAAATCTCATCGCCTCCTCTCACTTCTCGTCCCACAGGCAAACTAACAAAGTCAATCTGCGCTGTAACAGAGATTCAGCACAAATTACCGCAACTAATGCAAGTATAATGCACCCTGCTATTATATTATACGTTAGAAAATCCAGTGTGTACGGAAAATTCTCTGCAGGTGAAAGAAAATGTGAGGAAAATTCGCTGTATTTGCGAAGTGAGAATAGGTAACGTTGTTTTTATTATAACTAAAGAATGAGGTTCGTTGAATTCGTTTTAAAATATGTTTTTGCTATAGCGTAAACAATGTTTGGTTCACACACGACTGGTTGAAGTAAGACACGTTTTTTTCTTCAATTCTCTGCATCGTTAACCACCACGCTATCGTTCACTGTCTTTTCAATTAAAACTTCCGTCTCTTTTTTTGTAAATGGGCTCTTTGTTGTCAACCTAGGAGAAGTCCTTGAGTGTAAGCTCTCCAGCCAGGGCAAACACAAGGACTACACGCTGAGGGGATCTCTTGTGGGATACGAGCCTGGGCTGTGAGCCTGGGTTTAGGGTATCGCTGGGGCAAGACAGCAAGGGGACACGGACTGGATCTGACCAATATATATTATTTCATGTAATTTTTGCCATTTGTCATTTTTGACTTCTCTCTCCCTCTGCATACATCAACAATTATTTTGATTAACACTCTTTTACTTACGCTACGAATACCAGCGCTGTGACATTTGTCAATGTTGCAGCACCATGCTGAGATAGTGGCCCTTTGGCTTCATACGGGACTAATTTTAAGTTAAACTAAGTATGTCCTAATTTTAAGTGTTTTAAGCTTTTAATTTTAATTTTTGTTTTGTCAATTTGTTCTGTGTGAAACCAATAAATACTTTTTTTTTTTCTTTCTTTCTTTCTTAACTTACACGCATTTTATCCTTTCTCATCAATAAAATGATGAACGCTACCGAAAGCGCCAAACTAGTAGCCCAATTCTTGGCCGACACAGTTTAGATTGCCATCGACACGCTAAGAAGAAGAATAAAATGTTTATAACAAACCAAACGATTTAGTTTAATTTATTTCTGTTATTGGCGTCACAAAAATTATCTTCAAATGTATAAATCCAATTTTCTAAAAAGATATTCCCCACTTAAAAAAATATATCTGGGTAAGTACCTACCCTCTCCAATTATCATTATATCCTAAACGCCAGCAAAGAAATTAGTCGAACAATTCTATCTCACTATAATATTCCAGCAGTCGACTGCTTACAAATTGTTACGTGTTATTAGCATTCGCGAATCAATTTAAATGGAAGCAGAATTTCAGCCGCCGTTAGGAAAATACAGCTCTTTGGAGAATCGACTAATTTACATAGCTAGGGATGGGACATGTTTGGTTTGTTATTACTAATTAGTTGATTTGCGCGTACATGGGCAATTTGCTTATATGATGGCGATTAGTCACCTCTACACATGTGTGTCTAGGCAATTGACAAACGCTTTCAACGTACACAGCATCACGTCTGTGATCCTCGAAAGTTTAAGCAGAGGTGTCCCCCTTTGTCCCATGCAAAAGGGGCGATCCTAATGCCATGCTACTGAGGCATTCCTGATTCCAAGGCCTTTGTTCTGCAGTTAATTATTATTCTCGTACAGAGTAGGATCAAATATTAGTTCGATCACTATGTATACGGTTCTCGGCAGATCTTAGTAAAATACTAGTATGGCAGACATACTATGTGTTTTAGAGTACCAGACATTCATAAGCAGTGATAGGAATAGGTAGTGCCTATTAGCCTAAACTTCGAAGAACAGAGTCAAGAAATGGAGACTTCCTTAGGACTAAATTATTTCCGGCACATCTGTCTCGAAATTTCGAGACAACACTTAAATACATTTTGAAAAATGTGTCATTTGGAATAAGTAATTCGTCTATATTTATCTAAAGTTTGTCTATAAAATTCAGAAAATTTTATGGTTGTAACGACTGTGTATGTTATTATTTTATTATGATATATCTAGTCGCAAACTTTAGGTAAATATAGACGAATTACTTATTCCAAATAACATTTTTTTTAAATGTATTTATGTGTTGTCTCGAAATTTCGGGACAGATGTCTCGGAAAAAATTTAGTCCTAAGGAAGTCTCCGTTTCTTGGCTCTGTTCTTCGAAGTTTAGGCAAATAGGCACTACCTATTCCTATCACTGTTCATAAGTAACGGTAGTAAATGCCTACCTATCCGATTCGCCTTCCTAAAGGAAAACCAAAGAAATGATGAAAATATGGTAAGAAAGGAGGTGTCTCATGATATGACGAGAAACAGGGAGGTATGGAAGAAGCAGACGATTCGAAATAAATTGGAACAAAGACAAGAGAATGTTATTTCAATACTCAATACTCAATACTTTATTGCATTCCCTAATGTGTACATATAACAGTTGGTATGTTAAAACATAGAATCAATTATGGACCCTGTCGGGCACAGCAAAGTTAATTTTTTATAGTAGAGAGGATGAAGGCGTCTTTTTAATAGAATAACAAAAATAAATAATATTAGTTTAAAATAGTATCAGTAAGATAGTCGTATTATTTGCTATGAAGGTATTTAAATATTTAGTTTAAAATTATATTTATGTGTTTTATTTTATATATTGCACGAATTATATTATTAATAATTAAAATAAATTAAATACTTTTTAAGTTTTTTTAGGTATTATGTCAAAATAGTTTTTATTGTTGTTGAAATTTATCGTTAAAATATTCGTCAATAGTGTAGTAGCTTTTGGTTATTAAAAATTGTTTTAATTTATTGATAAAGACATTATGATTATTTATATTTTTTATGTATTCCGGTAACTTATTGTAAATTTTAATGGACATAACGAATATAACGAATATTGACTGTCTTCCTAAAATACATTTATACTTTAGTCGATTGTCAAAACCTCTCCATATCCCGTCACTATCTGCCGTACTCACTGCTGCACTCAGAAATCTTTAATGATTACTTAGGCCATCACTTAGTTTTGACAGTTTTGTCATACAAAAGTATGTTAAATCTTTACTAAGTGACGGCTAAAGTAAGCATTAAATATCTCTGAGTACCGCAGTAAGACAATATTATAATGTAACTATGTTTTATAAAGACTATAATGAGCTGTGTGAATTGAAACATGGTGAGTTCTCGGCATTAGCATAATAAACATATTACCCGGGTTAGTGCTCTTCGCTAGTCATAGTTGTAGGGAAATGAGCTTTTTGACCGGTTTCTATATTTTGATGACTCACTATCCTATGTAATTATTCGTCCTCGTGGATGTCACTTATCGCCACCTATGTCAGCTATTGCGACCAAAAGTTATCTTCTCATCCCCCCCCTTTTTTCCCACTAAAAGTAGCCGATGTCCTTTCTCAGGGTCTAGACTATCTTTGTACCAAGTTTCATTTCAATCGGTTCAGTAGTTTTGGCGTGAAAGCGCGTAAAACAGACAGACAGAGTTACTTTCGCATTTATAATATTAAGTAAGCATTGAATAAACGAGCAATATTTGTGCAAATATATTTGAAATCACGTTTTCGGAAACGGCTTTAACGATTTCGACGAAAATTGCAAACGGGGGCGTAAACTCGATCTAGCTACGTCTAACATCTGGGAAAATTCGTTTGCTCTATTTTCAACCGAGTGGAGCTTGGGCGCCTAAGAATGAGGAAAATGTCGTGAGAAAAGTTTTGAGTATGAATGTGGATGGGTATGAACCATAGGCATGAACTATGTAGAGGATGGTACGGCAAGAAAGTCTTGAAAATAGGAATGCCCATCTATTTCTACTGGTCTTTTCCACAATATACAGGGCTTTTCAACAAAAACTTTGTTTTTTAAAAAAAGGAATTTGGATTCAAATTCAAATTCAAATTCAAATATTTTTATTTGTAGTACATAGGTTAACAGAAGTACAGATGTCATGTTAATAAAAATGATCGCTATGTCTTGCCGTCAACGGCGTACAAATATTCAGATATAATAATTATTATTGTAAAAAAAAAGGAGGAAAATGAATAATTTTTTTATTGTATTACAAAGAGAAAAGTTTGGCGATTATGAATGAAAAATGATATCTGGCAAATTTCCACCACGACCACGCTGACAGATGTTGATTCTTTCATCAAAATTTCGAAAAAAAATACGGCCCAATCACGCCTCCAGACCACAAAGCGTACCACACAGTGACACGTTGAGCATGCAAAGGCTTCTCAATAATCGACGTACCCCGACAAATGGAAATGGGATTCGTCTGAAAAAAAGATTTTTTCAGAAAAATCAGCAGTTTGATCCTGAATGAACTGAGCGAATCAACGGCGATTTGAATGGTCGGACAGCTTCAATTCCTCACCACTTGAATCTTATAAGGCTTCAAAGCCAAATCCTTTCGCAAAATTCGTCATGTTGTGCTTTTGGATAACACCAATTGTTGAGAACATCGTGAAATTGACAAATTTTGATCTTCTTTAACACTGTGGCTCACAGCGGCGATGTTTTTTGTTGAATGAGCCAGTCGAACACATGTTGCTATTGGCACATTTTGTACCGAGCCTGTGGACCGAAATTTCGCGACAAAATTCTTAATATCGGTCTCAGAAGGACGATTATTATGTCCGAAAATATCACGAATCTTACGAAATGTAACTTTAACAGAACGACCATTTTCATAGAGGATTTGAAATATTTTAATGCGATTTAGAGCAAAATTGAATTTATCGTAACAATTGACAAAGCACCTACTACGAATACTACCAAATCCTAAATTTCAAAACTAACACGTTCTTGGTGTTGCCCCAATTGAAAAACAAAGTTCTTGTTGAAATACCCTTTACCTTGGCAGTAGCCAGGCATATTGGTCAACCATAGTTGATCCACTCTGATAGGTTGGTTTCGGCCGATGGTTGATGTCATTAAGAACTCAAAATTCGATACTAGAATTAACGACTATCCAACTACACACATCAAAAGTGTCTAGGGATCAAGCATTTTTATGCGGATTTCTTGAGATTGAGATGTGGCTTTGTAATAAATTTATGATTTTATAAATTTATATGGATCCTTTTTGGTGCATTTCATAATTTGAATCAGGAACTGTGAATCAAATTCGAGTAAAAGATGAAAATCAGCTGTCAATATTTTCCCTATAAAAACATACAACGCATTGAAGACATTATTAGTGCTACTGTTTCCCTACTACTGATTAAAACCAACGTTATTATGGAGCGGCGACGTCATTTAAGCAGGGAAGAAATGCTCAGAGCCGTGGGAATGATAGAAGCTGGTTCCCGGCAACGTACTGTGGCTTTAGCTCTGAATACAAGTCAGAGTGTTATCAGTCGACTTTGGACACGTTACCGAAGCACTGGTACCGTGGCTGAGCGCCATGGAGGACGGTATCGCTGCACCACACGGAGACAAGACCGATACATTCAAATCTTAACTCGAAGAGCTCCAACAATAACCGCCATGATGTTAGCCGTGAGGCTTCATCACTCTTCAGGGAACTTAATTAGCGACCAAACAGTCAGAAACCGCTTGCATGAAGTGAACCTTCATTCCCGAAGACCGCTACGGGTACCACCTATAGCAATGCACAATCGTAGGATTCGATATCAATGGGCGCTTGAACACAGACATTGGGCAGAAGAACAATGGCGTTTCGTGTGCTTTTCTGATGAGTCTCGTTTTGGTATGAGACCGGATACAAGACGTATACGACACTGGAGAACCCCTGGACGCCAACAGCGATTAAAATCCTGCCAGGAAGTCCATCCTTATAGTGGTGGAACCATCATGGTATGGGCGGGTATTTGGATCGGCGGAAGAACTGAGTTGATTTGGATCAGAGGCAACCTCAACGCTCAAATTTATGCTGAGACGATTGTATCAGACGTCATCGTTCCTCTACAAGTGCAAATCGGTCCCTTATTTCAGTTAATGCATGATAATGCACGACCGCACACCGCAAGAGTTGTAAGACAGACTCTCGCCGCAGCTAACATCAATGTCCTGCCCTGGCCTGCTCAGTCGCCAGACTTGAACCCGATTGAGCATGCATGGGATATGCTACAGAGAAGAGCTCTGCCGAATATGGAGGGTATCCAGTCGCAAGAAGACCTTTTTTTGTTGTTGCAACGAACATGGGCGGCCATTCCACAGCGTGATTTGGATGAACTCATTTTGATTATGCCAAACCGATGTTCTTGTGTTGTTAGTGTTCGCGGTAGAAACACGGATTATTAATTGTTTAAGTTACCCAATAAAATTTTAAAGAAAACTGTTATTTCAGTCTTTTTTTCGAACTTTAATGTTAGTGGTTCAAATGTCAAAAATCCCTTTATTAGGAAAATGGCAAATTTCTTTATTAATGCAAAGGTGACTTGGTTTATCGTTACTGTGACAAACGAAAACACTTTATTTGATGAATCCTTAAAGAAAATTTTAATTTATATCAATCAGGAGAAAAGTTATTGCAAAAATATATGTTGATCCCTAGACACTTTTGATGTGTGTATTTAAACTGAAAACTAGCTCTCGATGATCAAAACTTGTCAATTTCACCTAGTCATCATTGGCAAGATAACCATTCGCTTAAAACCATAGAAACATTTAAGTCAATTTTAATAGAGTACATAAAAACCTAACATACCCAAACTGCGGTCACCGTCGTTATAAGTTCATAACATATCGGGCCTACAGACCTTTGCTTTCGATGTTTACTTGGGCACCAATGTTTTCCTCTTCGATAAATTTTGACTCAGAAATCATACGTGTGGTTTTGTTTACTGAGAATTTATAATGAAGGGATATCCATGTGGTATGGTAGGTATATCTATCAAAAGTGTTTTAAATTCAAAATCAAAGCATTTATTTCAGGAAGGCCAGCTAAAGGCACTATTGTAGAAACAAAGACAATAATAAAATGTACATAAAGAGTACAGTCGCAAGGCATAAGAACTGTAAAATTTGTAGTTGTCCTTACCAAAGCGTATATCTTTATGGAGAAGAACGGACAAGAAACTACATATTAGACATTAAAATATTTTATTCTGGTAATTTTTTTAGCTTGGCTGCTTTATAAGCTAAGTCAGTAATTAGATTTTTCGAGCGCAATGTGGTAAACACCATTATTGGATAGATCAGCAACGCTAAAGATAATTTATGCTGTTAGTTCATCTTATAGTGATTCTAACATAGCTGTTCCAATTTAAAGACCAACCACAGACTATAAAAGAATACAGTTCCCCAAAATTAACATTCATTCTCAAAATAACGCCGCCGTATAACAAATAACAGCAGTTCTTCTTTATGATTGGCTGTTTATGTCTGCCACGTCGGACCAAACGCTGCCCGCGTTAGACAAAGAGCAGTAACTCAATCAAAATCAATTTTGAGATTTTTAAGATACCAGGGAAATATAGCTTCGTTCTTTGGGCTCGTGTATACCATAGTCGAAACTAACGTCGACAACGACATCTTGTTCCTTTTAATCCATTTTTTCTCAGACAATTTGGGAAAGTTTAAACAGCACCAAACTTTTTTTTGAGGAGGTGGGTAATCATCAAGAAGTCATTTCGCTTCCAGAGCAGAGGGCAGAGCGGAAAACCACCCTTGTTCCTTCTTGGCCCTTTGTGTCGAGGCCGTGGTATCTCTTTCGAACAACCCGCAGCCCCGACGGGAACAGCAACCACCTGATAATTAAATTGGAGTGTTAAAAAAATCATGCTCCAAGTATGTTGCAATTTTTTTAATGTTTGATTTAAATAAATTATTATTTTGATCATTCCATCCAAGTTAGCGTGTGTTAATCTGGTGTGTAGGCTGTCAGATACAAAAATCATTACCAACACAAGAAAGTGGTTACAAAATTGTGTGAAGTCTCTGGCTCCTGTGCTAGGTGTAATAATAATAATAATAATAATAAAGCCATTTATTCCAAATCTCACTTACGCTATAATATATTACAATGTTTGTTAGTAGGTTATGCTTAAATTTAAGAAAGTTTACTTATAATTAATGTTAGTATTATTTATGAAATTTGGACTCCTGTTTGGGTAAAGGCCTCCTCCTTCCTTTTCCATGACTCCCTGTCCTTGCCTGACTTTATCCAGTCCTTTCCTGCGACGTGTGTTATGTCATCAGTCCACCGTCTTATTTGTCGACCAACATTCCTTTTCCCTGTTGGTCCTTTCCATCTTGTGGCTTCAATTGTCCATCTTTTGTCTGAGTGTCGTGAGATGTGTCCGGCCCATCTCCACTTAAGTAGGAGTGCGTGCCTGAGAGCATCGGTGAGTTTAGTTTTTTGGCGAATGTTTTCGCTCCTAATTTTATGTATTCTTCTAATTTTTAACATGCTCCTTTCCATTGCTGTTTGACTGCATTTGATTTTTTGTTTTATTTTATTTGTAAATGTCCAAGTTTGGCAACCATACAACAAGCAAGGTAGTAGGCATGTATCAAATACTGTTCTTTTCATTTGTATGCTATAGTTTCCTTTAAATATTTCTTTTAATGCCCAGTATTTCCTCCAAGTTGCGTTGATTCTTCTTGTTACTTCTTCTTCGTTACTTGATGTTTTGAATGAGATCTGCTTCCCCAAGTAGATGTATTCGCTGACGTATTCTATATTGTTACCTTTTATCACTATCTGGCGTTTATGATTGTTAGTTAATATTTTAGTTTTATTCACATTCATTTCTAGTCCGATTTTTGAGCTTTCGCAGTCCAGTGATCTCATCATTTCCTCTAGGTCTTTGGCAGTTTCAGTAATTATGACAATATCGTCAGCGAACCTCAGATGGTTTAAATAGTGTCCATTTATGTGCACTCCCCTATTTTTCCAGTCTAGTTTTTGGAAAATATTGTCGAGTACTGCTATAAACAGCTTCGGGGAAAGAGGATCGCCCTGTCTGACGCCTCGTTTTATGTTTATTTCGTCTCCTCTAGTTTCTAATTTAACTCTGCTCGTACTTTTTGTATAGATATATTTCAAGATATTGATGTATTTATAGTTAATATTAGATTGTTGTAGTGCGTTCCATATTGAACAGTGACTGATGCTGTCAAAAGCTTTGCTGTAGTCTATGAAGGCCACATACAGAGGTCTATTGTATTCTCTGTATTTTTCTATGACCTGTTCTAATGTCTGTATGTGGTCCATTGTACTAAAACCTGATCTGAATCCTGCTTGTTCCTTTGGTTGCTGCTTATCAATGTCGTCGGATATTCTCTTTAAAATTATGGATGAAAAAAGTTTGTATATACTTGCTAGCAGGCTTATGGGTCTATAATTCCCTATATCCAAGGGGTTTCCTTTCTTGAAGAGTAGAATTATGTCTGATGTACACCATTGTTTTGGTACTTTTTCTTCGTCTAGTATCATATTAAACAGTTGCGTAAAATGGCGTGTTAAAACAGGTGCTCCAATTTTAAGAGCCTCATTGCATAATCCATCAGGTCCGGGACTCTTCTCAGTCTTCAGCTTTTTCATATGTTCATAAACTTCGAAGTCTTCAATTCGTCTGATGGAGTCAGTTGTGTTCACATGAATTAATTGTGCGTTCATTTCAGTGTTGTTTTTTTTGCTGTATAAGTTTTTGTAGAAGTTTGTTGCATGGTTTATTACATCTTCTCTAGATTTTGTTTGTAGTGATTTATGCTCAAGTTTTTGAATCCATGACTTGTGTGTAGTTATTTCTTTGTAGGCTCTTTTGATACTTCTAAAGTTCTTGATGTTCCTTGAAATAATGTCGTATCTGTGGTTGTTGTAGTCCTTACGGATTGACCTGTTAGTCTCTTTGTATATTCTGCTAAGTTCTTGTTTCATATCTTTGGTTTTATTCTTTGTGTGTAGTAGGGCCGTACGCATTTCGATAAGTTGAATCGTGTCTTTGGAGAAAATATTGTGTTGTTGAGGTTGTGTAGGATTTTTTGATTTAAGGCTCTCTGCTACGCCTCTTTCCAGGATATTGTAGTAAGTTTGGATATCAATACAGTCTGTTTCTATATTTTCTGTGTGTGCTAGGTGTACTGTAATCTAGTTGCATAAGATAAACAAATCAAATAAAAAAAAATAAACCAAAGACAACACATGAAAAGCATAGTCACAAAATAATAATAATTTAAAAGCGATTAAAGAGGCCTCTTTTGTATTTAAGTGTGTGTGAATGACTGTTTGAATTGAATGGTCACGAGGGGTTTTCAGCAATTACGAGCGAGGTGTGACATTAAGATCCTGTCAAGCGACATAATATAACAGATTTTTTGTAATTTTTGAGATATGGCTCTTGGCAAGTAGGTAAGGACCTCGGTTCATTTGTTTTTATTGCCTTTCGCAGAATTATGCAGCTCGGACAGATGAATGATGATTAAGACTTGAATAAAATAAAGGTGTTGCTTAATTCTTATGTTTGGGGGTGGTTTAGGGATTTTTCTTGTTGAGAAAGGCCATGGCCTGGGGCTATTATTCTTGTTATTTAAGGTAATGAAAAGATAATTGTTTATTTACTGAGAAGTGTTGTAAAAGTAAGGACTGAAAAAGAAGGACAAGTGTGTGATGGAGTATTGTTTCTCGCTCTCTCTAAATGATTGATTTTTCACCCTAGATAGCATACAAAGTCAATTAATTAATTTGAAAGTTTGTCGTGAGAGACAGACATTTGGCGGTACCTAATCAGTTTGTAAGTATTTGCACTTGTTTTGAAAAATAGCGAACAGAAGACTGTGGAACTTGGAACATTTTTTCGGGCTCTTTAATAAATTGATCCCACTCAGATGGGACCCGTAAACTATCTTTATCCAAAGTTTCATTAAAAAATCCGCAGTTTCAGTCAATATTTTCTTCCAGATGACAATAATTATCTGCATTCTCCTGTGGCGAACGGATGGACGCTACGGAAAACGCCAAACTCGTGACTCATTCTGGATCGACACAATTTATATCACCATCAAAATCAAAATATTTTACTGCACATAGGCCTACATGGGCACTTAAAAATCGTCGAGAAAACAACACACAGTTTGGGTTGGTCGTCCATTCGGTCTTTTAACGCTGGCTGGTCAAACATTTCAGTGGTTTATCGACGAGGTCATACGGCGTCTCGAATTTTGTTTTTCGTACGTAGATCGTAGCCTGTTGTGCCAGATTGTACCATATCCTCGAACTCAAACAGAACCGTCAAGAAACTCCATGGTCGCATGGCTCCATTGACACGATAAGATTATATTATTATTATTATTATTATAGCAACGAACTCGTCCTCCCGAGAAGCATTTATGTCTTGCAGTTGTTGGGCTGTATCTAGAATTTTTGTAACATACGCCTCCATACTCTCCAACTGCTCTAATTTAAAGCTAAATATCAATCTGAGAAGACCTAATCTGTATTATGTAAGTACTTACCGCACAGAGCAGCACGAGTAGTAAACACCGTATCAGCATGGTGGCTTTCTCTCCTCACATCACGTTACACCAAACTAAGTCATTTGCACCTGGAACAAGGAGAAAATGATGTTATTTTACAAGTAACTACTAACACATTCACTTCATTAACCGGCAGACTCATCGCACACCACCACAAACACCAAACAGCGAAAAATTACTTCACTTTTGGAAGTCGGTAGCAAAGAAGGGCAATGAACCACAACATACATGACGTCATAACTTTTTACTTTTAGTTCTACGACTAAAAGTTACTGAACAAAAGTTTTTGATAATCTTATTTGCAACAAAAACTGTCAGTTTGATAATTTCTCACCCTACCAAAGAAAAAAACGATTAACACTATTTGAACCACACGTTTTTCCAAGATATTGGCCGTAGGACTGACCCTCCCTTCATATCTAAAAAAGAAAAACTTGCGTCTTCTATCAAATGCACGGTAATTGTAAAATTTCAATGGACTAATATGAGTGATGCTAAAATCTTGACTTGTGCTAAAAAATGTTACTAGCAAGATAAGTTCGAGATTACTTTTTTTAAATCGTAAATTATATCATACAATATAACTTTTGTAACTTGTCCTAAACCTACACAAGTTAACGTACCTACTATCACAAAAGGACTTCCTACAACCAATATTCGATACAGCTTTACCCACTCCCTCGGCAATCCGTCGAAAGTTTTCTTTCATAACTATTCCATAATTTTGGCACGGAGCTTCACGAAAACGAACGAGTAAGTACAGTCTTTTTGCCGATATTTAACCTTTTTGCATCGCTGACAAATTTACAAGGAATGGCCTTTGCAATACGATTGCTATAACTGATGATTCTATTAAAATTCATCTTAATCTACATGCTTTTGTCCCATTCTACTTTTAGTCGATGCAACACGTTTTTTTCTTCCATTTTCCTCTGACAGACGTCAAGACATCATTTACCTACTTCTTTCTATATCTTATCATTCCTTAAACAATTTAATAATCTTTTATTTGCATTCCTCACTTTCTCCGTCCATCAACAACATAACATGTTTCTTAATATTTACTATATTTTATTATTTATTCAAAATGAAAGTCTTTATAGTAGTGTCAATAAGGTAACTGTTGGACTGTGTCTGTCCTAGGTAAAATTAGAGTGTAAGGACTGTGTCGAGGTAGTGACGCGACTGTTATAACGAACTGGCTGGCACACGAGAACGTTCCTAATTTGAAAACAAGCAAACTTCGATTCACTGATTTCATTGGATTTTAATGTTTTTAAAAATAGAAGGAAAAGTATGTTGAATGAATAAATTATGACCGTAGCTACGAAATTGTACGGCCGTATGTATTTACATTTATTCATTACATTCATTCATGTCAGGCCAAATGGCTACAAGGGTATTTTGGCGTTTGAAATGACATTGACAGGACCTCTGTGCAGTTGTCTGTGGTTATGTTAAAAGAAATCGGTGAAGTGCGAGTTGTACTCTCACACTGAGGGCTCCGTATTAACTTGTGTTGTTACAATATTTAACATTTCCGAATTTTATTGAGGGGTTCAAAACTAAGTATCTACTTAACCTTTTACCCTGTATAAAAAAAATATTTCAACAAACAGTTCGAATAAAAGTACATATCTTTAGATTTAGAGATCCAAAATTCTTGAGCAGTAGACGGCTCAATGATTCGACATTCGGATAAAACAAATACCAATAGTATTCCAATACTCTTTTCTCTCAAAAAATCTAGACTTTATTTTCCAAACATCCCTAACTCTAAGTAAGCTTAGCCCAGTAATCTAGATCTCGCTGACGTATCTAAGTATATCATTCTACCTTTCTTTGGAGCATAAACTGTAGCTACGGAAAACTGTACAAGATTTAGAGAATTTGGAAGCGACATGAAAGAGTTAAAACTTCTCTTGTTTTATCTGTCTACTTGTGCCTTCCAGTTCTGAATATGGGTCAGTGATTCACTCAAGTTTGTATGTAAACTTCAACCAACTTATCTGTGCAGGCGGGGAAAATACAGAACTAAAATAAATGTGTTAAGTTTGACATATCGATGTATTTTTTCTTGAAAAGCAGCGCCACCATCAACTGTAAACTTAAAGTGGTCGTAATGTAATCTGTCATTTTTTTTTAAATTAAGTCAGTATGTTACCTGGAATCACTCATAACCCCGAAAGAACAGGCAGAGACATTTTGCCAGTAATGTGTGTGTTAGAATTTTGCATATAATGGGGATAAACTCAGGGCTAATAGAAAAACAACTCGTACTCAACATAGGCGCTTGCGAGCACTAGATGAACGAGGCAGTATGTTGTTTATTTTGAGCTCTTATCAGACTAGTGGCTTTTGAGGAAACCCACGGATTGCAATCATGAATTACTTTCAGTGATGTGGCTGTGATCCACGTATAGTCCTCCTGACCATTTTCGGTCACGGCGGTCCATTTTAGCGCTGATTAGCCATCGCCGCGGGAGATATTATAGTGCAATAGTGTGTGTGCAAACACAGGTGCATTCGTTCCCTTACTTACATAGTTTGATGGAGAGACGTAGACGGCGAGAGATCAGGCGCACTAAAAGATGACATTTTCAACGAGTGCTGGTCAAAATTTCGGACAAACGTAGTCAATCGTGCTGGATCATCTAATATCCTTTCACGATCGTACTCCTTAAACCACTACCACATCCATCGACCCGACTTCCTTGCCGTCGCGTGCCGCACAACGGTAGGTAACCGTCGCTCCGGCGCCGTTCCGATCCGCTCTTATTGATGACAGCCATTACTTCGCCCTTCAGCAGCTCCACGAATGCGGCGTATTGTGGAACCTTCGATATGTGCTTATGTAACGTGGAGGTGGAAAAAATGGAATTATGGGTTGTATTGATCCGTTACTACGGTTTATATTTGCAAAAGAGAGTAAAACTGGATGGTGGATTAGAATAGCCTTTAACTGTGGTACTCAGAGATATTTAATGATTACTTAAGCCGTCACTTAGTAAAGATTTGACATACTTTTGTATGACAATACTGTCAAAACCTTTACTAAGTGATGGCCTAAGTAATCATTAAAGCTTTCTGAGTGCGGCAGTTAGAGTGGTGATCAAAATCAATAGTATTTTATTTAGCGATATTCTCATTTCGTTGAAGTCTCGTATTTTGTGGATGTTCTCCTATTACTCGGAGACGCCTGGACCAATTTGGAAAATTCTTCAATCACCAAATAGTCTGTTTTTACCCGACTGCGGCAATGCCCAAAAAGAGGATTATTGCTATTGAGAAATGTATAGGTCTGTCTATAATTTATAAGGTTTAATAGAAAATCAAAGCATAGAAAAAAAAAAGAACTGTAAGCACAAATACAAAACTTTGCGAAAGACACATTTTGCGACTGAGCCACACAAAATTAGAATAAAAACAATCCTTTCCCAACAAAAAACAATCATCTTACACTGGTAACAATTACTGAAGCACTCAAAAGAACCTGAACGTTCGGTAAAGCCTAAGTTTTAAAGAAAAAACTATTAATCCCCGAACACTGAATTGAGAAGTGTGCGTTGAAAGGGTGAGCCTCGCTGAATCCCAACTAGTGATGGCAGGTGTCAATATAGAGTAGCTAAGTGTATCGATCGAAAGCCTAGTTGAAAACAAAATCTCAACGATGTGGAATACCCACGTCATTCCCAAATGTCTCATTTGCAATAAAAGAAACGAACATGGCTCAAGTAAATAATATAATCTGAATCTCGAAAATGGCTCCAACGATTTTTATGAAATTTACTATGGAGAGGTTTTGTATTCAAAGGTGGTACCTAAATCGATCTAGGTAGGTGTATCACAAAAAAAAAAAAAACGATCATCTAGGTACTGTGAATGTACATATTGTACAGCACTGTGCCTTGCTAGCTGTCCTGACCAACTGTACTTGCATTGTATAAGGGAAGTGTCGATTGTTTTCCATCTAGCCAAATTATATCGACAGCAGCCAACTTGAAACAGTAGTCGGTTCAAGCTTTTTTAAACCGACTACAACAATTCTTATTTGGAACTAAGACTAAGGACTAAAATCTACCCCGACCGAATCAGAATCAGAATCAGAATCTACCCCGTCGTGGCTGCGGTTTGTTCGAAAGAGATACTGTGGCCTCGACACAAAGAGCTAAGAACGATTACGGCTGGTTTTAATCAATCAACACTCCCTACCGCTCTGTCCAGACCGGGAGGAGTCATTTGATGGTATCCCAACCCCCCAAAAAAAAAGACTACAACCTATTTTGTGGTAGTAGTTTATCCTATACATTGTGTCTCAATCGATCAGACAGAACATATTATAATATGTAGAAACAATACTTACTACTTGTCAATCAGGAAGTTAAACAAACATTTCCTAACACAAACTGACATACAAAGCCTTTGTCCCGACCTGCCCCTCAATCAAGTCAAACCGCTATAAACACAGAATAAACATTTACCGACCTTTGAAGTTATCGACATTTCGCATCACTAGAGGTCCCTTCGAACAATCCGTGAGCTGTTCGCAAAGTTTCGATAAAGTTTCGCACAAAGTTTTCGAATAATGGATTCGACGAATCGGCACGGATACCCGACAATCGGCGAAGAAAACATGGAAATATAAACATTATTTATCTGTTAGTTGTTACTAGTTTTTTCTATTGTTTCGCGAGATAGTTGTAAACACTATCTTTTGTTTTTTTTATATATTGGGATTCTTTACAGGTGGTATTGCTTGTATTATTTGCTCTCCCAATTGCCATTTGTTTTTTGCGTCTACTAAGATCCTCACATACTTCTTTTGCCTTGTCCACGTTCATAAATCTGGTCATACCCGCACGCCAGTTGCAAGTACCTACTACGCATCTGTCTCTTCTGAAAAACCCCATCAACAAGGTTGCGAGTATTAAGTTTAATAAGAAATTAAGTTAAGTGCTACCTCTAGTAACAAATTGTACGTATGTATCATAAAAATACCTACCCCACATACCAAACAAGAAATCAGAACAATGTCAGAAAAACAACGCTTAAGTAATCCACTTAAATGGGCCAAAGCTAATTTCCAGTTACATAATTCGCTCGTATATTTTCATTCTGTGACAGATGGCGTGTTATGAATGCATATAAGCCACGTAAGTATTACTACCATGTAGCTAAGTAACTTAAAAACAACGCTTTTAGGATTTCCCGTTTACATTAAAAATGCATTTTGCTCCTTGTATATAAGACAGATAGTATTGTTGAGGTGATGCAACATTGTGCTGTGAGAATTTTACCAGGCGTTGTAATTTAAGTTTTGTTATTTTTTCTTAGTTTAATAAACACTGTTCTAATTATTTAAATTAAACAAGCCTTTTTGCTTAATTCTTCAAAATACAAGGTCCGTTTACTCTGTAGGCACCATGGTTGCGCCAAGACAAGAATAATTAAGTAGCACCGTAAATTAATGTTGGTTCTTGTTCGTTAAAAATGCGGGGTTGTAATGTTCGCAGACTATGCTGTTGTCTGCTGTCATGTTTAATTCAAGAGTTACTCATAATGCAGCAGGCGCCTTATTAGACTGGAGTTAGCAGCCAGCAGATACATGGGTGTGTTACAAGATCTTTATGGACTTACAATCGTTGTTGGTTTATACTCGTATTTCTGAAATCCTATGTCATACCAAAAACCTGATGACTTCCAGGTGATAAAATCCAGGGTCAATATTGGTGAGTACGACCAAATCCTTATAATTGCATTTTCATCAGAAGATAAATGTACAAAATAATAAAGATGGGCCCAAAGGGTTAGGTGGAGGTGCACCACATTTGGCCAGTTATGTTTTTACCATGCGATAGGGGGCAAGCTTATTGTCATCAAATGGGCACAAATCCAGACTCCGTGGCTGCTGATGAGAAATTCCTAATGGAAAACCCCAACAGCAGTTTGTCAGGCCCGGGAATCGAACATAGCAGTCGCGCTTGCAACCACTAGCCCAACAAGGCAATCGACTATAAATAATTATTTATACCTATACTAGTTTTGGACCTTTCAACAAAAATCACCTATTTACCCATAAAGAGGTAATTTCCTTTTGAATAAAATTGATTCCATTTTTATCTTCGAATCAAATACAAAAAGAACTCAACCAATACTCCATTTGTAACGAAAATAATCTAAGTAGAGATAATTTTTCAAATTGCCTTAACGTGTATGCCCGTTTTGATCCACTTTGCATAACGATAAGGCATAATCTATCAAACGGTATCATTCAGGGATGTTATGGAGCTCCGAAACCGTAACCGAAAGTATCGGTTATCTAAAAAAACCGTAACCGTAACTTAATGTAAAGGTTTTGTATAAAGGCGGAGTCTAAATTATAATGATTGATTATTTTTCAAAAATATTTTTTAGGAGTATTTTTAAGTAACTGGCGGCATTTTAGGGGTTTTTGAATGGCACTGTGTTTGTTTTGTCCAAGCCGTCACTTGTCCGATTGTGTTGTAAGATTCTAATATCCGTAATCAAAATCATGCAGATCTAGCGGATAATCACACTAATATTATAAAGGCGAAAGTTTGTGAGTGTGTGTTAGTTACTTCTTCACGCAAAAACTACTGCACAGATTTGGATGAAATTTGGTACACAGGTATTTTATAACCTAGATTAACAAATAGGTTTTTATCCCGATTTTATATTCCCGTGGGTTGTTACGGGTGAAGAAGCCGCTGGCAACAGCTAGTCTGAAATAATTTCACATCCGTTACTTTATCCGAAACCGTTTTTTTATTATTTTCCTATATCCGTATCCGTAATCGAAATTTCGTATACATAGCATCCCTGGTATCATTATAGATACCACCACAGTTAACTATGAAAGCAGGATATCCATCCATTTGTTTGTATTTCACTCGTAATCATATGTAAGGGGAAATTGCGATTCGATGTTTGCTCTGTATCTAAGTATTTATTGCAAAAAGCTTGCAGGATTTTTTATGGTAAATATTCGATGATTATAAATTAAGTATGGTTTATTTTGATTTTATAGATAATAATAATAATAATAATATTCCACAACTATCACACAACGCCATCTAGTCCCAAGCTAAGCAGAGCTTGTGTTATGGGTACTAGACAACTGATAAACATACTTATATATTTCTAAATACATACATATTATAGATAAATTACACCCAGACACAGAACAAATGATCGTGCTCATCACACAAACATTTGTCCTGGGTGGGAATCGAACCCACGACCTCCGGCATAGCAGTTAGGGTCACTAACCACTAGACCAACAGGCCAGTCAAGATAACAAGGTGTTTGCAGTTTGTGACCGATAACTGGGTGGTAATCGGGCACGTTAAGTAGGTCAGTGCTATTATATGTATAGGCAGGTAATTTGTTTTTAAAGGTTAAACTGGTCTAAAATGCTGGCTGAATGTAAAACAGGTTTAATAGGGATGTTCACTGACTTAAAAAAATATGATTCTAATTAGTCCGTCTGTTAGATCATCGAAAAATATTGGATACGTATTTTTTGTTTTATCAAATCAATAAAAATTTACTAAGACAAAACGCATCAAAGATTTGAGTGGGGGGTTTGTGACATCACTGACTGCTAAAGAATGTCATACTAATGTTTCAGAAAATGACGTCACACGAGTTTTCAAAACACTGTAGGTATCTTCTTCATTGTTTGTTAACGTGAAAAAATAAAAAATACGTGTCCATTATTTTTTAGAAATCTATCTGACGGACAAATTAGATTTGTTTTGTTAACTACCTACCCTATTGCTTTCAAATAATATGTTCGTCAGTTGTTCCGTGAATCGGGGATCATGTTAAGCTGTTGGTTTCAGCTCCCATAATTGTAGACCTTTGACAGTCGTTACCGGGAGTCATTGGCCAGAAAATCTGACAACCAGTCTTACCGAGCAGTATGGGTATTATCTAGTTCTAGCTGAGATGTGGAGATTGGAAAGACAGTCTCCCCATGTGAAATACTAGCATTCAGCGAAATACAGTCAGACTAGATCAAGCATAGTTGAAAAAGGGTTAGGTAGATGGTGTTCGGTTGTTAACACATAGTTTCCTACGAAATCGAGCCTTTACCTTCTCGCTGCTCTGGTTCGCAAACATCAAACGGTTATGCAGAGGTGAACATTACACTCACGTTTCGCCAGTAATATGTATGTTCAATCATAATTATTATCTTCGCCACTCATAAACCAATTTTCTCTATAAAAGGTCAGTATAACGTCCTGTCAACCTTCTCAAAGGTATGGCGTTATTATAATCAGGAAGATTACCCAAAAGACGACGATGGGCGATCCAACCGTTACTTTTATGGGTATAAACCCAGTGGGTTACGGTTGCACCTGGCTATAAGAAATTATTATTTTAGTTAATATTGGTTATAGAACTGCCTATCCCTTGACGGAAATGAGCGTGCAGAATTAAAATGAGGTACTTGTATCTTTGTAATTATCATTGAGTGAGTTTCATCACCACGGCTCTGGAAAAAGTTAAGAAAACGTTGTGAAGGAACCAATAATTTGAAGACGTCGTACGAAATCTACCAACCAGCACTTGGCGTTTAAGGTCTCATAAACATCATGAGCAGGATGTATGAGCGTGGACGAGGCAAAAAGAGTAAGTAAGGATCGTAGCAGGTGGGGTTGTATGGTTTCTGCCTACGTCCATGGAAAAAAACGTGGGTCTACATTAACAATCTACTTGATTCCTCATTCTGATAACTTTAAAAATCACAACCAAAAGGCTGTTACTCGAACATTAAACCTTCAGGCAATTCTAATATTATATCTACTAAATCATGTATCGTCAGTTCTAGGAATCGCTGGTACGCCGTTATGATGAAATTTCTTTAGTGAGTACATTTGTCACTATTGAAATTTAGTCTTTGTAGTTTATATATATATACAGGGTTATTTCTAAAACACCGTTAACCTTGCAAGACTGTATTACTATCATTATAAACAACAACTTTTGTTCTATGACTTTTTACAAAACATAATACATTTACCAAAAACAAAAGTTCATGATTTCGTTGTCCTATCTAACACATTTCAACTCTGTATTTTGCTGTACCTAGCTACGCCTGTCGCGCACTGTCGTAACTCGCTACGCTACGATTACCCCGCCGCCCTTACCGCGCTCCCCTTGCTATTGTACTATCGTTTTCTTTTGCTTTGCAGACTTGGTAACATTTAGAGCGTACAATTTAAATATTTTTATTTTTGTAAGTAAATCTGATGAACTAAAATATGATGAATTTTTAAAAGTCATAGAACAAAAGTTGTTGATTATGATGTTAGCAACTTAGTCCTGTGAGGTTAACGGTGTTTTACAAATAACCCTGTATATATATTTTTTTAAACGTTGTCCCACACTAGGAATTTTTCCTGTATCGTGGGTGCGTTCACAAACATTTAAACTCACATACACAAATACTGTACCCGGAACAACTATCTGTAGGTCATACAAATATTTGTACCGTGCGGGAATCGAACCCGCGACACGCAGCGCAGCAGTCCATTGCTTGAGCCACTGCGCCAACCGTGCCGTCACACATATAATATTAAGAAACAATGAAAAACCATTCATTTTAGATATATATTTATAACTATTTTTGTTCCTCTAAATGGGGACTTATATAGAACCATCAAGTTAGCTCCTTTTGACCTGTATATTTTAATAGTAATCAGAGATTAAGCTGGTTGATAAACCTGCACTGGGCCCGCGTGGTAGATTATAGCCCATCCCTCTCCTAGAGAGGAGGCGTGAGTTGCAATGGGATCGTTATAGGCTGAAGATCTGGAATCCCTGAGATGTAGAAAACTGTACAACTAATCTATTGTAATCCTTTTTAAACCCCTTGCTATTAAATCTACACCTTTACCTAACTATCAGTCCTATTTAAAGTACCATTTATTACGTTAAATTCTATTGCTTTCACTCGTACCTTTATAAAATGACTAAACCTTACCCAAGTCTACATTAAACTGCTATTATGTCTTCCTAGGTCAATAAACTATTGACTATAAACGATTTGTGAAAGCCTAGGGTATGAATCCGACAAGCTGCTGCAGAGTGAATCTATTTGCGGCAAATATAAGAGTAGTAGAAGAGTAGTTGCCTCGCCTTTCTGTCAATGTTCTACATCTGACTGCGAATATGAACAATCTGCACATCACATCTTATGGCAGTGTAGTCTTTGGGAGAATGAACGTAATATTATGTTAAATAGTGTACAGGTTACTTCCGGAGTTATTTATTACACGGACCTTGTAGAAACTAGAACAAATTTCCGTGCGTTCAAGCATTTTTGTCATACCTATTATTGGAATCAAATATAACAGCTCACAACTTAGGACCCAGTAATATTAATGACAATAATATCCGTGGTGCTAGGCAACTGGGCTTATCCCAGTTGTATACGTCCCTGTGTGCCTATTGGCCTTGTTTAGTTCTGTCTCCTGCTGATATGGAGGGAAGTGAAAATTATTTTTTTCCTACTCCTCCGCTATTCTTTTCTGATTAATTTCGTTGCGGGATCCAAGACAGTTAAATCGTTTCTCTGGGACTTCGTCGGGCTTCATTGTCTCGGCGCTTTTCTTGCGGTCGCCACTGTTGATTCTGGCTTACAGGAGTTACAGTGGTTTGGGAATAGTCTGGCGGGCTTGTCCCATTAAAAAAAAATATATATATATAAGAGTAAGTTTTTGAAACGTATGATATAGCTTAGGTTTTAGCTAGAGTTGAAAATATCAATTACGTAGTATGTTTTCAAATCTCTGTTTCTTTTTTCACCCTAACCGCAGTTAGTGCCTAACCTAGTGTCAGTTTTTATACTGCCCATGTCTCTGGTTTTGTCACAACGTTTTTATTAAACAAAGCAATTGATACTCGTAATTATACAATACACACATGATTTCGAAAAATCAATGGAGGCGTGTCTTGGGTTCGAACATGAAACCCATGACTTGGCAGTCCGACGGTCACACCACTAGACTATCACTGTGTATCTGTGCTTACAAATATACCTAACAAGAAAACAGTCTTAATAACAACTTAAACTTGAACTTAGTTGGGACATTACTGAATTCTAACTAAACAGCGCGACTAAGTAAAATCTAATTGTAGATTTTTTTTTTACGAAAACAGACTAAAGATTTCTTTGAAACAACATTCATTATATTTTGTTCTCTTGATGTTAAAAGCCGCAGAGCAGCTAACGAACACTTAACCGCTCAACACATTGTCTCATTCATACCCCAACCAACTAAGATCGATACCACACAAAGAGTTGCCGTGAGTCAAACATTGATTTTTCTACCATTAAATATTCAGGCTGCCACTGACAGGGTCTCATGCTAATACAAATACCTCCTTTCTTTCTACCAGCAGTCGGGTAAGATAATCTGAGGTATAATAAATCGGTTTTATTGCTTTTGTTTGGTAACAAGTTATACTTATACACGGTTTTAGTGTGGCGACGAATTGCGGTAGAAACGATTGATGGCTGATGTTACGTTGTTTTGATGAGTGTGTGGAAATCGATATGAAAGTTGTGTCCGTGGAGTTCCTTGCTTTTTATTCTCCGTAGAGAAAGATATAACGATATGGAACGGGACTAGTCTGTGTAGCTCTAGAGCTTTAACTTTTTGATGATTAATCAACTGTTTGACGAAGCTAAAATAAACTTAATTATCGTATTTAATGAAGCAACCCCATTTCCTTTAAAATTAGGCGGCAGATTTATCATTTCATCTTCATTAGATATTTACGATTTGGAATGAACAACTACAGTACTTTCACAATTTGAATGTCTTGTGACCGGTACTGTAGCTTCATTTTTTTTTAAACTTGGCCCTTTTGTGCCGTTGTCTTCGTTTCAAAAATTTAAAAGTGACTGTAACTGGCTTACTTGCTTGCAATTATACCAGTCATTTGGGGTTGGCGCAGGCTGCCTTATTTTAACCGACTTCCAAAAAAGGAGGTTCTCTATTCGTGTGTGTGCATTTTTTTTCTATGTCCGCCCATATCTCCGCCAATTGTGGACCGAATTTCAATTTTTTTTTTAGTTTAAAAGGTTGTAGAATTCTCTAAACGCATTTCGTGTATCCAATACTGAGAACATCACGCTCGCTTCGCTCGTCGTGAACATAGATATGTGCGTAGCATAGTAGGGATATGTCCTGAGTAAAAGAAAATATGATTTCGTTTAGACCGTTAGGTAAATTTTCGAAAAATATTGGCTACGTGTTTTTTGTTTTATCATATTAATAAAAATTGACGAAGATAAAACACGTCAAAGGCGGCTTTTGACGTCACACGAGTTTTCGAAGCACTGTATCGTCTTCATTTTTGGTTTACGTGCAAAAAGAAAAAATATGTTTCCAATATTTTTTTGATAACCTATAATCCGTTTTTTTTGTCAACTACCTTAATACGGAACGTGCAGTCTAAACCTATACAGGGTTATTTGTAAAACACCGTTATTCTCTCAGGACTAAGTTGCTAACATCATAATCAACAACTTTTGTTCTATGACTTTTAAAAATTCATCATATTTTAGTTCATCAGATTTACTTACAAAAATTAAAATATTTAAATTGTACGCTCTAAATGTTACCAAGTCTGCGAAGCAAAAGAAAACGATAGTACAATACGATATACAAGGGGAGCGGGGTAAGGTCGGCGGGGTAATCGTAGCGTAGCGAGTTACGACAGTGCGCGACAGGCGTAGGTAGGTGGTACAGCAAAATACAGAGTTGAAATGTGTTAGTTATGACAACGAAATCTTGAACTTTTGTTTTTGGTAAATGTATTATGTTTTGTAAAAAGTCATAGAACAAAAGTTGTTGTTTATGATGATAGTAATACAGTCTTGCAAGGTTAACGGTGTTTTAGAAATAACCTTGTATACATAGAAAAGTAGGATTGTACTAAATTCTGACTAGAAAATGCGACATGCTAATATGCACCTTAAAACAGTAATCATAGAGCTGTATATTTAAACTATGTTAAGTACTTCTGAAGCGCTTTCTTTAAGATATTGTTATTACTTAATTAGCGAGTTACTGTGACTTGACACTTTAATTAGTACGTAGCCAGAGTTAAGTTTAAACGTTAAGTTAAAATATGGAGTTAATCCGGTCATAGTGTTTTAACTACTTGAACGCCTTATTATAGACACAATTAAAAAGCCATTGTTTTATGTACAGATGGTGTTCGTAAGGCGCGCGAGGAGTTAAGAACCCACTGGAATTTTATGTCAAATCTACCTAAGTCAGAGAGCAGCGGTGGCCCCACTGGTGGTGACCCCGACTGACGAGCTACTGCTCGTGGATTATATATATTATATTATTATATTATATTATACTCGTCGTGGATTCAAACCCAAGCTAGCGCATTTCTTTGAGTAGTTTATTTCATCACCACTGCTCTCAAACCGGCGAAGAAAAGCTTTGCAAGAGAACATTTCGACATGTGACATTTACCAAACCGCACTGGGCCTGCGTGATAGATTATAGCTGATTCCCTCTCATGGAGAGTAGGCCTGTGTCCCAGCAGTAGGAACATTATACGCTGATTAAGCTTATGCTGCCTAAGTCAAGGTTGCCTAAGGCAAAGGTCACAGACAAAATATAATCACTCTCCAAATAAATATTGAATAACCAACTTTACAAATTGAACAATGATTAAATTGATAAAGTTTTGAATAAATACAGAGTAAGATATAATAATTTAAATAACTCTCTGACCGGTCAATATTGGAAACCAACGAATCCTGCAGAGGAAAACGAATTTATTTCTTTGAGTAATTAAGTTTAAAGTTCAGTGGAATTATCTTGAGATATTTGTGGAGTAAGTTCGGAAGTCCATTTAAGTAAGTACGTACTATTTATTGGTCTAGATTCGTGTTGAAAGACGGTTTCAATTTAGTATTTTACTCGTGAAAATGTTGTGATAGTTACTTATGTACTTTAAACTTCTTTTGCGCGCGTGGACGGTTTTTCGTTAAATATATTTTGGCCAAAATTCATTTATGCGAAATTTGCTCGTCGATGTATTCATAAGATTATCCAATGCGCAAGTGTCAGGGCATGCAGCGCAAGATGGAAGGTTGGCCATTTACTGTGTGTACAAGCTCAATGAAGCCATCAGAAACCTTTAGAAGATCCCACCAGAGATCTCATCGTGCTGTGGAGGCATTGGTATTAACTGAACTAGGTGGGTCAAAAGTCAACTGGGTATCCTATTACACAGTACTAACTGGGTTGTGGAGGTCAGATTGGCAGTCACTGCATGTAAAATATTGATACTCAGATGCTTCCAGCCGACCCAAACATAGGCTACGCAGATGATACTTTTTGACAGTATCGAAATTGAGCTTTAATATTATTCTCTAGAAGCATAGCAGAACAAAGCTAGATAGCCATTCCAGAGTGCAAATTAAAACCCAACTTAAAACAACGCAAACACAGATTTTAATGAATAGCAAAGAGGGTTCCGTACAATATAACGCACTCCTATTGACCGACTTAATGAAGTCTATCCGAGAAGCACCTTCCAGATTGTTCTACCCCACCTGCGGGGCGAAGTCGCACTGCAAACCACCTCGCTCCGCTCCGCTCAGCATTATCAGATCACTTATAATGCAGTGTGCTGTGTCCCTGATTTCTGCCGGGGTAAACGGTTTTGGGATGTTAGCCAAATGCTGGTAAAAACATGTTTTGTGGGCCGTGATAAAGTCGCTTTTAGATATTCGTTATCTAGTTGCAGTTAATTAGAATTATTTAAGTCAAGGTAAGTAATACTGCACGATGGTAAAACTTTGATGTTAGTACATAGTAGGTATGTAAACGGTTAAAACTAGTGTGAACATAAACTTAAGATTAGCCAGCTAAACTTAGGTTTATCTTTGAGAAGAGATTAATGTTAGTTTCTTCCATCTTTAGCCGCTAAACTTTAAAAACGCTTAGTCGACGTAGCGCGGTGTTCCTATTTCTGTATGCTAGGTTTAAAGTAACTTCGTTCGTCGGGAGCCCCAAGTCCCGAGCTAAAGTGCAAAAGAAAGAGAAAATATTTAATATTTTTTCTCACACCTCATTTCTCGCTCATCTTCCTTCAATACCTCACCCGAATAGAAACTTTTTTCTTACAATTAATTGTTTCTTTTATTTTTATATTTGAAAAGAGAATCGTCCGATTTAATTGAGCGAGCTTGGAGTTTCTTTGTCATTATTGTTTGCTCGAAACTCTGACTGAATATAATTTGAATCAAAAGTTTATTCTTAAAAATAAAGTTAGATTTAAATAGATGGAGCTTCCTCTCAATTTTACTTCAGTTTTATTCAATCGTGAATGAACTGAGATTTTAGACATAAATTGACTGAATTTATAGTTTTATCAAAGTTGTGAGATTTTACTTTATTTTCTAAAGGGTTGTGTTATTTACAAGTAAACAACAATAAGCGATTTGGTTTCGTATTCAAGATATTTTGAGCTTTGAACGTTTTAAACAGATCAAATAAATGATTCGTTTCGGATTGAAATCTTAATGTTTTCAAATCTTAGATATTTTTCAATGCTTGCCTCATTGATAAAGTCTTAGATTCGATTTGTAAAGCATACGAATATTAGTAATAATTTACCAGGAACAATATTAATTTCCATGAATATCAGTAAGCTTTTAATCTACTAAAAACAAATCTATACTAAAATTTAAAGTTAAATGAACAAAAAATTCGCTATTCACACAAAAATTAAGCCAACCAATTAAATCAAAACTTTACAGAAGGCGAAGCTTTAAAAAGAAAGAAACTAAAAACAAGAAAAAAGGAAGCAAAGAAAGAAATAATATTGTTAGTCGCCAGTCAGTATTAACGAGAATCCGATTACGGCGTTCCTTGGGAAATTGAAACAAAAAATGTTTGCAGCGAGGAAGTACACAAAGCTGACATAGCGTCTAAGGGGAATGAACCGTATCTGGAAAAACACGGTTCTGAAAGGTTTCTAGAATATCGTATCAAAAGAGTCAGTAGTGGACGTCTTTTATGTACGCAACTGTCACGATAAATTGCAGGAAATCTGGTTGTCCGTTTCAGTTTCTTGAAATAAATATCACTGTAGAAAATATTTTTCCACACATTAAAAAAAAATCTTAACGTGTTTACTCTTATAATGTAACCCCTGAGAGCCAGAATCAATAGTGGTGACCAGTAAAGCGCCAAGAAAATAAAGCTCAAGGTCCCGGAGAAACAATTTAACAGTCTTGGATACCGCAACGAAAAAACTTAGAAAAGAATAGCGGAAGAGTGGGATAATCCCCAATACTTTTAGGCTCACTCCGTTACATTAATTAAATATAACGATGGCAAAAAGAAACCAAACAAATCTCCAACACATACATTCAATTCTGGAACTTACTACTTCCATGCTCGTAAAAAATTCTACACTGCCGTAACGTATAGCTCTACGTATAGACATAGTAAAAGAACTCTGTGTCTATGGCAAAGTGTCAGCCATTTTGACCCACGAGGGCCCAGTATCTAACTAGAAACATCATCTAAAATCGAAACTAGGTCATCCCCATAATATCTGTTCACGAAATATAGGCCTAATAAATAGAGTAGGACCTTTCTCAGGCCGAACGATGGCCCAATAGTCGAAATTTGGCTGTCTGCCAACCGACCAATGTGTAATGGGATGATGGCCATGATTGACACCGTTTGGCGCTGCGGACCCTGTAGTGTGGGTTTATAATGGGGTAGGGTCATTTTGGTGGCTGTATTTATGGTGGTGACGTCACGTTTATGATCTAAGTGCGTGTTCTCAAAGGTTTTTCGCTCCAAAAGTAAACTGGGTTTATAGTTGATGGTGTTTTTATGTGCAGTGGAAACCATAATTATTGAAAGTTAATCGCAGAAGGGTTAGGTAGAAGTGTACCTAACATTACACCTGCATTTCACTAGTTTTGTTTTAGCCCCCTGTAATAGGAGACGGCCCTATTCAAATACTACTTTACAAATCCAGACTCCGTGGAGACCAAGACATAATGTTTAACAGTCTTGCCTACGACTGATAGACCAATGGAGCAGTCAAACATTTTACTAATATTATAAATGCGATGGTTTGTGAGGATGTATGAATGAATGGATGGATAGATGGATGTTTGTTACTCTTTCACACAAAAACCACTGAACGGATGTGGATGAAATTTTGAACAAAGATAGTTTATTACCTAGATTAACACATAGGATACTTCTTATTCCGGTAGTATGATCCCGTGGGACAATTATCGAAGCTAGTCGTAGCTAGTCTCTTATAATAGTTAATCTTTATTAGGTAAACCATACAAATAACAGGTATCATTACAATGTAGAACGTATAACTGAGGTACAATGGATGCTCTTATAGCTTAAAGTTAAAAGCGATCATTTCAATACAACCTTTGGATGGATACTAGCAACACAACAACTAAATAGATTCTACTTCATTGTCTGTATTTCAATCGTTTCTCTGTGATTTTGTCGAGTTTCATTGTCTCGTCGCTTTTCTGGTGGTCGCCACTGTTGATTCTGGCTTTCAGGAGATACAGTGAATTGAGAATAGTGTGGCAGGCTTGCGTGTCATCCAACTGCATTGTTGGATTTGCAAATAGTTGCTACGTGGTAGCAATACTAACGTGGTATCGAAGATAACGTGTCTGATCCAGAGACGTCTGAGGACTCAAAAACCTCATATCAAACTTTGACCCTTTGCATCAGCATCATTTATAGATGGAGTGTTTGCTTTCACAACTTCTACAAGATACTTTATATGTATACAAGGCATCGTACGAATCATCTTCTGATAATTTTTTCATAACAATATTGGGTTCGGTTCTAATGTAACTGGATCCAGCTGAAATGGTACCAGTATTTTACATGGAGCCACTGCCTGTCTGACCTCCGCAACCCAGCATGGATAGTGATATTTCTATAGTCAAGTCAGAGGCCCATTGACGGCATAAAAGCTCTAACAGCAGTTTAGGAACTATCCACGCGATAAAAAAGACCCTTGCGGTCTGTTAGGACTGATTCCTATATTGTACTGATCTCATAATGAACAAATATCAAAATAACCTTTTTCCATAATGACTGATTTTCTAAATGTATTTGTTTCAGAATGTCGGAAATAAAACTGTCAAATTCATGTACAGTCAGTAACACATTATTTTAAAATTAAATAACGAAAGTAATTATTTAATTAAGAAATTAATTTCTCTTCTAAAAACAAAACAATAATAATTACATTTTCTTAAATAAGGTCAATAGATCTATGATTAATGTATTCTCTTTTTTATAGTTGCAATATTTTTAAAGAAACTGATTTCCATCGGTTATCATTCATTCAACTGAAGGTTATGTGTTTGACCTGTATATATGTTTGTACGTCCATTTCTTTATTCCCTCATAACTCCTAAACGGATATAAATGGATTTGGAAAAACAAGGCAACTTACGCAAATGGCTATAATCAAGAAAACCAGAAAACAAAATTAACATATTTCCCACAAATTTAAAGACAACACCATTTTGTATTCTGACAATAGCTAACAATGTAGTGTCGTATTACAATGGCCGCATCTTCACGACTTGACCTGAGGGCACTAGGCAGTTAGGCACCAGTTAGTACAGGACATTACCAGTCGCCATGTATGGGCTAACTTAAATATTGGCTTAACTTGTAAAGTACAAGGAGCGTGGAATTTATGGCATGTTAACAGTTGGCTCCTTATTGGTTTGTGTAAAACATGTAGCTGATTTAAGTATTGACTAGAAGGATGGATGTTCTGAGGTTTATTTATTTATTTAACACTTGAAGCTTAAGGTACAGAAGCGAATTTCTCCAACTTCTAAGAATCAACATTTGAATTAGTATTTTATACTACTAGAACAGCGCGTTTGAGCAGCGGTGGCCCAGTGGTAGCGTCCCCAACTTACGAACAGTAGGCCGTGGGTTCAAACCCAGGCAGGCACATTACTTTGTGTAATTTATTTCTGAATCACCGTTGCTCTCAAAACGGTGAAGGAATACATCGTGAGGAAACCGGCATGTCTTAGAATAAAAAAATTCGAAGACATGTGACATCTACCAATCCGCACTGGGCCGGCGTGGTGGATTATCGCCCATTCCTTCTTAAAGATAGGAGGCCTGCGTCCCAGCAGTGGGAACATTAATAGGCTGTTGATGATGACTACTAGAACTTACCATAGAAAAATGACAAAAACAATCCAAAGTAACTTGACTTTCGGTTAATATAATTGAACAGATGGTACTCATAAACTCACCACACCATGCACTATAACATACTCACACACCTATTTACGCTCCTCAGGCACACTATACTTACACACTTACTCACTCATACACGCTGTACTCTTAGCAATGTAAATGTATAGCTGTAAATTGTAAATCCTTTATTGGCTGTAGGATAAGTTTATATTTTTAAATTTCAAGAGCTGTGGATTTTGTGAAAAATAAATAAATAAATATCAGTTTATGTTTGTTTCATTTTCTATTTTGCCACCGACTTCCGAAAATTAAGAGATTGTTATTTTACCCTTTCTAGTAATAAATAAGTACTTATACCACACAAATTCCTGTCAATATAACAGACAGATAAATCCATCTCATCCTCTACAAATCTGATGGGTCCACTTAACCTGGCTTCGGTGTGACTTACACACCGACCGGTAAGATGGTAAATACATCGGACGTATACAACCATGTCACCGGCTACAAGTCTGATGCTGAGGCTTTGAGGCCGGCTTACACACCTCACTGTAAGCTGTCTGTGTTATCAGCCTTAATGCATCTACGAGAGTGTACACAGAAGGGCTACCATTGATTACTTTGTGTTAAAAGTTAGATAGGTACAGCTATGTATAGTACCTACTTATATTGTGTGTATAGACTGGCCTGTTGGTCTAGTGGTTAGTGACCCTAACTGCTATGCCGGAGGTCGTGGGTTCGATTCCCACCCAGGACAAATGTTTGTGTGATGAGCACGATCATTTGTTCTGTGTCTGGGTGTAATTTATCTATAATATATATGTATTTAGAAATATATAAGTATGTTTATCAGTTGTCAAGTACCCATAACACAAGCTCTGCTTAGCTTGGGACTAGATGGCGTTGTGTGATAGTTGTGGAATATTATTATATTATTATTTATTATTATTATTATAGAAGCTCTATTTTGTGGTCACTTATGATGGCCGTATTATGTCATTTATAGATTAATATGGTTTCCAAGGAGTCAAATAATGTGAATTAATAAAGACTGAGTTAATTAATAGTTTGAATCTGATCTTCTTACTGCCACACTCAGAGAGCTTTAATGATTACTTAGGCCATCACTTAGTAATGGTTTTGACAGTTTTGTCATACAAAAATATGTCAAAACTTTACTAAGTGACGGCTTAAGTAATCATTAAATATCTCTAAGTACGGCTGTTAGTCTATTATCCCTCCCGTTTGTTTAGCGTTCCGTTTGTGAATGAATAGATTGTTACGTAACTCTCTCTCACCTTACACCTTAGGCCACCCAATGCTGAGTGGAAGTCTTTCCCGTGTCTAACTTCCGCACTCAGAGAGCTTTAATGATTACTTAGGCCATCACTTAGTAATGGTTTTGACAGTTTTCTCATACAAAGATGTGTCACACCTTTTTTTTAAGGCCTAAGTAACCATTAAAGCTCTCTGAGTGCGGCATCGGCAGTTAGCTTGTGTATTTAATATTGATATAGTAGATGTCGCGCAGGGTTTTCGTGGTGATTTACGGCATTTACGTCTAAATCGCTCTCCTAAAGAAGTGGCCACCTGTAGGCTGTGTCCCACCATCAGGAATGTTACTGGGTGATTCTTGCAATGTTGCGCATCCAATACTTCCACAATCTTTACGATTTTCACAATACAATCGCTAATGTTCCATCTCAAACAGCAAAATCACGCTAAATCATTACCTTATCCTACGCTAGATCAATACAAGCGCTCCATTAATCCGACTTTGACCAAACAAGTTGTATAATAAAGATAGATTACAGTACAACATGTTGTGAACACGGGACAGGGTGCAACATGAAACCTTTATTTATGTCACTTTACAGGTGGGGCAGAAGGTCCAAGGAAAAATTAGTAAAGTTCCCTAAGAATATTTGATTTTAGTAAAGAAAAGAATAAACCAGCCTGCAAAGTTTCTTTAACTTTCTCTTCTTTTCTTTTTTAACCGACATCAAAAAAGGAGGAGGTTTTCAATTCGGTTTTAATTTTTTTTACGTTTGCAACCTCATAACAAAAAAAATATAATTTAAAAATATAATTTTTGGAGGAGATGCCTACCTACTAATAAACATCTACATTTTGACACTGTTATATGTATTATGTTTTGGTCCCATTTAATAGGGGGCGAGCCTATTACCATCATTCGTACACATATCCAAACTCCGTGGCTGCTACTAAGAAATTCTTGATAAAAAAAACTCAATAACACTTTGACTTACCTGGGAATTGAACTCAGAACTTTAGTGTTTAGCAACAACTGCACCGACGCGCGACGCGACGACTCAGTCAACAACGCATGTTTTCATCGACTGTACACAGACTTGACCAATAGCGTATTTAGCAAAGAAAAATGGCGAAATCTTAGCTGAATATAATTTGAGCGTCTAAAAGTAACTTATAATAATTATACGAAGGCAGTTCAATTATTTTTCTACGTTTTTTTAAAGTATCAAACTAGTTAACTACATATACAAGATATTTTTCGTGGTGGCTGCCATTTTTCTTTCATAATTGGACAAACAGACAATTTGACGAACTACAGCTTTGCCAAATATCAAATTTGCCGAATTCCCGATTCGACGAGCATCCGACTTGCCCAATGTCGTTCGACCCAAATGTTCGATTTAATTTATATAAATCCCCAGACAGCACAAAAAACTTAAAACAATAACCACAATCACCAACTAACTCAACAATTTGTCTAACTCCAACTTAAACGTAACTTAAACCGAGCCAAGCAAAGTTGAACTACTGCTAATTGTTTCATCGGCAACCGGAACCTGGTAGTAGCGAGCGACGTCGACTTCCGGTTGCCTACGTCACAGGCCCGCATTGTGCTTTGAGGGTAAAACCGTTTGGGTCTTAGCCGACTGTGATGTAAAGAGGGGTATTGTGTTCGAGTAGATAATATGTTGCGAGGTAGGGAAATCAATTGCGATGGGTTGGTCTGAAGTGGTATTTGAGCATGTTTTGTGTGACTTAGAGAAGAGTAATTATATGGAGTTCTGTTCTGTTCTGTTCTGTTCAGTTCGAGTGTTTAATATTGATATTTCATTCAAATACCGATCAATGAGGGCTGCCGTCGGGGCTGCGGGATGTTGTAAGAGATACCGCGGCCTTGACATATAGGGCTAAGAAGGAACATGGGTGGTTTTTACTCAGTAGAAGTCTGACACTCCTTTTCGCTCTGCCCAAGAGCGGGAGGGGTTATTTGATGATTTCCCACACACAAAAAAAAGGGGTTGCGGGTTGTTCGAAAGAGATACCGCGGCCTCGACACAAAGGGCTATAAAGGAATATGGGTGGTTTTTAGTCAGTAGAAGTCTGACACTCCCTTCTGCTCTGCCCAGAGCGGCGAATTTTTTTGGGTTTGGTAAATCATCAAATAGGGGGTCCTATTTCATGATTTACCAACACCAAAAAATTAAAAAAGAACTGAGCGTTTCGGATACATTTTCAGAAAAAGCTGCGCTTGCTTAGTTTGGCCTGTGTGGTGATCAGCACTTTTCGAACGTCAAAATTTACTTTACTTATTTACAAGAGACAGTCCCCCAAAACGCCCACCCTTCGACAGTTCCTAGTGTTTGTTCCGCCACTTCTACTTTCCAGCTAAAAAGCTGGAAAGAAGAAGTGGCGGAACAAACTCCCCAGCAACACATCTGTCTGTTAGGTTGGTTAGAAGAACCAGCCTCGATACAATAGTAAGGTGCAAGTTTTTATGCTTATTCCTAGTGTTAAAGTTGTAAATATCACTGTTTTATTAGTGTACAGGTGGATATTTTGTTTAATATATAAAGTGTTGGCAAATATTGCATACCGAGATTCCTCCCAACCTAAAAAAGCACGTTATGCAGTTAGTTAATAGTTTTTACATCTTTGACAGTCCTTACACGTAGTCATTGGACTCAAAGTCTGACAACCAGTCTTACCAAAGGGATAGGGATTTGTCTGATATTCAAAAGTGCCTATAAAAGTTTAACTGAAATAAATGCTTTGAGTTTGAGTTTATGGTATTACCCTGTACTAACTAGGATAGCGACTCACTCTCGAGCATCTGGTTGAGTAGAAACCGACCCCAACATGGTTAGGAACAGGCTAGGAAGTGGGTCGAAAGTCTGACAACCAATCAGGAGCATCGTAATATTATCGCAGTAATAATTGTGTGGTGGAGGTCAGAACAGATAGCCAGTCGCTCCATGTAAAATACATTCAAATCTTGGTTTTCGCCAATAGGTTAGTCAGCAAAAAAAAAATTAGTCCGTCAGATAGATTCCAAAAAATATTGGACACGTGTTTTTTTTTACTTTTTTCTACGTAAACAAACAATGAAGTCATATTCATTGTTTTTTTTTCTACTAAGTCTTGGAAAATGACGTCACACGAGTTTTCAAATCACTGTTACATTACAGTGATTTGAAAATTCATGTGACGTCATTAGTATTTGATTCTTTACCGGTGAGTGACGTCATAACCCCCAACTCAAATCTTTGACGCGTTTTATCTTCGTCAATTTTTATTGATTTGATTTGATTTGATAAAACAAAAAATACGTATCCAATATTTTTCGATAATCTAACAGACGGACTAATTAGAATCATATTTTTTAAGTCAGAAAACATCCCTATTGCACTCAACAAATAAACATTAAAATGAATTAACTCGCCCAAAATTCATTACGCTACACTGTACATAAATCTAAAGGATTTATCGCTGAACAATACAATATATACCAGCTATATAATATAAGATATTTACATACAATTATAGACGGGGAGCGACAATCGATATCTGTCGAAGTATCTACCAATTAAATTGAGAGGGGTAACTAGGTGTAGAGCAATGGATCGGTAGAATTGGCAGCGGGGAATTCGAATGGAATTCTAGAAAGATTTTATTTCTTGAAAGTGGGTTAACTTCTTGTGGAATGGGATTTTTGTTGAGGTGTTAATCGAGTTTTGTTGATTAAATACTGGTAAATCACCTACTATATTATGAGTACTACATTAACCTATTAAAAGCATAGCTAAAACGTATTCTCATGAATGCCATTCATCACTTCATGAAAGTCGATTCCCTTTTATTTTTCCTGGAACCGGCGCCACTTTTAAACATTTCCTTTCTTTATTCAGTCTCGTCACAGCACACACACACTTCTACATTTTCATCTCTGATACATGCATTCTTTTTTCATTTAGGTTCTTCACAGCCAAGTAAACTTTGGCCCATAGTATTTTTTAAATATCGATTGCTTGATCTTGCCAGTTCTATCGCTTCATACCTCTACGTCTACATTCATCAACTGCAGTAACAATTCGAGAGCTAATTAAAATAGATGACCGCTTTACATACTCATTGAGATTTACTGCCCTTATTGTATCGACGTCGATGGTGAGAAGAATAAGAGTGTAATATTGTACTGTCAGCCTTAATGCATAGACAGATTGGATGGTTGAACTCGTAGGGATAGAAAAAAGAATCATGTTTTTTTGGGTATTTTTGAGCTAAAGTATGGTATTTTGGTAAAAATAATTATGTCTGGCGCTGTTATGGCGCATTACTTTGTGTAATTTATTTCAACACCACTGCTCTCAAAACGGTGAAGGAAAACATCGTGGGGAAACCGGCATGTCTTCGAACCAAAAAATTCGAAGACATGTGACATCTACCAATCCGCACTGGGCACGCGTGGTGGATTATAGCCCATCCCTCTCCTAGAGAGGAGGCCCGAGTCCCTGCAGTGGGAACATTATAGGCTGATGATGAATTATGTCTGGATAAGAAAATGATAGATTTAATAAGGACTATCTAGGTGTTACAGTGATTTAATCGTAATATTAATTCACCAAAAAAATCTAAATAGTCCGTCAGATAGATTTTCAAAAAAATTAGAACACGTATTTTTTCTTTGTTCACTTAAACAATAGATGAAGACGATACAGTGCTTCGAAAAGTCGTGTGACGTCACAAGGTTGGTTACTTTTCTACCCACAAAGTGACGTTAAAAGCCCCCACTCATGATCTTTGACACGTTTTATTTTCGTTAATTTTTATTAATTTGATAAAACAATAAACACGTACCTATCCAATATTTTTCGATAATCTAACTGACAGACTTTACACCACACTCACATTACACACTTCACACTGACATTTACATTTACATTTTTGATTGGCCTGTTGGTCTAGTGGTTAGTGACCCTAACTGCTATGCCGGAGGTCGTGGGTTCGATTCCCACCCAGGACAAATGTTTGTGTGATGAGCACGATCATTTGTTCTGTGTCTGGGTGTAATTTATCTATAATATGTATGTATTTAGAAATATATAAGTATGTTTATCAGTTGTCTAGTACCCATAACACAAGCTCTGCTTAGCTTGGGACTAGATGGCGTTGTGTGATAGTTGTGGAATATTATTATTATTATTATTATTATTTTTTGGTGTAATACCCAATTCTAACTTGTACTTAAAGCATCGGAAACTGGATATTTGAATGGAACAGCTTGTCTTTTAACTAAATCAATTTAGTTTTAGAAGCTAAAGATCTACCAATATTGAAAGTAAGGTAACAGCAATAAGAGCTATTTTATTTATTTATTATTTTTATTTATTAGCCGGCCCCTTTCTGCAATAACAGGCTGGTTACGTGCGAGAATACAAACAGCCATCATCAGAGCAAGTAGTATGTGCATTCGCGGCACCCGTCATAAATGGCAAACTCTTCCCCACATCTTGTCATAAACCTTTCCGTTAACCTGTCACTTCAACTATTATTAGTTTGTTTTTATTTTCTGTATGTTATTTTTAGGTTAGTTGCTTGATAATAAAATTTTATTTAGTGTTAAAGTGATTATAACGTTTTTGGGCAGAGCGGTAAGGGAGTGTCAGACTTCTACTGACTAAAAACCACCCATGTTCCTACTTAGCCCTTGTGCCGAGGTCGCAGTATCTCTTTCAAACAACCCGCATTATTGACTTTTTTTTTGGGGTGTAGGAAATCAAATAACCCATCCCGCTCTTGGGCAGTGCGAAAGGGAATGTCAGATTTCTACTGACTAAAAACCACCCATGTTCCTTCTTAGCCCCATATGTCAAGGCCACGGTATCTCTCACAACATCCCGCAGTCAACATTAATTAGCTTTGCTGGCCTTGCAAAGGAAATCAAAACTGCTACAGCTGTATGCACTGTTGCACGTGGTTTAGCAGTTAAGCAACCAAGCACTTAACTGGGTTTATCAAAAAATCATTAGGTACTAAATAAATGCCTTTGTATGCAAAGTATACCTGATTATGAACATAGCTCAAACAGTTTATCAGTTAAAAATAAGCTCATAAACCCGCTCACACACTGACATGCGTAGGCGTCGGCGGGTGAACATACACTTGTATAAAATTAACTTAAATCATTCCTGACAGGTCCAATTTTCATTATTTTATGTTGTTTGTCTATGTCAATATCAATTAGGGCGGTAGATAATTTATGCTGTAGGTAATATTGGTTTTGAAATAATTTTATCTCGGATTATTACTAAAAGGTTTTTGAACAGATCAAGCTCTATTCGTCCTCAAAGAGGCAACAGGGCAGAAGACTACCTTCACACAGTTTGATAGGGATAGCTGCAGTACAGGCGGAATAAAAAAAGGGTGTAAAAGTACCTACCCTTAACGCAAACGATGGCCACTTGTTTTTCCCTCCACTGCGATCATTTTTTGGTACTCTAAAAAATCACAAACAAAAAAAATCAACCAAAAATCTAGCAAAAAAAAAAAAACAAAAAAAAAAAAAAACAATCATTTTTTGGTTTTTTGGTCTCTCGCATATTTCCGTAACTAGGGGGTTTTGTATTGGGGTTCAATGTTTCAAATATTGCACAGCTCTTTTTGTAAATACTAGTTTTTCAGGTACCTAATAGCTTTACTTAAATTACCTCCATGACCCGTTTACTATTCAAAACATTTACTAGCACAACGTTTTAAGAGTGCTACGTTGAGTTTTATCGTAAAATGTAATTTTTGACCCCAAAAACAAAGTTGTTTCCCAGCACTTAGTTTGATGTACAGAATGCTTGGTTGACTTATGTGTGAAGGGTTGATTTACACCCTGTATATCACAAAGTTTTTACGAGATCGAGGTCACTAACTCTATTTTCATCTCCTCGTAAACTGAGCTGAGTCAATTATTTTTCAAATTAAAATTTTAAGATAAAGTATATCTAGGTTCCTATCAATATCTTTTGTGTTCAATTCGTCATGGCTGTAAAAATAGGACAATTATCTTAACATTAGGTATGTTAAGATAATTGTCACAGGCAACGCTAATAAAAACGTGTTAAAATGTCGTCATTATACATCAACACAAATCTCTCTCTTGCTTGCTAACCCATTAATATCAGTACACCCGCATACAGCCTAAACGCTTCATTACTTTAAAAAGAAAACAGTCTACCCTCTTCCTATATATCATTTTAATTCATCACCGATGACAAATCAACTGACAATTAATTAATAAAATTAAACATATCGTCGTAACAAGCGACGCCGCGGCAACTGATGGATATAATTGGGCGCTTGTTCGTGAGTGATTGGTTAAGTAGATAAATAGTAACGGATGAAGGATTGAGGCGGGATTTCTTCGAAATACTGTTCACTTGTTGCAGTGTGATTGGAAGTCGTATTAAATAAAAAAAATAGTAATCATACATGTGAATAGGAGTGGAGAGAGTGGTGGCCCAGTGGTTGCGGCCCCGACTTACGAACAGTTGGTCGTGTGTTCGAACCCAGGTATTACATCGCATTACTTTGTGTAATTATTTCATCACCACTGCTCTCAAAACGGTGAAGAAAAACATCGTGAGAAAACATTTCTTAGAACCAAAAGTTCGAAGACATGTGACATCTACCAATCCGCACTGGGCCCGTGTGCTGGACTATAGCCTATCCCACTCCTAGAGAGGAGGCCTGAGTCCCTGCAGTGGGAACAATTTAAGGCTGATGATGAATCATCCATACAAAGATAAACTCACACCCTTTTCGCATGGGGGTAGGCAGAAACTACAGAACGCCACCCACTACGATCGTTACATACTCCTTTTGCCTCGTCTGAATTGCATTCATAGGTACACCTGGTCATACACGCACGCCGGTTACGAGAACTACGCACCTGTCCTTTTTGAATCCAATAAGATCAGTGTATGTCTTTCTAGGGCGTCCCCTCCCGGCGTTTCCACTCACATCTGCCTTGTACCTATTGTTAATCGACTTTCATTCATCCTCTCCACATGACCGAACCACCTTAACCTACCCTTTTCAATTTTTGTCACTACAATCATATTCTTTTAAATCATTTGTTATCCAAATTCTGTTATTCAGGTATTATAGACTACCTGACTGGTTATCGTTTTAGACTACAGTCCTGCAATCCAAGTAGTAATGACATCTTGTCTTCACAAAAATACTTTGCACAAGCAGTAGTGAATATGTCGTTTTAGACTACAGTCCTGCAATCTAAGTAGTAATGACATCTTGTCTTCACAAAAATACTTTGCACAAGCAGTAGTGAATATGTCGTTTTAGACTACAGTCCTGCAATCCAAGTAGTAATGACATCTTGTCTTCACAAAAATACTTTGCACAAGCAGTAGTGAATATGTCGTTTTAGACTACAGTCCTGCAATCCAAGTAGTAATGACATCTTGTCTTCACAAAAATACTTTGCACAAGCAGTAGTGAATATGTCGTTTTAGACTACAGTCCTGCAATCCAAGTAGTAATGACATCTTGTCTTCACAAAAATACTTTGCACAAGCAGTAGTGAATATGTATCACAGGTTAAGTTTTTTTCTGCTTAAAAAAAAAATTATAACGTACGGTAGCCAGCACAATTCTCAAAACACAAGCACGTACCTATAGATCAAGAGAATAAATTAACCTCGCATAGACTTAATGATACACCAGTAGTTATCACACTATCACACTAATATTATAAAGGCGAAGGCGGTTTTCAAGTACGAATATTAACGAATTTAAAAGAAAATTGTTCGATCTCTTAATTAGCAAGGTGTATTATTCTATTGATCAAATGACAAATTTTAAATCGAATCTGTTGTTATGTGATTATTATTGTATTAATAAATTAATTTATGACATTATTATTTTCGAATCTGTTTTTATGTTGTGATTATTAAGGCATAAATGAATTTGTGACATTATTAGTTTTCGATTTTGTTTTTATTTTGTGTAATTGACTGATTTAATGAATTTGTGACGTTATTATTTTTCGAATCTGTTTTTGTGTTATGTGACTATTACAGTATTTATGAATTTGTGACATTATTATTTATATTTTATAGTCCGGGTACTTTACATAATTTGGTATTTTATGAATAATCTTTTTTTATTAATGTAAGCATGATTTTATAATTTATTATTTTGATTATTGTGATAGTACGTACTTTTAAATCTCTTTTATTTATTTGTTATAAATAAAAGAGGTTTAAAAGTATATTTTGTATGCCTTTTGGCGGGACTTAGCTTAGGTTTAATTTTATTATAACATCTTCTGTACCCTGTGTTCACAAAATAAATGAATTTGAATTTGAATTTGCGAAAATTTGTGAGTGTGTGTATGTTTGTTACTTTTTCACGCAAAAACTACTGAACGGATTTGGATAAAATTTGGTACACAGGTAGTTTATAACCTGGATTAACACATAGAATAGTTTTAATCCCGATTTTCGAGTTGTAGCGGGCGAATTATAAATCAGTCACCATAATGAAATATACAGACAAGAACGCATCAGCCAGAGACAATACCAAACAAGTTTAAAAACTCGTAAAAGTAAACCTCATTATGAAGCCGTCAGAATCACGTTGAAGTTAAAATAAAATTTATTTATTTTAAATTATTCATCTTTTTGGGTTATTGCCTCTCTCGGGTGATATACTTCGGATTTTTAATGGAGGAAAGGTGATGGAATATGCGAGGTTTGGCTTTATTGAGAGCGATTGGCGATTCTAAAGGGTGCAAATTGACCCTTAACGAAGTTGAAAGGCATTTGTTCGCCCCATTATTGTCTTAATCTGGCAAACTTCTACGTTAATCTACATATTATGTGGAGATAGTGGAAGTCAAAGTTCCAACTTATTTACAAAATCACAAGTGTTTATTTTTAACTTGTTTTCATGATTATAATTTATTTACAATACCTTAATTATCTGTTGAATTGAAGATAACAATACAATGAAGCTACAGTCCCAACAACAAGGCATTATAACAAAACTGTATTAGTACTCGGGTTGCCCATTCCAAAGCGTAAATCAACGTAAAGTAAACGGTCAGTTCACTTTCAAAATGAAAGCTCGCCAGCACATTCGCAAGAAGTTGGCAGCTTCGTCTCACAACTAAGTTGTTAAAGTTTTTCTTGTTATCTTTCAAAATTTTAAATATTTTATGTATATATGTATTTATTTTTATAAGTTAGTTATAAATATTTTCTAATTTTTGTTTCTGTTATGCACCTACTGTGTAATGTCTCTGCATCACCCTAAGGTAGACTGGCAGAAAATGCCCAAGGAATTAAGTCCGCCTCTGTACGGTTTCATTACTTGTGCATAAAGTTTTAATAAATAAATAAATAAATCTCTGTGAAAAAGAACGGACAAGAAACTCCATGGACGCTCGTATAAATAGGGATGTTTACTGACTTTAAAAAATATGATTATATTTGTTTTATATAATCAATAAAAATTTACGAAGATAAAACGCTTCAAAGATTTGAGTGGGGGGTTGTGACGTCACTCACCGCTAAAGAATGTCATACTAATGTCTTAGAGAATGACGTCACACGAGTTTTCAAAGCACTGTATCGTCTTCATTGTTTGTTTACGTGAAAAAAGAAAAAACACGTGTCCAATATTTTTTGGTAATCTATCTGACGGACTAATTAGATTTTTTTTGTTAACTAGCCTATTACAATATTTCAGTCAACATGGATTTAGGTGTGCAGTTTCCTTTCATTTCAGTCCCTTGATCATAATTATAAATATTTGCTTCAACAATCATTAACTTATTATTTTGTTCGTTAAATTGCTTCTCGCTCTCAGTATTACCCAACCACAATGTTGTTTTACACACAAGCTAAATTGCACCTTTTCTAAACTGAAACACAATCGAAAGTCACTTGTTCCTCCAAGGCGTATCCTACTTACAGTACCTAATGAGTTGTTTTAATTTGACTCGCGTTATTTAGCACCTGTTAAAAATTAAGTTAAAAGCTGTCGCTGAACATAATATGTTGTCTTTTAATTGCGAGCTTTGTTAAGTATAATTAAGTTAACCGTTGTGTTTGAGCCACACGCTTAAGCGACAAGCGGTTGCGTTATTAGACGGCTGAGAAAAGAAATTGACCTATAACTATGTAATAGAATCTTAGAAGTTCTGTTTGAACCACTTCTCGGTTTCAGATTGAACTGAAATTTTGCATACATTTTTAGTTCGGATGATAATGCATGATAAGTTAAATAGCGTCATTTTAAATTGATAGCGCGGACTTCCAGAGATGGCAGACAAGTTTATTTCTTAAGCATTCTCATGATAGATATGGGTATTTTGAACTATAGCTATTCTTCTTTGCTTGTCAATGGGCCCAGATTTTATCCGATTAATGCACATATGTGCTGGTGCTTCTACAGCATGGGTTGCTGGTAAGTGGGTGGCTCAAATAAGTGTTGAAACAATTATTCAGCTAGACTCTGCCGAATGCTGGATATCCAGATTATTATTTGATTGCTTTTATTAACACTTTTAGGGAAAAACAAATGAATGAAGATGTTTTGACCATGCTATCTGCGTCTTGGGAAGTGACTGTGGTGGTACTCACCATAGTACTCACGGAAGGAAACAATTACCGTGCATCTGTCGCTTGGGGCACGTTGGATTGCATTACGCATTGCTCCAGGCCGTGAAAAGGAAGGAAAGTAACTGGGATGTAAGCCTGTGTGTATTGGAACTAGGTGACTCGACAGAAAACTAGAGCTGTTGCCAAAACACAGAATAAGTAAGCTGAAGTGGCAAATGTAACGATTGTCAAAGATATATATAAATGACAGCCAGGACCAACAGCTTAACGTGCTTTCTAAGGCAAGGAGGGAACTATCTTACATGTAGTTCGTGGTGGTCAATCCACAGTCCAACCTAGGCAAGTGTGGTTTTACCCACGATCTCATTTGACACCGAATCAGAGTAAAGTATTCAAATATAAGCTCTAAATCGTGCTCCAGACATTACAATGTTCATCAATAGGGATGTTTACTGACTTAAAAAATGAGATTATAATTAGTTAGATTATCTTAATATTGGATAGGTACGTATTCGTATTTTTTGTTTTATCAAATCAACAAAAATTGACGAAGAGAAAACGCGTCAAAGATTTGAGTGGGGGTGGGTGACGACACTGACCGCTAAAAACTGTCATACTAATGTCTTGAGAGTATGACGTCACACGAGTTTTCAAAGCACTGTATCGTATACGTTGTTTGTTTATTTGAAAAAAGAAGTGTCCAATATTTTTGGTAATCTATATGACGGACTAATTACATTTTTTTTGTTAACTTCCCTATAACCTGAAAGAAGGTCTGATACCCACAAATCCTTCACATTGTCCACCCCAAAATCGACCAGATAAACCTAACAAAAGGGAGCAAGAACCTCTCAAATTTACGTTCAAACCCTAAATAAAAACAAATACAGAATTAGCTAGCAGAATGAACAACGATAAATCGTGAGAATAACCCTCACGAATAAATCATGATAAATCCTAACTAGCATTTAGATTTGGATTCACCCTTGGGTACTGATGGCAGAATAAATATTGTATGTAGGTAATTAGTTTTGAATAAATAGTTGGTTATGAAATTGTTGTTTGTAGTTTAGAGTAGCAGTTGAAAATATGACCGTGTATTTGAAGACCTAGGTAAACCTGTCTAGGCATTAACTTAGCTGCAACTAGCAACAGATAGACAGAGTTATTTTCGAATTTATAATATTAGTAAAGATAATGGATGATTCTAAGGTAAATAATATTCCTCCAACCTGTGAACGCATTATCAAGCAATACGACCACCCGATTACTTCGCGTGATACTGCAAAGATGACAAACTTGATAAATGGAGCTCTCACCCAATTAGCACTGAAGATTTACTCTTCCCCTTTATTTTTATTTAATCTTCGCGCGTGCTTTTCCAAGAGGGGACGACAGAGGTTTATTTATTTAAAATTAATTACTTATAGCAACATTACAGAATTATCCAATACGATGCTATAAAACACAAAAAAATAACAATCATATTTATTAAAAATTAATTTAAACAATAGTAAAGTCATGGGAGGATAAATAATTCGCTGTACAGTTAATAGTAGTAAAAAAATAAGATGTGGTGATGTTTAAAGAAAGCATATAACCCTTTATAATAATATGCTTTTTTTATTTTTTTTTTCCTGGCTTCGCACGGTTTGTGCATTTAGCCAACTTTTTAATCTTATCTCTTATCGAAGCCGAAAGGCAGTGATTCCCCTCGCCATTGCGATCATTTTTCAATAGACCAAAACACTTTTTCGATTAAGGGAATCGTTTGTGAAATATTTAGCTGTAAAGTGCAAATATTTGTTAGACTCCATACGGGTTGTGTTTGGGCGTGTGAAATAAAATGCGATAGTAGCGTCTGCATAATGTGTAACGAAAAAAGAAAATCTATCACAGCTGTAGGCTTTACAAGTTTACGAGAAATAGTCGAAAAACTTATAAAATGTATTATAAAATATATTCATGAACAATAAAAATCATCGTTTGGAGGCAGGTAAGCAGATAGGTAAATACGGAACCCTACATTGTGCGTGGTCCAACATGCATTTGGACGGTTTTTTAAACTAGATTATATATATATGCGCCCGTAATCGTACCTGGCTGGAGAAGAAGCAACCGGAACAAAGTCAGAGGTCATAGTCTCTTTTAAGATTCAGAGATAATCTTGGTCAACACAAACGAGGACTATTGCAGGTTAGTGTTTGAGACCTAGCGCTGGATTGACTTTTTAATGATAGTGATAGATAAAAAGTCACGGTTGTATTATGTAAATAGAAGCCGCAAATCTCCGACTCCTAAGATACAGGTCTGCGTACCTAGTTTAGGAGCCGGGGAAACTGACCTTATTCTTAAACTTGGTAGTACAACCCACTGTTTCGACATTCTATGTAATGTGCTGTTGTTTTATGTACTAATAAAACTTATTATTTATTTATTTATTATTTATTTATTTATTCTTACTATAAAATCAATCTATAATATACTTCTCCGCACAGCTTTCAGAAAATCAGACTATTCAGCCGCTTAATTGACAATTCAGAAGTGCCTGTAAATAGTTTAATAGGGCATTTCACCAAAAAAAATCTAATTAGTCTGTCATATAGATTTTCAAAAAATAATCGACACGTATTTTTCTTTTTCACTTACACAAAAGATGAAGACGATACGTGCTTCGAAAAGTCTCGTCAAGACGTGTGACGTCACAAGGTTAGTACCTTTTTACTCACAAAGTGACGTTAAAAGCCCCCTCACTCATGATTTTTGACAAGTTTTATTTTCGTAAATTTTTATTAATTTGATAAAACAAAAAACACGTATCCAACATTTTTCGATAATCTAACAGACGGATTAATATGTTTTTTTTGGTGAAAACCCCTATTGAAATAAATGTACATTAGCCTTTAACCTTATAAAAAATCATTCACGTACGCAAAAATCTGCACCATATCATGACGCGTCAAAAGACCTCTTCCAAAAATACCAACACGATTCACCGAATGTGTAAAACACAGTGATTTGCTGTGCACGTCTTAAAGCGCCAGTGTTCGTGATACGCCTATCAAATGATACTCAGGCACGCGAACCAAACGTTTGCTGGAATACATTTATACGGACGTTTACTCGTATTTGTTCTTTTGTTTTCGCTGATACTTCGCTATCTGTAAGATCTCGGATGTATGTGTGGTGTTTTGGGGTAAATGGGTTGTAACATTCGAAGGTGGTGGGTTCCCCTCAGGGCTGCGGGTTGTTCGAAAGAGATAACGAGGCATCGACACAAAGGGCTAAGAAGGGACATGGGTGGATTTTAGCCAGTAGAAGTCTGACACGTCCTACTCTCCCAGATCAGGAGGAGTCGAGAGTTGAAGATTTCCCACATGATGGTTGGCTGAAAAGGGGTGTACCTATGTTATGCGAGAGGAGGTTGGTTTGAAGCCCACAGTATTGTGTTTTGTTTGACAACGTCAAAGACAAGACAGTGTTCAGTGTATCGTCTTGTATGTATTGTCTTTTAGAGGTGACCGGAACAGGTTGGTTTCGGAATTTCCCGCGTGCCTCGAAAAGCACGTTAGGCTCGGCTGTCTTTTATAGATCTTTGACAACCGTTACAGGCAGTCAGTGCCCTGAAAGACTGACAACCAGTCTTACCAAAGGGTCGTTTTAGCGGTACTAATTGGGTTATACGGAACTTACTAAAAGCTGCCCAAATCAAGTGGTACGGAGGTCAGATAGGCAATGACCTCCTGTATTTGCGAATTTGCTTTGGCGGGTCCAGATCCAGTTAACCTGTATACTGGGTAGAAGCTAGGCATTATGATGATGAGCAATAGGTTGTTTTTATCCTCCATAGAAAATGGGACGATTCTCTGACGAGACGGGTGTTGGGTCGGTGTCAGTTCGTAGGCGGTAGGTGAGCGTTGAAAGAGGTTTTCCCAATAGCTATTAAAGGAAAACATCAACAAAAAGCATTAGTGTGAGAGTTTGTTGTTTACCCTCGCCGATAAAAAAAAGCAAAGCAAATAGAAAAATACGATTAAAAAACTTTATTTTAATAGGGGATCGGACTGAGTCAATAAATAAATAAATAAAAAGATAAAACGCATCAATTGTCATAAGTGGGGGCTTGTGATGTCACTTGTAGGTGAAAAATGCACTGATATGTTACGTTTTCGAGGAGTTCACGAGTTTTCGAAGCACTGTACATCTTAATTTTTTTGTTTATGTGAAAAAAGAAAAAATAAGGGTTCAATATTTTTTGGAAATCTATCTGACGGACTAATTAGTTTTTTTGTCCGAACAGTAAACCTTGAGGCTGTTCATGATGAAAACATTTCATGATATACCAAATCTGCTTAATCTTATTTCTTTATCGTATGGTTAGTGACTGTGGTATGTGGTGTGTGTGTGGTTAGTGGTCTTGAGTTAACATGTCGTCGAAAAATACTTCAGGCATGCTGGTTTTTTCACGATTTTTTTTAAGCCTGTCCCAAATTAAAATGTTAACAAGCAACTAGGAATCTACACAAGGCCCATCATGCATATTAGCCGCGCTAACAGAATTTTTGCGGACAAATTCACGAGCACAGTGCTAGTCTTACACGCGACTTGTACGAACCCTATTATCCGCGACAATAATAACTTCTCATCCAATTCGTACAACTTGGAATCGACTTCATACAGTATCGGAAAAAACTGCCAAAACGAAGTCACGGCACGATAAAACGGAAAAGATTTATGAGGTTGAAGTCAAAGTGCAATATCTGAATGTTCTTGGCTATACGGTTCGCATATTATCGGGGGTAACAGCTGAAGACACGCGATCGGTCGCGGAGTTTGAAAAATATTTGCGAATATCATTTATGAGGACCTTGATGTAAATAATTAGCAGATTCTTAAAGGTGAGACAATGTTTTAGAAATTACTGGTTTCAATGCACGTTCTTTTTTTATTTTTACACACACAATGCACATTTAAAAATGTTGTGGATAAGGACGCTCCAAATAGATCTGCAAAAGGACCATACATAATGATAAAGTCACAAGCCAAGGTCACAAGAGACTGCCTCATTGATTTAGGGTGGCAAGCGCGGCTGCTGTGCATGCAGTCCTCGGTTTGATTCCCGGGTCAGGCAAAGTGTTATACTGCGGCCTCGAGATAAAGGGCTAAGAAGGGACATGGGTGGTTTTTAGTCAGTAGAAATCTGACACTCCCTTCCGCTCTGCCCAAGAGAGGGAGGGGTTATTTGATGATTTTCCACCCGCCAGAAAAAAAAAGGCAAAGTGTTATTGACTTTCTTATCAAGAATTTCTCAGTAGAAGCCACGATTTCTGGATTTGTGCCCAGTTGATGACAATAGGCTTGCCCCTAGTACATGGTAAAAAATGTGGGTGAAGCTATCCCTTCCGGGATTGCGCGGGATTGAGCACTCGCGCTTATGATCACTATGCCAGCAAGGTAGCTACAGTTTACATGATTTAGGCTGCTTTTCCACCAGAGATGTGCTATGCAGTTATGCTGCGAGGATGTAATAGCTAAGCTGTGAAACTGCGTGACCGTTTCCACTGATACTAAGCTATGAAGATGCACCGCCGCAGAGTAGCTGCGCTGTAGGTACTCTGCTCTGCACATAGCAACACCACTCGCGAGAAACCATAGCAGGCATCCATAGCACACATCCACAGCACGCAGCCATAGCACGTATCCATAGCACGCATCCATAGCACACATCCAAGCACACATCCATAGCACGCATCCATAGCACACATCCACAGCACGTATCCATAGCACACATCCATAGCACGCATCCATAGTACGCATCTATAGCACGCATCCATAGCACGTATCCATAGCACGCAGCCATAGCACACATCCATAGCACGCATCCATAGCACGCATTCATAGCACGTATCCATAGCACGCAGCCATAGCACACATCCATAGCACGCATCCTTCCATATAAAAAAACATATCTTAGTTGAATACGTTTCCACCAGTGCTAAGCAGTATGCACCAATGAATATGATTGGTGGATATCAAACGCGCCATGGACTTCTAAATCGTAGATTTCTTGTACAACGTCTTTTAAAAGTAGCAAAATCAAAAATCACGCTAATTCCATTCGAGCATTTCTTGCTAAACATGAATTATTGATCTAGACTTTACTGCAGGTTGCCGTGCTTTTATTATTACGTCATCATTCCTCACCAGCATACCTCGAGACTTGACGGTGGCGCTACTTTCTTTAGCAAATGTCAATGTTACGTCAAAATCTGTATTGTTGGTTTTACTTTCATATTTCGCCGTGTGTCATTTTATGTTGGACGTTTTCTGGCTAATTGCTTGTTGTTTTCAGTGCTATGAAGGCGAGGTGCGAAATTAAAGGCATGGAGTTAGTGTTGATGGGTAATTTGCACGATGTGTTACTGCGTTTGATGTACATTGCTACTTTTGTTGCAGAGAGTTGTTTTGTAGGCGATTGTGAATAGTTAATGATAAGAGGGAGGCCAAAGAAACGATTGATGGAGTGTGTAAATAATAAGAAACTCGGTTTGTTAGGCAAACGCGGTTTAACGTGAAGATCGATCTGAGCAGGTGTTTTTAACTTAACCACGAGCTTTAGTTTTAAACGAATAAATAATAAAATATAAATAAATAAAATATAAATGAATAAATAATAAAATATAAGTAAATAAATAAAATCAATGCCTTAATAAATTTACAAATCTCCCGTATAAACAGACTAATGCTGCCAATGCTACAAGTGTGTACAGACAGCATAAAACGTTGAACGTTAGATAACCGATGGTAATCGCGTACGTGAGCTTTTTGTAGCGTCAGCAAAAACGATTAGTGCGAACCAAATAAATTATTGTTATATCAGATGGTTGCCTTACAATTTATTAGAGGAACGTTTTATAATATTACTGGGAATATTAAACATGAGACTTAAACGTAACTGTTAAAATGTAGGAATACTATTAGGTACGCATCTGCCTATCCCTTCAAAGATTACAACCGTGACGTTATGATTATTATCACACTAATATTATGAAGGCGAAAGTTTGTGAGTGTGTATGTTTGTTACTGTTTCACGCAAAAACTGCTGAACGAATTTGGATAAAATTTGTTACACAGATAGTTTATAATCAAGATTAATACATGGGATAGTTTTTATTCGGATTGTATCTTCCTGTGGGATAATTTTTGAGTTGTAGCGGGCGAAGCCGCTGGCAACAACTAGTTGTAACTAATTCTCCTTTTTCCTAAGTCTATAATAATAATATCATGAATATCACAATAAATCTATCAACTCACCAATTTTCCAAACTCCCGGAAATATTACCCGAATACCCCCGTTTTGAACACCGAATGACAGTACTAGTTGTTCAAAACCACATTTCTCTTTTGCCTAAACACTCAAGGGGTTTTAAAATCAGGGCCACACGGATGTGCCCATCACATCCAAGCTACGGTCACCCATCCTCAAAGAAAACGACTCAAACGCAGCCTAACCTCTCAACCCATTTTTTTTGAGGGTCGGAAATCATTAAATGTCTCCTTCCACTCTGGCCCGAGCACCCATGTTCCTTCTTAGCCCTTTGTGTACGAGCCTGCGGTATTTTTCAAACAACCAACAGCCCCGACAGGTGTTGGCCCTAGCCGTGACATGCCTCTCTCAAGATTCTGACACCATTAAATCCTCAAGCCCTCCCACCATATAGGCATAAACACTTGTTAGTTAGGGGTCCTCCACACTAAAGCTGACGGCATTAACTCGGGTAATCGTGTAACCGACGGATTACGCTGCCAGAGCGAAGTGAAGCGGCTTGTGACAGCCTGGAGAGCCCTTTACACTCAGACGAGAGCGTTTAAATGCATCATTATAGTATGTGAATTTAGCACTAAATGGTACTACGGATTATTGTACATTTTAAGTTGTGTCGTGCTAGAAAATCGCTTGTAAGCCAGGTTTATGAGCGCGGACGGCGAGCGACGTATGGAACGTGATAGCTTAGTTACTTTTGCTCTGTAGTTTGGGTCTACTCTCTTGAGAAAAAGGGTGTCAATAAACAACAAAGGGTGAAAAAGCCAATAAGCACTTGTTCGCCCTGCTATTGCGATCATTTGTCCTAGACCATAACTGGGAAACTTCTAATAACGGAGATATTGGGGGTCAAACTTCCAACTTTTTCTCAAGTTTCTGTTAACATACTACTTTTTAACATTAAAGTCTAACAACCCTCGTACTACTTACTCAATGCATACATCAGCACAATGTTTTGAGTGCGGTAAGTTGAATTCTACCAGGATCACATAGATCCCGAGATTTGATAAGTTAGTTTCACTCTTTATTTAGATACTGATAATTCAGAAACAGCAGACTGGACCCCAACATAATTAAAGATGTTCAGATATCATGATAAGAGATCAGATGATGATTTTAAAGGTTGTAAGGACCAACATCATTATCAGTCTAACCTTTCCTCAACTATGTTGACTGCCTCTCTGACCTCCACCACCCAGTTAGTACTAGGTAACACGATACTCTTTGGTAAGACTGGTTGTCAGACTTGCTGGCTTCTGACTACCTGTAACGACTGCCAAAGATCAATATTAAGGCAGTCGGGACCAACAGCTTAGCGTAGTTACCGAGGAACCTTAATCAGAATACAGAAAGGAAACAAAGGTACTTACCTGTTACTCGAGTTATCTATACCATCGCGCCAACCCCAAGTAACATGGGACAGTGGAATGTTATGATGGTACTTACCTGTAACAATTGGTAAATTGGTAAGTAACGAACGGACTACATCAAAGATTTCAAATCAAATTTATTTGCATGAAAAATGGGTCGCACGGGGATGTAATAAAAAAAATGTTTAAAAACTAACCCGACTACGAATAAAAACGCAGACTAAGAAAACCGCGGTCTTAAAAAATTGAACAAGAAAAATCGTCTAGTAAGTAGATAATTTGATAATTATTATAGAGGACAGTCGTAGTCATATTTGTGATGTACTCGCCAAGACCTTTCATTTGATACCAATCATGTTATGATTTTCTCAATTTAATTTTTTTCCGGCGTAAAATTTGACATTTAAATTCCGTCATAAAAAGAATTGTTAAAATGTATGTAGCCTATGTCACCCGGGCTATTCTTACAAATCTATTGACACCTCATTTATTAAAATACGTTAAGTAGGCTAGGCGCTACGGTGGAACATACAAACATACATACATAGACTGCCAAAATCATTACCCTTCCTTTTGGCTTCGCCGTAGTCGGGTAAAAATACAAATAAAATACCTTTATACCATATCCTACCCTTACAGGTGTGCAAAATTGGATCATACATAAAAATTAAAATCTAAAACAAAACACGAGATTCGAAACTTCACAACTAACAATTTATTTTGCTATGTTGTGTAGGTCAGATAGGAAGTCAGTCCATGTAAGACACTGGTAGCTGCAACCAGACTAGAAGCCTACCATATTAAAATGGAACATTGTTATAGGACCGCATTTCACATCAAATTATTTATTTGGAATTTTGAATAAGAATTCATGAATGAAAATGTAACAAAGAATTCTTATTTACAGCTCAACAGAAAAACACAGAGAAACACATAGTAGCAACCTGCTCTAAATAATTAATTCAGTACACCAACATTCCGAATTAAACTCCAAAGGAAAGCTTGCCCTTTCAGAACAATAACTGGCTGAACACATACCTGCTCTGGCTTAACCAAACTGGTCCTTCGAGCCACTTCGAATTATACTAAAATTGAAATCGTAATTAACATTTACCCATTGGAATCTACACTGTGTTTTCTAAAGCTTAACGCAGGATTTCCTTTAAGGTGTGCTCAAACTCTTATTAAGTGTAAAGAACATTATACTCCCAGTGGGACATCAAAACAATACGAATCGGTCAAGCGTGAGGCGAGTGTTGTAACGAGGGTTCAGTAGGTTATGGTAGTGTGAAGGTCCGTTATGGTTGTTGTTTTGCTATCTTCTTTTGGCCGGTGGTGATAATTTTGTGGTTTTATTACGACGGTGCTTTGTCTCACAGGATTATATGACTTAATGCGTTAGTTTATGGGGTAAGAAAGATGGAAAAATAGATATTTGGCAAACATTTAGTAATACTATATTTCTATATGTGAGTTGGTTTGAATGCGCTAATCTCAGAAACTATCAGTCGCAGTTCAACAAATATTTTTGCATTTGATACTCGTAACCCAATTCTCTAGTTATAAGATATTTTACATCTCGCTATGATCTCTGGGAGTCGAGAAAACGCATTAGAATTAGCGGGACACAGGTAGTCAAGAACAAAAAGAGTCTAAAATTAAAGAACGCGTGTCCAGTATACACGTATTTTTTTTTCACTTAATAGAGTGCTTCCAAAAGTAGTGTCAAGTCGTGTGACTTTACAAGATTAGTACTTTTTTACCCACAAAGTGACGTGAAAAGCTTCCACTCATGATCTTTAACACGTTTTATTATCGCCAATTTTTATTAATTTGATAAAACAAAAAATACGTATCCAATATTTTTCGATAACCTAACAGACGGACACATCACATTTTTTTGTTGAAATACCTTAATTCTTCTTACGACCCTTCACACCCTAGTATCAGAGTTTCTAAACTGCCTCAAAGGCCTCTCAGAACCCGTCGGGGCGGTGGGTTGTACGAAAGAGATACCGCGGCCTCGGCACAAGGGCTAAGAAGGAACATGGGTGGTTTTTAGACAGTTAAAGTCTGACACTCCCTTCCTATTTGATGATAAAAAAGGGCCTCTTACGTGATATGGCGACAGCCATTTGGCATTCGTCTGCCCTATGCTTTCCGAAGCATGGAATTATCTTTCAGTCAGATGATCAAGTGATTCAAGCCTGCAATGTCCTAGCCAAACTGGAAATAACTTTATTCATACATTTAAACATTCTGAAGAACTAAAAACAATTTCCATAATTTGATAAAACAAAAAATACGTATTCAATATAATTTCGATAATCTAATAGACGGACTAATTAAATTTTATGAAATACCCTATTCTAAAGTACCTACGTAGCTAGAACTTAATTAATGAACACTATCACAACACTTTAAATGGAATAGTTTGGATAGTGTACAAATGCTGGCCGTTTCAATAACTAGAACAATTAATCAGTATAATTAGATCTAGATAGTTTGGATAGCTGACAATAATTAATCAAATTGCCACATTATTTGTTCAACCAAAATCGAATTCTAATTTCTATCTACCTCGATAGGAATTCGGTTGTTTAGTTAGCATATAATAACACTAGCGGACATCACGCGATTTCACCCGCGTAGTTCACGCTTCCGTGGGAATACAGGGATAAAAATTTAAATCGTACCCGTAGTTTTTAAGTTTATTCGTTACAAACATACATACACACACACAAAAATAAAAATCTTTCTTCTTTATAATATTAGTTAGTTATATAATAACATAAAATCACGCCTGAAATCTCCGAATTGTTAGGTAGAAGTGTATTCATTGGTACAACCACATTCGCCAGTTATATTTAAGTCTCATGTAACAGGGGGCTAGCCTATTGCCATCAAAGCGGCACAATAGTGGATCGGACAAAAAAAACTAATTAGTCCGTCAGTAGATTTTCAAAAAATACTCTACACGTATTTTTTCTTTTTTCACATAAACAAAAATGAAGACTATACAGTGATTCGAAAACTTGTGAACTCCTCGAAAACGTCACATGTTAGTACATTTTTTACCTACAAATGACGTCACAACCCCCCCACTCAAGATCTTTGACGCGTCTTATCTTCGTCAATTCGCAATTTAGGGTTGGTCTTACGGCTTGGAAACCAGTTCACAAACATCAGTGCTCTGAGATCGTTGTATGAAGCGCTGGTGAAAAGTCATTTGGAGTGCAATGCTGTCATCTGGTCGCCACATGAAGCAAAGTACAAACTAATGTTAGAACGTATCCAGAACAAGTTTGTAAGATTCCTGTACTTAAAGCTATATGGGGTGTATTCAGGGTATCCTCTGCTATATCCAACTCTATTTGTGCTGGGCATGGTAGGATATTACAAACTGGAAGTAAGAAGGGAAGTAGTTCTTGCCACTTACCTATTTAAGATTTTGCGTGGTAAAATACACAACCCAGGCGTTCTAAGCACGATTGGTTTGTGTGTACCTGATGGGTACGTGGGGCGACGGAGGCGGCCGCCGCTGCTGTGGGTGCCGCCCGCTCGCACCAACCTGCGGCAACACGCGCCGCTAACGCGCGCGCTGCGTGCACTCAATATGGTGTCACAACAAATTGATTGCTTCAATTGTACTTTGAGTGAATTCACACGGGCCGCTTTTTGTAAAATTAGTCTAGATTGTTAATTATTATTAAAGAATTATTATGGTTATTAAACTAATAAAGAACGTAAACATCAATAGATGTTTACGTTCTTAATTAGTTTAGATTGTTAATCGTATGTCTCAGTCATTGGTAAACTTTAACTATAACTACACTGTTGTATTAGGTTAGCCTGTAATGATAGTGTGTGTTTTTAAATAAATAAATTTTTTTTTTTTTTTTATCGATTTGATAAAATAAAAAACACGATATTTCTCCATAATCTAACGGACGGACTAATTAGAATCATATTTTTTTGACTCAGTCCGATCCCCTACTCCAAATTCCGTGGTTGCTACTGAGAAATTTATAATGCAAAAACCCAGTAACACTTTGCCTGACTTGGGAATGGAACCCAAGACTTAATGCAAAGAAAGAAAGAAAAAATATTTATTTTTACTTAACCAGGACTTGATGCTCAACAGCCTAAAATAGCTTTACTTTAGAAAGTCAGTGACTTTGTTTGTTTCATTGTATTATTTCAAAAAGATCGCCGACGAATTGAGGACCTCCTCCTTATTAAAGTCGGTTAAAAACAAAGGAATAGAAGGTTGATGTCTCATTGTCAAACTTATTTAGGCTTATAGTAAATAAAAACTAAGTTTGTAAACATTTGAAGGATCCCTAAACAGCCAAAAAAAACCTTTACGTTCACCGCATGGGGTCCCACCGGGGTGCCTCACCCTGTTGATGGCAGTGTGGAAAAAAATAAATTAAACCTCCTTAAAGGAAGGCGCGAAGAAATGAGAGGTGTGTAATTGTGTATAATTCACACTGATTGGTCGGCTTTTGTTTTTTTGAAGTTTAAATCGAAATTTAAATATGTGTAAAGGGTATTCGTTTAGTCTTGGTTCATTACGGTGAGAAGATTTTAAGCTGAGGGTATACAAACTTTTAGATATTTATATAAATGCGGTGTGATTAGAAGGTTTAATTTATGGAAATTGTTTTTGGTCCTTCAGAATGTTTAAATGTATGAAGAAAGTTATTTCCAGTTAGGCTAGGACATTGCAGGCTTGAATCACCTGATTGTCTGACAAAAAGATAATTCCATGCTTCGGAAAGCATAGGGCAGACGAATGCCAAATGGCGGTCAAATCATGTAAGAGGCCCTTTTTTATTATCAAATAGGAAGGGAGTGTCAGACTTCAACTGACTAAAAACCACCCATGTCCCTTCTGCCTAGGCCGCGGTATCTCTTTCGACCAACCCACCGCCCCGACGGGATGTGAGAGGCCCTTGAGGCAGTTTAGAAACTCTGACACAAGGGCGTGAAGGGTCGATAGACCCTAGTGCCCACACGAGAAATTGAAAAAGAATTAGGGTATTTCATCAAAAATAACATGAGAGCAGTGGTGGCCCAGTGGTTGCGGCCCCGACTTACGAACAGTTGGTCGTGGGTTCGAACCCGGGCAGGCGCATTATTTTGTGTAATTTATTTCATCACCACTGCTCTCAAAACGGTGAAGCAAAACATCGTGAGGAAACCATATCTTAGAATCAAAAATTCGAAGATATGTGACATCTACCAACCCGCACTGGGCCCGCGTGGTGGATTATAGCCCATCCCTCTCCTAGAGAGGAGGCCTGAGTCCCTGCAGTGGGAACAATATTATATAGGCTGATGACGATCAAAAATAACTGATTTGTCCGTCTGTTAGATTATCGTAAAATATTGGATACGTGTTGTGTGTGTGAATTGACGAAAATAAAACGTGTCAACGTGTTGGCTGCTGACGTCACTTTGTGGATAAAAAAGTACTAACCTTGTGACGTCACACGACTTGACATGACTTTTCGAAGCACTTTATTGTCTTCATCTTTTGTTTACGTGTAAAAAGAAAAAATACACATCAATATTTTTTTGGATAAGTATCTATCTGACGGACTAATTCGATTTTTTTCGTTAAATACCCTATTTTTAAATACCTCGTTGGTCTACCCGTAATAGGGGTGTGTCCTGAGTAAAAAAAAATGTGATTTCGTTTAGTCCGTCAGTTAGATTATCGAAAAATATTGGAAACGTGTTTTTTGTTTTATCAAATTAATAAAAATTTACGAAGATAAAACGCGTCAAAGATAGGGGCTTTTCACGTCACTAAGCTACGTGGTAAAAAAAACTTGTGTGATGTGACGTCACACGAATTTTCAACTAGAATAACAACTGCTAAAATGCAATGACGTATTATAATATAGACACGTCATGAGCTAACATGGCGGCGCTTCAAAACGGCGAAAATATTATATAACTACTTTTACGCGTAAAGAAAGGGAAAGAAAATATGACACCGTACAGCGGGATGCCTGTTGATGCCTGTTTCCTTTATGTTCCACGCCGGTTTACACACACGATTTAAATTAAGAACAAAGGGAGGCTGGTGCGTAACTAAGCGCGATGTGGCCAATTGGCTTCATTTCATGTTGTCATTTTTGAGGGCGGACAAGGTATCTATAGTTTTAATATATCATTGTTAAAATGTGGGTGTATCATTGGGTACATCTCTGCCTACCGCTTTACAGATTACAGCCGTAATATTATATGCGAAAGTGATTGTGAATGTGGTGATTTCGATGTTTACTCACTTCATAATATTTTGCAGTAGTTCCGACGAGTCATTATAAAAAGAAAGTGTTTTATGAATTACCTATGTTTTGATTGTGACCGTGAACTGGGTTGGTGATCATTTGTTGTTTAGGCACTCATCGGTTCATTTGTTTGTAACTGACGTAATGGTTGCATGGAATGAACAAAACAATGACGACAGACTTTGTTGTAGCATTTTTAAAGATACAAAATCTGATACGTGATTTTTGATCTTACCCAAAACTTTACCTTAAAATATTTCCGATAAGGTAAGCCTTAAATAAAAACATACTTTTTCAAAAAAAAAAGAGTAGTTTTTGCATGTCTTTTTTGTCATTTAATTTTTTCAGTAAATTATTTTAGTCATTCATTGTGTTTTTTTTATAAATCGGTAATTTTTGCATTAAACTTAAAGTTTTTCATTTTATCCGTTATAGTTAGTAGATATACCATACAAAGTCTTGTGATTAAATAATTTTGCATTATAACTAAATGCTATTAACCACAAGCTCTTCCTGATTTTCCATTCAAACAAGGATAGTTTATTAAAGAGTACTATTTTCAATAGTGTTTAGAAGTTATTGTGACTGTTATGATAAATGATATCATCTACATAGGAAATACCTCATCTATTGCAAAAAGTGCTTATGTTAAGAAATGTGGCACGTTCGCTAAATTCTAAACTTCAGCGGTTTTCAAAGTTGCTGTTATTTACGATTATTTAATATTCTGATTATGCTTGATTTTAATTACAAACAAGATTAATGTTTAATTTAACCTGGAATGGTTTTAACTGGAATGTTTGAAAAAAGATCAAAGACTTTGTTTGTTTTTTCAAGTAGGTACTTACGCTAATAAAAAGACTGTAATTTTATAGCCTTGTTTTAACAAGGCTACATAGTAACATAGAAACACAATCCAAAACAAGAACAAGTAAAGAACTATAGATCAAAGATACGAGTAATTAAGCATACATAAAAACGACAATAAAGGATACACTCCTATCATATTAATTTTAACATTGACATCAAAGAAACAAAAACCGCAGAAAAATCGAATATTAATAAGCACAAAACTCATACTGTGATACTATTATATCTGTAATCCAATAAAAATATCCGGACGGACGGACAAGTTGTACAAAGCTTTCGCAACTGGGATATGCCTTTGTCCAGCCCGCATTGTTGGAACTTTACCGGTCTTAGGAGAGCTCCTTGTGGCACCCCACCGGGTTATTGATACTATTATTTGTCGCTGAACTACGGGCGGACAAGTGAAGTATGGAATTCAGGAAATTGGATGATTTAGTGATATTTTTGGGCCGTTTGCTCCGTTGTGGAAGGTTTCTTGAGTGAAAAGGTGTGTGTAACAGTATGGAAAGGCTAAGGTTAAACTTAATCAATGGCTGTATAGTAAGCTGAAGTAGTAGAAGGTTTAAGCGTGCCTAAAAAGCACTTGTTTCTAACATTAGTAGGATTTAACGAGGACTGTCCCAGTTCATATAAAACTACCAATGAAAGCTATGGAATAAAAATCAATTGGACAAGTTTTTACTAACTTTTCTACTCTTCTTCTTCTTCTTCTTCTTGCTGAGCACATAAATAAGCAAAAAAATAGGTTAAAAGAGACCGTTTATTGCCATGAAAGTAGTCGACAATTATCAGTAAGAGATGTTAGCGCTACTTTTAGCAAATAAGATGAACCTACTCTACTTCTTAATAAAATTGTTTGGCATACGTGTTTCTTATGCTTCAAAAATATCACCCAACTCAATCATTATATAACTTTGGGAACCATTCACAATTATCGGATGTCGCCAAATCATAACAAAGTTTGCGATTGGCTCAGAACAGACAGTGATCGGCAGTCGCAGCCACATCGAGTGCATACGAGGATGTTGCGCGTGTTTTTAGTGCTTGTTGTATTGTGCGTGTTTGGTGATGGCAGTCTCAGTGGACGAGGTTTGTTCTTATTTCTGTTGCAATTGAATTGAAGGTATTGCGTTTCCTTCGTGTGTCTTCTTGTGGGAGAGGTCTACCTGTGAGAGTCCCAATTAATACTTTTCTCTGCTCTTTACCAGGAGCCCGCGGTGTTCCATTGCAAGGAGACAATGCTTTCTAATTCTTTTACCATTTCCATCTATTTTAAATGTCTTCTTACGGCCAACAGTCGAATAAGACATTTAAGATTTCTACCTAACTCTTTATTACAGTTACTGTTAACAATCTTATTCTAACATGCTAATAATACTAAAAACTATTTATGTTAATACTTGTTACACTTAATTATGTTCCTTACAGTATATCGGTAATCGGTTTCTCTGTAGCAGCTTGTTTCTCGACAAAGTCGTCCTCTAAGAACTTCCATGCAGCCATGCAGCTCGATCCCTAACTATTCGGGTCCATTCAGGGCCCACCATTTGTCTGAACAAACCTAAGATTTTGATAGTGTCCTTCAAATCTAGCTGGTCATACCTGAATTCCTTACAAAGACTAGCATTGGTCGCTTAATCTACACCCCCGTTTGGCGTATGAAAATTTGACTGGTTTTATTGATAATATAAAATCTGGTTCTACGATTGTTTGTTTAGCTAGAAAGAACATATCTATTTTTAAAACTACAAGCAAGTTTAATTTTATAAAGTGGTTTTGTTTAAGTCTTTATGTGAGTATTTCGAAGTGGGTAAATTATTAATTTTCTTGGAAACTGAAACTCGAGAAGTTATTTGCTTATGAAGCTAACGCTAACTGTGTGTTTTAATAACATTATTGTACGCGTAGACATTGTGTTATAATTCCTATTATACGCACATTCCATCATAATGTGTAACTCAGCGTCTAATCATGTGTGTGTTTGTAAATCAATGTTTCACTATGAGATTATAATTATCGTTGACCAGTTTCTTGCGTTCCACATTTAAAATACAATCAGTTGTGTGGCCATCGGACTGCTAAATCAGAGGTCTCAGGGTCAAACCCAAGACCCCTCTATTTTTTTCTGATTCATGTGCGTAGTGTTTAATTATATCAATAGGGTTGTTAACTAAAAAAATCTAATTAGTCATAACAGGTAGTCAGTGGCCTGAAAGTCTGACTACCAATCTTAACAAGAGGTATCATAAAAGGGTAGCTAAAAAAATCTAATTAGTCCGTCAGATAGATTTCCAAATAATATTGTACACGTATTTTTTCTTTTTCACGTAAGCAAACAATGAAGACGATACAGTAATTTGAAAACTCGTGTGACTCATATTCTAAGACATTAGTATGACACTTTTTTGCGGTTAGTGACGTCACAAACCCCCACTCAGAACTTTGACGCGTTTTATCGTTGTCAATTTTTATTGATTTGATAAAACAAAAAAAAAAAACGTATCCAATATTTTTCGATAATCTAACAGACGGACTAATTAGAATCATATTTTTTAAGTCAGTAAACATTCCTATTGTTTCGGTGAAGGAAATCATGGGTAAACCAGCATGCCAGATATGTGTTTCTCGACGGTATGTAAAGCAAAGTCAGTCAGTCAGACACTAGGCACTAACCCCACGAGAGAAGAAAAGCATAATAATAATTATGATGCTTTTCCCTTCCATGATAGACAGAGATATGTTGTGTATGTCACCAGTAACGTCACGCACGCCCATGCCATGTAATAGAGAGCAAACCAAATGGCATCAACCGGGCTCAATAATATTTAGCATTGTGTTGGTTTCGACCCTCAGTGGCAACATTAGCAACCAGTAATCTTGAAGGCAAACAAAGAGAGTTCAGTTTCATCTATTCGTATCAATAGGCTGCTTCGTAGGTGTGTGTGGTAGCAAATAGGTTTGCTGAGAAAGATACCCAAGTTTCCATTCAAGGGTTTGTCAACGTGTTATTGGGTTGTTTCTATCAGTAGAAGGGGGGAGTTTGCTGCCATCAACTGGGTAGAGGTTCAGACTCCCTGGCTTCTACTGAAAAATTCCTAAAGGGAAATAAAATCATAACACCTGATAAGAGAATGGAATCTTGGACCTCATGTTCAGTAGTCACACTTTCAACCACTAGACGAACGAGACAGTTAAAAGGACAATGGCGAAATCTTAGCTGAATTTATTTTGAGCGTCTAAAAGTGACTTATATACGAAGGCAGTTCCATTATTTTTTTACGTTTTTTCAAAGTATCACATTAACTAGTTAGGGCCGGATAAAAAAAATATTTTAAATGAAAAGTTAATTGATTTTTTCATTGACCTCGAGTGTTGCCATTTTATATTTATTCTGCCTAGTGACAGTAAACTCAGCATTATTGTGTTTTATTCAGTTTTAATTTGTTATTGTAATGAAACTGAGTAAATTAAGTAACAATACTGTTTATTTCTAAGTGGAAGTGTTCCTTGCTGGGAGGTAAAACCTTTGTACTGTAAAAATAAATAAATTACTTTCAATTAATGACTGGTAAAAAGACTAATACTTAGTTACAAATAATTGTGTTTGACAATGGTTGATTACGTCAGTGTCACAGACGCTTATGCGCTTGCGCTTTTTTGTTGATCTCTCATTGTACAGAAAATATATACAAATCGAAGCCACGTTATACTGGAAATGTAAAGCTTGATGAGCCGCCCTGTGTACATGATACCAATTGTATACCTATAGTAAGGCGTGCCAAAGAGTATTTATAACCACTGGGATTACCTACCTTTTAAAAAACATTGCATGCTGCAAAAACTGGGTAAGGAAAGTAGAAATACTAATGCAATGTTGTTACCATAGACATAACCTACAAAAGTTCATCACTGAATTTCTATTATTCTCGGCCTTCTCGAACCAAAATTCTTGCGCAGACTAATTCAGAAGTTGACGGCGAGTTAAACAAGATATTTTTCATTTAAAGACGACGGTATTTTACATCAGCTAAATTAATGTATGGGCGGCTGCCATTGTTCTTTACATATATAAAAATCAATGCCACTTTTCGTTGTAATTTTATAACTCAAAAACGGGCTCACCTATCCAAACCAAATGTTTAGGCTTTGTTCGGACTATTTAGTAGATGGTTTATGAGAAGTTTGCACAAAATCGGTCGAGCGGTTTTTCATTTATCACATTTTTTGTAACAAATGAATTTAAGAAATGGCGGATCATTTTGTTAAAGAGGATTTTGCTGTCTTGGACCCGGTAGGTGGCGCTGCTGTCCGGGTAGTACGATGTCTGCCAGGTCCGCTAGTAACATCTAAAATTGTATAGTAGCATCAAATATAAATAAGGTTTGTTCCAAATAAAATTAAAGAAGACTTACCGCAAACCCTTCCGCATGAAAGCCTTAGAGATTTTGTTATATATCCAAACGTATATAAACTCACGCCTTCTTCCCATGGGGGTAGGTAGGAACCAAAATAAAACCTTTTCTCCACTTTATTGGTAACAGATTTTGTTATAGGTACAATGTAAAAATCCTGTTCTGTTATATTTACTAAGAGATTTGTTCTGATAAAAGTTTTGGCAATAGGAAAATCGGAACGAATTTGGTTTTATGCAATATTTGCACAAAATATTTCTTTTAGCTTTGAACCCGCGTTGTTCGGAAGCTCTTTTTTATTAAAAATGATTTTTTGTAATATTGCTTTCCTAATCATTTCTCAATCATCATTTTTCGTGACATCTGTACTATATCGCTTGACCCACATGGTGGATTATAGCCCATACCCTCTCATAGAGAGGAGCCCTACACAGCCTTAACAGTTGAAAAATTCTAAGCAAATTATACCCATGCTTATCACAAAGTCCTATTGACGTCTCATTTATTGTATATACATATATACAGATACTATAATGTGTAGATGCAGATGAAGGTACTTATAAAAATACTTCCTTATGACCACGAGTTCACGGATTTTTTTGTGGCACTAAGATCACCGACAGTCTTTGGCAAAAATTAAAAAGTCCAAACTCAAAGTCGGTCAACGTGCAATGGAGCGTAGCATTCTAGGCGTCAAACTAACCGACCGAGTACGACGAGACGTTGCTCTTAAAGCCTAAGCTTAGGTGGGACTGGATTAGGCACGTCTGTCGCATGCCCAATGAGCCGCGGGCCAAAATAGCCAGTTTCTGGAGCCCTGATACAGCCAGAAGGCGTCGCAGCAGACCTCGTAGAAGATGGCAGGACAATCTGGACAAGACCAACGACCAGTAGTCCACATTGACTTTAGATAGAAACAACTGGAAGTCATGGGGAGTCTTTGCCCAGCAGTGGGATGATGCAGGCTAACAGTATCAGTATCAGTTAAGTAGAATCTAGGCATCTTCTCTGCGTAAAAAAATATGTACTCGTTATTGATCTACTTTTTCCCACAGACAGTCTAAATGAGAACTCATAACATTACTTCAGTAAACAGAAGCGTCTGCTCATGATATAACAACTCATTCTTCGAGTGTCTGACATTGCTGAAATAGCTTCATTTTTGCGTGAAAATTTGTATTAACATTCGCTTTTTATGCCTAGTTGGTTTACTGTAACCTAAATCAAAATTCTGTAAGTCTGAAAATCTATTTGTTCTGCAATCATTTGTGACGACATATTTTTTTATAAGATATATCGTCATAAGACGGACAAACGGCGAGCTAGCCCATTACTCACCGTCCACAGGCCCGCGGCTACGGTGGCCGGAAGCCATCACGTAGTCCCCGACGCCCGGAGAGACCCGCGGCGGCTGGGACGACAGGTTCTCTCCGTCTCACGTTCCACTACCTCCTTCGATAGCATCACTGCTTCGCAGAAGGAGGTGACGGTGTCCCATTTCCTCTTGCCCCGGACCATGGCTTGCAACAGGGCCGGACGCGAGTGGGTGCCACCGGCTGTCGATTACCTTGTGAGTCTGACAACCAGTCTTACCAAGGGACTTTTAATTTTTTTATTGCTTTTGACCTCGATCACGAGCAATACGTGAGGTACAATATGATGGAAGAGTACCTAGAAGATGTATGTTCTTTATTGTTTAGAAGGCTAAAGGACTTAAATATAACTAGGGAAATATAGTCTCACTGTCAGGTATAGGTACCACTGCGTACACCTTCAGGAAAACAGGCAATATGACACATTTCGTTGCTTACCAGACGAGACTGCCAACTGAAAATATTTATATTTGAATGCATTGATGAGATTATGTTGCTATTGTGTGATTTGTTTTATAAGGCCCTAGCACACGATGTGTTCATTATAATAATCATTTAATACAAAAAAAAAACTTGTATTTGATATAGATTTTACTGTTTCAGTTTTTACAATACTAAAACGAAACGTGTAAAAGTTACTATGACTTCACACTAATTGTGAATGTTAAACAATTGGCCATGACTTGATTTTTTTTATATTTTTTTTTATATTTTTTTTACAAAATATAGACCATTTCAAGGAACTAATTTGCTTATTTTATTTTTTTAGGGGTTGTACATTTTTTTAGGATTTTTTAAATTCGAGGTGCTCTCAATATCACTATGAGGCTGTATGTAGTGCGGTGTTGTGCCACAGACAAATTAAAAAAGAATACAATGTCAATCTAAATCCAGTGACATATCCTTGACAGTTGAGATTGATACAGTGATTCAAGAGGAAGGTTTTTAAGTATAATACATGCATAATATAGTAGAGAAAAACACCTGTGCGAAGCCGGGGCGGGTCGCTAGTATATAATAAGTTCATTGATGACAAGAGATAAACCAATCTTATATAAATCAAAACAATGATATAGAATACTTACATTAGAGCCTTTGCTCCTCGTATTTCCGCTATATTGTGTTGAGTGGACAACATCATATACTCAACAATCATAGCATTATTGACCGTAGGTATGTTACGGGAATCCGCCTTAGTATAATTTAAAGAAGCCATTACAACAATTCACAATATTTCACAAAAACAAACTTCAACAAAGCTGGCTAAACATAACTTACAAAATGTTGACATTGACAGCCTCGCAACCGAATGTTTTTTTTTTCAAGAATGATAGAATGACAAAGGAATGTTCTATTATGCCTAATGTTATATTGTTGGAGGGTCTGAAAGGTCAAATGAAAGTCATTCGTTAAAACACCTATAAATTTTGAAATAGTATGTATTTTTCAAATCTGGTAACAGGCATGAATTCACCTAAGCTAACCCTCGAAATGGTTTTAAGACAGCGATTGAAAAAAAAAATTAGGCATGCCCAATGGTGTTAACGCTCCTTACATTAAAATTCAAAGCATTTATTTCAATTAGTCCATTACAACCATTTGAATGTCAGAAAAACAAAGAACAAAGCTGCAGTCACTATCATAAATAAATAAATAAATAAATCAAGCATAATAACTTGTGAAAGAACTTTTATAGCCGTGTAAAAAAGACGTACGTAAAAAGTTGCGAGAATCATTCCCTAACATGTCTTCGGACCAACAAATCTGGTCCAACACTCTAATACCAGTCCAAGATACTCTCATCTCATCTAAGTTGACACTTGTCTCCTTGATTGTATAGGATAAGTCTAAGCCTCGTACGGAGCCTTAAACTGAATGCGACTAGGTACCCCGCGAAATTAAATAAATTCTAATTAAATTTTGTTCATTACTTGCTTCAATGCTTTTTTCATCAAATAGTCACTGAGGAACTTTTATGAACTGTGAGGGTTGTATTAGTGATTTGTATCATTATTACTCAGTAAAGTCACATTTGTCACGGTCGCGTATCCTATTTTATTTAACAAACAACCTGACACTGATCAGCACATTGCAAAAAACGTGAGAAAATTCGAATTTCACGAGCTACCCTGGAGCATTAACCTTAACAGCGCATCACTCAAAGTTCCACCTATGCCTATAGTCAGGTAGGTGGGTAGCATAATTGCATTAGTGAGAAAGCCCTTTAAATTGTTGAGAGGGAGGGAGGTAGGAAGATATTTAGCTTGTCACTCTCCTGTGTATTTAGAGTCTTGAGCATTTAAACTTAAAGTCGTGTTTTCTGAAATCGTATTCGATAGTCATGTGTTTTGATTGTTCAATGTGTTTAAATATTTAAAAGACTATAAAACTGTTGACGATTCAGATATTACAAGTATTCTCAACTCAATGGTTAATTGATGAGTTGCTATGAAACACTTCATATTAGCCTTAAATGATGTATGAAATGTTTATTATAAGTCTATTAGTAGTATTTGTCGAAGAAGGAGGATCTCGTGACTCATCATCATCAGCATCAGCCTATATTGTTCCCACTGCAGGGACGCAGGTCTCCTCTCTAGGAGTGGGATGGGCTATAATCTACCACGCGGGCCCAGTGCGGATTGGTAGATCGTTATTTTCTTACTTATTGTTTTTTTTTTGTAAACGTTGCCCTACACTAGGAATTACTCCTGTATCGTGGGGGCGTTCACAAATTTAAACTCACATACAACCCAGACCCGGAACAACTATTTGTAGGGTGTGTGGATGTCACATATCTTCGAATTTTTTGGTTCTAAGACATACCGGTTTCCTCACGATCTCGTGACTAAATAATCATAACAATAAAAAAGCCGATCGGATCTATAGATGGGTGACCACCCATTATATCGGTAGGCACGGAGGAAACTTGGTAGCTTAATCCGTGCCTTGGAAAGCACATTAAGCCGTTCGTTGGTCCTAGCTGTCGTTTGTAGTTTTTTGATAGTCGTAGCAGAAAATCAATGGCCCGTAAGTCTGACAACCAGTATTACTAAAGGATATCATATTACTTTTTTTTTTATAAAAATGTTGCCCCACTCTAAGAATTTCTCCTGTATCGTGGGTGCGTTCATAAACATTTATACTCACATTCACAAATACCCAGACCCGAAACAACTTACTTAGTACTACCTGGTTTGTGGTCATATACCGGTTATACTGGAATCCGACCCCAACAAAGTAGGGGAAATACAAGCAGATGATGATGAAGATGATCTATCATTTACTCACAAACAAACTTGTCTCAAAATGCTTCACTAAATCTTAGATCTAAGATTTGAGAATACTGTAACAGTAAAAACAATAATGTAGCACTTCAGCCAAACGTTAACATTTAAACAATAAGCGATGATGCATTAGATCATCTCCGCTTGTAATGTTGATTGACAAAACAACAACACAACGTTTGGAATGAAGTCACCGAAGATAAACTCGAAGCAGTTATTTGAAATACAGTTACGGGCAGTGTTCATCATCATCAGCCTATAATGTTTCCTCTGCAGGGACTCAGGCCTCCTCTCGAGAAGAGGGATGGGCTATAATCCACCACGCGGGCCCAGTCCTGCAGGGCTATTGTGTATCTTTTAAATGTCAGTGGCTATCATATTGTCCATAGATTAACTGTCAAATTGGTTATGGTTTAGTACAAAATGGAACCATTTGACAGTTAATTGATGGACACTATATTAAAGCCACTGTTATTTAAAAGACACGCAATAGCCCTGCTGGTTGGTAGATAATACAATGTCTTTAAATTTTTTGGTTTTAAGGCATGCCTCACGATGTTTTCCTTGAACGTTTTGAGAGCAGTGCTGATGAAATAAGTTTCACAAAGTAATGCGCGTGCCTGAATTCGAATCGACGACTTACTGTTCGTAAGTCGGGGCCACAGTTTTAGTAATAGTAAAAAAAAACAAAAAGCCTGCTGCACTCAAGCCACACGATTTTCTTATACTTTTGGCGTTATCCCATCTTTTTTTGGATATCCCAATTTTCTCCAAAGATGTCTTTCACGTCAAGCTATTCATTTATAGCTTAACATGGCCTTGCTTTGTACAGATTTCCCTTACAATGAGATATACGCTTATACTGGTGTTCTATACCTTGATTGGTCGTCTTCTAAATCTTTGTACTAAACTTTTGGCTGATATTAATGAAGGTTAAAGAACTAGTAGTTGTCCATTCATTAAAATATGCTAGCATTAGACAAGACCACGTGGTTAAAATCGTGGCAAGGCGTAGGGTCGCTGTCTATTACATGGAACTCAAACATAACTGGCCAAATGTGGGGTGTAAAGACACATCCCTGCCTAACCCCTTCGGGACAACAGGCGTGATATAGAATGCTAAATCTCTTTTGAAGTCACTAAAGCATCAAAGCAATGCACATATCTTACTAAGCTCCAGTTAACGAAAGCATATCTATTCATCGAGATTCCAGTCTATTGTTAGGACCCCTTTTGTATGAAAGCACTGGCCTAGTACTTATTGACTGCAGCCGCTATCAATCACAGTAGTAAACCTCAGTTTAATACCATTGGAGCACTGTCTAACTAACTGTCAAATCGAAGAGTAGAAATGTTTAAGGAACTAATTCATCATAATATAGTCAGTCTGTACCATTCCTAGAGCTAAATGTGTTCCCAGTGTATTGTTTTAACTAGTACTAACTGGGTTGTGGAGGTCAGATAGGCAGTCGCTCCTTGCAAAATACTAGTATCCGGCTGCATCCGGTAAGATGATGATGACCGTGCCCAGCGCTGGAATACACGTGGGTATCAGTGAGAGGGACAGTCTGTAGTCTACTTAGCAGCTGTGGATGCAACATGACTTAAAATTTTTGGGTGTAAGATATTTTATGCCAGTTTCCTCACGATGTCTTATCTCAGACCACTAAGGGCGACACCCTCCCTCAACTAATTGAACAATATTCATTAATGATGAATTAACGTGCTTCAATTTTCAATTCCAGGGTTATTCTGCCGAGATCCAGAAACCGGGCAACTGCATTCTGTGAACAGCACCTGGCCAGCGAGCTCATTCTGCGGCACATACCACTGCAAAATTAGACGAAAAAATATAACAAGCACTGAGTATGCACCCATGCGACAAATTAATATCACGGAAATACAACGATTGGGGAAGAACGCTACAGTGGTGGAGATTCACAAAGGAGAAGGCTTCATTAAAAAAGAAGACGTCTTGAAAAATACGTTCAGTATTCACAACAAAACCATACCTTATGCAATAGATAGTGATATTTTAAAAGAAATCCAAGGATTGAAGCTCATCGATGATATAAATGAGATAAATGCATCTGACAAAGACAGGTACTTATCAGAAAAAGAGATAAGAAGTTTAACAGAGATACTGCATACGGTAAGGAAAAGCGATCTAGATGCTATAGTCGAAATATATAATTTAGCCCAAGATATGTATAAAGAACTTGACCAAACAAGCACGGACTTGGTATTGCAAGAAACATTGAGTACCGTAAAAACTTTGAACCAACAAACAGGTAAATTCAAGTTACTCAAAAATTTAACAAAACACAACATTGCTTCGTATTGGTATGAGCCTCTATCGAATACTAAAACAAGGGTAGACTTATCACCACCCGAAACCTTACGGAACGATATAAGTCCTGAAATACCAGCGATGGTTATGAGTATCAAAGCACTTGCTGCTAATGTTACCAATGTGACTTCAAATGCAACGACGAACATCTTGCTGCCAAGATTACCACCTCTGTTGCCATCTGCAAAACTAGCAAATTCAAAGACGCAGGGAGAGAATGAGAAGTTCTTTAATACTCCTCTTACCCGCAACGAATTTGGTAAGCTACCGTATTACTACCCGATGTCTTACTTTCAAAGAATGTCATCTTATAAACATGAACAAAAAAAACGTTTATTTGATGATAAAAAAATCCAAGTACACCCGCTGGCACCCGAATGGAAACCGAAACATATACCAGCTATGTTGAGTTTGCCAGAATTTATGCCAGCACATACACAACCATGGGCACCGGAATACATATCAGCACGTGTGCCAGAATCTATGCCAGAACATAAACAGGTACGTGTAAATTCGGCAAGGATATCAGCACGGATATTGGAACCCATACCAGAAAATGCACAGGCACGAATACCGGCAAAAATACCAGTACCCATTCAAGAACATAAACACACACGTGTTCCGGCAAGGATACCACCATGGATACTGGAATATATACCAATAAGGTTACTGGAACCACACCCAGAAAATGCACAAGCAAGTAAACTGGCAAAGCTACCAGCACGCATGCCGACACCCATATCAGAACATAAACAGGCAAGAATACCAGCACGAATACTGGAATACATACCATCAAGGATAATTAAATCTATGCCAGCACAGACACAGGGAGGGAATCCAGCGCGGATACCAGACACTATACCAGAACATAAACAGGCACGTATTTCGGCAAGGATACCAGCACGAATATTGGAATACATACCATCAAGGATAATTAAATCTATGCCAGCACAGACACAGGGAGCGAATCCAGCGCAGATACAGGACCCTATAGCAGAACATACACAGGCACATCCTATGTCAAAGATACCAGAACTGATACCGGGAACCACACCAGTACGGATATCATCACGAGTAGCAGCAATATCAATACAGGTACCACTAGAGGCCACAACATCATTGCCAGCATCTAATTTTTCCCCAAAAAAAGCTCACATATCTCTCAAGAACAAGCCTGTAAACACCGGCTCGAAATATCCAAAGGAATTCAGACCTTCAATTATCTTACCAAATCCATTCATCGGTCTCCAGCAACGCAAAAACTGGGTCTTTATGCAGAGTTTATACGGTGGAAATAACTTCGATCAATCATTCCCAAACAAAAGAACAATCTCAACAAATGACAATGACAATGGTGACAAGGGTAATGAAATTCCACCAATAAAGAGGCTCAAAGGGAAACAGGCAAATGCTGTGCTTATAAACCTAGATTTGGAGAATTCCCAAGATCTACAAATAGCAGCATCTATGAAGACGGAAGACGTAGTAACAGCAAAACACAAGCAAACTGAAGAACTCCGACCATTTGAGAGACGTAAACCGGCCTGGCAGACTGACCCGATACCCGAACACGTATTAGATGAAGTTAGAGCTAACATCCAACAAGAAAGCCACAGAGCGTACATTCGTACTGTTCCTTTCCGAAAGAGAGTCAAATTAGAAAGAGTAGGGAAACTATTAAATATCGATGAGCTTATTAGGACCAAAAGAGAAACAAATGCTACAAACACAACGACTGAACAGGTGCTGGAACCTGAAATATTCGAAGTTTTTATTGAGAAAACAACGTAAGTAGACCAAACTGTTAAATATAAATGTAACTCTATAATTGTTTTTGTTAATAAACTTTTAACAACACAGGCTTTTATTTTAATAGCCTAGTATTAGTACAACTTAACACAAACAAAAATTTAACACAAATGATGTGCTTTCTTGTCGTTTTTAGAAAGTAATTTAACTTCTGTATACTACACGTGTCTGGAAAAGCAATTTCAGATACCACTTAGATATAGATCTGATTATTTATCAGCCTCTTGCCATTATTTAATTTTATTATGGGTTGGCACTGCATGTGCTTCGAAACTTTTTCATTAAGGACGTGTTTGCAAAAATGATACGCATATAATTGAACTACTTCATAGACACGAGTCACTCACACAAGCGTTGGCTTGTTAGCTGCGGGAATAAATAGTCAAATGAACTTACTTTTATACGTTAAAATTTTTTGTTTTTTTTTTATGTTTGTAATACGTACTTGTTGGTAAAGATGAAACCTCACCTGCGAACTTGATGGAGTGACCTGAAGGTCTACTTCGGTGACTGCTACTGGAACTCCTTGACGAATCGAACTTGATGTGATGAGTTTGAGCTCGTTTTGTTTATAATAATTAATAATAATAAAAATTAATAATAATTTTTTTTATTTTAATATTTTTTTTTTCTGAGATTTAGAATAGACTATTTTTGCCTACTTACAATATTTAGAAATCTTTTTTTTTTTAGCCTATTTTGTCCCACTGCTGGGCAAAGGCCTCCCCCATTTCTTTCCAGCTCTCTCGGTGTTGTGCCTTCTCTGGCCAATCAGTCACGAATGAGTCCAAATCGTCACGCCATCGCTTTTTGGGTCTGCCTCGGTGACGTCGTCGACGACGACCGTCTTCAGGCACCCAGTGTGTGACGGTTTTGGCCCATCTGTCCTGACCTCTCCTGGAAATGTGACCCGCCCAGTCCCACTTTAACCTCGCAGACTTATCGCCAACATCGGCAATGTCTGTCTTGGAGCGTATTATGGTGTTACGAATTCGATCGAATTTTTTTTTTTTTTTAATAACTTCAAAAAATTTTTTTTTTTTTTAAATTAGAAATCTTAAAATAAGTTATTAGTAGAACAAAAAATGTACCTAAACACACCTCGGTATCGAAAACATGGCAACGGTAGATCGTATTTACAGTATCAAAAACTATTGTTTTCAAGAAAAAAAAATCTTGCATTTGAAGATAAAGAACCAATATTTTTTTTATTAATTATAAGTTTTATTTGATTTGGTTCAGCTAAGTCAGAAAATGTACTGAAAAACAGCATAATTCCGTCCGAATTGTAAACGCACCCATAATGTTGTTGATTGATTCTGTGCTGATGAGGTTGAAACCTTCGTCGTCATCTCATGCGTCACCCTCTTTCTAGCCATTTATCTCCTTTCATACAATCTACCAATCGTTTCTTTGGTCCTCCCCTACTTATAAAACCTTCTTAGATATTCTTAGCCTGTCGATGACAATTCAAATTGACTCAGCCCAAAATGTTGAACTTTCGGTAGCGTCTATCAGTTTCTGTGATGCGCAAATAACGGACAGGCAGAACACGTTATCAAGTTAGTATTCCATCGTTTGCGGAGCAAAACTATACTTAGAGGCAGAGGCATCTAGATATAAATCTCCACCAACCAGTGTCCGGAGCAGTCTATTTAAAAGCTTCCAGATTAGCCACGGTCACTCATGTTCAGATGAGAGATTTTCGACCAGTGACACAAATTGGTTGGGTAGGGAAACACTTTCACACACTCACAGCTTTAGTCTCTCCTTAAAGCATTCATATACATATATATGTAGCTTTGCTAATGACAATCTATTCAAATTCACATAAATTTAATCCCACACAGGTTTATCTGATTAATTCTAAAAATACCATCTCTCATTATTTACTTATAAACTTGTTCAAATTACTGAGAGTCGAACTAACACCTTGCTTCAAAAAACTTGACAAATTAGGCAAAAACAGGGACAGGAATTCGTCCCTTGTTAAAACAACCCTTCATGGTGGTGCATTTTATCAATGATGGGTTAAAACAAGGTTTTTATTTTTTGTTTCTCACTCAGTAAAAGATTTACTCTGCATAGATTTGAAATCTTTTTTTTCTTTTGTTTTTTTAAGAAAAAAAAATTTAAAGAAAGATAGATTTGAAATGTAGCAATGGAAAAAAAAATATACCATGGATAATAGTATTTTGGAGGCATTTCCATTTTATCCTCTACGTTTGACGTCATCGACCTTAAATCAATCTACCTACTCCGACCTCTGGTAATTCCACACATCCAGTAAGGAAAAGAGTAACACAACACAACTTCATTGTACTCGTATTTATTAAAAAAAATATCCTTCAATTAGAACACAAAAGTTAGCTTTAATCAGCGGCGTTAACTAGACCGTTCAAAAGGCATACAATTTAAGATTTAATATCAGTAGGTAACTCGTTTATGTTTGGCAGAGCGCACCGAAAAACTGTTTTAACTCCGTTTTTCAAATTACATGAAACTCATAAAATTAAGTTTAAATTGAATTCTCTGCAATGTAGTAACTTTTTATTGTCACTTGCGGGAAAATTGGTGGTGTGCCAAATATTGGGCGGTTTACCCTGTCTGTTGTGTCACAATGGAACAGCTTTTATTGTAGTGTTTTGATGTTAGCTTGAAATACTATTGCAAAAAAAAACGTGATAAAATTGGGTTTTCGTAAGAAATACATTCTACTAGGTATTTTAATTATAATTTAGATTTAAGTTTGAAAGCTGAATTAAGTAAGCAAGTAAGACTAAAATCATACCAAAATGCACCATATTTCATGTAATTAACAAAATTTTAAATAAAAAATTTAATTTTGATAAAAAAAACCGTGCTAACCAGGTAACATATCTTAGGACAATAATATCACCATTCTCTTTTCTCATTCAGCTATCATGTCGAGTTCGTAACAATTTATTAAAAATCGTAAAGACCACAAATTGCTACTAGACTCCCACTTTTTGTAGTGACACAAAATATCCGAGGTAGATTATTCTTAGGTAAAAATATTAGCCTTTTCAGCGAGTACCAGGTGAAGCTGACTGCTCACTCAGCCAGCGCTGGGCTTACATTAATAAATGCTAAAGTAACTCTGTCTGCCTGTCTGCCGCGCTGTCACGCCAAAACTACTGGACCGATGTAAATGAAATTTGGTACACAGATAGTATAGAGCAAAGAGAAAGGACATAGGCTTCTTTTGTATGCCAAAAAGGTTGTAGGGGGGATAAAAATATGACTTTTGGTCGCGATAAGTATCTACGCGGACGAAGCCACGGGCATCAGCTAGTTTAATATCAACCGCGTTCAAGACTGACAGTCACAGCTCTTGAACGTTATTTGAATGGGTTTCTTCTTTACGAGTCTCGATGAACTCAAATTTTGGCCAATATGTCGTCACCTGGACAGGTACAACATTTGCACCGATTCAATCTTTAAAGGAGCCAGTGGTTGTTCCAGATGAGCAGGTCAGGAGGTGCATATCCTTCAGAGGGGCTCCACACTGGCACTGTTTGGGAAAAAATCAAGGATATCGTTTATGGACACATATCCACAGCTGCCAACGCTGATTGCGATCAGTTTCACAATCACAGCTTCGCCCCCAGTTCTTTAAGCATAACTGTCTAAAGATGGGTGTTCTACCGGTGTAGCGATCAGTCGATATACTAACTCAGAGATGGATCAACGACATTAATGGCAGCGCGGGATTATCCTGGATAAGGCTGGCATAAGAACGTGGTGCTTGTCATAAGAGAGGCTTAAACCTAGCAGTGTGCAGTGGGTGAAGTCATGATACCTTGTCTTACGCTTCAGGGACAGTTGTTGTATTTCGTGTTGTAACCTTACCTTCTCAATTATTTTCAGGTGTGACAGCGACTACTTGAAGCCCGGATTCTTTCGTTTTGGGAACGTCACGGAACCGTATCCAAAATGCTGCCCGCAGAGAATACCAATTAGATGAACGTGTTTCAGTTAATCAAACTAATGTCATCATTCTCCTGCCTATATTTCAAACTTCTTTGATGTCGTAACACCATGTCATTGTCTTCTTTCATACTTCTCTTTTAGTCGTCATCCCTGATTACCTAAGCTACTACAGTTTTTTAAAGCAGTTTAAAACTTATTCTAGAGTGTGAAAAAGATGGTGTTAGATGTTTTCTACAGCTCCGTCTCTTACTCACACTGGAGTGATATACCTACATACAAAACTGCTTTAGGGTGGTCGTCATGGCCACTTCCTTACTGCCGCACTCAGAGAGCTTAAATGATTACTTAGGCCATCACTAAGTAAAGGTTTTGACAGTTTTGTCATACAGAAGTATTTCAAATCTTTACTAACTGACGGCTAAGGTAATCATTAAATATCTTATTATATTATTATTTTACATAGTCAACCATGGTGTCCTCGGTCTTTGCGTAGTTTTCTAAACGAAATCTTGTTTAAATGGTCAAAGTTCTGTAAATACTTATTCATCTTTGAATTATTTATGTTTAGTTGTAAAGTGATAACAGACTTTTTTGTCAGGAAAACACAAAAACATAAGTATAAATGAAAATAACTAAAGAAGTTGGTTGGATGTCTACAAGCACTAACAAGGTGTCAAATATAGAAAATAAACTAAAAATAATATTAGGTACTATTAAATGTGTGATTAACTGCAACATTTAATAACAACACATCTAAGAAATAGAAGTTATAAGAGCGAATTATTTTGTAAATACTCATTTGCATAATTTTAAATAAATAATTTATTTAATTTTACCTGTGTTTCATTTGTGTTCAACCGACTTCCCATAAAGAAGAAGGTAACAATCAACATACAATCAAGAGAGTGAGAGAGAGAGAGAGAGAGTTATCAATCTACATACACACATCAAGTTGTGTAAGAAAATCGGAATCTGTAGTCTCATCATCATCCCCCTCACCTTTCCCAAAAGTTGAGAAAGGTGTCTACACTAATATTATAAAAAGGAAAGATTTGTATTTTTGTGTGTGTGTGTATGTTTGTAACGAATAATCTCAAAAACTGCTGGGCCGATTTCAAATTCTTTCACCATTAGAAAGCTACATTCATCCTGAGTAACATAGGCTAGTTTTTATCCCTGTACTCCCACGGGAACGGAAACTACGCGGGTGAAACCGCGTGACGTCCGCTAGTAGTAACTATGTTGAGATCTTCTTCGAGTCTAACCAGATGCAGCTGAATACCACTATATAGAGCCACTGAATATCTGATCTCCACACCTCTTTGGTAAGACTGGTTATCATATCTTACTTTCAGGCCACTAACGACTGTCAAACACAATTTAATCTGTGCCCTCAGCGAGAACTTCCACGTGTTAAAGATTTTATTTCCTGGATAAAAATAAATGGTCAACGACCTATTACGAAGTTCTTGCTCTGTATTTAAAAGCGATAAGCCAATATAATATTGACACATAACTTAAAAAGCATGGCTGACAATATTTTAGTTTTCAAACAATCCAGTTATGCAATTATCATTATCTTTAAATTGTAAATAGAAAATTTGAAAGACGTTTAAAGTTGAGGCTTACTTGGTAACTTTGAGAGCAGTGTTAGTTCAGTGCGTTACAGCCCTGTCTTTCAAAATAATCAGTCTCAGGTTCAAACACAAGCAGGCACATTATTGGTATTCCAATATGGAACACTTTAAGTAGTCTACGCGCCCAAGTTGGCCACTGCCGATCCAATCTGGCAAGATGGGGTATTATCGACCCATCTCTGATTGGATCTAAGTGTGGAGCCCCAACACAGGACATGCCACACCTTCTCTCTTGCCCGTCATCATCATCATCACCATCAGCCTATAATGTTCCCACTGCAGGGACTCCAGGTCTCCTCTTTAGGAGGGATGGGCTATATAATCCACCATCCAGTGCGGGTTGGTAGATGTTACGTCTTAAAATTTTTTGGTTCTAAGACATGTCTCACGATGTTTTCCTTCAACGTTTTGAGATGTGTGTGTGTGGTGATGAAATAGATTACACAAAGTAATGCGCCGGACTGAGATTGAACCTGCGACTCCTGTTCGTAAGTCGGGGCCGCCACCACTGGGCCACCACTGCTGTACCCCGTCGCCCTCCTTTTTGCCCGTCGTGCCCAATTTATTGCACGTTCAAAGACGTTTAAACGAAGCATACGAAAGAGCTGTCAAGGTTGCTACGTACTGGTCGGACAAAATTTGAGTTGTTGACTCAAAAAGAAGAAGTTGATTGATTCTCTGGCCTGCTCTGGCCTACTCCTTAGCAAATAACTCCCTCGACTCCTTCCATTTCTCGGAAACCCGCGCATATTTCATCCAGTTCTGATTGAACCTGTCTAGTTCGTCACCACCTCCTTTGTGGGTAAATCAACGTAGTATAAGTCAAATAAACCTAATTATTAACCACCAACCTGTTTAAAAGGGAACAATTCGCTATAATAAACCAAGTCACTTACCCTCCCCACTCATTCACAACACAATAATGATTAAACACACGACAAAGTACAACTTTTTGAACATAAATTATAAACTTTTTCGTTCAAAACGGTGTACAAAAAAAAGTTTTTTTTTATTATCAACCGACATGTGGGGGCGACCTGATTTATTTCGACGGTTTTTTGTCGATTAATTCAAAATAAGAAGTTATCTGGTATTCGTTAGCCGGTAATTGGGACATGGATTGACTAATGTATTTATAACAAACGTTGTCTTTTCTTGTTTGTCGTTTGTCTTTTTTTTTAAGTGTTTTAGAATGTCCCTGGATTTGGGTGTAGCTTGCTTTTGTTTGAGTTGAATTGAATTAACATAAAAGACACGCCCTAGAAAGACATACACTGATCTTATTGATGCCGTTCTTCAGAAAGGACAGTTGCGTAGTACTCGTAACCGGCGTGCGTGTATGACCAGCAGGGCTATTGCGTATCTTTTAAATGACAGTGGCTATCATATTGTCTATGGATTAACTGTCAAATTGGTCATGGTTTAGTACAAAATGGAACCATTTGACAGTAATTGATAGGCACTTTAGGTTAGCCACTGTCAGTTAAAAGATACGCAATAGCCCTGCAGATGTATGAATGTGGAAGAGGCAAAATGAGTATGTAAGGATCGTAGTGGGTGGCGTTCTATGGTTCCTGCCTACCCCCATTGGAAAAGGGCGTGAGTTTATGTATGTAGAAATCAGCAATAACACTAATTTATCATCGAGTGGTCGTAAGCGTGTGCTGAGTATGAGGTTCAGGGTGCGATTTGTGGGTTGATAAAAGTGTTATTAGGTTTTTCAACATAGTTGAGAAAGGCAAAGCAGAGGATGACTAGCTATGCATGCCTGAAGATGAAACTTTGCAATGTCATCATAGAGTCTAAAAAGCATCTCATCATCATGGCGTAGGTAATTAGACGGTAGACCACGATCATATTTCTAGCCTTTGCCCAACTAAGTTAGAGTCGGCTTTCAGTCAAAGCTGACGACACGGGTGGCGTAGTGGCTCAGGCAATGGATTGCTGCGCTACGTGTCGCGGGTTCGATCCCCGCACGGAACAAATATTTGTATGGCCAACAGATAGTTGTTTCGGGTCTGGGTATTTGTGTATGTGAGTTTAAATGTTTGTGAACGCACCCACAATACAGGAGAAATCCTAGTGTGGAGCAACGTTTTTTTTTTTTAAAAAAAGCGGAATAATAAATTCATCATCATTTCAGCCAAAATACGTCTGTTGCGACCTTTTTATATATTTATGTTTTTTATTCTCTATTACTTGTCAAAATATTAAAAGTCAGTTGTGTCAGCGATTTCTAATTTTATTGTAGAATAAAAATACAGTCCACAATTTTCCTACATTTTTTGGTCCTATCTCGCCGTAAAATGAACACGAGACTTAAACAGAAAAAGCTGGCTCAGCTCCGGGATACTGGCGAAATGCATTCAGAGTCAGATGCGCCCGTCGTTGGTGGGCTCGGTCGGTCCCCCGAATTGGACCCCTTTTCGACCGAAGCCACGAATACACCCGCGGCCGTCGATCCGGTCTCCGGGACATCTCGCCAGAATCCCACTATTAGCACTGAACCTGCTAAAAGTTCTAGATCTGGTGTGTCAGGTTCCTCGCGGTCATCAGCCACTATCAAGGCACGTAAGTTGACCGCAGAGGCACTTTTGGCTAGAAAATCACTGGAAAGGGAACAACAACTACTGGTACGTGAGCAGCAGCTCGCCGAACAGCGGCTAGCTCGTGAGCAGCAGCTCGTCGAACAGCGGCTAGCTCGTGAGCAGCAGTTCGCCGAACAGCGGCTAGCTCGTGACCGTAAGCTCCTTCAGCAGGTAACACGAGTGGAAGAGCTCGAGTTATTAGCAAACCTGGCGTCGCAAGAGGCTGATGAAAAGTCATTTCATTCGGTGAGTCAATCCCGTACACAATCTTGGGTTCACGACAGTTGTCAATTCCCACAGAATGACCCACCGCGAAAAGACATGTTGACATATCACGAAGAAACTCATTTCTTAGAACCGAATCATGATATTCATGCAACAATTAGGCCAGCTGAAACGTCACAACAAAAATTGACAAAACCTGAGGTTATAATGAATCCTACAAACATTAATTCCCACAGGTTTTCTCATAAATATATAGAATTAATGCCATTTAGCGGAAAGGCTGCTGAGTGGTTAATGTTTAAACGCACTTATCATGACACTCAACATTTGTTTACGCCTACAGAAAATCTCGCTCGCTTACGCTGCGCGCTACGCGGGCGCGCCCTGGAGAGCGTGTATGCGTTGCTGTACACTGCCGAGCGTCCTGAAGCAGTTATAGACATCCTGGAGCAGACGTTTGCGCTACCCGAGACTATTGTGCTTCATGAGATTTCCCTCGTCCGGAATTTGCCTAAGATAAGCCATGACCAAAGAGAGCTCAATTCCTTTGCATGTAGGTTGCGTAATTGCATAGCCGTCATTAATAGTTTGAACCAAAAAGAATATCTTTATTCTATTGAAATATTCCATACTGTACTTAGTAAATTAACTCCAATATTGTACAGTCAGTGGAAAGATTTTGCTTACCGTAGCGACCGATGTGTACCAAAACTACAAGTGTTGTCTACATTTCTTGATATTGAGACCGATAAACAAAATAGGTTCGGTTTAGTTCCGGAATACGCCAAACGTCCTAATGCTCACCATGGCGGCAGCGATTTTGTTCGGCGTGAAAGCATGCACGTCACGTCAACTCGTAGCACTAGTGCAGGGATTTGCCGATACTGTAAGAATAAGCATGAATTGAGCGAATGTAGCGATTTCAAGGCTCTATCTTTAGATGATAAGTGGCGTTGGCTGAGAGATGTTAAGATTTGTTACAAGTGTCTTAAATCCAAGGCTCATCGGTGGAAGGCGTGTAAGATCACTCGATGTGGCGTCGACGGCTGCGAACGGTTTCATAATCCGCTTCTGCATTCAGCGCTGCCTGTACATGCGACCCACACTGCCAATGAGGCCCAAACTGGTTCAAATTGCATTTCACCTGATGCTGATGATAAAGCTCGTATCGTAACCATTTCCAACACTACTGAGTCTGTTTTATTGGGTAAAAATATATCTCAATCCCGAGTGTTTCTCAAAATCGTGCCTGTAGAAGTAACCGGCCCTAGTGGGACATATGACACGTACGCATTACTTGACGACGGATCCACGGCAACCTTGATTGACTCAGAGGTGGCACGTCGCATCGGTGCGACAGGTCCCGTGGAATCAATTAAGGTCGACGGTGTTGCTGGAATGTCAACGCACAAACCTATCCAACATGTTAGCTTTTCTATCAAAGGTAAAAATTGTAGTGATACATTTTCCGTCACTAACGCTAAAGCTATGGACACTCTATCCTTGTTCACGCAAACTATTACCCAGGACGATTTATATCAGTATTCGCATTTGACAGATTTAATTGATCAGCTCACACTTTTAGATGCGACGCCCAAAATTCTTCTTGGTGCTGAACATTGGTATTTGACAGTTAGTCGTGAAGTTAGAGAGGGTTCTAAAAATCAACCTGTAGCAACCCGCACAGCTCTAGGATGGGTATTGCACGGGAAATGTAGTAGCTGGACCAAGCCGGTCCATTTCGTGAACCACTTTTCTCTCGATGACAACTACAGTTCCAACTTAGATAATCTTATCAAAGACTACTTTCGTCTTGATGCCATAGGAATTTCAAACTTAGAAACTTCATATTCCAAGCAAGATAAGGATACTCTACATATATTAGAATCTACAGCCAAGCGTTTGCCTTCTGGTAGATTTGAAGTCGGTCTATTGTGGCGTAACGATATTCCAGATGTACCTGACAGCTACCCACATGCGCTGTCAAGATTTTTAGGTCTAGAAAAACGTATGGCACGTGACGCCAATTTTGAAAAGGGTTACTGCACTTTCATTAATAATATGTTTGAAAAAGGATATGCTGAAGAGTGCCCCAAGGACACGTATCACAATGCGATTAATTCAACAAACTATAATATCAATAAAGTTCGTTGGTATTTACCACATTTTCCTGTTATACATCCTCAGAAAAAGAAATTACGAGTTGTGCATGATGCAGCTGCAAGGACCTCCGGGATTAGCCTTAATTCCTTTCTTTTTCCGGGACCTGTCTTGCTACAATCCCTTCTCCATATTTTGTTTCGATTTCGCGAAGGTCGTGTTGCTTTGACTGCTGACATAAAGGAGATGTTTCCTCAGATTAAAATGAGAGAACATGACCGAGATGCTTTGCGTTTTTTATGGAGACAGGATCACAGTAGCGATTTAAAAGAGTTTAGAATGACGTCTGTAATTTTTGGTGCTGTATGCAGCCCGTGCACGGCTCTTTATATTAAAAATCGCAACGCACACGAACTACAGACGTTGTACCCTGCGGCCGCAAAAGCTATCATTAATGATCATTACGTGGACGATTATTTAGGCAGTATGGATGACGTTCAGGAGGCTTCGCAGCTTGCAGCTGACATTATCACAGTTCACAGGTCAGCAGGAATGGAGATGCGTGGTTGGGTTTCAAACGAGCCCGCCGCACTCACTGGCGTTCCTGAAGACCTGCGTGCTGCAACTTCCAAAAATATTCACGCAGGGACCGAGGATGTCGTTCGAACTTTAGGTCTTATTTGGCATCCTCAGAACGACACCTTCAATTTTCAGAACGAGTCCCAAATCGATAGCAATGATAAATTAACTAAACGTAAAGTTTTATCTTATTTAATGTGCGTTTATGACCCCCTGGGTCTCTTAACTCCTTTTGTAATTCAAGGACGTATATTATTTCAACAAACATGGAGAACAGGGATTGACTGGGATACCGAGTTGCAATCAGACATTGTCCAGAAATGGCTATTTTGGTCGCGGCAGCTATCCAATATTTCAAAAATCAGTATTCCTAGATGGCATAGATATGGTTTTAAAGATAAAACAATAAGTGACAGACAGCTCCATGTACTTGCTGATGCAAGTGAGCAAGCGTATTCCTGTGTTGCATACTGGCGTTTCACTTTCTTAGACGGTTCGGTAAAGCTGTCACTCATTGGTGGAAAGGCGCGCTTAGCACCTCTAAAGCCTACATCTATACCACGTTTAGAGCTGCAGGCAGCTCTGATTGCTGCTCGTTTTGCTAATACAATCATTACCGGTCACGACGTTCAAGTTGACCATATATACTTTTGGTCGGATTCAACCACTGTTTTGAGTTGGATTCGAAGTGATGCTCGTACTTTCAAGCCATTTGTAGCCAACCGTGTCGGTGAGATTACTGAGTCAACAAATGTAAATAGTTGGAGATATGTGCCCGGTAGTTTGAACGTAGCAGATGATGCGACAAGGTTAAAAGACCGTGACATTGACTTAAGCCGTTGGTTATCCGGACCCGAGTATCTCTTGTACCCACAGTCGGAATGGCCTAAACCACCACCAACTTTTGGAACCTCAACCGGTTCAGAGGAACTGAAACCATCTGAAGCGATTGTGGGTCTCACAAGTTGTGGTCAGTTTCTTTCGCCGGTAATTCCAAATCCTTTACGTTTCAGTAAGTGGAATCGATTGGTGCGTGCAACCGCGCGCGTTTACCAATGCGCGTGTAAATTTCGATCTCTTTTACCACGTTTTAAAGGTCAAAATTCTAAATTGAACACTAATACCTCTTCTTCCAAGTTTTCACCATTGACTGGTTCAGATATGCAGAAAGCAGAAAACGCCATTTTAAAGAAGACTCAGTTAGACAGTTTTGGCCCAGAATTGACCGTGTTGCACGACCCCAAACAATCCAAGATACCTAAAATGAGCAAACTGCACTCCTTGGCTTTGGTATTAGACGAAGAAGGCTTACTTAAGCTGGACAGCCGGGTAAAATATATGAAGAATATGGACTACAACACCACGTCTCCGATTATACTTGATGGTCGTCATCCAGCTGTTCGCCTCCTAATACAGTTCTACCACCTTAAAGCTGCTCACGCCTTTAACGAATTAGTCTGCAATGAGTTAAAACAGCGTTACTGGATTTTGAGATGCCGTAGTGAGGTCCGGAAGATATCAAGAAATTGCACATTTTGCTTGAAACGAAAAGCATCACCTCAAACGCCGGCTACTGGAAATTTGCCTGATGTTAGGCTTGATTGTTATAGTCGTCCATTTACCAACGTTGGTTTAGATTACTTTGGCCCTGTGGATGTCTCTATTGGTCGTCGTAGAGAGAAGCGATGGGTGGCACTGTTTACATGTTTGACAACGCGAGCAGTGCACCTAGAAATTGTATCAAACCTTTCTGCTGATTCCGCCATCTCCTGCTTGCGTCGGTTTATGGCCCGTCGAGGTGTTCCACGAAAAATCCTGTCAGATAACGGAACCGCTTTTATTGGCGCAAACCGTCAGTTAGCTGAATTCTTTTGCGACGCTGTACAAGATTTTGTCGCCGATAATAAAATTGAATGGAGCTTCATTCCACCTGCATCGCCTTTTATGGGTGGTTGTTGGGAGAGGCTCATACGCTCCGTAAAGACAGCTCTTCAGGTGACTTTAAGAGCAAGAGCCCCACGAGAAGAACTACTCCACACGCTTTTATTAGAATCCGAAGCAATTGTTAATTCGAGGCCTCTGACATATGTTGCAGCTAATAATGAATATCAAAGCCTCACACCTTTTCATTTTTTAATAGGCAGCTCATCAAATCAGCAGTTACCTACCCCTCTGGACGACGGAGTTTTTTCGTTAAGAAAAGAGTGGAAAAAAGCTCTTCGCCTCTCTGAGATTTTTTGGTGTAGGTGGCTCAAAGAATACTTACCCCTTCTCAAGATAAAGAGACAGCAAGGAGAAGGATATCGTAATGTAGCTGTTGATGACGTTGTCCTAGTCGTGGATCCTGACCTACCCCGAGGAGTGTGGCCTATGGGGCGCGTGACCAAAGTGTACCCAGGAAAAGATGGGGTCGTGCGCGTAGCTGACGTTGTCACTAAAGGCGGAACACTGAAGAGGCCCGCTAGAAAGTTAGCCGCACTGGAAGGGCTCCAGTAGCTGTGCAGCATCGCTACACGGGGGGGATGATGTTGCGACCTTTTTATATATTTATGTTTTTTATTCTCTATTACTTGTCAAAATATTAAAAGTCAGTTGTGTCAGCGATTTCTAATTTTATTGTAGAATAAAAATACAGTCCACAATTTTCTACTGCTGGACACAGGCGTCGCCACATTGACCTGTCAAAACTTCACCAGGTCATCGGTCCACCTAGTGAGAGGCCTTCCAAGGGAATGTCTTCCCGTTCGCGGTCGCCACTCCAGAAATCTTCAGCCCCATTGGCCATCCATTCTACGAGCAATATTGCTGCCACTTAAGTACTTACGTATTAGGTACCCAACACCAAATGGGTTGAACCAACATGCACTGGGCCCGCGTCGTGGATCATAGCCCATCCCTTGACTGGCCTGTTGGTCTAGTGGTTAGTGACCCTAACTGCTATGCCGGAGGTCGTCGGTTCGATTCCCACCCAGGACAAATGTTTGTGTGATGAGCACGATCATTTGTTCTGTGTCTGGGTGTAATTTATCTATAATATGTATGTATTTAGAAATATATAAGTATGTTTATCAGTTGTCTAGTACCCATAACACAAGCTCTGCTTAGCTTGGGACTAGATGGCGTTGTGTGATAGTTGTGAAACATTATTATTATTATTATATTATTATCCCTCTCCTAGAAAGGAGGCCTGAGTTCCTGGTGGGATCATTAGGCTAATGATGATGATGATTAAATGGGTTGTGGGAGTCATATCATCACAAGGTTAGTACTTTTCTACCCACAAAGTGACGTCAAAAGCCCCCACTCATGATCTTTGACACGTTTTATTTCCGTCAGTATTTATTAATTTGAGAAAACACGTATCCGATCGATAATCTAACAGACGAGCTAATTCGATTTTTTGGTGAAATAACCTTAAAAAAAGGGTTAACAACTAATAACCAACAAGTAGGCAGCTGTTGAACTTGACTTACTTCCTTTTTGACAAAAAAAAAGAACCTTTTACAGGCAAAGGCCTCGTCCAATTATCATCATTAATACCCCGTCTGCAATTGATCATCGATTTGGCTATCTCAAATCATTAAAACTCGGTTTCCTTATCACTTAACTTTAATTCGCTGTTAGGTAAAGATATGCTATTACTTACTAAATATCTAAGTCAGGAGTTTACCCACTGAATAATTAACGTTTTCAGTTCCGTAAAAACATGAAATAATCAATTGTATTTACAGTCCCAAAACTGTCGCCTAAAGTACAACCTCAAAAAAGCAAAACTCGAAAAAAAAGTAAGAAAAAAAACAATAACACCACAGACAAACGTAGAGCAGTTAAAACTAACATAAAACGTTACTATTAACATAAAGTAATCATCGGGGTAACGGAGCATCGCCATAATAACCCTGCCTTACATTTTGTTACAAAAAATCTCACTTTAACTTTGTAGGGGTTCACTTAAAAAGGCATTTACACAGCGACGGTTTCGTGACTTATCGCCGACCGAGGAAAAGAGATAGAAGTATACAGAAACGTTAGAGAGTGAACGAGAGAGCTATATGCGTCAGAAATATTTAAATTAAGTCTTCCCCTTAATGTCGGACATTATTTTTTTATCGGCGTGTCCAAATAAAGATATGTAGTCAACTAGATTTCTTTTTTCCCTTTAGAAAATGTTAAGGAAAATGGGTGTAATGCGAGATGCCCCCATTTTCCTGATGGCGTCCTGAATTATAGTTGTTTTGTAGTAACTTGTGTATATAAGTAAATTGTTTTTTTTTCTTAAATTGGGACGTTTGGGGGACGACAAGATATTTCGGTGCTTACCATCAAGGAAAATGGAATGAAATGCAAAATTTTCAAAATAAAACGGTAATTGCTGATAAATTTGGATAAAAACCGGTGAATTTAAAGTCGTGATTCACGACATTGCGTTCCGTATAGACAAATTTAAAAGGATGACCGGTAAGACGTTTTTAGAGGGTCTTTAGAAATCATAGATGAATGAGTGTGCAATTTAAATTGGCCCTTAATTGAACTATTACCTAGTGAACTTTTCATAATATAGCTAAGGACGTTAGAGCATAAATTTCAAAAAGGCATATCGATATGATAATAGTTTGAAATAACTAGCTTCCATCCCGTGAGGAATTTTAAAATTTTACAAACATATTGGCGATACTAGTGTATGGCACTCGCCAAATACTGTATGCCTGGACTTGAAAAGAGACTGTCTGCCTCCTCTCACTGACCTCCGAGTTTGTTTCATCTGTTTCCTCTTTAAGTAGTCAGGTACGAAATACCCCATCAGGACTTAAAACATAACATGATCATCATCTGATTCTGGCTAACCATTTCTCAACTATATTGGGGTTGGCTTCCAGTCCGACCAGATGCAGGTAAATACCAATACTTTACATGAAGGAACTGCATAAATAACTTCCATAATCCAGTTGGGTGTTATTCCATAGGGATGATTACCGAGTTAAAAACATATGAGTTTAGTTAGTCCGTCTGTTAGATTATCGAAAAATATTAGATACGGATTTTTTGTTTGTTTTATCAAATCAATAAAAATTGACGAAGATAAAACGCATCTAAGATTTGAGTGGGGTTTTGTGTCGTTACTAACCGCTAAAAAATGTCTTAGAAAGACGTCACATGAGTTTTTAAAGCACTGTATCGTCTTCATTGTTTGCTTACGTGAAAAAAGAAAAAATACGTGTCTGATATTTAGAAATCTATCTGACGGACTAATTAGATTTATTTAGTTAACTACCTCTTGTTAAGATTGGTTGTCAGACTTTCAGGCCACTGACTACCTGTTATAGTTGCACAAATGTCTGCCAAGACTTGGTAGGTAATGGCCGGTAACCCATCTATAGAGTAACCGAGGCAAGTGCAATCTGAAAATTGATCCGAACTGTTATTATCAAGCCACGTTCTCAACACAACTACGAACATGCTAGCCTAATTTCGTTTTGCCACGGAACCCTAAATGCTTAGTTAAGGAATCGTTCGTTATCTTCAGACGTACTGGGGTGGGTTATAAAACGGAATTGAGTTATACTCTTGGTTCACAGTTTATCTTTATACCGTTGCTGTTAAAGTATTAATGCATTATGCAAACGATAGAAACCTTTGTTGGTACCGCGCCGTGATAGAAAAAAGATTTGATGAAAGGATATTTTTTATTATGATCAATTTAAAATGGGATTCTAATTAGGTTCTTGTAAGAGATTTTATTTTATTTTTTAACTAGCATTTGCCCACGTCTTCGCCAGAGTGGATATCGAAAAATGTCCCAAGAAACTTTCATCCCCTATTAAACTCCCTTAGGGGTTGAATTTGGATAATAATAATATACTAAAACCTTCCTCGAGAACCACTGTATCGATAAGTGAAAACAACATGAAAATCGGTGGAGATTTTTCAGTTTATTGTGAACAGACCGACAGACGCGGCGGAGGACCTGTAGCGATGATCAGGATCTTCTCAGTAAAATCTACGGGCGGCGTCTGGACCCCCTATTAAATGGGAACTAAATATGATAGGGTATTTCACCAAAAAAATCGAATTACATAGATTTCAAAAAAATAATGTTCACGTATTTTTACTTATTTCACGTTAACAAAAGATGAAGACGATACAGTGCTTCTTAAAGACGTGTGACGTCACAAGGTTAGTACTTTTTTACGCACAAAGTGACGTCAAAAGCCCCCACTCATGATCTTTGACACGTTTTATTTTTGAAAAAAAGACACAGGAAAAGTGCCCAGAAGGCTAGCAGCATGACCACGTTGGATAGCAATGCTGATTCTTTGCAAAAAAAAATCTAGCCCTCTGGTCACGTGAAGAGTCGACCAACTGCTTGGCAATTTCCTGAAATATTGAGTAGGCACAATGGCCCCAGTGTTTCAGCCCTAAACGGCTCAAACACAATACTACCAATAGTGTATTTCACTAAAAAAGTCTAATTTGTCCATCTGTTAGATCAAAAATTATTGTATGCGTCCACATCGATGCGTAAAATGTGGTGAAGGCCATCGTACAACTGACTGCCCAAAAAAGGACAGAAACACGCCGGCAAAATGTGCACTCTGTGATGGCGACCATCCAGCGAATTACAAGGGCTGTGACGTGTACAGAGAGATACTTCATAGACGTATGAGAGGAAATATTAATCGACAAGTTCGCCAGGACAACTTAATCCCCCCATCCTACAAGAAGAACTTCGTAAACCAACCTGATCTGCAAAATCAAAAACCGGAAGCCAACTCTAAAAGTCTATACTCAGAAGTCCTTAACCGTCAAAAGAATGTCTCACCCATAGAAACATTAGAAAATATTATCACTCTGCAGACTCAAAAAATTGATTCACTCCTTCAACACATAAGTACCCTGATGGGACTTATCACTACACTAGTCACAAATTTTTCAAAATGACCAATATCAAGCTGGCAACATGGAATATCAATGGCGCCCTATCCAGTGCCAAAGAGCTCGAATACTTCATCTCGTCCAACCTCCTAGACGTGGTCCTTTTATCTGAGCCACACATGACTGGCAATATACCCTTAAACATCCAAGGGTGTATTACATATAATACTCCCCACCCGAATGGGAAAAGCCAAGGCGGTGCGGCAATAGTCATCAACAAAAGAATTAGACACTACGTAGGAAAGAGCTATTCTACTCCCTTTCTACAGGCCACCACTATAACCATCGAAGACAATCACGGCACACTTGACATATCGGCGGTATACTGTCCGCCTAAACACAGAATAAGCAACGCTATGTTCGATGATTATTTTTCTACACTCGGCCCGCGTTTCATATCAGGAGGAGACTGGAATGCTAAAAATACTTACTGGGGCTCCAGACATACCCTCACAAGAGGAAGAAACCTTAAAAAATCTATAGACACGAACAGCCTCTCTACAATTTCAACAGGTGAACCCACCTACTGGCCCACCGATGCTTCTAAAATCCCAGACCTTGTGGACTTCTTTGTTACCAAAGGCATAAGCCACCTCTACACAAAAGTTGAGTCGAGCGCAGATGGCTCCTCAGACCACTCACCTGTGTTACTTACTGTTAACTCCAGAGTTATAAATGTGAAGAAACCGGAGAGCCTCGTTAATAACAAAACCGATTGGGAAGGCTTCAGGCAACACCTTGCAGACAATATTAACCTCAATATTCCCTTGAAGTCCAATGATGAGGTAGAAGACGCATGTTTTGGGTTTACGAATCTTATACAACTTGCGGCTTGGAAAAACACCCCGGTTCAGTCCTCAAAAGTTCTTAGCTCCCATAATATCCCCGCTACAATAAAACAAAAAATTCTCGAAAAAAGAAGACTAAGATCCATTTGGCAATCTAGCCGGCACGTAAGGGATAAAACAGAATTTAACCGAGCAAGCAAGGAGCTAACAGAGTTAATTAAGGAGCACGAAAACGTCACGTTTCAAGAGCATATTGAAACCCTTTCACCGCTGGCTAAAGATCACTACTCTTTGTGGAAAGCCACAAAAAAGTTCAAAAGACCACAACAGTCCAACCCCCCAATCAAAATGGACGATGATAAATGGGCACGCACTGATAAACAAAAAGCGGAAACATTTGCTTTACACCTGTCTCAAATTTTCCAACCTAATGAAGGTGAAGAGCTGGACGAGCGCGAAATTGACGAAACCCTTAGTCAACCCTTCCAGATGGGTTTACCACTGAAGCCAATCAGCCCTGGAGAAGTGCAACTGGAAATCAAGAAGCTTGACTCCAAAAAGGCACCTGGATTTGATCTTGTCACCCCAAAAATCCTAAAAGAACTGCCCAGGAAAGCCATCATCTTCATAACTCAGCTGTTTAATGCCACCTTCAGACTTTCATACTTTCCACTCCTATGGAAAGTCTCACAGATAGTCATGATCAACAAGCTAGGTAAACCCAACCACTCTGTTACATCCTACAGACCAATAAGTTTGTTACCAGTTCTGTCCAAACTCTGGGAGAGACTTCTCATTAAACGGCTTAAGTGCGTTCTGTCCACTATACCAGATCATCAATTTGGTTTTAGAGAGGGTCACTCCACTGTGGAACAAGTACACAGAGTCTATTCTGTGATCAGAGAAAGCTTAGAAAAAAAACAATTCTGCTCTGCTGCTTTCCTTGACGTACAGCAAGCATTTGACAGGGTTTGGCATAAGGGACTGTTGTGCAAAATAAAACTTCAGCTACCCCATGCTTTCTTTCCGGTAATCCAGTCTTATCTGAGTAACCGAATTTTTCAAGTGAAACATGGAGAGTCGAAATCCTCGTTTTATGACATCAAGGCTGGAGTACCGCAAGGTTCAGTGCTGGGACCGGTGCTGTACAACATCTTTACCGCGGACCTGCCTCATACCCCAGGTGCTGTGACTGCCACCTATGCTGATGACACCGCCATTTTATCATGCAATGCTTCTCAGATCCAAGCCTCCACTGTATTACAAGATCAGCTTGATAAAACTGAAGAGTGGCTCAACAAGTGGCGAATACGTACCAGCGCGTCTAAATCGACTCACGTTACTTTTGCACTCCGTAAAGGGGACTGCCCTTCGGTTAAGATTGGCAACGACGAACTCCCACACAAAGATTCAGTCAAATACCTAGGCTTTACCCTGGATAGACGCCTGACCTGGAGAGGACATGTCAAAGCTAAGAGAGCAGAACTTGATGCCCGGTTCAAAAGCTTATACTGGTTGCTAGGGCCACAATCAAGACTTCAACTGAATAATAAGCTGCTGGTGTATAACACTATCTTAAAACCAGTATGGACGTATGGTATTCAAATATGGAGCACTGCCAGCAAATCAAACCTAGCCATCATCCAACGTGCCCAAAACAAAATTTTGAGAACCATAGCCAATGCCTCATGGTACACTACCAATGCCGAAATACACCAGTATCTAGAGGTCCCTACTGTGGATGAGGAGATCCAACATAGAGAATCTCACTACCTGGAGCGGTTGAGACATCACACCAACCCGCTTGCGCGTGGCTTGATCGAAGACTCTATTGTACAAACAAAAAGGCTAAAGAGACGGCATGTCCTGAAAAACCTTTAAATATTATAAGGGGATAAGGCTTGAGGAAGCCAGACCCCAACCGCCAGTGACATTATAACTCTCCAGCTTATAGTCAACAGACTGATCGCAGGAAGAACCTTTAAAAAAAAAAAAAAAAAAAAAAAAAAAAATCTGTTAGATTATCGAAAAATATTGGATACTTGTTTTTTGTTTTATCAAGTTAATCAAAATTTACGAAAATAAAACGTGTTCTAGATCACGAGTGGGGGTTTTTGACGTCACTTTGTGGGTAAAAACGTACTAACCTTGTGACGTCACACGACTTGACACGACTTTTCAAAGCTCTGTATCGTATTCATCTTTTGTTTACGTGAAAAAATAAAAAATATGTGTCCATTATTTTTTGAAAACTCTGACGGACTAATTCGATTTTTTTTTGGTGGAATACCCTATTATGATAATGCACTTGCGCCATTTAAGGTTGCAGTAGCAATATAACAAAAGACTACACACACATTCTCATGTGTACATTTATGTATCGACGTGTTATAGTTTGATTTCAAACATTTTGACCCTGTTTCACTCGCTTACCCAACCCGTTACAGAGTAGCTAACTATCGCTAACAAAAAACAGCGTCCCCTCGCAGACCCTTTAAGGAATCCATGGGATTAGGCGGCATAACATGGGGTTTAACCGGCGTATTTGTTTAAGTACACGATAAGACGTTCTACCTGAGAGGATTAAAGCCGGTTCTTTGTTTTTAGAGGGAACGAGATGGCGGGGTGACTTTTGTGTGAACAATTTTGGTGTTTGAAAGTTTTTTTTTTAATCTTTTTTGCAATTTGTTTGTCACTAGTTTTGTTATTTTTAGGGTACCGTACCTGGAAAGGAAAATACGGAACCCTTATTGAATCACTTTGTTGTCCATCCGTCTGTCTGTCAAGACCCTTTTTCTCAGGAACGCGCAAAGGTATCAAGCTGGAATTTATATAAAATACTCAAGTCTACTATCTCTTAAAGCTGTGAAAAAATCAAACTTCTAAGCCAACGCAATCTAAAGATACACCCGTTTGTGCCGCAAATTTTCGACACTCGCAAAGGAATCAAAACCTACAGGGTACCTACTTCCCGTGAACTCAGAATCTTGAAATTTAGTACGAAGCAACGTCTTATAGCCCAGATAAAGAATAAATTGCGAAAAATATAAGTTTTTAGTTACCTACATCATAAATAATAAAAATATTTTAACAGTGAACCCTCGGTGCGCGAGGCTGACTTGCCCGTTGTGCTTACGAAGGAACAAATGAAGTGTTTTGTATTACAAAAAGTTATATTAAATTAACTGTTTAAATAAAAAATAATTTATAACTTAATATAATATCACGCCTGTAATCCCCAAAGGGTCAGTCGAAGGTGTTCCCATTAGACACCAACATTCTGCCAGTTATTTTTAAATTCTATGTAATGCAAGCCTATTGCCATCAACCGAGCTAGGGTTGAAAGTGCGCATATAGGAATAATCTCCGGAACTTACAATTCCAAAAAATCTTTTACAAGCAAAAAGCTACATTATTTATGGGTACTATAGGCTACAAATTATATTGATAACATACTAGCCGATCTATCAAAATTTTAGCAGACGAAGTCGCCCGCGAAAGGTTTTGTTATAATTTAATTTCTTTCAAATACCTCCATTTTATCGGTAAAGAAACCAATATTAGAACTTTTATATACCTCTGCCACAAAACTCCACCCCAATTTACTCCCCAGCCAAGCTGTAGTTTCCAAGCCGCAGTCGATGTTTGAAAGTCAGCTGCAGCTTGAATTCGACGCAACAGTTGAGCTCAGTTCGAGCTGTGCGGCCATAAACGACACTACGTTTACAAGCTGAGAGCAAACACTTTGCTGTGGCCTTGTTGGGTTTGTAAGGTAACAGGTGATGTCAATAGGAATAAGTACTTTTGGAGCCACCTACCTAAAAACTTAAAAGAATATTAACCATGCTATTACTACATATTAAAAAACAAAGTCCTCTACCGCGTCTGTCTGTCTGTTCACGATAAACTCAAAAACAACTGCACCGATTTTCATGTTGTTTTCATAGAGTGATTTTCGAGGAAGGTTTTAGTAGGTATATAATTTGAGGCGGGCGAAGCCGCGGGCATCAGCTAATCTTCTATAAAACAAGATTTATTTTAAAGCATAGCGTTAGAGCTAAAGACATAATACACATAACATCACGCCTGTAACCCCTAAAGGTTAAGGCAGAGGTGTACCTAAACCATGTAATAGAGCTGGAGAAATGTAGGTGTACTAATAAAATTTTAAGTGGAAGATAGCTGAGGTTATAAAGAGTGTCTAAGATAACTTGGATTACCTTTATTTATTTCAGAAAAATAATTAATACTCTTAAAATTGCTACAAATTACGATTCAAAGTAATATTTATTAAACACAATATTTTTCTTTATTTTGATAAAACTACCTTAAATAAAATAATTGTTTGTACGAGTATATTATATTTGTTTGTGCTTGAATTGATTGATTTGGGTGAGACATGCAACCACAGAGATACCATCATGCTTTTAAGTATTAAAAAGAAACTACATTTAAGAAAAAACTGACTAATTTAAATAACTAATTTGACTTTGACTTCTGACTTTGCGTGACCTCAATCGACCTTTTTGCCCGACTCTAGTACAGTCGAACAAGCTAATAAGTATTCAGCCAGCTAACTTGCATTTACTTTTAAGATTATACAGATACATTTAGATACTGATGCCAAACGATATAGCGTTTGACATCACCGCTTATTGCGAAACGCTTTATAAAACAAAATTGCAATCAATATTTTCAGTGTACCTACTAGAATAAAATTATAAAAAACTCTACCTGTATACTTATTAGTTTGTTCGACTGTACAACTGACCTGAATTTTAGGTAACAGTAACGCGTTCCTCTAGTTTCAACTACGGTCCATATTTTTCCAGTATTACACCGGCGCGCGGCGAGTTGTAATCAAAAACTCGTTGGTCATCAGCGTTCAGCGCAGTCCGTGTTCATTTCGCATATCAACATGAAAAAGTAAACGAACCGGCTTTAAATAGTCCTTATTTTTCACTGGAAGCAAAAATATGGCGGCTGAAGAGAATAGCTGTGGAAATAACAAGTTTAATGCTGGTGTAATACTAAACTTGAATCGGAATAGGGACTTTTCCTGAAAAATATTAGATACGTGTTTTTTGTTTTAATAAAATAACAAAACTTGACGAAAATAAAAACATGTCAAACAGAGATCATGAGTTGGGGGTTGTGACGTCACTTTCTGGTAAAAATTGTACCAAACTGACGTCACACGACTTTTCGGAGCACTAAAAAGAAAAATATGTGTCAAATATTTTTTGGTAATCTATAAAATAATATGACTGACTAATTAGAGTGGCAGCTACAGTTTGTATAAAATTCGTCATAAACGCCCACTTTTTAATATAGAATGATACTATAGACAAATCTTGAACATAGATAAGACAGTGACATAATTATCTTTAGCATTGATTAAAGCAGAATGCAACTATGGGTTTGACAGGGATGAGTGGTGTGGGAGGCAATGTACTCTTAAAAAATCACGAAAATGTTATGTTATTTCAAAGAACTAATAGATAATAATACGATGTGTGAAAAAAATAATTAAACCGATAAAGAAATGGAGTAGCTACATGCTGTAGAAGTTTTTGGTGGGGGCACTTTCTGTCCTTCTTGCGCGAAACGGCCATTTGTACTACGTAACTATGGCGGTATGAAATGTGACGTCACATTTCTGTAGCGCTGTCTTTGTCTAGCACGTCATTTATAATCAGTCAAATTTTTAACAGTAGTCAAATAGCCAATTGTGACAATGTGACGTTTGCCTATTGTCATGATAACTACAGTTGACCCAAGTCCAAAAACGGACTATAGTCCGCACTATAAATATGTGTGTGACTTTTTATATTCAGTGGTAGAACAATAATATTATAGCTACAGCACATAATACATAATAGTATTTCTACAGGCTACAGCATCGCAGAAAATGATTGGAATTAACTTTGCAACGAAAATGAGCTTTTACCGAGCGAACATTAATCACTGTACTACGCTTGCAAGACGTGCGCACTGCGAGGGCAATATTACAAACGGCTAGGTCTGAATTTTTTCTTTGCCGTGACTTAGTAATACCTAAGGTTATACAGTATGTTATTTTGAACGAGGGACATATTGAAACCTGCTATCGCCCATGCTTACATGATACTAATAAAAATATGAACAAAAAAAAACACTGATAAATTACAGACTAAAATACTACAGACTAAATACTTTGGAAAAGTCTTGCAACCTTTGCGTTTATCATAAAAAATGTGCCCGGATCAATGACTTTTAGGCGTAATCGATTTTCCCTTTATATTTAAAAACTGGCCTAGGACAATAATACGTCTAATAAAGTGAGATCTGGAGAGCGTGCGGGTCCATGGCACAATTACTTCACAAATTAAGGTTATAATTTTTTTACATATTTGGGACGAGAATCGGATACTGAATACCCTCTTTCAATATGTCCCTCGTTTAACCTAACAATCTGTATTACAGAAACACGGGATGAATGGGATATCGACAAAATTAACACGTATTTAGGAAATATTTCATTGATTATCACTATTACTGTTGGGGTCTTCCAGACTACAACATATCGACTGTCTATCTGACCTCCACCACCCAGTTAGTATTGCGTAATACGATACCCAATGATTGTCAGACTTTTGGGGCCCTCAGCTGTCTGTCGATCTCCAAACCTACTCACTGCCTGTAACAACTGTCAGATATCTACAATTGACAGCCAGGACCAGGTCAGGCCAGGCCACCAGCCAGGTTTGTTTTTTTTATTTTACCTTACGGTTTAACTTGCTTTCCATGGTACTGAAGAAACTTGGTATTCAGTAATGGGTAGTCAGCCATCTTCAACCTTAAGATTGACTCGAACGGCAATTATTTTTAAGCCACGAGGTCCTTTAAACAAGACCCTCTGGTTCCTATAAAGAAATCCTATCCTATATCACATTGTCTCTATTCCTATATGTCTCTCTTCCTATCCTATGAATAAACTACCAGTAAAAAAGAGCATAGTCATATGGGAGCAGCGGTGGCCCAGTGGTGTCGGCCCCGACTTACGAAGAGTAGGTCATGGGTTTGAACCCAGGCATGCGCATTACTTTGTGTAATTTATTTCATAACCGCTGCTCTAAAAACGGTGAAGGAAAACATCGTGAGGAAACCGGCATGTGTGGGAAACCAAAAAATTCGAAGACATGTGACATCTGCCAACCTGCACTGGGCCCGCGTGCTGGATTATAGCCCATCCATCTCATAGAGCAGAGCCCCTGAGTCCCTGCAGTGGGAACAATATTAGGTTGATGATGATGAAAAAAAAATAGAACAGCTAAATCTGAAGTCCACCACATTGTACCTATTTCTATGCTGTGTTAATACTTAAACCGTAGGGACCAAACTTTGACATTTTGTGGTCTCCCAACATGAAGAGTACACTGTGAAGGGTTCAAACTAATCTAGGGCAAGCCACAAACATAGTCAGTATAGCCAGAGTTTATGTCAGTTTGTATGCCTACTAGTAACCCAATAGAGTAAGAGGAACACCCTTTCAACTAATTATACGCAATATCTTTGATTGGTTCAATATCAACCTCTGGAGTCATGTGTAGACTTTGTAACCGTGGAGTAAGATAGGTCAGAAGTTTATTATTCTTTACAACATTAGTTGACAAATGATCTGGGGGCACAGCAGTGCCCCCGCCAAGTCGAGCAATAGAGCGGCACGGCCGTACCATCCTTTTCTCGAACCAATTCAGGCCATTTTCGACCTCCTGTAACTTCGTTGTGGATAAAACTAGAAGACTGAATTTTTAGTAACCAATTTTACACTGACTGGACAGAGCCACTCAAATATGTCAGTGACACAAATCTGCGTGGTCGTCATATAACCTAACAAATGGCTGGACTTTAAAAGAGACAGTGACCTCATGAGTTTGTTTTGGCAGTTTCTTTCCAGAGAAGTCAGTTATCATACTAGTCACACTAATATTATAAAGGCGAAAGTTTGTGAGTGTGTGAGTGTCTATGTTTGTTTCTTGTTCACGCAAAAACTAATGAACGGATTTAGATAAAATTTCAAACCTGGATTAACACATAGGATAGTTTTTATCCCGATTTTATCTTCACGTGGGATAAATTTTCGAGTTGTAGCGGGTAAAGCCGCTGGGCTGCAGCTAGTACAACATAAACCCCATCTAGTTTTAAAACATAACATGATAATGATATTATGACATGTAAAAGGGTTGTGTAAAACCAACACACTAAAAACAAAACTAGTAAAAAAACCAAATCTTCAAAAATCAAACTTAGCTTTTCTATCGTAAAAAGTGGTGAAATCCATGTAATACCAAGAAAATTAATTTATTCAGTCTCTACTTAAAGGCTCTTCAGTCTTAAGTTATTACGTAATTAGCTAACCTAACAACATCTAATAGTGACCATATCAATATTAAAAATCTTTTATGTTTTGAATAAATAGATTGACTTGGCCATCGCATGAAAACACAATGAATCTCACAAGTAGGTAATACATATTATATTAAACTAGATTGTTTTGTGAGATTGTGGTGTACCTCTGCCTAACCCTTCGGGAAATACAGGTGTAATGTTGTGATAATGTGTGGAATTTCACCACATTATCGTGCACTTTGCCTTCTGAGTATATTTTCTGCTTTATGAATTCAAGTTCTAAGGTCATTCAAGTGTTCAATTTGTACATACAATTACAGTATTGCTATTAGTAGCCTTTCAACTACAATTCGTAATTAAAGAGAGTAGAGTACTCATGAAATATTAACGTTGATAGTTTGAACTTCATTCAAATTGATGAAGTAAATTTGTGACAGACATGTGACCTTATTGTCTAGGAGAAGGTGACATTCTGTCAGTGATCTAAAATGTATGAGATATGTAAAGAATTCGGGGCATTAAGTCCACGGCGGCCAAAGAGAGGCCTTATACACACATTTGGACTCCGTGACAGCAAAAAAATTCCTGTGGGATGCTTACCAAACAGACGCAGACGTTCCATTGACCTAAGGACTTTGATTGTCTGATTACCAACCCAGTCAATCAAATCTGTTAAGTATAATCTATACTAATATTATAAAGCTGAAGAGTTTGTTTGTTTGTTTGAACGCTAAGATCTCAGGATCTACTGGTTGGACTTAAAAAAATCTTTTTTTGTTGGATAGTCCATTTATCGAGGAAGGCTTTAGGTTATATAACATCACGCTACGACTAATAGGAGTGGAACATAAATGAAAATGTTGCAAAAACGGGAAACGATATTCCTTATTGAGAGCTTCCGTTGCGTGCGCTGCGAAAATGGTTTAAGTTATGCAAATATTGTGTATTAAAGAAATGTTCATCTTTAAAAGTTCTACAAAAAAATCCGCGACAGCATATATCTATCTACTAAGATTGACTCACTGTAACCATTTTTTACTATCGAACCCATATGGTATTAATCTATATCTAAATAAATGTGTTAGAAAGGAAATTTAATATAGAATATTTGTTCCTTTTACTCTATATAGTTTAAACAAATACCTTAGAAGATATCGCAATGTTAAAATGTACGCGCGACAAAATAATTACGCGGTCCGCCGGCCCTCGCGTCCCGATGTAGATATTTATGATAATTTAAATTCAAAATATTTATGGCACCATAATATTTACAAGGTGTTATTGTATATTGTTTTGTGAGCACTAGCGGCCCAGTGGTGGCGGCTCCGACTTGCGAACAGTTGGTCGTGGGTTCGAACCCAGGCAGGCGCATTACTTTGTGTAATTTATTTCATCACGTGCCACTGCTCTTAAAACGGTGAAGAAAAACATCGTGAGGAAACCGGCATATCTTAGAACCAAAAATTTGAAGATTGTGACATCTACCAATCCGCACTGGACCCGCGTGGTGGATTAGCCCATCCCACTCCTAGAGAGGAGGCCTGAGTCCCTGCAGTGGGAACAATATAGGCTGATGATGATGATCGTATATTTAGGTAACAGTAAGAGATAGGCACCTATAGTAATTCTCACTTTAATAATGTAATCTAAGGTTTTATCAAATACTATAGAGAGGAAAGATTAGTTTTTTGTTTGTTACGATTTAACTCAAACATTACTCAAAATTCTTTCCACATTAGAAAGCTAATTGAAAAATATTACTATGTTGGATAGTCGATCTATCGAGGAAAGTTGTAAGATACATATTATTGTGACGCAGACGAAGTTGCGTGGGTCAGCTAGTAAATAAATAAACCTAATACCATACTAACCATACTTGATATTAATGGTATATCTTTTTTACTCCCGACGCTCTTAACTTGCACGTCTTGCTACATAGTTCTCACATAATATACCATCTCAACATGAATGATGGAATGTACTAAGATTTTCTAACAATATTCTGAACATGGAATTTCTTGAGAGATCTACGCTAGGAAATGGGCAACTACAGTGCTTTCACAAGTTATTATGCCTTGTGAATGTGACAGTATCTTCGTTTTATGTATTGTTTTTCTGACATTCAAAAATGCTTGTAATGGTTCTATTCTATTTTTGTTATATGGCAATTAGAGCCGATGTCGACTATTCTGCCAATGTCGAAAGTGAAGCTTGTAATGGTTATTATTTGAAATAAATACTTTGAGTTTGAGTTTGAATGTAAACGTCACCCATGACAATGACAGTGACAGATGAAACGAATTTCAACGTCAAAAATTTGTATTTTAATCTTTTTCACTCTTTTACACACTTTTTCGCCATCATTACAAGATGCAGCCATGATGCAGCCAGTTGTTTTCTATTTAATAAAACACACACACTCACAACATAATCATTTTAATAAACACTCGCACATTATCAAAACAAATGAAAAACTGTTTTAATATCCGTTCCCTCGTACCGAAATATTACCAAACCACTAGTGTTGTACCTCGGGGTACTAATCATAGAGTTACTATCGATCTATGTGTTAAACAACAGTGTGGTTCCAACAATAGTTTAATTTCCGAACGTAAATCATCTTTGTATTGCCTTGATTGTGTGCCGAGAGATGGATTCTAAAATTATTAAATTGTGTTAAATAGAGCTGGTTTTAGTATTAATTAATTTAAAGAAAATAGCCCTCCTGTCCGCTATCGGTCACGGCGGCAATCTTAGCAGACATTAGTTATCCGGTGCTGGAGATGTTATAGTGCAAAAGTGTGTGCGGCACGGCCGCCGAGAAATCAGGCGCAGAAACAGAGGTGGTGGAACGTGAGAGGGAGAGAACCTCTCGTCCCAGCTGCCGCGGGAGACGCTCCGGGCGTCGGGGGCCACGTGATGGCTTCTGGCCACCGTAGACGCGGGCCTGTGGACTGTGAGTGATTGGCTAGCTCGCCGTCCGTCCGTCTTATGACGACAACAGGCCGTGTCGACGGCGAGTTCGTGTCGCCGCGTCCTTGACATACCTCGTCCTTGACATATAGAGCTAAGAAGGAACATGGGTGGTTTTTAGTCAGTAGAAGTCTGTCACTCCCTTTCGCTTTGTACAAAAGCGGGAGGGGTTATTTGATGATTTCCCACCCACGAAAAAAAAAGGACCAACGACTTAGCGTGCTTTCTGAGCCACGGTGGAAACTCTTTAAGTAATGATGGTCACCCATCCGCGGACCAACTTCGACAAGCACGACTTAACTTAAAGATCGACCCGACAGGCAGTTATTATTAAGCCACGAGCTCCTGCGAGGTCGGAAAGGTTACCAGGGCTAAATTAATAGTGCAATAAAACATACCACGATCCACTAATTAAGTATAATTTGTTAGTACATGACTATGTTTCTTGTTAAAGTCACCACTATTCTAAATTACACACTATTAACTACCACAGAAGTCAATTAAGGGTTACCTAATAGTAGGCACTTGTCTCGGCCAAGACGTTTATTACTCCGAAGACGCACCCGAGACGTTTAACTCTTCGATAAGATGAAGTAGGGATCTTTGGCTATAAAAACGGCTAATAAACTTCTTTTGACATTGAATTTTTATGTCTGAATCATCGAACTGGAGGAAAAGGGTCTGTTAAATTCAGTCATTTATTCATTCGTAGCATTGTTCCACCCTAGTCTGCACAAGTCTTAACCATGCCATTTTTTTGGCGCGTTGAAAATCATCAAATAACCCCTCCCGCTATTGGGCAGAGCAAAAGGGAGTGTCAGACTTCTACTGACTAAAACCACCCATGTTTCTTCTTATCCCTATATGTATGTCGAGGCTGCGGTAACTTCTGAACAACCCGCAGCCCCGACGGGACCCGCAGCCCCGACGTCCTCAACCATGCCTTACTGGTATTCCAACATACGCAAGCCACCTAGGCAATTAAAAAAAAAATGCTGCTGATCCATGGGTGACCACCCTAAGCATTTTATTTTTACCATAATATACCGATTTTCCTCCGTGCCTTTGGAAGCACGTTGCTATTTGTCCCGGCTGTAACTTGTAGACTTTTGACAGTTGTTACAAGTAGACAGTGACGTGATAGCCTGCTACCAGCCTTCTAGTTAGACTAAAGACCGAGTCTCGGCTTCGTCGGCCATCATACTGTTCAGGCATGTCATTGAGCAGTAGTTGGTATCCTCGCCGTCGTAATTGTAAAAACATAGTTTACCACATTTTGTTTTTTATTAGAAAATTGCAAGTAGTATTTTACTCTTAATCTATTAATTTTAACTTGAAAAAGAATATAAAACCCTTATTTAATAAAACCTAAGCAAAACTGATCCAATTTCGACTACCATAAATTATTTTAAAAAAATACTGCAACACATTAAATGCGTTCCCAGCTCCCGTCCTATTAAACAAGAATTAAAGGGAAAGTTAATGAAATTCTGAGTTAGGAGTAGCCGTAATCGACGCTATTAGGGTTTGTTACAATCTATTGTGTATGGACAATAAGTGAGCTGTTTAATTTATGGCAACCTTTTGTTATGGCGGGTGAAAAATAAGTTACCGTGTATAGGTAGATGTTTTGGCATTGAAGTGTAATTATTTTTGGAGGTAACAATTCTTTTGTTAGACGAGTCTTAAGTTTTTTAATGGTATTGCGTTGTGTTTTAAATAGCGATTGTAGGATTCTGTCTATTTTTATCAATTTTTTTTTGCGTACTCACTGTTTGCTATTGATGAGCTAAGTGGGATCAACACTTTTTTTCTTGTTTTTTGACTCGTTTTTAGAAGAATTTTTAGCCCTACAGGCATACCGTTATTCGGAGGGTTCAGTAGCTCTCCTACTATTGCGATGTTTTCCATCATCAAAGCATTGCATCATGCATTCTGTACATCAATATAAGTACCCCAACGCAATTTTTTTTACTGGGAAACGACATTCTTTTTTGGGGTAAAAAATCACATTTTACGGTAAAACTCAATGTAGCACTATTACAACATGGTGCAAGTGGATGCTTTGAATAGTAAACGAGTCATGAAGGTAATTTAAGTAAATTTATAGCCTGAAAAACTAGTATTTACAAAAACAGCTGTGCAAAATTTAAAACTTTGACCCCCAATATCTCCGTAACTAGTGGGTTCCCAGGTATGGTCTAGAACCAAAAAATGATCGCGCTGGTGGGGAGAACAAGTGCTCTTCATTTGCTTTAAGGGTACTTTTACACCCTTTATACAATACGCACATGAATTCGAAAAATCAAAGGTACCTACGTGTTTTGGATTCAAACTCGGGACCTACGATTTTGCAGTCCGACGGTCATACCATTAGGCATGCACTGCTGTTTGCAATGATAGCTTTCTGTTGACAAAGAGAGCTTTAAACGGAACACTTTAATCCAAAAATTGCGACCATGCCTAAGCAATAAGGCTGCTTAAATCTACCAAGAAAGAGTTCAACATTCTCTGAAGAACGTGTAATGAATACATTCATGCTTACACATAACAGGACCTCACATCAAAGCCCAGCGGTCCCTTTCCAGAATATTTTTTAATCAAAATACATAAGCATCATAAAAATAAATAAAGTATTTACCCAAGGAGAGGACGGCCCGGAATCTAGTTATATTTATGGAAGGTCACATAGGGTATGTAATAAAGAAGGGTTATCGAAAATCGATGGTATTTCATTTTATATAAATTGTTAATAAACAGTTTATTTATATTATGAGAAAAATACTGTATTTATGGAGCAATTGTTTATGAGTTATGTGTAAAAAAGGCTTTATTGATAGAATTTGGTTGTATCTTGGGTTGGAGATCTTGCTACACATTTTTAAGGTGCCAATCATTTAATTGGGCAAAAACTGGCTACTGACTCACCAAGCTAGGTAGCTGTGCGAATAGGGTATTTTATCAACAAAATCGATTTAGTCCGTCAGATAGATTTTCAAAAAATAATGGACACGTACCTATTCTTTTTTCACTTAAACAAAAGATGAAGACGATCCAGTGCTTCAAAAAGTCGCGTCAAGTCGTGTGACGTCACAAGGTTAGTACTTTTTTACCCACAAAGTGACGTCAAAAGCTCCCACTCATGATCTTTGACACGTTTTACTTTCGTCAATATTTATTTATTTGTTAAAATAAAAAAAACACGCAAGTATCCAATATTTTTCGATAATCTAACAAAAAAATCTAATGAGTCCATCTCATTAAATATTTTTGGTGAAATACCCTATTCGTCCCTTTTTCTATTGGCCTTGTTAGTTCTGTAATCTGTGGTTCTGCCTCCTGCTGATATGGAGGGAAGTTTAAATTATGTTTCCGCCTCTATCTTTCTATCTTTTCTGATTAATTTCGTTGTGGGATCTAAGGCAGTAAATAATAATTGTTTTTTCTGGGACTTCGTCTTGCTTCATTGTCTCGGTATTTTTCTGGCGGTCACTTATGTTGGTCACGGGTTTTCTGGCTTATCTAATTTTAGAATCGTCAATTTTGGTAGCTATTTTGATTGAAGACTGATTTCTAAAATCCAAGACTGATTCGACTGACCAGTCTTTGATCTTTGATCCCCCCTTCCCTCTTAAAACCACCATGAATTTCAACCATACTATAAAGCCACTCTTACAAAAGTTAAACCATCAATCCCAAACGCACTTAAAAACATTAAATTCTAAGTCGTAGACAGGAAATGTATCCCATCGTTTCTGGCAGGCAGGTGAGACAATGCGTAGAACAAACGGTGAGAGCAAACACAAGCTTGTTTGCACAAGGATTGTGACACGATGCTGTAGTCGGGGTGATATGGTTAAGACGGGCTAAGAGGCTCAGGAATTTTGTTGAAAAGGAATGGAGGAGACTTTTTGGAGTTTCGATTTGGGCTTGCTCCATGTCTAGAGTTTAACATGGATCTGTTCGTTTTTTATTCTGCAGAAAATGGCGTGTATAAATTGTGTATGATCGTAGATAGACCGTAAACAAGTAAAGATTGTGCGAAATGTATCTACGAGTACATACACTTTCTTTTCTGTGTTTCTGTTTCGGCTGATCTCCAAAAAGGGTAGAAAGATTTTGGCGAGACATTTCCTTTCTGCTACATTTAGTTTAGAGGAAGGAATTTGGGTTACATAGGATTAAACTAAGGAAAGGAACGAAACGAAGGAATTCCTTCAAATTGTTTACAAAATCAAATTGAAATAGGCAATAATATATTTTTAGCAACTTCACATGGACGAAAGTGGCATTGCGGGCAATAGCTAGTTTTCTGTACCTATGTTTAGCAAAACAATTTCATGAAATCACAAACCCCGTCAAAGTCACTCAAGGTTGAAAAACAGTTCTCGCAGCTGTAACAATAATATGTGTTTTTATGACATTCCAATATGGGATTGGACTGGGTCAAGTCAGTTAGATTATCGAAAAGTATTGGATACGTGTTTTTTGTTTTATCAAATAAATAAAAATTGACGAAGATAAGACGCGTCAAAGAAAAAGCGCGTGGGGGGTTGTGACGTCATTTGTTGGTAAAAAATGTACTACCATGTGACGTTTTCGAGGAATTCACGAGTTTTCGAAGCATTGTATCGTCTTAATTTTTTGTTTATGTGAAAAAAGAAAAAATACTTGTCCAATATTTTTTGAAAATCTATCTGACAATATTTTTTTTTTCCGATCCCCTATTTGAAAACCGTCATCTGTTTCAAGCTCGTGATTGAAACTCCATCCACGACATTCCATAATCCTACATACAATTCAAACTCAAAGTATTTGTTTCAACTAGAGCATTACAGGCACTTCTGAATGCTAGAAAAACAAAGAAAGCAAAGTTACAGCCACAGTCACAAGACATAATAACTTATGAAAGTACTGTAGTTGCCAAATACTAAAGCGTAGAACGCTATGAAGAAAAACGGGCAAGAAACTCCATGGACTCTTTTAAATCAAAATATCGTTACAAAATACGAACCACGCATCATCAAATAGCTTCGGATAAGCTCGGCTACATTCGGTAACCTCCAACCAATCACACCATTAGCTACCTTCGCCGATATCCTATCAGAACTGTCGAACATAATTATATGATTCTCTCTCATAATAATACCGGAGATAAGGCATAAAATGCACTACATAGATAACTCTGAGTGTTTATACGGTCAGTAATGTGTTATTTTTATCTGTATGCCTACCTCGGAGCTGGGTGTTGATGCTTATTTATCTAGAGAGAAAATTCCTTATGTCATTGGTTCAGTGAGTCATTGAACATCAATCATCGAATTTTGTTTAGCTATTCGGTGTACTATTAGCTACACCTCTGTTAAACCCTTCGGGGATTATAGGTGTGATATTATGTTACATTATGTGTTATTTTTCTTTTCTATATTTCAAGTATCAGCTGCTAATCTCATATCTGTACAATTTGAACTGCGTTGATGCAGTTAGATCTTTGTAAAACAATTTGCGCGTTGTGGTGTGCATTCGTTGTTCCTTGATTCGGAGTCTCGTGCATTCGTTATTGCGGTGTGCGTCGCTGCGTGCTTTCGTGCTCGCATTGTTCGTTGTTGCGGGCATTCGGCGGCGTGTGGTTCGGTGTGGTGGCTATCGGAATGTCGTATTGAACTCGTAGTTTCGTAGTTATGTTTTCTAATCTAACTAAGATTGCCTCAATCCCAAACCCCATCCCAATATTAGGGAAAAATAAAGTCAATGATATATTAAAACTATAGATACGTTGTCCGCCCTCAAAAATGACAACACGAAATGAAGCCAATTGGCCACATCGCGCTTGGTTACGCACCAACCGCGCGATGCTACGTTTGTTCTTAATTTAAACCGTGTGTGTAAACCTGCGCAAAACATAAAGAAAACAGGCATCGACAGGCATCCCGCTGTACGGTGTCATATTTTCTTTCCCTTTCTTTACGCGTAAAAGTAGTTATATAATATTTTTGCCGTTTTGAAGCGCCGCCATGTTAGTTTATGACGTGTCTATCTATAATACGTCATTGTCTATAATCATGTAGACGTCTGTCATCTGCCTAGCCTTCTCCCAACTACGTTGGGGCCGGCTTCCAGTGTGACCGGACGCACCTGAGTACCAGCACATGGGATGACTGCCTCTCTGGCCTTCTCATTAGGCTGGTACTAGGTTTTACGAGGTACAATTTATGATAAGTAAAATTTTGGATCACTGGCTACCTATAACTACCGATAAAGATCTAAAAAATTAAGACAGCTGGGACCACCGACTTGTGTGTGTGTATCCCAACGTGCTTTCAAAGGCACTAATTTATTTCATGTACAGTCGAACAAGCTAATAAGTATACATCCAGCTTACTTGCATTTACTTTTATTATCAGTCGCTTAATGCGAAACGCTTTATAAAACAAAATTTCAATCAATATTTTCAGTGTACTAAAATTGAGAACATTTCATATTTTTAACTTGTGAGTATTATTAAGTAATATAAAAGCAAATCCAAAACTAGGACACCCATATTTTTTTGTTTTTCGAAATTATGTACTTTTCATTCATAATGTTAAGTTTCAAATTCGGCGTGTTCTAAAAATACGTAAGCGCCAAAAGACGTCATTCTTACGGTGGAATGGCGATATAACCTTTGCTTTACTGTGACACGACAAAAAAAATTGAGAAGTGTCACACTTGTCTTGTCGTTGTCACCACTTTGGCAGCTTGTCATACTCGTTGGCGCAGGCTGGTACAAAACAATATTTTGGTTCCTTATCTTTGGTTATCAATCAAAAGTTGATAATACTAACAGTAAGCGTGTCGAGTTTGAAAAATAAATTGTTAAATTTTATGAAAAATGTAAACTTCAGTGACATTCAACATTGATAAATTGACGTCTTGTTTGACAATTTTGACATTATCGTTTTCATAAAAAATATTGAATGCTTAGGCAAAGATAACTACATCATTCTGCCGTATATGTATATGACGTCATCACATGTTTTTTGGTTTTCATTTTTTTTCTCAAAAATAAAGAAATCAAAAAATAAATAAAATACATAAAATACTCAGGATACGAAAATAAAGAAATGGTATTTTTATTTTAAGGTGGTGTCAGTTTTGAAATGTTGTGAATTCTAAAGATCTCTACTTATTAGCTTGTTCGACTGTACAGCATGATGTAATCAAAGTCCTCTAAGAATAACTTTTGATGACGAACGTCATCAACATTTCCTTAAGAGAAGAACTGTAAAAGCACATAATTATAAACGAGAACCATTCCTTTATGCCTATCATAAACAGATACATTACTTACCATAACACACATTAGAAAGCTGTCATATTAAGATAACGTACGTTTAAACATGGCACTTTGAGTAACAGTAAGATTTTGTTGAGAGCAGCAATCCCGACTTACATACTTTAGATGCAGGTGACACTTGTTTTTTTTTAATTTTTTGAAATGGGCAGTGTGCAAGTCTGCCCTAGGCTTTATGTTTTGAAGCCTTTTTTTTATACCTTTTGTCTATTTTTTGATACTTATTGTTTATGTATTTCTGATTGACTTATTCAGACTTATTACACTTTTGTTTTCACTACCAAGAACCAGCGATTTTTATTTCGGTAGTTAATAGGCAGAGATGTGGACGACAATGAACCGAGCTTACCCAGTTGAATCCTATTTACTCGCGACTTAAATATATTGGGGTTAAATGAACGCGGGAAAACCGACGCCGTCCACTGCTGGACATAGGCCTCCTCTAAAAGTCGCAACATTGACCGGTCCCGTGTGTCTCGCATCCAGCGAATCCCCACAATCTTCACCAGGTATTCTTTGGCTGTGCACACGCACAAATCACATCACATCATCTTCATCAACATATAATATATCTCGTCATCTCTTTCACCCACTGTCAGTCTCTCTCTTTCTAAATCCCGAAGTGACATGTTAACCGCCTGACTTACATGAAAATATTCCACCTATTCCCCTAATCTCTCATATTCAACGTTTCTTAAAAAAGTTGGAGTTCATAGAGTAATATTTTAAGTCGTCCCGCTCGAATACTTTAAGATTTAAGGGGAATCTTAACATGGTTTTAGTACTTCTACAGTAGTTCACTGAGCGATAAAGAATGTGGCCATTGAAACTGCGGTAATGATGTCTACTGAGTAAGTTAGATTTGTATGGGTAGAGAAAAATTAGTCAACTTTACGAAAAATATGAAAAAAGACACATAATAATCAATTGCATCTACTGACCGTACGAATCCTTTTTTTTTGTGGGTGGCTGGGTTATCATCTAACAACCCTCTCATTTCGGAGCGCAAGGTAGTGTCAAACTTATGCTGACTGAAACCAACACATGTTCCTCCATAACCCGTGGTGTTCCGGGGCCACGGTTATCTCATCCAAACAGTCCCACAGCCATAGGCACACATCGGCCCTGCAGATTCCTTCTATTTTGCTGACACCTCTTTCCCGTAAGTATCCTGGATTTGATTATTAAAATGTAAGGATTTGTGATATTGGGTTGAGTTACTTAGATTTTCTGGTATATCACATTCGAATACAAGGCTAAAACTGGCAATAAGCTTAGGCGAGATTTATATCATCACTTCAAGGACACCGATGTTTTCGTCTCCTGAGCATAACTCCTTGTTTAAAACCTCAACTGTCACCGTCATCTCGCTGACCTCCCGGCCCCACACTAACCATCTAATGACCGCACCTCAGCTTTGTGGCGCGAGGGCTCTGTGCCAGTTCTCGTATAACTAGCCGCACGATGACAGCTTCAGGTGGAACGAGGGTACGAAGGAGATCGCGAATTTTAGATAAAAGAAAAAGCTTTTTAAATTGTTGGCTGATTTTAAAATTAATAGGCTACGCGATTTATTAATTACTAGCTAATGCCCGCAGCTTTACCCGCGTGGATGTCGGTTATCGTGATTAAAAGTAACCTTTGCACCCCCCCCCCCCCCTTTAACCCTTTGTTCGAATTAAACAGTAGCCTATGTCATTTCTCAGGCTCTAGACTATCTGTGTACCAAACATTTAAATCGGTTCTGTAGTAATGGCGTGGAAGTGCTACTGACAGATAGACAGAGTCACTTCCGCATTTATAAAATTAGTAAGGATGAATAACCGGTGCATTATTTTTGAATAATCTATTAACCATTCTGTGCCCCCAAACCCAAATGAGATCACCAGCCGCCATTGCAAGATCTACCATCATCATCTGACCAGCCTTTTCCTGACTATATTGGGGTCAGCTTCTAGCCTAATCGGATGCAGCTGAATACCGTGAAGTTTTAACGTGAAGCGACTGTCTTTCTGGCTTCCACAGCTTTAAGGCTGCTTTTCCACCAGAGATGTGCTTTGCAGTTATGCTGCGAGAATGTAATAGCTAAGCTGTCAAACTAAGTGACTGTTTCCACCGATACTAAGCTATGTAGCGGGGCGAGTAAGATGTGCTATGAAGATGCGCCGCCGCAAAGTAGATACGTGAGGAAAATGCGCAGCTCGAGCTATGCCATGTATCGATAGTAGGGAAGCGGCATTCATAGCACGCATCCATAGCACGCATCTTCCATATAGAAAAAAAAAACTAATTAGTCCGCCAGATAGATTTCCAAAAAATATTGAACAGACGAACAAGACGATACCGTGCTTCGAAAACTCGTGAACTCCTCGAAAATGTCACACGTCAGTACATTTTTTACCTACAAATGACGTCACAACCCGCCACTCATAACCTTTGACGCGTTTTATCTTCGTCAATTTTTATTAATTTGATAAAACAAAAAACACGTATCCAATTTTTTTCGATAATCTAACTGACGGACTAATTAGAATCATATTTTTTGACGCTTTCCGATCCCCTATTGCCAAACTTAAGTGGCAGTGGGCAGGGCGATGGACCGGTGAAGGTTACGGGGACCACCTGGATGCGAGACGCACGGGATCCATCAATGTGGCGATACCTGGGAGAGGTCTATGTCCAGCAGTGAACGTCTTTTGGATGCTGATGATGATGAATAATAAACATCAATGCGGAGCAGCGGTGGCCCAGTGGTGGTGGCCCCGACTTACGAACAGTAGGTCGCGGGTTCGAACCCAGGCAGGCACATTACTTTGTGTAATTTATTTCATCACCGCTGCTCTCAAAACGGTGAAGGAAAACATCGTGAGGAAACCGGCATGGTTTAGAACCAAACGTTCGAAGACATGTGACATCTACCAATCCGCACTGGGCCTGCGTGGTAAATTATAGCCCATTCCCTCACAAAGAGAGAGGAGGCCTGTGTCCCAGCTGTGAGAATATTAATAGGCTGTTGATGATGAACGCGTCGCAAAAGCTTTTAAAACGAAACCAATTTGTAGTCCATTTAATCTAACAATCAAAATAACAGCCAAACAGTGATTATCAAGGTAGTTTAACAAACACAACCCCCACTAATCACCACTCACGGACCATCGACACGACAGAGACATCCATGACGTCACACTCATTAAACTTTCAGTGCCGGCTAATGAAACCTGAGACTGTTCATCTAATATTAACGAACCCTCCCCGGCTTATCATTTATACATCTGTCGCTATTTCAACCGTACTCTTGTATATTTTAAAAGGGGTTCTGATTAGTTTGGGGTGAATAAGGGTCAAAGGATGACATTTAAAAATAATAGCACTTATTTCGTATTTTTGTAACACAGTCTCTTTGGTCTAGTGGTTGCAAGAGCGACTTCTGAGCGGGTCGAGCAAAAAGTTATTGGATTCCATTATAAGGTTCCGTACCCAAAAAGTAAAAACGGGACCCTATTACTAAGACTTCGCTGTCTGTCCGTTCGTCTGTCTGTCACCAGGTCAGGTCTGTCTCAAGAACCGCAAAAGCTAGAAAGTTGAAATTTTTACAAATTGCGTATTTTTGTTGCCGCTATAACAACAAATACTAAAACAAAATAAAATGAGATAATGGTACGAAACCCTTCGTGCTCGAGCCTGACTCGCACTTGGCCGGTTTTTTAATTTATTGTATTTTTTACTTTGGGCATTTGTTACTGCAACTCTCGGCTCTATAACAAACTCACTTGTGGCTCGGCGAGTTCAGTGGCCACCCTCAAATGCCATATAAAAGTTTCTCCACTTGCATCAAAATGTACTATTGTTATATTCAGCTCCCCCGCAAAGGACATACCCAGTCCACACAAATTATTTTCGTCCCTTGTGACTTCTAACATTGAATACCTAATCGGAAAAAGCTAAGGACTATTTAGCTACTTCGAAAATCCGGTCCGTCCTTTGTTTTTTTGAGCACATCTGCTCTTAGCAGTAATACTTACATTTAATCCTCACTTGAACGCCCGATTACCTGGAAAAAAGTAACGTCAAGATTAAAAGCTAGTCTATTAAGTAAAGAGGACATTGGTCCAATTGGTCTTGGGAATGCAAATTAAAAAATGGAACTTAGCTTTATTTTTACACAGATTTAGAATTTATTTATTGTATTTATGGGACAGAGTAATAAATATAATCACGCCTGTTATCTCCGAAGGGTTAGGCAAAGAAGTACCTATTAGTATACACAAATTTAGCTGGTTTTGTAACTTATTTAAAATATTCAATAGTTTAAAAGATCACTAGTTAACTTATATATAATATTCAATAGTTTAAAAGATCACCAGTCAACTTATATAAAATATACTTATATAAATATATGTGCAAAAAAATTGAATTTCCGCCACAGTGACGGGAATGTAAGCCTATTCAAAAGTTACCTTTCAGTCTAGTGACCAAAGCCTTTTATTTGAACTGCCAACACCCGGTGTGTGCTTTAAATCCTCTTTTTGCAATAGAATCAGTTTTAAAATAAAATGCGCTCCCGTAGCTGATTCTGGTCCTATTTAATTTATTTGATGTTTTTTAGCACTCTGTGGTGACACGAATAATGAGATTTGGTGAAAAATAAACGTTTGGCAATTGCGAGTCTAACGCCGTACTCAGAGATATTTAATAATAACCGTCGTAATAGCCGTCACTTAGTAAAAATTGTACATACAAAACCTGCACTAAAGTGTCAAAATCTTTACTAAGTGATGGCTTGAGTAATCATACGTCTCTGAGTGCGGCAGTTAGTGTGGCGTTACCTGGGGCCTTATCAGAATACTGAGATAGTGGCATTTTGGCCTCGTACGGGACTTATTTTAATTCTGTATTATTTTTTAAGTTTTCTATTGTTTTCGTTCTTATGTTAATTTTTTATTATTCATTTCTTGTCCTGTGTGAGACCAATAAATACTTTTTCTTTCTTTCTTTATCTAACTGACAAATAACATTGTTTTTAATTTGTCTCTCTTTCTTGCTTTCTCATGACTCAGTCATGATCTCATGAGGTCGTTGCCATCTCGACCAGCACTCTCCATGCTTAAAATGTTCAGCTATATGGACAGATGCCTGGAAGTTCCCTCAGCAGACTTCCCACCACATCTGTCCGTTGGATTGGTGTTTATTTACCTGGTTTGATTATGTTTTATAAACATATTTGTTTTGGCAAAGAAAAGTATGCGAAATCTCTTTCAAAACCTGTTCTTTGTGTACCTGTACTTGAATTGACCTCTCCAAAGCCACAACCAACGCCATTAATTTGTTTAAGCTACTTCATTTAATACAAAATAACGATGGGAATCATCGCACCAGGAAGTAAAATGGAAACGCATTAACAGGATCACTGAAATGAATCTGTAGCGACAGCGACATCTATCGCAACAAATGCGAACTAATGGCAATTCCTACATCGCACTATCAAAGTTATCCGCGACATTTTATAGAAAATCCCGACTTACATATGTATTATGTCGGGCAGTTAGCCCACCAGACACAACACCCTCGTACACCCATAAAAAAATGTATAAATACTTTGCTACAGTACAATTTACAATTGCTACAGTTTTGTTCTTTTTGTATTGGTTAATTCATTATACTCTGTACAATAATTCTTATTTCTTTTAAGAACATAAAAAGTGCATCTTTTTTTAATTACTCACTTTTAATCACTACAAAAATCCGTCCGCAAATGCAGCTTCACAATAACAATTTACTTATATACTTTCAGAATTAAAGTAAAAACATTCTGTTGTTTCGTTTTGAGTTTTTCACTGTTCGCTTTATAATGAAGAAATAAAACATTCATCAGAGTAAAACGGCTTCGGCTTGAAATAACTAAAGTTCGATGAGAGTCGAGCTTTTACTTAATTACTACAATCTCTTTGAGTACCGTCTTTTGTTCGGCGTAAATACGATTGTTCAATATACGTATATATTATTTGGGTGCTGTTGATTGTAAGGTAATAAATACTGAACAAGTGCGAGTCGTAGTGTACTCACACATTACGCGCAAAAAATTACGTTTGTTGTATGAGAGCCCCCCATAAATAATAATTTTATTTTGTATTTATTATTTGTTGTTAAAGTGGCAACAGAAATATGTAATTTGTGAAAATTTCACTGTCTAACTATCGCGGTTCTTGAGATACAGCCTGGTGACAGACAGACGGACGGAGGACGGGCAGACAGATGGACAGCGAAGTCTTAGTAAATAGGGTCACATTTTTGCCGTTTAGGTACGGAATTTTAAAAAGCCAGTGATGAAGAGGCGCCACTGTTAGGGTTCAATTCCCACTTTGGGTAAAATGTGGTTTGGAAAGGAAGCCTGTTTCCTTACTAATTCTTTAGTTGACAATCTCGTTGGTCCAGTGGCCGCAAACGCGACAGCTGAGCAAAAGATCATGGGTTCTATTCCCTAGTAATAGGGGCAAGCCTATTGCTATCGACCGGGCACAACTAGAACTGTCTATTGATCAATATTGATACTACTAAAGAAATCAAAAACATAGCCCTTTCCTTGCAGTCGGTTAAAAAATAGATACCATCACAAAAACCTTTATGACACAACAAATATATTCTAAAAATATGATTCTAATTACAGACTAATTAAAATCATATTTTTTTTTAAGTTGATTATCGAAAAATATTGGAAACGCATATTTTGTTATATCAAATTAACAAAAATTGACGCAGATAAAACGTGTCAAAGAGTGAGTGAGTGGGGGTTTGTTACGTCACTGACCTGTGAAAAATGCCAAACTAATGTCTTAGAATATGACGTCACACGAGTTATCATTTTTTGCGCTCTGTGTATGTCCATACCACGATTACCGATTACTAATTTAATTAGCCTTTTGTATCAATTTGGTGGCCAGATTAGAATCCCCTCTGCGTATAAACCACAGCGGTCAGTGTTACCCGCAAACCGCGATAACCGCACTGGAACATTGTATGGTGTTGTGGGAATATGAAGCATGACGGTCTAGGTCACTGCTGTGACAGGAACAGTCTCAAGGTTTCTCGTATTTGTATGTATTAAAATATCTATTAGTTTATTTTATTCTATCTTTAAATTTATGTATTAGTATGCACCAATTTATGTTATTTATTTATGGAAGTTGGGTAGGCCTTTGGTGTGGGACGCAATTTGCGTCGATACCCTTGCGCCATCCCATCTTCCTAGCACGGTGAGTTGTGCTGGGGCGGCTGCTGCAGGTGCTGAAAACCTCAAACGGCGCAAATACAACAATTTAATTGGCAGTTATGTGTTTGAGCCGTTTGGGGTTGAAACACTGGGGCCGTGGGGTCCGAGTGCTCACCTAATATTTAAGGAAATTGCCAAGCGGTTGGTCGACTCTTCATGTGACCAGAGGGCTGGCCTATTCTTTGGCCAAAGAATCAGCATTGCCATCCAACTGTTGACAGCAATGTGGACGAATTTTTTGACGCCCTGTAATTCTTCTCTTTTTGATATTTGTATATAATTTATGTATTATGTTTACAAAATAGTATTATTTTTATTATTTTGTACTCTACCACAGAGGTGTCTTTTTTGACCCAAAGGTGGACCACTCTTGTACATGAAGTTTAAATAAATAAACAGTCACGAGCATTACACTGTGTAGAGTAATCACTTAATATTTAGTTTAATTATTTAATTTTTAGTATATTGAGGTGACTCACGAATAGTAAGTCGTGGATACGATGTGTAATTTATTTCATCACCGCTGCTCTCAAAACGGTGAAGGAAATTATCGTGAGAAAACGCCGCATGTTTTAGAACCAAAAATTCTATACGGACCTTGTAGAAACAAGAACAAATTTCCGTGCGTTCAAGCATTTTTGTCATACCTTTTATTGGAATCAAATATAACAGCTCACAACTTAATAATAATGACAACAATATCCGTGGTGCTAGGCAACTGGGCTTATCCCAGTTGTATACGTCCCTGTGTGCCTATTGCCCTTGTTCTGTTCTGTCTCCCGCTGATATGGAGGGAAGTGGACATTTTTTTTTTCCTACTCCTCCGCTATTCTTTTCTGATTAATTTCGTTGCGGGATCCAAGACAGTTAAATCATTTCTCTGGGACTTCGTCGTGCTTCATTGTCTCGGCGCTTTTCTTGTGGTCGCCACTGTTGATTCTGGCTTACAGGAGTTACAGTGGTTTGGGAATAGTGAGGCATGCTTGTCACATTGGCAAAAAAAAAATGTGTTTTGGCGGATGGAAAATCATCAAATAGCCTCTCCTGCTCTTGGGCAGAGCGAAAGGGAGTATCAGACTTCTACTGACTAAAAACCACCCACGTTCCTTCTTAGCCCTATATTTCGAAGCCGCGGTAACTTGTGAGCAACCCGCAGCCCAGGTCGGTATACCCTTCAATTGTATTGAATATTTTATTTATTTAGAGGAATGTGTCAATGTGTCCGGTCCTCCACTAGGCCTACTATATCTATACTAATATTGTGTATAGATAGGCCAAATAAATAATATGTAAAATTGAAGTGTAGTTGTTAATTTTAAAATTAACTTGTTTTAAATATTATCTGATCTCGATCTCAGTCTACCATGCTTGATGTCCAGACTTGAACCGCAAAATTCAATTCCAACATCAACATAAAAAAGCACTCAATTTTAAAATGACCCAAATAAATTCATAGTAAAAATTTAAACGACGGCGGTACATCCTAAATTATTATCGAGGGGTCCACGCGGCCCCCACAAACAAGGTCTAATTATTTGCCATCCCAAACGTGGGTTATTTCGGCCAGAAAGGGGCATTTGATGGTACGCGTAATAGCGGTCCACCGTCCGAATAGAGATCTCTTTGACCCCAAACGAAGTTCGAATTACAAATTAAAGTGACCTCTGTCACACCGTAGCGAAGTTCTAGCGAAGTTTTGTCACAGTTCGTTTATAATTGCTTGGTTTATTTAATGTGTCTTGGCCAGTTTCTGACCCTCGTTCACGGTGTAATTAAGTTTCGTTGGGCACTGGGAATAAGAACGTCCTTGAATATTTTATTACTAAACTATGCATGAATTAATGAGTTATGTTGTAGGAAATTGTGTCAAGTTCTATAATGCTTGCGGAAATATCTTTTGGGCGCCTTTTATTTTTGGGTGTTAGGAAATCATCGAATAACCCCTCCCACTCTTGGGCAGAGCGAAAGGGAGTGTCACTGACTAAAACTACACTGAATAAAAACCATCCATTTTCCTTCTTAGCCCTTTATGTCGAGGCCGCGGTATCTCTTACAACATCCCGCAGCCCCGGCAGGCGTCGGCCCTTGCCCATTCCATGTTGCTGACATCTCTTTGAGATGACTCTCGACACGGCCTGTCGCTGTGATAAGACAGACAGACGGTGAGCTAGTCCATTACTCACCATCCACAGGCTCGCGTCTACGGTGGACGGAAGCCGTCACGTGCCCCCCGACGCCCGGAGCGTCTCCCGCGGCTGCTGAGACGAGAGGTTCTCTCCCTCTCACGTTCCGCCACTTCCTTCGCTAGCATCACTTTCGAAGGAGATCTTTTGGACGCCTAAAAGTGACTTTAGCAAGCGTAAAATTAAATCCAATTTCTGCCTGCCTTCGATGTTTGAACGCAATTTACACTTTTAAGCAGTAATGATGAAAATTATGTGCTGATCGCTCTTACTTGACTTTACATGCCACTGAGATATCTCTCAGGCATGCTGGTAACTTACAGTGCTAGGCTAGCCTAGAGGTGTGACCCTCGAACTGACAACTTATAGGTCTCGAATTCAAACCCAAAACATTCCCATCTCATTCTCAGAGTCAAAAAAATATGATTCTAATTAGTCCGTCAATTAGATTATCGAAAAAAATTGGATACATGTTTTTTGTTTTATCAAAAATTAATAAAAAATGACAAAAATAAAACGTGTCAAAGATCATGAGTGGGGGCTTTTGACTTCAATTTGTGCGTAAAAAAGTACTAACCTTGTGACGTCACACGACTTGACGCGACTTTTCGAAGCACTGTATCGTCTTCATCTTTTGTTTAAATGAAAAAAGAAAAAATACGTGTCCATTATTTTTTGAAAATTTATCTAACGGGCTAATTAGATTTTTTAAGTAAAATACCCTATTACCACTTGCTTCGGTAAAGTAAAACATCGTCAGTATTTTGCATAAAAACTGTCTATTGTCCAAGTCATAAATGCTTTAGTTGTGGTACAAATAAAAACTCCCCATCAGGGATACGACCCCATTCAATAATACAAACTAATAATTAGAAATAAATCACAGTAATAAATCAAAAACAACCAAACACGACCACTTGACTGAAACACGACCGTGTTTGCATACGATTTAGTTTTCAATAGAAATGCTAACGATGGATGCAATCAAATATGAATGCGACTGCAGCAGGTCCCAATTAGGACACTTTACGAAGCAATAATTTATAAATCCCCAGAAATCGAGCTGGCCTTAAAATATCCACTGACAGGGGTAACTAAGTGAGTTAACGAGGGACCAATTCTTGGAAACAATATTTACTAGGAAATCTTGTTATGTAATGGAGGAACTACCTGGAAAGTTAATGGTTAATGCAGTTTTCCCTGTAATCTGTACATGCTGTTAACTATTAGGAGGCTATAATTATTTAACAGGTGAAGCCTTGTGATAGCAAGCAGAACTGCAAGGCACGATTTTCAAGTCGGATTCTACTAACAAAACTCTAGATAGCAACCCGAAAGAGTAAAAGAAAAAATAAAAGGAACCGGCCAAGTGCATGTTGGACCACGCACAATGTAGGGTTCCGTAGTTGCCCATCAAGATATCTGAACTTACTAAATTGATTAACCACCCTGCCTACACAACGCCCAAACACAACCCGTATGAGTGGTTTAGGTTGTCACACTTCTCAACACTCACAAACGAATCCCTTCATCGAAAAACCGTTTGAGCAAACTCGCAATATTTTTTAAAGACCTATCCAACAACATCCCACACAATGGACTTTGCGAGTAAAAAAAAAACATCCCCACTTTAAATTGTACTGGGGATTGCAGTTTGTCGGCGTTACTCATTTGTATATTGATGCCAAATTACAGCTTTCTATCACTAAGAGTCTTTCAGATGTGCGGTCGGACGGACGGACGGACAGACAGACGGACATGGCGAAACTATAGGTAAGGGTTTTTATTCGTGGTGACGTTCAAAGTATGTATTACGTGCGTCAACCCTTGCGGGCCTCTGCAATGTTGCTGACATCTCTTTGCTCCCGATTAATGGCAAAAAAATCGCCGAGCTTCATTGTCTCGGCGCTTCTCTGGTAGTCGCTGCTGTTGAATCTGGCTTTCAAGAGTTACAGTTCAGCAATAGTGTGGCGGGCTTGTCCTCTATTATATCAAACTCGTGAGTGTACTCTCTTGTATGTCTCTTCTAACCCTTAACAGATAAAGATTACAAGATTAGCAATGTTCATGAAAATCAAACATTATCAAAACCTAAAACTTCACTTTATTTCAACACGGATTTAACAAAACCGTTTGCCACTGTTCCGCAGTTAATCTCAAACAAGAGATCGCCCGAAGCTCTTCACAAACTTTATACATCCCGAACTAAACTCTTCGAAAGAGTAAACCATAAAAAAGACAATTACGCTTCAGTCCTACACGACCCCAAAAGACCCTCAGAGATAAATTGAACGACGATTAAAATTAATTTTGCGTGAATTCAATTTTTTCGCCCCCAAAAGAAAAGTCAATTAAACTACATGTTTAATTTAATTTAACAAACATTTAGGCCCCAATTAGTGGTTTGGGGTCAATTAGGGCCCCTTTTGTTTAAATAATTTGAGGAATAATAGAGTGATTGTTCTATTATGTTTTAGACAGTGACCTTAATGGTCGTGTCAAGTTTTTTTGATAAGGGACTGGTTTTACGTTTTGAGAATGATAATGTGGGTTTGTGACACTTATGGTTTGAAGCGATATTTTAATGTGCCATTTCGGTTTTGAGGATAAGTGCGGTGGCAGGGAGCGCCGCTCGTAAGGGTAAAGTGGAGTTGTTCTCTGCGAAAATCTTCTAAATGAGAATTCAGAGCTTGTGTATTTTGATTTGGTCCTGTATTTATTATGCTAACATAAAATGAAACCGTGAAACTATAAATCGTGAAACTGCTTATCAAATAAAAACCCGTCATGTTTCAATACTTTATATTTCAATTAGTTTATACCCCGTAGCTTTGATCGTGTGAAGTTCAGTAATTGACCCACGGGATCGCACTATTGGGATAAAAGTATCCTTTGTGTTCATCTAGATTATAGATTAACTGTAAGCCAATAATTCAAATACGGTCAGTGTTTTGCGTGAAAAAGTAATAAATAAATATCCACACATCCTCCCAAACATTCCCATTTATGATTTTAGTAGAATGGGTCCAGCTTGCTTCTAAATTGCCATACGCATAACTGTCAGTTGGATAAAAACAAAAAAAACACACACACACGAATATAAAACCTCCTCCTTTTTGGAAGTCGGTTAGTAAAGAAAGCTGTCCAAACAATCAATAATGTAACATGCAACTTAAGAGAACTCCCCACCATTACTAATAACAGCAATTAAGCAGAAATTACTTCGTGTTCCATTTTTCCCCGTCGTCCCCTGAATCAATTCAACCCATTCTTCTCCTTACCCCTCCCCTTCAGCCAGCAGCTCCTGATAATGGCGCTGGATGGTCGGCACGTACACACGTAATGTTACACAGATCTAATAGACACAAGATTATTTAATGAAAATTATTATTTAAGGGCAGAAGGAGGCTGCGGGATTTTACTACCGCGGCCTCGAAATAAAGGGCTAAGAAGGAACATGGGTGGTTTTTAGTCAGTAGAAGTCTGACTCTCCCTTTCGCTCTGCCCATGAGCGGGACGGGTTATTTGATGATTTCCTACCACCCAAAAACAAAAGGTTGTTTTAGGAAACTGGTAGGGGGAAGTAATGACAGCCGCATGACTTAATTTTTAAGGTTAAGCCGCGCTTGCTAAGGTTGATGGGTCACCAATTCCCCATCCATGACATACCGAGTTTCCTCCACGAAATTATTGAGTATTACGCAGTACTAAGTGGTTTGTTGGGGTCAGGTAGGCAAAAGTTGCTCCATGTCCAAAATACTGGTATTCAGTTGCATGCGGTTATATTGGAAATCAACCCCAGCATTTTTTGATAAAGGCATGGCTGATGATGAAGGGGCAGTATTTTTTGATAAAGGCATGGCTGATGATAAAGGGGCAGTATTTTTTTTGGATGTTTTGTCCGTTTGATGCAATAGGCTCGACATCCATAAAAAACGAATGAAAAATCATTAGCGGAATGTAAGTGTACTTTTACATACTCCTCTGCCGAAAACGTTTGGGAATACAAGCATGATGCCATGTTGTATTCAATATGCATATTACATACGTTATTATACAATACCAAATTAAATTATACCCATTAAGCACTTTTTGTCTGTATCTGGAGAAGGACGTTGAAAGCTGCGCTACAGTTTATACTTTTGCAGCTCCCATTGTTTTATTTGTTTTATTATGTCTCATGTTATTGTTCCTAAATTCACTTTTCGTCATCATCATCAGCCTATAATGTTCCCACTGCAGGGACTCAGGCCTCCTCTCTAGGAGAAGGATGGGCTATAATCCACCACGCGGGCCCAGTGCGTGTTGGTAGATGTCACATGTCTTCGATTTTTTTTATTCTAAGACATGCCGGTTTCCTCACGATGTTTTCCTTCACCGTTTTGAGAGCAGCGGTGATGAAATAAATTACACAAAGTAATGCGCCTGCGAGATTCTTACCCACGAACTACTGTTCGTAAGTTGGGGCCGACGCCACTGGGCCACCGCTGCTCTCACACAATGCAATTCTCTCTTGCATTTTTATTTTTTTACGTTTATTATTTATTACATTATACAAAGTAAGTAACATTTCATAGTTTTGATCCACCGAGAGAGCTTACTAAATCAAATCCTTTCTTTTTTCATAGGTAGCAAATTAAACGTATAGTAGATAAGTAGTAGGCACACAAGATTAACACAGATACACATAATTAATTAATTTGTTTGAAGAAGCGATGTGCGCTGATTTGTTGATTACCCTGGAATATATTGGAACTATTAATTGGATACAGCCTTGCTAATTTCTCGCAAGTTTTGAGAATCTGATGCCGTGGAAACAGATCAGCAAGATTACTGAGGAACCTTTTTATGCAATTAACATAAGATGGAAAGCAATTTGCGGTTGGATTTCAAAGGTTTAAGTAGTTTTTCTCTTCCTAATGTGAGTTTTCGTTTTCATATGCGACATAAGATCCATAGATCGTCAAGTGTAGGTGTCAGAGCATGCAGCACAAGAAGCATTGTCTGTAAAGACACACCGCATACATACTTGAGCTGCACCGTACAAAAAACACGATCTCAAGAGATTTCTTTGCTTCGGTCGTTTTCTTCGAAGTCTATTTAGAGATTTTCAAGTCAAAATCAAAATCAAAATATTTTTATTTCACATAGGCCTACATGGGCACTTATAAAACGTCGATAAAAGGGGCACGGTTCGGTGCATTGGTCGGTTCCTAAGAAGAACCGGCACGAAACTCCAATGGTTACTCTTTTAATCTTTTAATATCGTTTGGGTTAACAATAAGGTATAATACACACATGAAGACCATACAGATTAATGTCTAAGATGGTATTTTGAAGAAAGAACCACACAGATTTGAGTGGACCCGTCCAGTCAGTGCAAGCGATTGTCAGTTATCGTGGAGCTCGACTTATAACTCGAGGAGCTCAACGTCACGAAGAACAATACCAAAGAAAGGACATTTGGGTGGGTCACTTATAGTACTCAAACTGCCAGACAATCGTTAAAATTTAAGAAAGACCCACATGGTCCTCACGTTCACAATCAAGTCATTTGAAATCTCTAAATAGACTTGTTTAATTATTAAACCAGTTATAAATTAAAAAAACGTTTTATACATGGCCACAGCATAGGCTTCATTATCTCGGCGCTTTTCTCGTGGTCGCCACTGTTGGTTCTGGCTTACAGGAGTTACAGTGGTTTCGAAATAGTGTGGTGGGCCCCAAATAATAAAAAGAAATACATGACCACTAATTTGAAAATTAAAATAATTAAAAGAGGCAGTTAGGCAGACCACGCTTCTTTCAACAATCTTTCAACCCCTCTCCCCTCTTTCTTTCTATTTGCCCATAACGAATAATTGCAATCGACGGCAACCCTACTCATTAATAAGTGAAACACCCCCAGTAATACCACAACACACTGACCATACTCCACTCCCATAATTAATCGGCAACCCATACAACTCACCCAACCAACCACATAACTAATGCGACCAATAAATCGGCACAAATTTCAAGACAAATGAAATACAGCTACTCTATCGCACAAACACACAATAGGACTTGGCGTTCACAAAATTGGATTGTCCGCGGACGAATCGCTCGGACAATCAAAGGGGTATTACCGATCGCTGTCCGGGACTGATCTCGTTAATTGCTGCCGCTTGGTCGCCCTACTGGGAATAATTGTTCCCATTGAACAATGAGTACCAAAGGAACATGTATGGCTGTCACGGTAGAATACGTTTTCATCACCTGTATGGTTTAATAGGTAGCTTTTGAGAGCTATTTCGATTGTCAAAGAATTTTATTGCTTCGGTTTCGAAATTAGTATTGGTATATTCTACTTATAAGAGAATTAAATTATTTTTTTATCAGACTAGATTTTGTTTCGCTTATTTGGAGGTAAAATATTACTTCCCTATTTGAATTAGAACTTTAACATTTTCAAGGGTTTGCATTTCTCGTCGGGGCCGCGGGTTGTACACTAGTTATCGCGGCCTCGACATAGAGGGCTAAGAAGGAACATGGGTGGTTTTTAGTCAGAAGAAGTCTGACACTCCCTTTCGCTCTGCCCAAGAGCGGGATTATTCGATGATTTTCCACGCGCGAAAAAAAAAAAAGGGTTTGCATTTCTTCGTATGGAACTATGGAACTCGAATACTTTTTTAAGATAAGAGTAGCGTTAGTTTAGCTAAAAAGATCAGCTTTATACCATTGAAAGTCCCGTTCAAATCTATCCAGCCGTTTTGGAGATTAACCGGAACAGACAGAAAGACAGACATAAAATATACTTTTTTGCAGTAATATCTGTTATTTTAACATCACAATCAGATATTCCAATTTAATTTATTTCTTGTAGACAAATAAAACATGGAGTGAAATTCATGGCAAGTGGGTTTTATTTGTGCATCATCTTGTCACAAATTCTTCAAAAAGTCCTCGACATGAGGCCGTCTTTGACAATGTCTTTGAATGACGTCAAGTGGAGGAAGTGACGTAGAAAGGACTCATTCTTCCGCAGCACTTGTTCATTGACCTAGTTTAAATTTACAGAACAGTATTATTTAGCAGTTTCTTTATCGTTACCAAATTATAATAAAAATAAGTAGTATGCAGAACGATTAGGTCTTCCTTAGAATTGGCAAGACTGACTTGTGAGACATCAGTGGTGATAAGAATGAAGACATGCCCAGCAGTGAGACAATACGGTACAATCAATCGGTTCGTGGGGTACGTGCTGGGACACAGGCTTAAGGACCACCGAAAACCTCTCAACGATTGTTAAAGATCTTCTAGTGACCCGACCCATCCAAGGACAAACCTAGATAAGCGCGGCATGACTATCCCAAGCGGCTATTATAATTAAACGCGTAATTTCATTAACAAGTCAAAAAATCAATTGCTAGAAAAAAAATATAACGGCCACAGCCAGTTGACTTCACAAACAAAAGGCTACAACCCAATCACAATACCCCCTTTTTTTTTTTTTTTCGTGGGTATAAAATCTTCGAATAACCCCTCCCGCTCTTGGGCAGATCGAATGGGAGTGTCAGGCTTCTACTGTCTAAAAACCACCCATGTTCCTTCTTCGCCCTCTATGTCGAGGTCGCGATAACCGGTGGACTACCCGCGGCCGTCACAATACCCCCTTCAAATCCTTTCTAATTATCTCCTAGCTACTATTTACGACAGCATACTATACCATACAATATAAGAGCTATTGTTTAGCCTCTATTTGCCATACCTGCGTGTATTGGCAGTGGCCGGCAAGCAGACTGTAATGGGCTATAATTCATAGCCTGTAGTTTGGCACAATAGCCTGGGAACAATTAGGGTTGTGTACTAAGATTGTTAGGCAATATATCTGTTTTGGCATCGATGGAGAATGTATGGTGTGTGGTTTGGTGAGGATGGCATGGATTGGCAAAATAAAGAGAGGCCTATATCCAGTAGGGAGTGAAGTCGGTCTGCGATATGGGATAATTGCTGTCAGTCCGACTACGAAATGAATTTTTAATAATTTTGCGACAGTAATGGATGAATTGTTTAAAAATCGATTCAATACCAGTGTTGTTCTGGGTGGTTGAATACGACTGTCAGTGTAAAAAACTGGCCAAGTGCAAGTTGGACTTGCACACAAAGGGTTCCGTACCGTTTTCTATAAAAACGACAAAATAAAATGTCTGTTTTATGGGAGCCCCCCTTAAATATTTATTTTATTATTTATTGCTAAAGTAAAAATATAACTGAGTATTTGGTTAATATTTCAAGTGAAAACCAATAATGATATCAATAATGGCAACAGGCAGGCCTGTTGCCATTATTGATATCATTATTGGTTTGTTATAAAAGGGGATTGTTTTTAGTATTTGTTGTGATAGCGGTTCTTGAGATGCAGCCCGTTGACAGACAGACGGACTGACGGACAGACGAACGGTCTTAGTAATAGGGTCCCATTTTTACCCTTTGGGTACGGAACCCTAAAAACATGTTTTGGTGATAAACTCAAAGATGTGTCCACTGTCCATAAAGGTAATGTCTATATCTTACAGTTATTGCCTAACCTGGAGTCTGTACGCCCTTGAGCCTCGAATCTGACCTTGCTTTACATGCTGACAAGAAACATCTTTTAAGCCTGCTGTTTTTATCACAATGTTTGTTTACTGCCTAATAAAAATAGTTAAAAGAACGTATACCTACTATTACGTGTGACCATTATTTCCAGTCACGCTGATAAACCTATCTAACTGTAAGTGCCGACTCATTTAGAACACGTGTTCATTCATTAAAGTGCTAATTCTTTGTTTCATTGAGATGTTTTAATTAATTAACGTTTTGTTACTTTAAAAATTATTCCAAATTTTTATATGTTACCCTTTCTCGTGGTGGTATTTCTTACAAATATTTGTCTATTATTTATTATTAATTTATTAGAACGTGATCCCCATAGAACCCATTGATCCTAATTTTATAGATTGTTAATCTGATCGACTGTGGCGAAGCCCAAGTAGGGTTATGTGTTTGACCTGTATACTGTGTCCGTTTCTTTGTTCTCTCATAACTCCTAATCGGATGTACGGATTTGAATAAAATATAATAATAAGTATACGAGTTTTACTGGCTACATTAAAATTAAAAAACAAAGAAATATTACGTATTTTCGGGGCCAAGTCACGGAGCCAAATTTTTTTCCATTACCATCGAGTAGGGTAACAAAATGAAGGGTTATAAAAGAAGATAACAATAATATATACAACATGTTTTTTACAAATAGGTTCAAAACAATAGAATTACTACACTCGTACTACAGTACAAAACATTGCAAACCATCCTTTAGAGACATACTGCAAACGTGTCCAAAACACCACTACGATATATACAAATACCAGTATGCAGGCGCCAGTCACAGTTGACGACCGCATGACGTTTTATCAAACTACCCGCATGCTACGACAAAGTCAACTCAGCGTTTTTAATTCCATTCCAACCAACTTTCAACTAGAAAACACGGGCGTGCCGCAGTGAACCTAAAAAACAATAAAAACTGTGGAAATCCGCAAAAAAAGTAATCGTTTTGTATAGTTTTGTGTCTATGACTGACTGACTGGTTTTAGCGTTTTCAAAATCACACTCATTGTGCGGTTTTTCAACACTTTGATATCGATTTAGTTGTTTTACTTCTGAGATAACATATTTTCACGCCTGTAATTAAGTCTCATGTAAAAGGGGTTGGGCATATCCGGGCCATCATCATCATCATCATCATCAACAGCCTATTAATGTTCCCACAGCTGGGGAACAGGCCTCCTCTCTCTTTGAGAGATAAATTACCCAAAGTAATGCGCCTGACATGGTTCGAACCCACGACTCACTGTTCGTAAATCGGGGCCACTACCACTGAGCCATCACTGCTTTCTTATTTATTACAAATTTAAAAAATAAATCTCCACCCGTGCGAAGTCAGAACGAGCCGCTAGTATTACCCATTTATAAATCATCCATCCCACGTGTAAAATTCAAAGTAACTTCTCAAAATACAAACTCAAGTAAAGCCTGTAAACCGTAAACTGATTTCCCGTGAGTAACATCCAAGTTTTCTGCTCAACTTATCCGTATCAATGCCCAGGGTATTAATCAAGTTATCAACGGTTGTAACTTGTGTAATCCTAAGTTGACAATCCAATTTCATGTGACAAGCCTCTATGGAAATGTAGGATATAGGTAATGTCCTTTACAGGATAGTATTACGAGCATTTTACGTTTATGCGGTTGAGTTAAGATTATTTAGAAAACCGGTCAAGTGCGAGTTGAACTCGCGTGAAGAGGGTTCCGTACGATGAATATAATATATCTACCATGTTTTTTTAAATCTGACCCAAATTTGTTTGTAGTAACTAAAAAAGGTCCAGCGGTTAGGGCTGTGCGTTCAGTCATATCAGTCATTGAGTCAGTCAGGACTTTGAATTTTATATATATAAATTCACCATGTAATTTTTAGACCATGGACTTCTTATAGGTTTTCCTGTAATCTACAGGTATAGAACTATTTTCTGTATTTTTTTCTAAAACTATTCTAAAACTATTTATTTTAAAATTATTAAAAAAATATATTTGAGACCCTCATAGTAAGCCCTTTCATTTGATGTGTCACATGGTACAGTTTGCAAAACTTTTTATTTAATTTTCTTATTTGCCCCGTAAAAGCGACCCCTATATTCAAAATTCATTTATTTACTTTAGCCGTACATGTTTGGGTCACAAAAATCCATATGTATACCAAATTCCAACTTAATCGGTCCATTAGATTCGGAGCAAATTGGCTGTGACAGACGGACAGACAGACAGACAGACACACGAGTGATCCTATAAGGGTTCCGTTTTTTCCTTTTGAGGTACGGAACCCTAAAAATGTTACGGGTATTCGTAAATAGTTTGTGTATGTTTTTCAAAAGGAGGTCACGGTCTCTTAGAATCGAGTATGAGGTGGTATTTCGAGGAAAGAGAGAATTGTTAACCCAGAGAGTGGACCAAAGACTCACCTAAATACGTCCATTTTAAAATTTAAAAAATTTGAATTTTTCAATATTTATTCAGTTATTAGATGATACAGATGGTGCTTCAGGAGCTCTAGGTTAAATCAGGTTAAGTCACGCTTGCCGATTTTGTCCGTGGATGGGTGAACACGCATTGTATTCTGAGTTTCCTATGTGCCTCGGAAAACGCGTTAAGGCGTTGTTCCAGGCGTAGTCAGCGACCCGAATGCCTGACAATCAGTCTTATCAAGGTATATCAGTCCCAGACCAAACCATCACCCACCACTAACCCCAGACCCAGTACTAATTGTGTAGTGGAGATCAGAGGGGCAGTCGGTCTCTTTAAATATTGGTATTCAGCTGCATCTGTTTGGACTGACATCTGCCAACATAGTTGCCAACATAGTTGGCAGATGATGACGTTTGTAATTACCTACAGAGACCACAGAACTAGAACATATCCTACATGAACCTCGCAGCATGAAGAAAAACTAGGCCACCAGTTACTCAATAAACTCCACAATACAGACAAACCCTCGTTCACCTAATAGCCTCAAAATCGATTGCAGTAATTCCGCCACGAATTACAGAATCGTACGAGCTTTGAAAACAATGTGAGCACACTCGATTCTCTACTCGATTCACTAGAAACTACTGCGAGATTCTATTAGCTTGAGTTGGGTATTAAGCCCCAGTTATTTCATTACATTTTTAGAGTTAATTACTTACCTCAAAAGGAAAAAACGGAACCCTTATAGGATCATTTTGTTGTCCGTGTATCTGTTTGTCAAAGCCCTTTGTCGCGGGAACGCGTCGATGTATCGAGTTGTAATTAAAACAATTTATACTCAAACCTACAGTCCCTTTGAAACGGGAAAAAGTACGGCCGTTTATGCCACAAAATCGAATATTTAGACACCCAAGGGAATCAAAATGTATAGGGCACTTTCCGTTGACCTAGAATAAAAGAATGTTGGCAAGAATCAATGTCTTACAGCATACAGGTTTGTGGCAAAATACCTACAGTTTCATACGGCACCCTGTGTACGCAAGTACAACTCGCACTTGGCCGGTATTTTTAACGTCAACTTTTCTTTTCTTTACGTTCTTGACAGCTGGGATATCATTTCCGATTTCAAAGAAATTTGTTGTCATTTAGTGTATAAACAGAAAGTTTGCAGGAAACGTTTTGATCGGATTTCTTTTTAATTTACTTGCATTGAAATAATTGAGTTCCAGTGTTATGATGTCGGTAACGTGGGAGTCTTGTTTTTTCTTGGAAATTGTCTTTTAAAAGATTGTATTCGATGTATGAGGTTTTCTAAGCTCGTGCCACTAAATTGATAAAAATAGTGCAGAGTGGGTTTATGTCAATAGAACATCAAGGGATGATCAAGTTACTAAGTACTGTTTGACATTTTAATTTTTATGTGTAAGTACTGCTTACACACAATTACTGATACTGTTAGCCTGTATTATCCCACAGCTGGGAAGAGGCCTCTCCCCATGTCTTTCAGTTGTGTCGATCTAAGGTTAATGTGGACCGCTGATCTTGTCCATATCGTCCCACCATCTTCTACGAAGTCTCCCGCAATGCCTTTTGGACCACAGTTCATTGGGCATGCGGCAGATATGGCCGTACATGGTCGGTTAGTGTAACGCCTAGATTACAGCACCCCATTGCACGTCGGCAGACTTTGAGCTTGGTGAAAAATCAAGTCTGGGGATCCATAGGTCAAAATAGGAAGAATGTCCATGATTCGCTTTAGTGACAAAGGAACGTTTTTATTCATAAATTTTTTCTTGAACCAGTAGCTTGCCACAATTAATTTCATATTTTCGTAGCAAAAAACACTATAGTGAAATACCAGGCGATTTGCAAGGGCCGGGAACCAACTTCTGCCTAAAAATCAAAGCATAATAATTCCTTCCCACCGCAAAGCCAATGGTACCCAAAAAATCTCAACACATTACTTCCCGCACCACGAGAACGATCATTCGGGTAACGCAGAAAAAAGTATATAAATTACGGAAAACAACCGAAGCGTCACGATGTTGCCCGAATACCGCCGAGTGACAAATGCAAGGGTCAACCAGTTGACAGGTGGCGAACGGACGGCCGAAAAGAAAAATGGCTGACAAAATGGCCGCCATGGACTTTTACGTGTCCTGCATGATTATGTTTTTTTTTTGGGTTCAGTGCAAGTGTTGTACAAGGATTTAATTTTATTTGAAAGCAAAAACACAAAAGGTAACTGCTCCGAAAAAATATGAAGAGATAAATTCTAAACTGTGTTACTAAAATTTAATTTATCCCTCTTCTAATAATATAATCTTATTTGCAAAAAATATAAGTAGATCAACACACCTCTACGAATACAGAATTTGAATTCGAAATTATAATCCTAATTAAAACGTTTAATATTCATTCGTTAAAATTGAGCAAACATTAAAACTTGTTACTTCAAGCATGATGCGATCCGTCAGGGCACCTCGTAATTAAAACCAACACACACACATGTAAACAAACATGTGTGAGCGTAAACATACATCAAAGCACCAAGAAAATAAATAAGAGTAAGCAGTTTGACGAAAATGTTATCTATTAGCGCCACATCAGGCCCTATTTCGTGGAAATTACAAATTAACACGGGACCGTATCCGGACAAATGACGTTACACGGATCCTGTCTCGATCCCGGGATCCGAGGATCCCGTATCCCGGGCGACATTAATAAAGGCCCAGATGTTGGGACCGGGGCTCGAATACTAATTATTGGAAGGAATAAATGAATTAATTTTTGTAATTAGGTCCGAGAGGGGGACGGAGATGTAAAAATGTGGGGCTGAAGTGTTAAGGGACAGGATTCCGGTTCGCCCCATTAAGTTTTATGATATTTGATTTATGAGTGTTTTAATCAAAGCGGAGAGGAAAGTGCCAGCTATTTGCATGTTCGGCCGATTGTTTTGTTTGATTAGCGCTTTGTTAATTAACTTTGTTTTTACGTATTTTTCAGCAGGCTTGAGATTATGACCCGATCATCGTCATTAGCCTTTACAATACTATGCTTGGGTTGACTTCTAGTCCAACCGGATACAGCTACCTGGAGAGAATATATTTTGGAAAGACAGCCTATCTAACCTCCGTTGCCTAGTTTGTATAGGATAATACGACACTCCTTGATATGACAGATCTTGTAACATACTGTCTGTGCATACTGTCTTGACTGGCAAGAAAGAAGGTCTCTGATGAGGTGAGGAGAAACAGAGAAGTATGGACTAAGAAGAGTTATGCCGACCCCAAATGAATAGGGTAGTTAACTAAAAAAAATCTAATTAGTCCGTCAGATAGATATTCAAAAAATATTGGACACGTATTTTTTTGCTTTTTTCACGTAAACAAACAATGAAGACGATACAGTGCTTTGAAAACTCGTGTAACGTCATACTCTAAGACATTATTATGACAAATTTTAGCGGTCAATGACGTCACGTACCCCCACTGAAATCTTTGACGCGTTTTATCTTCGTCAATTTGTATTGATTTGATAAAACAAAAAATACCCATTCAATATTTTTCGATAATCTAACAGACGGACTAATTAGAATAACATTTTTTTAAGTAAGTAAACATCTTTGTTGGTGTCAAGGGCAAGAGAATGATGATTTTTAAACGCAAATGATGAAAAGAAAACTTTTTAATATAGGAAGGATATTCTCAACTTCTGCTTACCCCGATCAGAAAAGGGCGTACATTATTATACACTTATGTATAAAAAACTTCCTTTGATGATGTCTTACTTTGTTTTCGCAAGAGGAAGTACGTATAAACCAGAGTGAAAGAATATTACCTTTCCTCTCCATTGTGATTTTTATGTACATACCTAAGTATATATTTTATTTGTTTATATATATTAACTTTGTGTATTTATATACGTATATATTATTATTTTCTTATATGTGTATATATTGTTATATAGGTTAAGTTAGTTACGTACGACACATAATCACTGAATTCTTTTCCGCTTCTCACACACTATAGTCTACATTTCTTTTTTCATTTCTCCTTTTGTAGGTCTGCTGGCAGAAATTTCTTGAGAAATAAGCAGTACCTTTGTACTTTAATGTTATATTTTATAATTTTCCTGTGTTGCTTTACGCTGCCTTTGTTACCGTGTTACTAGGAAATAGGTTACACTAACATATCCCGCGGGTGTTGTTCCCGAATGAGCACACATATTATGTCTCTATCTACCTTTATATGACGTATGGTTGCAGATATACTCGTATGATGGAAGTTGATATTGCAAAATGAGGAGGGAAACCTTTTTGGCGCTATTGGTTATAAAAGGCAGTAGAAGGATTTATACAGGGTGTAAATTAACCCTTCACGCAGCCGTCAACCAAGCATTCTGTACATCAAACTAAGAAACCCTACGCAAAAATTTTTGCTGGGAAACGACTTTTTTCTTGGGGTTGAAAATCACATTTTACGGTAAAACTCAATGTAGCACTCTTAAAACATTGTGCTAGTGGATGCTTTGAATAGAAAACGGGTCATGGAGCTAATTTAATTAAAGTTATAACCTGAAAAACTAGTATTTACAAAAACAGCAGTGAAAACTTTGGAACTTTGAACCCCAATATCTCCGTAACTAGGGGGTTCTAAGGTATGGTCTAAAACAAAAAGTAATCGCAGTGGTGGGGAGAACAAGTGCCCTTCGTTTACGTTAAGGGTACTTTTATTTCAACCCGTTCAATGTGTTTATTTGAAGTTAGACGCAAAATCAGATGTGCGTGTCTTGGCCTTGAACTTGAGACCTATGACTTTGTATTCCGACGTTCACACCATTTCTTTTGTAAAATTATCACTAGTTTTTTCTTTACTGAATGAAGAAAAATATTGTATGGCCAGCATACCTGGGATATTTATCGACATCTTGTTTTAGGCAAGTCGGAGACCCTTTTTTTTTTGGGGGTTGGGAAATCATCAAATAACCCCTCTCCCGCTTTTGGGCAGAGCGAAAGGGAGTGTCAGACTTCTACTGACTAAAAACCACCCATGTTCCTTCTTCGCCCTCTATGTCGAGGCCGCGATAACCTGTGGACAACCCGCGGCCCCGACAAGTCAGAGACCCTTGGGCGGTATATAAACATGGACACCATATTAGGGACTTACAACACGATAGAGAAGATTTAAAGGAATGGGTTAATTTATAAATAACTAACGGACGTCACGTGGTTTCACCCGCGTTCTCGTGGGAATGCAGGGATAAAAAGTAGCCTGTCACCCGAGGATAGTGTAGCTTCAAACGGTGAAAGAATTTTTCAAATCGGTCCAGTAGTTTCGGAGCCTATTCGTTACAATCAAACAAACAAATCTTTCCTTTTTATAACATTAGTGTAGATTGTAGACTAGTGACGCGTCCTGGCTTTGCACAGGTGCAAAGTAGATATAAACCTTCCACTCTAATCACTCTATCTATTGCCGAAAATTGCATAATCAAAATATGCAAATCCGTTGCGTAGTTTAAAAGATCTGAGTGTGCAAACAGCGGCGGGAGTAACTTTGTTTTTCTAAGATTTACTTCGTTATGCAACAGCATTCCAATAAGCCCATCTTTCACCACTTTTTTGTAAGATTTACTTCGTTATACAACAGCATCCCATCACCACTTTTTTAATCAGCCTAACGCGTCAACCTTACACAATTTTCTAGAGACGTCTGCATCAAATTCACCAAACAAAACGCCACAACCTCTTTACTATCCCAAATCCAATCCCAACGATTATCTCCGAACCAGCTTGTATCAAAATAATCCTAACTCGGTTATATTTACTTCGTCTAATAAGGCCAGAGAACGCCCCGGGCTGCATACAAATTTATTGGCAAAACAAAGTTAAGCTGCCCCCGACACGCTCGACGAAAGACGACGGAATCCTATGTACTCGTCTGACTCAGTCTTTACTCACTATATTAAATAATAAAATCTCGGGCCTTTTTTAAGGTTAATAAAGTTGTTTTTTTTCTAGGTCGTAAATAAAGCGGAGACTATGTCGCGCAGTTGAGTGGAATAGGTTGTTTTGATTAAAATGTCAATATTATAAAAAAATATGTCATCATCAGCCTATACTGTTCCCACAGCAGGGACTCAGACCTCTTCTCTAGGAGAGGGATGCGCTAAAAATCCACTACGCGGGACCAGTATGGGTTGGTAGATGTCTCATGTCTTCGAATATTTTTGGTCGTAAGACAGTTTCTTCGCGATGTTTTCCTTCACCGATTTGAGAGCCAGTGACGAAATAAATTGCACAAAGTAAAGCGCCTGCATCGGTTCTCGAACCCGCGACTTACTGTTCGTAAGTCGGGATCATTTCCTATTAAGAGCTGTCAATATACTTAAAACAAGATCCAAATTTCATTGATGAGAGAATGCTTAACGATTCCGTAATTTCGGCCTCGAATCCCAACATGTTAATCAAAGCATAATACCCTTTGATGAATTTAGACGTCGATAGGCATTGCAATTGCGTTAGATAATCGACTGTCCCGGGATAACGGGATGTGGACACTGGCTGTGTGACTGGTTTATAAAGTCAATCAGAATGCTATGAAGGGATTCGGAGTCCAAATACAGCTATATAATAAAACATCTGAATGAATCCCCGAAGGGCTGTCTAGTCGAGTGAGAAAAAAATATATTTATAAACAAAACTTAGAAGCAGGCGGGGTTCATTTGAATATTAAATTATGAAATGAAAATAGAATGGACCCCGCCTGCTTCCAAGTTTTGTTTAATTTAAAATGTGCTTATTTGTTGCTTTTCAGTTTTTTCAGTCGGGTTTTATAGATTTTTAACTATTTTTTTTTATTTCAACTTTATAGATATTTTGTGATCGTTCTTTCGTTGGTCGCGTAAGATTCTTCGCAGATGATTTAATTTTTGTGTTTGTTTATAGGTTTTGTGACTTTGAATTTCTTTTAACATATAAGTGTCATATATTTTTGTAATCTCCTTTTAAAACCCTTCGTTTTAATAGGTACTTTACTCGAAGATAATGGTTTTTTTTTAATCCGCGATATGGCCCACAAAGTCCGCAAATTTCTTAATTTTAATGTAGCCTGTGACACTCGCGCCATCAAGACGAATCTAACGACGTATATTTTATTCAAATCCCTTCATTCGTTTAGGAGTTATGAGGTCATAACTCCTAACAAGAAAATGACATACCTACATACATACATACACGCCAAACACATAACCCTCCTTTTGGGCTTCGCCGCAGTCGAGTAAAAAGTGGCCCTATTACCATCAACCGGGCACAAATCCAAACTCCGTGGCCGCTACTGAAAAGTCCTGATGAAAGCAACTTAGAGCGACTGTGTACCTAATCTCTATAAACCAGCCAGTACTGAGCAATATGGTACCCCTCGGAAAGACTGGTTGTCAGTTTTGTGTTTTTTTTTTATTGGTGATGAAAATGCTGTTAGTTACAATTGAATTGAAACTATACCAAAGTAGACCTACGGATGAATTAATAAACCAGCAATTTGCGATTTTCATTTCTTTTATGAAATTGCGCTTCAGTTTGTGATGAAATCTGCAGATTAATTCAAAGGATATTTTGATCGACGTAAACAAATTAAATATTGGTTTATCGCGCGATTAATTAACGGTAAATAATAAAATTCGCCCAAAAGCACGTAACAAAAAAGTGTTGTTCGGAAGAAACTTAGTACAGCAGAATGTTGAAAGCGATTTCAGCACGCATAGATAAAGTTATATCGACGAAAATGATGATGCAGCAATTAAAAAATATCAAAAAGCGTTCGTCGATTTTGTTGAAATACTCGTACGTAGGTAAATAAAAGCCATGTACAAATAATATTCTGTATTGAGTGAAACAATTTTTGGAACCGTATCAGGAGTTTCAAAGAATACCCCCTACATAAAAACTTACCTACCTACAAATATTTTAAAACACAGATGAAAATCATCAGCTTTAGCTTTCAGTTCCACCACAAAATTAACTAAACTTTTATTTTCCCTCACCACAATTCATCAAGCCCACTTAATCGCTCCTCTAAGCACTGTATCCCGACCCTTACCCGCTACTTTCTATAACGTAATGAATTGCACGTCAGTACCAGCGGTCGCCGCCTTCCAAATTAATTTCTTCTCTTTGTGATCGCTTTTCATCCGTCAAAACCTCTGACGGTGGAAACAAAAACATGTTATTCTCTATTAGGTTTTTAAACGGTTTTATTTAGCTCACCCCGTTTTTTTTTACTAAACAAAAGAGTTTTCGCGGATAGAGTTTGTCGTTGTTATTTAATGTTTTTAGGGTTCTGTTGACAAAAAGTTTCTAGGGAACCGTTTTGCTAAGTCTGCGCCAGTCGGTTTAGGATGCTCACAAAAGCGGTTGAAATTTTCGTAGAATTCGGGTATCCGATAACGGGGTGGTGGAGGTCAAATGGGCAGTCGCTCCTTTTAAAATATTTTTATTGCAGCTGAATTCTCTAAGACTGAAAATCAACCTCAGCGAAGCTGAGAGAAGATAATTATGATGACCGAAATACTAGACTCTAAATAGGACTGTTTCAAAAAATACATTAACTAAATGTATTTTTTCTAAATATATTTTTGTGGACTGCTATAGGCTGATTGATTGATGGAATTGATTAGTTGAAACTGAAATTTCCACGGAACCTTAAAGCTTTCCTCTGACGCGCACTTGACCACAATTTTTATACAGTTTGCGATTTCACCAAAGAGTTTATTTTTTGCGTGTGTGTGTTATTTTTTAAACAGAGTGTTGGTACGCTTTTTTCAATGAAGTGATTTACTGGAAGCGGTTTCAATTTATCTAGGTAATCGTCGACGGACAGACAAAGGACCCTGCAGTTTGCGAATATGATACAGGATGTCCCGTTTTACCTCCATAGCCATTTTGTTTACCAATTTCTCGCGAATACTATTGTGATCCATCCAATTCCATTTTTTTAAATTTGGTTTTTTTGTTTGTTATCCGCTGACATGCAGAGGATGTATTTTGTTTTCGGAAAAAAGATTATCCAGGGCATTTATTAAATCCTTTGTGTATGTTGCTTTATCCGACTACAGTTTTTTTTATTGATGTTATGTCGAAGTCTCCACGATTGGATAATATTTATGAAGCAACTTCCAGAGTGGGAACATTAAAATCTAATCATGCTTTTAGGATAAAAGGTCATAGCTCAATAACGACCAAAACCGCGGTCCCGTATTGTTGTATTATAGGTCCTAGACGGCAGTCCCGGTCCCGAAAGCGCCCAAATAACGACAGCCACTCGAGTCAATCTTCAGGTTAAGCTGACCTTGCGTAGGTTTGTGCATGGATGAGTGACCACACATTAGATACCAAGGTCTCTCTCAAGTTAAGCCGTTGGTTGAGTGGAATGGTGCTGATCCATGCGTCATGCTCGTGAACGGGTGCTGTCAGTTGTGACTGGTCACCTCTTAGCTGCCACGGCTTGTTTGAATTATTATATTATTTTTGAATCGTCGTTGTGGCTTTACTGTCGACACCTATCGTGCACATCTTGCTACATCGTTCTCACATGATAATATACCAATCTCAATATGAATGATGTAACCAAAGTTTTGTAACAATATTATGATTTAATCGAGTGTCCATGAAGTTTCTTGCCATTCTTCTCATGAGACCAACGCTTTGGAATCGGCAACTACAGTACACTGACAGTTATTATGCCTTGTGAGTGGACTGTAGCTTAGTTTATTAGCTTATTAAAATTTAGTATTTGTTCGACTATTCAAAAGAGCCTGTAATTGGCCTACTTGAACTAGATGATTTTGATTTGATTTGATTTGGTACCATTTGTCCATATCCAGTCCAACGGCAGACAAACAGTCTTACCAAGGGCTGTCGTATGCCCAGTAATAAGTGGGTTATAGAGGTCAGCATATAGGCAATTACTCCATGTACACTACTGGTAGGTATTCAGTTGCATCTGGTTAGACTGGAAGCCGACCCGAGCAGAATTGCAGATTACCTACTTACCCACTTACTTCTTACAACATCATCATCAGCCAATAATGTTCCCACTGCAGGGACTCAGACCTCCTCTCTAGGAGAGGCATAGGCTATAATCCACCACGCGGGCCCAGTGCGAGTTGATAGATATCACATGTCTTCGATTTTTTTGGTTCCAAGACACGATGTGTTTCCTTCACCGTTTTGAGAGCTGTGATGATGAAATAAATTACACAAAGTAATTCACCTGCCTGGTTTCGTGCTCAAGATTTACTGTTCGTAAGTCGGGGCCACCACCACTAGGCCACCACTGATCTTATTTACACTTAGCTAAAATAACAATATTCCAATCGATTCGCAAACACAACAATCACTTAAGACGATCTCCGACGATTCTATTTTTCCTTATACAAGCAAGCAGATAGCGACCCCATCAATTAGGCCCTCCTATAAACAGCCCATGGCTACCCCATAACAATTGTGATAAAAGTTAACAGCGCTATGCATAATTTTTCTATGTAAATCGTTTTGAATGAACCTTGACATTATACAGGGTGTTTGGTTGAATTATTGGCCCTTTTTGGGGTTTGTAATTAATTGTAATAGGGTTTATGGAATGATTGGGGTTTGAGTTTTTGTGTGCAATGAGACATAAAGACTGTTAGTAGAGGAAAGTCACCAAATATGAAATAGTATCTTAATATGGAATACCTTCATTTCTCTAAGACTATAAGTATGAAACGCAACACTCGACCATCTTCTGTTCCATTCGGTCTATTGCACCACGTACGTGTTAGTAGACCGAATGGAACAGAAGATGGTCGAGTGTTGCGTTTCATACTTATAGTCTTAGAGAAATGAAGGTATTCCATATTAAGATACTATTTCATATTTGGTGACTTTCCTCTAATGATGATAAATGACTGAAAAATCCACATTGGGCCGCTTGGTGGATGACGGTCCTCTTTTCAATATACAAAATTTGTCCCAGCAGTGGGAACAATAGTATATCTTTTTTTCAGGGGTTCGGAAATCATCAAAATAATAACCCTCCCGCTCTGCGTAGAGCGGAAGAAAATTTCAGTCTTCTATTGACGAAAAACCACCCAATTTCCTTCTTAGCCCTTTTTATTGAGGCCGCGGTATCTATTTCGAACAACCCGCAGCCCCACACCACCCGCAGCCAAGGAACAATATAGCTTAATTATACTTCTCATAGATAGAGAGATATAGAGACATAGGGCTCGTAGTTATATAATAGCAGTCGCTCCTGTCGATCTTCAGGTTAAGCCACGCTAAACTGGGTTGGTCCGTGGATGGGTGACCATCCATTACGTACCAAGTTTCCTTCGTGTTTCGGAAAGTAGCCGTTGGTCTTCACTGACATTTGCAGATCTTCAACAATCGTTACAGTTAGTAAGTATCTCGATAGTCTGAGAACCTGCAGTCTTACAAAATGGGTACGTGTTATCCAGTACTAACTGTATTGTGGAGGTCAGATAGGCAGATACTCCATGTAAAATATTGGTATCCAGCTGCACCCAGTAAGACAGGAAACATACCTCAACATACTATGGAGAAGGCAGAATATGACAAGAAAATATTGAAACAATCATATTATTTTCTTACTGCTGCACTCAGAGAGCTTTAATGAGTACTTAGGCCATCACTTACTAAAGGTATTGACAGTTTTGTCATACAACAGTATGTCAAAACTTTACTAAGTGACAGCTTAAGTAATCATTAAATATGTCTGAGTACCGCAGTCAATCGTCGTATAATTTAGTAACGCTTATGGCGGTAATTACCAGTATCAGCGGCTGTTACAAAATTTAATTACATTAATGTATCAATAATTGAACAAATATTATTATTTTTCTTGGAAATTAGTTATTTCCAGAAAATCGTATGCGATAGTGTAACTTTATGTGTGTTATCATGCCTTAATCAGCTACAAAAAAACATAAGTGTTCCAGTCAGTAACCAGGTCATAGGATACTTTGTAAAGAGATATGAAGAACAGGGTGTAAAGTTCTTCATCCCCCACAGAAAATGGAGGATTCTCCGACCCAGATAGGTATTGTGTCTGATGGCCTGCTGCCCGTTGAATGTTGTCGAAATGTCCTGTTAGGTACTAGGTAAGTCGCGAATAATTTCAATGGTGGGATTTAGAGTTTTATGTTTGTTATTTATTTGTGTCATAGATGGTGCTGTAGTTTTTTTTTATTATTGTACTAGCAGACCTGGCAGACGTCGTAATGCCCGGACAGCAGCGCCACCTACCGGGTTCAAGACAGCAAAATCCCCATTAACAAAATGATACGCCATTTATTGAATTAATTTGTTACAAAAAAATGTGATAAAAGAAGAACCGCTCGACCGATTTTGTGCAAACTTCACATAAACCATCTACTAAATAACCCGAATAAAGCCTAAACATTTGTTTTGGATAGGTGAGCCCGTTCTTGAGTTATAAAATTACAACGAAAAGTGGTATTGATTTTTATAAATTAATGTAGTTGTTGCTGAAGTACATTTTATAGTGCCACTACATTTTTACTGGAAGCAAGTTCCTGTAGCATAAATCCCGTAATCCATGCGGGTCCATCTGCGGACAAACCCTTGTTGAACATGTGACAATATAATTGTAATTAGTCTAGTTTCTTCCTAGCTTTGGAAATAGTAGGAATAGGGGATCGGACAAAAAAAAACTAATTAGTCCGTCAGATAGATTTCCAAAAAATATTGGAGACGTATTTTTTCTTTTTTCACATAAACAAAAAATGAAGTCAATACAGTGCTTCGAAAACTCGTGAACTCTTCGAAAACGTCATATGATAGTACATTTTTTACTTTCAAATGACGTCACAACCACATCTTATCTTCGTCAATTTTGATTAATTTGATAAAACAAAAAACACGTATCCAATATTTTTCGATAATCTAACTGAAGGACTAATTAGAATCATTGTTTTTGACTCAGTCCGATCCCCTATTGTCGTACAATTCCAGTAATATAAATTTCATAGAAATTCTGTATCACACTGTATATTAAATGACTGGGTAGAGTACGAAGTTCTTGCATTAAGCTTATTATTCGGTTCGGGGGTAAACAGAGCCATAAGCCGTAACAACTTGGCGAGGTTTTCGCTTGTTGTTAGATACATTTTTATATAAAACATAATTTATGTTGGCTTCGAGTGCTTACGGCGAGTATATTGGTTTAGTTAAAGTAGAAAACATTTGTACATACTATGCGTTAACAAAACTTATTTTTTTGCCGCTCTTAGTGTGCATCATATTTTACAGAAAACAAATGTTTTTCTTTTCTTGTATTTTTTTTTTTTTTTTAAACGTTGCTCCTCACTAGGAATTTCTCCTGTATCGAGGGAGCGTTCACAAACATTTAAACTCACATACACAAATAGCCAGACCCGAAACAACTACCTGTAGGCTATACAAATATTTGTTCCGTGCGGGGATCGAACCCGCGACACGCAGCGCAACAGTCCATTGCTGGAGCCATTGCGCCAACCGTGCCGTCCGTGTAAGAGGGGATCGGACTGGGTCAAAAAATTTGATTCTAATTAGTCCGTCAGTTAGATTATCGAAAAATATTGGATTTTTGTTTTATCAAATTAATAAAAATTGACGAAGATAAGACGCGTCAAAGATCATGAGTCCCCGGGGGGTTGTGACGTCATTTTTTGGTGAAAAATGTACTACCATGTGACGTTTTCGAGGAATTCACGAGTTTTCGAAGCACTGTATCGTCTTAATTTTTTGTTTATGTCAAAAAAGAAAAAATACGTGTGCAATATTTTTTGAAAATCTATCTGACGGACTAATTATTATTTTTTTATCCTATCCCCTATTACCTACTACGTTCTAATTACACAGTGGCTTTCTGCTATTGTGTTTTGTACCAATTCACCAATAATTGTGGTTTCGTTCGTACCCAACTCGACCGAGTCAAAACTACTTTTTTCACTCGGTGGTTACACTAGGTTTTTTGGAGGGTAAGAAATCATCAAATGACTCCTCCCGTCTGGGTGGAGCGGAAGGGAGTGTCAGACTTCTACTGGCTAAAAACCACCCATGTTCCTTCTTAGCCCTTTGTGTCCGGGGCCGCGGTATCTCTTTCAAACAACCCGCTGCCCCGACAGGCGTCGGCCCTTGCAATGTTGCTGACACCTCTTTGAGGCGTGCGTGGAACACGAACATATAAGTCTTTCTGATCGTTTTCAGACACAGGTGTACTCTATGATGGGCCGCGGGTTGTACACTAGTTATCGCGGCCTTGACATAGAGGGCTAAGAAGGAACATGGGTGGTTTTTAGTCAGTAGAAGTCTGACACTCCCTTTCGCTCTGCCCAAGAGCAGGAGGGGGAGCTTATTCGATGATTTTCCAACCGCCAAAAAAAAAAAGGTGTACTCTATGATTGTCACTTGATGACTTCTCAATATCCTAAAAAAAAGGACTTTATTAATGGGAAAGAATTAGTGACAAAAGAAAAGACGATGGATGTAAATAAAATAGTACAAATGTAAGGTTCACCAATAAATAAGCTAGGAACGTTTTGCAGTTTGTGTCAATACAAAAAAGAACAATTACAGCACCTACCATTACAGAATACGTAATGTAAGACGAAGATTATTATAACAACTATTTTTCTCTTTTTGCACAAGTAAGAGCAAGTCTGACAGAGCTTAGGACGTAGCGACTGCATAAAAATCATACATTCAGTGATATAGGAGCTGCCAGTTAAGATGTCAATAGCGGTCATTGCCCTTTCCCTAATATCTCTTCGTACGAATCAAAACAAATGAACCATGTATCGCTTTTCATTAAAAAAAATGTTGAAGTTCACGATAGATGACGATTCAAGACATGAACGGGATTATTTTTGGATTTCAAAGCTAGGAACTATAATAAGTGTATGTGGATCAATGACCACTATAGACCTCTCTGGCAGCAACTATAGTAACGGAGATATTGAGGCTCAAAGAACCAACACCTATCTAAAATTAAAAATTTAATGATATCTTTGTAAGTTTTGTATGTGGGATAATCTTCGTAACTTCTGTTTCAATTCTGAAAATTCTTTTACCAACGAGAAGCTATATTACCCCCAAATGTCACACTTACATTCAAAACGGTTTTAATGTCTGTTCATAACGGCAGCGAAACCGTGAGCAAGAGCTAGTTGTATTAAGAGACGTACAGACAGCATAACCAGACAAACTTCATTTGTTCTCTAGAATATCTATAGAAGTAACAGGAAAAATACTTGATGTACGGTCAGCAGAGGTAGTAAAATCTTTCATTGTCTGGTTCTATTTTCTGGCACATATCGATTTTTTTCACGTGACTACATAAATTTTATTTGTAAAAGAAAAAAACCGTTTAAAAAAAGCACATCAAGATACTACAATCAGTCAAATTTCTATAATAGTTTTTCAACTTTATAGCTACAGCATAAGGTTCATGGTGCATTGGAAAAATTTTACAGTAGCACATCAATGCTGGTGTCTGTACAACCACCATTACTATAACACCGTCTTTCTGGCAGTCTACTTTAGAAGTTACCACGTTGCTACACATTTTTTACATTCTTATTTTATTGTTTTACATATTTTGGGATTGTTTTATTTAGTTATTCCCTTTCTGTGTTGTGGCAATATGTACGGTGTACGTACATGGGTTTTCAAATATATTTGTTACAATAAGTTAGCCAGTAGGCTCGCGTATTTGCACTTTGGACGCGACCTATATTTGGCAGTGCACTGACACTGACATATTATTGCATTATTCTATGCATTTCATGTATATTACATTTTAGTGTTCAATTAGACGTGGTTTGAGTCGGACTACTTGCATTTTTATTTAGATTCATCCCGTTGAGCATTCACTGACATTTTATGCATTTAAGTTTAGATTTGACATTTTACATCTGCATTGACATTACTTATGTAAGGGAAGCAACCTACATAACGTAACTAACATTTATTGGCTGGGGAATCATAATACTCCACGTATTATGATTCCCCAGCCAATAAATGTTAGTTTTGTCTTTAGCAGACAGCCAATTTTACAATTTTGCTAAACAACATACATCACACACTACTAACACGCTACACATAGAAAAAAAGCAATTTCCAATTATAACGTCCGCAGATAAGTCCACCCCAATCCCGCAACAATAAAGCTATCACAATAACCCCCAATTTTAAGTGACAAACGCCCCTTTAAATCTAAGATCAACAAACAAACATGAACACCCAATTCGTATTACACAAAAACCGATTTGTTACCATTTATGAAAATCCTTAGGGTAGTAACGTAAAAAAAATACAGTCATAAATTTGTATCCCCATTTCATTTGCTGCCAGTACCCTGAGGGCGAGGCAATCAGGGTTGGGATATAAAAGGATAGCAGAGCCATCGTAAAATGTCCTGTACCAAGATTGTATAGGATTTGTACGTACTTGCGGGTAAAATGTGGATTTTTTTTCGGAGGGGGTTAAGAATGTGATGGCCCTAGGTAGTTAGGTAAGGTTTGGGGGTGAAATGAAATGAATCGTGTGATGACATCTTAACTAATATTATAAATGCGAAAGTGAGTTTGTTTGTTACATTTTCACGTGTAGATGATAATATATTATAATAAATCCATTTATTTCAGAAACAATGTCCATATGCATACACGCGGAATCAAAATAAGAATTAAAATAATACAATAAACACATTATAATTTACAATTAAACATTATTCAAATGATAAACATTAAAAAAAAATTGAATTTCACAAAGACGTGTGTGTTGTGTGTTAACACACACAAATAACAACATACAGAAAAAAAAAAAAAACATCTTAGTCTAAATTTCAGTTTGGATCCGGAATGCTCAACATGCAGCCTAGTCCAGTACCGCATTTTTGGGCAGCCCAGATCCAAATCCATACTCCATGCGAACAGCTGAAGGTAGCTGTTGGAGCTGCCTCGTATGCGACGCATCAGGGACACAACTCTCTTGCGAATAATCGCCGCAAAACCATCTATATTTGCATCCGCACACATACCTGACGCACTACAGTAGCGAGGCAGCTTCATCATCATCCTGAAGGCACTATAATGAGCTCGAGGCCAAAAAATAACAGACACTTCGGTTGAGTTAAACTGCGCAAGCTATTGTTGGTCTATGGATGGCTTAACCACTCATTACAAGCCGAACTTCCTACTGTATATATCTAAAAGCCGTCAGTACCGGTTGTCATTTGTAGATCTCTGATGTCAGAAACACCGATAAAAAGGTTCTGGAGGTCAGATAGGCAGTGGGTCCATGTTATATACTGGTACTCAGCTGCATCCGTTTAGACTAAAAGCTGACCCCAAAGATAGTTTTAGAAAATGATGACCTTTTCACACGTCTGTAGGTACCACTCAACCGATCATCCTAAAATATTGCATATACGTTGTGCTGCAGCTGAGCTGAGCAAATAATCTTAATAAATAATAATAATTTGTTTTATTTTCTTCCACAAATGAAATAAATACAATCAGTACCTACTTAAAAACTAACATATTTATACAGAAAAAAGTATTTTATTTGTGGGAGACTGGTGCCTAAACTAAGCCGAAGCCTGTATGTCAGGACACCAGGTCCCCACTAAGATATTTATTTGAGAATACAACAAAAGTGGTGCCAAAGATTGCAATATAATATTAAAATATGGATCAGATTTTTTTTAAGCTACACAGGCAAATGTACAGTAATAATATTTATGGTAGAGATCAAGACTAAACAAGTGTGTGTAAATGTGATAGTATATGAGTTATGTTGTATGAGTGTGTGTTTATGAAATAGTGTACCGGTGATTGTGTGGTGTGTGGTGATTTTGTGATGTATGTGTTTGAATATATACTTTATAGTCGAACCCCAACAGCCATGATGATATTTTTTTCTTACATTGCTTAGAGTTATTATTAAATCAAATAAGACGTTGAGAACGTAATTGAGAACGCACCGTCAATAATTTAACAAGGACAAGTAAAAAGACGTTACATCTAAGAGGAAGATGGAAGCCAGCGACGAGTGAAATTGACGAGAGATCGCGCTTCAATAGTCAAAGTGATGTTCTTAGTTCGAGGAATAAGGCCGTCTGCATACCGAGCGACGAATTGGTATTGAGGAATTATTGTTGCCCGGGATTTGGGCAACAATCAGTTTGATATTGGACTATATTCTAGCTGAAATCGTATGTGTGAAGCATTGAGGTATAATGTATGTACATTATACCTCAATGGTGTGAGGATAGTCTGCCAATCTAATTATGTAATTATTTCTTCGTCGAGTTAGTACCTAATCTGGTGTCAGAATTTGGATTTGAATTTCAATTTTCAATTTGCCCATCGGTCGCTGACTTTACTTTATCTACATGCCGTCAAGAAATACCGTCATGCTGGTTTCCTGTCGGAGCTGCGGGTTGATCGAAAGAGATACCGCGGCCTCGACACAAAGGGCTAAGAAGGAACATGGGTGGTTTTTAGTCAGTTAAAGTTTGACTCTGCCTACCGCTCTGTCCAGAGCGGAAGAAGTCATTTGATGAATTCCCACACTCAAAAAAAAAAAAGAAAAAAATAATCCTGGTTTCCTCACGATGATTTCCTTTATTGAAGCCCTCCTCTCATATTGTGGTTGTGTCTGCAAATATTCAAACTCATATACAGAAACACCTAGACCTGGAACCAATACAAGCAAGCCTTACAACTGTGTGTTCTGGGCGACACGGTAATCAAACCCACGACGCACAGCGCACCAGCCAATTGCTCAGCCATTGCGCCTACCGTGCTGTCACCTAGTGCGAAGCAGCTTTAGTTCCCATTGTTTTTCCCAGAACTGTATCAAGAAGGTTGTTCTTTATACCGTCGAGTCGGTAGCACAGGAACCTATCGGGACTATTATATATTACTAGCTGTTGCTTCACCCGCTACAACTCGAAAATTATCCCGCGGAAAGGTAAAATCGGGATAAAAACTGTCCTATGTGTTAATCCAGGTTATAAACTATCTGTGTACCAAATTTTATCCAAATCCGTTCAGTAGTTTTTGCGTGAAGAAGTAACAAATATACACACTCACACACTCACAAACTTTCGCCTTTATAATATTATTATATATTTTATATATTATATTATATAGTGTGATTAGTGTGATAGTGTGATGATTACCTGGGTACAATTTTGATCTTTTCTAGAATTGTAGGACGATGTTTGGCAAATGTTTTTCAAGCAATGATTCCAAGTTATAACAACAAAGCTTTTTTGGTTTCTTTTGTTGATATTCCAAGAAGTAAATTTGCGGTGTTATGTTTTCATTTCCAGTCTTATTTAACTTTTTTTCTTAAGTTATCTACAAAGTTTTGTCGAGGGCATTTTCACTATCTATAAAACTTTTGAGTCGTGAAAAGATCTTAAAGAAAAAAGGAAGAAACATTTATGTATCAGTATTTCAATGAGCAGCGGTGGCCCAGTGGTGTCGACCCCAACTTACGAACAGTAGGTCGTGGGTTCGAACCAAGGCAGGCGCATTACTTTGTGTAATTTATTTCATCACAGCTGCTCTCAAAAAGGTGAAGGAAAAAATCGTGAGGAAACCGGCATGTCTTGCAACCAAAAAATTTGAAGACATGTGACATCTGCCAAACCGCACTGGGCCCGCGTGGTGGATTATAGCCCATACCTCTTCTAGAGAGGAGGCCTGAGTCCTTGCAGTGGAAATATTATAGGCTGATGATGATGTTGATTTCAATGACATTTCTGTGTTATGTCACTCCCATCATTCGTTCACGTTATTCACTCTCAATGAAATTAGGCTTTTGTCCCAGAAATTCCTTCTTTACTTATTAAAAGACGGGACTCTCTTACAAAACCAACAGGAAATATTAAAACCATAGATTACACCAATCACATCTCTTAAAACCAATAGCTTTTTAAGCACAGATTATTTACGAAGGAAATATAATTTTCTTTTTGAATATTTGTTCGTATAATTACACAGTCTTGTATTTAAGTATAGTTATAGTGCCTATTATTGGTAAAAGATTGCTCTTATAAACAGTTGCTCGTAACAACAGTCGGATTGAGAAATAAAATGCTTATTTACTGTTTCGTTAAGCTGCCTTTTAAATGGCACAAATCATAAGCTATAGCGGTTATCCTAGAATCATCTGCTTTGTTTGACTCTGTGCATGGCCTCGACTTGTGTCAAGCATGTTCGTCATTTGTTCTCTTCGCGCGAGTACAGTCGATGTCGCACAAAACAAGAATTTAGAGTGTAGTTCGTGGCTGCGGGTTACGGATAGACACTTTTGTGGCGCAAAACAAGCTTTATTCTAATGGGAAAAGGTTGGTTTTACGTGGCATAGCAGTGGTGGCCCCGACTTACGAACAGTAGGTCGTGAGTTTGAACCCAGTCAGGCGCATTACTTTCAGTAATTTATTTAATCACCACTGCTCTCAAAACGGCGAAGGAAAACATCGTGAGGAAATCGGCATATCTTAGAAGCAAAAATTCAAAAACATGTCACACATCTACCAATCCGCACTGGGCCCGCGTGTTGGACTACAGCCCATCCCTCTCCTAGAGAGGGATCAAGGGGGGAAGTCTGAGTCCCTGTAGTGGAAACATTATAGGCTGATGATGACGTGGCATAGAAGAGGCCAACGTAATACCAACTTCTGTCACGGTTTAGGAGTCGATATTACTGCCTCGGCGCGCATATATTATTATATGTTTTACATCAAACACTTTCCATATAATTCCATAATCGTACACATAAGGCTAGAAAAAAGAAAAGAAAGAAGAAGAAGAGGAAGAATATATCATCACCACCGTTCAACTCGCCATCTCCTGTCCCTTACTTCCTATAACTCCATAATTTACGATATGTTTAAAGTCAAAATTAAAAACGTATAGAATGGCCGGCTGTCATAAGTTACCGTGTTGTTAGTAGCTGTCATTGTAATCACTGGGCGCGTTTATCATCGCTCTACAGGGCTGTAAATCATGGGTTTTAGGGAGTCTGGGAAAGAACGGTATAAACTATACATTTCAAAGGCGAATATTTTATAAAGAAAGAAGAAGTATTTATGAGTTTCCCACAGGAAAAAACAGAACAATAAAACAAAAAAAACAGAGTGTGTTACGTGACTTAGAAAAGTGTAACACCTAATATCACGACACACACTTAACAACGAATGCACGCAAGAAAAAGTGCACGCTACCTCGAAAAACTGAACACCGTAGCCATGCGATCTCGAATAACTAAATCTCTAATTCAGCTATTCGAAACACATCAACACGAATGCACGCTACCTCGCTACAATTAGCTATTCAAATTTTTAAATTACTAGTAAAACAAAACTATATAAAATGGTAAATAAACCCAACGAAATTGGTCCAGTACGAGACCAAAAGCCTATCTATGACAGATCTGTCTTTATTTCAATCTGAATAATGTGGTATCTTACTGTTAAAAGAACCGGTGAAAAACTGACTGCTATGAAGCTGAAATCGCTAGTTCTGCTAGATATATACGTGTGTCCAACCTTTCGAGGATCACTGAATTAGACGTGTTATTAAGTTATGATTCGAATTCTTAACAAAAGAGAGCTGAATATAAACGAGTCCTGTACGGTAAACAGAATTACACTTAAGCGATCTAATTGTCTACATAAAGCATGGTCCACGCTTGAACGGTAATACGAAAAATCAATTTGCCGAAACATTATTCGTAACGTTTCGCCGAATAACGCTGCAAAGAATAAATGGTTGGTATAGACCAAAGATTGGTTCGCCGAAATACGTTTGAACTAAATAATCTTTCATCGATAGCTATTTTCACCGTTTCTTGCTCATATCATTTAGACAGGCCTCGATTAAATTGCTCTAACTTCTTTTCCAATGCGTTTATCTTGGTAATACATTAACAATACATGCAAAGAACGTAATAAAACAGCTTATCTAATTATTTTTATTAATTAGAAAGTTTGTCACATAAATACAGATTGCAAACTGCCCAATCAAAAGAAACATAGAATATAACAAAAATGTTGAAGAATAATAACTATCGACTTATTGAACAAAGTAAATGTTATTTAACATTATAAGAGTAAACTGACTATGTCCACTAATTTAAAACTATTTCATTACTCATACTCTAAAATTATGTCATAACATGCCTGCGTAGCGGGTTGAAAGTACTATTTTTCAGCCCTAGGGAGAATCGCTTTCAACTGACAGCTGTCAAATTTTTATAAAAAAAAAACTTGGTCTATTTTCAAATTTTTATTGACCCATGTTCCAACAACCTACTTATTTAGTCCCTCGAACTATTAGCGCACTCGCTACGTTACGGGCGTAAAACCACCTCTCGGGACTAAATAAGTAATTTTCACCCCTTGGATAACAATGTATTATTTAATGAACTAACAAGAAACTATAATAATAATAGTCCTCGTGACACGTACGTATCTTCCAACTCCTTACATTCTGATGTCAGATACCCTTATTCTCTTCAATACTTGCCTAAAACATTAGCGCCCCAATAAGCAGAGAGTTGTAAATGACATATTGTTTGCCGCTCCTGCCTCCAATTTACGTTACTATTGACTTATAATGGGACGGAACACTTTGACGGTAATGAGCCGATGTGTTACATGGCAGGCATTCTTGTCGTGCCACAGCGAATGTGTGATTTGTATTGGAATGAAAACAGTATTTGTAACCGACTACTAAAAGAGATAAGGTATACTACATCGTATATTTTTTATATATTATATATATTTTTTTATAGTATTTTTTTTTTTGTTAATATATTTTCAGTGATTTTTTTGTGTTTGTTGGTCCAATTTCAGTGATTTTCCTTTTAGGAAAGAACTTTAGGAAACTAAAAAAATAGTTATTTAGCTAAGGTTCTTAACCCCCGACGCAAAAACGACTTTGTATTACAAGTTTGACCTGTCTATCTGTGTAATCCATATGACGGACTAATTATTTTTTTTGTTAACTATCCTATTGCAAACACATTTATTAAACACTCACTATTAATAACCCTCCTTTTGGGCTTCGCCGCAGTCGGGTAAAAATAGCAAAAAACTAAGTTCTTGAATTCCCTCGCCGGGTCCGTATACAACACGTTCCAGACACCCTCTCCACCACACCCTATATAAAACAGCAGAAAAACAAACACAATTACAACACCTTCGTCCGACCGCATTCCTAACCCCACATAATTCGGCACCTCCACCGTATTAAGGGCTACATCCGAGATTCGGCCACGCCTAACGTTTTTGCTTGTCTTGCAACGATAATGTGTTTCGGTAGTGGAAGGGTTAAGCGGCTACTTTCGAAGTGTTTGTGTTATTGGAAGTGGGAGGGTTAAAATACGTTAATGGTGTAGAGATAATATCGATAATGATTTTCGTGCCGTTTTGGTTAAAGAAAAGGTAGGTGTGGGTTAAAGGCGGGTAAATTCAAACGCAACAATTTTTTGAACCTTGATAGATTTTGATAATGAACGGACGATTTTTTTGGTTATGGACGGGAATTAAGAGCGCCGCGGAACTTTTTAGACTAGCAAAATACCGAGTCGGATTTGCGGAGCTGACTGCCAATCTTCACTAGTTGTAGAGGCACCTAAAGAGAGAGAGATATAAATTATGATTCCACGTTGGACTGCATCGCTGGTGTGGTGGTTACAAGCGCAGCTACTGAGCAGTCCTGAATGAGATTTCAGGGTTGGGAAACGTGTTATTGGGTTTTTGTATCGGGAATTTTTAGAAACAGCCACAGAGTTGATGGCAAGAGACTGGCAAAATTTGGGTGTACCTACTTATGGGTTCAGCTCTGCGTAGCCCTTTGTGGATTACTGGCGTGATGTTATGTTATGTAGATACATTATGTTTGATTTGGCGAGAATTATTAGCTAAAAAACAACCGGCCAAGTTTGAGTCGGATTTATACACGGAAGGTTCCATACCACCGTGCAATTATTAAACAGTACCTATCTAAGTACATAATATCATTTATTTAAAACAGCAGTAAAATCGTTTCATATGTGAGGATTCCCTTGATGCTGCGGGTTGCTCAGAAGAGATACCGTGGCCCCGGAGACGAAGGGCTAGAAGGAACATGGGTGGTTTTTTGTCAGTGGAAGTCTGACACTCTGTCACACTGAGTGAGATTACTCGGCATTTGATGATTCACACCCTACAAAAAATGATTTTGTTTTAGGGTTCGTAGTCAACATTAGTTCGTATGAACCCTTATAGTTTCGCTATGTCCGTCTGTCCGTCCGTCCGCACTATAACTCTTAGTACTAGAAAGCAGTAATTTTGGATGAATATAAAAAATGAGTACGACGTTGACGTGAGTTGACGACACGGTTGGCGCAGTGGCTCAGGCAATGGACTACTGCGCTACGTGTCGTGGGTTCGATCCCAGCACGGAACAAATATTTGTATGGCCTACAGATAGTTGTTTCGGGTCTGGGTATTTGTATATGTGAGTTTAAATTTCTACGACCCACGATTCAGGAGAAATTCCTAGTGTGGGGCAACGTTTTTTAAAAAAACAAGGAACAATCAAGTATGCTGACAAAGTGCTAGAATAAAATATTGAAAGTTATTTTTTTTAGGGTATCTCCAGTACACATTACAGTGGATATGATTTGTTTTTTTCTCGAAAAGTCCATTTTGTGGGAAGACGTTGGATAGATCTTTAAAAAAATATTGCGAGTTTACTCAAACACAGTTTCGCATAAGGGATTCCTTTGTGAAATATTAAGCTTTAAAGTGCAGATTCCAGTCTGCCTACCTAAACCACCTAAGTATACTGGTTGTGTTTGGGCGTGTGGAAAAATTCAGAATAGAAGCATATTTATAATGAAAATAAAATAAAAACTATCACAGCTAAGCAGGCTTTACAAGTTTACGAGTAATAGTTGACCAACTTATAGAAATATTTTCCTATACATAATGTATTGAAGCGCCGGTTTCAAAACAGCAAATGTAAGTTTGTTATATTTTTACCCGGCTACGGCGAAGCCAAAAGGAAGGGTAATGATTTTGGCTGTCTATGTATATTTACAATAAAAATCATGGTTCGGAGGCAGGTAGGCAGGGTGGTTACTCAGTTCAGCAAGTTCACATAATTATGTATTTTGATGGGCTACTACGGAACCCTACATTGTGCGTAGTTAGACATGCATTTGCCCGTTTTTCTTAAAATTGCAATTTGTGAATTTGTGATTCTAATGGATATAGTACATACGCTACGAACATTTCATTTCATTCGTCTGTGTGTGAAATAGCCTGCGACATACGGTAGGACAGACAGAGACCGAGGCCCTATAATAAAAAAACTATCTTACATTCCTCGTATTCGTAATGAAAAGTACAGTGTTTACCAATTACATAATAATATTTAGTCCCTCTAACTATTAGGGCCAAACCCCTTCTCGGGCCTAAATAAGTAACTTTCAACCCTTTTTTTTTTGGCGGGTGGAAAATCATCAAATAAGTCCCGCTCTTTGGCAGAGCGAAAGGGACTATCAGACTTCTAACTTCTAACTTCTGACTAAAAACCACCCATGTTCGTTCTTAGCCCTATTTGTCGCAGTATCTCTTACAACATACCGCAGCCCCGAGGGGCATCGGCCCTTGCGCCCCCTTCCATGTTGATGATAACTTTTTGAGGCGCGCCCCAGGTAGCAAGATGACGTCTGTGACGAAATAATGACGTCCCACTTTAGTCATTTTAGGGTCCGTCCTTTATTCGTCGAACATGTACGTAAAAATGACGTTATTTTAGGGTCGATTCATAACCAACCCGTGTTAGTCATAAATGATACGTCGTAGCAACGTCTATTTAAGGTCAATTTTGTGACGTCCGGTATTAGTCACGAATGGTACGTCCTGATGACGTCTATTTAGGGTCACCAGTGTGACGTCCGGTATTAGTCACGAATGGTACGTCCTGATGACGTCTAGTTAGGGTCACCAGGGTGACGTTCTGTGTCCCATTTATTTCAGCCCGTGTTGGTCATGAATGGTACGTCCTAGCTACGTCTATTTAAAATCATTCTGTGACGTCCGGTATTAGTCACGAATGGTACGTCCTGATGACGTCTAGTTAGGGTCACCAGGGTGACGTTCTGTGTCCCATTTATTTCAGCCCGTGTTGGTCATGAATGGTACGTCCTAGCTACGTCTATTTAAGATCATTCTGTGACGTCCCGTATTAGTCACGAATGGTACGTCCTGGTGACGTCTATTTAGGGTCACCAGTGTGACGTTTTGTGTCCGATTTATTTCGGCCCGTGCTGGTCACGAATGGTTCGTCCAAGCAACGTCTATTTAAGATCATTATGTGACGTCCGGTATTAGGCACGCATGGTACGTCCTGATGACGTCTATTTAGGGTCATCAGTGAGAAGTTCTGTGTCTGATTTATTTCAGCCCGTGTTGATCATGAATGGTACGTCCTAGCTACGTCTATTTAAGATCATTCTGTGACGTCCGGTATTAGTCACGAATGCTACGTCGTGTTGACGTCTATTTAGGGTCTATTGTGACATCAAAGTAATAGTCATGTTAAGGCCACTTCAACAATCTCGCACACTATCTTAAACAAACACAAACAGTTTTATACTTTTAATGACCAAGTAGCGCCAAATGACCAACAGGGGACCAACGCCCCGCGTTAACACCTTCATTGGTCTATGCTCGAAGAAGCCCGAAATAAATAAAAATACTCCGGCTGGGCGCTGCTAAGACAGTGCTTCCAACTAGTTTTAGATTTTGGCATTATTTTCACTCGCCTAGCACTGATATTTTATTTTATTTATTTAAATAATAAAAACTAGTTCAAACTGGATCTACCCTACTCAAGAAAAATGCTAACTGATGACTATGCAGCATGGTCTCAGACTTTAGCCTGTTCCGTCAGGAATTATAATATAATAATAAAGATAATATAATTTATTTACAAAAAAAAGTGAAGCTAAGCTAGTTTTCGCCAGTGTTGCCAACCGTACGATTTAAATCGTCCTTTTTGGCACTTGTACGATCGAGTAATCGAAGTCGTACGCAAAATATACGATCTTTTCAAATTTATACCCATCATCATAACGAAGTAAAACTAGATGACATATTAAATTAATTTTTGATATTATAAAAAAAAACAATTAAAAGACTTGAACGAGCTAAACTGAAACTGTCAAATTGTACGTACATAATAAGCAAAAGTTACGATTTCAATCAACTGAAATCGAGAATTGGTAGCATCAGAGCTTACATAATCAAGGTAGAGGACAACTTTTATCCGTATAGAAATTCGAGATTTTAAACCTGTATCTATGGAAATGACACCTAATCACGGTTTCATCTGAGTCTTAGAATTTACTTAGGTACTTTTCTCATATCTAAAAATATAAAAATTCAGTTAAATCTTAATCCTAAATGTTGATTCATGTCCCTTAAATGATAAATATCAATTAAAAATTATAAATTACATTCTGTTTTAAAATGATTTACATTGTTTTATTGAAATTTCATTACGTACTATTTTTTTCCTTGATATGTTACGATCTTCTAAAAAATAAAGTTGGTAACACTGGTTCGCGGGTTCGCGCCACAGACGCGCTGACATTTTGTTTTGTACAACATAACCTAACTACACTTCTCATCAAAAAAATCGAAACACCTCGCAGTTTATGATTTGATAAGGATTATCAGAAAAATGTGTATATTTAGGAATAAATGTAAAATGTCATTTAATAGTGAGTAGTATGAGGTTTTTAAATCCTAATGTTAATGTTCTAAATTCAAATGAAGTCTTCATAGGTTTCGTATTTTGTATAATGAGTAATTTTTACCCTGTATGGAATATGAAGGAAATGGGTAAAACAACACGCGTAAATGAAAAAAAAATGTAAGAAACGTTTATTTAATAACTTGTATTCCCTCCGCGAGCTCTTATTACTGCTTCCATACGGTTCTTCATCGATCGGATGAGAGTCACGATCACATGTTGTGGTATATTAACCCATTCCTCTTGGATTGCATTTTGCAGCTGGCTAAGTGTTTCTGGGGCTGGATCTCTTGCTCGAATTCGTCTCTTTAATTCATCCCATAGATGTTCAATGGGATTCATGTCCGGGCTTCTTGCTGGCCATACCATAATGGAGATACCGACTTCGGTAAGATAATCTCGTACGACGCCCGCGGTGTGAGCTCTAGCATTGTCGTGCATGAATATGAAGTCGTTGCCAATAAAATGTGCATAGGGCATCACATGAGGTTCAAGACACTGTTCGATGTACCGATGAGAGTTTAGTGCAGGCAGCCGTGGCCCAGACACAAAGGCAAGTTCTGTCTTACCGTCGGCGCTGATTCCTCCCCAAACCGTCCACGAACCGCCACCATAGCTGACCTTTTCTTCAATGCAGCATTGTGCAAAGCGTTCTCCATCTCTTCTGTAGACCTTGTTCCTTCCGTCGTTACCATACAGCATAATTTTACACTCATCAGAAAACAGTACTTTGCTCCACTGAAGGTATGACCAAGTTAGGTGCTCGCGTGCAAAGTTAAGGCGCGCTCTTCGATGGTCTGTAGTTAATTTCGGCCCATTCGCTGGCTTATGCGGTGCCAATCCGCGTTCCTTCAACCTTCTTCTTATTGTAGAGTCACTTACAGCTACTCTTCGTACAACGCGAAGCTGCTGCTGCAGTTGAAAAGCGTTAAGGCGTCGATTTCGTAAAGAAGTTGTTACAATAAATCGATCATCTCGCTCAGAAGTGACCCGATTCCTGCCAGATCCTGAACGGCGCGTGAACGAACCAGTCTCCCGATAGCGTTTGTAGACTCTATGAACAGATGATAAGCTTAGATGCAATCTTGCAGCCACAACACGCTGACTAAGTCCAGAATCCAGCAATGCCACCACTTGGGCGGCTTCTGCGGGCGAAGTATCCATATGTTTTAGAAAAAAAAGTTTTTTCAGACGTCCCAAAGTCACAGTAAATGAAATAAGAAACAAAAAGTTTAAAGACAAGCGCTAATTTTTAGTTTTTAAACGAGAAACGTACTCCAACCCTAAATACACATTTGTCTCAAAACAGTGATTAATTTCATTTATAGGATAAACAAATGAAATTCTACTTTCGAATTTTGATTTTTTTCTCCTTACTGTAATGACCAAACTGCCAGCTACACAATAATGTTTTTTTTTCATGGAATTAATTCTCTTTTGTAAAAAATTAGGACAAAAACAATAAAAACGAAAGTGTTTCGATTTTTTTGATGAGAAGTGTATATGACTAGTATACTTTACGAACGTAACGGTCTTTATGAGTATTCCTGCAGTCGATAACTTGCTCGTTTTGTACAAATTGATTGAATTATCTTTGTTCTAAATAAAATCTAAGTTCTGTGCATCATACTCTCTCAGTAGACAATATGTATTCAGTCATTCAGTTTTCTGATCCTTCTACTGGTGCCGAAGGAAGTGTGTCAATTGTAAATCGCCAGTGGATGACACCACATAAATGTGAAGTGTATTGGCCCCCTGTACGGGAATCCAAGGCCGTTAATCGGTTAGTTATAGAACAGGCTGAACCTGACGTGGATACATGGAAGCTATATGGTGTCCGGAGAGTTTTTTATGAGACTGGTAAGTACTAGGTATTAACTACGTTTAATGGTCGTATCTGTCTGCATGAAATTTCGGTCAAGGAAGCTGCGGTTTTCTCATCTTTACAATACTTACTTGTTCTTCCTGTGAGATAACAATTGGCAATTTTGACATGCCTTACCAACGTCACTTTTCATTCGTGATAGGTATAGGTACACAGCTTCTATTCTACCATAATCACTTGTTACTTGAACTGCAAATTAAACATATTCGTAATTACCTACGATTAATTGGAATATGCCCCACCCCCAGAGTGATGAACGCACTGTTAGCTAAAAAAAGGGGCTAACATGCAATGATTAAATTTGAATTGGGTTTATGAGTATGCCCCTTTACTGTTGTATGTCTACTACTGTTTGTGCATGTGCATGGCATGGTTATTTTGGGTGGATTTTTGTTCTTTAGACTGCTTAGAAAAAGCTAAGGAAAAACTGAAATTGGCAGAGGTAACGTCTGACGTACAGACAGAAGCAGAGGATACTGAACTAAAGCAACGAAGACCTAAGCGTAAACCCAATCGTTATATTACTTCAAGTGAGGATGAGGACAATAATGACAGCCATAGATGCCCACCACCACTAAAAAAACAATACATAGATGGTAAGATTTTCAAAATTTCAAGATTATTGTGTGAACATGGTATTACAAGATTTTTATTCAGCTTATCGTGTAGGTATTGTTCTATTGTACATATATATGTTATTTACCAAAAAAAAATAAACAATTTTATTTAGCTTGCTTTGGATGATTGTTTGTTAAATTATTGTATGATGTAATTACCAAATTCAATATACAGGATGTAAAAAGACCACTCCCAAAAACTTCGGGGAGTTTAAGTACCCATCAATATAATAAACAACTTTTCAACCTTTGAAGCTCAGTTGGTAGTAGCTTTACCTTCTGCGCTGGAGGGCGTGGGTTCGATCCCCGCCGAGAACAAATGTTTGTGTGATGAACACATGTTTTGTTCTCTGCCTGGGTGTTATATTGTATTCTAAGTATGTATTTACAAATAATAAAAAAATTATATAAGTATTATATCAGCTTATCTGGTTCCTTTCTGGTTATTACAAGCTCTGCTTAGATTGGGGCTAGATAGTGTTGTGTGGAATGTGTAAATATTTATTTATTTAACAGTGTGGAAATTAGTGCGAAACGCGCGTCAGCAATTGGTCTGTATAAAAGAACAGAATTATTTTTTTACAGTTATGTACCATTAAAAAATATAAACGGTACATATCTTTATTTACAGTACTACGAAATAAACAGTATGTGTCAGAGCCCTCAGGATTAGTAAAGGAAATTGAAGCACAAGAAAAACATAAACGTAAAGCCATACCAACTGATTATTCATCTGATGATACAGTTACTGACCATAGTTGCACAATATTAAAAAAAAAACTTGATTGTACAGTAAAACCAGCAAGTTATCGACAGGCATACTCATCAACACCGAAAAGTAAGTTAATCATAATTTAACTCTTTCCCATTGAGAAGTAAAAGTGATTTGGGCTGCATTAGAATATTATACCTTTTGTAATTTCCACACCTACATGCTCCAATTCATTTTTTTTTTTAGTAATTTTTCCCTTAAGAGTCAGGTCAGGGGTCACTGACCGCCGTTAGGTGGTTAAGGGTTAATAAAAAATTAGCCTAGACACATTTTCTTTAATAATATTTATAATTTCTGACATTTAGATGCTGGGACGAACAATGACAACAGTGATTTTCCGAACACATTGTCATCCAGTATTCTGCAAAGTAAGTAGATCTAGGTAGTTTATCAGGGGTGTTCATTATTAGCTACAAATACTGATAGGGCCTAATTTATAGGTCATACAATATTCGATTGCATTTTTTTGTGTGCAGGTTTGTTCAAAACTTAAAAAAATTCGTACGAATTTTTATTTTTTTAGTACATCCCGTTATCCTTGAATGTAATTAAATCATAATGAACAACCATATATATTAAGTATAAATCACCATCATCATCATCAGCCTATAATGTTCCCACTGCAGGGTCACGGCGTCCTCTCAATGAGAGGGAGTGGGCTATAATCCACCACGCGTGCCCAGTACGGATTGGTAGATGTCACATGCCTTCGATTTTTTGGTTCTAGGACATGCAGGTTTCCTCACGATGTTTTCCTTCGCCGTTTTGAGAGCAGTGGTGATGAAATAAATTACACAAAGTAATGCACCTGTCTGGGTTCAAACCCACGACTTACTGTTCGTAAGTCGGGGCCGCCACCACTTGGCCACCGCTGCTCTCAAGCATAAATACTGAAAGATATTTGGGTAGGGACTAACTGAAAATTATGAATATTTGCAGACTTAGAACAAGACCTTTTCACAAGTGATCAAAGACGAAACGATATCTTCCACGAGAAAGTAATTACATTGTTGTCTCTTATTAAGTGTCAAAATGACCAAATTTTATCCATATTAAAATCTACTGAAGGAACTTTAAAAGTAGATTTCAAACTGCCAATAACCACAATTGAGGCCTTGGAAACTACAGAAGAATTACTAAAAAATAAAGAAAACTATGATAACTTGGTATGATTTTATTTCTAATACCTATACTAAGTATTTGATGAACTATTGAATGTTTGCTCGGAAACACAAATTTATTTTGGGTTTATTATTAATTTCATTAACTGTTACTGCACAGCACTAATCAATACTTTGATTCTCAGGTTCAATATATAAAGTCTATTGGTGGAAGGGACATCTTCAGCAAAGTTTCTCGAATTCTGAAAACGCTTTTGTGCGACTCTCTAGCAAAGCAGTTCAATTTCTATGGCAAACGATCACAGAAAAAGCCATTCTGTCAATTACGTCTTCGAAACTGTCTTGTAGGTGAGTACTTTTGTTGAATTTAACGAACATTTCGCTAAAATTCCTTCTCCTCTTTCGGAGCCACGGACACTTAAAATTTATCCGCGGTGAGAGGTAGCGTCATCGAGGGAAAGTTATCAATTCAACTATCAACATCTCGTTAATTTTTGCCATGTCCAGTAAAGTCTGACATGGCCTGCCTTATTTTATTGTGGGCTTATTTAACTAACCACTTTTACATGTATTTGATTACAGAGGCTGTAAAGAAATCTACTTTAGGAACAACTGAAAAAGATATCGAAGATTGCATTAAAGTGTGGCTTAAACACGCACCTGAAAGACACCGCAAGAACGAAAATAAGCAGGTTATATAAATGTTACCTCAAACAAAATATAAGACAAAAGCTGTAGTTGGCCAGCGTCAATTGTTAAGAAGAGCTAAAATAGCAAAAACGGAATTTATATCAGATTTACAAAAAATATATAGCAGTTCATTTTCACATACATCACATTGTAGCTTGCCTTCGACCTCATCGAGCGAGTGCAACATCCACATACAACAAACCATACCAAACATTTCCATGGGCAATGATAATAATTTATGTGAGAATGATGATGACGTTGAAGTTACCAATAACATAGACTCGCCATCTCCGTTAAGAACATTACCTGAAATTGATATTAATTGTAACACTGACTATGACTTGCCAAATCAATTGAAACATTGGGCTACTAAGCATAAAATACCGCACAACGCCATAAACAGTCTCCTCAAAATTTTAAAACCACTATCTCCTATTTTACCAAAAGACAGTAGAACTTTGATGCAAACTCCAACGAATTTAGAAGTAACTGCCTTAGATACAGGAGAAATGGTTTATATGGGAATATTGTCTCAAATACAAAAACAAATTAAACATATTACTTTACCCGACGACGCTGAAATTAAAATATGTTTTAATATCGATGGATTGCCCTTGTTTAAGAGCTCAAATACTCAGGTGTGGCCTATATTAGGTTTGTTAAAAAATCACCATGATTTCAAACCATTTGTGGTTGCTATCTTCTGTGGGCAGTCTAAACCTTCACCATTAAATCAATTTTTAAAGCTTTTTGTGATAGAATTAGCACAATTACTTGAAGATGGGTTTCATTTTGAAAATAATCATTATACCCTCAAGGTGCACAGTTTCGTATGTGATGCTCCAGCACGAGCTCTTATTAAGAGTACTAAACAGCATGGTGGCTATTCCGCTTGCGACAAATGTGTAGAGCCTGGCGAATACCGAGGGCGAGTTGTTTATGAAAATGTGTCTGCACTCAGGAGAACTGACGAATCATTTCGTTTGCAATCAGATGATGAACACCATATGGGTGAATCGCCACTGTTAGCACTTCCTATAGATTTGATATCATGTTTCCCCGCTGAATACATGCATAGTGTTTGTTTAGGAGTAATGCGTAAGCTTTTAAACACGTGGAAAAGTGGACATTTAAGTGTGCGCTTACCTAGTCATTTGGTAAATGTTATATCAGAAAGATTGATTCTCTGTGCAAAAGTTACACCTATTGAATTTAATAGAAAACCAAGAAGCTTAAACGATATAGCTCGTTTTAAAGCAACAGAATATCGAATGATTTTATTGTATCTTGGTCCAGTGGTTTTTAAAAATGTTTTGCCAAAATCTCTTTATGAAAACTTTTTGCTATTTAATTGTGCTATTACTATTCTATGTTCAATTAAACATATGAATAACGTGGGTGTAGACCTGGCTCACGAGTTGTTGACGATGTTCATAAAAAATGCAAAAGTAATATATGGACTCGAGTTTCTAGTATATAACGTACATATGTTATGTCATATACTCGGTATGTTTCTGCGACAAATAAATAAATTTTCTTTCTTTTCTTTCATATATGTGATGATGTACGCGTGCTTGGAGCTCTTGATGAGTTTTCGGCGTTTCCCTTTGAAAATTATTTAGGTGCATTAAAAAACTTGGTGAGGTCACCTAATAAACCTCTGCAACGAATTGTCAAAAGATTAATAGAAATAGATTGTTCCCAGTTCGACGGCCTCTTCTCTGATAAAAAACCGGTTTCGTACTATTATTCTCATTATTCAGGGCCTGTTCCTAACGAAAGTACGTATAAGTGCTATAAAAAAGTTAATTTTAATGGGTTAACTTTATGTGTTGAGGCATATCGTAAGGCTGATTGTTACTGTCTTACTAAAAATAGAAAAGTTTTTAAAATATTGAATGTGTTAAAAAACTCAGAGGGCAGGCTGTTTTTTTACGGGTGTGAGTTTTTATGTTATGAATCATTCTTTGATTACCCATTAAGCTCGGTCACTATCGACATTTTCAAAGTTAAAGAATTCTCTGATTTAAAAACTTTAGCTGTGGATGTTGTACTCACTAAATGTGTCCTAATTCCAAATGAAAATGATCATAGCTATGTAAGTATTCCACTGCTTCACGCATTATAAACTGTATATCCATTTAAAAAAAAAAAAACCTAGCGATACTAAATTCATATCCATACTATGCAGTGATTGCCGCTGCTTGATTGACTACTTTCTTTAATTTATACAAAGCAAAAGCAAACTTACTAATTTTGTTGATTAACATTGAAGTATGCTGTTTACAATTTTGTTGATTGTTCATTGTTAACCCTAAAAATTTTGTATTTGTAACTTCAAATTTTTCATTATTATACAGTTATGGGCACGTAAATTGGCAAGAGTCGTTAGATGCGCAGAACTCGAATTTTAGGTCTCTTTGGTATCAAGTGGGACGCTGGGTATAGGTAGCGCCGATCCGAGCGCCCGATTGGTCGCGTCAGTCGACCCCTGCCTTCCGCACCGCGTCTACATTCCGTCAGTCGACCCCTGCCTCCCGCACCGCGTCCCTACATTCCGTCAGTCGACCCCTGCCTCCCGCGCCGCGTCTACATTCCGATCGCGCCTGCTTTTTTGTTCCCGATACGCGAACTTACCCCCCACTACGCTAAAACCTTGCCAAGTTACGTCCCTAGCACTGTAGCTTACATTTCGTTTTGCATTGGCTACTCTTTGACGAAAATTCATAATTTTTGTTTTCTTCAAATTTATAATTATTAAGTTGATAAATGTTCTAACCAGTTAACGGCTTGTTGTAAAGCATTGATTGTGTCAGCTTCAGTCTTTATTATTTTTGACAAGTTTAACAATGATAGTACTCTCATAGGCAAACAATGTCACGGGATAGGGTATATTCTGAGGAAAGTCATTTATATATTTAAGGAATAATAAAGGCCCTAGCACACTGCCTTAGGGCAATCCATAAGACATTTTTCGTTCTTTAGAAATGTTTTATTTCTGTACGTTGTTCTATTTTTTAGGTAAGAATACGCTTCTATTCCCATTTTCGATTTATTATATGTCTATAATAATTCTTTGTGTCAATTTGATAATTTTCTTAAGTCTGTTTGAATAACTTTTAAGTTTCGTCACATTTACCTTAGATGGATTTAATCTATGGTGCCACAACATGAGTCTTTTTATTATTTGGCTACACCGTCTATTACCAAGAGTTAGCCAATTTGGATTCATTAATAATTTTCTTTTTTTGAACGTAACCGGAAAACATAGATTATAAAATAATTGGAATAGTTCTAAAAAGTTTTTGTATGCTACATTAGGGTCTTTATTGAGGTAGATATCAGAAAAAGAAATTGATTTCAAACAGTCTTTGAATTTCATCAAATTTAATAAAGTTATGCACCTTTATATTCCAACTTTTAATTAAACATGTCTTTTTTACTGGAAGTTTTAAAGATTGTGCGGTGTGATCCGACATATTATGTATATCAAGGACCCTATGAGTACACTTTCGTGAAATATTATGTGCAAAATTATCGATACATTATCGGTTCATTAATTTGTAAACATAGATTGTACTTCATTATGAAACTAGTAAATTCAAGAGATATCTTGTTTTAAAATATTAATGTTGAAATCACCACAAAGGATTACATTTTTGTTTAAGTCTTAACAGTGTTTTGGTAATATAGTGTTTAATTTTGAGTAGAAAACCTCTAAATTGTTTTTGGTAGGTACCTACTCTATCTAGGCAACTAATGATTGTGTTATGTGGTATTAGTTCAAAATTGCACACACTTCAACGTCGCTATTACCATGATTAAATAATAAATTGATAGTGATTTTTGTAGAAAATGAAAAGTTTTTTATTTCATGGTACCTATCCATATTCATTTTATATGCACTGTAGGCTTTTAAATGACTAATAAGTAGTTAAATTTTTTTGCAGCTTCAAGGCATCATCTCATCACTAAAGTATGACGCAACTTACGACACTTCAACACGTCATCTCAGGACCAATATAAAACCTACTGGTGGCCGTCATTAATCATGACATTAAAACGTCTTATAAGGACGTACCTTGGTAGACAATTGTTTACCAAGGTATGTCCTTAATGACGTTGTCTAAGTTGCGTCATACTTTAGTGATGAGATAACGTCTTTATGCCGTTATTAATGACGTCCACAGTAGATCACTATATGACGTCATAATGCCATTATCAATGACGTCCACAGTAGGTCACTATATGACGTCTTAGTGCCGTTATTAATGACGTCCACAGTAGGCCACTATATGACGTCTTAATGCCGTTATTAGTGACGTCTTAATGCCGTTATTAGTGACGTCTTAATATCGTTATTAATGACGTCCACACTAGGTCACTTATGACGTCTTAGTGCCGTTATTAATGACGTCCACAGTAGGCCACTATATGACGTCCTAATGCCGTTATTAATGACGTCCACAGTGGGTCACTTTAAGACGTCTTAGTGCCGTTATTAATTACGTCCACAGTACGTCACTATATGACGTCTACGTTACGTCATATATTAGTCCTGAGGTGACCAGCCTATACGTCATAAAATGACGTCTTGAGGCTGTGACATATGTACGTCATATTCCAGGGACGTGTGACGTCATGAAATGACGTCAGTTACGTCGAAAATGACTGCGAATGGACGTCATAATCACGTCGAAATGCTACCTGGGGCGTGGAACACGAACGCGCCAACGACAGGGTCTTTCGACTATAATCATCAAATAACCCCTCCCGCTCTTGGGCAGAGCGAAAGGGAGTGTCAGACTTCTACTGACTAAAAACCACCCATGTTCCTTCTTAGCCCTTGTGCCGAGGCCGCGGTATATCTTTCGAACAACCCACAGCCCCGACGGGACTATCACCCCTTTTTTTATTTGACAAGGTGTCCTTTAAAATTGCGTAAAATATTGTACATGTCAAGTATAATAGAATTTTAATAGGTACAGGTTCGAAAACATACATTAAAATGGATATTTGAATAATAATCAATTTCACATTTTTTTTAAACTCATAAATAGGTATTAAAAAATTATAAAAAGTAACTTAATTTAACATAATGCAATTTTGATTTGTCTACACATACTGTGCCAAATCACTGTTAGTTTTCCGCTCAATTTCCTCCAAACAACGTTATGTAATTGAATGGTTATAAATCAATTTAAAAAAACATGTTATGACGTTTGTTACTTGAAAACATATTGATTACTAAGTAAGGTATAAAAACGGTTTCATTTCAAATATTTCATTCGATTCACGACAGTTTATTGTGTAACTCGATTCAAAAAGTCACCATGTTGAAACTTGTGGTCAGTATCGCTGTCATCATGGCTGCCCAAGGGCTCGCCAGTCCGCAAAATTACCAGCATTTAAGGTCTAATCTAAATAACCTAAACCTGCGAGAAAATAATGCGAATAGTAACCTAAATTATTTGCAAGAATATAACCAAAACAATAATTTGGAAGAGAACAATCTTCGGCAAAATGATTTGCGACGAAAAAGCCTAAATTTGGTAAGCTACAACTCTAACAGAAATTTGCAAGAATACAATAATTTGCGAGCAAACAATAATTTGTATGAAAACAATAATATGCGATCAAACAATAATTTGTACGAAAACAATAATTTGCGAGCAAACAATTATTTGCGTTCAAACAATAATTTGTATGAAAATAATAATTTGCGAGCAAACAATAATTTGCGAGCAAACAATAATTTTTATGAAAGCAATAATTTGAATGCTTATAATTTAAACCTGAGACATCAAAATAACCTGAGGAATAACCTAAAAAATAACAATTTGAACGAGAACCAACAGAGTGGAAGGTCCCAGGAATTGAACCACCTTCTGGCGAACAGCCTGTCTTCTAAATCAGGTCGTAGCAGGTCAGACTCAAGCTCCTCGCAGTAGGGAGAAGATTATAAGGACGGTGGAAGGAATGTAACGGTAAATGGAAACTCTGTGTTATTTTCTTGATTTGATTCTGATCACTTAAGTTTGGCATATTTTTCACATTAAATTGCAAATTGTTATTGTGGAATTATTTGGGTGTTTAATTTTTTTATGGTTCGATTGAAATCTAGCTAGAAAGTTAAACTTTTTGATTTGTATAACGTGAAACTAATTCTTGTTGCTGCTTTTGCGATGGCATTTACTAAATTATACGAAAATTTTGTTGGTGTCTTAAATAAAAAATTGGTCGAATAAGTTTGCCTCAAAATGCCATACGCTCCAGTCTTACCCGTTCTAGATGAATACCACTAGTCAACATGTAGTAGTCACTGCATGTAAAATGCCAACTGGGTAGTATGTCACCTCCAAGTATGACTGTTCGTGAGACCTTTTGCACACTGACTACCTGTAACGATTGTCAAAGATCTTTCCGAGGCACGGAGGAACATACCGTGATATACAATGGGTAGTCACCCATCCGCAGACTAACCTAGGCAAGTGCAACCTAACCTAGATATTAATCCGAGTGAATGCTATTTTTTAGCCACTAGCTGCTCAATTAGTCAATATCTATCCACTTATTTTCCTACAACAAAATCACAATAGACAAACAGCACAACCCCACTCTAAAAACACCCACATTATTTCGGAAGAGAAAACCAAGTTTTATTTCTCGTCTCTCACATAACTACCAAACTAAACGAGCTATATAAACATCAATACGAATGTCCAGTACTTTCTTATCAAAAACATCTTCGTTATCAAGCGAACATCTTAGAACATTTGTCGCCTACTCAAGATCGTGAAGATTATCTGATACATAATTAATAGTAACAGATAAGATTACACGCGATTACCGATTAGATTTCGGTGTAAAAGTTTATGTATAAGGTCTATTTTTGGATCACACGAGCTATTTTCAAAAACTTTTTAACTGTTAAAGGTCGGAAACGGGTCGTTTTGGTTAGTTAGTGAATTGTACCCCTAGGCCTTTGACTGTTTGAAAAGTTTTAGAGGTTTCACATACATTGAAAGTAATTCTAACGAATCAAATGGGTTAGGGAGGTTATTAAGTAACAGGCAAGTTCTGAAGGGCAGACGGGGCTACAAATTATAATAATTTGAAAAATATTTTAGAATTTTTAAATGTGTTTATACTTTCGAGCGTATGGCACTCGTGGGCAGCAGCTGAAAATCAGCGTCAGGTGGTGCACTTTGTGTTGCCATCTGGCATTATGCTGAGCTGAGGCCCTTTTGGGTTATTCGATGATTTTACACACACCAAAAACAAAAAAAAAGGCCCTTTTGGCATTATTAGTTTCAAACATTTTGAATTTGTTTTGTTTATTTTTTGTTTTGTTTTTGGTTTTTTTGCCCAATAAACACTATTTTCTTTCTTTCTTTCAATTAACGTCACTAATGAAAACCGACGGATGCCAATCTGGCAATTTAGCAATTTCGGTTTGGTAATTCAGCAATTTTGGTTTGGTAACAGTGTGGCGGGCTTGTCCTACAAAAAAACTGTGCGCAGTGCTGTTTATAAATCAGGCAATGGATGAATGTTTTAAAATTGATCGGTTTTTTAATGGGTGAATGTGTCCTTCGAGTTAGATAAGAAACAACTATCGTGAAGTTGTTGCATAACTTGGTGTCAGAGCTGTAAGCCACCCATGGGCTATATGACTTAGCTTGGTTTCCAGACTATGCTTTCCTTCACGGAAACAAGAGATAAATAAACAATACCCACAGGGTCCCAAAAAGCAGAGGTGCGAGTCTTAGGTTTGAACTCGATAACTATGACTTGAGCTTATTCATTATTTTAAAAGCAAGCTAATTCTTTTGAACTGAATTACTTTAGTAATGAGCTACTATAATAAGCTGTTCTTAGAAGTTGAGAGCCAAAACCTTCAAAACAGGCAGCAAGACAATTTACAGGGTGATACAATTTTGTATATGCAAATTCAGTCCTTCAGTCCAGTTTACGTAATTAAGCGTGGACCCTTTCAGGGGACGCTGAAAGGTCCCGAAATGGTTCGTGTAAATATAGCACACCCTACTTGGGTTTTGTGAAAATTTAGAGTAGCACGCAGTCCAAAACTATATGAATTTTTTTATTTTATTTTATAAAACGTTGCCCCACACAAGGAATTTCTCCTGTATCGTGGGTGCGTTCACAAACATTTAACTCACATACACAAGTACCCAGACCCGGAACAACTATCTGTAGGTCATACAAATATTTGTTCCGTGCGGGGATCGAACCCGCGACACGCAGCGCAGCAGTCCATTGTCTGAGCCACTGATGCGCTAACCGCGCCGTATTTATAGATACAATACTTCATGCCCGTTATTCCTGGACGGATAAGACAGCGGATTGTAGTCAGTAGTACTCATTTGTATACAATATCAACGTTTAGAAGCTTAAACGAATCAATTTAGATTAATTTCATTTTCATGATACGTTACGGAATTAATATTTTGGCAACCATATTAGTGTATACAAATTACACACAAACATACATAAACTCACACCCTTTTCCAACGGGGGTAGGCAGGAACCATAGAACGCCACCCACTACGATCCTTACATACTCATTTTGCCCCGTCGGCATTCATACATCTAGACATACACGTGCATGTACAACACTTACACTTCGTAAGTTAAAATATACTGTGTATTAGAGACTGCCAACTGCCATCAAGAAGTTCGTAATAGAAAAGTTCAAGAATATTATAGCAACAACCACTAGACAGCAGAGCGCAAGAGCAGCGGTGGCCCAGTGGTGTCGGCCCCGACTTACGAACAGTAGGTCGTGGGTTCGAATCCAGGCAGGCGCATTACTTTGTGTAATTTATTTCATTACCGCTGCTCTCAAAACGGTGAAGGAAAACATCGTGAGGAAACCGGCATGTCTTAGAATAAAAAAAAAAAAATCGAAGACATGTGACATCTACCAACCCGCACTGGGCACGCGTGGTGGATTATAGCCCATCCCTCTCCAAGAGAGGAGGCCTGAGTCCCTGCAGTGGGAACATTATAGGCTGATGATGAACCACTAGACGAAAGACTTAATAATTATTTATTTTTATTTATTATTATTATTTTTATTTTTTTTTTGTTTATCTATAATATGTATGTATTTAGAAATATATAAGTATGTTTATCAGTTGTCTAGTACCCATAACACAAGCTCTGCTTAGCTTGGGACTAGATGGCGTTGTGTGATAGTTGAGGATTACTATTATTATTATTAAACCTGCCTTTAATATCCCACAACAGGGAAAAAAAGTTTGAGAATTAATTTAATCATCATCAACTATGGATTAGGATTCCGTTGCAAATGACCAAACCGGAACCCTTATAGATTCGTCATGTCCGTCTGCCTGACCTTTTTTTTTTTGGCGGGTGGAAAATTTTCGACTAACTCCTCCCGCTCTTGGGCAGAGCGAACGGGAGTGTCAGACTTCTACTGACTAAAAACCACCCATGATCCTTCTTAGCCCTCTATGTCGAAGACGCCATAACTAGTGTACAACCCGCGGCCACGCCCGTCTGACCTTCCGTATGTTAAAGACTCACCAGCCATTTAACTCCGAAACAGTTGACACCACACAGTTGGCACAGTCACATGGACCAATTGCTTATCTGACCTCCAAAGTCAACTGAGTAATACGATATTGCTTCGTAAGGCTGGTTGTCAGAGAGTGTCCACACGTACCGACTGTCAATGATCCACAAATAAAATGACAGCTGGGACCAAAGACTTAAAAGGTGCTTTTCGTAGCACATCCTCAAGTATTTGAGGTTGGATTGATGTTTGATACTCTTTCACGCAAAAAGTACTGAACGAATAGGAATGTTTACTGACTTAAAAAAACATGATTCTAATTAGTCCGTCCGTTAGATTATCGAAAAATATTGGTATAAGTATTTTTTTTAAATGAATAAAAATTGACGAAGATAAAACGCGTCAAAGGTTTGAGTGGGGGTTGTGACGTCACTCACCGGTAAAGAATGTCATACCAATGTCTTAGAAAATGACGTCACACGAGTTTTCAAAGCACTGTATCGTCTTTATTATTTGTTTACGTGAAACAAAATACGTGTGCAATATTTTTTGGAAATCTATCTGACGGACTAATTAGATTTTTTTGTTAACTACCTATTTGAATGCACACAGATTGCTTGTAACCTGGATTAACACAGGTTACTTTTTATCTCGGTAGTAAGATCCCGCAGGACAACGAACTCTAGTTAAGCGAAGCCGTAAGCATAAGCTAGTAACATCTATGAAGCCTGAAAATATCTGGTGACATAACAAAGTTCCAGTTACATAAGGATAGAGTAACATAACTATAATATTTTACGTTTTACGGCTCTTCTCAATGCTTAGTTTAGCTGTAACTTCTCTGAGTTTATAGGCTTTACCGGCAGATTTTATTGGACATTACTATAGAATTGTTACTAGGGGATTTTGTTGAGGGATTGGTTGCAGCTACTAGTGGCACTCTTGGTGGAGTTGGGGAGCTATGATTGTGTATTTTCAGCGTCGAGATGTTTAATTCCCTAACATCACGCTTGTAATCTCCGGAGGGTTAGACAGAGGTGTGCTTTATAGTACACTCATGCCGCACTCAGAGAGCTATAATGATTACTTAGGCCATCACTTAGCAATGGTTTTGACAGTTTTGTCATACAATAATATGTCAAACCTTTACTAAGTGACGGTTTAAGTAATCATCAAATATCTCTGAGTACGGCAGTCAGATTTCAAAAAGTCAAAAGTCAAAATATTTTATTTCACATAGGCCTACATGGGCACTTGTAAAACGTCGACATAAAAAAAGGGGCACGGTTCGGTGCATTGGTCGATTCCTAAGGAGAAGAACCGGCAAGAAACTCCAAAGGTTACTCTTTTAATCTTTTAAAATGGTTTTAAATGGTTAACAATAAGTTTAAGGTCCAGACATAATCTTGGGACACACATGAGGGCTATGCAGATTAGTGTCTGAGATGATCTTTTGAAGAAAGCACCACACAGATTTGAGTGGACCCGTCCAGTCAGTGCAAGCATTTGTCAGTTATTGTCGAGCTCGACTTATAACTCAAGGAGCTCGCCAGTTTCGCCAGTGTTTGTTTAAGTTTCATCTAAAAGAGGGGCCTATTTCCATTAACCGGGCTTAACTCCAGACTCCGTGGTTGCTACCAAGAAAATCCCAATAGAAACCCCGATAAGGCACAAACCCAATAAGTTATTATTCTAACAATGCGAAATTTCATATTTAGAAGCACACCAAATATGCTTACTTTTTGTCCTGCAGGGCTATTGCGTATCTTTTAAATGACAGTAGCTATCATATTGTCCATGGATTAACTGTCAAATTGGTTATGGTTTAGTACAAAATGGAACCATTTGACAGTTAATTGATGGACACAATATGATAGCCACTGTCATTGAAAAGATACGCAATAGCCCTGCTGAATACAGCACACAGATAATAATATGGTCGACGTCGCACGGTACGAGCTAGCTGTGGTACTGAAAACGGGTATATCTGAGGATCTGCTTTTTAATAGGAATTTTAAATCAGGATATTGTTGCTATCGATTATATAAATATAGACTAAAAACAACAACTTTTCCAAGCCTTAATAATTTACGACAACCCCTCATAATTATAACCCTAACATTTACTACAGCGCCCTATTTCTATAAATACAAGCATTGGCATTTCGCTTTTTTGTCCCTCAATTAATCACTCAACATCGATCCTTCTCTCATTGTCACACAACCCATTTTCCTTTGACACAATGTAGCCCATAAGTTCTTATATTCTCTGTACAAAGGTTTTCACGTTTGATCGATCACATATGAATAACCTTTCGCTATAAAAAATATCTTCAAAGAAACTCTACTCAAAGCTTTATTATTTTTGCTCAAAGCATATAGGTTTGTACTTAGGCGACGAACGTGAAATCTAAGTATACAATCTGATTTTTCCTCGAATAGCGAGATTGGAAGGCTTCAAATAATAATCACTTTGGTAACTGGTTTTTGATTAGAAATAAGGCGTGATGTTGTTGTATGTAACCTAAACAGTTATACGTATATCACGTCTGTAAGCCATAAAGAAGTCTGGATTAGTGTATGGTTTACGGTAATAGGGTCGTCCCTATTATACAATGTGGTTTTTAGGTTTCCGTACCCCAAAAGGAAAAAACGGAACCCTAATAGGATCACTCGTGTGTCTGTCTGTCTGTCCGACAATTCCCCTCCCCTCTGTTATCAAAACTACTTAGCCTAATATTATTTTAAAAAATACAGAAATTAGTTCAACACGTAATATTACAGGAAAACCTATAATAAGTCTATAGTGCTAAAATAACATGGACAACCTCTGAATATCTACTACAATGGTACGGAACCTTCTTTGTGTAAGTCCAACTTGCACGCGGACAGATTTTTACTCCTCTATAAGCCAAAATAATACAAAAACATTCTAGAATATGAGGCTACAGACTCATTTTTAAAATCGTTAGTGCATAAGGATATAATTTAGAAAATATGACGGTGACATGTTTCACGTAAATGTTTAAAACTAAAAACCGTTACTTTGTCGAATTATACAGTGTGATTCTTTATAATGTGCACATATCGAAATGAGGGAATCTATGCTTAATTTTATCGATGGAAAAAATATTTAAAAAAATCTAAATATTTTTTAATATTTTTTATGGAATTTTCAAAAATGTTGTCCGCTGTTGTGACCCCAATGTAAACAAAACGGTGTAACTTTTAAACTAAATTATCTATCGCGATGAAACAATTTTATGTAAAAAGTTATGAAAAAAAAAAGTTTTTTGATCAAAAAACGTGTTTATTTTCAATTGAGGGTAGTTTTTTTCCACAATTTTCATTTTACGAGGACGCCTAATTGCTTCCAATCATTATGGAGTTTGTTTCATCGCGATAGATAATTTAGTTTAAAAGTTACACCGTTTTGTTTACACTGGGGTCACAGTAGCAGACAAAATTTTTAAAAATTCCATATAAAATATTAAAAAATATTTAGATTTTTTTTAATAATTTTTCCGTCGATAAAATTAAGCATAGATTCCCCCATTTCGATATGTGCACATTATAAAGAATCACACTGTATAATATTAAATGGCAGTTGTTTCTATGATATGGTTTCACTACATTTTCGTTCATTATTTTGAGAGCCGTGCCTATAAATCAATGTACTTTAGTTCCCTATATAAAGGGTGTAAAAATACACTTAACGCAAACGAAGGGCACTTGTTCCCCCGTTGGGGCTGCGAGATGTTGCAAGAGATACTGCGGCCTTGACATGTAGGGCTAGGAAGGAACATGGGTGGTTTTTAGTCAGTAGGAGCCAAAAAAAGGGCACTTGTTCTCCTCTCCCCACCACTGTGATCATATTTTGGTTCTAGAGACCATACCTGGGACCAAATTTTGCACAGCTGATTTTGTAAATACTGGTTTTTCAGGTTATAACTTTACTTAAATTATCTCCATGACCCTTTTACTGTTCAAAGCATCCACTAGCGCAAAGTTTTAAAGGTGCTACATTGCCTTTTATCGTAAAATGAGATTTTTGACCCCAAAAAAAAAAGTCGTTTCGCAGCAAACGTTTTTGCGTAGGGTTACTTAGTTTGATGTACAGAATGCTTGGTTGACGTATGTGTGAAGGGGTAGTTTTCACACTGTTTAAAACACGGGCTCCTCTACCTAGGAAACTTAATAACTCACTCATTTCCCAAAATATTCCTCTTCCCTACCTTTCATAATGTTAAAATAATAATATTTCATTAAATAACGTACCTACCATTCTGCGAATCACGAAGTTATTCGTGCAAACGCAACACAGACTCTGCAATGTGCACTAGCTTTAAAAGCATTTAGACATATAACACTGCAACTCAAATGTACTTGCTTTTAGCATTTCAATGGTGAACCAAAATTCCTGAAATAGACATGGTACCTCTCCTAAGTTCTTAGAATTTAATGCTATTAGTAACCTCTAAGTATTTTAGGGGCCTGTGGTGAAACAAAGACATACAAACATCGATGTTCTAGGTTATTTCTATGGTGTACAATATTGACTTGGCTTTAAATATGAATAAATACAGGTTGTAAATTAACCCTTCACACATACGTCAACCAAGGATTACCCCTACGCAAAAACTCGTGGGAAACGACTTTTTTTTGGGGTCAAAAATATCATTTTACGATAAAAGTCAATGTAGCACCCTTGAAACATTGTGCTAGTGGATGCTTTGAATAGTAACAGGGTCATGGAGGTAATTTATGTAAAGTTATAACCTGAAAAACTAGTATTTACAAAAACAGCTGTGCAAAATTTGAAACTTTGGCCCTAATAATAATATCTCCGTAACTAGGGGGTTCCCAGGTATGGTCTAGAACAAAAAAAAATCATCGCAGGTGTGGGGAGAACAAGTGCCTTTCGTTTGCGTTAAGGTTACTTTTACACCCTTTATTTGTACAGGACTCAGAAATACCTTAGCTATAAGAATAGAAAATAATTTTAACACCTAACCTCACTATGTCTTATTAGTGTAATATTAGCCAGCTAAGTTATTGTGTTTAATATTTTACTTATATGTTAAATGAGTACATAAGTAAAGGCATGTATCCATTACGTTTCCTTGCTATTGTAAGTTTCCCATACCAGAAATGGTGACTTTGAGGATCCTTATTGTTTTATATTAGGCAAATTGATTATTTTATTTGATATGTAGAAATAAAATGCTTCAATTCGACGGAGACATGTCGGGCGTATCCATAAATAGTCAATGGCTTAAAAGACAGTCCACTCAGTTCCTAGTCGTTGGACGAAAATATAAATAGATTAATTAAAGGTATTCAATTTCTACTCTTTGTCGTCTAGATTCCCACGCGAATTTCATTGTCGGAAACTATTCAGAAATTTTCTGCAGAAATATCCAATTTCGGGATCAAAAACTTCTTATTTTTGCAAGTGCCCAAAAATAGATCAACTTAAAGCAATTTTCTTGCCTATTATTTCTGGGTCATTCTCCTAACATCGTATTGACTGGTATCACTGGAATAGTGGAGAACATAGCTATTGTAGTTTAGCACTTTTACAAATTTTGATTTGAATTATTTTTGCGACAACACTCACCTGAAACATTTATATTTTAGACCTTTGACCTTGAATAACTTTTCAGCAAGCATTGGTTTGGAGGGGATTTTTACATTTTATTTATAACTAGCTTGTGCCAGCAGCTTCGCCCGCTACAACTCAAAAATTATCACACGGGAAGATAAAATCGGGATAGAAACTATATTTTGTATTAATCCAGTTTATAAACTATCTGTGTACGAAATTTTATCCGAATCCGTTCAACAGTTTTTGCGTGAAAGAGTAACAAACATACACACTCACAAACTTTCACCTTCATAATATTAGTGTGATGTTATAATAAAGATATTCACCAATTCTGAGTTCTATGCGAATTATTGTTATTTAACCACCCTTTGCATATTTGGACTGGAATATATATATAATAATATATTATGTCACTTTCATAAACTAGCTTTTAGGTACTACCTTTTTCAGTAAACAGGCATCTTCTGGACACGCTCGTTCCATCATATACCTCAACCATCGCTTTAAATAAGGCCTGTCCGTCAAGCAATAATAAAAAAAAAACCCTATGACCTCTGCAGCCAAAATGAAACTCACGTCAAAATCCTCATACAATCAACCCGACTGTAATCGTCACTTTATCTTGACAAGTTTTAAGACAAATACTCTACAAACTGAATAATTTACTGCGAAGTCGACTTCCTCGTTGCTTCTTTGTCTTTGCTCCTTTGTGACGGCATTAAATGACAGACAAACAGACATGCACGCTGCCTTCCTAAGATAACTTACTACATAACGTGGATTTTACATTTTGTGTCAAGTGTATTGCGTTCTTAGTCGTTATTCTGTTGAAGTTTTGTCTTTAAATACTTCGTCTGGAGGTATTGAATAAACCGTCACAGCTAATAATCATAATTTAGCATAATCTAGCCTAGCCTTTTCTCTACTACTATGATGGGGTCAGCTTCAGCTTTTAACGGGATGCAGCTGAATACTAGTATTTTACATGGAGCGACTGCCTATCTGACCTCCACACCCCAGTTATTACTGGGTAATACGATACTCTTTGGTAAGACTGGTTGTCAGACTTTCAGGTCACTGACTACCTGTGACGACTGTCTAAGATCTATTTAGATCTAGCTTTTCCGAATACGATACTTAAATATGCACAGGGCCAACGAAGCATTCTGTACATCAAACTAAGTACCCCTACGCATTTTTTTTTGCTGGGAAACAACTTTTTTTTTGGGGTCGAAAATCACATTTTGCGGTAAAACTCAATGTAGCACTATTCAAACATTGTGCTAGTGGGTGCTTTGAATAGTAAAAGTGTAATGGAGGTAATTTAAGTAAAGTTATAACCTGAAATATTAGTATTTACAAAAACAGCTGTGCAAAATTTGGAACTTTGACCCCGAATATCTCTGTAACTAGGGGGTTCTAGTATGGTCTAGAACAAAAAAACATGTAGCAGTAGTGGGGAGAACCAGTGCCTTCGTTTGCGTTAAGGGTACTTTTACACCCTTTAGAGCACTTTCAAGTCTGTTCTTGTCCTGTTTTCCAATTCATTTTATTTCTTTAAACTTTTGTGGGTGTAAAATTAAGTTACTTTTAGAATTATTATTCGTATTATTTTATAGGACAGTCTGCATTTTATTGAAGTTCCGTTTTCCAAAAATACACATTTGTATATATGTTTGGTAACTAAACTTCAGTAGACGGCCCAGATAAGCTATCTTGCGGTCTTTAGTATTTTTTTAGTATTTTTTCGACTTTACAATATTCCTTGCACCTCCACTATTTCTAGATTTAGCATCTAAGCTCTCAATCCCTTCCCTAATTATATAAGGTCGAACTAGAACTATTAATTAGTCAGGAGTGATTGCCATTTGACCCCAATAACTCAGTTAGGCAATTAGCAGGCATGTTAAAAGTCAAATTATTAACAGATTTCACACAAAAGCTATGTTTAAAAGCACTGACATATATCCAGCATTTACTGAAAATACCTCAGTTGATTCCAATTATAGAACACAATTGATGGAAGTTCGACCATTTTGAACATTACCAAAAAGGCTTTTCAAATGTAGGTTATTGTTGTTAACATAACATTACGTCTAACTTAATCTTTGAAGAGTTAGGCAGAGATGTATCCTCATTTCGGCAGTTATTATTTAAGTCCTATCATCTGCTTATCTGACCTCCATAACCCTGGTTAATAATGATTATTACGATAGCCCTTGGTATGACAGTGTTGGCCAGGTGGTAGCGGCCCCAACTTACGAACAGTAAGTCGCGAGTTCGTACCCAGTCAGGCGCATTACTTTGTGTAATTTATTTCATGACCACTGCTCCCAAAACCGTGAAGGAAAACATTGTGAGAAAACAGGCATGTCTTAGAACCAAAAAATTCGAAGACATGTGGTTGGTAGATGTACCAACCCGCACTGGGCCCGCGTGGTGGATTATAGCCCATTCCTCTCCTTGAGAAGAGGCCTGAGTCCTTGCAGTGGGAACATTATAAGCTGATGATGATGATGATGGTAAGACTGCTTGTCCTACTTTTAGGCCACTGTAAGGACTGATATAGATCTACAACTATTACTGTCAGCTGGGACCAACAAAGGCTTAATATAGCCGCAGCACGAAGGAAATTTGGTATGTAGTGGGTGGTCACTCTCTGTATAGAATCTGTGAACCAACCTAGGCAGGTGCGGCTTAACCTGAAGATTGATCGGCTGGTATTATTTAACTACAAGCTCCGTGAAAAATAAAACACTGTCGCTAAAAAAAAATCTGTAAAAGAGAAGTGAAATTTTATTCTGTCATCCTTGCTAGTAGTGAATATATCTGCTCTAAGTAAATCTACGCGATGACACCCGCGACATATAAACACATACTTGCATTTTCACACTCACACATTTTAACAAACACCGTCTTTACTGTGAGAACAAACTTATTGACGTCACTGTTTCAAGCAATAATAGCACCTGTGCCTTGGATTTACGGTCTTTGTTAACAGCTTTGATAAGTTTGTATCATGATGCATATTTGGAATACTGAATGTTATTATTTAATCAAAATTAAACACTGTGTTTTAAAATTTAGGGTTTAAATTAGTTTGGGTATGGTAATGCTTCCGATACAGCATGTTCAAAATACTAGCAGCGGAATTAATTCTTTGCTCACAAAGTTTAAGGTTCGTTTCAGGTTGTGTGGAACTTTTTAAAATTATAAATAGCCTAAGGATCCAGTGGGGTACGAATGTAAAAGGCTTAATGTATTCAAAGCTTTGAAAATGTTTTAATTACAATGTACTATTTCGGAGCGAGTTTCGCTTTGTTGTCTCAAAGTAGTAACGTGTGTAAGCATTTTATTTAAATGGCTGAGCACTCTGTGTGAAAAGAATAATTAATTAAAACTTTGAAAAAAAAACATTACATTTTTCTGAAAGACGAGCTGTCAAAGGCCGTTTAGAATTTTACTGCAGATTTTTCTCGAAAGGATGCAAAGAATTCGGTTGGACTAGGCTATGATTGCGAAGCTTCATCGCGTATTTCACAAAGCTTGAAAGCGTCGTTGCGTATTTCACAAAGCTTGAAAGCTTCGTTGCGTATTTCACAAAGCTTCAAGACCATGGTCTTCAATTAGTTTGTCCGTACATCGCGAAGGTGAAGTTTTTCAAATCAGTAAGTTTTGGAAGTTACGTACATCACGATTATGAATCATCATCAGCCTCTAGCGTACCCACTGCAGGGACTTCGGCCTCCTCTCTAAGAGAGGAATGGACTATAATCCACCACGCGGGCCCAGTGCGGGTTGGTAGATGCCACATATCTTCAAACTTTTTGGTTCTAAGACATGCCGGTTTCCTCACGACGTTTTCCTTCACCGTTTTGAGAGCAGTGGTGATGAAATAAATTACACAAAGAAACACGCCTACCTGGGTTCGAACCCACGACTTACTGTTCGTAAGTCGGGGCCGCCACCACTGGGCCACCTCTGCTCTCTGCGATTATGAATATTTTCAAGAAATAAGTCGCTATAGCATCCCTTTTGGATCGTGCTAATCGTCAATTGACACAACATAACATAATACTTGTAAATTCGAAATGGTTAGGCAGAGGTGTACTTAATAGTGCACCAACATTTAGTCAGTTATGTTTAAGTTCGTGTCAAATGGGAAAACATAAAACACTGTGTGGGTATACTGGAGGCACACCACAGCCTAACCTTTCAGGAATAATAAGCTGTGCATTACATAATCATTTCCTCTGTCCCGGGCAAACGTGAAAAGTCCCAGATGTCATTTATTCAAGCGACCACGAGCACCCGAAACGCTTCACTATTATTACAATGCTGGCAACGACATTAGCCTTAATTTAAGAACAGAGAAAACATAATAGACTGGCCGGAAAAATTGTCTAACTCACACCAAACAAAGTGGCTTAAATATTCTAGAAAAATACCGGTACTGCAGAGCAAACGGTTACTTTAGTTTTAATTAGAAACATATGTAGTTGTTTATCTGAAACAGACAATTTTAAGATTAAAATAAGTGTATCGTTTTTTTTTTATTGGAACTGTTCACATGATATCAGACGAAAAACCAAGACTCACTTTGTTAAAACTATTTTGAGCAGTGGAGGCCCAGTGGTTGCGGCCCCGACTTACGAACAGTAAGTCGTGGGTTCGAACCCAGGCAGGCGCATTACTTTGTGTAATTTATTTCATCACTACTGCTCTCAAAACGGTGAAGGAAAATATCGTGAGGAAACTGGCATGTCTTCGAATCAAACAATTCGAAGACATGTGACATCAACCAACCCTCACTGGGCACGCGTGGCTCTCATAGAGAGGAGGCAGTGGGAACATTAAAGGCTGATGATGATGATGACGATGACGTTGGCACAAGACGTCAAAATGCACAAAAGACAGTTCCCCCAAACGCTTGCTCTTGTCTACTGTTATGCTACGGAGAAAAAGTGCTGAAACAAACTTCCAAGCAAAAACATCTACGGCTGGTATAGCATCCAACAGATTCACAAACACTTTGTGTATTTTATGACCACTACTCTACCAACTCACACGTGTAGTGAATTATAGCCTATTCCTTCACGTAGAGAGGAGGCCTATGTCTCAGTACACAATATTCTATACTTCAATATAGTATAGCGAATCAATTACCACAAACTTTCTAATCTTATATCATAAAAAATTGCCAGATATGGAGTCGTCGATCTGTCAACAAGCATTGACAAGTGCTACCACACCTTCAGACCACAAAATTCCCATGCTTTAGAAATGCCAAATACAGTTGAACAAACAGATGGCGCGTGGGATGGTACTAGATGCGCAGGAGTGCGTGGAAATAGTTCAAACGCGTGTTAATATACTACGGGCTGGTGACGATCGGATTTTAAACTGTTTCTTTTGAAGAGTTGTCGGATTTGGAAGTTGTAGTGTACGGTAACTGTGGAAGAAACAGATTAGAACGTTTAGTATTTGACCTTCTTACGAAATGTCAACATTTAACACAATACGTAGTTTTGTCACCAAGTATGCAAGCATGGCTTAGAGTAGGGCGCACTCAAGTTAGGTCAACTAACTACTTTTGCAGGTTGTCTGGTAGTTGCTAGATGTAATTATTCAAGAATCTAGCGTAGGAACTCAAGGTTTGCTAACGTGCAATGGAGCGCAGTATTCTAGGCATTAAACTAATCTAATTACTGACATTGCTCTAAAACCCCCTAAGCTTAAGTAGGACTGGGCTGGCTATGTCTGCTATAAGCCCGACGAGTTGTGAGCCAAAATAATCACGTTGTAAAGCTCTGACATAGCCAGAAGGCGACGTGGTAGACCTCGCAGGAGATGCTGGGGCGAGCTGGACAAAATCAACGTCCAGTGGTCCAGTGGATTTTGATCTAGTGCGAATATGGACCACTGGACGTTGATTTACCAATTTTTTTTTTTGTTAAATATATGCAAGCCTCTCCAATCGCATCAATTCTCATTCAATTGAAATTGTTGATGATGATAAAAATGTCAATAGAGTTGTTCCTTTCATAACATGAGAATGAAAGGTACCGTATATAATATGAATGTTCAATAAAACATCTCAATCTATTTTGTAAAACATTTCCCATAAAATGCACCGTTAAAGCATGAAACACCTCCACAACTAAAATTCTTCGCAAAATATTTCTTCAACGCTAATTGAGTATTATACAGGGTGTTTCCTAAATCACTGGCGAGCGTAGCAAGTTCACGGAAGCCTCAGTGAGGCAGCTTGTCGTACAAATATTGTCTCGACTCCGGCGGGATTTGTTTAATTTGACGCTGACGGCTCTGTGTGACTCTTGTGGGGGCACAGATTATGGGATAATGTGGGAGAGGAGGCGTTATAATGAGAAGTTAACTGTGAGTACGGCGAAAACAAAAGGAAGGGTAATGATTTTGGCAGTCTATGCATGTATGTATGTTCCACCATAGGGCCTTATCTATTGAACGGATTTTAATAAATGAGGTGTCAATAGATTCGTAAGAATAGACCAGGTGACATAGGCTATATAAAATTTATAAAAAAATATATAACGGAAATTAAATGCCAGATTCTAACACCGTAAAAAATTAAATTGAGATAACCATAACATGTTTGGTATTTATTTATTAATTGACATATGAAATGTATCAAATGAAAGGAATGGCCACTAGCGAAGGAGCATCAAGTATCAGTGGCATTATGCGACTTCGGCTGTCCTCTGTTATAATGTTACTTATTATTAAGCTATTTACTCAAAATAAATTTATGGTGTATTTTTTGTTTTCTTCTTTTAAGACCGCGGTTTTATTAGTCTGGGTTTTAATTTTTTTAAACTAACAGTGTAATGTCAAAATAATAATGAAAACTTACACTAGCAGAATCAAGATGAAGCATCAGGGAACTTACCTGGAAAAAGATATAAAACATAAATTAATAAATGTTCACAACCGATGCCTCGTAGCTTTAAAAGTCGCAGGCGCGACTGCTAACCATGAAGGTTTGATTTCCGGGTCGGGTGATATTTGGTTTTTTAACCAGGAATCTGCAATTGTACCCGATTGATTGTAATAGGCTTGTTCCTATACACGAGGCTTATACACAACCGGCAAAATTGTGGGCGTACTATTAGGTAGGTGATATTATGTTATGTATATATTAAGTACTCGAGTGCTCTATTGCAGGTTGATATTAAACGAGCTTAGTCTTACTAGTTATGAATGTAGCTTGAATACTAATCCAAACAAAACATTTATTTGAATCCATCTTGCGTAAAATTAACTACCGCAGTCAACAGTCCCAGCTACGTCAAACAATCTATAATAAAAATCTTGGAAACTGTTCAACTTGCAAACTTGCAACTTTGCCTTATTTCTCAACAATCCAGGTCACAATATATCTTCCCGAATCCGGTTCTCGTACATTGTTATCGAAGTAACCTATCTATGCTTTATCGTTTTAATCTTTGGTTCCACTGCAGCCATAGATAACCCGGCCGAATGTAGAGGTAATCTCGTCTTCTCCCGTGTCAGTTTATTACGTGCTCTGAAACGACCATTTTAATTCGGCTGGGTTGCAATCTTGCAGTGCATCCATTGTTGGCGTAATTTCTATGAAAATTGTTCCCGAGATTTTTTGTTGAATTTTATAGAAGTGGAAATTTTTAAACTGCAGTTTTAAAACGAGATAGGGTAAAAGGGTTATATCTTTATGACAGTGTTACAGAGCAGTAAAGAAATTGAGTTCTTAAACGTTTGCATTTTATTCCCTAGAGATATTCTCTTCTGCTTTTAAACGCGAAATGCACTTAGAGTGAAAACAGAGGTTTCCGTGTCAGAGATTGCTAATGATGTTTTAGGGGTATTTAAAACCGAGTGTTAAGTACTTCATCCCCTAAGGTAAAAGGGAGGATCGTCCAGCCAGATAGGTTTTATGTCTAGTGGGTTACTGGTCGATAGTTGTTGTTAGATTTTTCATAGGTCCAGTCGGGGCTGCGGGTTGTTTGAAAGAGATGCCGCGGCCTTAGCACAAAGGGCTAAGAAGGAACATGGGTGGTTTTTAGTCAGTAGAAGTCTAACACTCCTGTCTGGGAGGAGTCATTTGATAATTTCTCAACCACCAAAAAAAAGGGTCTTCATAGGTCTGGTAAACTTAAACTGCACGATTTAGATGGACAGGGGAACGCTGTTGTCAAACATTTGTGAAATTGAATCTGGAAATTGTACAGACGTCGACATCAAGCTACTAAAATCTGTCAAATTTATTTAATAGATTTTCAACTTTATCGCTGAAGCACCTAATGCTTCAGCGATAAAGTTGAAAATCTATTAAATTTATTCAAGGTTGATAAGGAACTATACTGAAAGAACAAAATGGTGTCGTTAGTTCCAATAAAGGCCACGCGCGAAAAGATCCATGTACAACTATACCTTCCTGAACATTAGCACTTCATTAATTTATTTTCTTTCTTGCTATTTCACAAAAGGGGATTAAAGAATAGCGCCGAGAGCTCCGTAGCAAGAAGTTTACATTGTTTCTTTATTTATTTTGTTGCACGGCAAGAAAGAAAGAAAACATCGCTAAGTTAATGAACTTCTTATCTTAACGGGCAACGAACGCGAAAGATTAATATTCTTTAAATTCGTGAACTAATATAATAATGCAATGTTTTTAAATGTTTCATTGGGTTGGAGTGTTTTTCTTTGTCTCTGTTTATATTGCTTATTCATGTCAGCTAATTAAGGTGGAAGCTCACATCTGGCCCGCGAAATTCTAATTTTCTTACGTTTTTGGCAATTTGCAGGCCAGTGCTTGGTTGTATGTTTATGAAAATTTGATTTGCGACTGTAAGACGTATGAAGTTACCGAATTATAACCATCAAAATTATCAATACAACCCTCCAAGTTCATTTTCATGTCAAGATTGATTTTTGCATGTAAAAGTCATTCTTTAGTAATTTAGTCGTCGTTCTTTAGTAGTTAGTAATTTTGATGGTTATAATTCGGTAACTTCATACGTCTTACAGTCGCAAATCAAATTTTCATAAACATACAACCAAGCACTGGCCTGCAAATTGCCAAAAACGTAAGAAAATTAGAATTTAAAATTCAGATGTGAGCTTCCATCTTAAAAGTGTTTGTAACGTGACATGAATTCACTCCTATGATCCCCGACAGGTTTGGTAGAGATGTACCTACTTAATAGGAACACCCAAATGCCAGTTATGGTTTCAGTCCCATGGTTCATGTAATATGGGGTGAAGCTATTGCAACCGTTTGAGAAACTTGCGATAGTAAATCTTTGTACTACTTTGCTTTACCTGGGAATGAAACCCAAATCACAAGGTTGTTCACAAGTTACCGCGGCCTTAACATATAGGGCTAAGAAGGAACATGAGTGGTTTTTAGTCAGTAGAAGTCTGATACCCCCTTTCGCTCTGCCCAAGAGCGGGAGGGGTTATTTGATGATTTTCCACCCGCCAAAAAAAAGTCCTTCGTGCTTAGCAGTATTTCATCAACTTTAACAATGTCCAGATTGGCTTTATCAGAAGTTATAGTCTGTCAAGTTATGTAGTGCTGCATCAAAATAATAGGCATTTCCTGGACGGCGCGCCGCACAAACGACCATCTGCATGAAACGACTTCTACAGTACTTCGGACACGTGGCAAGGAAGGAGCCTGATAGCTTGGAAAAACTTATTGTGGCTGGTAACGTGGAAGGAAAAAGAGGTCGTGGAAGATTATCAATCCGATCGACAGGTGTAGTGAAGGAATTCTGCAGAGGGCATTTCCAAGCATCTGTGAGAATGGCCGAAAACCATCCAGCATGAAGAGTGAAGAAGGCAGTAACCTCATGTGATCACGGCCCTCAGTCATGAGAAAACTAGGAAGAAGAAGAAGAAGGAATCTTTCAAAGCTGTGAGTTTTGTTTTACTTTATCTCTCGTATCAACATTCCCAAAACTATATTCAGTGCAATTTATTTGCGACCTACCGCTATTTCCATGCCTAAGACGAACTGGCTTATCTTTGATTAAAACTAAAAACAAACCTCTGGACTTCGAAAACCACACCCAACATTTTATAGCCACCGTTACCCGAATAAATATTAGCAAACATTCTTCAATTGATTGTTTGAGTACAAATGTGAAACGCCAATCAAAATATGTTTAGTATTTCTTGATACACCGGAACAAACATACAACGGGCCTAATTTCTCTTTAATAGCTCTGTGATTGCTAATAAGCACTTAACAGAAAAGTAGGAACTTTATTGTCCAACGACTTGCAAACAAATTGAACTTGTTTACTACAGAACGTGGTTATTCACCCTAGAAAAGATGTCGTATTGCAGCAATAATTTCTGCTTATAGGGTCTTAGATTGATGTACAGAACACTTGGTTGACAACTTTGGGAAGGCTCCGTTTTCATCAAGTCAGCGTTCCGAAAATCTTGGAAGAATGGTAGAGTAATCGTTTAAAGAACCTATCTGTGAATTGACCGCAATGAGTACAGTCTACGTAGCGGTGTAATCTCTCTCGCTAATGACTTGCTATCATCATCAGTCTACAGCAGCCTACTGCTGGACATAAACCTCCCCTAACATCCAACGGATCCCCGAAACGTTGACCAGGTTATCGGTCCACCTATGTCATTTTTTGGGTTGGAAATCATCAATCATCAAGCCCTTTGTCCGGGGCCACGGCACCTTTCAAACAACCCGCAGCCCCGGCATTCGTCGGCTCGTGCGGGGCCTCTGCAATGTTGCTGATATCTCTTTGAGGCGAGCATAGAACACGAATGCGCCGTCGACAAGGCCTGTCGTCTTCATAAGACGGACGGACCCACCTACCTATATTGCTATGTTCGATTAAATTGTGCTGATACAAGACTGGGTTTCTCTCCATGCAACAGTAACTCATCATCACATTGTCACCATTGTCTTTGTCAAAATGCAGCTACAGACAACAGTAGACATAACCAAAGTCTAATGACACACACAGTCCACACGTACACAGTGTAGTTGTGTCGCACAACAAACAGTTTGTGTGTGTCTGTGAATCTATTGCCGCCGGCCCGTGTTGTGTACACACGCGTTTCTTTATATCGACAGCAAACAGTTGACATTAGGACGCTACTTAATTTACAAGCCGGTTTGAGGGCAGACGGGCGGTCTCCTGATGGCGTTTATTTTTTATCTGGCTTCTTTTCTTCTTAATACTAAGGGTTCCTTATACAAAGGGTAAGATAAACCTATTACTAAGCTTTCGCAGTCCGATCGTTCGTCTATCTATCAGCGGGCTGTTTTGCATGATTTGTACTTAGACAGTTGAATTTTTACAGAATGTGTTTTTCTATTGCCGCTTTAACAAAAAGTAAATACATTCATAAAAATTAAAGGGGATCCGATGAAATCTTAAACAAAGATACGAAACTCTTCATGCGTGAGTCCACCTCCTAGTTTTCTGGGTATTTTTGTAATTCATTTGTTTGTGTTTCTATAATTTCTTGTTATAGGTAAGTAACGTACCTATAACAAGAAATTATAGAAACTCAATCAATTTGGAAACTGAGCTAAAATGTATACATTTCCCTCTAGCATAAATTCATTAAAATAAGTGTGTGTCAATCTGTGCCAATTCTCGAACTAAATAAAATTCAACCATTCGATAACCGTCAGACCGCGTTTAATGAACTTTAAATAAACTAGCCTAAGGCACGCTACATTGATTTTTGTGACAAATAAGGCAGTTGACTAACTATTCTCACAGAAACTAAGATTGAGTAACCTCAATCAAACAAATAAGACAATAAGCCGCTTTATTTATGGATACCATTAAAACAACTTTAATTGTTTGTTAAATATATCCTTATATTTAAATGACGCGATTTATATACGGCCATCGCGTTTAAATACAAAATACAAACAAAAATTCAGAAGGTTAAGATTCTTAAGACAACTGACTAGCTGATCAAATTACAACTTTAAAGGCTTAGAACTTCGAGAGAGGTCAGTAAAAGATCGCCTTCAAGTTTGTTCTAAATCTTAATTTTTTTTACTTTAAAGTCAGAAATTGCTTTAAGGTATAGCTCATAGAAAGATAACGCCTGTTATCGTTCTTTCCTTTCGATTAAGAATAGCTTTTTGTCTTAGATGACGATGACTACGAATTTGTGTAGATACAGCCGTTATAAATATATTTTTTACTATTTGTATAACAAGCATACCATGAAAACAATATGTGGCAACATAAAATACTTAAGTGTGTCACCAATAACGTGTATTTACACACACTCTCACTCTCTCACTTGATACACACTCTTTTTTTCGTGTTAAATTTTTAGGTTTTCTTATTATTATTATTATTTACTTTGTGTGTGCACTTGTGGCATGTGCCAAATAAATTTGTTTTCTTTTTTTATTTCTTTTCTATATTTAATCAAATTAAATGTGGACGAAGCAAAAGGAGAATGTAAGGATCGTAGCAAGTGGCGTTCTGTGGGCGTGAGTTGTATATGTATGGCTATGCGTTCTATCAATAGGTACCAAGAAAATTCGCGAGCAAACTGGACCTTCTGTTTCTCTCCTTTCGGTGTCGTTGACCTCATCCAACAGTACAGTAAAGCAATAATAAATTGTCTTCATTAATAGAAGTGACAAATCAGAGCAAACTATAAATTAGTTTCCATGTAAATTATATGGAATAAGCGTGTATTTACATTTTAAATGTCGTTTTTAGGGTACCCATGATATATAGAGTTCTATGTGTTAGATATTAATGGTTTTGAAGGCGCTTGCCCAATGACTTTGACCGATTCTTCCCATAATGATATGTTAATAAGTTGAAATTAATTTTAAACGGTTTCGAGTTTAACTGGGCAATCTTAATGTGTTGGCTGATTGCTGATTAGCCGATGGTGTAAGATTTGATTAAGTGTTATTAGAGGCAAGAATTTACGTTTTTAAGATATTTTTTGGACTCAGATATTTCTCTTTCGACAGCAATAATAACGTTGTATTTTAATTGCAAGATTTGAATTTTCATGCAGACACACATTTTTTAATTCGATAGAACATGAGCAGTGAAAAAACGCCGCGTTCGACCCGTCCGTCTGAACAACCTAAGTTCGTTACCCCAAACTTTGTGCGTGTACTGTAAATTCCACGCTAGATCGCTTCCTCTTCGGGAGCTCACTTACTACTACGCTACGTGGCCACGACCACGACGATTGGCCGTAGAAGCTATGACTAGTTTTATTCATGATAGCGACTGGTCATAAGACCAGTCCTGATCCTGAGATCCCTTACACTTGTCGCATTACCCCTCAGCCACAAGTTACTCGTTCAAGTAATACGCATGTTGCGATTAATTACTACTACTGCCGTGAAAACAAAATGGTAGATGGAATATCATCAAATATCTCCTCCCCCTCTGGGCGAAGCGGTTGGGAGTGTCAGACATCTGATGACTAAAAATCACCCATATTCCTTCTTAGCCCTTTGTGTCCGGGGCCGCGGTATCTCTTTTGAACAACCCGCAGCCGTCTCATACACCCTGTAGAGAGTTTGGTACAGTCAGTTCCCAGCATTGGGAGCAGAGGGCTCAGATAATGCTGGGCACTGACTGTACGTTGTTTTTAGGGTTCCCTACCCAAAGGATAAAAGCGGGACCCTATTAGTAAGACTTCCCTGTCAGTCACCAGGCTGTATCTTAAGAACCGCGATAGATAAACAGTTGAAATTTTCACAAATTATGTATTTCGGTTGCCGCTATAACAACAAACACTAAAAACAGAATAAAAAAATAAAAAAATATTTTAGTGTTTGGCTCCAATACATGAATTTTTCGTTTTAGTACCTACCTACGGGAACCTTCAAGTTCGAGTCCGACTCGCACTTGGCCAGTTTTTGTATGTACGTAGTTTTTATATGAACAGAAGCATTTCCGCCACCCAAAGAAGTGTACAAGCTGCTTTGTCAAGCTATTGTTGGATATTTTACGAGTACTTGTAAGGACCACTTGTGATGTTGAAGTGTCACTGGAGTATTTTTGATCCTTTGTCGAGGTCTGATGGTAAAAGGATAAGAACCCTTTGGTTATAGAACTTAAAGATTGTTGAGTGTGTAATAAGTATCTAGTGTACCTACTTGGTTAAGAAAACGTTAATACCAAGAGGTTAAAGCTGCAATGTGAATGCGCAGCCGTGAGATGCACACACTGTCTTTTTCAGTTTGTTTTTTTTTATTTATTTTTTATTGTTTGTTGTGTGCACTTTGTGGTAATGTGCTAAATAAATATGTTTTCTTTCTTTCTTTCATCTTATTGGTACGTAGTTTTAAGTGTGTTGGGTTAAGGTAGAGAGAAAACGCTTTGAAAAGCAAACTGATATCTTGATTTCACCTGCCTAGCCTTTTACCAACTAGAATGGCGTCAGCTCCCAGTCTAACTTGATGCAGCTGGGTACCAAATTTTGACTACCTATCTGACGGCCACAACCCATTCAGTACTGGATAATACGATCCGCCTTAGTAAAAATCGTTGTCAGACTTTTGAGCCAATGACTGTTAAGTATAACTTTTTGGAACGAAGTGCCTTATCGCGCGTTGTGAAAGGGGGCAAGACGAAAAAAATTCTTACGAAAAGTTGTCACGACACTTTTTGCTATAGTAAGCTATTGTGAGCTGTGCGGCGTCGCATGTTTCTCTGTCTGTCTCTCTCTCTCTTATAGAAAGCAAGCCAGATATTTTATATTTTAAATTTATATAAAAAAAAATAATTAAAATAATATAATTAATATATATATTATTAGAAATCAGAAGTGGATTAGATTTAAAAAAAAACAATTTACTTGACCTAAAATTATCAGAATTTACAAAGCAAATACAATCAAAAATGACACAAAGGAATTACATAAAAAACAGTAAGAAGAACACAAATTTACGACTAACGACCTCCTCGTACGACGGATGACAGCAGAAAGGGGGCTGCGCTCCTCTTCTACACCGTATTTATACCGTCATCCGCCGTACCCCTACCCTCAACCTAAATAATAGCCAACACGGCCTCTCCTGACACCCTGACGTCCACGGCAGGCTTGGTCGACTGATCCAGTCACAGCTTAGTCAAGTTCAGGCATATCCAGGCCTCGTGATGGGTCTTCTCTCAGGTCATCAGGTCCAGTAGACGGTCCTGGTGCTGGCTCGTTTAGTTCAGGCTGATTTGGCGTTGGCGAAGATTCCGGTTGGTCCCGGTTTGGGTCTTCATTTTCATCGTCATCATTCGCTGAAACCATGCCGCATTATTACAATTTAAATTGTAGTAAGTTTGTCACTTACCATGATAAATTAGTTACATAGGTTAGAGTTAGTTTTAGTAGTACTGTTACAAGATAAACTTTATTTGAATGCCTGTGTTCTAGAGTAAAACTTAAAATATTTCGTTTAATAAAACTAAATAAACTATTCCATGGGTCACATTTAACTTAAGTTCTCTAGAACACTACACATTCAGACAACCACACCACAAAACAACAACATGCTTAATAAAGAACACTGTGAGCCCACACTGCACAGCGACTGATCGGTTTGCAAGGCCGACCAGCTTCCGAGGTCGTGGGTACACCCCTCTGAGTGTACCACACAGACAGACAAGGATCCAACAGCACCATTCATCAGAATAGATGCAACACTTCCGGATCAGAAGGATCATACAGATCTGAGACTCACCCTCAAAGAAGGCAGAGCATGATTCGGGAGTCCATTCACCTCCCCAGGGAACCATAAACTGAGCAGCAGCATATGTGGTTTTCCCGTATGATCCAGCCAACAGCCTCAGCTCATAGCGGCCGTGAGGAAGAACACGCACCACTCGATAGGGGCCGCGCATTCCATGGTCAAGCTTGCCCGTGGACTGAGCATACTTGATGACAAAGACATGGTCGCCTTCCTGAAACACACGAGGGGCACGTCTGTCCCGGTTAACATAAGTGTCCATTGCTGCCTGATTTCTAGTTAACCGTTCGGCCGTCCTCTGCCTGACGATTTCTCTCCTTGCCTCACGACTACTTGTAGCAGGCTCCTGGGCGACATCTCGCACCAGAGCACGAATCGCTGGCGTAGTGTTTTCATGGCCCACCAACAATTTTAAAGGCGACGTCTGCGTAGTCTTGTGCTGTGTTATATTAAGAATTAGTTGCAGATGCCATAATTCCTCAGCCCATTCATGTCTTCTGTGGTTTACCTCAATTCGCAACATGTTTAGGACAGTTCGAGCGTACCGTTCTACTTGCCCGTTAGCGTGATGCATCTCAGCAGTAATGTGATGTAGCTCGATGCCGAGGACTTGCATCCACGACTTGAATCCAGACGACTCGAACATGCGACCTCTGTCGGTCACTATTAATTTCGGTGTTCCAAATAAGGATATAACTGTTTTACAGACCTGCTTCAGTTCGTCCAAGTCTTGGCGGCGGATAGCAGTAAGGAAGCAGAACTTGGTGAAGGCGTCAACGACCAGCATCACGTGCTTAAGTCCTTTCGATTCAGGCAAAGGGCCCAGCACGTCGAAGTGTAGGGTGTCAAACGGGACGTCAGGTTTAGGCCAGGAGGAAATAGGTTGAAGAGGAGCTCTAGGTACACGTTTATGAGCGACACAAGTTATACAATGACGTATGTATTTTTTTACAAAAGCCCTAAGGCCAGGAAACCAAAAATGCCTAAGTATAAGCTCTAATGTTTTATCAGCGCCAATATGGCTGTGTTCATCGTGAAAGACCCTAAGGAGGCTTAAGCGCTGGCCTTTCGGTATATAGCAAAGGAGCCTCGACTCTTCCCCTACCCCACTGTACCGGTAATACAGAACATCATTTTGTACTCGATAACGTGATGGGTCTAACTCTCCCCGTTCCACAGCCTCGATCATGTTACGGGTTTCTTCATCACCGGATTGCGCCATTTGGGCCCAATTACGCGGTCTTTCAATGTTATTAACCGAACTACTGGGGTTGCGGCTCAAATAGTCCGCGTGTGGCAACATGGCGCCTTTTCTGTATAAGATGGTAAAATCAAAATCTTGCAAGTAAATCCACCATCTTGCCACACGCGGTAACAAATCTTTCTTACTCTGAGTAGCTTTCAGTGCGTTACAGTCTGTAACTACCGTGAAGCGCGAACCAACTAAGTAGTGCCGGAAATGCCGCAGCGCTTTTACTACAGCCAGGGTCTCGAGCTCGTATGAATGATATTTAGGCTCAGCACCTTTAGTCACCTGGCTGTAATAAGCAACCACGCGCTTAATATTGCCCTGATGGACTTGCAACAAAACCGCACCGTAGCCCAAACTGCTGGCATCGGTATGTACCTCCGTGGGTAAACTTGGGTCAAATATAGCTAGGACAGGTGCACTGGTCAGATTGGTGATTATCTCCTGCCTGACACACTCTTGATCTGATCCCCAACTAAACTGAGCGTCCTTGCGAGTTAGACGTGCTATGCATGCCGTCTTAGTTGAGTAGTTTGGGATGTATCTACGAAAATATCCTGCTAACCCAAGAAATTGGCGCACCTGCTTGACATTTTGCGGGGGACTAGAATTGACTAAGGCCTGAATTTTACCGGGAGATGGTCGTACTTTGCCATTTGATATAATCCGTCCTAGGTATTCAATTTCGGCACACAAAAATGAACACTTTTTAAGGTTGATCGAGAAACCCGCCTGGGTTAACGTATCCAAAACCTCTCGCAAGGTCCGCAAACCCTTGTCAACTGTATCGGACAGGATTAAACAATCATCGATGTATACCAATACTTTTCCAGACGCTATGAAATCGCGTAACGTAGTGCTTATAATTCGTTGATACACTATGGGTGCATTAGCCAAACCATAGGGCATTTTCAAATATTCGTAATGATTCTCAGGCGTTACGAAACCGGTCATTGGCACAGATTCGTCATCTAACTGAATTTGGTGAAAACCTGTGGCCATATCTAGCGTGGTGAAGAACCTACACTTGCCCAAGCGATCTATGTGGTCGTCAATTAGCGGTAGAGGATACCTATCCTTAACAGTTATTTTGTTCAAGGCGCGAAAATCAACACACATACGGTCGGAGCCGTCCTTCTTTTTGACCAATAAAACGGGGCTAGAATAGGGCGACTCCGATTCCCGTATGATGCCTTTAGACATAAGGTCTTGGACAATGTCACGAACCTTCAACTTTTCACTGTGAGACATTTTATAAGGGCGATAATGTACAGGGACATCGCTGCTGAGTTGAATGCGCATACATCCGGTATTGACAGTTGATGTAGCGGTACCCGAGATCATGTGTTCCGAATAATCTTCTAAGATAGCTTTTAATTCAGTCAAATCATCACCAGTTAAAGGAGTATTAATAACGGACTGCACATTCAACGCCGCAGTCGACACAGCCAATGGATTTGAATCGCGAATAATGCGTTGGGTATTCTTAGTTCGTATGTAAACAACGCCATCCCTATTAAGCACATCTGTTCCGATAATAACAGGGGCGTTCATACATTCGCTCGGAACTACCAACAAATCTACCTGCAGTGAGATACCTTCCAATTCGATTGTAAGCGTCACATATGAGTCAATTTGAGTAACTGACTCACCTACCCCCTTTATTTGACAGTTAGTATTTTTCTTGGCACAAGAAAAATATGTCACAATGGACGACGATATCAATGATACACCAATGGCGCCACTGTCGATTAAAATATCTACGGGAATGCCCTGAATGACACCTACGACAATATCACTGCGCTTTTGCAAAGGAGCCGAGCAGAAGTTAACCTTCTTATTATTGTTACGTTGCTCGTCAACACGTTTTCTGGCAAAACACGATTTTATATCATGACCCGGCTTTTTGCAATAAGCGCACGTTATTTCACTTGAAACTGGCCCTTTTTCAGAGGAAGATGGTTTCGGTCCTGAATCGATATTGGCACTAGACTTAGGTCGTTTTGGGCATGAAATTTGCCTGTGTCCAAGCTCACCACAACTATAACATTTGGTTTGAACTTTCTTAAAACCCTGTGATTTGTTCTTGTCCCTATCGACAGTAAAATGGTGATTTGTGCGTTTACTTGTATCTACAGCTGCAGTTTTGATAGGTTTCACAAAAGTAGACAGATAATTTACCAAATCAACGGGTTTTAAGTTAGCATTCGTCGCTGTTGCCTTCACTTGAGGATCAGTTATTCCTCTCAAAACAATCTCTATGATTAGATCATCGCTGAGACCTTTTACGATACGCAACCGCAATAGTGACTTCCGTGCATACTCGGCATAAGTACGGTACTTATCCGAATTAGTCGACATTACCTCAAACAAAATACCCGCCGAATCTATTCTTTTAATGCACAAAGGTTTAAAATCAATTTTAAAGTTTGTCCACGTTCTATCATTTGACACCCACTCATTGAGCCATGATTTAGCATCACCCTTCAGACAGTTCCCTATGCGTGAAAGACATTCGTGGTCGCTCCATTTATTGGCAAGTTTAGCCCTATCGACCTCACTAAACCATGTATCAACGTCATGAATACTGGGGTCAAAATTAGAGACGTAATAATGACTAGTACCTACAGATTTTAACGAATGTATCGCTTCAACAATTTGTTCCGTGCCTGGTCCAGCGACGGGCTCAATAGACACATGCGAACGCCTCTCTAGCGCCTCTAAACGCGAGAGCACAGTATTTAAAGAGTCACCATTTCTCTGCAATGGCGGCAAGGAAGGCGTACGCACAGACCGCGAAGATCTCTCTCTGTGGTTAACATTAGTCGCACGATATGACGAGTACCTATCACGACGACATCCTCGTTCACGAGAACGGCAATCTCGTGAGTCACGCCCTTGAGAACGCCGTCCCCGCGAAGCCGATCGACGACTGCGCACACGCTTAGCATGCGGCGAACGACTGCGCGAGTAGCTACGCGAGCGTTGATAGCGCGGTCGTGTGACACTACGCGAGTGTCTGCGCGAGCGCCGGGGTTCAGGCGATCGATCCCGCGAACAGCTATGCGAGTGTTTACCGCCGCGTGAACGACTATCACGCTGGCACCTGCTAGGTGACTCAGGCGAGCGTCGATTACGAGAACGTGAACTTCCCGGCTTATCCATGTTTTAAACTCGGTTATAAACAACAAAACAAAACGTCAACTCAACCCTAGTTAACGCAAATGAATATAAAATTATGAGGAATGTAGGTAAGCAAAGTAAGATGTTCGAAACTTAGTTAAACATATCAAAACGAAACGTCGACACGAACAGAGTTATATGTCAGACAGTTAACAAATGTAAACAAAGAAAAGTACCCTCCTAAGAAAATAATATTCGTAACTTTCAAATTAACGAAAACAAAATTTTGTTATAAGAAATGGATGATAAAAATAATCATGATGAAAGTGGGAATGTTTTCTTTATCCCACTTCTGATATTAGAAATCAGAAGTGGATTAGATTTAAAAAAAAACAATTTACTTGACCTAAAATTATCAGAATTTACAAAGCAAATACAATCAAAAATGACACAAAGGAATTACATAAAAAACAGTAAGAAGAACACAAATTTACGACTCACGACCTCCTCGTACGACGGATGACAGCAGAAAGGGGGCTGCGCTCCTCTTCTACACCGTATTTATACCGTCATCCGCCGTACCCCTACCCTCAACCTAAATAATAGCCAACAATATATATATTTTTTTTATTTATCATTATTATTAATTCTTTTGGTCATTCTTGTGCTGTTTGCGATAGACTTTAACTTCGTTCCATCCGGGTGTCCCTTGACACCTCTCAAGTTTTTTTTTGTTTTTTTGGCGGGGTGGGAATTCATCAAATGACTCTCCCCGTTTGAGCGGTAGAGTGTCAGACTTCTACTGAACTCCACCACGGACCACCGACTCTACCGGTCTCAGTAGACTAAAAACCACCCATGTGCCTTCTTAGCCCTTTGTGTCGAGGCCGCGGTATCTCTTTCGAACATCCCGCAGCCAATGACTGTTATACCTGTAACGACTGTCAAACTTGTGACTGTGATTGTGTGTGTGATTGATTGTGATTGTGTTGTTGACTGGTTGTGTGACTGTGATTTTGAAATATGATTCTAATTAGTCCGTCTGTTAGATTATCGAAAACTATTGGATACGTATTTTTTATTTTATCAAATCAATAAAAACTGACGAAGATAAAACGCGTCAAAGATTTGAGTGGGGGTTCGTGACGTCACTGACCGCTAAAACATTCATACTAATGTCTTAGAGTATGACGCCACACGAGTTTTCAAAGCACTGTCTTTTTCATTGTTTGTTTACGTGAAAAAAGAAAAAAAAAATAAAAAAAAAATAATATAAAAATATTTTTTGGAAATCAATCTGACGGACTAATTAGATTTTTTTAGTTAACTACCCTATTTCCTAAATACTTCTTTAACATACAACATACATTTAAAAGCGTTACTAAAACTATAAATAGGGTCACACCCTATTACTTCTCCTTACAACATACCTTCAGGCCTTTTGACCTTATTTCTAGCCTGTAAATCGAGACAGCATACGTGAGAAAGGCTTCAAAGGTCACTGTTAGCACCCTTCATATATAGAAGTCGTATAGTTCCGTACTAAAGGGGTTTTAGTTCTATTTTAAGGTAGGTGCCGTAAATGTGTATAGCGGTCTAATGGCCAGTATTGTACCTTTTAAAGTAGGTATTATAGATCATTATTAAGTGCATGTAGTAAACCAGATATAAGATGAAACAGTTTTATTTTAAGGGCTGCGGGTTGTTCTCTGTCTCGATGTCAAGATCTAAGAAGGAGCACAGGGTGGTTTTTAGTCAATAGAAGTCTGACACTCCCATTTGCTCTGCCCAAGAGCGGGAGGGGTTTTTTGATGATTTTCACCAACCAAAAATAATTAAAAAAATTAAAAAACACGCCTGCCATGACAAAAACTAAACAAGTGAAAATTTAATAGATTTTTTTATGAATCTATCAGTCAGTTAGATTTGATTTTATACATTTTGAAGGCCTTTCAGCATTTCTAGGACGGCATACCAATGAAATCATCATCATCATCATCAACAGCATATTAATGTTCCCACTGCTGGGACACAGGCCACCTCTCTTTGAGAGAGAAAGGGCTATAATATACCACTTGGGCGCAGTGCGGATAGGTAGATGTCACATGTCTTCGAATTTATTGGTACTAAGACATGCCGTTTCCTCACGATGTTTTCCTTGACCGTTTTGAGAGCAGCGGTGATGAAATAAATTACACAAAGTAATGTGCCTGCCTGAGTTCGAACCCACAACCTACTGTTCGTAAGTCGGGGCCGCCACTACTGGGCCACCGCTGCTCTCCAACAGTGAAATAGCATCCACAACATTGCTCCATTAAATTACCAAAAATCATTATCTCTAAAAAAAAAACTCAGTTCATGAAATTCCTTTCGTTTCAAACTAAAACCTCTAAAGAAGCAACGTGTTGACCTCGCCAAACTCGTTGATTCCCTGAAGGTTTGTCCACTTAGCTCTCGAGGCACGTCGCTGCTATCAAAATTACTTACAGTCGTAATTTGGCAAACCGCTCGTCAGTTCCAGAAAGATACCCACCGTTGGGATACTGAGGGATACGGCAGAATTTAGGAGTTAGGATTGGTCGTTAAAAGTGTTAGGGTTATTATTTATAGCTGGTCATTGAATTTGGTATCTTGTGAAAGGAAAACATGGTTTATTTCTAAATGACAGCCACTCTCTGGAAATGGTGTTGTGCATATTCCTCCGCTATTCTTTTCTGATTCATTTCGTTGCGGGATCCAAGACAGTTAAATCCCACCAAAAACAAAACTTGTAAAAAAAGCCAAGCCGCGCAACTCTATACCGCCGCGTATTCTAAATTTGAAGCTTCTATGTCTGCTAGAAGTGCCTTAGACTTTTGATGATCGGTCAATCAGTTAGTCAGTCAGTCAGTCAGTCAGTGAGTGACAAAACTAAGGAACTTTGATTAGTTATAATTCATAAACTACTGGTTCAAATTGAAAGAAATTTTAAATATACCGTGTTTATACAATACCTAATTGGTTACTAAAAGTTCCGGTTTCTAGTTTTATCCACAACGAAGTTAAAGAAGGTCGAAAATGGCCTGAACTGGTTCGAGAAAAGGATGGTACGGCCGTGCCGCTTTATTGCTCGACTTGGCGGGGGCACTGCCGTGCCCCCAGATCGTTTCCCTGGGACTTTATCGAGCTTTATTGTTCCGGCACTTTTCTTGTGTTCGCCACTGTTGATTCTGGCTTACAGGAGTTTATTAATAGTATGGAGGGCTTGTATGTACCAGAAAAAAAAAAACACTCGGATCAATCGTTTGGTTTTCCGCGTTGGTACGTAGATGGCTGACTACCCATTAGATAACAAGATACTTCCGTGCCTTGAAAAGTCTCGGCTGTTAATTGTAGATCTTTCGAACAATAGTTTCGTTTCCGTGTTATGCGTTGAGGAGTTCTCTAGTGAGGAGGCGATCATGACCCTCTTGTCTATCGACTAAGCTGATCGAGCTGGCTGTTAAATCCAGTCTGTTGCTGGGGAGTTTGTTCCGTCACTTCTTCTTTCCAGCTAAAACACTAGGAAGTGGGTGTGCGTTTTGGGGGACTGTCTCTTGTAAATAACTAGAGTAAAGTAAATTTTGACGTTCGAAAAGTGCTGATTATCAGCCTAATTTGAATAAATGACTTTTGATTTTGATTTTGAGTCATGGCTGTCATAAAAAATCATTTTTACTAGAACTAAAGACGTGTGAAGATCGTTGACCGTATACTAGTATTTTAAGTATTAAAAAGTCACCAAATCCAATAGGGGATCGAATTGGGTAAAAAAATATGAATCTAATTAGTGAGTCAGTTAGATTATTGAAAAATATTGGATACGTGTTTTTTGTTTTATCAAATTAATAAAAAATGACGGAGATAAAACGCCTTTTTTTTTTTTTTTTTTTGGTGGGTGTAAAATCATCGAATAACCCCTCCCGCTCTTGGGCAGAGCGAAAGGGAGTGTCAGACTTCTACTGACTAAAAACCACCCATGTTCCTTCTTCGCCCTCTATGTCGAGGCCGCGATAACCGTTGGACTACCCGCGGCCTCGACAGGCGTCGGCCCTTTCGGGCCCCTCCCATGTTGCTGACATCTCTTTGAGGCGCGCGTGGAACACGAACGCGCCGTCGACACGGCCTGTTTTCGTCGTGAGACGGACGGACGGCGAGTTAGCCCATCACTCACCGTCCACAGGCCCGCGTCTACGGTGGCCGGAGGTCATCGCGGGACCCCCGACGCCCGGAGCGCCTCCCGCGGCGGCTGGGACGAGAGGTTCCCTCCCTCTCGCGTTCCGCCACCTCCTTCGCTAGCATCACTGCTTCGCAGAAGGAGGCGACGGCGTCCCATTCCTTCTCGCCCCGGACCATGGCTTGCACCAGGGCCGGGCGCGAGAGGTCGCCGCCGCCGATCGCCGCTACGAGAACACGGCGGGGCTCCGCCCAAGCGGGGCACACCTCCACTGTGTGCTCCACCGTGTCCTCCGGCCGATCCTCACAATGGTGGCATCCGGGCGTTTCCTCCCGCCTGATTCGGTGCAGGTACCTCCCGAAACAACCGTGTCCGGTGAGGACCTGCGTCAGACGGAAGGTGAGGGCGCCGTGGCGCCTCTCAAGCCACTCCTCAAAGAGGGGACTTACCGCCACTATCGTGGCGTGCCCTGCACGGGGTTGCGACAGTCGCTGTCTCCATGTCGCCATGAGATCGCACCGGAGGTCTGTCCGCCGCGCAGTAATTTGCCGCGGCAGCGGAGTGACCCCCCGGCGCAGCGCCTCCGCGCGCCATTGATGCAGGCGCGCGAGGACTATCGCCTCCAGATCCCACGGCGGCAATCCGGCAAGGAGGTTCGCCGCTTCGCGGGAGATCGTGCGGTACCCCCGTACCGTCCTTACGGCCATGACCCTTTAGGGCACGTTCAGGTAGTGGGCGGCCCGCTTCCTCAAAGCAGGCGCCCACACCGGCGCCCCGTAAAGGGCCATGGACCGCACGATCCCCGCGTAGAGCCTCCGGCAGGAGGCGTTTGGCCCCCCCAGATTGGGCAAGAGCCACCTAAAGGCAGCCCCGGCCCGCTCCAGTCTGGGAGCCAAACGTCGGAAATGCTCCACGAAGTTCCACCGGCTGTCAAGGACGAGTCCTAGGTACTTCAAAGTACACTCGACGCCGATGGGAACCCCTCCCACCATTAACTGGGATCCCGACGGCAGCGCATTCCCACGTCCATGGAAGCCCATGGCCTCCGACTTGTGAAGCGCCACCTCGAGACCCAGCTGCCGGATCCTCTCTACGACTATCGCAACCCCGCGTGTCAAGTTGTCGGCCGCCGCCTCGTACGACCCACCCTGAGCTAGCACCAGCGTATCGTCCGCGTAGCAGACTACGCTGACGCCGCTAGGGAGGTCGGCGCGCAGCACCCAGTCGTAACCGATGTTCCACAAGGGCGGCCCCAGAACCGATCCCTGTGGAACACCGCACGACATCTCTCGCCGGTTCCACTGTCCGTCTTGACCAGGGTAGATGACAGCCCTGTCTGTCAAATAGTCCCCGACCACACGACGAAGGTAGGTCGGCACCCGGTGATACCGGAGTGCCTCCCTAATGCAGCTCCAGGGCATAGTGTTGAAGGCGTTGGCGATGTCGAGAGACACCGCCAAGACCACACCGCCCCGAGAGACCGCAGCCCCCGTCGTGAGGGCTCTCACGCGCATGATGGCGTCCACCGTCGAGCGCCTCTTGCGGAAACCAAACTGGTGTTCCGCAAGACTCGGACCCATTCCCTCCAGGTGCTCGGCGAGGCGGTTTGCAATTACTCTTTCAAAGAGCTTGCCCACCTCGTCGAGCAGCACAATGGGCCGGTATGCGGACGGCGAGTCCGCCGGGCGCCCCGGCTTCTGGATGAGGACCAGCTTCCCCGTCTTCCAACGAAGCGGGAACTGGCCTCTCTCCATGCATGCGCTAAAGAACCCCTCCAGTCGGGGCCCAAGAGCCTCTGAGGCCAGGACCCAGGCTTTGCCAGGCAAGCCATCGGGTCCCGGGGCGGTATTTTTGGCACTCAGCCTACGTACCGCCGCTCTCAGGTCTACCCCAGTCACCTCCGGAATGTCGTCATCGGTTCCTGAACGGTCCGCTTCCGGCATCGCGGATGGCGGAGCCATTAGCGGGGGAGGATGCTCCCCTCGCGAAGGGGAGATAAAACGCCTCAAAGAACATGAGTGGGGGGTTGTGACGTCATTTGTAGGTAAAAATCTACTGACATTCGAGGAGTTCACGAGTTTTCGAAGCACTCTATCGTCTTAATTTTTTGTTTATGTGAAAAAAGAAAAAATATTTGTTCAATATTTTTTCGAAAACCTATCTGACGGATCAATCAGTTTTTTTTTTCCGATTCTCTATTCATCTGCATATTCACCGTGCCTTCGCCCCATGTTGCCTAATTCCTCAAAACACTCAAAAATACACTAATTAGCACTCGCTACATTTCTCTGTACAAACAACTTATGCATTAACTGTCTAACCCACTAACCAAATCGCTAATCTTCATAACTCGTATCGGATGCTCAACGTTAGACAACGATTTCCGAAGCAAATTATTAAGATTAGCAACCAATTGAAGAAGGAAGGGAATTATAGCGGAATGTCGGACATTTAATGCTGTGAATGAAATTAAAAAGTCAAGCTACACGATTACTGAGATTTCTCAGCTTGCATTGACAGGACAGCTCCTCTTTATGTGTTTCTTTATTTAAAAGACCATCTCAGACAATAATCTGCATTGGCCTGATGTGAGTTGACCAAGATTATGTCTGAACCCTAAAAATATTCGTAGTAATGTTTGTGTTTGTTTGTGTGTTGTGTGTTCCAATTGTTACTTACCACAATGGGTCATTGCTGTCTGAAATTAAATACATTATTATTTCCTTTATTTATTTTACAACATATAATTTACATTTTCATAATATTTAATACAATACTTTTTAAAAAAACATTTGAAAATATAAAAAAATAGTGGTCCACCGACAGCGGGAGCAGAGTCCAAGCTACCGGTGGTTAGGGCTTCAGAGACAGGAACCTCCTCACAATACGGGCCGTGTCGAGGAGTTCTGCCTTCTGTATGATCAGACACTTGATCCAACCACCAAGCGAAATTATTATTATTATTAAAGGATAGCTATGGTTGCATGCCATTTTGCCCTGAAATGTTTGATTCATTACTACTGGTAGAATGTATTGGATTGTTATTTAGCAATACCTCATTATTTTGTCAAGTAATGATAAGTAGCTCAGAAGTTATGACGGAACATACACACTCCGCCAAAACGTTTCGCTCCGCTAAAACGTTGAAGATCTTTTATTTATGATAAATGAAGATTAAAATGAAGAATGAATAATCTTTGAATAAAAGTAGCTGACCCAATGAATTGTATATATAATACACTGATGTTTTTGCACCTTATTCCTAATTATCCCAAATAAGAAATGGCAACCCTAATTTCCTAATTCCGACTGGTCACACGGCACCTAATTATATCTGTTAACGTGCTAATAATCATTAACTCTTAGTTAATTAGTCCTTATCGAGTTAACTATCGCTTACCGAGGCTTCCGCATTACACCTGTACCGTAAATCAAATATAACGAGAGAATTATACAGTGTTAGTTTTCCATTGCTGAGTTTGTTTGAAGGCTATGTTACAGTTGTGAGCCAAAATAGGCAATGGTTGTGAATGTGAGGTTGTAGTGATGAGAGAGTGCTTGGTAGGAGTGAATGCTAAAGACTTATTTCCGATCCAGTTTATCGGAATTATTTGAAAGGTTAAGCTTTCACGTTTGATTGGATTATGATGGTTGTTTTATGTGGATTAATGTTGTGAATTCGTTTTTTTTTTGTGAGCAGTGATAACTTAGTGGTGTGACCGTTGTACAGCCGAGGTCTCGAGTTCGAAACCCAGACACGCTCCTCTGATTTTTCGGATTCATTTGTGTATTGTATAATTATCACGTGCTTCGGTGTCCTGAGGAAACTAACATGTTTGAGAGATATGTTTTGACTGCATGTAAAGTCTAGTTACCAGACCAAGGGATAGCATAAAAACTTTTTCAATTCAATTCAATTCAATTCAATTCATTTATTGCATCAAATATGGTAGGTACATGAAGTTCTCATTATATAAAATATTTAGTAACACACATTTGGCCAATATTATAGCATGCAATAGTACAATTTTTTACACCTAAGAAACCGTTAAATATGTCTGTGCTTTAATGTATAAAATTGACAGGGACACTTTTGGAAAAACTCATCTATCGAATAAAAACACTCTTGCAACAACCACTTCCGCAACGCAACACAAAACTTATTAAAAGGTAGTTGAGTAATTGACCTCGGCAAAGCATTGTAAATTAGGGGAGCCATATAAACGCAACTCCGCCGGAAAAGCTCTAGTTTTGGAACGGGCATTTCAAAATCTAAGCGTGTAGGTTTTCTTTTATTTGTGTAATCTCTCCGCTCAAATAATACAAATATAATATAAAAAAATAAATTAAATAATTTAATTAATATAATATTCAAGATTAGACCTCACGAACCTGGCAACTTCGTAAATATAAATGCATGGGACCGTCAAGAGATTGTGCGACTTGAATATAGGCCTGCATGAGTCAGACCACTGCATTTTAAACATTGCACGAATACATTTTTTTTGGGCGATAAAGATCTTCGCTATTTCGGAAGAATTTCCCCACACAACTATACCGTATCGTATTACTGAGCAGACGTAAGCGTGATACACCATTATGGCGGTACGTAAAGATGTAATAATTTTAATTCTCTTTAAAGCAAATACGAATTGATTGATTTTTTTTTGAAATTATTTCGATGTGATTCTTCCAAGTAAAATGCTCTCATGCTTTGACACAAGGCACTAACCACACGCCAAACAAGAAGATGATGTTTTTGGGTTCCGTACCTCAAAAAGTAAAAAAGGATCACTTTCTTGTCCATCCGTCTGTCTGTCCGTGCGTCACCACCGATTTTCTCAGGGTCGGCCAACCGTTGGTGGACTATAGACCTTAGCATCTGATATAAATTTCAACTTGCTAGGTCCCAACCTAGCAAGTTGAAATCCATATTACGTAATAAATCAAGGTTCTAAGTCAGCACAATATAAATATATGGGCACATTTACATTTTCGCAAAAACTTGTAAGTAAAAATAACCATTGTTTTGTGTTTTGAAGGAATTTTAATCTGCTGCGCTACGCTGTAAATGCATGCAAAGCATGAGTCTTTATCACCATCATCCTATACTGTTCCATCTGCAATGACTCAAACCTCCTCTCTAGGAGAGGGATAGCCTGTAATCCACCAAGCGTGCTCAGTGCGGGCTGGTAGAAGTCACATGTCTTCGATTCTTTATGGTTCTAAGATTAGAGTTTCCTCACGATATTTTCCTTCATTGTTTTGAGAGCAGTGGTGATGAAATCAATTACACAAAGTCATGTGCCTGCCTGGGTTCGAACCCACGACTTACTGTTCGTAAGCTTTGAACCACTTCTCTCTTCTCTTTAATAGAGATAAAATGTTAAATCTCATTGCAGAAGTGGTGACCATAGATTGTGGAGTTTAAAAAGCCTAGGCTAATGATGTAGAAAATTATTATGCCTATGTCCTACATCTATACATATAATTATGATTATGAGCCATCTCATTAGATCAAAACAAATAAGAAACGAACGTTTGCTTATTAACCCTCCCTTTATTTTTTACACTTGATTTTCATTTTTTTTTTGTTGTTGTTTATGCTGTCCTACATTATGATACCCTAGTACCTACAGGTTTACACCTACATTAATTAGTTTCAGATTTATACTGTGTTTTACTTATTGGAACTCTAAATAATTAATTTTTCAACACACTTGCTCATAAAATGGCTCTAATTTCACTGCAATTAGACACATAATGACACCTGTAATCTAACTGTGACTTTTTCATTGCTATTATTCACAAGTGAGTTATAGGTATTTTTTTTTATTTGTTGAGTTGCTTTGTTCTTAAAAAAGTTTGCTTTGTTCTTTAGAACACGATCTTTTTTACATAAAATTAAAACAAAAACCACCGATTTCCTTCTTAGCCCTTTGTGTCGAGGCCGTGGTATCTCTTTCGAACAACACGCTGCCCCGACGGGAATACCTTCACACCTCACAGTCATAAACGTGTCGCACACAAATCGGAAAATATCTCGCCAACTTCCATTCGTCGCGTGAAATCCGGAGAATTTTCTTGAAGAATTTTCCAATCTCATGAAGCCTTTCAGCTATTTTTCTACTTTTCCTACTAAAGCCGTAAGCGTGAAGATTGTAATTACGTCGGATGCAGGTGACGGGATCGATCCGAGAAGGAGGCAACTGGTGGTTTAGTTTTGAAATTATAGTTGAAAGATTTTTCACTTAGAAACCCGTTCAAAGGTTAAGCGTTGTGGGGCTTTAAGAATTTATTCTTAAAGCCCCACAACGCTTAACGAGAGAGCTAGAGTGTTATTCAGTCTTCTTTGAAATCATTGGAATAATTTGTTAACTATTTTAAGGTTTTTTTTTTCATAACATGACATCTTCCCTGTAGTCGCCGAAGGGTTAAAAAAAAGAAAGAAAACATGTGCATGCGCATGTGCGTGTGCATGTGTTGTGTGTGTGTGAGGTGTTTTAATCCCCGGGAGGCGAGCCAAATGCCATCAATCGGGACAGATACAGACTACTATTTAAAAAAATCCTGATGGAAAAAACTAATAATACTTTGCCTTACCCGGGAATCGAGCCTAGGATCGAGCTAAGCAATCGCGGTTGCGATCACTAGACCAACGAAGCAGAGTTTATTGTTTTTTACCTTTTTCAGAATAAAATGAAGCACAGTTCACCTTGTCTATTTCTTCTTTCAATTTCGACAAAGTTTCACTCGCACGCTCGCTTCGCTTGCACGCTCCTTTGCTCTTGGTAAGCAAAGTAACCTCAAGCAAACTTCAGATATTTACAATTAACCTTATAAACACCAGTCACCTCTGTCATTACTTTAAAACATGACTCAGACAATGTCAAACGTTACAAATCAGTGTAAAAGCAAACACTAAGTAATTACTATTTTATAATCACGCAACACACGCCTTTGACAAAAAAGAAAGTCTTGTTTCAAGACCATATCTTTAGATCTCATCATTACAAAAATAGATTTGCAGAAGATCAGGGTGTCTAAAATGGCTGCTTTAGCAGAATCGTAATATGAATCAAGTTAAAAATTAAAAATTCTTAAAATGGTCTTTATGGTTATAGACATAACGTCCATTTTAAGGATTTGATATTTTAACGTGATTCATACTATGATTCTGCGTGGATTCTGATAAAGCGGCCATTTTAGACCCGCAGGCCCATAACAAGCGAAAACAGGCGCAACCACGCAAACCGCCTAAATCAGCCTATAATGTTCCCACTGCTGAGACTCAGGTCTCCACTTTATCAGATGGAGAGTGGTCTGTAATTCACTAGAGCCCAGTGCCCAGAGTTCAGTGCTGGTTAGATGTGTCATGTCTTCGATTTTTTTGTTTCTAGGACACGCCATCATCGTTTATCGTGTCGAACCCAGTAGCGATGAATATTAATTATTCAGAAGTTATTATTGAGTCTGACAACCAGTCTTACCAAGGGGAAGACTGGATAAGACTGGTTGTCTGACTCAATAATAAATTCTACCCAGTTCCCATTAGGGTAGGAACTGGGTTGTGGAGTAGAGGTCAGTAAAGCAGTTGCTCCATGGAAAACCATTAGCCATTACTCCATTAAGCTGAATTCGGTAAGACTGGAAGCCGACTCCAGCTTAGTTGGGAAAGGGTTTCCAGATGGAGAAGCTAGCACTCGCTGTAGGTGAAGCGTGTCCATGTATGCGTGCGTTTTCGCATATTGTATCGAGTGGAACTTCTGTGCCTTTCTACGCCATGTCACCATTAAGCAGATTGAGTAGAAACAGACGATATTTAAGCAGAGACACTTTTCATTACATTAAGTAGTCGCGCAATTACCTTGGCGTAACCCTCCGTGCTTTGCATTAATCTCTCTGTTAAAAGAAGATTATTCCTTTAAAATGAATATGAGTACCTACAGTTTAATTACTCTATCTTAATCCCAGTCTTATGTAGGGTCCTTTTGCTCTTTAAAAAATGGCCTAGTGGGAATTTGGGTAAGAATATCTAAAACGACTCGATTGAGTTCTGAAGTTGGAACAATTTATGTCTAATCTGGTTACTCCTGTCTTATAGATTGTATTAGAAAACAAGACGATGAGCTCGTAATTCAACTAGTCATTTGAATCCCATAGCAAGACAATAAATATTCGACTTTAACAATAAATATTCGACTTTAACAATAGGTCTTCTTTCTAACGTGTCGACAGCAATTTAATTTAAGCCAGTCCCCTATTTGAAAACGACGTTTGCAATAGGTGAAACTCTTTGTCAAGACAGTTAATTAAGAAGACGAATATATGCGGAAATTTAGAACCATAAAAGGAAGATTTCTAAAACTTCAGTAACAACATTTCCTGTGATAACGCCCGTAAAACAATAACAGTTTGTAGTCTATGTACAGATGCCAGCACACTAACCTACCCAAGATTTACGAAATTAGTCTTGAACCGAAGACTGTCTGTCTGTTCGCGATAAACTCAAAAACTGCCCGCCAGCTTTTTAATTAGTCACGTAAAATACTTCGCTGACGATTTAACTTTTTTATACGATTTATCTCTTTGAATTTCAGTTAAACATATAAATTGTATATATTTTTTATAATCTCCGTTTCAAACCCTTTAATTCCTAAATACTCTACTCGATGGTAACTTTGTTAATTCGTACTCCGCGACTATAATTCGCATTTTTTCTTTAATTTAATTAACCAGTGACACTTGCGCTACCAAGACGAAATATCCAAATTCGTTCATCCGTTAAGGAGTTATGAGGGAACAAAGAAACGGACATACATACATACATACGGTCAAACAGATTACCCTCCTAAAATTTGACAGATTGTTGTCCCTTGTCTGTACATAAAGATATTCCCTCGACACAGAGTAACTGCTTATCCAGAGTACGCACTCAGTGTTAGGTGAAGTCAAGCTATATGAGGTTTCATTATTCATTACTCTGTGGACTCGGTTCTATTAATACGAAGAGCTAGTCTGATTCGTTTAGTGTAGGTAGATAGAGGTGACAGTGTGCAAATTGATGACACATTTGTTGTTAGGTATTTTCATAAGGTTTGAAAGGTTATTATCGATATGATTTATTAAGCAAAATATTCAACTCTATTCTCTTTTAAGCACCTATGGTGCGGTAGCTGTACCGCACCATAGGTGCTTAAAAGAGAATAGAGTTGAATATTTTGTATTGTTCCCATTTGAGTACCGCGTTATAATATTGATTGGTGCTCAAACGGGAATACTAAAGACCCTTATGATGATGACTAAATAAGGGTAAGACAATGATGAAATTGTATTTCTTAAATAGATCCCTACAAACGCATGGTTTTGGAAATATAGACTTATCTTCTTCCACATATAGAATATTATACGAGTATAGTGTTTGATGGACAAAGTGCTATTATAAAATCTTTCGCCCATGGAAAAGTATTAATCTCTGAAGCCTTACTCGCTTAATCTTCGCCAAAGATCTCCTTAACCAGAACAAATAGCAAAAGTAAACCATGTAAAAGATTTAAATTAAAATATTAATATTTACCCATTAGTGTGTCCCATTACTGGGTAGAGGTGCCATGTTTGCACCGCATACATACAACAATAAAATCATTATTAGACATTAACATAAACTCAAAAAAACTGGTCAAGTGCAAGTCGGACTTGCAGAAAGGTTCCGTACCATAATTCCAATGTAATAGATATTGAGAGGCTTTTCATGTTATTTTAGCACCATGAACTCATATAGGTTTTACTGTAAGTTCTAATTTAAGTAAGAACTAATTTCGGTATTTTTTCAAAATCTTAAGTTCAGTAGTTTTGGAAATAAGGGGGGGGGTGGTTAGACAGACAGACAGACATACAAGTGATCCCATAAAGTTTCCGGACATACAAGTGATCCTATAATGCAATATAGAATTCTAAATCCGTTCATTCTTAAAGCTCCCTTAAACAAATTACTCGTCAAATTTCCTCGCTACAAAACTATCCGGAGAGTCCTCCCGTTAAGTCTCGCCGGCACATCATTTGCGGTCTCAGATAAATGGTTAACCATCTTCCTTTACAAAGATGACAGCTTTCTCGCCTTTCCTTGTGACGAACAACTAAATTATACGAATGAATGAAGTTATTATTAAATTAGCGGCAGTGATGAACATTAAGATTGATTTATGGGGTCAGAGAGATTAGCTGTTTTATAAAGGTTGCGGGTGGGTAGTTCAAAGAGAGACTTTTATAGTTTTATGTAGGTTTCTTAAAAAAAACTAAATTAAAAATAAAAATTAATTATCATTTTTTATTAATTAGTTACCACTGGTTTATATTGCCATAAGCTGTCTTTAAGATTCTCGTTGCTAAGTTGCTAAATGCTGCTTGGATCAATGTTCAGGTTAAGCCGCTCTTGTCTGCGTTGGTCCGTGGATAAGTGACCACTCATTACATCCTAACAAGTTTCCTGTGTGCTTCGTCGAGGCCATCAAATTGTAGACCTTCGACAATCGTTACAAGTAGTCAGTGGCCTGAAAGTCTGACAACCAGTCTTACCAAGGGGTATTGTATTAGCTAGTAACTGGGTTGTGGAGGTCAGACAGTCAGTCGCTCTATGTAGAAGGCTGACATTCAACTGCATCTATTTAGACTGGTAGCCAACCAAAAGATAATTGGCAAAATTATGGTTTAATAGCTGTTACCAGCGGCTTCACCCGCTACAACTCGAAAATTATCCCACGGGAAGATAAAATTGGCATAAAAACTATCCTTTGTGTTAATCTAGGTTATAAACTATCTGTATGCCAAATATCATCTAAATCCGTTTAGTAGTTTTTGCGTGAAGAAGTAACAAACATACACACTCACAAACTTTCGCCTTTATAATATTACCTACTAGCTGTTGCCAGCGGCTCTGCCCGCTACAACTCGAAAGTTATCCCACGGGAAGATAAAATCGGGATAAAAACTATCCTGTGTTAATCCAGGTTAAAATTTATCTGTGTGCCAAATTTTATCTAAATCCGTTCAGTAGTTTTTGCGTGAAGAGGTAACAAACATACACACTCACACACTCAGAAACTTGCGCCTTTATAATATTAGTGTGATTATAAGTGAAGCAATAAAATGAATGATCGTTTCAATTTTTGAAAGAATAACCATAAATTCAAAATAGGATATGACATCACCAGATTCTTCTCTATTTTTCTAGAGTGCTACATGAATAATGGTTATGTACACTGCATAATACTTGGAGACCGAGTGCAAACCACATTACATTACATTTTATTTTCACGAAAGCATAATGCTCTTACATAAGTCTGTAATATCAGGAATTTGTTCCAACGAGGAATGATTTGTAGACAAAGTTTTGACGTAAAAAATATTTTCTTTCTTACATTTCAAATTATTTTTTGGATGCGATAATGAAGGGTGTAATTTAAGGTTGAGTAAGGGTTTAGGGGGTCAACTGACCCTTTTTTACTTCGAGACTTAAAATAGTTTATGTCTGAAAGCCTCCGTCTGCGTGAAATTATTATATACTAGCGGACGTCACGCGGTTTCACCCGCGTAGTTCCCATTCCCGTGAGAATACAGGGATAGAAAGTAGCCTATGCCACCTGGGGATAGTGTAGCTTCCCAACGGTGAAAGGTCCTGGTTCAATCGGTCCTTTAGTTTCGGAGCCTATTCGTTACAAACAAACAAACAAATCTTTCCTCTTTATCAATCTCGGCTCACAATAAGAGTATAATCACCACAATATGTATCCGCCGTTCCCTTTTATTATTCCTTCCACATCACACACGTCTGGTCAGCTTCACTGTCACTTGTTTTGTGTTCATTTACGTGGTCCCGACTTACGAACAGTAGGTCGTGGGTTCGAATCCAGGCAGGCGAATTACTTTGTGTAATTTATTTCATCACCGCTGCTCTCAAAACGGTGAACAAAAACATCGTGAGGAAACCGGCATGTCTTAGTCCCTGCAGTGGGAACATTGTAGGCTTATGATGAGTTTGAAAGCTACAGGAATACGATCACACGTAAGTGGGAGTCGGGCTTGCAATTTTTTTTTTTTTTATTATGGTTCAAAAGCTACAACCCTGTGACAAACGGACATACTGTGGAGCCTTAGTTTGGCACCGTTAGGGCTCAGAACTCTAAACTGTATATGTTAGTCTGATTACGGAACTCTAAAATCTATCTACCTTATCTTTCCAAAGCCACGGCCCAGCGCTGCCTCGATTTCGGCAAAATCAAAGCTAGATAGATCTATTGATCTTATAAATCTCAAGTAGTCATTCATCACCACAGTTTACAGCCAATAACAGGCGAACTTTTTAATTCGAAGAAAAGAAAGAACATCAAAGCTTATCTACGAAGTCTTGTTTTACGACAATGACATAAAGTCCAAATTGCAACCAACAAGACTTCATGAAATATGACACCGTACTTCCCGTTTTACGGTCTATGTTTATTCCTTGCACCACAACATTCATCTTAATTTATTTAGAGTAAGGTTCATAATATTTTCGTGTAAACGAAGAAAACTCGTTTAAAAATGTGATTACGTTTTGTCAGTGCTTGTGACGTCACATAAAGCCGATGCCACAATATTAATTGAGTTTAGTTTTGGCTGATGGGTTACGGATTTAACCTTTCGTTTAAGAGCAAAGGTGAATTAGGCCCTCGAGTGGTGGCTTTGTGAAAAAATTGTTCACTACACTAATAAACCTAATTATTGAGAATGTCTCCAGTCTTACATATCAGGCAAAATGTGTTTTCTATTAGGCACGCCTTTGTTTTACCCTTAGGTAATGAAAGGCACGATGTTATTTTATATTTTTATGTCCCAGTCGTTCTAACCGACTTTAAAAGGGAGAAGGTCATCTTTTTATCGATACCATAAGGAGGCAGTTTGTATGAAAGTATGAAGTGTACTCCGAAACTTTTCGCCTAATTTCAAACATTCTTTCACTTATATGCGGCTACAGCTGAGTGCTATCGGATATTATGTTTTATGTTATGTTAGTACAGACGCGGACTGAAACTCTCTCTTCTCTGAACTCTCTCTAAAAGTATCATGTTTCTGCCTCGTTGGTAAAATGTTCACAAACACGAGCATGAGATCCTGGATTCGGTTCCTAGTTACGCAAAATATTATTTGCTTTGATTTTCATCAGGAAATTGATAGTGGCAATCACGGAGTCCGTATTTGCGCCGAGTTGACCGAAATTGGCGCGCCCCTATCACGTAGGACTTTAAACATTACTACCATAATGTGGTGAGTATGAGCCGTATAAGGCCTAGTTCTTAATAATTATAGTCGTGATGTTTTGTAAAAAAAACCGGCCAAGTGCGAGTCGGACTTGCTCATGAAGGGTTCCGAACCTAATCTATAAAAACGGCAAAATAATCACGCCTGTTATGTGGGAGCCCCCCTTAAATTTTGATTTTATTTTGTTTCTGGTTTTTGGTTGTTAAAGCGGCAACAGAAGAACATTTGTTAAAATTTGAACTGTCTATCGCAGTTTTTGAGATACAGCCTAGTGACAGACAGACTGACGGACAGCAAAGTCTTAGTAACAGAGTCCCGTTTTTACCCTTTGGGTCATCATCATCATCATTATCATTTCAGCCGAAAGACGACTGCTGGACGTAGGCCTCCCCTAAGTGTTACCACATTGACCGGTCCCGTGCGTCTCGCATCCGCCGGAAAGTTCTGGAGTGGCGACCGCGAACCGGAAGACATTGCGTTGGAAGGCCTTCCACTAGGTGGACCGATGACCTGGTGAAGGTTGCGGGGATCCACTGGATGCAAGACGCTTTGGGTACGGAACCCTAAATATGACTGGTGGATGGTTACTTTAAAGAAGAAAAAAATAAAAAAGCAATGAACAATACCTAATTAGTATTTCACTCAACATGAAAACCTCTCTCGTGTCAGTTCAAAAATAGCTCAACGTCGAAAAGGCAGTAATTAACAGGGGCGCTAAACTCGAGGCCAACTTTAGTCGTATAGCACGAAGTTGACGGCAGGCGTCATTCTCCATGAGTTATGCCTCCCTGGATGGCTGTGTTGCCAAACTAGTAGAATATTGAAGTAATTACGTGAATATTGTAGTGGTGTTGTTAAAAATATGGGTGTTTTATAAGGCAGCACTATTTTGACGCAGTGTGTATTTAAGAGGGTGCGATATGAAGGTTTGTAACATGGAATAAAAGGATAAATGTTTTAACGGACTGATGTGAAACTGCAGTTACTGCTCTTAATTTTTTTTTTCAATATTCGAATGGCTCACAAAAAAACGTTTAAAAATAACTACATTTACGGAGGTCCATGCATTTGTTGTTAAATTGGCTTTTTACCACCGATTTCTGCAAGCGATTACATTTTTCACGTCTTTTAGGGTTTGTTTCAAAAGTTATTTATTTTTTTGCAAATAAAAAGGTTTTTCAATTTTTTTTTTATTTTAAAATGCAATTTCACGAATCAATATTTGTCATAACTTAATTTCACAGTTGATTAATTAATTTTAGTAATATCTATATTTTAGCCACTTTCCATCTTTCAAAATATAGTCTAAAGAAAATGAAATCTTTAACCATAAGCTACTGGAGGCCTCTTCAGTTGATTTAGTCAATAAAGATCACTATACCACTCACCTTACGAACTTAAACGTAATGGTGCAACCAGCCGTTAACCGCTCAACTAATCGGCAGATTAACTAACGAGTGTTTTATTACAAAACAAACATTATTGTGCCTCTTCGAGTTTCTACACACAAATCATTAAATTGGTAAACTATGTCTTTCTGTTAAAATGGCGGATTTTGGAATATCATCGCTTTAAACAAACGGGCAGGCCCATAGTCACAAATTACTTTGAAATTGTCACTTTGTGTTGGGCCTCTAAACTAATGGAAATGACAAACGTTTTATGTTTACATTTATGTCTCCTTAATAGGGATGTTCCTGACTAAAAAAATATGAGTCTAATAGGGTAATTAACAAAAAAAATATTAATTAGTCAGTCAGATACATTTACGAAAAAATTTGGGCACTTTTTTGCTTTTTTCACGTAAACAAACTGTCTCTGACTATTTTGCTAACTACCCTATTGCATACCGAAGTTTTCTATATAAAAGACTTAAAAAAACATACAGACAAATTGAGAACCTACTCCTTTTTGGAAGTCGGATAATAACGTATGATCATACAAGGTTTGTTATTTGTATCGCCTTCTTATCATTGCATGCGTACTGAACTACTGACCACTACGCTTGCACAAGGCAAATTGGTACATATGGTACCTACAATAATTAAATAAAGTAATATCTTACATAAAGTCGTTAGTCCCAGCTATCATTCGTGGATAGTCGTAAAAGGTAGCCAGTGGCCTGAAAGTCTGTCAACCAGTCTTACCAAGGACTATCATAGTACCCAATACTAATTGAGTGGTTGAGGTAAGATAAGCAATCACTCTAAGATTCGCTCGTTAAAACTGGCAGCCGACCACATTATAGTTGAGAAAATGCTTGGCAAATAATGATGTACAGAATCCTCTGCTAGCATAATTTTTTTTTGGATGTTTGTCAATCATCAAATTAGAGAGTGTCAGACATGTACTGATTAAAAACCACCCATGTTCCTTCTCAGCCCTTTGTGTCAAGGCTGCGTTATCTCTTTCGGACAACCCGCAGCCCCGACGGGAAAATATTCGATCCTTTATCAATAATAATTTCTGCTCGATAATTTCATTAGCGAACGAGAACAGTCAAATTAAAAAAACACGAGCTACATTGATATTAGTATGTTTATCTTTCAATTAAACCAGAAAACCTCTCTTAATCCAATAATTAATTACTGCAATTTACTGCACTAGTGTTAAAGACACTTCTTTTAATGAGTTAAAAATAAAAAGAGCTGTCAATAAACATTTCACTCGGGTTTTATTTAAAATCTCGCGTGGGACGCGACTTCATTCCGTTTTATTTTCTCGCTCGGACATTGCAAGATTTTGTAACAAAAGAAACACGTTCCTTATCTTCATCTGAGTCTGTTATCACGAAGTTATTTATAACACTGAGTAGTTTGTTACTGCATTTCTTTGTGTAACGTTTTAATGAGGGGTGAGAGACATAATGTCATATTCTTTTTGAAATGTCGTCCAGTCGTGTTAAATGTTTGCCTATAATTAATAAATATCACCATGTTTTCCTGTTTAAACCAAAGATTGAGTGGTTGAGAATGCCTTGTGGCATTAAGTCAGCATATAAAAATGTAATTTTTAATAGTTTAGTAACTGCTATTTTATTCTTACCTACTTTTCATATTTTTGTTTTAATGTTGATTAAAAATCATTTTGTTTTGTCTTACGTAAGACTTTATCATTCTCTATTTCTTTCAAATACTTTACTTAATGAACTTGGAAATTGATTTTAATTTACTGATAAAACACTCATTAAGAGCTGAACTGTTCGATTCGATATAGGCTGCTCTGCCTTTTGACTCCACATAAGCCAATAATAGTCACAGTCAACTAAGAATTATTCTGGGATTGTGTATTTACTATGCATAGGAATATCTGCGATAGAAACCAAAGATATGTATTAATACATACATTATTTATAGTGCTACTTCGAGTAACACTATAACTACTGTTTTTTTTATACATATAAAAATCTTTATTTGTTCCGTGTGTAATCAAATATACAATAGAATGTTTCTACAGTTCCTTTACGATAATTTTACCTCCGTCAACTATAACACAACCGGAACATTATTGTATCAAACATAAAATCACTGTGATATCGTCTAACTTTAACAAAACTCGCTAACTTCCTGGCCACACACAGTAGTTACCACAAAAATGCGCTGAACAATGTGACTAAACACATTCTTTGAGTTTAACTTGCGTTTACAATCCGTTAATCTGACGAGTCCAAGTAAACATTCGATTATCGTTTTCATTAAACTGAGCTTAACTTTAATAGTGCGTTTAGTTTAAACACTCGTTAACGGTTTGCTGGATCCGTTTTGTGGTTATTACCAATTTATTAGTCGAGAGTGGTGATAGTCATGGATCAAGAAGGCCATACAAGCATCACATAATCTACACTAATATTATAAAGAGAAAAGATTTGTATTTTTGTGTGTGTGTGTGTATGTTTGTAATGAATAAACTCAAAAACTACTGCGCCAATTCCAAAAATTCTTTCACCATTCGAAAGCTCCATTCACCCTGAGTAACATGGAGTAGCCCATGTTACTCAGGGTGAATGGAGCTTTCATCATTTCATCCCTGTATTTTCACGGGAACGGGAACTACGCGGGTGAAACCGCGTGCCATCCGCTAGTATTATTATGAATGCGAAAGTAACTCTGTGTGTCTGTCGCGCTTTCACGCCAAAACTTCTGAACCGATTTAAATGAAATTTGGTACACAGAGCCTGAGAAAGGATATATGGGCTACTTTTTAATGCAAAAAATGTGTTTGTACGGGTTGAAAGGTATTAAAAGCATGGAAAGATTACTTTTGGTTGCGGAAACCGATATCGGTCGCGATAACCGACATACACGCGAGCGAAGCCGCGGGCATCAGCTAGTATTAGTATATTCTAGATCAGGCAGTATAGTTCAAATAACTTCAAATATAACCCGATTAGAATTGACTAGGGATCCCGTTCACCTGACCCCTATACTAACTGGCGTTAGCAAATCTAGTTCGAGTATGATTTTCGTCCCATGGGATGAAACTAGGCCAATTTGTACACGGTGTAACTGGACCGCTGGAGAAATTAATACAATACCGATCAATATCCATATTAATTAACTAGTCTATATGATTGGTTAGTGTATGATGAGTATTGGGGAGCTCGTGTTCTTATAATAACAGCCGCTCGGGTCTATCTATAGGTTAAGCCGTGCTTGCTTAGGTTGGTCCGTTGATTGGTGACGGTTTTTTCCTAGTCCTCCGCTATTCTTTTCTGATTAATTTCGTTGCGGGGTCGAAAACTGTTAATCGTTTCTCTGGGACTTCGTCGAGCTTCATTGTCTCGGAGCTTTTCTTGTGGTCGCCACTGTTGATTCTGGCTTTTTTTTTAAATGGGATAAGCCCGCCACACTATTTCCAAACTACTGTAACTCCTGTAAGCCAGAATCAACAGTGGCGACCACAAGAAAAGCGCCGATCATTCATTGTTGATTCTGGGTTTCAGAAGTTACAGTGGTTTGGAAATAGTGTGGCGGGCTTGTCACAAATGCCGCCATACCGAGTTTCCACCGTGCTTCGGAAAAGACGCTAAGCCATGGGCTTCCAGTCTAGCAGGTTGCGTACTGGTAACGACTGCCAAAGATGTAGACATGACGGCAGGGATCAACAGCGAGAATATAATTATGTAATACTAGATGACCACCCACCCACGGACCTGCCACGGCAAACACTGCTTCATCTTGAAAATCGACTTAAGTAGCTGTTATTTGAAAATATATCTTGTATTCTCCCACTGCTGGGCCAAGGTCTGCCCCATTGCATTTCCATTTCTCCCTAAGTGTGGGTGTGTGTTTTTTTTGTTTTATAAGCTATTTTCGGCAACGACGTTCAGGCTCACACTGCGAGACGACTAAATGAATAGGATATAAAAAAACCGTCCAAGAGCGAGTCGGACTCGCACACGAAGGGTTCCGTACCATTAGCTATAAAAATCTCATTTGTTTTATGGGAGCCCTCCTTAAATATTTATTATATTTTGTTTTTATTATTTGTTATAATAGAGGCAACCGAAATAAATAATTTGTGAAAATTTCAACTGTCTAGCTATCGCGGTTCTTGAGATACAGCCTGGTGACAGACAGACGGACGGATAGACAGCGAAGTCTTAGTAATAGGGTCTCATTTTTACCCTTTGGGTACGGAACCCTAAAACATGAAAGTACCTTTAACATTATCTCCATATAAACAGCTTAACACACCCATAAAATAATTAATTTACGACCAAACCCGAAAACGCAACATAATTGGAGCAACACCTCACACAATTTTAATCTGTACACACACAATCACTCAATCCGCCATCTTTAAAAATAACCTAATTAAATGATCGGCCAATAAAACTGTGCGACATGAACGACGTGCCACAGATACGGATCTGTGAGGCTGTGGGCACTCGGCTTTATTTCAACCCGGAATTTGTGTGGGTGCAGGTATTCTTGATCACTTTGTTTTTTGGGTTCTGTACTCTCGGGATAGCAGGATGGTGCCAATAGGACCCTGTTGCTAAGACTCCGCTGTCTGTCTGTCTATCTGTCACAGGGCTTCCTTCTTAAGGTTCGATTAGCGTCTGTCTAAACTGGTGTCAGAGTTTTTCATGCTGCGCCAATGGAACTCTAACCAGGCTTTAGATAAATATCTCTCAGGCATGCTGGTTTCATCACGACGCGATGTGTTCCATCACTGAAGCAAGTGATAATATGGATGTTTACTGACTAAAATAAAAATGATTCTAATTAGTCGTCTGTTATTTTATCGAAAAATATTGAAAACGTATTTTATGTTTTATTAAATCAATAAAAATTTACGAAGATAAACGCGTCAACGATTTGAGTGGGGGTTTGTGACGTCACTGACCGGTTAAAATGTCATACTAATGTCTTAGAATATGACGTCACACGAGTTTTCAAAGCACTAGATATCGCCTTCATTGTTTGTTAACGTAAAAAAAAAATACGTGTCTAATATTTTTTGGAAATTTATCTGACGGACTACTTAGTTTTAACTATGTACCTTATTACACAATATGCGCATGACTCCAAAAAATATGAGATGCTTGCCTTGGGTTCGAACTTGAGACCTATAACTTGCCAGTCTGACAGTCACACCATCTGGGCTATCAATGCTGACTGCTCTTTTGAACCGCAAGTGTTATAATATGACCGGGCCGAGGGGCCCAAAGTGGACTAACGAATAGCAATTAGTATCACACTAATATTATAAAGGCGAAAGTTTGTGAGTGAGCATGTTTGTTACTTCTTCACGTAAAAACTACCAAACGAATTTGGATGAAATTTGGTACACAGATAGTTTATAACCTGGATTAACATATAGGATAGTTTTATCCCGATTTTATCTTCCCGTGGGATAATTTTCGAGTTCGAGCAACAGCAAGTATAATAATAAAAATGCGTTTGTTCCCGATATTTATTTATTCGAATTACAAAGTCTTCCACATTGTACGGTGCACGGTGGTACGGAACCCTTCTTGTACGAGTCTGACTTCTATTTATCCGGCTACATTTAAATTCATTCCAAAGATTTAAATGAGGTGCAATAACTTTTATGTATACTGTTGTACCACAGTTTTGTTTTTATTTTGATGGGGTTGCAATGAGCAACAAAAACTTTTACTATCACTTATTCAGGTTATAAAAGACTCAGCTGGCAACATTGAACAGGCATAGACAATGAATTGCCAAAATTACTACTAGAGGATGGTTGCGGGATGTTGAAAAAGATACCGCGGCCTCGACAGAAAGGGCTAAGCAGGAACATGGGTGGTTTTTAGTCATTAGAAGTCTGACTCTCCCTTTCGCTCTGCCCAAGAGCGGGAGGGGTTATTTAATGATTTCCCCCCCTCCCCCCCCCAAAGGGATTGATTTCTATAACGTGCAGTCAAATTACTATGGACTGATGTCCTGATGAGAGCGTCAGGTCCAAGACTTGATTTAAGATATCGGGTAAAGTGTTCTTGTGTTTTTCTTTTCAGAAATTTCTCAGCTGCCACGGAGTCTGGGTTTGAGGCTGGTTGCTGGCAATAGGCTCATCCCATGTTACATGAAACTGAAACTTAAACATAACTAGCGATTTGTAGGTGAACTTTTTAGATACACTTCTGTCTTACACTTCAAGGATTATAGGCGTGTTGTTTTACCCCAACATAATTTAATAAAAATCAATAGAAATCTTTTTTTTTGGGTGTTGGTTAATCAACAAATAACCGCTTTCGCTCTTTGGCCGATCGACAGCGAGTGTCAGACTTCTACGGACTAATAACCACCCATGTTCCTTCTTAGCCCTTCATGTCGAGGCCGCGGTATCTCTTGCGAACAACCCGCAGCCCCGACGGGATCCATAAAAACCTCACACCATCTTCCTTAATTATATAATTTGCCATCCACCAAGATTTCCTTAACAAAGTCATAACAGAAATTGCCAAGTTCACTGGCATTGTTAAGGCAACAAACTGGAGACAATCCGAGCCGCTAATTTATTCAGTTTGACGTTAAACTGATAGACTAACATCCAACATCTAACAATGTGTAATCACAACTCGGTACTGTTACGTTGAACATGTTTCTCGCACATTTTTGTGAACACGGTACATAGTTCTTGAATTAATTAGCATGGGTAATGAGATTTTGGTGATTACATGCTAGATTTTGCTGTAGCGTGAAAGGTATGGATTGGCTTTAGAAATTTTTGAAGATAATTTTTATACTACTCAAGTAAAGTAATATTTTTTTATGGGACCACCGCGCGAGTAAGAATCGCGTAAATATAAAATCAGTAATTAAATTATGAAGAAAAAAATCGACAGTACCACAATTAGAATAAAACTGGCAAAGTGCAAGTCGGATTAGCAAATGAAGGGTTCCGTACTATCGCAGTATAGAAGTTTACCACCTGTGTTTGAACTGTGTAGTCTTAATAGTTTCCGGATAAAGTGACTGTGACATCCGGACGGACAGACAGATTGACATGACGAATCTATAAGGGTTCCGTTTTTTCCCATCCGCATTAAAAAACAAAGAATTTGGCCAGAAAAGAAAAAGAAAGCAAGTACAAATGAACAAATTTCGCACAGAACTCTCGGAATACACAATCTCCTCTTTTCTTAGAAGTTTGTAAGAGTAGGTAAGTTTCTAGAAGCTGTTAGATAAATAAAATACTTCGTAGGTTTTACTAGGAAAACTATGTTTTCAAATCAGATTAAGTCGAATGCACATCTTAGCACGAAATCTTTGTCACCATAGGTATATTTTAGTTCAGCAGCAATGGGTCATGGGTTCCTGGAATTTAGCGTGGAATGAACTTGTATTTTATAAAAGATTTTCCCTGTATTTATACCTAGAGATTCATTTACATCTCTTCCCTTTGACCTAAATAGCAAAAGTTATGAAAAGGACAGCCATTTCATTATTTATCGTACAACAAACTTAACTAAATAAGTCATGAACACAACGTAAATAAACTGCAAAACGGTACATAACTCATCCGACATTTAAAATACGGCCGACATAGCTTATACAAATAAGTAATTTAGCTAAAAGCAACATTTTGACATATTGTCCGTATGAACAATAGCATTTTTTATACAAATCGCTTTTGTCCAATATAAAAGGGGACGCCATTTTCCAAGCAGAGAAAAGGCGGGAACTTTTTGGCGCGGATAAAAAATTATCTGTGATTCGCACGAATTTGTTTTTTTTTTTGTGTGACGTTTCCTTTTTTTCGTGGCGAAAGCATTTTGTCTTGTAGATGTCTATTTTCAGGTGATGATGGATTCGATGTCGATGAGTGAGAATTTTGGGGGCGTTTTATTATCTTTACGGTTGATTTGTCATTCTGTGGGAGAGTAGAGGTTTCTTTTGAACTTTGGGAGGGGCTTAGATTTATTGTTATATTTATAGTACGTGTGTAGTAAGGATGAAATATTTATGATATAAGATCAGAGGACCTTTACTCATAATTATTTAGAGATTCAATGTCATATTGAAGTCTGACAGCAATTTACTTCACGCGAAAAAAAAAGTCGTAAGTCCTTCTTGGCGGGTGTTTGCAAAGCTGAATTTGTGTGTGCCTAGTATATTTAATAAACAAAATGGCCCATTGGCTCATTGACACACTGTAAAGAAGAAGTCGTTCTTATCAATATTTCTGAGATATTTAAAATATAAAGATCTTTTCATTTACTGTAACATGAGCTACAGAGTTACTCAAGTCAAGTGGCCTTTGTCCAGCAGTGGATTGTTGTAGGTAAGGATAATGATAACAATGGTAATCAATGGTGGTATATAATGGTAGGGATAATGATGACAGTAACATGAATAGTAGCATGTTCGTAGTTTTAATAACGGTCCCCTTTTTTTTGGGGTGGGAAATCATCATAAATAACCCCTCCCGCTCTTGGACAGAGCGGAAACAAGTGTCAGACTTCTACTGACTAAAAACCACCCATGTTGCTTCTTAACCCTACATATTGAGGCCACGGTACCTCTTACAACATCCCACAGCCATAACCCTCCCCCTTCCACCAAGATTCACCTGTGACCCCTTTTACTGTAAAACTGCACTCTCAAACTTTACAACTCCTACCTGACCGCGGAATAATCCAGTAAAAACCGATAAGTACTGGACATAACCGGATCTAACCATTTCTAACCGGTTGTTACTGGCTATAACCGGGGCCGAACGCAAATGACTTATCCCCTACATTTATTTGCTACCCAACGAGGGACAGGGTGACTTTGTTTTCGTATAGATTAGTGGACAGTCCCAGACTGTTCGTTTTTATGTTCTTTCCGATTGGCTTATTCGGCGTGGAAATGGTTTATTGTCGAACTGACTGAAAATGTTTGTAGTATTGTCCTAGTTTTGTAGTGGCAAGTTGATAGCTTTAATTTTAACCTGTGTAGTTTAAATATGAACATGTGGGAATAATCATTTACAATTTAAATAAGACGCTAAAATGCGCAAGATAACGATAGTCCACTAATTACAGACAAACAATATAAAAAGATATTACAGTTAGTTAATAGTTATAATAATAATAATAATTTAGTAAAGAAAAAATAACAGAAAAAAGGTGTACATTTAGGCACAGTAGTGTTGCTTCACATACAAAGTTATAATTAGTACTTAACTATAACTATAATATATTTAAGAGTTACAAGTAGTGGTAATTTTAACTCCAAATGTTTGTATAGCAACCTGCCCGATCTAGGTTTATTTAAACCTGTGTTTCAGGCCTTATGAATACTTATATGAATATAAGGCCCTATTAAAATAGGAGACTAAACTTTTTTGAAGTTAGAAGTTTAGAAATTACATTCCTAAAACCCTTCAAAATGAAGTGTTTAAGAATGTAACTTATCATAATCAACACCAAAATTCCATTATTGCTGGCTGTGTCAGCCATTAAATAAAATTTCATAAAATCACAAGTCTATTTTTCTTTCAACGAAAAAATTCTCACCCACTAAAAGTATACATCAAGCAAAAAACCCACCTTTCTACACTGCCGTATAGGAAAGAACATGTCCCGCTGACGTCACAGATTCGTCCCTCGCTTCGTCACACACTCGTCCCCCACCCCGTCACACGTTTGTACCCCACCGCGTCACAGGTTTGTCCCTCGCTCCGTCATAATCATGGCGACACGACGGTCCACAGTTGGTATAGCTCCACCGATTCTGACAGATAAGGGATTTCAGGAAAAGTTGTGAGTGATGCCTCTTATTCAAGTTTTTGAGGCGCGTTTTATGAGAGGTAGCGAGTGAATGTTGCCATTTATTTATATGGGCTACCTTCTCTATAAGATTGTAAAGGTAACACTAAAGTGTTACAATGCTGCTGTAATTTGCTTAGGCTTTTATTAAGATTGCCATTTGAATGATTAAATTTGACGTAGTCGTATTTATATGGCTCTCGCTTGAAGTTGAGATTGATAAACAAAAGGTTAATCAAATTATTTTGATGTTTTCTTTTACCAAAACGCATAGAAATCCGAAAAATCAGAGGTCCGTGGCTTGGGTTCGATCTCGACTTGGGAGTCTGACGGTCACACTAGACCCCGTACGTATTTTGGTTATAATTAAAAATCTGATTTCCTATAAAAATGCCAGTTGTATAATGTAGTAAATTCTGCCTTTAGAAGTCTGTAAGTGACATGCCTTTTTTTTTTGGCAAGTGGAAAATCATCTAATAACCCCTCCCGCTCTTGGGCAGAGCGAAAGAGAGTGTCAGACTTCTACTGACTAAAAACCACCCATGTTCCTTCTTCGCCCTCTATGTCGAGGCCGCGATAACTAGTGTACAACCCGCGGCCCCGACGGGATAAGTGTCATGCCTCGCTCGAGGTTCCTTATGTATATTTTAGGCTATAACACACTGCTATCACCCTTTTATTACCCTCAAGAAACGATAAGCCTTAACCTTACAATTTCCTTACACCGTTAAGCCAAAAAACATTTGAAAATCGCTTCTCGCCCCGCCATCTACCCTCAATCACACCGCAGCGCAACGTTAAAATACCCAAGAGAAAATACCGACGAAAATTGCTCGGGGCCTCCGCGGGACGACCAAGCCGTTATGTGCAAACGTTAACTAAACATCACTTACACTTTTTACATATGTTTCGTTACGGTGTAACATATGACCGACTTATTTGCGGGATTCTAGAATTTATTACCTGTGAAATAAGGGTCGGTTTAGCTTGTGGTTTTTTAATAGGATTTCGCGGAATTTAGATGTAACCGAACATATCGTTAGATCTGGCGGTAAACAGATATTATTGAGTTTTTATACTTTTTCCTTTAGATGTAATTTTTTGGGAACGTTGGTGAAAATATTTACTGGGGATCATTATAGCTACCCTCTGGGTAATGATGGTAATATTAATATAGGTGTGAATACACGTGTGCTCGACTACTTTGTGATTTTAATGATTATTATCGTCTTTTTATACCCAAAATAGATATTTGATAGGTTTTGTTAATTGTATTGAAGTATTATCAAATAAAGTTGTTAAACAATCTTAAATGTCTATGAAAAACAATTTCAAACCAAAACTTTCACTTCAAAATGTCTAACGAAAGTTTTTTTTCTCAGGCCAAGTATGCCAACATTTCTAATGTATTTTTTACCCGTAAAATACCACAGACCAATAACAGACTATTTCTTGCTATTTTACATTGTGTCCTACACCGTTTGTTATGTCTTCTATTCTTTGATCCCACAGCTGGACAGGAGTAAACTAGGTATGTGTTATATGATCACCAATTCATGAACCCACCTCAAGCACTGCTTAACCTTAAAGACAGACCCTGTGGCTATTACTATTTAACCACAATCTCCTCATATCACAAACTAATTAATATTCTAGTCTAAATAGGTAACCTTAATCCTTTCGACGCTGGTATTGCTAACCGATCCTCCCACGTCTATGTGTGACTACCTCATTCATATTCAAGCCGTTCACTTTCAGTTCACCACATAAACATTCACCTTTGTACTGATAATATTTTAAGCTAGTATATACCGAAAACATGTCATCTATAATGTAAGGAGACTATAGAGATATTAGGTTTCCGTCAATTTTTGTTTGATTAGAAACTACAAACGTTATGTCTTTGGCTGACTTGCAGTCAGGCTAGCTTTTTCCAACTATTTCGTCGTAGGCGTCCAGTCAAACTGGATGCAGCTGCATACTGCATACTGCCTATCTAACCTCCAGAACCTAGTTAGCACTAGGTTATACGCCTTGGTAAGACTGGTTGTCATATTTTCGGCCCATGGACTACTTTTAACAACTGGCAATAGAATAGAAGATGAAATGAAATGACAGCCCGATCTCTCCGTGTTTTATCTTCTCTCGCTCAGAAACGAGTTAAAATCGTCACGCCAGTGATTTGAGCCAGCTTCAATGATGACGATCACCTTCAGGCAACCACTGCGTGACAATTCTTGACCCCTCCGTCCCATAAGATTACCAAAAAAAAAATTTGAAAATTCAACAATTCCCAAAAAACTGTTGTCAAGGTAAATGTTTTATTAGATGTGACAGCACCTAATAACAAATGTCCTAAGACGACCAGTGAAACGTCTAACAAAATTAAATTCCGTATACCAGAGAAGGAAAAGTCCTTACAAATAAATAAACCACTTACTTAGATATCTTCTCCACTAAGTTCTTTGTCCAGAAACATTTTTGACATGTCATTAATTCGGACCCTCCCCACCTTTGTGGCGTAATGCGTTTTGGCTATAATATAATATTTCTTTACGAGGAAAACAGGTCATATTTGTACACTTCCGTACCAGATTATTGGGCTCGTGTGTTTTTTCGTGTGTTTGAAGTGTTCTTTTGTCATGTTCTCGTGTGAGTGGTGTTTCTTGAGGAATTGGCTACTATTTGTGGTAGGTATTGTACAGTAATGGTTGAGATTTTAGTAGATCTTTAGATTGTGAGAGGGACACAAATGTTTCTACCAGTTCAATGATAGACATACGAGAACAGATAATTGTGTTGTTACACGCAGCAAACTTTAGAAACTAATTCTGTCCTACTGAATTGATTAAAGTTTTACTTTTTCACGAACTTAGTAATTAAAAAGCCTACTACGAAATAGGTCTTTATCGCAGTGGAAACTGTTATTGTACGAGAAAATTGCTATTGGTTTATTAGTGTCCGCGTCTGGACAATTTAAATTGGTAAGCTTCCTATTACTATGTCTAAGGCATCAAAACGTAAGTTGTCCCAGAATTCGGCTACGAGTCAAGCTTCTATCAGTTCCTGTAACGTTTACGTTCCAACACAGTCACTTGAGCACGTTTTCGTTGCTTCGGCCAAATAAGTAAACTTCGTGAAAAATAACTACTATATAAATACATTCACAAAGACCAACTCAACAGAACTAGACACAGCACATCCTTCTCTGATCCCTCTTCCTACACCTGGTCAGCCATTCACCGGCCGATACTATCACCTTCCTGAAACTTTGTCAGATTATCTCCTTCTAAGGATCTTGTCGACATTGAGAGCAGACTGCACAAACGTAAATGTATTTCGTTTATTAAAGAAGTAGCTTCTGTCAACGATTTTACTTGAATTGAGGTCGGAAAGCTTCCCTAAGGACCATGGTACTGGGATTAAATACTGTTATGTTAGGACCCATGTCAGTCTAACTTTGTGGTGAATTTAATAGAAATCCGTTCTGCCGTTATTTATTTGAAAAAGTAACAGAAACGCTAGACTCCACCAAAGTGGATGTACAAAGTGGAGAAGTGAGTGTGTTGTGATAAGTTGTATGTGTATGTGTTTTGGCTATTTGATTTTATGAAAAAACTATTTTTTGACTTAAATAAAACATTCTGTATGGTTTAATTTATTTCAAATGATTTTATAAAAAAAAATATTGAAAAGAAGATATTGTCAAAAAACTGCCTCTAGGCGCCATTTTTTCAATGTGGCGGCGCAAGTAGACAAGAAAAAAGACATAGCCATCTGTAAAATTACCCTTTACGAGGTGGCAAAATTGAAATTTAGAAAAAAAAAATCGAAATCTATAAAATTACCCATTTTCAAAACTTTCCAGGTAAAACTACCAGCTAACTGTACTAAAACAACAGCCAATCCAATACAGCATTGATATTAATTGGGCAGGCGCCCAGAACCCGAAGGTTATATGAAGATAATTCGCGCCGAAATAGAACTGTTCCCTGAAGGAGCTCCCTTAGCGCAGATCATGTAGTCTTGGTAAATTGCGACACATCTACACTTGGCCACTGTACACAGTGGAATGTTAACGCACAGTAATTCAACTACGAACAAAGGATCGAAAGAGGCTTCCACACTCATGCCATGCGAGTGAAGTAGTGTGGACAATATCTTCTTCTTCTATCTTTCTTCTTCTTCTTCCTTCTAAATATATATAATTCAAAGGTGTGTATATATAAGAAATTCTGTATTGTTTAATTTATTTCAAATGATTATAACATAAAATTAATTATTATTGAAAAGAAGATATTGTCAAAAAACTGCCTCTAGGTGCCATTTGTCCAATATGACTGACTGACTGACATAGTGATCTATCAACGCACAGCCCAAACCACTGGACGGATCGGGCTGAAATTTGGCATGCAGGTAGATGTTATGATGTAGGCATTCGTTAAGAAATGATTTTGATCAATTCTACCCCAAAGGGGATAAAATAGGGGAAGAAAGTTTGTATGAAACCTTGTCAATTTATAACCGATCGGGCCAAGACTTTGCATGCATCAAGCTACTATGACGTAGGCATCTCCTTAGAAAGAATTTCGATAAATTACACCCCTAAGGGGATAAAATAGGGGTTTGATATCACTTGTATTTTAAGGTTTTTGGACTTACCGGTGAAAAGAAATCCCTTCTCGAGGCACACTACACACCTGGTTTTCTTTTCCGACACGTAATAATAGCGCAAGACGTCATAACTTTTTTTTTCGCGGAGCTTCGTTCGTTGTCACAATAAGAGCGCGATTGTTGACCGGTAAATCAAATTTTGACGACATATGAGCATCTGCTCATTTGCGCGGCGCGCCTGCCCCACCCACAAGGCCCTTCTAACCTCTTTTATTTGTTCTGTGAGTGTAACATAACACAAAATTATATTATTTTGAGTAGTTGATTTACTGGTTATCCCTAACACTGTGACCGGAGTGTCCCATGTGGTCAAAGCAATAATAACGACGGTTATACGACAACATCCCAGAGACATTACTGAGAACTTTCCAGAACAAGCCATTAAACTTTTAGCTCCACTGGGTTGCTATCGAACCAGACCAAAGCTAAATGGAACTTGTACATACTAATTCTCGAGGACGAAAATTCAATTACTAAATATCAAGCCTTTGATGACTTATGTTTTCGACAATGAGAAAATGTTCGATTTTTAAGCGGCTTTAAAAAAGAAGGAGGTTCTCAATTAGGTTATTTTTTATGTTTGTCACCTCATAACTCCGTCATTTCTGAAGCGATTTGAAAGGATTTACTTAAACGAATCGTACACTGTACAGTAGGTTGGTTCATGATGGTCTCTAATAACTTCAAATTATTATAATGTGAAATTATTATTTTTTTGAAATAAGTTTCCCGTCCGTTTTCCAAAAACTTTCGGAAGTCGGTGACTTTCATTGACTTTTTTGCTTAAGTTCTTTTGGGCTTTTTAACGTTTTTTGGAAGTACATTGTATTTTAACAAAAAGTATTGATTATAACAAAAACAATGTTAGTAAGTCTAGAGCTTGTTCAATACTTGGAAAGCACTCGTTCCAAATTTTATTTTAAGCTAAGCAATCAGTTTAAAGATGTTATCCGTTACAATTGCCACCTCGCCGACTTGCTTACACGTGCGCGCGTGGACCTATAGGTCCCTAGTAGAGAAAGGTCAACAGAACGGGTCAAAAGTTTGTACCTAGACGAGAACTGTACTTTATGTCAATTATGTTTTCATTTTTGCTCTCAAAACAGTGAAGGCTAGGATTAGGGACTCCTAATACTTGGTGCACTTTTGCACCTTCGACCAAATTAAGGAAAACCTCTTAAAAGACAAATAATATATTTCAATAACGATTGGTACACCTGGTCAATAAATTAAAACACACATTTTTTGTGCTGTTTTTAATTTAACTGTATTTCAGAATAACAGATTCCTCCTGTTTTCTTAGTTTGCATTTGTTAGTGCGTGTGTGAACGCGCTGTTATAGGACGAGAATAACTTCCCATTTTATTATTGACTAGCGGACATCACGCGGTTTCACCCGCGTAGTTCCCGTTCCCGTGGGAATACAGGGATAAAAAGTAGCCTATGTCACCCGGGGATAGTGTTGCTTCCCAACGGTGAAAGAATTTTTCAAATCGGTCCAGTAGTTTCTTTCAATCTTTCCTCTTTTTAATATTAGTGTAGATTTGGCTCGAATCATTAGTATGGTGACCTCTGCATATTTGACGAGTATGCAAAATTACAGCTTGTATTGAGGAAGCCTGTGCCTTAGCAGTAAGAACATTACAGCCTGTTTATGCCTCTCTGAGCCGATGTAAATTGTACTCAAATATCAAATTTCGATGCGTGAAATTGTAATAACACAGTTTTATGTTAATATTTAGTTAAGCTAGACTGTTATTAATATTTTAGATAGCCAATATTAATATAGAAGTGAAATTAGTGGAATTTAAATAACACTGGAGCTATTAATAATGTTTCTGTAATTAACTTTGATGTCGGCTTTCAGTGAATTAATTAAATTTAAAATATTATGATGTTTAAAATAGTTTATTTGGAAAATATATAATTTATTAAAACCAGTTGATTACTAATTTATTATAAAGTACAATCACAAAAAACTGGCATGCTTAAAAAGTCTATTATTTTGCGAAACCGCAAAAATATAATATTACTTAAAGTCTACCTAACTTCACATCAAAATAAAATAAAATCTTTTCAGCCCAATAATTGTGACAGTAAGTGTACAGCCGACGTCATCAATCACGTCGACGTCAGCCCACGTCACAGTTTAAAACGTTTTTACGTTTTATATTAACGAGCTGTGTTATAAAGTTTGGAAGGAAGAAGTATTGAAAGAGACTTTCCTGAAAAGGTTTCAGTATGAATTTAAATGAAGTACCTAACGCTTTTCAGCGATTTTGTTACTTGAAAATAAAAGATTTATTTTCCTTTTTGTTTCGTTTTCTGATTCGTTAATTTATTTCTTAGTTGATTAGGGAAGCTGTTTTGCTTGCTATCTAAAGAATACAAAGACAGTCAATGACCTTATTAGTGACTAACTGATGCCCGCGGCTTCGTCCGCGTGGATGTTGATTTTCGCGACCAAAACTATTATTTTCATCCCACTCTTTCAACCCTTTTTTCGAAATAAAAAGGAACCGATATCCTTTCTCAGGCTCTAGACTATCTGTATAGCAAATTTCATTGAAATCGGTTCAGTAGTTTTGGCGTGAAAGCGCGACAGACAGACAGACAAAGTTACTTTCGGATTTATAATATTAAGTAATAAAGTAATTAGGAAGAAAATAAGGATATTGTGCTTTAGAAAGGTCAAGTACATAGTACTAGCAACAATCGTGCGTGATATTGATGTATGAACGTGGAAGCTAAACGAGTATGTAAGGATCATACTAGGTCCCGTCGAGGCTGCGGGTTGTTAAGAAGTTAAGCGGCTTCGACATATAGGGCTATGAAGCAACATGGGTGGTTTTTAGTCCGTAGAAGTCTGACGCTCCCTTTCGCTCTGTCCAAGAGCGGGAGGGGTTATTTGATGATTCTCCACCCGCTACAAAAAAGGATCATACTAGGTGGAGTAAAGAGTGGTGGAGGAGTAAGAGGAAGTCTGAAAGTGGCACCGTTGAATGAAAAGTTGTGTGGTAATCGAATGGCGTGGTATGGACATGTGATGCGAAGGAATGAAGAAAGTGTTGTGAGGAAAATGTTGAGTATGAATGTAGATGGGTATCAGAGTAGAGGAAGACCAAAGAAGCGATGGATGGACTGTGTGAAGGATGATATGGCTAGAAAGGAGGTGACTGCTGACATGACGTGAAATAGAGAAGTATGGAAAGGAAAAGACATGTTGCGCCGACCCCAAATAAATTGGGATAAGGGCAGGAGAATGATGATGACTAGGTGGAGTAAAATAGTCCGACTGTCTCGTTGGTGCAGTGATTGCAAACCGCAAGAAGTATCGAGCATGGGGTCTCGGGGCTCATTTCCAAGTCGGGCAAAGTAATATTGGGTTTTTCCATTAGGAGTTTCACAGTGGCAGTTGCGGGAGGAGAGCAGCGGTGGCCCAGTGGTGGTGGCTCCGACTTATGAACAGTAGGTCGTGGGTTCGAACCCAGGCAGGCACATTACTTTGTGTAATTTATTTCATCACCGCTGCTCTCGAAACGGCGAAGGAAAACATCGTGAGGAATCCTGCATGGCTTAGAACCAAACATTCGAAGACATGTGACAATGTGACATCTACCAATCCGCACTGGGCCCGCGAGGTAAATTATAGCCCATTCCCTCTCAAAGTGAGAGGAGGCCTGTGTCCCAGCAGTGGGAACATTTATAGGCTGTTGATGATGAGTTGCGGGGTAAAGATGTGCGCCCGGTGGATACCAATAGACAAAACAAAATTGGTGGTAGTGGTTAGTGGCTGAGCGATTGGACTGCTTGTGTGTTGTGATCATCCCCGCACGGACTGCTTGTGTGTTGTGTTCATCCCCGCACGGAACAAATATTTGTATGGCCTACAGATACTTGTTTCGGGTCGGGGTTGGGATATGTGAGTTTAATTGTTACCCACGTTACAGGAGAAATTCCTAGTGTGGGGCAACGTTTAAAAACAAAATTAAACCAAAAGAAAAAAAAATTAGACAAACATTACACTAAATTATTGGTCCTAAGGTCAAAAGGCAGCATGTTTCAGAACGGTAAAGCCGTGACCAAAATCCAGTTAATTTATAAATTGAATTTTAAACTAACTTAAATGTAACTTAACTCTTCACTTTCACTTAAAGCCAATGAACTGAACACCATAAAACTAATACCATTAGATCAGAATCCACGGTTTTGTATGGAAACATTTCAATTACTTATACATTCAGTTAATCGATATTTACGGCGTAATTAGGGTTTTACGGCACTAATACTATTTCGTAATCATTTGACAAAATGGATCAAGATGGTATTATTTATATGTTTTGACACGGCGCTTAAGTTTAGTGATGTGGGAGTGAGATAAATTTCGATATTTACCTTACACAAATATCGATATATCGTTGTGTCTTGTTTTTGAGGTCTCAGATTGGAAATGGCTAGTCGTTTCCATTTGATGCAAAAATATTTTAAATATCATAACATCACTATACCTGTTTTTCCAATACAAAGAGCTGTTATGTAATTATGTTTAAATAAACAGTGAGATATGTAGATATGTGAGCCTATAACAACAATGCGGGCATAAATCAAGACCGGTCTGCATGTGACTGTTTTCTACCAAACTAAAACAGTAATACTTTATCCAACTTTGGGATCGTACATGGTCAAAGAAGTAGTACAATTGTATCTTCAACTAATGCCTTTCAAGAAATCTCCATTCAAGAAAAAAAAATATTAAGATATTTTGTCCTTTTTTTAAAAGCTTTGATTTACTTTCACCGGTCCCGATGTCTGGATTTGATTTGATTTGATCTGTAATGGATTTTTTTACCTATGTTACCAAATAAATGATGGTTTGATATAAGAAAAAACCTTAATTAGTCAAAGTATCGACTAACACTATCATCATCCGAAAATCAATCACCAAAATCTATCGATACTCACGTCCCCGCACTAGTAACACCTAAGTCTCCTATCTCAAGATCTATGGTAATTCGTTGATCGAATACTAATCCCTTAACGTGGGGAAACTTGATATTTTAATCAACAACCCATAATCGGTTTGAAGTGTTACTGGCTAGTACAGTTCTGTGTGGAGATAGTGTGTGATGGTCTGATGGACTGACAGTTTGGCTTTTTGGGAATGTGTATGGGTAAAGTTTTGTTGAAGGTGTTTTATGTGAGACCAGCCGTTACCCGCGGGAGCCGTCCGGGTGAAATTATTATACAAATATTAGTTTGCTATTTGAATCGAATTTAGTTACCAATTGCATGGGCTCTAATATTTGACTCAATTTAAAATTATTTAAGGTTCAATAAAGGTTAACCACATTTCTTAAAAAAATACAAATGAATACAGGGTGTAAACAGACCCACGACAAAGACGCCAACCAAGCAATACAATACACATCAAACACACACACACACACACACACACAAAAACACAAATCGACGATTCGATCACGATTGTTCTTTGACTTGTTTTAGATTTTTGCTTGCTTTTTTTTTCTACCAAATATTTCTTAATTTTTTTTTTTTTTTTTCATGACATAAAATGTATTTTGCTAGGGACTTTGTTTCTGTATTAATACGAGTATGACTGTGAACTTAGTTTAATTAGGATAGACGTTTTAACTTAGGATGGCTGTGGGACGAGGTTACTTACTAATTTATTTATATTGTAATTGTTTATGTTCCTTTTTTTTATGTCCCTACTGTGTAAATATTTCGACACAAATGTATTTTTGTTATGAAATAAATAACTTGAACTTGAACTTGAACATAAACACACATCAAACTAAGTACCCCTACATAAAAATGTTTGCTGGGAAATGATTTTTGTTTTAAGTCGGGGCCGCGGGTTGTACACTAGTTATCGCGGCCTCGACATAGAGGGCTAAGAAGGAACATGGGTGGTTTTTAGTCAGTAGAAGTCTGACACTCCCTTTCGCTCCACACAAAGTGGGAGGGGTTATTTGATGATTTTCCACCCGCCAAAAAGAAAAAAAGTGGTGCAATGATCACATTTTAGGGTAAATGATAATTGTTAAAACATTGCGCTTATGAATGATTTGGATAGTAAAGGGGTCATGGAGGTAATTTAAGTAAAGTTTTCCTGAAACACTAGTATTTATAAATACAGCTGTGAAACATTTGGAACTTTACCCCTTATATCTCCGTAACCAGGAGGCTTCCAGGTACGGACTAGAACAAAAAAATCATCGCAGTGATGGGAAGAACAAGTGCGTACGGCGATATTAGGGGTCAAAGTTCCAAATTTTTCACAGCAGTTAAAGGAATACTAATTCTTCGAAATGGTTTTGCAATTACAATTTTTTTTTAAAACTGGCGTCTCCCCAATCTGTTCGACATGCGGTATCGAAGGAATTCCCTCGTAATCCAAAAAAAGCACCACAACAAATCTAAACATGCCAACCATGAATTATTAATCCTATAATCCGCAAACACTTTCCTTTACAACCGCATTCCGCTGAACGCACCGAAAAATTCTTACCCCCAATCGATTGGTCCTCAAACTGTTTATTATGTCGTCCACATCGCCCACAAATCATCCCGTCCACAACGATTTATTGTACAACATCCCCTTACCCCCTTCAACCCCATTTCATCCTCTTTCACCCCCCGCTACTAAACGTCGCAACCTTTTTGTTGTGCGTCAATTGAATTTGACGTAAAATTGGAAATAGTGAAGGCATTGCGTTGAAGTTATGTGGTACTTATTTGGCAGGCTTAGATGGTAACGTGGGAATTTTCAATCAGTTGCAAAGGGTGTTAAAAGATTCGTAATGAAACCGAAAGGCACTTCTTCTGTCCGTCATTGCAATCAGTGTTTTCTAGTGGAGTACAACTAGCAAGTTCTAGGTCGCCACTTTTTTTGCCTGGTTTGGAGTTCTTCACTTAAGGTCCGTCAACAAAGTTCGGGACCGTTCGAAAGTAGCTTGAAACTTTGAAATTAACCCTACTCCATTCATTCAAAAAAAAAATTAGAGAAGGGGCAACTGTGTTTTTATTAATTTTTAGTTCGGGAACTCAACTATTCTGAGATTAGGAAAGGCGCGTATCTTCGGCCGAAACTACAGGTTTCGTGCTTAGAACGAACCTCCTAGCGCAAAGACTTCACAGTAACACGTCTGCCTTTAAGTACCCAGTTCATCATCATAATCATCGACAGCCTGAATACACCCACTACTGGATATTCAGGTGTTTCCCCCTATATACCTATGTCGTCTGCCCGCCTCGCCGTTGGACTACCCACAACTTCTTTTGCCAGTTCTTGAAGCCTTAGTCCACCTGTCATCACTGAGCGATAGCTTAGTGTTCTGCCCAACTCCATTTGATTTCCTTAACGCAACGCAACTTCCGCAACGCAAATTCCAATATGGAAAACTTTTTACATCTTCGGATATCGACGTTAGAATCTCGATCTATAAGTTTTACGCCGACTAAACTTGAAACGATCCATGACTCTCTGTGCAACTCTCAATCTGAACAGTCTCCTGCGTGAGCACCGTACTTCATTGTGGGCAGAACCCAGTTACAGTACCCGGCGATAAATATTGCACATCGAGCTTTGGATTAGTTATAATATAATTGTTTATATATTATATTTACGAGTATATATATAAAAATATGACTGACGTGTCATATATTAACAATTAAATTATATTAACTATATAGAATAATAATTGCCCTTTATCTGTACAAAGGTACCACCTTTCCAAAGGTTGATGTGCAATATTTATCGCCGGGTACTGTACTACATATTATAAATATTTTACGACATAACAAGAGTGAATATACACATCAATGACAAATCAAAATTACAAATCAAAAGCAGTGTTTCCCATCGAAATTAACATTCATAATAAATATGCATAAATTGCATTATAAATATCATCCATGAATCCATATTATAGAGCGATGATTATTTTAATTCGCTGCCAATCAAATCATACAATAATTAATTTGTCACGATTTGTATTAAAATTTCCGTTAATTATACGAATAAAATTAACATTTATAGTGATAATGAGAGGTGGTTGTCGTACGTTTTAAACGGTCGGAATCCGGTACGAGATAAGACTAGATTCCAGACGCGGGTTTGTAAAGATGTGTCTATACTTGAGCGTCTGGCATCTTTACCTTGCATCTATGTGGGACATCATCACAATTTTTTGGCAAATGATGATCATTATTGCTGTAAATTGCATGAATAACTCTTTTACAATACTTATAACATCTTCTTATTATATTTATAAGATTAGTAAAAACTTGACATTGCATTAAATTCAATTATTGAAATAAAACTGTTTATAATTATTACCCCTATGTTTATGTGACAATTAATTTGTGTGTGTGTAAAATTATGTGACTGTAATAAATAATCTAAATATTAATTTCTAATTGCCTATTCTGACATTAAGTATTTATTGTAACATGAATTTTCATAGAAACTGATTGTAAACATCAATTTAATTTGTACGCTTAAACGCAAAACATAGACGGAACTTCTATACTTAACTGTAACATCACTTTAAAACCTATGTTTACAAATAAAGATTTTTTCTTCTTTAAGCCTTTGTACCATTCTACTTGGAGTCGGCGCTACCCGTTTTCCCGTTCCATTTTACGGTGCAGACATAGTCATGCTCCTTTTGACAGGTGGGTAAATAGTAGCTGCAAGAATGACGTCACATGAACACTGACGTCTACATTTACTGTCTGTCTACGTTACCTCGCATGCTGCTGATACACTTGTAATGATTTGATTGAATGTGTTAGAAATATAGTAAGTCTTTATTATTAAAGCTTTACCGAAGGTAGTTTGTAACAGGACCATTCCTGTTCGTACTTTATGTGCAAATGAAGAGTTATTCTATTTTAAGTTTAATTGATAGGAAGTTGCAGATGCACTTGCATCTGCAAGAGTGTGCACACAGCGTTACGTGTAGGTACACGTGTCTCGTCATTTAATATGTATCGCTTTCTAAATGGTGCTTACGGCTGAATGGCTACTGCACATGTTAATTTTATGAACTAGAGAGATAAGGATATGAGTTCTATAGTTTTCTTGAAGGTGGGAAAATATCACGATGGTTACGGTTGTTTAAATGTGCTATAATATGATGCAGCATAAGGGCCTGTTTCCCCTTTGTAACTGAATGCAATGAGTGCCTATAAATTATTATATTTTGCCGTGGTGCTAGGGAACTGGGTTTATCCCAGTTGTATACGACCCTTTGTGCTTATTGGGCTATGCTGATATGTAGGGAAATGGAAATTATGTTCTTTCTACACCATTGCGGGATCCAAGACAGTTCAATAGTTTCTCTGGGACTTAGTCGAGCTTCATGGTCTCAGCGGTTTGCTGGTGGTCGCCACTGTTGTTTCTGGCTTACAGAAGTTGCAGTGGTTAAGAAATAGAGTGGAGTCAAAACTGAAGTAGAGCTGAAATAAAAAGGGCCAATAAACCGCGTTTAGTATCTTACTGAATTTTGTCAGTTCTTGAGCGCGGCTTAGGTGTGCTAGTCACGTTCAAATTCATAGGTAAAATGCACTGCTAGCTTACACTAAAGGTATTTTGATTACTTAGTATAAAACAGTGTACGCTCGTTCATGATTTTGGGTTCGCTAGATACTAATTAGCTTTAATTAGAATACCACAACGTGTAGCTACAAACTTGTAATGCTGATTTAAATATAAGATGGCGACGGTTGACGTATTCAATGACATTGTGAACTTTCACTGTAATGTTAGAGTAATGACTGAAAACTTACACAAACAGGATCAAGAAGATATGTCACTTACCTAGAAAAAGATAAAGAATATTTTTATTACAATAATTATGTGCATTGAAACATAAAATAAGACCTGTGATCCCCAAATGGTTAGAAAGATGTGTTACTAATAGCACACCTACATTTTGCCAGTTTTGTTTAAGTCTGATGAAATAGCCTATTGCCATCAACCGGGCACAAATTGAGTCTCTGAGAAATTCCTGATGGAAAAATTCATTTTTTTTTTCCATGACCCGGTAATCGATCCTTATGCATAGCAGTCGCGCTTGGGATCACCTAGAACAACGAGGCAGTCATCTGCCTTTTTTTTTGGGAGTGGAAAATCATCAAATAACCCCTCCCGCTCTTGGGCAGAGCGAAAGGGAGTGTCAGACTTCTACTGACTAAAAACCACCCAAGTTCCTTCTCTTAGCCCTATATTCTGTCAGATGTCAACGCGGTAACACGGACGTGGCATCGTAAAATAGCCAATTTGTCAGAAAACACATAAAAATAATAATTTGTGAACGCTCTGCGGGGGCCCTGTCTCTGACCAGTGCCCAATGTAGGAGACCTTCCACACGGTTTAGTGTCGCTGCGACTTTGTACTGGAGCATTATTTTATTTTATTTATTTGGTTCACCAACGACTGTTTACACTAATAATAAACTTAATACATTTTTAAACAAAGGTAACAGTGTAACACTCACTTATAGGTAAACACCACAAGCGCAACATTAATATATTTTTAGTAATCTAACCATTATAACCAAATGTTAGTGACAAAATAACATATTAACTATATTAGGTTAACAAAATTAAAAGAACAGAAAAAAAACAACTAAAAAAGAGAAAACTGGTGAGTTTAGTATCTTATTACAGATCAAACAAGGATTTCAAGAACTTAGACTTTAGCCTTGCTAGGGAGTCATGATGTAAGTCAACCAAATCACTACTACTGTTTATGAGCTTTATGGAGTATATGGAGTGCTACATTGTTGTAGAAGAGGTTATTATGATACCGACTACTTCCTCCTTCCTACTATCACACAAATATTTTAAAGGCGAGAGTTTGTAAGTACGAATGTTTGTTACTCTTTCACGTAAAAACTACCGAACGGATTTGGATAAAATTTGGTACACACATAGTTTAGAACCTGGATACACATAGGATTGTTTTTATCCCGATTCTTCCCGTGGGACAATTTTAGAATTGTAGCGGACGAAGCTGCTGGCAACAGCTAGCAAATACATGTTCATACTTACTAAGAGCTCAACTAAACTATCAGTCGACTAGAAAGTCTGTAGTCAGATGCAAGACTTAAGTTACGTAGGGAAGAGCAAATTTAGTCAACATTTAGAAATATGACAATACAGTGAGGAGCATGACAAAGGTAGCTAGCAGATGATTATTATATAATAGTAAGGAAAAACGTATGCAAAATACTTTGCATGAAAGGAATTGCCACTGTTACGGTACGACAAGCTTAAAACAGTTTCGACGTATTATTCCACAATTTAGCGAGGGCTAACTGTGTGTTGCAAAGCAATTGCTCCGTGTCTCTCTCACTGGCGTGCAATCGATGCAGCGCGGTGCAAACGACCCGTGTGTCAGAGCCGTAATATACTTGCAACGTCGCACGTTCGAGTATGTACGCCGCGTTTTGTGTGCTAAGGGCACTAGGGTCCTCGTAGCGGCGATCGGCGGCGGCGACCTCTCGCGCCCGGCCCTGGTGCAAGCCATGGTCCGGGGCGAGGAGGAATGGGACGCCGTCGCCTCCTTCTGCGAAGCAGTGATGCTGGCGAAGGAGGTGGCGGAACGCGAGAGGGAGAGAACCTCTCGTCCCAGCCGCCGCGGGAGGCGCTCCGGGCGTCGGGGGTCCCGCGATGACCTCCGGCCACCGTAGACGCGGGCCTGTGGACGGTGAGTGATGGGCTAACTCGCCGTCCGTCCGTCTCACGACGAAAACAGGCCGTGTCGACGGCGCGTTCGTGTTCCACGCGCGCCTCAAAGAGATGTCAGCAACATGGGAGGGGCCCGAAAGGGCCGACGCCTGTCGGGGCCGCGGGTAGTCCTCTGGTTATCGCGGCCTCGACATAGAGGGCGAAGAAGGAACATGGGTGGTTTTTAGTCAGTAGAAGTCTGACACTCCCTTTCGCTCTGCCCAAGAGCGGGAGGGGTTATTCGATGATTTTACACCCACCAAAAAAAAAAAAAAAAAAAAAAAGGGCACTAGGGTCAATTTATGGCGGTATAAATGGTAAGTGTTACCTTAGTTATTGTTATATTGTGTAGATAAATTAAAGGGTTTTGAGATTGGCCGAGATCTCTATGACGCTATTGTTCAGAGGAACCATTGGTGAGTAGATCTACTAAATCTCGTAAACACTGGAAATAGCCAATCCGAAATGCTTACTAAAACAACAATAGTGCATTTTTATCCAAGAGGTGAAAGTTACTTATTTAGTCCCGAGACCAGTCCCGGCTATACAGCTAGTAATTTTCATATTTTTTTCATTAATATTATTTTTATAATAGTACTATTGTCCATAATTGATTAATTGTAATATTTTTAATGAGCATGTATTTTATGTTTTTATTTATTGATGCTTATAGATGTATGATTTCAAACACAATGTTAATTGTTACCTGAATAAATTGAATTGAATTATTCATATTAAAAAAAATGGCGAAAGTTTTGCCGAAATCTGTCTTATTTTCGAGAAATAGTTAAAACTAAATTAAATTCAAGTCATAATATAATTATATTCTTAAGTTAATTTTATGTTATTTTAATTTTAATTCGAGCTGTAATTTAGTAGCTGTATAAAATAATGGAACATGGTTCAATAAAAATGTGAAAATAGACCTAATTTTTTTTTAGTAATTTGACAGCTGTCAGTTAAAAGCGATTCTACCTAGGGCTGAAAAGTAGTACTTCAACCTGCTCCGCAGGCATGTTATGACCTACTTTCAGAGTATGAGTAATGTATCTATGCTGAAAACATATTAAAAAAATTAAGCGTCTGTTTATATCAGAAATTAAAGGGTATGTTTATAAAATACTAGCAGTTTACCGAATGCAAATTAAATAACTTACAAACTACTTTTAGTTACAACATAACTAAATGTTTTGTTTATCTGACTGTTTCTTTCGGTTAATTTCCGAAACGGCTGGACCCAATTTGATGGGACTTAAACTAATTTACTGGCCAATAAGGAGTAAGTTTAAACTATGAAATTGTTAAATAAATCCGGCTCGAACAGGGAAGTAATATAATAAAAAATAATTGTACGCGGAAGAAAGTCGTGGGCAACAACTAGTTATTAAATACAAATATTAACATGAATTTCGAACAACACACACAGTTAAACAGGCTGTCCTTTATAACCATGTACTTGTCTCAATAAAGTTTAAGTATTCACGCCACCTCGATCCTTAAAGATATCACATAAAGCTCTTTCTATCAAAGGCTTATGTTTGTTGAAGCATGCCAGTCTCCAAGTGGCACTGTGAGGTATGGCACGCTGGGAAGCGTACCAACGCTTCCCAGCCAGATGGAATGACATCGCTGTATGGCTTGAGGTGAGTGCCAAAACGAGCCGTGGTTGAATTGAATTCGGATGGTCACTAAACTTCAAAGGTTAGGTTTCGAATGCGACGCATACACTAACCGGACTTCGCTTTAGTTTTAGCAGTAGTTCTTTTGGAATTAGAACAACATGCCTACGCTTTTTATCAACGAAAGGATTAGCAGTTTAATGTTACATTCACATTACGCCCGTTTTGCAGTTAGTCCCACGAAGACTATGAATTGACTGTGAAGAATGATTATGGCAAGAAAGAAGGTGACTGCTGATTTGTCGAGCAAATCTGTTCTGAGATGCTGTCATGCGGAGTGGTTTCCCATTGGAAGCATGAACTCATCTGCTTTCCAAGGCTACTTTTAGCCGGTCTTCTAGCTCTAGAATGTGATGGCGTTTCAGTCGTCTCGAATAGTAATCCATGGTGAGTTTGGCGAGCTAGTTTGTTAAGGTGATGGATTAACCGTTCTTTGTATTTAGCTGCCAAACTCCGAATTTCCTCTTTTGTCGTCTTCATTTCAAGATGCTCGTACACTTCTTGTTGGTTATGTACCATGGTACATACATATTATAGATAAATTACACCCAGACACAGAACAAATGATCGTGCTCATCACACAAACATTTGTCCTGGGTGGGAATCGAACCCACGACCTCCGGCATATCAGTTAGGGTCACTAACCACTAGACCAACAGGCCAGTCATTCTACGCCGAATATAAATTAGGAGAGAATGAATATAAATAATGATGTTGTGAGTACCATAATATACACACATCAAAAGTGTCTAGGGATCAAGCATTTTTATGCGGATTTCTTGAGATTGAGATGTGGCTTTGTAATAAATTTATGATTTTATAAATTTATATGGATCCTTTTTGGTGCATTTCATAATTTGAATCAGGAACTGTGAATCAAATTCGAGTAAAAGATGAAAATCAGCTGTCAATATTTTCCCTATAAAAACATACAACGCATTGAAGACATTATTAGTGCTACTGTTTCCCTACTACTGATTAAAACCAACGTTATTATGGAGCGGCGACGTCATTTAAGCAGGGAAGAAATGCTCAGAGCCGTGGGAATGATAGAAGCTGGTTCCCGGCAACGTACTGTGGCTTTAGCTCTGAATACAATTCGAGTGTTATCAGTCGACTTTGGACACGTTACCGAAGCACTGGTACCGTGGCTGAGCGCCATGGAGGACGGTATCGCTGCACCACACGGAGACAAGACCGATACATTCAAATCTTAACTCGAAGAGCTCCAACAATAACCGCCATGATGTTAGCCGTGAGGCTTCATCACTCTTCAGGGAACTTAATTAGCGACCAAACAGTCAGAAACCGCTTGCATGAAGTGAACCTTCATTCCCGAAGACCGCTACGGGTACCACCTATAGCAATGCACAATCGTAGGATTCGATATCAATGGGCTCTTGAACACAGAAATTGGGCAGAAGAACAATGGCGTTTCGTGTGCTTTTCTGATGAGTCTCGTTTTGGTATGAGACCGGATACAAGACGTATACGACACTGGAGAACCCCTGGACGCCAACAGCGATTAAAATCCTGCCAGGAAGTCCATTCTTATAGTGGTGGAACCATCATGGTATGGGCGGGTATTTGGATCGGCGGAAGAACTGAGTTGATTTGGATCAGAGGCAACCTCAACGCTCAAATTTATGCTGAGACGATTGTATCAGACGTCATCGTTCCTCTACAAGTGCAAATCGGTCCCTTATTTCAGTTAATGTATGATAATGCACGACCGCACACCGCAAGAGTTGTAAGACAGACTCTCGCCGCAGCTAACATCAATGTCCTGCCCTGGCCTGCTCAGTCGCCAGACTTGAACCCGATTGAGCATGCATGGGATATGCTACAGAGAAGAGCTCTGCCGAATATGGAGGGTATCCAGTCGCAAGAAGACCTTTTTTTGTTGTTGCAACGAACATGGGCGGCCATTCCACAGCGTGATTTGGATGAACTCATTTTGAGCATGCCAAACCGATGTTCTTGTGTTGTTAGTGTTCGCGGTAGAAACACGGATTATTAATTGTTTAAGTTACCCAATAAAATTTTAAAGAAAACTGTTATTTCAGTCTTTTTTTCGAACTTTAATGTTAGTGGTTCAAATGTCAAAAATTCCTTTATTAGGAAAATGGCAAATTTCTTTATTAATGCAAAGGTGACTTGGTTTATCGTTACTGTGACAATCGAAAACACTTTATTTGATGAATCCTTAAAGAAAATTTTAATTAATATCAATCAGGAGAAAAGTTATTGCAAAAATATATGTTGATCCCTAGACACTTTTGATGTGTGTATATTAGTACGCCAGCAGCTTTAGATTGAAACTCAGACTTGAAAGGAAATACTATGCTGAAGATGAGGAGGCAAGAGCCAGGATCTAGTTCCAGCAAAGTTAGATAAAACTAGCATTGCGTGTTCACAACTTATGACTCAGTCTCCAATGAACTCATTACTTTATATTATTATTATAACGATTCCAAATTGTGCGAAAATGGCAAGCATAATATAATTTAATTGAATATTATATAACCTCACTTAATTGATTATTACTCGATTTGCAAACGCTACTAAACATTAATTACGGAGGTATTTCTAAATTTTCCGCGATCCGATGCCGTTTGCATACCGCTGGTGCGGTTCACGCCATGGCGGTAGCGCGGTTTGCGTAGCAGTGTAAATATCTAATTTTACAGCAGAATATCGATGTGGTTACGTGTGTAATCGCTTCATAAAGCATTCAGTATGAGCTGAACTGTACTAGCTTCTCATCATCATCATTTGGCAGTGTTGTATCACCCACTTTTGAGTATGGATCTGTCCTTTTTTATCTTCATTCTTACTTTAGGACTGAGATAAGGTTGACGATGGACGAGCTGACCTAAAATTAGCCTAATGTGCGATTAATTTGCACATACCAGGAAAGCAAGCCACAAAAGGGGCTAAAGCCTAATGGTGAAGATATCAGTATTCTTTCGAGCGATGACGTAAGAAGATCGAAAGCCTTCAGTGACTCACATATCATCATCAACAGCCTATTAATGTTCCCACTGCACAGGCCTCCTCTCTCTTACCACGCGGGCCCAGTGCGAATTGGTAGATGTCACATGTCTTCGTATGTTTGGTTCTAAGCCATGCCGGTTTCCTCACGATGTTTTCCTTCACCGTTTTGAGAGCAGCGGTGATGAAATAAATTACACAACGTTAGATTACCCACATTTTCCAAGTCATGTTCCATCATCGTCATCATTCCAGCCGAAAGACGACCACTGCTGGACTTGGGGGGACCGAGTCCCATGAAATTGGGGGCTAGTCCATAGCCATCAATCGGGCACAGATTCAGAGAAATGCTTAATAGAAAAACCCATTAACACCACTTTGGCCGACCTGACACACCTTATGCACAAGAGTCGCGCCGGTACACCACTACACCAACTAGGGCAGTACAGTGACTCAATCACCGCTCAGTACCGTCTGTGTGGACCCTAAGGTCCATCACCACAGGTACGCAATTCTGTCGCCGCCCCCCTACAGCGCACACACACAGAACCTCTCGTTTTAGCTCTAATCGGTTATTTATGTAACGATAAATTAATCGATTAACTTATTGCCACTTCGGCCTAGTTTCCTTTTTAATTTTGTTCGTGTTAAGCAATATTTTTGGCTTATTAATCGCCTAAGCGGATTACATGAATAAATATATATAATTTGAATGTATTTGTGAGACTCAATTGATGCTAAGTTAATATGTGCATGGATTTACAAACGATGGGAACTTTTTCAAGCTTTATTTGGTTTCGTGTGTGGTATTCTTTGCATTGAATGGTGTTGAGTGATATTTCCCGGGTTTGATATAATGATCTCACACTTGTCACCTATAGGTATTAAGTTTGTTGAATTCGGTTTTACTTGAAGAAAACTTTTGCCAGAGAAATCCCTAGGGTAAATGCCCGGAAAACAAGGAGTATAAGATTCGTTTATACCGGTGTGTAATCCCTATAAATGCCATCTCCAGTGCTTACAGGTACAGATAGATAGAATCACCTTCATCATCGTCAGCAGCCTACAGCAGTCCATTGCTGGACGTAGACCTCCTCAATCGCACTCCACTTAACGCGATTCTCGGCAAAACTAATCCAGTTGCTACTAGCCATCATGCGAAGATCGTCGCTTCGTCGTTTACCGATTCGGGGTCTCCATTCAAGAACATTTTTGTCTGCCCCAACGGTCATCGGTTTTATAGCAAATATGGGCGGTTTATTGGCACTTCAGCTTACTTATTCTGAGAGCTATGTCAAACACTCTGTTTCCCTGTCGGATCACCTCGGTCCGGATGCGATTCGTCAGGGGGACTCTAAGCATAGCCTGTTCCATCGTTCGTTGAGCGAATCTTGAATTTATGGAGCAGCCATACCGTGAGTGTCCACGTTTTAACACCCTCTTTTTATAATTTGGAGGGTGTGAAATCATGAAATGACTTCTCCCGCTCTAGGCGGAGCGGAAGGGAGTGTCAGAATTCTACTGACTACAAAGCACCCATGTTCCTTCTTAACTCTTTGTGTTGAGGCCACGGTATCTCTTTCGAACAAACCGCAGCCCTGACGCGACGGGACGTTTGAGCCCTTTCCTTAGTTTTTGGGCTTTGTCCCTAAAATTATCAAAATTTACAAATTGTTGTGTTAAATGACGTCATGCATGTTTGGTGCGTAATGACTTAGTTTGATGTAGGTACAGAATGCTTGGTTGACGTATGTGTGACGGGTTAATTTACACCCTGTATTAAATGCACGATGTTAGTTATACTATAATATCATAAAAAAAACTAATCTTGTTCTTTACTAATCACAACTATGACACCAAACCAAAACAGGGTGGTCTAAATAAGGCAGCAAAAAACATTATGCAAAAAAACCTGCCCCACTTATAAACGGTAGTCAGCACCTAATCAAAACATTTTCTAAACTATAATTACTGACGATGGAGACACCTACTAGTGGAGCTAACACATATAATTATATACTTTGAATTATATCAAACCTGTTCATATTAATATCCATATTATTGTGATTAATGTCTGTTTGTAAGTATGTTCCGTTTGCACGACTACGCAGCTTAAAAAAATAAAAACAAGTACACACGAATAGAGAACCTCCTCCTTTTTGGAAATCGGTTAAAAACGGAGTTTTTTTCTTGAATATAGCTTGAGTCAAAGGAAAGTTAGTTAGTTCACAGCGAAGGTAGACATGAGGATCTGATCTTGTTTGCGAGGCGAACATGGCCAGATTTTGCAAAGGATAGAGAGGTTTGTAAGGAACAAGGGGAGGCCTTTGTCCAGCAGTGGGACAAACAATCAGGCAACACAACAAAAAATGTAGTATAGTTTAAATCTTGATAAAGAACTAGGCATAACATTTTTTAAACAGCCTCTTATTAAAATGAGTATAGCAAAATTCAGTCAGACGAAGTCGTAAACACAAACTTGTTGTAGTTTATTAAAATGAAATAATATCAAAACCACTTAATAAATATCATAAATAAGCGAGCCAAGATAACTGGTTAATAATTATAACATTAAAATATTAATGTATCCATACATTAAGTGTGTATGATGTATGGGATGAAAGCGGACACCATACAAACATCTGTCAGATTGCGTTACATACGGTATGGTAGGAATTTCACCTGATTTCGCTTGATATATGCAAACAAATCATATTTCATGGATAGAAGATTAATATGTTTGTATGTTAATTGATATGGAACTATTAAGCTTAACTGCCTCGATGGTCTAGTAGTTGGACGCGACTTTTGTGTTTGATGGTCTTGGGCTCTTTTCCTGGCAAATTACTGTGGCGACAGCGACATCTATCACAACACATGAGAACTAATTGACAAATCCTATATCGCGCTATCAAAGTTATCCGCGGTGTTAGCTCATATAGAAAATCCCGACTTACATAATATGTCGGGCAGTTAGCCAACCAGACACAACACCCGTCTGGTCGGACGATCCTCCCTTTTCTGTGGGCGATGAGGAACTTTACACCCTGTTCCTCATACCCCCCAAATTTCTATGTTTTTCTAAGGAATTTCTCAGTAGCAGCCGTGACGTCTGAATTTGTGCGGTTGATGGCGATGGGGTCGTCCCTATTACATGGATTAACAACAACATAACTGTCGAAAGTTTTGCTATATAATGTTGTCCATATTCATCTCCCTAGCCTATAGTTAAATATGTTGGTAGGCTTCCAGTGTAACTTTACATGAAGTGACTGCCTATCTGACATCCACAACCCAGTATGTACCCCTTGTTTTGACAGATTGTGAGACTTTAGAACCACTGACATAGATATTAAGAAAAAAGTAAAATCCTGAAATGGATTAGACGTCGAAATTCAACCTGGTTTCGTAAAATTCTCAAGTCCAGCAGCGAAAGTATTTTAATTGAAACCTCTACCACAGAACGAGTTCACATCGAGTCACCATGGGAATAAAGTCATGGCAACCATAAAGTAAAAGTGTTAGATGGAACATTAATACGTAAAACTATAAGCATTAAATTATATTCCCAATCCGGAATCGAACTTAACACACCAACACAATATTCGATCTCACACAAATCAAAGTTCCAACACATGTGCCACAACCATTTATAAGAATTTATCAATTAAGATTACAATGACGCAATCCATAAATAAAGACCACATCAGAAACGATTCAGTAGTTTTCTATAAATTTTACAAAACACAGATTTGTAACAGACATCGTTAAATGCATATTTTATTGGTCTCTTATATTACTTATAGTGGTATAAATAAACTGAGATAGCTCAATCTGTGTTGTGATTGGCTAGTGGGCGTAAAACTAAAGATTTTTTTATGGTTGAATCACAAATCAAATATTGGAAGGTAAGTGGGAAGTTATTTCATTTGCATATGCAGTAGGTCATCATAGTCACAATGTTGGTGACATTGCGTGCTATGGCGATAACCATAATCTTTTCTTAGCCCGTCGATGCAAATGCTCAAATGCGTTCAGCTTAAAAACCACAATGTATATGCTCCCGACCGATTTCGGCCACAGCGACTTTGATCTGCCTATTAAGAGCATCGCTGGTATGCCCTCTGGTGGCTGAAATAGCTAATTTTTGCCGTGAAAGTGCGTCCACATTCACTGCAAGTCAGCACCCCTCCGACGTAATTGTATTGGATGGCCGTGGGTGGTCGGACCAGAGACCTCGAATGTATTGCATTCGGATAGGTCGTTGGCTGTTCGATGTAACATGCTGGTTCGAAGGTTTGCACGTTGTACAAATCAAGTAAAAGTGACTCTTTTCAAAGCTTTTTTCCAGTTATTATACACGTGCAGTCTTTGGACCAGTTTTACGCAGAGGACATACAGCGACCTGCGTGTCCAATATAAAAACGCGTTTAGGATACTGTTGGGGCTGTCGTGGCGTTGTAGTGCGTCCACTATGTTTGCAGAGGCGCGCACAGATTATTTTTACGCGATCGTCAGAAAAAGGACCGCGTCCATGTTCGGTCGGCTACGCACCGCCACCAATGGTCTCCTGAGCGTGTTCTCAGATCGGTGGGTCTCCCCTCTGCTGCGTCATTGGGTAAGGATCCATTCCAACAGATTTTTATATATGTTTTCCTTTTGCCTTATTACTAAGTTTACTAACCCTAGTCATTAAGTTATTTTGTTGTTACTAACACTATGGACACTTGTCTGAATTAAAGAGTTTGATTTGATTTGATTTTGAATACTAATAATATCTTAATATTGGTTTGTCAGCGAAGGTATATCGGGTATAGGGTAACTACTGAAGAACTGTTCTGTCTTTTAGTTGCGGAAAAATTACTTACTTTCTTACTTAGCTCTTGGTTTATTATTAGAATTGTGTCATTCTAACTATGCCTATCTAGTATCATTACCCCAACAATAATTTCTGACTTTTAAAACTGCCTAACCTTTTGGGGATTGGCGTGATGTTATGTTATGTGTGTGTGTTTTAAAACTTACATGGTCACCAACATGATCATTAATATTGTATATTTATTATGTTTGCTGTTTATTTTGAGTTCTCGATATTTCAGCGCTGTTGCAAGCACCATGACGATGATTTGTATTGTAATTCGAATCCAAGACTCGCACAGAGGTGGTAGAGGATTCGAACTTGGGACCATGTTTTGGCAGTACGATGGTCTATATCTCTACTATACCGGTTCTTTAGTAGTTAATTTTTCAGATTAATGTGCGTAATGAATAATTATAACTTATTTCGGTGAAAGAAAACATCAAGAGGAGCTAGCATGACTGATATGTGTCTTTCGATGACATGTAAAGCCAAGCCAGAGGCTCATACGCAGCATAAAAACTCAGACACCAAGTTAGACACTAACCACACACTAATGAAATACTTAATATACCATCAATCAACATCTCCTTGGTCTAGAGAATGGTCAACACGCCGCCGTCGCCAAAGGAAATATAAAACCCTCTCTTGGTTAGAGATAAATTTTAAGTCTCATCCCGTCAAGTACTAATATTTTAGCAGTATTATAAAACGATAGTGCTAACAAGGTGGCTGATAAAGCTTTTATTGTATTTGCAGCGACTGATATTGAAAATATTCAATTTAACACTTTCAATGTTACCACTGATCGATTGTCAGTTTCTCGAGGTCCTCTGAACCAAGGTTATTATTATGATTTACACTGAATAATAATATTTACCATAATATTTACAATACGAATCATCGACATGGTGCTTGCAACAGCGCTGAAATATCGAGAACTCGAAATAAACAGCCAACATGGTAAATATACCGTTTGCAGTATTAATGATCATGTTGGTGACCATGTCAGTTTTAAAACACACACACACATAACATAACATCACGCCTGTAATCCCCAAAAGGTTAGGCAGTTTTAAAAGTCAGAAATTATTGTTGGGGTAATGATACTAGATAGGCATAGTTAGAAAGACACAATTCTAATAATAAACCAAGAGCTAAGTAAGAAAGTAAGTAATTTTTTTGCAACTAAAAGACAGGACAAACAACCAGAAAGAAAAATCACACTAACTGAAGAATTTACTTCCAAACCTGTCATCTCTAAGTCCCAAACTTGTTAGCACAAAGAGTGTTCTAACAACCGTCCAACAGAGAGACAGAGAGCTAACAACGTGTAAGGGAGTTAGCGAATTTTTTCATTTGTTCCGACACACCGTGTGCGACCAATTACTTTAATGGAAGAGTTCGCGTTAAATAAAGCGCTTTAAGGCGCTGCCATGTGTGGAGTTTTTTAGGTAGATGATGCTGTTATAAATTTTCTCTTGGTTGTAGCATTTTGTTTGGGATTTTGGGGATACTAATACTGTCACTTAGGGGATCATGATGATGAAATCCTGCAATCATGGCACACGGAAGATATTCCAAAGATAACCGTAAAAGCTTAAAACAGTGTTTGTTTTGGGAGATGTATATGGTTTCAATACTAGAACAACAATGCACGTAAACATTAAATGGCATAATCTTTTTGTGGCATATCAAAATCAAAATCAAAATCAATCATTAATTCAAATTAGGCTGATAATCAGCACTTTTAGAACGTCAAACTTTACTTTACTGTACTTATTTACAAGAGACAGTCCCGCAAAACGCCCCCCCTTCGGCACTTCCTAGTGTTTAGCTGGAAAGAAGAAGTGACGGAACAAACTCCCCAGCAACACATTCTGTCTGTTATGTTGGTTAGAAGAACCAGACATCGTAGACATAACTAGTTCCTGTCTAACCAGATACAGCTGGACACTAGTATTTTACATTTATTTATTTATTTATTTATTCATTAACACATTGATACTTATTTCACTTGTGATTTTACATACATTTTACATTAAATTTTACATAGGGCAGCTGCCTATCTGAGCTTCGGAAAGCACGTTTAGTTATTGGTCCTGCACCTGATCTCTGTTCGGTCGTATCGAAATGCCATCCCATCATACTGTGAGAGTAAAATAATAGAACGTTCACTTTTGTTTTCGCGCACACTTGTTCACAAATAAGATCTCCCGTGCCGATGGCTTATCTCCGCTAAGATTAAGCGGTCAGGAAGAGTGTATCAGTGGCCACTCCAGACTCCAGTTACTAAGCAAGACTGCCACATACCATGAATAGTGGACGTAGTAGAATATTTGTAAACAATAAAAACACGTCAAATCCTTAAAATAAAACTACAAATTTATGACCTAAGCACCAAAGCTCTATATCCCAAAACATGTCGTAACTACCAATAAATTCCGACAAAAACTCTTGTAACCATATCTTAATAATTATGCATAGACTCAACAGGCGCGTCCCAACTTATCAATTTAATCAAATATTCAAGAGAAAAACAAACATTATTCCATACAAACAGAGATACGGAATAATGTATCGCAACCTATAACCTTAATACCATTAATTTTTCCAAACTTTCTACACAGAATTCGCTTAATAGATTTCGTTCAAAGTTGCATTTTTAACTCTAAACACCAAAACTCATTGACACTTACAAACCTAATAACTCTGTAGACATCGAGATCTAAATAGCCTGGCTGAAATTTAATAAAAAAATATTTTGTTTACGATACCGTTAACCAGTTTAATATTTAATAGAAATATGAAATATTATTGAAGGTTTGTGTGAGAATGTCTTGAAACGGTTAAACAAAGTTGTGACGCTATTAAAAACTAGGTCCAGCTATAATCGGCTCAAGGTATTATAGAAATTGGTTCCGATGCTGCGCTTGGAATTGAAGACAAACTTCAGACCTACTTGTAACATTTATAGAGCAAACTTGGCGGATAGTTGAGAAATTTCCGTGCATTGATACTATTTCAAAGCCCCCTGCTTTGAAATAGTATCAATGCACGGAAATTTCTCTTCTTCTACTCTTGTGACCATCAGTGTTCCAGCTATTTTAGAACAGGTAGACTTGGCGATAGTAAAAAACTGGACGATGTGTCATTGTTTCTTTATGAGATTCACACTGGGTGTCTGTTAGACCTATAATGAGTATGATGCTCTAGATATGACTTCCTCTCAGCAAATGTTTGACATTTTTTATTGAATAACCTGTATTAAATTCTATGTGATAACTAATAAGTCCTTTTTTTCAATGCTAAAATGGAGCCTTTTGACCGTTTCAGTTTTATTTTTATTAAAGGAGCGTTATTTTTATTTGTTGTTTTCGTTTTACTATTTTGTCTAGTTCGATTTAAATAAAAACTTATTCCTTCTATCTTTCTTTAAAGTGGAACAGTTTGAACATGAGATCAACGAGCTACAGAAGCATCAACATACTAAATCTTCGAACTACCCACATTTATCACAGCAAATTGATATATTTATCTCTACCAACCATTAAGTCAGTACCGTCTCAATAGCTTCCAAGTTTATCTAGCTAAAAACAACAGAAACCAAGATCAATAATAGTATGAAGATGAAGCTGGAACGTTACAAACAACTTGCCAGCAATTATACGAAGAACAGTTATTCTGAACGGTCCTTCAAAGGAGTTGGGAGGCTTTCATCCAGAACTTGCTAGTTCTAACTATACTTTGGTACTAATTGACGGGTTTGAGGCTTTTAGGACTAGCAAATGATACTAGAGTGACCCAGACTTTGAATTATTGTTTGGAAGTCCTAGAAAGTTTTAGGCTGAATTGATGAATTGATGGTTCGTGATTGAGTAATTGCTACCGGCAACCGAGCTACCGGTAATAGGGCTGTCGTAAAATTTTGTGGAAATATTAGGGGGTTTATTCATAAACGCAACTTCAAAGTAACGATTGACATAATATGCTTAACCATACAGTTTTTGCCGCGTAAACTTCTGTCGATTGTAAGCAAAGTTTTTACCTTTGAATATCTAATGACCCTAGTTTTGTAATTATATTTATGGTGTAATGCTGCTTAGACCGAATGCTAGTCAAGATTGGGAATAAGAAACCAGAAAGGGTGAGCTGGGCTGGGCTGTCAAACAACGTGTCGGGTTGACGATATCGTTAAAATTGCGGGAGACAAATGAATGAGGAGTTCCCTAAATAAAGAAGAAAGGCAGACGAAAGGCGAGGCCCAACAGTGGGTGATTATGGACAAGAAAATAATGGTTAATGATTTGAGTATGTACTAAGTTTGAGAAGCCTCACGGGCGCACAATAGGCTTTAATATACTACAATCACCGGACCACAAATTGTTTACACAAAAACTCCTCTCGTCAACAGAAAAACACCCAAAAAAAATAACTTCGCCCCTCACAAAACGAGTTGCAAACATTTTGTGCGAGACATTATAATAATATTCTTTGTCCCAAATTGTCTTGTAAACAGAAAGGGCCTACAAAGCCCGGGAACAGTTACAATGTGTGTGCAATATGAGCAGAATGAGCATATTAATGTAATTGTGTTGAGTTGAGAATGAGTGTTGGGAAACTGTTTGCAAGTGGTCGCTTGGTTGTTCGAGTGTTTTGTGCTGAGTTCAGCGGGTCATAAGGGTCAAGGTGGGACAGGGGCTAAATACGTTGAGTGGAATGTTGTTAAGGAAAATATACACGGTGGAAATAACACCGATGAACAAACGGATGGTCATAATAAGTTCAAGTGAGACATTGCTCGAGGATTCCTTATTAAACTTAAAACAGCTTTAAAATGCAGCTTTAATTTTGGAAGTAATTAAAGCTTGCACGGTTGTGTGGTAAATAGACTTTACCCACCCAAAGGAGATTTTTTCTTCTTTGTTGTGTGTTAAGTGCCTCACCTGGTGTCAGACTTGACGTGGCTTTAGCATTTAAAGCCACTACTAATCCAATTTCATAAATCCCCTAACTAGGAAGCTACATCACACATCCCCATATAAAATAAACAACAACTATTATTCTAAACAAAACACGAAGTTCCCATGTGATAATTTTAGACCATATTCCGAGTGATACCGCGCGTCACGGGCTAGAACCAGTTTAAGATAAAAGAGTCGATCTTATACTTTCTGATACGAATAAACACGTCTCAAAGTTACACTCCAATTCACTTTCCGTCAATACTTGTACGAGACGACTCAGGAATTTTATCAGATATACCAATAATATTACGATTACCAATCCGGATTCCAAATGGTCTGATTATTCCGTTAGTATCGCGCCATTCGTTGAGGCCAACGAGGCCCATCTCACTCCATCGGATGAATAGATAGCAGCAACCATCCAAAATGTTGCTACACTTAAAATTCCCAAGTTTTTACAAGACAACAAAAAATTTTGTGAGTAAAGTAATCGTTATTGAAATCAAAGTTGACAGGCAAACAACAAAAAAACTTAATACATCAACCGAACTATTCGATCGAATTATAATAATGGTAGTTTAATTAACTAACACCGCGAGATCACTGGACTATCGTTCAAAAGAATCGATTTAGTATCGAATTTAAATCGACTACTTACCATAGAGGAACGTTTCGTGAAGTTATTATGAATTCTAAACAATCCTAAACTTGTACAACGAATTGTGGTCATTGACAAAGAATAAGATTTATTGGTATTTTTATTTAGTTTTAATTTAGTCGATTTCTAATCGGACGGATAAGTTATTTCTGTTTGATCTGAATAATTGACTGAGCTTGCAGATGTCACATAAGTTTTAGACAAATGTTTTGATGATATCTAAATTGTTTTATCAACCTCTTTTCATTTGTCATTTACATACCATCTCTGTTATTCTTGAAATAATACCACTTAATTTTTAACAAGCCTGTTGCGAGGTGTGGTGTATGACAACCTTTCTGAATCATCAATTGCCTAGCCTTTTCCCATTTATTTTGGGGTCGGCTTCCAAGCAAACCAGATGCAGCTGAATACTAGTATTTTACATGTAGCGACTGCCTATCTGACCTCCACAACCCAGATAGTAGGTACTACGATATATTATATTTCTTTTTCTTTTCTTGGCGGGTGGAAAATCCCTCCCGCTCTTGGGCAGAGCGAAAGGGAGTGTCAGACTTCTACTGACTAAAAACCACCCATGTTCCTTCTTAGTCCTATATGTCGAGGTACGGTAACTTGTGAACAATCCGCAGCCACGACGGGAATACGATACCCCCTTTTTTTTTTTTTTTGGTGGGTGTAAAATCATCGAATAACCCCTCCCGCTCTTGGGCAGAGCGAAAGGGAGTGTCCGACTTCTACTGACTAAAAACCACCCATGTTCCTTCTTCGCCCTCTATGTCGAGGCCGCGATAACCGGTGGACTACCCGCGGCCATCAGGTCAAAAACCTACAAAATAATGACAGTCTGGACCAACGGCGTCAAGTGTTTTCCGAGGCACTTAGGAAACTAAATATGCTTAATATTTTGTAAGCAAATTAATGAGTCATCAATACGGTAGTTAACAAAAAACATCTAATTAGTCTTTCATATAGATTACCAAAAAATATTGGACACGTATTTTTTCTTTTTTCATGTAAACAAACAATGAATACGATACTGTGCTTTGAAAACTCGTGTGACGTCATTTTCTGAGACATTAGTATGACATTTTTTAGCGGTCAGTGACGTCACAACCCATCACTCAAATCTTTGAGGCGTTTTATCTTCGTCAATTTTTATTGATTTGATAAAACATAAAATTCGTATCCAATATTTGTCGATAATCTAACAGACGGACTAATTAGAATCATATTTTGTAAGTCAGTAAACATCCGTATTCATGGACCATCTTATGCAAGCACGGTTCAATCTGATGGCCGACCCTAGTGGCAGTTCTTATTTTGCCACGAATTTCTTAGTAAGACCACCAGCCCACATGCCCCTTCAAGAAAATAGTTCAATTTAACTTACGCCTTTACAACTATTTTTTTTTAACGTTGCCCCACACTAGGAATTTCTCCTGTATCGTGGGTGCGTTCACAAACATTTAAACTCACATAAACAAACACACCTGAAACAACTACCTGTAGGCCATACAAATATTTGTTCCGTGCGGGGATCGAACCCGCGACACCCAGACACAGACCAATCGCTTAGCCACTGCGCCAACCGTGCCTTCCATCAGGTTTAATATTGAGCCTTAACTTTTAATTATGAATATATTACCAACCTGCCAATAAACACTACTTATAACATAAGCTGTGCTACCAACCTGACAGGCTGGCACTACCGGTGTTACTTGAACAACTTTATTCATAAAACTTACTGGCTGTAAGGTTAAGCTGTCATAAATGTACTGACATACGTTATAGCCGTCGTATGTAGATGTATTTTCATTTTAAAGTATAATTCTTTTAATTTGAATTGTTGAACATCTTTTATTGGTGAGACATTCTTGGGATTGCGAGTTCTATGGGATGTCAACGTCTTTTGTTTGGCACAGTTCGACGATCCGAAGGAGACACGTGACAAAGATTTGATATGAAATAAATATTACTTGAGAGTCGCAAGTCTTTCTTCCAGTTTTGCTGACGATAATTATCTGAGCAGAAATAAACCAGATTGTACGTTTAATACTCGGAACATCGGATGTCCGCGCGAAGACAAGACAAGTGAAAAAACTTTTTAACAAAAAATAAAACCGACTTCAACATAAACTAAATCACAAAAAATAAAAAATAAACTTTAGCACAAAAATCAGTTATTGAAGTTGGAAGCACTTTTTAGAGTTTCACATGTGCTTACCCGTTCAAAGCGTATCGGCCTGATGTTATGTTATGAACTGGTGCAAACAATAGACAGACATGGGATTTCAGCAATACCAGTCCATTTGCTATCATTTATTGAGGAGTTCCGCTGCCTACCTCCGAAGTTCTTCATTAGATCTTCACCAAATTGAAATGGGATCACTCCGAGATGGTACTCTTCTAAAAACTACTAAAATCATTTCAAGTGTGCCTATAAAATTTGAAGAGTTCTCTCTATTTCTCCAGGACCCCATCACCAGATCCTGACTTGATGATCATGGGACCACCTGAGAAGTATTCCGTGCAAGACAAAAAAATCGAAATCGGTCCAGCCATCTTAGAGTAATCGGGGAACATACATAAAAAAAAAACTTCCGACGAATTGTGAAACTTCTCCTTTTGGAAGTCGGTTAAAAACAGTTTTAAAGCAACGAAATTGACATACACATGTAGTGAGGACTGTGTTGAGTATGAATGTAGATGACTGTAAGATTAGAGAAGCCTAAAGAAATGATAGATCGACTAAGAGGTGACTGCGAAGATGACGAGAAATAGAGAAGTATAGAAGCGGAAAACATTGGAATAGAGGCAAGACAGTTATGATGATGATGATGTCAGTCCCAGTCAATTAACTTAACTTTCCAACTTGTCAATTAACTGGACTTTCCAATAATTAAAATCGCGTAAAAAAAGTACAGACAGTTCGTAAAGATAAGTTTATTGATCTCTTTTCGGAGTGTATTAGTTTCTAGTAACGTCACCAGTATGATCATGACTGTATTTCTTCAACCAGACCCTTTTTTGCGTTGTAGGAATTCATTTAATGACTCCTCCCACTCTGTGCAGAGTGGTATGGAGTGTCAGATTTCTACTGACTGAAAACCATCCATGTCCCTTCCTAGCCCTTATGCCGAGGCCGCGGTATCTCTTTTGAACAACCCGTAGCCTCGACGGGTTCAACTAGACCCTCTGAATGTCATTAACGTCGTCTTCTCGTACAGAATAGGAAGCCAGATGATTGTTTTTAGTCACATTTTTTACATTACCGTTCCTTCTTCTGTCGAAAAAACATGATAAAATCTCCCGAATGACGGGCAAACAGGGGACGGTATTAGTTATCACAAGTCATTGTTATCATTAGTCATAATTGTGGCGTGGATGCCCAGCCTTCTTTATAAGCAGGGATTAGGGTGATTCATAGTGTTTCCCTGAATTTACAAATAAAAATAAAAATGAGCAGCTTTGAATATTTGGGCTAGGGGGCGATAATGAAATGGTTTGCGTTGAGGGGTATGAAAAGTGAGGATTTTGTTTTGTAAACATGAAAATTAAGATGTTTTAAAACGTTTCGAACTGTGTTCAGGACTAAAAGTTTCAATAGATATACTAGAATTTATTATAATGTTATAAACTAGCACCTCTCTCGCGACTTCGTCTTTAAAAATTGCGTCAGATTGGCTAAATGGGTTTTCTTTTTTTTTCTTTGAAAAAAAACGTTGCCCCACACTAGGAATGTCTCCTGTATCGTAGGTGCGTTTACAAACATTTAAACTCACATACACAAATACCCAGACCCAGAACAACTATCTGTAGGCCATACAAATATTTGCTCCGTGCGGGGATCGAAGCCGCGACAAGCAGCGCAGCAGTCCATTGCCTGAGCCACTGCGCCAACCATGTCACACGATATAAATGTAATGTAAAGCAACTACGAATAATGTAGTTTTCTTCCGGGAATTTTATCATTCCTTCGATTCGGATCACTAGTTTCGGAGACTCCCCCTGCATCATCATCATCATATCAGCCCGGTATGACCCACTGCTGGGTGAAGGCCTCCCCTTTCCTCCCTTGCGTCTCTCATCCAGGTGTTTTCCATGATTTTGACGATGTCGTCAACCCAACGAGCTTTAGGACGGCCCTGGTTCCTACAGCCTAACCTTGGCCACCACTTAGTCAATGCCTTGCTCCATCGGCCATTTCCGCGTCTAAACAGATGTCCTACCCAGGTCCACTTGAGGCGCACCGTCCGGTCCCCGACATCGTAGACTTTCGTCCGACAGCGGATGTCGAACCCCCTGCATACAAAACTACAAACAAATTGGACCTTTGTACCCGACTGCGGCGCAGCCCAAAAGGAGGGTTTATTATAATATTAGTAAAAATACAAGAGCAATATGACAACTCTGATAGTATACCCACACGTCGACAGTTATGTTTAAGTCCCATATAAACGAATCCCGGGCGAGTCAACCGCGAACAAATCCAGACTCCGTGACTTACTACGGAGAAATTCACGGCCCCATCACTTGAATGATCCTTTGCAAAAGTATCTCTGATAAGTTGTGTATCTGTTTCGCGTGTTAAGTTTTTATTTATGTATGTATGTAAACACAAAATACAAAAAAGGACGTGTTTTGTTATCAAATCAAAACTCATTTCTTCAAACTAGGCTGATAACCAGCACTTTTCGAACGTCAAAATTTACTTTACTTTATTTATTTACAAGAGACAGTACCAAAAAGCTGGAAAGAAGAAGTGGCGGAACAAACTCCCCAGCAACACATCTGTCTGTTATGTTGCTAAGAAGAACCATAGTCGATTCAATATTATGTTGTTGTTATGTGATTTGTATATGTTTTTATGAAAAACTTTTGTAAATGATAACTATGTATTTAAGCTTGAACCTCATGACTAATTTCTTCAAGTAACGACGCAAATTCTAGACCTCCCACAAAAGAAAAATTTACTTCTCATTTACTGATCATCAATCAATCTTCTATGACTTAAACCGGTATAGGCAATTAATAAAACCACATCGCCTTTTGATGCGAACCATCCATTTTCCCAACTCGACACTATGTTCCCACCCCGAGCAATTATAATAAACTAGAAAAGAAGTATTATGCTAATATACAACCTACATGCATAAAACATGACTATTAGTGAACCGTTTTATATGTAGACGAGAACTATCCTTGTCCAAAGCATGTATTTGACGATTATGTACAACATTCATCTATATTAATATGTTGATTTTGAAGAAAATCGTTCGTAAAGTTTGGCGGAAACTTGAGACTTTTCACGGTTTTATTAACTTTCGAGTTTGTTGTTCGCATAATCTTGCTGTGTTTGTTATTGGTGGGTATATGGGCGGCGCACCCTGGGTGGTTATATGGCTTTAGGTTATATACGTTGCTGGCTATAACATCACGGTATAAGTAACTAAGAAACAATTTATACTAGATGGTTTGTAAACTTCTGATTCTACACTCGAACCTATATAATCTTCAAGCGAAATAATGCTATATGGCAACCAATCTCATCAGAAACTAGCCATCAACTCAAGAGATATTATAATGTGTGTGTGTATAGTGTATTATAGTAGTATTTATGTCATGATCTATACAGACAGACAGGCACAATAACAAGAATAGATATAGATAAGATAAGTTCAGTTTCCAAAAATAATATAACATTTTTGATCGTAATATTTTTCACATGAACTCAATCTGACTTTTTATAACGACACATCTATCGCAATACTATCTAGGAATATTATAAAGCGAAGGTCACAGTAAGCCATTAGGCCCCCATACAAACGGGTCAAGCCATCCGTCAGGGCAATTTGTAAGGTCGACCGTAGTTTGTGGTCGTTTACGTATCGTCTTGATAATCACTAGTTTAGGACCGCTGGACATTTGTCGACCGGACACTGAAGGAAGGTTTATAATCGCTGAAGATGTTCTGGTGAGTTTTGTGTGATTTCTGGTACGGGATTGTCTATCTTTCTTCGTGATTCTAGGATATTAATAGTGTAAGTACCCTTAACGCAAACGAAGGGCATTTGTTCTGCCCACCACTGCGATATTTTTTTGGTTCTAGACCATACCTGGGAAGCCCCTAGTTACCGAGATATTGGGTATCAAAGTTCAAAATTTTGCACAGCTGTTTTTGTAAATACTAGTTTTTCAGGTTATAATTTTACTTAAATTACCTCCATGACCCGTTTACTATTCAAAGCATCCACTAGCACAATGTTTTAAGAGTGCTACATTGAGTTTTACCGTAAAATGTGATTTAAAACCCCAAAAAACGGTCTTTTCCCAGCAAAAAAAATTGCGTACGTTTGATGTACAGAATGCTTGGTTGACGTATGTATGAAGGGTTACTTTACACCCTGTATAGGTGTATCAATCGGTCCTGAACCATACTCTTCTTTAAAAAGTAGTTTAGTGGAGGCCACGGATGGGACGTAGGAATGTGAGAAGACAACTAAATAGATGGACAGGTGATCTCATTAAAGTGGCCGAAAGAAATTGAATAGCCAAGACATAAAACCGCCAAAAGTGAAGAGATTTAAAAGAGACCTACACTCAGCATTGGTGGGCCAAAGGTTGAAGAAGTTTGTCACTGTTATGTCATGCATACTTTCAAACTATCATCCTCCTATCTTATCAGGATAAATAACTAACCTCTCTCGCTCTTGGGCAGAGCGAAAGGGGTTTGTCAGACTTCTACTGACTAAAAACCACCCATGTTCCTTCTTAGCCTTATATGTCAACGCCGCGGTATCTCTTACAACACCCCGACGGGCGTCGGCCCTTGCGGGCCCCTTCCATGTTGCTGACATCTCTTTGAGGCTCGCGTGGAACACGAACGCGACGTCGACACGGCCTGTCGTCGTCATAAGACGGATGGACGGCGAGCTAGCCCATTACTTACCGTCCACGGGCCCGCATCTACGGTGGCCGAAAGCTTTCACGCGGCCCCCGAGCGACGCCCGGAGCGTCTCCCGGGTATTCCATGCCTTCATCTCAATTATAAATGTAAGAAAAAGAAACATCAACTAACTGACCTAGTCGTCAAATGCAGTTCCCACCAATGACGTATTATATATAGACACGTCATGAACTAACATGGCGGCGCTTTAAAACGGCGAAAACATTATACAACTACTTTTACGCGTAAAACACGATTTAAATTAAGAACAAACGTAGCATCGCGCGAGAGGTTGGTGCGTAACTAACCGCGATGTGGCCAATTGGCTTCATTTCATGTTGTCATTTTTGAGGGCGGACAACGTATCTATAGTTTTAAATCATTGGTTCCCACGCAAAAGGATGCTTTTATAATGAATAGTCTAGAAACATCTACTTTCCTTCAATAAAAACCAAACCCCTTTACTTTAAATAAAACACAGAATCAGCTGCAATTCAAACGAACTGAAAACCTTAACCATCTTTAAAAGGACACAAAAAAGCGCGCAGCAAGCATAAAGTAAAAAATAAATCGCCATAGAGTCGGCAAGACGACAATTTTGATTATAAACACTAGTGCGACAAAATGGAAAAAGTTTCATCCGCCCGGACATACTGCGTACAAGTTTGGCCAACGCTTTTAATACATATTACATTACATAACATGTCAAGTCCCATGCGGCGCGAGCCTATTACCGTCAAACGGGCTTAAATACAGGCTCTAGTAGGGCTACTAATTAAGTTTTTAAACTGACATAGTCACTAACTGTGGCTACTACAGAGAAATTCTCATTGAAAAGCCCCAATAACACTATAACCGAACTGGGAATCGCCCCTAGGTGTAGTTTCGTCATGTCCGTCTGTTTGTCCGTCCGCACTATATCTCTAAGACTCTTAATACTAGAAAGCTATATTTGGACATCAATTGTATAAATAAGTTACGACGACAAAGTGGTAGAGTAAAATATTGAATATATTTTTTTTAGGATGTCTCCAGTTTACATTAAAGTGGGGATGATTATTTTTTCTCGTAAAGTCCATTGTGTGGGATGTCATTGGATAGGTTCTTAAAAAATATTGCGAGTTAACGTCGGCAGTTTTTCGATTAGGGGATTTGTTTGTGAAATATTAAGCTTCAAATAGCAAATAATTGTAAGGCTCAAGTGTGCCAAACGAAACCACCTATACGGGTTGTGTGAAAAAATTCATTGTAGTAGCATATTTATTTAATGAAAATAAAAGGAAACCTATCACAGCTAAGCAAGCTTTACAAGTTTACGAGTAATAGTCCAACTTGTCAATGTCATCATCATCATCAGCATATAATCTTCCCCCGGCATGGTCAGGCCTCCTCTCTAGGAGAGGGATGGGCTATAATACACCACGCGGGGGCCCAGTGCGGAATGGTATAAAATATGGTTATAAAATGTACTAGTATGAAATATTTCGCAGTTCTCAGAACTGCAAATGTAAGTTTGTTTTATTTTTGCAATAAAACTCATCGTTCGGAGGCAGGTAGGCAGGGTGGCTAATCAGTTTAGTAACTCCACATATTTTGATGGGCAACTGCGGAACCCTACATTGTGCGTGGTCCTACATGCACTTGGCCGGTTTTTAGTAATATTTTAGTAATATTTTTAGTAATATTAAAGTACGAGTAAGTTGGTGTTTTAAAAATTCATCGCAATGTTAGGAGTGAGGTTTAAGGGTCGTTTTGATGTTTTGAAGGTCGCTTTAAATATTATTAGGGTCGTTTTATTTTTAGTGGATGTTAGTTAAGTTTCTTTAGGGAGCCTGTTGTAAAAGTAAGTTGGTTTTATTTTTATGCGGCTTAGAAAATGGTCATTGAAACGATATTCATTCTTGTTGACTATGTCTGTAAGATGGTATTTAAGATTTTTATGTTTGAGCCGTTCTAAAGCTGATTGACATACCACAGCATCTAAAAAAATAAGGTTTAGATTCTATTGTACTAAAATTACATCTATTACATAATTATTAGTTACATAATTTTTTATCGTTCACGACAATGTTGGGGTCGCCTTCCAGTCCAACCATATGCAGCTGAATATCAGTAATTTACATGTAGCAAAATTCAATATGTAGGCCCCTCCACGAAGCCTTGGCAAGCACTGCTTACCCTTCAAATATTCAAAAACATAAGAAGCAACTCACTCATTCCCAACATTTCGCCTGCCCATCCTCCCCGTCCGTATATCACAGAGCTAATTGCCAAGTCGGCCCAACTCCTGGCAACTCCTGGCATAACCGTTCAGTTCAAATGCCCCCAGCTTATTTGGTTAGCAGTAGTCGACTCCATACAAATTAGTCTACTGTCAACTATTTGTTGACTGTAGTCTACGCCAGCTAATGATATTTACACGAATTAATTGTTTTAAACTAACTTTTTGTGAAGATGCGAGAATGTGTCGTTAGTTAATTAAGCCAGGGAACGTTTGCTTGGCTGGGACATACAGTTAAATTAAGTTTCATTCGATTTCGAGACCTCGCTTAAGTGTTTTTGAGTTGTAGTTGTATTTGAAATAGTGCTCAAATCTTGGTGACCCGATTTCCTTTTAAATGGCATTTAAAGATAAATTATGAAATTAAATGTTGTGTTATATTGACAACTAGTGACCCACCCCGGCTTCGCACGGGTGCACAAAAGATACTAAAACCTTCCTCTTGAATCACTCTATCTATTAATAAAATTCGCATCAAAATCTGTTGCGTAGTTTTAAAGATTTAAGCATACATAGGGATATAGGGACAGAGAAAGCGACTTTGTTGTATACTATGGAGTGATGGCACACTCATATTGTGCAAGTTATTTTTAAGCCCATTGCCATCAACTGAGCATAAATCAAGACTTCGTGACTGGTACTGAGAAATTCTTGATGGAAAAATTTAATAACATGTTGCCCGTCCCGGTTATCGAACACAAAAGTTCAACCCATTAAGGTGGAAGCTCACATCCGGCCCGCGAAATTCTAATTTTCTTACGTTTTTGGCAATTTGCAGGCACTGCAGTGCTTGGTTGTATGTTTATGAAAATTTGATTTGCGACTGTAAGACGTATGAAGTTACCGAATTATAACCATCAAAATTACTAACTACTAAAGAACGACGACTAAATTACTAAAGAATGACTTTTACATGCAAAAATCAATCTTGACATGAAAATGAACTTGGAGGGTTGTATTGATAATTTTGATGGTTATAATTCGGTAACTTCATACGTCTTACAGTCGCAAATCAAATTTTCATAAACATACAACCAAGCACTGGCCTGCAAATTGCCAAAAACGTAAGAAAATTAGAATTTCGCGGGCCAGATGTGAGCTTCCACCTTAATGGAGCCTCCGGAAAGTAAAAATCGAACCATCGATCTCATGCTCAGTAGTAAGTGCTTCTTCATCACAAAATGACCCTGTTTATGATTTGAGAATTTGATACAAACAAACATACATTCATAAACTCTCGCCCTCTTCCATGGGTAGGCAGAAACCACAGAACGCCACCTGCTACGATCCTTACATACTCCGTTTGCTTCGCCCACATTCATACATCTGGTCATACACGCACGAATACTACGTACCTGTCCCTTCTGAAGTACGAATCATCATTCGATGTTGATGATGGAATTTAATGTAATTCAGTCACCTAAAATGAGTTATTTCTGGTCAAGCGTAACTACACTATCTATCGACCGCGTAATCGGTAAGCAAACACAAGCCTATCAAATATAGATTAGTATATTTTGTCTATGTTTCTGTAAGAACTGCCTCGATGTTTGATTCCCAGTTTGGGCAAAGTTATTTAAGTTTTTAACCGACTTAATAAAGGAGCAGGTTCTCAATTCGATCTTTTTGTTTTATGAGGACTTTCTCGGAGTGATCTGATTTCAATTTGGTGAAGATCTAATGAAGAACTTCGGAGTTAGGCAAGGAACTCCTCAATAAATGATAGCAAATTGACTGGGATTGCTGAAATTCCATGTCCGTCTATTTGTTCACACGAGTTCATAAAATACCATCACGCCGGTACGCTGTGAAGGGGTAAGCACATGTGAACCACTAAAAAATTATCAATAAAAACTTTTTAACCAAAAATAAACCCGACTTCAACAAAAAATAATACACAAAAAAGTGAAAAATAAACTTTAGGAGAAAAAAGTCGGTGGCAAAAAAATAAGGGCTGGGACTGCGGGATGTTGTAAGAGATACCGCGGTATCGACATAAAGAGCTATCTAAGAAGGAACATGGGCGGTTTTTAGTCAGTAGAAGTCTGACACTCCCTTTCGCTCTGCCCAAGAGCGGAAGGGGTTATTTGATTATTACACATCCCCAAAAAAATGTGATGATGATGATGATGAATGTCAATATATCCTCGCCTCCTATTCATTTAATCATCATTCATTCATCATCAGCCTATAATGATCCCACTACAGGGACTCAGGCCTCCTCTCTAGGAAAGGAAAGGGATCACTGTAATCCACCACGCGGGCCCAGTGCGATGTCACATGTCTTAATTTTTTTTTTTGTTTTAAGACATGTCGGTTTCCTCACGATGTTTTCCTTCATCGTTTTGAGAGCAATGGTGATGAAATAAATGACACAAAGTAATGCGCCTGCGTGGCTTTGAACCCACAGCTCACTATTCGTAAGCCGGGGCCTAGGACCTAGTGGTTGCGGTCCCGGCTTACGCCGCTTACGCCCCGCCCCATAATACATGGGACTTTTTTTTGCAAAACGGTTCTGCTCTTGATATCGATCAAGCCTGATGGAAATCGATGGATGAGATCTGTGATAGAACGAACGTGTCCAGAAAAATCTTTTTATCGGAAGATGGAAAATCATCAAATGACTCCTCCCGGGCAGAGCGGCAGGGAGTGTCAGACTTCTACTGACTAAAAACCACCTATGTTCCTTCTAAGTCCTTTGTGTCCTAGGCTGCGGTATCTATTTCGAACATCCCGCAGCCCGCCTAGAAGATACTTTGTTCTTGCTTAAATATAAGAGGGATGTTTACTGACTTAAAAAAAATATGATTCTAATTAGTCCGTCTGTTAGATTATCGAAAAATATTGGATACGTATATTTTGTTTTATCAAAGCAATAAAATTTGACGAAGATAATACGCGTCAAAGATTTGAGTAGGGTTTGGTGACGTCACTGACCGCTAAAAATATCATACTAATGTCTTAGAGTATGATGTCACACGAGATTTTTCAAAGGACTGTATCGTCTTCATTGTTTGTTTACGTGAAAATAGAAAAAATACGTGTCCAATTTTTTTTGGTAATCCATATGACGGACTAATTAGATTTTTTTGAAATATGGGTGTACGAATGGGTTACAGTTCTGCCTAACTCTTCTGGGATTACAAACGTGAAGTTATGTTATGTTTCTATAATGGAATTTCCAACTCCAACAGAGATTTACGAAAACTAACCCGTAATATAATAAATTGCCAACAAAGTCCTAATGCTTACACTCACCACAGAAAAAAGTTATCGCCGCGATTAAATTTTATAGTTTCTTGTTTACACGGGTTTAGCTTTACTGGGCATTATTTGGGCATAACGTATTCATGGGCAAGAAGACGTGTTGGGTTACGAAAAAACGGCCTCTAAAATTTTAGTTAGGTTCTTGTGCTAAAAATGTAGACAAAAAAAGTACTTTCGGTGATTACCACAAGCATCTTGTCTGTTTCAGACTACAGGTCACTCCAGACTGGAGGAACTAGTGGTTTAATGATAACTGCCATTAGGATCATACCGTGAATGCGTGAACACCAATTACATACAGAGTTTCTTTTGTGCCTCGGAAAGCATGTTAAGCCGTTGGTCCAGCTGCCATACTCGATCTTTGTAAGTAGTTACATGTATAATAGTCAGTGAGCTGAAACTCTGACAACCAGTTTTACCAAAGGGTATCGTAATACCCAGTATTAAGTGGGTTGTGGAGGTTAGATGGGCAGTCCCTCCATGGAGTATCATCATCATCAGCCTATATTGTTCCCACTGCAGGGACTCAGGTCTCCTCTCTAGGAGAGGAGGCTATAATCCATGTCTTCGACTTTTTTTTCTAAGACATGTTTCCTCATGATGTTTTCCTTCACCGTTTTGAGAGCAGCGGTTATGAAATAAATTACACAAAGTAATGCGCCTGCCTAGGTTCGAACCCACGATCTACTGTTCCTAAGTCGGGGCCGAGATCACTTGGCCACTGCTGCTCCCTGCTCCCTGCTCCTGCTAGCTGGAGAATACTGGTACCTATTCCATTCATTTTGGCATCTGGTTAGACTGGAAGCCGACACAAACGAAGTTGAGAAAAGGCTTAGCAAATCATGACTCATTCCCAAATACCTATTCGGAACATAACCCACACATGTTTTTCTACCCTTAATTTATATTTCCGTGTTTCCGTGGAAGTTTCTTCTATTATTAGGGCATGCGGCCACGACGATCGATCTCCATCGGGGTCACATGGTAAGCGACGTATAAATAGCGATAGTTCAACACTTTACTAAGGAAAAAGGATAAACAATAGAAGGCTTTGATTTCAGGTATTTGAACGTTGCAAAACATCACGACTGAAATCTTTGGAGAAGTAGGCAAAGATGACTGAACCAATCACGTTTCGATAGGTGTGTTGATGAGTGTTGTTGTCCATCAATAGGACACAAATACAGACCGCGTTATTGGCTAAGAAATTCGTTTTGAAAAAGCCTAAAAACACGTTGTCCGACCAAACTGTTGAATCTGTTGGACCTCATAGTCAGCCGCTGTGCTTGCGGCTACGTCCAAAGTGGCAGTACCTGTCTTGTTATGTAATGGGGGCGAGGCTATCAGACTCACAAATTCAGACTCTAAACTGCTGCAGAGGAATTCCTAACGGTAATAGCCTGAGAAATCGAGGAGAAGAATGCGGGGTGCTTTCAATGGCTTCCTCGCGAATTGGAGTAGAAGTACACTAGAGGAATGGTGGAAGACTCTTACCTAGAAGAGATAAAATGTGAGCTAACAAAAAAACAACCCTTCAACTGTCTGATACCAGGTTACTGTCAGATGTAGGGTATCAGACAGTCGAAGGATAGACAAGATACGACACTCAATTGCCCTGTTCCGTCCCGAGGCAATCCTGGAGTCTAAGCAATAATGTTAAAGCAGCTTCTCTTACATTCCGCCCTATAGCACCAACTGAATATTCAGTACCATTCATACATTTTATTATAACCATCCATTGTTTCTCTGTCCTACCCTTCTCCCCCCTGATTAGACCTAATCTTTTCATCACTAATGTAAATAACTGTGAAACAAACATAGTGGGGCCTTGTCTGACCTGTTAACAGATCAAGAAATGTTTCTATTTCATATCGTGATATACTAGTTTCATGCGGCCCTGTCGTTACCGTGCAAGGGGGTGTAACTGGAACTCACTACAACGATTACTCGCGAGAATGAGTGCATTGGAATTGCCTCTACGAGTGGTGATATACATGCTCATTTTTTTAAGTAGGCGTATCCACGCCATACTTATCCTCCATGGCCATCCGGCCATATCCGAAACTCCTCCTCCTTTTCCTTGAATATTTTTATCCTTCTGATGTTGTTAAACTCAAACTCAAAGCATTTATTTCAATGATATCATTACAGGCACTTTTGAATGTTAGAAAAACAAAAAATGTGTCTCCGAATTAGAGGAAAACTTAGAACTGCATCATTGGATATACAATATAAGTGCCTAGCCAGGAAAGAAAGATCCGTCAAAATCGTTTCAGCTGTTTCGGAGATTAGGCGCAAAGAACAGACAGCGGCTGTTCGGTCTGTTCTTTTCGACCAATCTCAGGCAAAAAAAGAAGAATAAAATATACCTACTTTCATTTTGAAATTACATACAGATACTAATTTAATTTAATTTATTTGCTATCCTAGTAAATAACAAAAGACGAACATCAATTCAAAAAATGCAACTCAACAGAACCTTTCAAATTAAAACAACAGCACATCAAAGTTGCTCCATAAATTGGCAGAAACAAGAAAGCGATGGGCGCCACACAATTATCAACAGTCAGAAAACGCTTTTTTTCAATTCATACCGTTTGAATTTGTATCCTACAAATGGGCAAAGTTGGCATTTACTGGGCGAATTCCGACAGTCAGAGTGTACGAACTTTCGCAATAAAAGTGTCGGGTGCGGTCTTAGTGTTGGCGGGAGCGGGCAGCGACTGAAATGAGGTCAAGGGGAACTTGGAATGCAGTATAGTGTTAAGAGGATGGTTCATGGTAGGTTTAGGTATGGCTATTGTAAATTGCGGTTCCAGTCAGAGCTCGTATTGTTGGCTGAACTGTTTGGCACAGTTTTATCTGTGTATGTGGGTGACTGTGGCATGCATAGTTGCCAATAATACGGCAAGCCCAGCAGGCAAGCATACTGTTCAGAAACGCTAACATGATAAACAGGTGGTTAAGTTATAAAGGCAAGTCAAGCTGAGCGTGAGTAAGTGCCAACTGCCACTAGTGGGGAGTGGGAAAAGGATTTTTTATTTGCTCACAAATCATTTATCAGTTTATCACATTATCATGCTAAAAAGTTAATTATTAGGGTGTTTTTCTACCAGAGATGTGCTATGCTACGAGTACGTTGCTATGGATGCGTTTGATATCCACCAGTCATATTCATTGGTGCACATAGCTTAGCACTGGTGGAAACGTATTCAACTAAGATATGTTTTTTATATGAAAGGATGCTTGCTATGGATGTGTGCTATGGATATGTGCTATGGATGTGTGCTATGGATGCCTGCTATGGGTCGTCACGACTGGTGTAGCTATATGCAGAGCAGAGTACCTACAGTTTAGCCGCCGTTGCCGCTTCCCTGCTATCGATACATCGCATAACTCGAGCTACGCATCTTCCTCGCGCAGCTACTCGGCGGCGGCCTCATCTTCATGGCACATCTTACTCGCACCACTACATAGCTTATTATCAGTGGAAACGGTCTCATAGTTTCACAGCTTAGCTATTACATCTTCGCAGCATAGCTGCATAGCACATCTCTGGTGGAAAAGCAACCTTAAGTCGTGGTTAGTCGTGGTAATCTTAGTTTCTTTATCGTGCTGTTAGTGCCTAACCTGGTATCAAAGTTCTAATGTTGCCCATGCAGGCCTCTGACTTGGTTTTGACATGCCGTCGCAAAATATTCATCAGCCATACTGGTTTTAGTGATAATTATGCAATACGGAATGACATGATTTTGCAAATTCAGAGGAGCGTGTCTTGGTTTCGAATTCGAGACCTATGACTTGGCAGTCCGGCTGTCTAACCACTCTCGCTGTAATCATTTATTGATGATCCGCCGAAATCCGAATATACCTCTATGTACTTTCGGGTCCAGTACTACCAAATCAAATCTACTGGCACATTCATTTGCTAAATTCATCATGCCAATTAAACAAAAACCGCTCTCTCACCGTGACCCCACCACAACCCCTAGAACGCTTCTTCCTCACCACTTTGAGCGATGTACCGTTATTTATATTGTGCGGAACCAATTGTTCTACAAGGATATATTGAGCGCCCGCACTAAACTAGCTTGCCTGAAAAATGTACCGCATTTATGTCATTGCTTCAGCAATTGAAAGGTGAAGAGTATTGCGGTTGTCAAATAAAATGGTAGCAGAAAATTGAGGTTTATTTCTTGAATGATGCAGCATTTTTGGGTTTTGTTAAGGTTGACTGTTCGAAAGAGATACCGCAGCCTCGACACAAAGGGCTAAGAAGGAACATGGGTAGTTTTTAGTCAGTAGAAGTCTGACACTCCCTACCACTCTGCCCAGAGGAGTTATTTGATGATTTCCCACCCTCCAAAAAAAAAAGATGAAAGTATCCCGCGATAGCCCGCGATAGCCCGCGATAGCCCGCGATAGCCCGCGATAGCCCGCGATAGCCCGCGATAGCCCGCGATAGCCCGCGATAGCCCGCGATAGCCCGCGATAGCCCGCGATAGCCCGCGATAGCCCGCGATAGCCCGCGATAGCCCGCGATAGCCCGCGATAGCCCGCGATAGCCCGCGATAGCCCGCGATAGCCCGCGATAGCCCGCGATAGCCCGCGATAGCCCGCGATAGCCCGCGATAGCCCGCGATAGGCCGCGAAATTTAAACCTTGTTCCGTTTTTTTGCAATTTTCAGGACAGTTTGTGTCTCACTAAAAATTATTCGCGGCCGTAATACGGATGTATTTACAGAATAGTGAAACCTAATACAACTCTCGCGGCCATATTACAAAAGTGGTTAAACCTGGGTTTAACTTAGACTTGGTTTATCTCGCATGCCGCGTCACTTTCTTTTGAATAATATCGAAGTGAGACGGCGTGCGAGATAAACCAAGTCTAAGTTAAACCCAGGTTTAACCACTTTTGTAATAAGGCCGTCGATGTTCATTTAAACCCATCTTATGACTCTCAAACCATTTTCAATGGGATTAAATGGAAGGGTAGTCTAGAGTGGACCAACGGAAATAGGCTGTATGCATCCCAAATTGTAAGCAACATCCTAATTAAATTTCCCATGCAGATCTATGCAAGTTCAGGCAAACAGCAACTCTTATGCAGATGAAGTGAATGCTGCACATGTAATTTAGTGCATTCTAACTGCACCCAAACTGCTATTTGGCAGCTTCATTGCAGTAGGAAAGCCACCATCTGTCTTGGGCTTATTTAAGTTGTGGACTAGTATTAAAACCACGTAATTTCGTACTTACACTCGGCTTCTGAATAGAAAAATTTAAGTTTAGTATTTATCACTTCAGCACGACCATAGGAATACTCTTTAAACCACCACTTGAACATTACCCTGGAAGGAAGGGCCTGGAAGGGTTAGGCAGGGGTGTACCTCATAGTACACCGTTGTAAACACCTCCCACTAGGAAGACGGTTGGCCTGGTAAAGGTTGATGGGATCCGCTGAATGCGAAACGCAGGGGACCAGTCAATTTGTTGACAGTTGGGGGAGGCCTAGAGACGTCCGAAATGATAATCAAGGAGCATGTAGGCTTGTATGAAAGTGCCGCTACCATAACCCGGGTGTCAATCGTTCATTTTATGCTCAACACATTCGTAACACATGCCCGTGTAAATGCTGTGTGAGTAAACTTTAAAGTTGCACCTCGTAGCACGCGCGTTGCATTTAGTATGGTTATAACTTCACCTAGACACAGTGAACCGCGCACCGTGTGCTTTGTATGCTAATTAGTGCATAAATATGCCACTGAAGACACAGTTTTTCTAAGGAAACCATAGTATATCTAAGCAAGAGTAAATAGGCATGTTCTAGGCACGCTCACACAGACCTCATCCTAGCTGTAAGAAACATAATCCCCACTTCAGTAGCTCTACCATGAGTTGTCATAGAAAACTTACTCGCTAACGTTGAACTCGCTAGCGTGCTATCGTGTATCAAATAGATTTCGATAATGCTTGCACCATGAGATTTACGGAGTCTTACGCAGGCGCTAACTTCACTCTACTCATGTTTTGTTTCTTTCTTTCCCACTAATTAGAGGAGAGAACGATATATACACAAATAAACCGACAAAATATAAAAGTTGACGGTTATTAAACTACTTATAGTAGTTAGTGGTTTTTGAATTTTTATTCCTTATAATATGTCACTGTCGTGTATTAAATTTGTAATTTTGTTTGTTGAACTTGTGTCACAGAGCTGTGTTGTGTGGTTTAACAGTTTACATTAGTAGATTCAAACAGATTATTTAAAACAATGAGGACCCTGTGCCTTTTTTTTTTTTTTTTTTTTTTTGGTGGGTGTAAAATCATCGAATAACCCCTCCCGCTCTTGGGCAGAGCGAAAGGGAGTGTCAGACTTCTACTGACTAAAAACCACCCATGTTCCTTCTTCGCCCTCTATGTCGAGGCCGCGATAACCGTTGGACTACCCGCGGCCCCGACAGGCGTCGGCCCTTTCGGGCCCCTCCCATGTTGCTGACATCTCTTTGAGGCGCGCGTGGAACACGAACGCGCCGTCGACACGGCCTGTTTTCGTCGTGAGACGGACGGACGGCGAGTTAGCCCATCACTCACCGTCCACAGGCCCGCGTCTACGGTGGCCGGAGGTCATCGCGGGACCCCCGACGCCCGGAGCGCCTCCCGCGGCGGCTGGGACGAGAGGTTCTCTCCCTCTCGCGTTCCGCCACCTCCTTCGCCAGCATCACTGCTTCGCAGAAGGAGGCGACGGCGTCCCATTCCTCCTCGCCCCGGACCATGGCTTGCACCAGGGCCGGGCGCGAGAGGTCGCCGCCGCCGATCGCCGCTACGAGAACACGGCGGGGCTCCGCCCAAGCGGGGCACACCTCCACTGTGTGCTCCACCGTGTCCTCCGGCCGATCCTCGCAATGGTGGCATCCGGGCGTTTCCTCCCGCCTGATTCGGTGCAGGTACCTCCCGAAACAACCGTGTCCGGTGAGGACCTGCGTCAGACGGAAGGTGAGGGCGCCGTGGCGCCTCTCAAGCCACTCCTCAAAGAGGGGACTTACCGCCACTATCGTGGCGTGCCCTAGGACCCTGTGCCTCAGTTTCAATTGTTGGTAGAGTTCATAGAAAGGTATGTTTCAACTTTCTTCAAAATTATTGTGTTTTGTTTTGAGAGAACTGCATGGTACCTTTATTTCTAATGAAACTCGCTGTGTTGACATCAAATCCGTAACATTATTCATACATTATGCACAAATCTTTAAAGTATTCTTTAGAGAGTCTATAAAGTTTAATAAACTTTCATTCATTTATATTGTGCAATTGGTGTCTAACATGAATTCTCATTTCGGAAAATCATTTCTCGAAATTCACGTTATTCAAGTCGTTGGTCTTCAAATTCAGCGGCCACTAACATATTTCATACCAAATAAGCTTTGCAGACATTATTTTGACTGCATTAGACTCAAAAACGTACATAATTTTGTTGTAAACATATGTTTCACACTCCAAAATGCTAGTGAGCTACGTAACCACTATAGTAAGCGAATTATTCGATAGGTTCAGTGAAATAAGTGACTCACGGTACCGTTTTGTATGGTGACAGCTGAAAAACGTTAGTAACTATAGAATAGATTACGTTAGGTTTTTAACCTATCGTCATCTATAGTGCTCATGTTACGGATTGTAATTCTTTCCGTGATCGCTAGAGGCGCTGCACAATATTTCATACAAATAATTTACGGAGACGCTTGCGAGATTTGGCTGTGTAAACTCATGGTAGAGGTACAGAGCTCATTTACCAATAGTTTCTTTACTCTACAAGCTCCACTGGTAACATCGACCACATGGGTTTTGGCTGAGGAAATACAAACCATCACGCCAGCTTCTAAGGGGTTAAAGTGCAACTATGACGCTTACGAACCGATGATCTGGAGATGGAAACAAGAAACCCTACTCACCAGAAACCTTCCAACACCAATTTCTAAAGAAAAGATAGAAATCTCCTCTAATTCCGATACCACACAAATTCCGAACATTTTGCTCCCAAATATTTTCCCCAACAATCCGTTTTAAAAAACCTCCCAATAACTACTTAACAATGGTAATGGCTTTCCGAAGTATTGTCCGGATCGGATCGAGTCGTAAATGTGTCCGGCGGTGCCGTTAACATAATTAACGATTACGGCGGCAATCTAAACTCTATGTAATTGGTATAATTAAGTGTCACCGGCAAGTCTTAGGGAGACGGCAAGATTTGGAGGCTTAGGAATGTTTTTGTTGTAGGTGCTTTTATGTTGATACGATTTTTTAAATTTATTTTTCTGTTCGTCGCTTGCGCAAAATAATAACAGCCGCTTGGGTCGATCTTCAGGTTAAGCCGATGCCTGGTTTGGCCTGTGGATGGGTGACCATCTGTTACATACCGAGTTTCTTCTGTGCCTTGGAAAGTACTTTAAGTCGTTGGACTGTCATTTGTAGATATTTGATAGTAGTTACGAGTCGGTGGCCTGAAAGTCCGACAACTATCTTACCTGGCCTTACCTTCTGACCTCCGCAATCCAGCTGGTACTGGGGTAGTAACTGGTTCGTGAAGGTTAGAAGGTAGTCGCTCCATTTAAAATACTGGTATTCAGCTTCATCTGGGTCGACTGGACGCCGAGCCTAATATAGTTGGGAAAAAGCTAGGCGGACAGGCTAAACATTCACTTCCACCTCTTGATATGCAGGATTGAAAAACTGTCAGTGTGGAAATGAATATTGACAATTCATTTATAACACACACTCACAGCTCTTGATCGAAATGTGTTAGTGAAATTCAGCCTTAAATTAATCTGTCTACCAACAAAATAAACGCGGCCTACATTTTGACAGTGAGAACAAAAAATGGCGTGTTGATGTGTCCCAAAATCAGCTGCAACGTTCAAGTTGAGGAAAGAGTCAAATCCTGTCAAAATCATAACTTTTGAGAAACGCGGTCTTAAGTATAATATTTCCCCTAACAAGCTCATTGTCCACCTAAACAATGGTTTAACAATCACATGAATGCGCATTGATCAAAGGACATAACTTCATGTTTGTAGTCAATGTTGTATAAAACACATGAATCAAGATTGCTTCTAAGACTTAACTATTACCCTTATTCATACTGTCTCCTATACTATCAGTTTGACTGGCTCCTAAATGATCACAGTTGAATAAACGACTATTATGGAAACTTAGAGCTAAATACATTTATTTCAATTAAACCGGGCACTTTTGAATTGTCATGGAAAGTCGGTTTGTAAGTAAGATAGTTGAAGCTATTTGCTGGTTCCAATGCTTTGATGCATTTGAAGAAGAAAGGTTTATGATTATAATTATACTCTTTTAAATAAATTATTTCAGCAAAAGACGGGGCTTAAAACATATGGATGGATTGAGTGAAGAATGAGAATGAAAGAGACGTTTTTTTTGGAAAACGTATTTGCTTGTCCTCTTATCTGTTGTCTTTTCAGGATTTCAGATTTTGATATAATTTTGTACACCAGTAGAACATGAAATTGCGATATTGGAAACTTTTTGTGGAAATTCGACGATGACGGCACGGTTGGTGGACTGCTGCGCTGCGTGTCGCGGGTTCGATCCCCGCACGGAACAAAATATATTTGTATGGCCTACAGATCATAGTTGTTTCGGGTCTGGGTGTGTTTGTGTATGTGAGTTTAAATGTTTGTGAACGCACCCACGATACAGGAGAAATTCTCTGTGAGGGGCAACGTTTTTAAACAAAAACCTGTGGTATAATTCCCGTCATACACGCAAACAACGTCAAACTCTACTTGTTAAAGTCAAGATAAACCTCAAACCGCCAACATATTACACAGTTAAAATCACGTCATACGCCAAACCCTTCCAAACTTTTCTACCACCACAAATACTACTCCCTAGTGATCTCTGCCGACACCCGGGCAACAGCACGCGTGAACATGTGACACCTAAAATACGTGCAGCACGTGCTACTAACATATTGAGTTACAGACGAGTGTAATGTGCTGGCAAACGGGAGAGGGTAGCGATAAATTGGGAGAAATAGTAGCGGAATCTGTGTTGTGTTTTGTTTTTTAAACTAGACCTTTCAGTTGGTATTGTACTCACGAATAGTTTGTGGTTTCGTAGTAACAGCCGGTGGGGTCAATCTTCAGGCTAGGCCGCGCTTTCGCAGGTTGGTCCTTTTTTTGGGGGGTGGGAAATCATCAAATAACTCCCGCTCTTGGGCAGAGCGAAAGGGAGTGTCAGACTTCTACTGACTACCCATGTTCCTTCTTAGCTCTTTATGTAAAGGCCGCGGTATCTCTTACAACATCCTCCCTTTGACATCTCTTTGATCTTCTTCGTGGAACACGAACGCGCCGTCGACACGGCCTGTCGTCGTCATAAGACGGACGGACGGCGAGCTAGTCCATTGCTCACCGTCCACAAGCCCGCGTCTACGGTGGCCGGAAGGCGTCACGCGAACCCCGACGCCCGGAGAGTATCCAGCAGCCGTATGTTGGTCCTTATACCGAGTGTCCTCCATGCCTCAGAAGGCACATAGTCGTACCAGTGGGTTCCGCATGTAATTTGTACATCTTTCACAGTCATAACATTACAGTGTTAGTCGAATCAGAGGTCTGGAGTTCCGACCTTCGTATTACGAAGGGGTATCAGGTACTAAGTCAAAATACTGGTAGGAATATCTTTGTCATTCAATTGAATTTCTTCCTTTTCTAGACTAGACCAATTTCGAGCTAAAGTAACGATGTAGGTGTGATATAATTTAAACCGGGTGAATAAAGTAAACTTTTTGATTTTCTCCTCTTTCTACCTGGATTTTAAACAAGAATTTCAGTAGTCAATCCGTCTTCCAAATTAACTGAAATATCAATTCCCCCACCCAACCGATTAATTAAGAGCTCACGTTTATCCAATATCACGACACCAACCTATCTTTTATTCTAAGTGAACAAAAGAATATTCTCTTTAAGTTAAAGTATTCGCTTCTTCGAGTTATCGGTCGTATGCTAATGGGCTGAGATTGTACGCTCCTCGGATAAAGATGACTGGATGAAGAGGGGAGGTTCAAACTCTCTCTCTGTCTCTCTTTTATTTATTTTTTAATTTCTTTTTAAAGCGGTTTGTTACAGGAGTTAGTGGTTTTGCATCTATACAAGTTTGGATTTACTTGATATTTACTGCTTTGAAAATGATGGCATTTTCACTTACTTAGCATCTACCATTAAGCTTAACAGTGAAAGTCTAGTGTTGTACTCGTCGGACAAACAAGTCTTGAGTTCGAACCTACAAGACACGCACCTCTGAGTTTTCAGATTCATGTGCGTATTGTAAAATTATAATGATCACTAGCTTCGGTGAAAGTAAACATGGTGACGAAACTAGCGTACATGAGAGATATTTCTCGATGGCATGTGAAGCCAAGTCAGAGCCTCTGACTTGGCTTGACATGCCATCGAGAAACTCTCTGACTCAGAGGCATGAAAACTTTGACAACTGGATGGGCTCTAACGATAATGAAGAAGACTAAGCTTGGGAGACAATAGGGGATCGGACTGAGTCAAAAGAAAAATATAGGATACGTGTTTTTTGTTTTGTCAAGTTAATAAAAATTGTCGAAGATAAAACGCGTCAAAGATCATGATTAGAGGGTTGTGACGTCATTTGTAGGTAAAAAATGTACTGACATGTGACGTTTTCGAGAAGTTCAGGAGTTATCGAAGCACTGTATCTTCTTAATTTTTTGTTTATGAGAAAAGTGAAAGAATATGATTGTGTTCAATATTTTTTGAAAATCTATCTGACGGACTAGTTGGTTTTCTTTTGTCCGATCACCTATTGCAGATCATTTATTAATGTGTTTTTGTGCTAAACGTGACTTATCGTAAACTTACAGATACATATACTAGTAAGAGCTTTTTAGTCTAGTTTTTTATTTTAATTTTGCCAAACACAAAGCTACAATAAAAAGATAAGCGAAATGTTGGATTTGCTTGTGTTTAAGTAAATTCAACATTTATCACTGTGTTAAAAAGTAAATTAAATTGCCGAGCCAATCAGCAACCAGTGGTTCACATAAAATGTTTTTTTTTTGGGGTGACTAATCATCAAATAACCCCTCTTATGTCGACACGGCCTGTCGTCGTCATAGGATGGACGGACGGCGAGCTAGCCCATTACTCACCGTCCACAGGCCAGTGTCTACGGTAGTCGGAAGCCGTCACGTGGCTTCCGACGCGGCGACGCCCGGAGCGTCTCCCGTGGTGGCTGGGACGAGAGTTTCTGTCCCTCTCACGTTCCGCTATCTCCTTCGCTAGCATCACTGCTTCGCAGAAGTAGGCGACGGCGGCGTCCTATTCCATATCGCCCTCGAACCATGGCTTGCACCAGGGCCGGACGCGAGAGGTCGCCGCCGATTACATAATCCCTGTATCCATAATAACAATATCAGTGACACGTCAATAAGGCAGACTAGAAAATGTGAGGCAATATAAATATTTTCCATCTTCCTCTGTCACTTAAGTCAGTGCAATTTTTTCACTACAATTATTCTAAACTCCTTGACTCGCAAACAACGCAAACAATCTCTTAAACAGGCTGTAGCTATAACTTCACGTGCATTTTTATCTAGTGGGGTGTCCCCACGTCGAGCTCGGACGGAACTTTTCCAATAAAAGTGTAATGTGGTCCGTGACGGCCGATATTGTGTGTTAGGGTGTGTGTGTGTTACCAAGTTTGCGGGATATGGCGTTCTGAAGAGACGAGCGGTTTTGTAATGACTTTTGCGTCGTTTGAATAGTATCAAATAAGACTGTTGGAGAAGGAAATCTGTAACAGCAGAATAAAATATATAACATAGATCACGCCAGTAATCTCTGATGGGTTAGGCAGAGGTGTACCTAATAGGACACAGACTTTTTGCCAGCTATAATTAAGTCTCATATGCCTATGCCATCAACCGCTGCGAGGATAAGTTCAGACTCCGTGGATGATACTGAGATATTGCTGCGGAAAACACAATAACACTTTGACACAAGACCTCCATGCTCAACACACGATGGCGACCACTAGACGAAACGAGGCAGTCAATAACGAAATTCACTGTTACATAAGGCACTAATTTAGATTTGCCTATTTATTATAAAAACTAATAACAGTAGCAACATATCGATATTTTTCTTACAGAATGGTTTTGTCAGCATTGAAACTGTGTAAATAATTGTATTCAAGTATAATGACCATCAATTTTATCATCGCAGGATAAAATGCAAACAAGGATCTTTGACATAAATTATAGATTTTATAATGTTGAACCACAGGAGCGCTCGTAAAACTGAGAATAAAACAAAATGGATCTCGACACCAATACCTTATACAAGTTGATATTTTTTTTGTGTGGTTGTAGTTTCTAACCATGGAATTTATTAGAATAATCTACCAGAGTTTAATGTCGCAATGTAAGGCGAATAAAAACATTGCAAATTACGAAGCTATATTTTACACTCCTGTAAAATAATAAATAATACAATAAAATTTATGCATATAATTTACCAAAAATATCTAATTAGTCTGTTAGATTATCGAAAACTATTGCAAACGTTATTTTTCGTTTTATCAAATTAATAATAATTAAAACGTGTCAAAAATCATGAGTAGCTTTTGACGTCACTTTGTGGGTAAAAAAGTGCTAACGTTGTGACGTCACACGACTTGAAGCGCCTTTTCGAAGCACTGTATCGTCTTCATCTTTTGTTTAAGTGAAAAAAGAAAATTACGTGTTCATTAGTTTTTGAAAATCTATCTGGCGTATTAATTAGATTCTTTTGGTTAAATACCCCATTGTATAAGGCCGTAGAGAAAAGCCCCATAAGCTAAAAGAGATACGCTTAATGCCAAAAACTGAGCCTAATTCTTCTACAAACTTTAGGAATTTGTAATTTTATAAGAAAAAAATCATTACATATTGCCAAACTCCAAGATTTAACCAAAGTTGTCAAACGCAGCAATCAACTTACTAAAAAAAGACAAAAAAGCTACATACCACCGAAAACAACAACATTGATTATAGCTAGACACTTCAATAACCAAACGAGACATCTCATTTAGACCCCGAACCCTTACAACAAATCTAAACGTCACCCCTACGACCCCACTATAAATACACCCCCAAACATAAAAAAATATATATTTAAACGTGGTCGCACGTAAAACACATCCCGCGTCTTCTCGTTTTCGCAGTTATCTCGTAAACGAGAACGTAAACCCGCATACACTTGACGAGAAACGACTTTATTTACTTGTTTTGCTATGATCGGGGGTTGAAAGGTTAGGTCACAGGAGACAGGATGTTTGTTATATGACGTTTTATTTTTATAACAATTACGGAGTAAAAGTTATTTGTCAAAGAGTTTTAAGATCTGTAATAGGAAAAACGTAGTTAATTTAGAACACGCTTTTATCACACTAATGTTTTAAAGGCTAAAGTTTGTGAGTGTGTATGTTTGTTACTTCTTCAAACAAAAACTACTGAACGGATTTAGATAAAATTTAGCACACAGTTTATAACCTGGATTAACACATAGGATAGTTTTTATCCCGATTTTATCTTCCCTTGGGATAATTTTCGAGTTGTAGCGGGTGAAGTCGCTGGCAATAGCTAGTAATTTGATAGAGGAAAGTCACCAAATATGAAATAGTATCCTAATATGGAATACCTTCATTTCTCTAAGACTATAAGTATGAAACGCAACACTCGACCATCTTCTGTTCCATTCGGTCTATTGCACCACGTACGTGTTAGTAGACCGAATGGAACAGAAGATGGTCGAGTGTTGCGTTTCATACTTATAGTCTTAGAGAAATGAAGGTATTCCATATTAGGATACTATTTCATATTTGGTGACTTTCCTCTAATGCCCACAATCTGGCTCTATCATCAGACCCTCAATACCAAGTGCAAAACGCATCATCATTCTCTTAAACTTATCCCATCTCATTTGTCGAGGCGCAGCAAAAACTTATCATATTATTATTGACCCGAAATTCGAGTAGTTTACTGGTAGCCACTAAAGAGTTCCACTATCCACTTCCTGGCTTCATCATCAAAGTCGATAATACCAAGTGTAATATATTCGATTCATCAAAACTATAACCATGTGACTCCAAACTCGACGGGTTTACTAGGAGCTACTGACGAGTTCCACTATCCACCTCCTGTTTCCATCATCAGATCAGGTGAAAGATACCAAATTGTAGTATTGTCACCCGAACTACGTAAACATACCAAGTTTCATTTCGATACGGCAATTAGAAGTCGGTTAAAAATTACTTCCAAAATTCGGTTACATTGTTTGTTTCAAGCGAAGCTAATAAGCGTGCGCGCAAAATGTTTCAACTGCCAAGTTTGACAAGTTAAATAGTGGCGCTGGAGAGTTCTTGCAACTTAATATGAGCACGATTTTGTTCACAACGTCTAGTGAAGTCTCGTCTATAAGACGTAAGTGATGACGTTTATTATTATACTATTATTAATTAATTAACTTAACTATTATTATTATTATTATTATACTCGTATATGTCTTTCTTATTAGTAAGGAGAATCGATGAAAACATCTGGCCAAGTGCAAATCTTGCACATGATGGGTCCCGTACCATTGTAGTAGATATTTAGAGATTTTCCATGTTATTTTAGCACCATAGACTCCTTATAAATTATTTTTCCTGTAATCTATAAGTGCCTAACTAAATTCTGTATATTTTTCAAAATTTTAAGCACAGTAGTTTCGGAGATGAGGGAGGGGGGGAATGGTCGGACAGACAGACAGACACACGAGTGATCCTATCAGGGTTCCGTTGTTTCCTTTTGAGGTACGAAATCCTAAAAACGATCAGCGCCGATCCCAAGAAAATATAGAGCCGAGGGCTGGAACATCATGCTGTCAGATTTTGAAAAATTCGAAAACTGCTGTTTAATTTCTATTTAGGTTATCTGAAAGTTCCCCTGTACAATATCTTTATTTAAAACAGTCATTTTCCTTTTTCAGTAATCCTAAGGGAACAATGCCTTCTCCAATCATCCCATAATGAACATCCCCCCAATATTTCCTATACTGTGTTGATGCAGCAAATCTTAATACAAATTGTATTTGGATTTGGATCCCTATGATTCAACGGTCCCCTGATTCCAGTAGTTTCCACGCTGCTAAAAACTTTGTTTTATCAAATAGGGATAAATAAACAAAATTTAGAACCTGCATCATAACGGCTTCTAGAATAAACAAACAACTTTCTTATAGTTAATTTTGAACTGTATTTCGATTGAATTAAGGAGCAATTTAATTTGTTTTTCTCAGAGAGAGTTAGGCCTTTACGCTCGAGTTTTTGAAGATATCTTTAGAAATATACTAGAGATGAGACGAGTAAAATAGGGACGTCAATCTTAATAATATCCGAAACTTACGTGCGGATATTTCTAGCATAACATCACGCCTGTAACCCCCGAATGGTTAGGTAGAGGTGTACCTAATAGTACACCCACCTTTCGCCGGCAATGTTAAAGTCCCATGTAACGGGTGGGGCGTAATTCCAGACTCCGTGTCTGCTACCGAGAAATCCCTGATCGAAATACCCAATAACACTTTACCCGAACCGGGAATAGAGCCCACAACTTCATGCTCAGCAGTCGCGGTTCTGACCACTAGACCAACGAGGATTTCTAGCATCGGATTATTTCTAAATATAAACAAGCTTAGTTTAAAAGGTCATTTGCATAAAATAATTTTATTTTTAACGGATATTGTTGAAATAGTTATTAGATTCATAGCGCCCATTAATAGATTTTCGTTCATGAATATTCATATTCCAAAATTATACACTCAGTTTAAATAACAAATTGAACATAGCACATTTATAACTATGACTAAAATTTAATAACATTTTAAGCTCAAAATTTCAAATACATGCATAATTCAAAATGGCTACACTCTTAAAACGTTTGAACCGCAAAATATGATTCCATTTATGCAAAATATATTGCACGAACGAGACTCAATTTTAAATTAATATCATGTCACTTAACATGTATAATTTTTATATTAATATAGTGAGTAGGTTTTCACGCGAGTACGTTAGAGTTCTGCGGAGTGTCGAGGTTAACTGATGATGATGATTATAATTGACCTAGGCTGCCAAATAAAGCTACGCTTACCACCGTCAGTTATGGGCCTCTACCTATTATGATATGGATGATAGTCGTGAAGTCATTAATTAAGAAAGATCTGTAGAATATGATTCCGTTAGTAATCAGCATCTACATAATAGGAAATCTAACCTTTAATGCTCTCAGTGCTATGAGACAGGTCTTCAGAGAGTGGGTCGGTGGATCTCACAGTAATCGAATCGAAAGAAAACAATCGAACCGATCGAATCGATCTTCGAACTTTAAGTTCTTGGACATACCAGTTTCCACACGGTAGTTTCCTGCACTGTTTCTACAACAGTGATGAGACAATTACACAAAGTTGAAAAAGTTGTCGATGTTGAAAAATAACTACATTTTTCCTAAAAGTCGGGGTCACTACCACTGTTGATAGAAAAAGAAGAAATTTTCAATAATATCCGAAAAATATCCTTTCCCAAAAAAATATCCGCTTCAATTTTAAACAAGCATCCCTGGCTGAAGGACCCATTGATTTTCACAAGCTTAGACAATTTTATTGCGAAGAGGCCTCTTGATAAGATAGGCTATAAGTAGGGTCACGCGCTCGGGCCTCGATAACGTATTAAATTGTTTAGACCTCCGGAATTTTCTGCTTTAAAGCTCTGGAGATTTCAATCGAAAATACTAAGTGAATGAAAGTCTGGATCAAAATAAACTTTGGTTATTTAATTTTGTAAGGCTGTGCAAGTTTATCGGTTAAAGTATGTAAGAAGACTTCTTTTGTTTCATTGACTTTTTTACCACCGATTTCCGCAGTTAATTTTGCAAGAACTTGAGTAGATTTTTTTAAATATTCGTATTTCACTAAAATTTGAGAAATTGAGTACATCGTTTTCATTCATCGGCTACAGCTAAACTAGGTTTAATGTTAAATCAATAGATTTTGATACTACACTTAAGGAACTAAAAAACCGACCATCAAACCAGCTAAACGGTGATGTTCGACCGTCAGACGCCACTTAAGAACACATTCCATAAAGTGCATACGTCGTAAAGACTATGTAAATTGAAGCTAAAATTAATTTAGTAAGCTTAAACTAGGGGTGTACAGGGGTAGTGCCTTAATACCTCTTAATTGGGAGAGGGGGGTGGTAAGCACCTACCAGCAAAGTGCACGCTCGCTTACTTAATATAATAAGCTGGTTACCCTGTCAAGATATTGATCAAAGCACTGGGGTGACTGTGCTGATCCGTTTAGTAGGTAGGTAGGTTCGGCAAACTGGTAACAGCTAGCTAGATGGATGGATATTGATCCTCGTCCGAGATTCGGAGTCTCGTGTATTCGTTTTTGCGGTGTGCGTCGCTGCGTGCTTTCGTGCTCGCAGTATTTGTTGCTGCGGGCATTCGGCGGCGTGTGGTTCGGCGTGGTGGCTTTCGGAATGACGTATTGCACTCGTAGTTTTGTTTTTTGAATTATTCTTCTGACATTCAAAAGTGCCTGTAAGCCATTAAATGAAATAAATGCTTTAAGTTTGACTTTGATTCCTGTATGCAGAAATATACAAAGGGGACTGTGCCAAAGCATTGTCAGAAACGAAGGTGAAATTATTATTATGAGTGTAATGTGTCCCACTGCAAAACATAGGTCTCCCTTTCCTCTTTCCATTTATCTCTGTGTTTGAATGTTGTCCCAATCCTTTTGGTAAGAATCCAGTTTGTCACGACGTCTCTTTCTAGCCCTACCGTGTCACCTGGTTTTGTTGTTCAGAACCTAATCTAAAGTCACTTTTGCCCAATTTTGACGCGGCAAATGAGGCCTGACCAGTTCTATTTTAATTTGTCGGCTGTGTGGCAAACGTCTGCGATTTGAATCTTCCCAATTATATTGGGAATTGTTTGTTTTTAGCCTGAAATTTTATCAACAGAACGTCATCATACTTACTACTTAAACTTCTTTTTAAGTCTGTATCAAAACGACTTTGACGGGAATACACACAATAGTAAAACATGAATTTAAATAACAATGTTGTTAAAAAAATAAGCAGAATAAAATCACCTCTGTAACTCCACTGGATAATTAATTAATTATAAAGAAAATTGTCTGAGACAGACAGACAAACGTTTGAGTTCTTATGCAAGTCTCGTTTTAGTTACCATGATACAATTTAGCTAGATGGGGTACAATTGACTCATCTCGGACACAATACGAACTCGGAGCCCCAATACAAGATATCCCATACACCTCCTCTCTTGCCCACCGTGCATAACTAATAGCACCCTTCAGGACTTGAATGAAGCAAACGACAGACCTGTCCACGGCTACGGACTGGCCGGATATAATCTGAGTCTTCGATTCGAGAAAAATAGGAAGTTGACACTCACCCGTCACTGGATACCTGTATTCTCTGATGAATACACAAACTCCAAAATCTGAAACAAAAAAAAAACAATGACTGAACAATATCGAGTCAGAAGAGCTATTTTAGCCAGACAGTTGTCATCATCTTTTTTCTTTTGACCTGTCGGGGCTGCGGGTTGTTCTGAAGAACGCTCCCGGACATAAAGGGCTAAGGAACATGAGTGGTTTTTAGTCAGTAAAAGTCAGACACTCCCTTTCGCTCTGCCCAGAGTTTTAGGAATTACTTATTTAACGATTACACACCGTCCAGAAAAAAATGACTAGGCTGGTACATGGCTCTGGAGATGGGCACAAAAGAAAAGAGGCCTATACTCAGAAGTGGATGAATTCAGGCTGTGGATGACGATAATGACATGTCCTTGACTTTTTTACCTCAACCTTAATTGTCAAACTCAATACTCCGAAATTGTTACAATAACATCAGTAGCATTATGTAAACTTTACGTCATGACTCATGATTCCTTAGGGGACCGAACTGCTTCTCCTAACCACAGGTTTTCATAACCTAGCTAGGAGAGCAGTGCTCACCCAAACAATTGTAGAAATAGAACCTTTTTTGTAAAACTGTATTTTTAACGTGTACTACAATGCCTTGTTTTGAGAAAATAAAATATTATTAGTATATTCTACCAGCTATAAAAAGTACCTACTTCCTCTTCACAAGAAGCTTAAAGGCGTCCTCGCAATGACTGATAAATAAATAAATAAACCATTAAAATGAGTCCATTTAACTAAAGGGTAAGCCTGCAGAGGTCCTCATTAAATTAATGGTAGAATAAACTATTACAGTTGGAAATTTAATAAGTTTTAAGGACATAATTGTTTAGGATGGTCCGTTTGTGTTGTACTGTACTTTGGAGATAAATTAAACAAAATACCTGTTTTAATTTGCATAAGAAATATTATGTATTTTATTTTGAAATTGAAGCTACATATAGAGTAATTTTAACTAAATATTTGCTAAAATAACGATCGCAACTTTAAAATATGAATATGAGTAATTATATGGGTTTCAAAATTTTAATTTCTATACGTAACATCAAAATGAAATCAATACAGAAGGCGAAAATTGCTTCTAAACAAGAAGTATAAGTGTATAGATATTGGTTCTGCTGGCGTTGCATATTCAGTCTGCAGAGTGCATTTACAGATTAACAGGAGGCTACCAAAAAACAACAAAAACCTACTCTAAAGCTCCAATGTCAAGGTCTGTAATTACCCTCCGGGTCACGGCACCAAGCCGGTGTTATCAGCGCTGGCACAAAACACTTCTTATCTTTACGGCGGCCCGTGCTTTTACTAGTTCTGACCCTCTTTGACGAGTTCAATGGACAAGATTAGTTCAGAGATTATAGCGCTGATATGCTGTTTGAACTTTTCGTGCTAAATAATCTCGAGGGAACGGAAATTCGGGGCGTCATCGGACGAGTTTTGACGTGACCCGTTACTGTCAAATTTCACCAATTTTACTTGAACCTCATGATTAAGCAATAAAATTGAAAATCTATATCTAGTTTAAGAATACTGCAGTAGCTGTATTCATTGGACAGTTGTGCTCATGTAATCAGCGTTAAATGCATTTCCTGGTTTGGGCCAGGTACGAAGCAATCCTTATCCAGCCCGGTGGCTTTTTAGATTTTATACATTAGCTGATGTTGAAAACAATTGATAGTAATCAATACTACAGTAATTCTGTCTTTATATTATCGTTAATATTATTGATATTGTATCACACTTCACATCACATCACACTAATATTATAAAGGCGAAAGTTTGTGAATGAGTATGTTTGTTACTCTTTCACGTAAAAACTACTGAACGAATTTGAATAAAATTTGGAGCAAAGATAGTTTATAACGTGGACTAACACATAGGGTAGTTTTTATCCCGATTTTATCTTCCCGTGGGATAATCGAGTTGTAGAGGGCGAAGTCAAGAGGTTTTCATATTTGGCAGCGTATAGCTCATAATTATTATAAATAATTAATTAATTGTAAAAAGGGGTGTTACTATAAACTTTGTCATGTTTTACTGATTTGGCTATTATTTAATTTAATTTTACGTGGGTGAGTGGGTTTCCATTTGTATTTTTTTCTGTCATCTAGTAAATACGTTCTAAACAGAGAGATCATAACATAACACCATGCCTGCAATGTATTTCGACAATCAAACATCAAAAACAGCTTCTATTCAGGTTTATTTATAAAGTGTAGCTGTAAGCAGTCTACAAAAACAGCTAGAAATTAAAAACAAGCAATGCAAAACATGAACAAAAACACTTATTACTCAAAATACTCGCACAAAACCGCTAAATAGTTCCAAGTTATGAGATTTTCTTCTCCAATAAGCATCTGTTTATCGTTCAGATATTACACGAATATTATAACAGGCCGTTTGTCTTGGGAATTTTATTAAAACCAAACCGCGGCACACAAAGGAAATTCAGATTTATTAAGAAAGGATCTCCTGTGGATACCCAGATACTGATTGGAACAGGTAAATAATATTTGGTTATTGGGAAAGATTTATTTAAATATCGTAAAGCTGGTGTTTCAAGCGGGTTTAATATCCTTAAGGAGGGGTCTGGACTGCTGATCAAGCTTTAATATTGATACGCCAGAGATTGGTAAAATATTTGGACAGGAAACAATGAATGGGATCTGAAGGTACCTTAGAATTTCGGAGCAAAGGGTTCGGAACTTGAAATTCTGTCCTTCTAGGAAAACGAAAACTAAGACGCAGGCAATGAAGACTTAGTACTTAGAACATTATCAAAGGCGAATTAATTAGTCGAAGCCTAAACTTAGCCGTTTTGTATTTCAAATTTGTTAATTAATTGCCTTATGAGGCAGTAACTATGATAGGTCTTCTTCTTGTCGATGACTTAGATATTGTCTGTCCAGTAAGTAACAACCTTTTTTTTTTTTAAAAAAAAAAAAAACGTTGCCCCACACTAGGAATTTCTCCTGTATCGTAGGTGAGTTCACAAACATTTAAACTTTACATACACAAATACCCAGACCCGGAACAACTATCTGTAGGTCATACAAATATATGTTCCGTGCGGGAATCGAACACGCGACACGCAGCGCAGCAGTCCATTGCTTGAGCAACTGCGCCAACCGTGCCGTCTAATTAGTTGCACGTTGCAGCGTGCAATTAGTTGTGCACGACGGACAAGAAAGAAGGTATGGCATATCCTGTGCTGAGGCTCCATACTGCATTGTACCGGCAGAAAAACTATCCCCTGGTCACAAACTGCAGTGACCGATATCAAAATCTTTGAACAAACTGCGTGCTCAAGTTGGCCGCTGTCAATCCAATTTGCCAATCACCTACCACGCAGAAAACTTTAAGATAGAGGATCGGACTGAGTCAAAAAAATATGATTTTAATTAGTCCGTCAGTAAGATTATCGGAAAATATTGCATACGTGTTTTTTGTTTTATCAAATTAATAAAAATTGACGAATATAAGTTGCGTCAAAAATCATGAGTGTGTGACGTTATTTGTAGGTAAAAAATGTACTAACATGTGACGTTTTCGAGGAGTTCACGAGTTTTCGAAGCACTGTATCGTCTTAATTTTTTTTATGTGAAAAAAGAAAAAATACGTGTCCAATATTTTTTGGAAATCTATCTGACGGACTAATTGGTTTTTTTTTGTCCGATCCCTTATTCTGCGAGTTGTCACTGACAATTTGATTGCAATTTTGTTTTATAATGCGCTTAGCGTTAAGCGACTGATGCCCAACGCTGTATCGTTCGACATCAGTCCCTAAATGTATCTGTGTAATCGTAAAAGTAAATACAAGTTAGCTCACTGTACCTATACATATTACCTTGTTCGACTGGACATATCAATCTGAAAATAAAGACTGAAATATAAACAAAACACAAAATGTAATTCAGACCAGTACCCCTCCTTTTTCACGCGGTAAAAATTGATTACCTCAGGGAGAGCCAGTCAAATATGTATAAAGCTCTTCACAAATGATTCTTAAACATGTAACATGTATATTTTTAACAGGAAATTCTACGTGTTTTTCATCCACAGGGATGAAATATAAATTAGCTCGTCGTATCCATTCGTTTTGATAAAGTACGGCACGCAATTATTTGAATTTTAATGTCCATGTTAATTCGACTTTTGTCCGATAGAGAGGTACTTTATTTCGAATCGGAATTAATGGTATGGCTGTCCCCTTTATGGCAACATGATTTTGATTAATCAGGACTGTGATTTTTGCAAATTAATGTCGTTTGGGTAGCTATAAAATGTGATCGATTTAATTAAAAAAAAATCAAAGGCACATTGATTTTTCTTTTGTTGTTCAATAGCTATAATATGTCGTTCGCGAAACGAGACCGAACGTCTGAAGATCAAAATAGTTACGAATAGACATTTCATTCATTTGTTTTGCAGTGTCTCTCGTTAGATGGCATGGAGTCAAATGTAGGTCCTCCACAAAGTCATTATTCCGGCCAAATTATTAAGCAAATTCCTTTGAATCTTACAATAGACGAAGCCAGCAAGGTACGTGAAGCGACACGCGTGTTTCTTATTGAATCGTAGCATGCTTCAAATATGTCTTTCAGCTGTTGTATTCGCTTGGTCACTGCGGTTCGAATAGTGAAAATACAGGGTGCAAAATCACACTTAACGAAGCCAAAGGTACTAGTTTTCTCGTCAGTGTGTTATTTATTTTTGGTATAGACTTCTAGCGACCTGCCCCAGCTTCGCACTGGTGCTATGTACTACACAATAAACCTTGCTTTTGAATCACTCTAATTCGTTGAGTAGTTTATAAGATCTAAGCTGGAACATGTCTTAGAACCAAAAAGTTCGAAAGCGTGTGACATCTACCAATCCGCACTGGGCCCGCGTGGTGGATATATGTATAGCCCATCCTTCTCCTAGAGAGGAAGCACGAGTCCCTGCAGTGGGAACATTATGCTGATGATGATGATGATGAAGCGTACAAACAGTGGGAGCGACAGGGAACCTTCTGGTTATGGAGAAAATAAATGTCAAAAATACAGCTTTTAAACCCTTTTTGGAACAATAAGTAGTATGAGTTGTTAATGTTGTAACTTTACTTTAAATAACTCCCTGTACTATAGTCAATGCATACATTGAGGGCTACGTGATGAGGTAATCGTCACACCAAAAAAAGGTAGGTAATTTTCTAGCATTCATTTTTGCGTTGTAAATTATGGCAGATGAAGACATGCCCTAAACGAACGAGCATGAAAAGGGTGATGATGATTTTTTTCGCTTTGTCACTTAGACATACTTACAGAGTGCTTAGTTGACGGCGTTGTGGTTGTACGTATAGCAAAAAACAGCAAGCGACGCTATCAAGACAAAACAGAAATATCGTCAGTCTATAACGACCCTCCAGGTGACCACAGTAACGCGAAACGTCTAAATCCAAACTCATAAACAATTCAACATCAACTTCTACTCACCCTAGAGACGACGAAACAAACTCCTCTTCAGGAGAAACGACTTATTTCGCTATTGCAAAGTAAACTTTAATTACAAGAATATCCCAAGCGTTAAATTATATATTTGAATGTCCCTAGATTATTAGGTAACGTTTCTAAACTTAATTTTAAAGGGACCTCCGAGGTATATATACTCTCAAGCTTGTTGTCCTCGCGGGGTAGGTTAGAATACAAGTTACAAGCTATTAAGAGTTCAATAGACCCTATGGGGCAGTTCTTGGGGGGTTTCATTAATTATACAAATGAATTTAGTGTTCCGATCTAATCGTTGCTTCGGGACTGATATTTCGGAATTTAGACTATTAAATTTTCTGAGTAATGTCGCTTGTATACTTATGGAGTGTGTTATTTGATTTTTCATGGGAGTCAGGCATAATAACATCACTTTACCACCAAAATAAACATGTACTTATGCAACATTTCTACTCAATCGGGCTCAAATTTCTTTTCTGTGATTTTTAACATAGTACGTTACCGATGAAGCTAATAAAAGCATGTTAAAGTTTTACACGCTTAGCAAGCGCGAACTAGACACGTGTTTTTCCACTACAAAATGACCCATAGCCATCAGCTTAACTCCAAAAAGCCACAACAATGCAAATAACACTTAAAGTAACAAGGTTCCAAGCCACTCTTTCCAACCATCCCGCAATACCGACGTCCGTCTCATTCCAAATTCACAAGGCGACTGCAAAATTACTTAAATCAACTAAAGTGTCGGGACACCGTTTGCAAGTTCAGTCGTTACCCAAACTTTTGGTAACAACGGGCAGAGGCCTACAATTAAATGAAAATAAAAATAATATTTGCGCTTGCAAGCGGCTGTAGCGGAGGCAGTAATGGTCCTTTAGATCTAGAAGAGTTGGAGATACGAAGGGCAATGAGATGTGCCCTTGAACGGAACTTTGCGCAGGAATTTTCGGCCCTTAGTTCTGCGGTTTTGCGTGCCTGTTCGTGGTAAGTACTTGAGTAAATAGGAGTTGGTGTTTTATTTTTGTGGGAAATATACGATTTGTCACAGTTCTGTGAGTCAGCGGAATTAATAGGCACTTGTGGTGGTGGTTGAGGTCAGGCATTGACTTAGCTTTAGTAGTTCTATGAGTGGTAAAAACTATTTTAGTATATTGTTATGGTTGAATTAGTCGTTCCAAGAACAATAATTACTTTTTCAATCACAGATATAGATACATTATTATATACCTGTATAACGCAAGTTCCACGATTCGAATGAAAACTAAGCATGTCATTATTTGACTACTTACTATGGTCGTCATCAGCACTATTTAGTTAATATACAAAATATACTACGATTTTGTTCTTTAAATGACTAGTATTAGGTTCTTGAGTTGTTTGCTGCGACAATATGACTGCTAAGTATAAAACACATATGTCGGGCACGCGAAGTAGGTGGTCTTGCGTTATCTAGACATATCCATATAGTTATGTGGTTTAGACGCATTCGAAAAGGTACAAAATAATATTAAGACACAAATGCTTCTCCAATCTGATAGCGCAGCCATCTTGCAATAACACGCTCAATTTAAAACGGCATCTCCTAGCATTGTCTCCGAGTAAACTGGAAGAAAATCGCTCCATACACCATCCTATATACGATCAATAAGACGCCATTACATTTTATTATGTACATAGATGTAGATCGCTGGCTCTCCGCAGAGAATTGAGAAATATAGATGCTTTTATAAGATGCCTGATATCCGAGACACTTTGGGGAATCAAAAATTGTATGACACTTGGATATGGCACTGAAAGACGTGTAGAATGGTGTCAGTTTTATCCCTATAGTACCTATACCTAATAGAAAGTATTGTTGACACGCATAGTAATAACACTTTCAGAACAAAAAACATCTCTATCCCTAAGTCATAAAGGACTGTCAGCCTGTTACCACTGATGTGTGGTTCGGTGTCCTTTCAGGAGTGGACAACGGTGACTAAATAGAGCCTACACAAGTACACACTAAAATCAACGATGTCCGTTGATTTTAGTGTGTACTTGTGTAGGCTCTATTACTATATTGTGTTGGCAACATTGCATTCAGCTGTCATGCCGTAATAACTAGATACCAATGCTTCGGCTGCAAATATTTAACAACAAATTACAATTAAGTATTTCACCAAAAAAAATCGAATTAGTCCGTCAGTTAGATTTTCAAAAAATATTGGACGCGTCGTATTTTTTGTTTAATCAAATTAATAAAAAAAATACGAAAATAAAACGTGTCAAAGATCATGAGTCGGGCTTTTGACTTCACTTGGTGAGTAAAAAAGTACTAACCTTGTGACGTTACACGACGTCACGCGACTTTTCGAAGCACTGTATCGTCTTCAACTTTTGTTTAATGAAAAAAAAAATACGTGTCCGTTATTTTTTGAAAATCTATCTTGACTTATTAGATTTCTTTGGCGAAATACCCTATTATAAGCGCGTACGGTGGTATATCTCTCGCGCCGATGGCTACTCTTCGCTAAGATTGGTAGCCGTGACTGAAAACGGTTAGGACGACTATTATTATCATGTAAAGATAGCCTATTAGAATTATTTTTCAGCTCTACAAATACCCTGCTGAAAAAACCTAGGTTTTTTAGAACGCACTTCGAATTCCAAAACTTTTTTCGCGATCAATCTTACCAATCACTGGAGACCAATTAGAAGCTTCTAGTCCTCGATAACGATCATAATTTCAATCGCTAGAGTGCCTTTATAAGAAAAATATTATGAAAGAAGTCTTGGTGTTGAGAAAAGTCGAATATTTAGTCGAAAACCTTCGATAATTAGTTCGAGACCGTTCGGTGGAGACAGCTGTTGTATTCTTAATTAAGTAAAGTAAGTAATACCTTAGAAGTAATTAGTTAATGAAGGAGAATTATGTATTATATTGCCTGTTGCTTTTATCACTTTATCAGTACAAATTAATATATTAAAGTTTCTGTTTTATTTTCAAATAGCAGCTTTATTCTGAATACTTAATGAAAATACATACGGTACTTTAGGAAAAAAACAGTTTATTGATTTTTTTAGTGTCTGTCTATCTGTTTGTTCTGACTAACCACCGAAACGGCTGGACTGGTAGATATTTGGACGGGATTTTTGCTGGCTGATAGCTGATGTAGGAGTAACTTAGGCTAGATATATTTTAGAAAATATATTAGGTTTCCGTGCAAAAACAAAATAACCAAATTATTAACATAATCCGATTAAAATAGGGAAATAAAATTTCAATAATGACATCATGCGAACGACTTTCGTAGCCAGTTAGTCAATATAATTGTTTTAGTTACCTAAGTTAAATAGCACCGTGAATATTTTTTTATCACTTTTTTCGCACATTTCATCAGTGTTGTTGATGATAATCACCTCCATGCTTGATGCTACTGGCACTGGCCTTATTTGTATGTGTTTTACTTGTTTTGATAGCTGTCTGTATTGTTCGTATTTGGTTAGTTACATAATCAAAATCAAAATCAAAATCAAAATCAAAATCAAAATCAAAATCAAAATCAAAATCATTTATTTCAAGTTGGCCAGTTACAGGCTCTTTTGAATAGTCGAACAAATACTAAATTTTAATAAGCTAATAAACTAAGCTACAGTCATATTTTGTCATATTTTGTTTATACTCTTGTCAACTGTACAACCATTTTCTGTTGTTTTTTCCATTACAATATTATTATATTCTGAGCGTGTTCTTTCTATCCACTGCAACCCAACAAGTGTGTTTTCAAAAGTTCCATGTTTTGTGCTGAATCGATTGCCATCGACCGGGCACCAATCTCAATTCCTTAAAAAGAATCAAGTTAAGAGCAGAAAATAAAACATGATAGCCGAAATAAAACAAGTTTTTCAACACTCTCACAGAAAGTTCGTCAACGAGCCAAAAAAACTACTCCACTTCACTTCAGCGCGTAGTACTTCTAACTCAAACCTATTTCGACGAAATACGTTTAATAAGATTTTTTGGTAGAGCATCCTTCAGGCGCTCGTCGAATTCTAAACGAAACAAATGACTGTTAACAGTGTGCTTTAGCAAACGGGGCTCAAGAAAAAAGCCAGTCAAGTTCGAGTCAGACTTGTAGACGGAGAGTTCCGTACCTCAGTGTAATATTTAACACTGCATACTTTTAACACAAATAATAATAACGTTTCTTGTATCGGAACCCCCTTCAGTTTTGTTCTTTCTTTTATTTGATTATTTTTCATTGTACGGTTAGTATCTAAGCTGATGTCAGAGTTTTTAAGCCACCCATGGGCTTCTGACTTGGGTTTACTTGTCAAAAAAAAATCTCAGGCATGGTGGTTTCCCATCGGGGCTGCGGGTTGTTTACAAGTTACCGCGGCCTCGACATATAGGGCTAAGAAGGATCATGGGTGGTTTTTAGTCAGTAGAAGTCTGACAGGCTCAGCCAAAGAAAAAAATATGAAAAGCATGGTGGTTTCCTCACGACGTTTTCCTTCGCCGAAGCAGTGATAATTAAAACAATACGCGCATGAATACGATTTTCTATTTGCTTAATTTTTGGTTATAAAAAGCAGCTATAGTAATACACACTCTCTGGTAATTTCAAGTGTCCACCTGATACGGTTCAAAATATACAATCCTGTGGCACACGGACGTGCGGATAGTGGAGCCGTAGAATCGGGTCCCGTCTCCTCTGGGTACGGAACCCTAAAAACAAGGCATCGTACATTTTTTGCCCGGAGCCTCGTTTAGAAACAAACAAGTGAGAACACTCGTGTTTTCGTGTTTTTTCAGTTGCGAAAAAAAAACGAGAGTTTTTCTTAAATCGCTTCTTTTGTTCAAGCGTTTTCAATGTGCGTTCTTCCGCGATGTTGTGTAGGTAAAACTTGTTTTTATATCTAGTTTTATTTCATCATCATCATCAACAACAGCCTATTAATGTTCCCACTGCTGGGACACAGGCCTCCCCTCTCTTTGAGGGAATGGGCTATGATATACCACGCGGGCACAGTGCGGATTGGTAGATGTCACATGCCTTCGAATGTTTGGTTCTAAGCCATGCCGGTTTCCTCACGATGTTTTCCTTCAACGTTTTTAGAGCAGCGGTGATGAAATAAATTACACAGAGTAATGTGCCTGCCTGGCTTCGAACCCACGACCTACTGTTTTTTTTTTTTTTTCAAAACACAAGTATAAGTTAACATCACGCCTGTAATTCCCTAAGAATTAGACAAGGATGTACCCATTAGTAATGCTCGCTAGGTAATGGTACCGCTTGGTAAGAATGATTGTCACACTTACCGGCTACTGACTACCTGTAACCAATGCCAAATCTTAGCTTATGAAAACCCAAATCAATAGCTTAACGTGCTTTCTAAGACATCAAGGAAACTTGGTGTGTAATGAATGGGAACCCATCCAAGGATCGACCTTGGTAGGAGCGGCTTAGCAGTGTGAATCTGTTATTACTTAACAAAGAGCTAAAGTACCACCATTTGGGGAAATCATCAAATAACCTCTCCCGCTCTTAGGCAGAGCGAAAGGGAGTGTCAGTCTTCTACTGCCTAAAAACCACCCATGTTCCTTCTTGCCCTTCATGTTAAGGTCGCGGTATCTCTTATGACACCCCGCAGCCCCGACGGGCGTGAAGTATCACAATAACTACCCAACCCTTATCTCCATTGTATCTTACAAACGCGCCCCGAGCAATGAGCCGATAAAAGAATACGAAAGAAATATATTTAATTGAACTATAGCAAGCTCCATCACGCAATTATGTAATAAGTGTGTATATAATGGTATAACTAATGATATTATGTTATTTTATGTTGGCAACTTCGTGGAGCGAAGCCGCTCGCCGCCTAGCTAGCCGTGACGTCAGCATCGGACCATGCCGTGACGTCGGCATCGAACCACCACGACTGAGCGTGGTGGGGAGGAGACAGGCGGGCGGTGCAGGCTGTGCGCCCGGGCACTTTGCTTGCGGACCGTGCGACGGAACAATCTTCTTTAGCTCAATTATTTTTGGAGTCAGATTATTATTACTTATTTTTTATTTAACTTATCAGTTGAATTCGATTGTTGAAAGTTTTGTTTAATATAAATGTTTGCTGAGAATTAACCCAATAGTCTGATTTATTTGCTCAATAATATGTAGTTACAGTGGTTAAAGTCTAAAATACCCACATCTAAAAATATTGATAGTTCTGGAATAGTATTGTTGATTAGTTAATATTTATATTATATTTGTCTACCTTTGAGAGCAGCCGTAGTCCAGTGGTGGTGGCCCTGAGTATCGAGCAGTAAGTTGTGTGTTCGAACTTCAGTTTTGGAACATTATTAGGCGTTTTACTTTAACAAGGTTTTCACAAAAGGGAAGAAGGGGGAAGGGGGGAGGGATGGGGGAAGGGGTTTTCTCACAAAAGGTCCAGTGCAGGTTGGTAGATGTCACAAATGTCGTAGAATTTTCTGGTTCTAAGACATGCCGGTTTCCTCACGATGTTGTCCTTCACCGTTTAGAGAGCAGAGGTGATGAAACAAATAACACAAAGTAATGTGCCTGCCTGGATTCAAAGTCACGACTTATGTCGGAGTCGCCACCATTGGGTCAATATTACCCAAAATAATTCTCAAAACAAAAGTGACAAATATAATATTATATAAAGCGTGTAAAAGTACCCTTAACGCAAACGAAGGGCACTTGTTCTCCGTGGGGAGATGCGATAATTTTTTTGGTTCAAGACCATACCTGGAGACGAGTTATGGAGATATTAAGGGGTCAAAGTTCCAAATGCACAGCTGTTTTTGTAAATACTAGTTACTAGTTCAAGTTATAATTTAACTTAAATTACCTCCATGGCCCGTTTACTATTCAAAGCATCCACTAGCACAATGTTTGAGGAGTGCTACATTGAGTTTTACCGTAAAATGCAATTTTTGGACCCCAAAAAAAAGTCGTTTCCCAGCAAAAAATTTTGCGCAGGTATACTTAGTTTGATGTAAAGAATGCTTGGTTGACGTATGTGTGAAAGGTTAATTTACACCCTGTATCGGACGTCAATGTTTATCGGACGAGCAGAGGTACGGCGAAGCGTCGCAGTTATATGGTTGAAGTTCCACGAACCCGAATAAAGCGCTATGCTTTCACGTATACCTTTTTTTTTTTTTTTTTTTTTTTTTTGGTGGGTGTAAAATCATCGAATAACCCCTCCCGCTCTTGGGCAGAGCGAAAGGGAGTGTCAGACTTCTACTGACTAAAACCAACCACCCATGTTCCTTCTTCGCCCTCTATGTCGAGGCCGCGATAACCAGAGGACTACCCGCAGCCCCGACAGGCGTCGGCCCTTTCGGGCCCCTCCCATGTTGCTGACATCTCTTTGAGGCGCGCGTGGAACACGAACGCGCCGTCGACACGGCCTGTTTTCGTCGTGAGACGGACGGACGGCGAGTTAGCCCATCACTCACCGTCCACAGGCCCGCGTCTACGGTGGCCGGAAGTCATCGCGGGTTTCACGTATACCTGTTGTGCGAACCGCCAGTCTGTGGAATTCACTGCCGGTGTCTCTGTTCCCTTATTATTATAATCTAGATATCTTCAGAGTTCGTGCTTGAGCTCGTCGCCTAATAATAACTGCCCCTCGGGTCGATCATTAGGTTAAGCCGCGCTTGCCTAGGTTGATGGGCGACCGCCTATTACATACTGAGTTCCCTCCGAGCCTCGGAAAGCACGTTAATCTGTTTGTCCCGGCTGCCATTTAGATCTTTGGCAGTATTTAAAGGTAGTAAGTGACCTGAAAATCTGACAACCAGTCTAGCCAAAGTACAGTATTACCCAGTATTAACTGTTGCTGTGGTAGTGGAGGTCAGATAGGCAGTCGCTCCATGTAAAATACTGGTATTCAGCTGCATCCGATTAGACAGGAAGCCGACCTCATCATAGTTGGAAAAAGCTATGCAAAATTAAATCATAATCTCTTCAGAGATTCGAGTGAATCAGTATTTTTCCTCGGGCTCGCCTGCCTTTAACCATCCATCGCTTTCCATCAGGCGTGAACAAGGTCAAAAACATGCTGAAATTGCAATAAAAAATAAATACCATTGAGACAGTCACTTTGCAATCTTTTTTGGAAAACTCATTGAGAAACTAATAAGAAAAATGCTTAGACACAAGAGCATTTATTTCACAATCACAGACTTCAATTTTATTTTATTTCAGTTTTCTAAAATAAAGTCTCTGACAGACGGTCAGACCCGAGGGTGACCTAAGACTGTAATATTCTTTTGTTACTGTTGCTGTAATATCTGTAATAAGGTATTCATGAAATGTCTGGCCAGTGAGCCTAGGAGACTGTACGTTATTAAAATTAGGAGCTTACAGTGTTGAAATAGTTATTGCTGAAGATATATTTATTACAGATGAGGGCTTTACTTTTTTATTGTTAAATTGTATTACTCCGCAAGTATTTTAGATACAATTGGTTCTTTGAGTATGAGAAATTCTCTCAGAATACTACTTAATACTTTATGTGCCAGTTTGGTACTTTGGCGCAATATTAAAATTCAAATTAAGTTAGTCTAACTTGCTGACGTGAAATATCAAATATTCTGGGCGAGTATACTCTGACAGTGGGTGCCTGAAAACGGCCGTCGTAACCCAGGCAGGCCCAAGAATCGCTTGAGTGACGATCTGAACTCATTCGTTCAGGCAATTTATAAAAAAACTTGGGAAGCAATGGTTCCGGCCTCGCCCCAGCAGTAATTCATTAAATATATAATCGATAGCGCACATGATCTTGAATGATAGATTGAGCGTTATTGTTACTGTATTTTTTTTAATCTATGAATATATGATGTAATAAATAGATTAATTTTTTTTTAGACTGACAAAAAAACACTGAACTCATGGTTTAAGAAACAGTCACATTTTCTGCAGTCCAATAAATCTTCAATTCATTTGTTTTTGTTCAGGTAAGATATTTATTAATTAAAAACTATAAAATAAACTAACAAGAAACTATAAAAGGCCAGTCAGCCGGTAATGTGCCCAAAAGACTGGCGGCATTGCCACGTTGTATGGCAACGCTTAGCCTCTGGCCAAGATAAAAGCCAGCCCTTGGGTCACGAGAAGCGTCAACTAAGCATTTAGAAATTTCCTTAAAAGGCTATGAGCACTTGGACCCCACGGCTCTAGAGTTTCAACCACAAAGGGCTCGATAATATAGTTACCACAAAGGTTACTATATTTACGGCGCTTGAGGTTTTCTGCAGCCGCAGCGGCACCACCTGCGCAACACGATGAACTTGGAAGATGTGATGGCGCAAGAGTATCGACTCATGTTGCGTCCCACACTAAAGGCCTACCCATCTTCCAGGTAAGATGCTTATCACGTTTACATGTTTACTAGAAAATCTATAGATTTTACCCTATTTAACAATACCTTAGGAAATTAAAATCCAAACATTAAACTTTCGAAATAACCACAAAACTTCCACTCAGCTCGATGATATTCAGATAAGCATAAAGTTTCAAAACGTAACGGTTACTGTTATAGCCAACGTTAGAATCTCTCCCGCCAACGTTCTGCTGACTAAAAGAGTGTAATGACAGCACTTACCCACCTAGTGCCTTTTTACAAATTGAACATTTCGTGACCCTGAGGTTAGAGGTCAGGGGGACTCGTTATAAAGTAGGTCATGATTATGAGTTGAAACAAAGTTAGATTGTATTAGCGATAAAGATGATAGAATAGTCCAAAATCCATTTGATTGACGCCCTGGACTACCACGCATAAAATCACGATTTTAAGGAATTTCGTAAATCTATCGCTTCATTTATATTTGAAAAGAAAATGTCTGCCGTCTAATCCGTAATGAAAGCCGTTGTCTTGTCATTTTAAGTAAGATCACACGTTTTCTGTTAAAAAAAAAAACATGAAGTGGATATTTTCTGTTTCTCAAAATATTCTAATGATTACTACCGTGCAGATTGTTTTATTTATTGACCCTTTTCCTTCTTCATCATATTGCTGGCCACCAACATCCTACTTAACCTTACGAAAAATCTACATAAAGGCTGTCATTCAGGTGTAACATCCCTAGCATTAAGCAAGTACTGCCGCTATACAAAAACTGTAAATTCGCTGACTGTAACCGGCAAGTACATTTGCTTCGTCGAACGTGAGTCAGCGACAAATTGTGTGTGGTCGCATTGCTAGCGGTTTTTTGCTTCTTTGTAGTATTGGGAAAGATATCTTTATTTTCGTGTGGTTTGCGCTTAACCTGGTGTTAGGGTTTTGTGTAACCCATGGACCTCTGACTTGGTTTTACAGGTGGTTGAAAACTATATTGAGGTTTGCTGGTTTCACGATTTTTTCTTTCTCCGAAGCTTATACAATACCCACATGAATTTGAAAAATCTGAGGTCTTGGATTTTTTGTTGAGACGTATGACTTGGCAGTTCAACGGGCACAACACTAGGCTATCAATCTTACCAAAGAGTATCACCTGATTGATTTTTCTTTCAGTTATAGGTAAAAATTACATGATTGTACAATTAAAATCCTCAGCTGTCTAGCCTTTTCTGAAGTATGTCGGGATCGGTTTCCATTTTTACCAGATCCAGCGGAAAACCAGTGCTTCACATGGAGTGACTGCCTACCAGACCTCAACAACCCAGTTGGTACAATGCGCCTCGATTAGCGATCGTTCTATAGTTATGGGCAAATATAAAATCACTCATGAAAATTATCATCGTAAGAAATTCTGATACAATTTATTTTTCCATGAAGTTTCTTATTTATAAACGCTTCTAGAACCGTAAGATTCTAGCTGTAAAAATCACTTTGGTTGGCAAATATGCTTGTTTTAATAACGAGGAACTATAAAAGTTTCTTTTGAAATAGGCCTTGACACTGACTTTTTTAAAAGCGCATGATTATCTTTTGGCGCAGTGGCTCAAGCAATGGACTGCTGCGCTGTGTCGCGGGTTCGATCCTCGCACGGAACAAATATTTGTATGACCTACAGATAGTTGTTCCGGGTCTGGGTATTTGTGTTTATGAGTATAAATGTTTGTGAACGCACCCACGATACAGGAGAAATCCCTAGTGCCCCAACGTTTAAAAAAAAATAATAATAAATAACATAATATCACGCCAGTAATCACAGAGTAGTTAGGCAGAGGTGTGCCTATTTAGAACACTCACATTTGGCCAATTGTTTGTGATTTCTTCAACAATTAAAAGAAAACATTTCAATCGACACAATAAAACCTCTTCATCTATATATTACCAAATTGTCTAAAGCGACAGGAAACAGAGAGAGAGAGAGGCAATAGAACAATATTTACTGCTTACTTTATTACAACAAAAGGTACAGGTTTCTTAATTGTATTCCGACTTAATTGAACGGGTACGAACTTAAATATTCCTGTAAATGCTATGGATTCGAGTGTCTTCACCATTCTTCGCGAGTTATTGTTCGGAGTATTTGGGAGAAAATAAAACATTGTAGGGAATACTTTTTATTCGTAGAAAAAATGTTTCTTACTTCCGTAGTAATTGAAGGACGGTTTCTTCGGAATATTCTCAAACTTACGAATTTAATCTGTATTTTTTTTCTTGGAACTAGTTAGCTACTTACCTACTGAAAACGTCGTTTAATGATCTTTAGGTATATTTGCGTCTGTTTGTTTTAGGTATATTTCCTTCACGAGTTTTTATGTCTGTGTTACTTGCCTCATTGACGTCACAAGTAACACGAGCAGCCTATACAAAATGGACAGCTGAAGCCCTCCTATCTATAAAAGAAGGATTGGGGCAACACGCGGGCTAAGAGGAATAACGGCTATTAACTCCATGGTAACTGGTCCTCCATAAATCAGTACATTGTCTTTATAAGAGTCTATTAGAACGATTCAAAAACCTCCTTCACTTTTTTCGTAATAAAGGGCCAAAGGCCAAAAACTACAGAATCACCAGCTACATGATATAGCGCCTGTTATCCTTGCAGGGTTGGGCAGAGGTGTACCTAATATTGCTGACTTATATCGCCAGCTATGTTCCATGTAATAGGGGACGCGCGTATTGCCATCAATCGGGCACAAATCCAAATTCTGTGGCTGTTACTGAGAAATTCTTGGAAAAACCCTATAAAATTTCCAGATCTGAAAATCGATCGCAGGATCTCGTCAGCGAACAAGTGACCATCGAGGCAATGACTGACTCTCACTCTCTCAGTCACTACGTCTCGTCCACGTTCAATAATTTTATCAACTTTTCTTCTAAACAAAATTAAAGTCCCAGTTCTTTTCATCCCACGCTCACAATGGCACCACACACATCGTCAGGCCCAAACGCACTTTAGTAAACAAGCCAGCGATTAGCGTACAATCGAGGCAACGCCCCCGGGACTACGGGATCCCGGACCCCGGGACTCCCGCTCAAAGGACCAAACTGTTTTATAATTTTCTCAAAGGGTGAAAGGGTACGGGAATTTTGGCGAATCATTTTCGGTTGGAGGCGTGTGCTTCACTGGTACTGCATGAAAGGAAGATTTAGTGAGTCTTAGTAAATATAACATCACGCCTGTAATTTTAGAGCAAAGCAGCGGTGAGAGCAGCAGTGGCCCAGCGATAGCGGTCCCGACTTACGAATAGTAGGTTGTGGGTTCGAACCCAGGCAGGCACATTACTTTGTGTAATTTATTTCTTCACCGCTGCTCTCAAAGCGGTGAAGGAAAACATCGTGAGGAAACCATGCCGGTTTCCTGTCCGGTGTCCGATTCCGGTGGTTTTAGAACCAACAAATTCGAAGACATGTGACATCTGCCAATCCGCACTGGGCCCGCGTGGTAGATTATAGCCCATTCCCTCTCAAAGAGAAGAGGCCTGTGTCCCAGCAGTGGGAACATTAATAGGCTGATAATGATGATGATGATGAAGCCTGTAATTCCGATATTGTTAGGCAGAGGTGTACAGTCACGCTTTCTATGTATACACGCTGCAAAATACAAACACGATTCCTTGTGAAACAACAGTTTCTACTTATAGAAAAGACCTATTTCGTAACAGTATTTATAAAAAAACAAGTAACAATAACAAAGAGATACACTATAACAAAAAAAAACACACACCAAAAACAATTCTGGTTGAATATATAACCTCCTACTTTTTTTAGAATTCGTTGAAAAAAGAATTTCATTATTTACTTAAAATAGGACTATAACAACAAAATATAAACTAAACGAAAAAGAAACTAACTATAAAATAATTCGTAGAAAAAGACAAAACAGCAACAAAACGACAATTCCCAAACTTGTCTATAGCTACCACAGTTTTCATAAATCGTCCCCAATCGGTAAATACATCGATTTACCCTCGACAAAGGCATGTTATATGTCCAATCTTGTCATGGCTAGGGGTGTTCCTTTTGTACCAACGATTGATTTCCTTCATCTGGCCACGGCTGAATGCGACCTCGACAGATCTCGCGGCTTTGACGAGAGTGAAATTGTCCAATTACTGTCAAATTGTAAAGAGGATAGTTTAGGAGTAAGTGCTTTCTGTAAAATGGTTCAGGAATGGTTGACGGTTGATGTTGCGGGGATTTGCTGCGACACTTGGGGGTGCCCTATTATGTCCAGCAGTCGGACTTTTTTGGGCTGAACTTATGATGATAATGATGATGGCGAAATTCGACGCTCTCTAATACATGCGATTTAAACATAACTGTAGAGATGCGGGTGTAATATTAGTGTCACTTCTGCCCTACGCTGTTACAGGTGTGATTTTATACTTATATAGATCACGCGGTCGTTCACCTATCCGCTGGTCAGACCTAGTAAAGTCGCTCACTGGCCTATCAATAACCAAGGCTATAAAGACTGCCGAGGACAGGAATACTTAGAGAAGCATAGCGCATCGGGTGATTAACACTTCAAGCTGGACACGACCTTCAGCAATGAAGATAACGACTAAGAAGAAGACTAACTGCCGCACTCAGAGAGCTTCAATGATTCCTTAGGCCATCACTTAGTAAAGGTTTTGACAGTTTTGTCATACAAAAGTATGTCAAATCTTTACTAAGTGACGGCTTAAGTAATCATTAAATATCTCTGAGTACCGCAGTAAGACATAAAGTAACAAGAAACCCGGCTGCTTGATACTGATACTGGTAACCTAGTTTGTCACACTGTAGGGCATAGACCTCTCCCTATGGCTATGACCACTGGTTCCTAGTCCTGCCCAGATCGTCCCACCATCTTCTACGCATTCTGGCTGTGTCATGGCTCCAAAAGTGGCTATTATGGTCCACAACTCATTGAGATACATGACCAGTCCAGTAAGCCAGGTCAGTAATGGCGCTTAAATTACTTTCTTTCACATTTCTGTCTCTTTTTACGTAAATACGTTCTTGTTGTTAAAACGTCACGCCCCAACCATGTCCTTTCAGAAGGACAGCCCTAATGAGGTTAGGCTATGTCCTTGTACAAACAACTACAGTCGCCCGCATGCCTATGTCAATACTTACATACGGCAAATAACACATGAATGTTACGTTCTATATCTCATCCATTACTGCGTCAGTAAAGGCTAATTTATCTCGGCTTTTACTGAACACGCAATGTATTCGCATTTTGCCATTTGCTGCTAGGTAGCACCTGTCGCTTTCCCATACAGCGCATTACACACAGAATTTATCATTTAACGTGCGCCGTACGCTTCCGCGACGTATTTTATTCTATTTAAAGGGTATCGTACGTCTACGGGACGTAGTTTCTTAAAAGCGTACCTCCAATGAAGGCTGTGAGCATGTAAGTTTTATTGCTTAGAGACTATTTGTTTGCAGTGTTGCAAGTTTTGTATATTTTATTTACGTTTAAGAAGATACAACTTTGCAAGTCTGCAGCGTCTTGGCGATATAAAAGCAAATGTAGTAAAAACTTGATACTGTTTATTGGTGCAGAAAATAGGAGAACTGCACCAAAGAAGAACTTGCTTGGTAGTTCTTTCATGTTTATAATTCAATTATTCAGGAGTCAGGCCTTCTCTCTAGGAGATGGATGGGCTATCTACCACGCGGGCCCAGTGCAGGTTGGTAGATGTCACTTGTCTTCGATTTCTTAGTTTCTATGACCAGCTTGGTTTCCTCACGATGTTTTCCATCACCGTTTTGAGAGCAGCTAGAAAGTTTCTACAGCATTAATGCGACATTTTCTCTTGCATGAACCCCATAAAAAGATACAGTCTGAAGTCTAATTAACATCTCAATTTGTACGTTGAAATCTGCTATATTCACACTACATTTTAGATATGAAATGGGAACTTCCGGGACACTTAGAGAGCTTTTAGCAGTAACATAAACATAATCGTTACATCGCAGTGTGTGTGTGTGCAAATGGGAAATCTTTCGCGTAATATACTCGTATAATATGCACACATACACTCTCAAACATTCAACTATGAGTATGTAAGTAGAGGACGTATTCTATTTGAGATTTTCTTTGTAAAACAAAATATTATAGATAACTAGCTGTTGCCAGCGGCTTCACACGAAAATTATCCCACAGGAAGATAAAATCGAGATAAAAACTATCCTATGTGCTAATCCAGGTTGTCAACTAACTCATACCAAATTTTATTGAAATCGCTCCAGCCGTTTAGATGTGAAGAAGTAACAAACATACACAGTCACACACTCACAAACTTTCGCCTTTATAATATTAGTGTGAAGTGTAACAGGGTTGGGCCGAGGCGTACCTAATAGGGGATGAGCCTTTTGCCATCATCATTATCAACAGCCTATTAATTATTATCATAAATTTGGCACAAATCCAGTTTCCTTGACTGCTATAACTGAGAAATTCATGATTGGAAATCTCAATAATACTCTGCTATATGATGGAATACAGGGTGTAAATTAACCCTTCACACATACGTCAACCAAGCATTCTGTACATCAAATTAAGTACCCCTACGCAAAAATTTTTGACGGGACACGACTTTTTTTTTGGGGTCAAAAATCACATTTTACGGTAAAACTCAATTTAGCACTCATAAAACATTGTGCTTGTTGATGCTTTGGATAGTAAACGGTCATAGAGGTAATTTAAGTAAAGTTGTAACCTGAAAAACTAGTATTTACAAAAACAGCTGTGCATAATTTGTAACTTTGACCCCCAATATCTCCGTAACTAGGGGGTTTCCAGGTATGGTCTAGAACCAAAAAATGATCGCAGTGGTGGGGAGAACAATTGCCCTTCGTTTGCGTTAAGGGCACTTTTACACCCTTTATAATAGGCGTTACAGGTAGTCAGTGGCCGGAAAGTCTGGCAACCAGTTTTACTCAGGTCCATCGTGTTACCCAGTACTTACCGGGTAGTGGAGGTCAAATAGGCAGTCGCTTTATGTTTGTAAAATAATGGTTTTCATCTGCATTCGGTTAGACTGGAGGCCGACCCTAGCACATTTGAAAACAGACTATGTAAAGCCTAGTCTGTTTTCGTATAGCCTTTTTGGTATAGATTGATAAACCTATATTATGAAAACGAATGAAGTAAGTATAATACTGGCTGACTGGCCTGTTGGTCTAGTGTTTAGTGACCCTAACTGCTATGCCGGAGGTCGTGGGTTCGATTCCCACCCAGAACAAATGTGTGTGTGATGAGCACGATCATTTGTTCTGTGTCTGGGTGTAATTTATCTATAATATGTATGTATTTAGAAATATATAAGTATGTTTATCAGTTGTCTAGTTCCCATAACACAAGCTCTGCTTAGCTTGGGACTAGATGGCGTTGTGTGATAGTTGTGGAATATTATTATTATTATTCCCTTTATTTATTTTGTTACAAACATATTACATTTTTAAATATTCTTTACAAAAAAAAACAATAAAAAAACATTTAAAAATATAAAAAATTGTAGCCCACCGGTATCGGGAACAGGGTCCAAGCTACCGGCGGTCAGGGCTCCAGAGAAAGGAACCTCCTCACAATGCGTGCCGTGTCCAGGAGTACCGCTCTCTGTATCAAGCCCTTGATCCAGCTGCCTAACGAGAGCCTCCTCAGGTGTTGGTCGAGGCTCTTGGCTATTAAGCCATTGGCTGAAACGACTATCGGCACAATGATCGCTGAGTCCACATCCCACATGTCGACAACCTCGCGAGCCAAGTCAAGATACTTGATTTGCTTATCTTTTTCGGCTTTCACGAGGTTCTCGTCATGCGGGACGGTTATGTCAACGATCATTGCGCGCCGCTCTGATCGATCCACCACCACTATATCAGGTTTATTAGCTATAATAGTCCTGTCAGTGATGATGGATTGATCCCAGTACAGTGTGATATGGCCATTTTCAAGAACTGGGTCGGGCACATACCTGTAGTACGGCACTTCTGATTCCACAAGGTTGTACTGCAGAGCAAGTTGCTGATGGATAATCCTGGCTACAAGGTTGTGTCTATGTAAATATTCTCCGTTAGCCAGACGAGAACACCCGGAGATAATGTGACGGATTGATTCGCCCGGACGGTGGCATGCCCGACATATGTCAACCGTACCGTCTTTCACAATAAATCTCCGGTAGTTATTCGTCATCATAACTTCGTCCATAATTGCACAGACAAAACCTTCGGTTTCTCCGAAGAGTTCCCCGGAACGTAGCCAGGCCACGGACGCTAGGAAGTCTACATCAGGCCCGTGTAGGGCCCGGAAAAAGCGTCCGTGAAGCCGTCCTTACTCTGCCATACCTCCATGCGGTCGTTAGTGTCAAGCACTACAGGTTTGCGCCAATTCTCTTTAGCCAAGGAGAGCGCGGTAAGGCCCCTGTCCACTGCTACAACATCTCGATGTATCCCCACGTCGGTTTCTAGGAAATATTCCCTGAGACTGCATATCTCACGATTATGAAGAGTCTTAGCATTTAAAAAGCCTCGACCTCCACTCTTCCGTGGGATATACAGTCTCATAACCGAAGAACGTGGGTGATGCATTCGATATGCCGTCAACAATGTACGGACCCGCCTATCCAGGGCGTCTAGCTCTGTTTGAGTCCATTTGAGTATACCGAAAGAGTACATTAGTATATTATTATTATTAATGATAGAAATCAATGGATTTTCTATTAGTTCTAGAGCCACAAAAATCTTTAGCGTAAACTGAAAAACAACACCTTTAAAACAAACAAACAATTCTACGTTATCACTAACAAAAAATTGCTGGAAGTTTTTTCCAGAAATTTCATATGACCCTCCGTTTCGTTAGAGACACAATTTGAATTTGCGTCGGAATTGCAAACCGTCTTGTAGGGAGAATGAATATTTTGCATGGCTGAGGCTGCGGCCACCCTGAAGCGGCGCGACTTGTAAGTAACTGGTGTAGTGGTCGTAATTGCGATTCCTGAGCTCAATGTCGTGGGTTCGAATCCCAAGTAATGTTATTTTAGTTTTTAGATTATGTAATATAAAACGAACCTGCTTGGCTGACAAGAAAAAACGGAAGGAAGTTTATTACTTTTTTAAAACACATCATAGACACACTACTATAGATAATAACCATAAAAACGAACTAATCGGAACAAGGTATTTTGAGCATATTACTACACCAAGTCGGGCAAATTGATAGTCAGTTTTTCCAACAGAAATTTCTGGGTAGCAGCCACGGAACCTGGATTTTTGCCCATTTTGATGGTAATGGCCCTATTACAGGGGAGTTTAACTTAATAGGCTCTGCCAACGCCTTCTCATGTTATTTGTTAACTTAACCGATTAAACTGTCTTACTTTAATGCAATATTGCATTCTTTAAGCCTTATTTTCCGATTTAGTTTACAAAAATAACAAAGCTACTCGCAAAACTAAAAATGTAAAACGTAGATTACTCGCCCATCGTTAAACGCTTTTACGAGAACGGACAGTGCTTTATATCTCAATATTATTCATGAGATGACCGCGCATGGCCTTAGCTCTTGGCCACAAGGTTCACGCCCAAGTGACACGCGTGTTGCGACAGCATACACAGAGAACAGAACGTATTGGCTTATAGCATCTTCCGGAGCGGTGCAACGCGACTACGGAGCAACTGGATTTACCCATTTTTGGTTTTCGTGGAGAAACCTTTAAACCGCGGCCGATCTTTGGGAGTTAAACCGGGGAGGTTAAGACCAGAAGAAGAGAAATCGAATCAAGAGTCATTTATTCAAATTAGGCTAATAATCAGCACTTTCAAACGTCAAATTCTACAAGAGACAGTGCCCCAAAACGCCTACCATTCGACACTTCCTAGTGTATGTGTATGGTAGAAGACACCGTTTCCTCTAAAATATGTCCAGCAGGGCTATTGCGTATCTTTTAAATCACAGTGGCTATCATATTGTCTATGGATGAACTGTCAAATTAGTTATGGTTTAGTACAAAATGAAACCATTTGACAGTATTTGAAAGGCACTATAGGTTAGCCACTGTCATTTAAAAGATACGCAATAGCCCTGCAGAGCTTCCATGTTAGGACACATCCTAGTGGAGATTCTAGAGGTCTCACTATGCAAGAAAATTCGTACCTAGAAAACAAGTGACGCGCACGCGATTTGCATGACGCGTGTAGCTGTGGTCATGGCCTAAGCATTTCACAGAGACTCACCCTGTGAATAATTAACAAAATTTTCCGAGTTAATTTACTTCCTAATCCGAATAACCTCAACTAAAATAGTTTGGACCGACACAGTGATAAATTCATTCGGTGGCACTTTTGGAGAGCAATGCGGGATTTTGTTGAATCGGCTACAAATATTTTATTTATATGTGGTGCGATTGCGTTGCCGTTCTAGTTTTGTTTCACGAATTTTGGCAACCGGCTTAGCTTCGCGACTGCATTTTGGTATTGAAATAAAATGCTTGGTTTTAAATTCAAGCAGGCGTTTCTGTTAGTTTAAATATTAAGCTGGTGTGACTTTTTTACTTTATAATACTAGCTGTTGCCACCGGCTTCACCCGCTACAATTCGAAAATTATCCCACGGGAAGATAAAATCTAAAGGTTATAAAATATCTGTGTACCAAATTTTATCTAAATCCGTTTAGTAGTTTTTGCGTGAAGAAGTAACAAACATACACACTCACAAACTTTCGGCTTTATAATATTAATGTGAAGTGTGATGACGCCTTTAATCCCCAAAGGACTAAGCAGAGGTACACGTACATTTCGCCAGTAATGAGTACGACCCATGTAATAGGGGGCTAGCACCTCCGTGGCAAAATCTTAATTAAACATTTTTCAAAAAAATAATATGACGCTAACAAATAAGCACGAACTACACAATGTAAACATCAAACTTTCAGCGAGCCTTACCTTTATAACATTCAATTTGCATGTTATTAATAGTATTCCCAACAAATTGAAAATACCTAAGTTGCTATAGGGTAGTTAACAAAAAAATCTAAATACTCCGTCAAATAGATTTCCAAAAAAAATTGGAAATGTATTTTTCTTTTTTCACGTAAACAAACAATGAAGACGATACAGAGCTTTGAAAACTCGTGTGACGTCATTTTCCAAGACATTAGTATGACATTATTTACCGGTGAGTGACGTCACAACCCCCCCACTCAAATCTTTGACGCGTTTTATCTTCGTCAATTTTAATTGATTTGATAAAACAAAAAATACGTATCCAATATTTTTCGATAATCTAATAGACGGACTAATTAGAATCATATTTTTAAGTCAGTAAACATCCCTATATTTGTAACTGAAGTGATGAATATCAAATTTTTCACTATCGCTTAACATGACGGTAGAATTCCTCACTGTTTCCTATGTTGGTCCGTGGATGCGTGACCACCTACTACACACCGAGTTTCTTCCGTGCCTCGACCACAACATGAAACTATTGATCACGGCTGCCATTTGAAGATCTTTGACAGTCGCTACAGGTATTCAAAAACCTGACAGTCTGACAACCAATCTTTACATGGGGTATCGTTTTGCCCAGTGTTAACTGGATTGTGGAGGTCGAATTGGTAGTCGCTCATTGTAAAATACTGGTATTCATTATCCGGATAGACTGGAAGCTGACTCCAACATGCAAAAAGAAAAGAAAAAAGATGATAAAGCAAAAGAAAAAATAATGAGAGAATATTAAAGATGAAAAAATAATAGAAAAAATAATGAATCAATGAATGAGATGGAAAAGCAAATACGCGTCGGGAAACAAACTCAGTCCAAAAAAGTCCAGCTAAATATGTCACTAAGTACATACATTTCTACTTGCAAATAACAAACAGAGAAAAAAGCTCAATCCATTCTTAAAACATTCTTAAACCCCAAAGAGACTTCTCAAACCACAGATTAAGGAAAATACGGAAAAAAACATGGCGTCTGGTATTATATCCGTCAAATGTCAATCAATTTTATTATTACGAGAAGTTCGTACGCTGAGGAAACTCTCGAAATAAAACGGCCCCTTCTTCTTGTTCGGGAAATGTAAAAAAAAAAAACATTTTGAAGAGGAAAAGAATAATATTATATTTTCCTTACTTCAATATTACACTCGCATATCCCCAGTTATGAGGGAGCGAACCTAAGGTCTATTGTAGACAGAAAGCCAGACTTTGTGACTGCTACATCGCTCTCACTGAATTATAATAGGGCATTTCACCAAAAAAATCTAAATACGTCAACGTACGTACGTAATAACGTCTGTTAGATTTTTAAAATATAACGGACACATATTTTTTGTTTTATCAATTTAATAAAAAATGACGAAAAAAAAACGTGTCAATTGGGGTTGTTGACGTCACTTTGTGGTTAAAAAAGTACTAACCTTGTGACGTCACACGACTTGACGCGACTTTTCGAAACACTGTATCGTCTTTATCTTTTGTTTAAGTGAAAAAAGAAAATCTATCTGACGGACTAATTCGATTTTTTTGCTGAAATACCCTGATTTTGTAACAATATTTTTGATTAAAAAGAGTGTCCATGGAGCTTCTTGGCCATTCTTCTCCATAGAGATCGTTCGATCGTTATTGTCCCTTGTGACTGTAGCTTTTCTTTGTTTTTTCGACATTCATAAGTGCCTCCAATGGTCTAAATAAAATTAATGTTCTGATAAAATTTAGCTCTGCATATCAATCAGAGCAAGATAGGCTTGAGGTTAGGTTGAATTAGCTAAATATTAAGATTCCTTTATTACGTAAACTAAACTAAAACTGTGTATTAGTCCAGTAATAGATATACAGGGTGTAAATTAACCCATCACACAGCCTTCAACCAAGCACCAGAGTGCTTTTTACATCACCCCTACGACAAAAATTTTTGCTGGGAAAGGATTTTTTTTATTGTGGTCAAAAATCACATTTCACAGTAAAACTCTTAAAACATTGTCCTAGTGGATGCTTTGAATAATAAACGGGTCATGGAGGTAATCTAAGTATAGTTATAAACTGAAAAAACTAGTATTTACAAAAACAGCTGTGAAAAATTTGGAACTTTGACCCCCAATATCTCCGTAACTTCGGGGTTCCCAAGTATAGTCTAGAACAAAAAAAAATCGCAGTGGCGGGGAGAATAAGTGCCCTTCGTTTGCGTTAAGGGTACTTTTACATCCTTTATTATAGAGATATGTATATCAAAAAGAATGTGATCAAACAAAGTTACAAATGAGTTACGTAAAGAAGACCCAACGGTAGGTAAGTCGTCGGGACCGCGGGTTGTACACTAGTTATCGCGGCCTCGACATAGAGGGCTAAGAAGGAACATGGGTGGTTTTTAGTCAGTAGAAGTCTGACACTCCCTTTCGCTCTGCCCAAGAGCGTGAGGGATTATTCGATGATTTTCCAACCGCCAAAAAAAAAAAAAAAAACGTTAGGTAAGTCACCCAGGTTTGCAAGACATTTTAGTCCTAGGTTCGACATATTACTCTAACAAAACCTGATCGGGCCGGTATAAGCCTTTCACCAGAATATATGACAGTTATTATCGAAGATGCCCGTCATATAGACTGGTCCTTTAATAAAATACATTCCTTGTTGGGGCTGATCGAGTCGATGTATAGGTAGCTAGGTAGAAGGTACATGTTCAACAATATTGCGTCCCCAACGAAGGGGGTATCCATATTCTTATCTTGTTATTTTGGGGTAGGTAGGTATTGAGGATATATTTTTTGGGAGCTGTCACGTTCATGTTAGTATTACATAACATAATATCTCGCCAGTTTTCGCCAAAGAGTAAGGCAGAGTTAACTTTAATATTGTATCTTTTTGCATGCTGTGTCTATCGCAGCATATTGTACACTATGCTTGTATCTTATTGTTTGTATTTTAAGGATAAACAGTGTAACAATTTTATTGTAGACTGGCGGACGTTACCCGGTTTCCACCACGTAGTTCCCGTTCCCGTGGGAATATAGGGATTAAAAGTAGCCTATGTCACCCGGGGATAGTGTGGCTTCCCAACGGTGAAAGATTTTTTCAAATCGGTTTAGTAGTTTCGGAGCCTATTCGTTACAAACAAACAAATCTTCCCTCTTTATAATATTAGTATAGATAGGCCAATAAATAAATGTATATTTAAACTCTCTTACTGCTATCCTCAAATGCTCTTACCATCTGTACGCTGATGACTTGCAACTGTACGCTCAATCAGACATTGCCAACCTTGATAATTGCATTTCAACACTCAATGCTGATCTTCGTACTATCAAGGAATGGTCTGACAAATTTGGGGTGTTAACGTCGAAAAATGCCAGGCCATCCTCATTGGTAGCTCGTACTATTTGAGGAATGTGAGCACTAGCCAACTTGTGCCACTGATGTACGAGAACTCCGTCATTTCTCTTTCTCCCCACGTAAAGGACTTGGGTCTGTACATTGACAGCAGTTTGAGTTGGGATAAACACGTCGCTCAGGTAAGTCAGAAAGTCACGTTCTCACTGCGGTCTCTTTATAGATTCAAGCATTTTCTCCCATCTAGCACGAAACTCACTTTGGTTCAGTCCCTTGTGCTCCCTATTATTGACTATGCTGATGTTTGTTATTCTGATATTTCCCAAGAACTTCTAAATAAATTGGATCGACTTCTCAATAATTGTATTCGTTTTGTTTTTGGCCTTCGTAAATACGATCATATTTCTTCCTTCCGTTCTTAGCTTAAATGGCTGCCTATCCGACTCAGAGGTCCCTCAGATCTCTCTGCATTGTCTTCTCGATTATGAACTATCCACGAGCTTCCGATTATTTAAAAAGTTATTTCAAAGTGTTGGGCAGTTGTCATAGTCGTAATCTTCGAGCTTCCAAAAATCTTATTCTCCAAATTCCTTCACACCGCACCTGCTTTTTGTCGAATTCTTACACTATCTCATCTATTAAACTCTGGAACACGCTACCCCTGGGAATTAAAAAAGCTGAAAGCAAATTCACTTTTAAAAGGAAAGTACGTTCCCACTATTTAAATCAGACCTAATAGCTGTTACAAGTTAGTCATGGTAATTACCAGTTATGTTTTATTTTGGTATTTGTTGCAATATTTGTTAGTTTATGTTATTTTTATATGTGTGTTAGTATTAATATAATAAGTATAAATATATTTTAATTGATACTGTATTTTTTTTCTAGTTAGTTTGTAGCCTACCACAATGTTGTCTTGTTTGACCCTAAGGTTGACTGGTAGAGAATGCCTTGTGGCATTAAGTCCGCCTATGTATCACTATTGTGCATAAAGTTTAAATAAATAAATAAATATATTTTGTCAGTTAAGTTTAAGTTCTATGTAATGGTAAGCCTATTGCCGTTGACAAGTCATGACTTCCTGGTTGCTGGTTCATATTCCTAGAAACGTCTAATTGAAATACCCATGCACTTTGCCCGATTCGATTCCTAGGTGGGGCAATGTTTTATTGGGTTTTACCATTGTGGGTTTTTCAGTGACAGGATTGCTTAATCCGGGGGAGTTAAAACCTTCAAGACAAAACTATAAAACTTAGTACTTTTAACAAGTCTAAAGCAATGAAGTCAGGATTGTCACTTTTATTTCCCAAAACATAAAATACTCTGAGTGCTTTCAAACGACAAATCTAGGTATCGCCCAAATTACAAGTACTCCTTCTCATTAACCCTCACGAATGTTAAACTAGATAAAACATTTATAACGAATTAAAAACTCTCATGAACATTTTAATTAACTACACGTTAGCACTAATGATAAATTCACACACATTCATGAAATAATACAATATTTTTCTTTTATTCACTCTCAGTTCATAACAACTTTTATTTGCAAACCGTGTTGTTACTCAAACAATTATATTCACTAATTAACTTAACAATACTTTACAGCAAAGATAATTACAATAAATTCCTAAGAGACTAAGCAGGTCTATTAAACAACCACTTTAATATGACACGCGGCGAAAATAGGAAGTAAAACTGAAAATGTACGCAATTTGACAGATATTTGACAGCTAGCTTTGACAACTAGCGCTGCTTCAACAGATCAAGTTAAACTAGCCACTCAGAGAACGTAGCTTCGTCAAAATAAACAGGTTAGCCGACATAACGCGATTTGCAGGGTTATTCTCCCGAAGGAGTCGTTAGCCCGTCCGATGTATCTGGGAAGTCAAGCTGTGTGTCGTGGAAAATTTATGAGAGTCCCCCTCCCGGTGGAGCGTGCGTGGTTTCTTATGAGTTTGTGGGGACAGCAGATTGAACGGTCTGATACGAGGTTGTGTCGTCTAGGGCTCCCTTAAGATGAGGTGGCTGGAGATAAGTGTGTTTGGGAAAGTATTGAGGACTTCCTTATAGGTTTCGATGGCTTCCTTTATGGATTCTGCTAAAGAATAGTGAAAATTGGAATAGAATATTTTTTTCTATAAATAACATTTACTAAGATGTTTATTTATTTATTTAAGGATAAAAAACAGCAGTACAAAACATGTTATAAACTTAAACTAATGGCACTTATTGCACTACCAACACTAATATCCACTGATTACTAACTTATGCTACGCGAGTTAAATACATTATTAAACTATTAAAATTATAAAAGATCTTTCTTTTATTAGAATAAAATTATGATGCCAGTATAGACTCGACTACAAGTATTGTTAGCGGATAGGTTAAAAATATATATGCTCTCAAATCTGTCGTTGTAAGCATCCACAAGTTGACGCAGAGGAACGCGAGTCCCAGCATTAGAGTGACATATTTGGCTGCAATTAGTTGCTAGTAAACGGTATGGGCGCGCTCGTCTACGCACTACTGTTCTCGGAACGAGGTAACACAGTTTATATTATTTTAGATATCAGAAGAATCATATTTGTTATGGATAATACCGTCAACAAACATTGCTCCAAGAAGCAGCCTTCTGGATTCATGTTATTTCTCTTTGAAATTTTATCATAATCTTACAAAATTAATAATAATAAATCGTACAATGGTGGTGGGCGCTATAGTTCTAAGAACTTGATTAATTTTACAGCTGTCAGGATGTATATAATTCTTCCTGTTATAACAATTGAAGGTGAATCAGTTGAATTAAAACAAAGTAACACAATCAGGTTTATATACCTTTTGTTCACGAAAGTATATCTTTCTTTCTTTCTTTCTTTCTTTCAACTGCTTGGTGGATGCTCCAGGGTAGCCCGCAGAAATTGAATTTTCTTGAGTCAGTGTCAAGTTGTATGTTATATAAAATAGAATTCGCGAGCGTAACAAATGTGACTTTACTGAGTACTAGCGGACGTCATGCGGTTTCACCCGCGTGGTTCTCGTTCCCGTGGGAATCCAGTGATAAAAAGTACCATATATATATAACATACAAAGTCTATGTCACCCGGGGATAGTGTAGCTTCCCAACGGTGAAAGAATTTTTCAAATCGGTCCAGTAGTTTTGGAGCCTATTCGTTACAAACAAACTAACAAGTCTTTCCTTTTTATAATATTAGTGTAGATTAATTATTAAAATCACCAATACAACTATCTCCGTTCTTTTAACTTCCTTGAATGCATTAAAAAAAGTGGAATTAAATCAACTCAAGAGGATTGTGTTCATGATTTAAATGATAATATATCTATAAATACATGAGCAGAAGCAGAGATTACACGATAAATGTGGGCGATAATATTAGATACAGCTCTGCCTTACCGGGATTAATAGGCGTGATGTTATGGATAAATGGAACAAAATCTGTATGAAATTACCTGCAAAGTTAGCGGGAACATAATCGTAAGTGATAGAACAGGCCCTAAATCTCACAAAAACATAAATATATACGGTCGAATTGAGAAACTTCCTTTTTTGAAGTCGGTAAAAAATAGTAATTCAATCACTATTTCACAACGGTGTTACTCGCCTTACTGTGTTACTTTACCAGTCATTTGGCAATATTACGTCAAATTCAGTTCATACAACATTACTGCTATATTTTGTCGCCTGTACATTCAAATGGTAATGTGCCCGGAAAATGCGAGAGTTATGTTTTCACATGTCGTAGTAAATACAGCTATATACTGGTCAGTTTGACCTGAAATTGTATCATCCGTATTTAGGAGTATTAAGTTTAGTTCATAGGGATTTATTCAGGTGTGCTGCATAATCTGGTGGCAGCCAGGCAGTACCAATAGATGTCTACTTTATTATCCGACTAGAGGGAGTAATGTATTTATCTGGCTATTTTTGTGTTTGTTTGTTCATTTGTGGCACTCTAGAGACGCGTGGGTTGGTTTTTATGATTCTACCGTCAATAGAGTGTCACTTAAGACACGATAGCAATAAAAAATCAATATGGCGACAGCCAAATGATATATTTCATTTCCATTTCGCGAATTATGTTTAATTCCAATGTCATATGAGAGGCAAGCATATTGCGAGAAAGTTACTGTATCTAACAATTTTCTACATCTGTGATATTCTACGATAATATTATAAAGTTTCTTGCAGGTTTTTCCCTTTACAAAACGACGAACCCAAGTGTGTCCTATGCAAATAAATTACTTTAGTGAATCATAGTAAGATAAAATACTTTGAAAAAAAAAAAGTATTTTGTACTAGCTGTTGCCAGCGGCTTCACCCGCTAAATCTTGAAAATTATCCCACGGGAAGATAAATCGGGATTAAAATATCTATCCTATGTGTTAATCCAGGTTATAAACTACCTGTGTACCAAATTTTATTCAAATTACAAACATGTAGAAGTAACAAACATACACACTCACAAACTTTTGCCTTTATATTATTAGTGTGATGTGATTACCGAAAGTCATATCCAGTTTGAGTTTTTAGTAGTCTAATTAATGGCTTAAAGTCTAAAGCTGTCAAAAACCACTTTATTTAATTTAAAGTCCGACACCAAAAAACAATGTCAGCAGAAGTTGGGAGTAGTGTAAGATGTAACCATGTCACAGGCTGTCTGAGCCCCTCCATTGGTCCATTAGCTCCAGTAATACAATTTTCTAGCTCATCCGGTTCGGGCTCGACCGTCCAATGTATCGGTATAGACAGCTGATCAAGTTTCCCTTTACTCAGTCTATTTGTTCTAAACTTTGTAGACGTGATTACAAACTTCGTAACACACATACGGGGCAACTCAATCAGAGTAAGTACAAAGAGTTAAATAGGCCATAAAGAGACGGAATACAATAAAAATTCAGTACCCATTTGAACTTTTAGTCACTTGGATTGTTTTAGTATTATGACAACTGTACCCTATTTTATTTATCTGTGGTCCCATACGCCCTTGACAGGCTTTAAAACTTTCTTAGATAACAAGCATTTCTCTTTGTATTCATCACACAATTTCAGAACAAAAATAACAAGTCTAGCTAGACAAATCTAACGAAAGAAACGACCGAAATGTTCTAACAACGGTTTTGGGACAAAAACTTGTATCCTTTCGGGAATCCGCTGTAACACATACGTTTTTATGTTGCCAACAAGATGTAAACAACATGTTTTATTTTTCAGCTTTATATTTTAACAAACTTTCAGGATTTTAGGGAAACGGGAGAGTATATGGCTGATTGGAGCATTATAAAGTTTGTTGGCTCAAAATGTTAGTGCTTATAAAGCGAAAAGTCGTATACTGCCTTGCTGCCAAGGAGTAGCAACGTCGACTCGAGGGAGCCCTAAAATGTTGCTAATGGATTACACTTTTATGCCCTGTTTGTACTCGGGCATTTTATTGGCTCATGGTTTCAGGGAAAAAATCATGTACCTAGAACGAGTACCTAGACTAAAACTATTTAAAATACAGATCTTGCAGGAAATGTGTGCGTTTTGGGAATTATTGTCTCGTCATCTTGAGAAATACGAAGGATCGTTATGTTTTGTCTCTCTCTTAATCGTGTTCCTTATGCTGTGGTTTATGCTTTATCTTTCAGTACCTATCTTTATGTCCAAGTTTTTAATAATAAAAAAAGGGTTTATTTCAGACTCGTATTAATCCATATTTTTGTTAGTAACAAAATTCTCTTAAGACTAAGTTAGTGCGATTTCTGTGTTAATGTAAATAGTAATATAAATATATAATAACTTGAATTTATTTTTTACGTACCACCGAGAAACACATGCTTGCGTCTGCGGGGGGTTACTCGATCTGTGTGTGTGTGTTATCTTAAAACACGAAGATACCCGAGGCACATGCCTTGCCTGGTTTTGCTGTAAGTGGAGACTTTAAGCGCGGCGCAGACAAAGCTTAACTGTCAAACTAGTTTACATATTAAAACTTCAGCGCGTTTCAAACGGCATATTCTGAAGTGTCATCTGTCTGTTTCGAAGTTATAACTTTTACTTGATTTGTTCCATCTCTTTATTTTATAGCGATGACACGTTTTACCCGACTTCAAATAAGGAGGAGGTTTTGAATTCGTCGGAGACTTTTGTTTTAACCATACGTCTGTTTTCTCTGAAGTGGGATTCGTTAAGTTAGTCTATTTTAAATTACAGGGTCCCGCAAAAGCCGACGCCCCATTAAATTCTTCATAGTGGCCAACAGTTGCTGCAGTGTGTTGTTTTTGGATATTTTTAGTCAATGTCAAATTGCTTTAACATTATGACGTCACAACCAATCTAATATGGTTCTTTCATTTCATTCAACCAAATAATGTGGTGTAAAAATAATGTTTAACAAAATTCATTGCAGAACTATTCAGTGAAAATAAAATGTAAGAGCTTTTCGCTTGGACTCTTTACACAATTTGTGTTCATGTTTTAAAATACCATAGTTCGTCATCGTTTTTTTTTATTCAATAGCCCAATTTTGATAATTCAAATAGTCACTTTAATTTTACATACCTATTTGCATAGAAAAGCCAGTGGCTTTTCGTGTGGTCCAGTGACCACGCAGAAATTCAGACTCAGCTGTTACTGAGAACTAATTTAATTAAAATATATAAGAAAATTCTTCAGAATTGTTTACACCAATTATATGAAAACAAGCTCTCGTTGTACAGTAGGAAATAACAAAACAATAACTAGAGCATCCTCAATAACTCAACGAACCGACGAAGCAAAAAACACAAAGTGAAAACAAAGACGAAAGAAAACAAATGTCTTTACTTCAAGGACCACAAAACATGTCTTATTTATGTTACTCAAATCTATTTATTATTATTGTGTGAGACTGTTTGTTTGTTTTTTTTTTATTTTTATATTGAGAATAGAACACGATGTAGGATGTTGGTGTTGTGAAAGAAAAAAACAGTTTAAAAAAATAATAAATCGTATCTATGGTCGTGTCATATTCTATTTAGAGGAGCTCGTGGCTAAATAATAACAGTCATCCATCTTTAGGTTAAGCCGCTCTTGCCTAGATTGGTCAGTGGATGGGTGATCAGTGGTGGAGTAAACTTGGTACGTACAGGATGTACATCATACTGAGTTTCCTCCATGCCTCGGAAAGCACTTTAACCCGCTTTGCCCCTTCTGTCATATTTCTTCAGACAACCAGTCGTACCAAGGACTAACATAAAACCCTGTAGGCATTAACTGGGTTGTAGAGATTACAGAGGCAGATCATAAACCCGGGTTATCATTGATTTTGACGGCATGGTTGGCGTAGTTGCTCAAGCAATGGACTGCTGCGCTGCGTGTCGCGGGTTCGATTCTCGCACGGAACAAATATTTGTATGACCTACAGATAGTTGTTCCGGGTCTAGGTATTTGTGTATGTGAAGTTTAGATGTTTGTAAACGCACCCACGATACAGGAGAAATTCCTAGTGTCGGGCAACGTTTTTAAAAAAAAAAAAAAAATTAACTTAATGCGATTCATTAAAATCTTCGACAGCTGAATCATCATCATCACCCACGGCCAGACTAAACTAACTTCTGGATACGGGATTCTCTTTGTTTCAGCCAATTTTTGTATTTTTTTTTTAGAGAGAAAATGATTATTTTTTATTTATTTATTTATTTACTCAAAACATACAAATATCCTTACAGGCTAGACCCAATGCGATATTGTAGCACACTTAAAATTTAAATAGTTTTTACATAGCAAATTCTATAAGTAGCAGATCTTGTAAATCCACGCAAAGCGCAACAGAATATGTCCAAGTCCTCGGCAATGAGGTTGAGAGTGCGGTTATGGTTGTCTTACTATCCAAAACAGAAGAAAATAAACTTTACAAAAGCAACAGATTTCAGTAGCAAGTCAACACAAATGTAAATAGCACTAAACAATGGATAAAAGCCGCGGGGCGAGTTTATATTGTACCCTCACATTACCAAGCGTGGTCTGCGAAGTTTCTTAGAAAAATACCGAGACATATTTGTGATATATGTATACATAGAATAAGTAGCATATAGTTGGACAGAGTAGCGACAACGGAGCCACTCGGTTCGTACTTAGTTTGTTCACAAGTTCTTTTAGAGTGGAGATACATAAGTTTAGAATTTTATTTTTATGGTTTAAGAATAGTCTGGGAAAAAAGGTTTATTCAAATAATGACAAGAGTGTCTCTGGACGTGTAAAGACGAAGCATGAAACGAATCTGACTAAAAAGTATGGATGTAAATGGTGATCTATGACGTGGGGGAGAAAAGCCAAAGAGACAGATGGATTATGATTGAGGAATAATTTCAAAGAGAATGGAGTGAATAGGATATTTAAAAAAAAAAATCTAATTAGTCCGCAATATAGATTACCAAAAAATATTGGACATGTATTTTTTCTTTTTTCACGTAAACAATGAAGACGATACAGTGCTTTGAAAACTCGTGTGACGTCATACTCTAAGACATTAGTATGACATTTTTAGCGGTCAGTGACGTCACCAAACCCCACTCAAATCTTTGACGCGTTTTATCTGCGTCAATTTTTATTGGTTTGATAAAACAAAAAATACGTAGGTATCCTATATTTTTCGATAAATTAACAGACGGACTAATTAGAATCACATTTTTTTAAGTCAGTAAACATTCCAATTATGCCGTGACGTCTGACAGGGGAGAATGGACAAGGGCAGCAAGATGGTCAGTATCTCTGGAGTAATTGTTTAAATTTCTGATCGTATCCTTAACATTTCAAGAGCTTAAATGCTTTAATTGACGGCTCAGTTGGCGCTTGACTATTGGTTTCTGCGCTGCGGATTCGATTTCAGCAAGCAACAAATATTTAGACGGTCTAAACGTTTTAAATGCAATTTCTTGCAATGCAATATTGGGTCCAAGAGTTATTAGAATGCGACAACGATTTTGTTTTCAGCTCTTTCGTTTAAAATCATTTTAAATTCAGAAGGCAATTCTGTCCATTTTCCAAACAACAATAACAAGAAAGAAAAAATAACAATAGACAAACAACTCATCCGTCAAATCTCCCGCTCAATTATTGACAGCTATGGCTGACGTCATTTGTCGCCGCCATGACAGTCGAACGAACGAGCAATCCCACAATCTTCGCAAGCCGGTGTCAAAAGCTACAGAGGGACTCCAACAGCCGTCACTTGTGGTCGAGCCAATCAGGACGATTTGACCCATTTCCAAAGCTTGAAACTTGCAACTAGGAATATTTTGGTCAAAGTTTTGAATGAAACTAAACAAACATAAAAAATATTTTTGAAGATGGTTGAATGTACGGATGAAATTTGTGTGGGCAGATACTGAGACGCAATCATTAAATTAAGTACTTATTTTGTTTATTTCATATTACGTTTTTATTTTGCAGAATGTCACCAATTAGAGACAAAAATATTTTTTATTTGTGTATTCTATCTTCTTCGATTGCCTTGTTGGTCTAATGGTCGCAAGTGAAACTACTGAGCATGAGGTCCTGGATTGAATTCCCGGGTCGGGCAAAATGTTATCGGGTTTTTCCATCAGGAATTTATCAGTAACAGTCACTAAATCTCGATTTGCACGGTTTTAAATAGATTTGAAAATTTACTAGTTACTAACATAAAAGTTCTATAAGAAGGTCGTAGCGATCATTCTAATCTAGTACTAGCTTGACCGCAATCGCGACTTTGGTGAGAATTGAAGACAGAACTATTTTGAGTTCGGTCGAAGATAGAATCTAGGTATATTCCTATTGTCGTATTTCTAACATCTATATTGGGACAAGACGACACGATCCAGCATTGCGTTATCGGCCTACATTTAGGCTTCCCACTGCTGCGATACAAGCCTACACTCTAGAGTTAACTATTATCAAATACGCTGGCCCACTTTGAGTTGATAGATGTCAGCGGGTCTTCAAATGATTGAGCTAGGGCATGCAACTAGGTATTTTGTGATGACAGGACACCAGTACCAAAACCTGACGAATTTTATAGCGAAGCCTAATACTGGGGATGATGGACTACTATGAGTTTTGTTTTGTAGTATTCCAAAAACTGCATCATCATCATCATCAGCCTATAATGTTCCCGGAACTCAGGTCTCCTCTCTTGGAGAGAGATGGGCTATAACCCACCACGCGGCCCGCGCGAGCCCAGTGCGGGTTGGTGAATGTCACATGTCTTCGATTTTTTTTTGGTAAAACTGCAAAACTTTTAATTAAACATATAGCTTCCATATCCTAATCAGCTTCGATTGTGATAATAAAAACAAATAACACAAAATGTCGTCAAAATTACCAGAGATAAACTGCAATAAACCGTAAGAAATAGTAATGAAAACTCATTAAAAAACCTCGAAAAAAAAACCCAAATTATTTTACGGCAGTAAAAACGAACTCGTGAAAGATAATATGCCAACAGCCTACTAAAAAACATTAAACAGTCACAAGAGAACCACTCAAAAACTTCACTTAAATGTTATTTTTCCAAATTCCCTTTGAAATATAGCAAAAGTTGAATAATTAATAGCTCTTGTAAATTTTTAACATTAACACCGACAACCGGGTGAAAGTGTCCGTTAGAAGACATTAGAGACATCTGCGGACAGTGTGAATTACGGGTATTATGCTTTAGAAGATGAAACAAGTGGTTTAAGAGAATTTAGTAGTCTTAAAGACATCTAGACTGAGGGACTGTGGATTTTCAACGCAGAAGTATTTTGAGTCATCACCCGACCAGCCAGGCTAAAAATATGGCGGGCAGTGGTTCCTGCGTGCCTTATGGAGATCGTGCGGTCACTGGGCGCACTTGGCGATGGGATCCGCGGAGAATGGCGAACCAATCTGCATGAGGTTCGGGTGAATTTTACTTGTTTCCTCCGGGCCCCCGACACATGGTAGTAGTAGAAACAGAGAGTTTTAGTCGGCTAAAGTACGACATAACCCTCCGCTTGTTATATCGGGCACAAAAAAATGGATGGGACGATTCTCGCGTGAAAGAAATAAGTGCTACACTTGCGACGCTTCTCGCATCATCTTCCAAAAATCCAAAAGACGAATCGTATTGACATCAGAGGCACTCATCTGCTTACCCCTTAAAAAATATGTTAGGATCAGCTTTCAGTCTACCCGACTCTACCCGGATGCAACTGAATACCTTCAATTAACTTAAAATTTATTCAGAAGGAAGAATTAGGGACCGGGTGACATTGATTGGTAACATGAAAATTCGATTTCCATATTAGCAGAGACCCTTGTCGTCCCCTTTCCACCGCCTGAACAATCAGCAGGTAACAACAAATCAACAGCAACACACCTAATTAGGACCAAACCCTTATATCTTTCCGAACCATTCAAAAAGTTTAAAGTCAAAAATAGTAAGTTGTGACATATTGCCAGACCTCTGTCGTCTGTAACCCTTCTCAATGGACTTTGGCGCATGTCTGATACACACCTAACGTTTCTGTCGACCCCGCATCAACGCACGGGGAAGTTTTAATGGAAATCACGAATATGGCTAAGAGGCAGGTGTTACTAAAATTATTTGAAGTGGAAAAGGTCAGGGTCTACATAAAATAGAGAAAGTTGGGGCATGTTGGGACCTTTGCTGTCTTTTCGCCGAAAAGAGCCAGTTTATTTCAGTGATAATTTGAATGTGAGAATGTTCCCTCGACGTTATTATTTTGCATAAATTTATCTATATGCCTCCAAAAGGCTTTTCAGAATTTTATCATTGACAAAGTGTTTGTCTGACGTGTGAGTAAACAGAACAATACCGTACTAACATTAAAAGTCTTTCAAAATTCTTGTAATATACTGTAAAGCGTACTGTCAACCTTATTGGCTGATCAAAAATTACCAACAATTTGTGTGTTGATCTGTGGTCGTGGTATAGACCTGTGATGCGGAGGAATTAGGATTAATGTCGTGAACATAGTATTAAGTATTCCTGTGGATGTGGTCGACAAATACTAAAATAAGATGGTTGGACTGTGTGAAGGATGATTTGACTCGAAAAAAGTAATAGAGAAGTATGGGAGAAGTAAAAATGCTGTGACAACACCAAATGAATTGGAATAAGGGGATCAAAATGATAGTGAAATAATAAACTTGATACAAATTGCAATTCCAATGTCGCAGGAAATGAGAACGTCGGGAAGGAATGGGACTCCGAAGCCTCCTTCTGCGAAGCAATGATGCTAGCGAAGGAGGTGACGGAACGTGAGAGGGAGAGAGAACCTCTCGTCCCAGCAGCCGCGGGAGACGCTCCGGGCGTCGGGCGCCACGTGATGGCTTCAGGCCACCGTAGACGCGGGCCTGTGGACGGTGAGTAATGGGCTAGCTTGCCGTCCGTCCGTCTTATGACGACGACAGGCCGTGTCGAAGGCGCGTTCGTGTACCACACGCGTCTCAAAGAGATGTCAGCAACATGGAAGGGGCCCGCAAGGGCCGACGCCCGTCGGGGCTGCGGGTTGTTGTAAGAGATACCGCGTCATAAGGGCTAAGAAGGAACATGGATTGTTTTTAGTCAGTAGAAGTGTGACACTCCCTTTTGCTCTGCCCAAGAGTGGGAGGAGTCATTTGATAATTTCCCACCCCCCAAAAATAATAATAAAAAATGACAATGAGAACGTGAAACTCAAATTACAGCAAGGATACTTTGTCTGGCTCATCTAGAAAACATACATGAAACATGTATCGTAGCAACTAATTCCATGGTAAAAGTTTGTCTTGTGATATTTCAACGTGTATCCAACTAGGGTCACCAATGACGTCATATCTTTCACCCAAAACACGAGGCACCTTTTCGTTCTTTATAGCAATAATAAAATTGAGAGAATCCCATTAAATTCAAGTGCTTTGTATTTTATGAAAATTGCAGTGTTTTGTTTTAATTGCTACATCGCCTTCGTCTGTGTTTGTTTCATTTTCGAGTTTCTCCAAGTAGGTATCAGTTTTCGTTAAAACTTGAGTTATAATAAGTTTAATATTTGTATCTTCTAAAAATTACTGTTCTATAATTGTTAAATGTTTGGAGGATCGGATTTACTCGGAAGACCAATTTCCTTGATTATTAGATGATTGGAAACATCCTTATCGTGGTTTGTTTGTAAAGTTTTGATTTTGAGCGGAATTTCAGAATCTCTTATTTTACAGATTTCAGATGAACAACGCAGCTTCCAGTATAACAACGCATTTAGGGTGCTGCGCCTGCTTCATCAATGATTGCTGAGGCACGTTTAGGTTGTTTGCGAAATAAAGTCCTCGCTGCTGCATAGCTGTTCACAAACAATCGAATCGAAGTCGAAAGGATCGTTACACTTTTTCGAGTATCAGATTTTTGGATCGAACGATCGTCAAATGCTATTCACAGATTCGATCGACATGGTAGTACATAAACACTCATGGTGAAAAAATTATGAAGCCAATAAATTTTTTAAATGTTTTGTATTTTGAATGGATACGCAACGACTCTTGCTTTTATGGTATGATACAAAATGGCGTTGTAATTTTCATTGGATAGCGCTTCCGATAGCAAATAGCTGTCGGCAATCACAATCGAATTACACTCACACTCACTCTATTATTTTCGATAGTACGATGATTCGATTGGATACGACTGACAATCGAATGGTTGTAAATAGCTGTACAGCATAGAGCATCGTTCATTCAAGAGCGATAGTCGGGAGGCATGACAGTCCGTTCCACGCGTTGGTGAGGTCATTATCGCCTGCTCACTGTCTGTGTTTTTAGTAAGTGGGTACTAACGTAGGTTAAGAATATTGTTTCTATCCCAATGGATCTTGGTTATCTGAATAAATGAAATGATATAATTTGATTCTGCTACCCATTGTAACTCTGACAGTGTCTAAAACACTATGTATTCATGAGTACAAACCTCGCCTATGTGACCCTTTGCAAAACATATCTGCATGTCATAGAGACATAGAAATTTGAATTTAGTATTCGCGTAAAAGCTTCTAGAATTTTCAAGAAGCTTACTTCTAAATAAAAAACAATCAATACACGACCTGTACTTACCCAACCTCGCCTGAACTTATTTTTTTCATAAACATCGAGTTCATGTCATTTACGTGCATAAAACACTATTTTTTTAGGCAGCCGTGTATTAATATTATATAGGTACTACCTAAGTTTTATCCCAATTGAAACTCCTGAAAAATTAACAACTTAAAACCAACGAGAACCAACTCCATTGTCTTCAAATTAATTTCCACCGTCAACGATTAGCCCGTCACCCATAGGGTAACATTCAATTGTGCCAAGTTTCGGCTGTCACTCATAGAGGACAACTTTAATAACGTGTGCGAACTTGGCGGCACACTGCCATGCTGACATGCAAACTGTTGGTAACGCCGCGTCGTGACAAATTGACAAAGTTCCTGACGTCAACTTAGCAGAATGGATTAATAATATAATCTTTAGTTAGTTGTGCTTACGATGGGTTTCTTTTGGCTGTGATTAGATTTAGGTACTTGTGTTGCTTGAGGAAGGTTAGTGATGTTGACACTATTTGATCTAAATAAGCTGGCCATTTTTTCTTAATTAATACTTTGTACAGAACTAAAAGTCTGGAGACGAGCACACAATGATGTATCTTTGTGTATCAAAGGCAAACATTAAACATCTACTTTGTATTAGAAATATATGGAATTGTCTGAAAAGTTTCCATAACATAATTACTTTATGACCAGCAGGGCTATTGTCATCTTTTAAATGGCAGTGGCTATCATACAATGTCCATCAACTAACATTTAAAAGATACGCAATAGTCCTGCTGCAGGGCTATTGCGTATCTTTTAAATGTAAGTGGCTATCATATTATTGTCCATGGATTGACTGTCAAATTGGTTATGGTTTAGTACAAAATGGAACCATTTGACAGTTAATTGATGGACACTATATGATAGCCACTGTCATTTAAAAGATACACAATAGCCCTGCAAGTTTTCGAACTCACTGTATCGTCTTAATTTTTTGTTTATGTGAAAAAAGAAAAAATATGTTTTCAATATTTTTTGGAAATCTATCTGACGTACTAATTAGTTTTTTTTTGTCCATTCCCCTATTCTCTACTGCTGCATTAGGCACCTCCATTCTCGCCATATCATTCTTCACAAAGTCCATCCATTGTTTCTTTGGTCTTGCTCTACTCTTATCTTTCTTGCTTTACTCCCACAATCATACTCAAAACTTTCCTGGCGACATTCTCGTCATGCCACGACCACCGATTACCACACAACTTTTCAGTCACCGCTGCGTTACTCTATATAATATTATTTACCATACAAATTACAGTATTATAAAGCATCTTCCGTAAAGACAGAGTGTCAACAAAAGCTTACTAAAGACTTTGCAAGAATTCTGGAAGTTTCCAAAACGTTCGATTCCCAACAATTTAGTGTCTATAAATCATACTAAGGCATATTGTTGTGAACTACTCGAATTATGAAATTCGTCCGACCATCTATCTTGCCAATATCTCGTAGTTTCAGTTGGAACTTTGTTAGCAATGTCGCATTGCTAAAGGTCTTCTAAATATTGGTTTATTTGTTGTTAATTGGTGGTATTGCTTACTATTGATAGCATAATTTCTTACGTTCAAGAACTATCAAAATTCTCCTGCTCTTATCCTAATTCATTTGGGGGTCGGCGCAGCACTGACGCCTTCGTCGATGTCTTGTACCTATTGCCACTGATAATGTGTATATAAATAATGATAATACAATAGGTACACGTACTAGTATAAGCCTAAGACTGCTCATTCAATAATGGAATACGACGTCAAAAGACGAAGAGTGAACTACCCGCTACATTATTGTTAGTACATGTACCGAGCTTAGCTATAGCCAGCAATGGAGTCGTATATTTGCCTATTGACCACCTTGATAAAAATGTGAATTAGAAATATGAAATAAGCTGTACAAAAACCTTTTAATTGATGGATGGTATGAGTCAAAAAAATAAAATACATAATTATAAAAAGAACGCAATCAATTCATTCAATAAAAGACTGACCTATTCTAAAAAAAACGATTAAAAATAAACTTTACTCAAAAATGCATGTAATGTTGTCATTATTTTGACAACCTTGTTTGAGCAAAGTCGACCTTGCCGTTCTGTTTCAAGGAGCGGCCGGCAAAGTTTTGCTGGCCGCTCTAACAGGCCGGCAATGTTTTGCCGACCGCTATTTTGACGTTTCAACGTTTTAAAAAACCAATTCCAAAAAGACTTTATTTAAAACACAGCTGTTTGTACGCCTAAAGGTAAAAAAAAAAAAGATTTAAATGAAGTACTACCTAATAAATGAAGAAATAATCCAGCAGTCAAACACCGCATTAGAATTATCGCAAACTATCAGTAATATCAAACCGGGAAAGTCGGTGTTGAATTTTAGTAACTTTACTTTTCATAATTGTCATTTTAATTAAAATTCTAGTTAATTAATATATTTTTTATTTAAATTACTTGCTGGTTTTATTTAGATTAGGTACTTGCATTTTTGAGTAAAGCACTATACAAACCTTGGCCCACAATGACTGCTTCGCTGGTCACGCTATGATTGCCTCGAGCTAGCCTAGCTACGCTCTAGGCCTTTCAGCTTGGCCATCATTGCAGCCCTTGCTGTCCGCTGACCGCGCTGTGTCGGCCTGGAGCTGCGCTACGCTGCGCTGTCGGCCATCATCAGCGCGACCAGCAAAGTAGTCATTATAGACCGCGGCAGTAATGTACTATTACTCAAAAATGCATGTAATGTTGTCATTATTTTGACAACCTTGTTTGAGCAACGTCGACCTTGCCGTTCTGTTTCAAGGAGCGGCCGGCAAAGTTTTGCTGGCCGCTCTAACAGGCCGGCAATGTTTTGCCGACCGCTAATTTGACGTTTCAACGTTTTAAAAAATCAATTCCAAAAAGATTTTATTTAAAACACAGCTGTTTGTACGTCTAAAGGTAAAAAAAAAAAAGATTTAAATGAAGTAATAAATGAAGAAAAAATCCAGCAGTCAAACACCGCATTAGAATTATCGCAAACTATTATCAGTAATATCAAACCGGGAAAGTCGGTGTTGAATTTTAGTAACTGTACTTTTCATAATTGTCATTTTAATTAAAATTCTAGTTAATTAATATATTTTTTATTTAAATTACTTGCTGGTTTTATTAAGATTAGGTACTTGCATTTTTGAGTAAAGCACTATACAAACCTTGGCCCACAATGACTGCTTCGCTGGTCACGCTATGATTGCCTCGAGCTAGCCTAGCTACGCTCTAGCTAGGCCTTTCAGCTTGGCCATCATTGCAGCTCTTGCTGTCCGCTGACCGCGCTGTGTCGGCCTGGAGCTGCACTACGCTGCGCTGTCGGCCATCATCAGCGCGACCAGCAAAGTAGTCATTATAGACCGCGGCAGTAATGTACTATTAATGGCATCATATTTTGACAACGAATGGCCAGTGTTTAGTTATTGTAACTGAAAAGAGGTTAGTATACAATGTATATATTATGACATGCAACCATAACTAAGCCATTGTCATGCAAAGTACAGCATAATTATTTTGACGCTCAAATTAATAACATTGTCAAGAAGGCTCTGTTATTAAACTTTTTTGAACTTTTCAGTAGAAATTACGCCAAGTGAACCATGACGCACTCTAAGTAGATTTGTGCAGAGTTCAGTGATACTTTACCTAGAAAATACCGTTACAAATTAACCCCTTATTCCAATACTGTTTTACATCCTTAAACTCTCTAGTAGTAGATTTTCTCTAGTAGTTTTCAACCAACGTCAGGCACTATTGGACTGATTTTAGTATATGAGCCTATTTAGCGCAGCCAGCCATGAGGTTGGCCGCGGCCTCGACATACAGGGCTTAGAAGGAAAATGGGTGGTTTTTAGTCAGTAGAAGTCTGACACTCCCTGCCGCTCTGCCCAAGAGCATGTGTGTCTATAGTTATAGACATAAAGTCCATTTTAAGATTTTGAAATTTTAACGTGATTCATACTTAGATTCTGCGTGGATTCTGATAAAGCGGCCATTTTAGACGCACAGGAGGGACCATTTGATGATTTCCCAACCCGAAAAAAGGAGGTACACCGTGTTACTATTTTTGTTTAGTTTTAAGGTACCTCTAAGGTTTAAAATCATGAATACAATCCTCTTGAGTTGATTTAATTCCATTGAGTAACTATTTGATAAAAAAGGCAAGGAAGTTATATGAACTGAGAGGAATGTTTGGTGATTTTAATAATAGTTACGGTTGCGAATCCTATTTTATTGAACATATAACCTGACACTGATCGGTAAATTTCAAATAACGTAAGAAAATTCGAATTTCGCGGGCTGCCTTTTTTACCTGAGGTTCGACGATAAGTATATTTATTGCCCTATATTATTTTTCTTTTATGTTGTGTGTTCTTGTGGTATGTGATTAAATAAATTAAATAAATGTATTTTCTGTCTTTGTCATACACATAATTATACTCCACAAAAGAAGTCCTCTGTTCGTGGCAAGAGCTCAAGGTACCACCACAGAGCGTGTGAGACAAAGCATTAGGTACACAGCCGCCTTCCTCCGCTTGATGCGGTAAACTTTGTTGGTGCGGGCTCACTGGCAGCGGGGAGTTTTATTAAAGGTATTTTAAGTTGAAGAATCAGGTTACTTTGTGGAAATCCAGGGCAAACTCAAAACATTTTTTTCAATTATACCATTATATACCACATAATAATCTGTCAAAGTACGACACTCTTGGACATTAAATGTTACATAATTAAGTGAAAAAGATAAAGGCCTGGATGCAGGTTGCAGCGAGGCCCACCCAACTGAAACTGTGTTATTGCATTCAAGCTGGAATGCACGCCCGAGCCATAAGTGAGGTTCTTACGAGGCAGAACAGAGCCATATCGTGACATGCCTTATACTTTATAAGACATGTCACGATATGGCTATAAGCGATACGTAAGAGCAACATAAACTAAATTCTTAAAATTAAGCCATGTTATAATATATTATAGGAGAGCAGCGGTGGCCCAGTAGTGTCAGCCCTGACTTACGAACAGTAGGTCGTGGGTTCGAATCCAGGCAGGCGCATTACTTTGTGTAATTTATTTCATTACCGCTGCTCTCAAAACGGTGAAAGAAAAAATAGTGAGGAAACCGGCATGTCTTAGAATAAAAAAATCGAAGACATGTGACATCTACCAACCCGCACTGGGCACGCGTGGTGGATTATAGCCCATCCCTCTCCTAGAGAGGAGGCCTGAGTCCCTGCAGTGGGAACATTATAGGCTGATGATAATATATTCAAAACATCTAACATTACTTCACAAAAGTTCCCGCTAGCTCTCGCTCCTAACCCCAAATCCATACTAAGTTTCCAACTTGCCTCATACAAAAGGGCTTTCTTCAGAAATTTTCATATTACTTTAGTAGTAATAAGTGCCGGCTCTCGGGATATGAAAAGCAATCTCGAAGGAGATTTTATTACACGAAAGGTAAACAACCCGAGGATTACGTGGAGAACGATGTTGAGCTCAGAATGAGCGGGAAATTGTGTTTGAATTTGGAAGTGATATTTAGTTGACATGTCGTTGCAATGGCACGGGCGGCCTGTCAAAGTTTGTTGTAGATGGCGTGACCGTTGCTAAAGCAAACTGGGGTGCGTTTAAGTCAATTATCCAGTTTAAAATTTAAACTGACTAAATGTCGAACACCCCGTTCAAGCACACCGCGAGGTGAAAAATTAAACTGACTAAAATTTAATCAACTCCGTTCACGGTCGTCCGCTGGTATAAGTTTTCGCCTGACTAGGATAAATTTTAGCGACCTTTTTACCTCGCTAAATTTTAGTCTGCTGTCAGATTGACATTGACATTGAGCTGTTTGTTGATAAATTTACAAGATAGTAGTTACTTGTTTGACAAACTGAGCTGTCAATTGAATTTGACAGTTAACATTAATACAAGATACAAGACTCCGTTCAGCAAACCCTCGCCAGTCTAATTTTTATCCGGCGAAAATTTCGCCGGCTTACTTAAACGCACCCCTGGTCATGCCATTTTGAAATATAAAATGAAAGATTTACAACTTGGGTTTGATAAAATGTGTTTTATTTGTATTATTAAAAATCTCTCCACGGTTCGGTGTCAACATTATGCCGCGTAGCGTGAGCATCGAAAAGCAACTTTACTTTAAAATTGTACACTACCCTAAAAAATTAGGCTTTTTCAAACTGTAGACATAACTGGTAAGCCTCTTCCTTCCGCTTGAGACAAAACAAACAATAACCATAAAAAGTACACGCAAACCTCAACCTTATTACCAAGCCTTCAAAGATACATATTTATACTCAAAACTTGAAGCTGTTCTCAAAACTCGGCGTACCCTAATCAACAACGTTGCCAAACAAACAAAACTTAAAACCTAGAACAAAGTGTATACAAACTTGGAATTATTCCTTAACACTTAAGGTTCAGGCGAAAACTCCACGTAATATAATATTCAACCTCACATGACGAAACTTCTACGAAATCATTTTAAAGTCACTGAGTGGGTGGGAGACGGTAGACGTATTTCGTGCTGTCTTCGATAATTTTAGCTTGTAAATTGAACTTCTGCAAAAAGCGAATCGACGCTCCCTACGTACTCGTTCAAAGCGACATGTTTAAACACAAGGTTCATAGGAAAGTGTTAAAGTGTCGTAAAACTATGGATTCCAAAATGCTATAGAATTTAAATAGGTGTCCTATCTAAAGTAGAAACCGCCATTTCACAAGAAAATAGCTTTAGCATTTTCAAAGTGTTACAATGTTCGGGCTCTCAATTCTACATCAAAAGATTTAGATGTTGGTATCTAGAATAATATAAAGTGATTTTCTTTCACCTAGTTCTCAAAAACAGCGGGTCTAAAATGGCCGCTTTATCAGAATCTACCCAGAATCTTAGTATGCATCACGTTAAAATTTCAAATTTTTCAAATGGACTTAATGTCTATAACTATAAAGTCCATTTTAAGAATTTTATATTTGTAACATGATTCATAGGTATTACGATTCTGCTAAAGCGGCCATTTTAGACACACAGATCGTATCTAAGGCTATTTTAAGAGGGGGTCCCGCGATGACCTCCGGCCACCGCAGACGCGGGCCTGTGGACGGTGAGTGATGGGCTAATTCGCCGTCCGTCCGACTCACGACGAAAACAGGCCGTGTCGACGGCGCGTTCGTGTTCCACGCGCGCCTCAAAGAGATGTCAGCAACATGGGAGGGGCCCGAAAGGGCCGACGCCTGTCGGGGCCGCGGGTAGTCCACCGGTTATCGCGGCCTCGACATAGAGGGCGAAGAAGGAACATGGGTGATTTTCAGTCAGTAGAAGTCTGACACTCCCTTTCGCTCTGCCCAAGAGCGGGAGTGGTTATTCGATGATTTTACACCCACCAAAAAAAAAAAAAAGGCTATTTTAAGAAGTTTGGGTAATTCTCAAGGAGCCACTTTGCACAACTCACTTAATCATTTCAAGATTGTGGCTAGTAAGTGTAGTATTTTTAGGTAACAACACAATAAGTCTATCCACGGACTCAACAAAATTTAGAACGATTTGACTGTTGAAACATTGATAATTACATACATACAAATAAAATCACTCCACATTTTTGGGACAAACCTGGGCCTTTTTTTGTTTTTGGATGGTGGGGAATTTCAGACTTCTACTGACTAAAACCACCCATGTTCCTTCTTACCTGTTTGTGTAGAGGACGCAGTATCCCTTTCGAACAACCCGCAGCATTGTTTCTACAGTTTGAAAAAGCCTTGTTCAGTTCTTCCTGCTGATATGGAGGGAAGTGAAAATTATGTTTTTCCTACTCCTCCGCTATTCTTTTCTGATTAATTTCGTTGCGGGATCCAAGACAGTTAAATCGTTTCTCTGGGTCTTCGTCGGGCTTCATTGTCTCGGCGCTTTTCTTGTGGTCACTGTTGATTCTGGCTTACAGGAGTTACAGTGGTTTGGGAATAGTGTGACGGGCTTGTCCCATTAAAAAAAAAACCCGCAGCCTTCTTCCATTTTCCTAGGTCAAGCCAAGTTTTAATTTATCCATCAGAAACACAAAAGTTGCCGCGGTGGCTCACCGTAATACATAGAACTCAAAGATAATTTGCAAAACACTAGTGTACTGTTAAGTACATCTCTTTCTAACCTTTTGGGGCTAATAAACGTGATCTCATTTTTAAAAATAAACATAATTAAAAATTAAGGAGTGGTTTCTCTTGAAATGCTAATCTCGCCGTCTCCCTTTGACCCTTCTGAACTTAGTTTCTTACCATAAACGGTTTAATTCTAAGATTTTGAAACTGTCTCCCCCGAGTTAGTTAACCTGGGTTCATTTCAAATGCGAGGCGAACTTGGCTTACCAGTCGTATCTAATGAACTTTTGACTGAAGTATCATTACGCAAATGGAGAAGTCAAGGTTTGGTGAAGAGTTTCGTTAGGGTTATGATCTAAGAAATAAGTGACTGCAAAATTTATTATAATTTTAATAATTATTTTTTGTAATTAAAAATCACACTAATATTATAAAGGCGAAAGTTTGTGAGTATGTGAGTGTGTATGTTTGTTACTTCTTCACGCAAAAACTACTGCACGGATTTGAATGAAATTTGGTACATAGATAGTTTATAACCTGGATTAACAAATAGGATAGTTTTTTTCCCGATTTTATATTTCCGTGGGTTGTAGCGGGTGAAGCCGCTGGCAACAGCTAGTACCGAATAAAAAACAAAAAACAAGCGCATTTTGGAAGCACGCACGGCCCATTCCACGTTTCAATAATTTCATATTTAATTTTTTTCCATCTATTCAGTTTAACAACGATTAAGATTTCACAGACGCCTTAACTTCTGGATTTTTTCCTTTTCATAAGATTTTGTGTTAATGAATAACCGACTATAAATCAATATAAATCGTAAATGGGTATTCGTAATAAAAATTAATTTTAAAAAACCTACACATAATAATTTTACCTATTCAATGATAGCCCACTTATCGACTTCGACTTTCATTTTTAGTTTTATACGTATTGGTTAGCTAGTTGTAATCATATTGTATTGAGCTGAGTTATATAGATATTGATGTTTTCTTTATTTAATATTGTAGTACATTTGTTTGCGCTATCACCAATAGTTTTGAAAGCCGTTTTACGTCATTTTTTACACTCGGTGACATTATTCAAGTTTTCTTAGGAATCCCTAATTATTTCTGGAAGTAAATGTTACTCGGCAAAGATGTATCTTCCTAACGATGTCAGAATTTAAAAATCAATCAAGTAGCTTTTGAGTCAAATTGGTACAAGCAAATATTTCCACTTCATAATTATTATTAGTTTGGATAAAAACTTGAAGAAAATAGGTATTCTTCATACAATACTAAAATAACCATTTAAGAAACAAGGTCTAAACTAATTCGACACAACTAGCCTCTTTCATGTTTTTTTAATTATCGCCAGACGGTTACTATTGATTGGTAGTTTAGGTACCAACAACAGTATTAGGTCTTTAATTCTCTTTGAGCACTAATTAGTGATTAATGAGACAGACGGGCTAATGATGATTGAATATAGGCTCGGCTTTTGACACGGCTTTCGGGGACTATTTGACAGACAGGGCTGTCATCCACCCTGGTCAAGACGGACAGTGGAACCGGCGAGAGATGTCGTGCGGTGTTCCACAGGGATCGGTTCTGGGGCCGCCCTTGTGGAACATCGGTTACGACTGGGTGCTGCGCGCCGACCTCCCTAGCGGCGTCAGCGTAGTCTGCTACGCGGACGATACGCTGGTGCTAGCTCAGGGTGGGTCGTACGAGGCGGCGGCCGACAACTTGACACGCGGGGTTGCGATAGTCGTAGAGAGGATCCGGCAGCTGGGTCTCGAGGTGGCGCTTCACAAGTCGGAGGCCATGGGCTTCCATGGACGTGGGAATGCGCTGCCGTCGGGATCCCAGTTAATGGTGGGAGGGGTTCCCATCGGCGTCGAGTGTACTTTGAAGTACCTAGGACTCGTCCTCGACAGCCGGTGGAACTTCGTGGAGCATTTCCGACGTTTGGCTCCCAGACTGGAGCGGGCCGGGGCTGCCTTTAGGTGGCTCTTGCCCAATCTGGGGGGGCCAAATGCCTCCTGCCGGAGGCTCTACGCGGGGATCGTGCGGTCCATGGCCCTTTACGGGGCGCCGGTGTGGGCGCCTGCTTTGAGAAACCGGGCCGCCCACTACCTGAACGTGCCCCAAAAGGTCATGGCCGTGAGGACGGTACGGGGGTACCGCACGATCTCCCGCGAAGCGGCGAACCTCCTTGCCGGATTGCCGCCGTGGGATCTGGAGGCGATAGTCCTCGCGCGCCTGCATCAATGGCGCGCGGAGGCGCTGCGTCGGGGGGTCACTCCGCTGCCGCGGCAAATTGCTGCGCGGCGGACAGACCTCCGGTGCGATCTCATGGCGGCATGGAGACAGCGACTGTCGCAACCCCGTGCAGGGCACGCCACGATAGTGGCGGTAAGTCCCCTCTTTGAGGAGTGGCTTGAGAGGCGCCACGGCGCCCTCACCTTCCGTCTGACGCAGGTCCTCACCGGACACGGTTGTTTCGGGAGGTATCTGCACCGAATCAGGCGGGAGGAAACGCCCGGATGCCACCATTGCGAGGATCGGCCGGAGGACACGGTGGAGCACACAGTGGAGGTGTGCCCCGCTTGGGCGGAGCCCCGCCGTGTTCTCGTAGCGGCGATCGGTGGCGGCGACCTCTCGCGCCCGGCCCTGGTGCAAGCCATGGTCCGGGGCGAGGAGGAATGGGACGCCGTCGCCTCCTTCTGCGAAGCAGTGATGCTGGCGAAGGAGGTGGCGGAACGCGAGAGGGAGAGAACCTCTCGTCCCAGCCGCCACGGGAGGCGCTCCGGGCGTCGGGGGTCCCGCGATGACCTCCGGCCACCGTAGACGCGGGCCTGTGGACGGTGAGTGATGGGCTAACTCGCCGTCCGTCCGTCTCACGACGAAAACAGGCCGTGTCGACGGCGCGTTCGTGTTCCACGCGCGCCTCAAAGAGATGTCAGCAACATGGGAGGGGCCCGAAAGGGCCGACGCCTGTCGGGGCCGCGGGTAGTCCTCTGGTTATCGCGGCCTCGACATAGAGGGCGAAGAAGGAACATGGGTGGTTTTTAGTCAGTAGAAGTCTGACACTCCCTTTCGCTCTGCCCAAGAGCGGGAGGGGTTATTCGATGATTTTACACCCACCAAAAAAAAAAAAAAAAAAAAAAAAAAGGTCTAAACTAATTCGACACAACTAGCCTCTTTCATGTTTTTTTAATTATCGCCAGACGGTTACTATTGATTGGTAGTTTAGGTACCAACAACAGTATTAGGTCTTTAATTCTCTTTGAGCACTAATTAGTGATTAATGAGACAGACGGGCTAATGATGATTGAATATAGGCTCGGCTTTTTAAAAAGTAATCTATGGAGACTAATTAGGTTTTAAATAGATATGATTTATTACAACGTTGGGAATAGTTCAGAGTCTTGTGGCGCATGATTTTTTGGACTAAAAAAAAATTCAAACACTATTTCATAAATAAGGTTGAAGGGGGAATGGGCGGGTCATGTCTGCAGAATGCATAAGGTCCGATGGACCAAAGTCGTCACGTAGTAGCTGGAAGACGGGCGTCGTCTCCGAGGGAGGCCTCAAAAACGCTGGCGTGAAAAATTACAGGCTTTGCCCCACTAAGAGAATAGTGGAAGACCATTTAGACCATTAGTGGGAGGCCTTTGCCCAACGGTGGGAATTTAGGCTGTTAAATATAATGAGTCAGATCCGAGCATTGATACAGATATAAAATGATTCCCATATCAAATCCAGGACGTGATGCTCTGCAGTCACATTTGTGACCAACGAAACGATTTAAACGTCAAAAATAAAAACTTGACTTGCTGAAAAAAGACGCAGACCTCGTAGAATCTGGACAAAAGTAACGACCAGTTGTCTACATTGGCTTTAGATTGAAACAACTAGGCCTTTGCCCACCAGTGGGATGATGCAGGCTAACAGTATCAGTATGCTAAAAACACACACAAGCAAAAAGAAATGGACGCAGTGCCTTTATAGACTACGCACGATATTGTTCGACTATAACAATTCAATTTGATTCCATAGGTACTGAAAAACCAATAAGAAACCTTATTCACCTTAGTGGTTAGAATAACGAAGCTCATCAAAGTTCCCGGTTCAAACCGTTCAAAGTTAATACGCAGCTAGGGATGAATTTAGAACGCTCATAATGTAGGCCGCACCTTTGGCACGCGGCGGGTGAAACACAGATTGAAAGACGAGAATAATATTATATCTATATGTAGGTATAAGTAAAGACTAACTGCGATACTCAGAGATATTTAATGATTACTTAAGCCATCACTCAGTAAAGATTTGACATTCTTTTGTATGACAAAACTGTCAAAACCCTTACTTAGTGACAGCCTAAGTAATCATTAAAGCTCTCTGAGAGCGGCAGTATGGTATTGAGGGCTAAATAATAATAACCACGCGGGTCGATCTTCTTGTAAAGCTACACTTGCCTAGGATCCGAGAGTCCGTGGATGGGTGACCACCCATTACACACCGAGTTTTGTTTGGCTGTCATTTGTAGATTCCGAAAGTACGATAACCAGTCTTACCAAGGAGAATCTTTTTATCTAGTACTAACTGGGTTTTGGAAATCAGAAAGGCAGTCGCTGCGTGTAAAATATTGATATTTAACTGCATCCAGTAAGACTGGAAGCCGGCCCCAACATGATTGGGAGAAGACTTGGCAGATGAAGTTGACTTAAGTCCTATTTCAGTCTACCAGCATCCTAAAAGCGGAATGGCCCCTTCTGTAGATAAAATCTTAATTAATATAACAAACCCATAAATACAAAGTTCGGTAACAGATAGGGATCGCTAAACGGTTATATAAAATTGTTACACCCAATATTTTTATTTAACACCCAGACCACCAAAGATAAAATGCCTTTAAGTACATACCGGAGGTTTTAACTTATTTTACTACCTATTTCAAATACTTGATCTAAAGATATCGTGTCCATAAAAATATCTCACTTTATTTGTTCACGTAGCTATAATACCTTCACAAAAGGTACCGATATTTTACGAAAATATCGATCTTCTTCTTCATTCTTCTTTTTTTTCTTCATTTTATTTTTTTTTCTTTCTTCTTCTTCTTCTTCTTTTTTTCTTTCTTCTTCTTCTTCGGTCTTTACGAATGATTCGAATAATTGAATCGATAATAAGCCATTAACATTCGTAGATAACACGAAACTTTCAATTTCATAGTAGGCTACAGAGTAGATCAGACAGTAGTTCAGTTCGTGCATAGCAAGGTGAAATTGAAGCGATTTTTCTTAAACGCCGGGTAAAGTTAAATGACTTTGAACATCAAAATCGTATTGTTCAATTAAATTGCTCACTAATTGAATAAAAATCCTAGTCGGTATTTATAATCATCACGGCATCAAGTTAGGGTTTGCATTATGTATGACATGTATTTTCACTCATAGCTCGAAAACTATGCCGGAAATCACTCTTTTCCGTGCGGATATCCCGCATATATTTTTTACGTATTGTCACAGAATACAAAACTGAAAAAAAATACTTGTTGTAAGTATTTTTATTTATCCCAATTTACATTTTCGTTTAATAAGTTTTTGATGATTTTGTAGATTTGCCCAAATCACACACACACATCTAGAAAGCGAACAAGCGGCGTTCAGCGGGAATGCGGGATAACAGACCCTACAGGTGACAAACAGGCTAAAAGCGGGAAGTCACCATCCGTTACAGTTTCCCGGGATTTGTCCTCCTTTCAACGGTTTCCGAGAAGCATCCGGCACAGATTTTTACAAAGTGAACCCGGATTGTTGGACCTTTCTTAAAAAGGTACGCAACCCTTTCGCCTCATGAAGTAAGCTTCAAGTTGTGGATGAGAAAAGGTATTTGAATCTTGAAAACCCGTAGTGTATTGACTGGCTTTTGAACGCGGTTTCGATCGTTTTGCTATTGGGAATTATTTCACGTGAACCACTATGACACTCGTGGACAATGCCGCTAAATCATCATCATCATCAGCCAATTAATGTTTCCACTGCTGGAACACAGGTCTCCTCTATTTGTAAGGAAATGGGCTATAATCTACCATGCGGGCCCAGTGCGGATTGGTAGAAGTCTTAGAATTTTTGGTTTTAGGACATGCCGGTTACTTTAAAAGAGACTTTGACCTCTGAGTTTGTTTCAGCTTTTCTTCTTTGAGTAGTCAGAAAATAGTAAAAAAATGTTTTATACAAAAAAATAAGCATCAACTGACCATTCTTCAAGCAACTTAACACGTAATAAACCTACTGCTACATTTATGAACTGTGGTTCTTTGATAACTTCACATACATTTTATAGCTTCCGATTTGCAATCCTAAGTGTAAACCTTATCAATATTAAACTAAAGTTTATATTCCCTTGGGCAGCCCAAAAGTAGGTTATGGGACAAATATTATGTTTTTGTTAGGCACCTATCAACTGATTATTACCATTTTAACTGAGCATTTTTAGTTAAATAAATATCGCAGTTAATTATATTGGAGTCGTAAATCTGGAACTGGTTTGAGGCTGCGCTTCGTTGGGAGATGAGCGAGAGATGAACGGGTTGTACTAAGCGAGGTACGGAGAGAGACCTCAGAAGATCACTTTCTATGTTAGATATGTTATAGAATTTGAAAATGGAAATGTAGTGTAGATCTTGGAAAAGTCAGCCATGAGCCACAAAGCAATGCTTAATTATTGCATGCAATTTTTAATTTAGTTTATGTCATGTTGATTTGCTGCACGCGATGGTGCAAGTTCTAAGGGCTCGTTTACGGAGACGCGGGGCGTCGTCGCGCGGCGCGTGCAGAAGGCTTGTTGAGTGTTTTTTTATTCATTTACTGAGACGCGGGTCCGCCGCAACGAATGCTGCATTTAAAAAAAAAAACGAAAAATCGATTCTCCTAAAATCGTTAACGTTTATGACATCGCCATGTGCTTGAATTAAAAACGCACAACGCGCCGTGCGACGCCCCGCGTCTCCGTAAAAGTGCAGCAAGTATGTGTTTTATCAATACGATGAGTTCGATTCGCGGGTCGGGCAAAATATAATTGGGTTTTTCAATCAGGAGTTTTTCAGTTGCATCCACGAAGTCTGGATTTGTGCCCAGTAACTTACACTTGATTTTAACATACCTGGCGCAATATGGGTAGGAGATTAGAGGCATGATGTTATGTTAGACAAACAGATGCAGCGGAAATATCCCATCAACAGCAATCTTTGGGAGTGTCATTCACCAACGACACGCAAGCTTTCGATGGTTTCACAGTGCCACCTCGCCCAAATGAATACAAAATTAATTCAACGGTTCATATCTAAATATTTTATTGGTTTGATAACTGATGTGATCGGCGTGCTTATGAAGTCGTATAAACTTAATCTCCTATTAGCATCAGTGGGGTTTAAACCTTGGGAGGTAAGCAGATCTGTGGAGGGCTTAGACAAAGTGGCGATCTAGCGTAAATGATGATGGAAATATCTAGAATGTATAGGATTGACTAAAGCTACTGAAAACCTTGTGTACCAACTGCCTACACAACATGAGTTCACACAACTATGGGGTCAAATTCCAGTCTTACCGGATTTAGCTGCATACCAATATTTTACATGGAGTGAAGGAAAACATGGTGAGGAAACCGGCATGTCTTAGAACCAAAAAGATCGAAGACATCTGACATCCCTCTCATCCCTCTCCTAGAGAGGAGACCTGAATCCCTGCAATGGGAACATTACAGGCTGATGATGCTGACTGCATATCTGGCTACCAAAACCGAGTAAGTTTTGCGTAATACCCCTTGGTAGAGACTTGTTATCAGACTTTCGGGTCACTGACTACCTATACCGTCTGTCAAAGACCTACAACTGACAGCCGCGACCAACACTAGCTTAGCGAGCTTTCCAAGGCACAGATTAAAGTTGGTATGGTGGTCACATGTCCACGGACTTAACCTAAAGATCGACCTGAGTAACTGTTATTATTTAGCAACAAGCTCCTATACAGACTGTAAATCAACCCTTCACAAACGTCAACCAAGCATTCTGTACATCAAACTAAGTACCCCTACGCAAAAATTTTGCTGGGAAACGACTTTTTTTGAGGTCAAAATACTCATTTTACGGTAAAACTCAATGTAGCACTCTTAAAACATTGTGCTTTTGAATATTAAAAGGGTCACGGAGGTAATTTCAGTATAGTTATAACCTGAAAAAACTAGTATTTACAAAAACAGCTGTGCACAATTTGGAACTTTGACCCCCAATATCTCCGTAACTAGAGGGTTCCTAGGTATGGTGTCGAACAAAAAAATTATCGCAGTGGTGGGGAGAACAAGTACCTTTTGTTTGCGTTAAGGGTACTTTTACACCCTTTATACTCGTAGCTTGTCGGGGCTGCAGGCCTGTCGGGATTGCGAAAGAGATACCGTGGCCCCAGACACAAAAGGCTAACAAGGATCATGAGTGGTTTTTAGTCAGTGGAAGTCTGACACTCCATTTAACTCCGCCCAGCAGGGCTATTGCGTATCTTTTAAATGTCAGTGGCTATCATATTATTGTCCATGGATTAACTATCAAATTGGTTATGGTTTAGTACCAAATGGAACCATTTGACAGTAATTGATAGGCATTAAAAGTTAGCCACTGTCATTTAAAAGATACGCAATAGCCCTGCAGAGCGGGAGGAGTCATTTGATGATTTTCAACCTTCAAAAAAAAGCTGCTATATTGTCTATTTTCTCTTAAGTCTACTTTTGTCGTATTCCACGGTTGGTTGTGTAGACCTTCATCACAGCAGCATTGTTATCAGGACTGAGCTTTATGATATTATTAGGTTGTTATTAGCAGATATGAGGACACCTAGCTAGATTCAATGACACCCACGCAAGCAATCCTCTAGTGGGAGTATGTTATTGTATCTAAAGATCTATTCATGGCTACCTATATTATATTACTTATCTTTATTTTGAACTAGTTGTTGCCCTCGACATTTGTCCGTGTGAAATTTATATAAAAATATAACTTCCTCAATTGAATAACAACTAACTATTGAATAACTGACCGCATAAAAAACACCACACTGCGCTCCAGAACGCAAATTGCCGACGTAGCTTATAAAGCTGCAAGACTGAAATGGGACTGGGCGGGCCATGTCTGCCGCCATGGATGCCGCCGCAGCTGTGGGCCCGAATATCGCAAGAATGGAGCCCTAACACAGCTAGACAGGGTCGCGGTAGACCGAGGAGAAGATGGCGGGACGCCTTGGATGGCTTTCTCACCAACTGGCAAGATGAAGCACACCATCGTAAGAAGTGGAAGGAATGGGAGGAGGCCTTTGCTCAGGAGTGGGACAATACGGGCTAAATAAAAAAATTGAATCGAACTTTTGAACAGTATCAAGGGTTTCAATTTCGCTTGCACAAAACCCTAATCTTTAATCAAAAAATATTTAAAAGTGACCACTCCGAAAAAGTTCGCTTCCAAAACTACGTGCCTATAAAATTTTAAGAGTTCTCTCTATTTCTCCAGGATCCCATCATCAGATCAGGATTTACTTGATGATAATGGGAAAACACTGGGAAGTATACCCGTTCAAACAAAAAAAAATACGAGTCGCTGCAGCCATCTTCGAGTAATCGGGGAACATACATAAAAAAAATAAGAAAGTTTCCGACGAATTGATATACTCCTTCTTTTAGAAATCGGTTAGTATAGTAGACCATCAACTCTGTCAGTAAAAAATCATCATTTACAATAATAATAGTAAGAACCCCCAAACTTCAACCTTAACAAAATCTACACTAATATTATAAAGAGGAGAGATTTGTTTGTTTGTTTGTAACGAATTTCACCGTTGGGAAGCTATACTATCCCCGGGTGACATAGGCTACTTTTTATCCCTGTATTCCCACAGGAACGGGAACTACGCGGGTGAAATCGCGTGACGTCCGCTAGTGTTTGATAAAGGCAATTCTAGTTTGAAGATTCTAGCGTAACCGACCAGGACTAAATGCTTTGTAGAAGCAAACTTGTGAGTCTAAGGCTGTCACCAGGAACTGGTTCAACAAACACCCTCTAGTCTAATATCAAAGTACTTGGGCGTATTGCCGACGAAATAGTTTGGTGTGTAGGCTTACTATGTTGCCAAAATGAGGAATTAATATTGTGTTACGCAAAGCAAAGCAAGCTTCACAGCCTACCTACTTATGACATTGTTTAAAAGTAATTTTAAATTAGGTACCTGGATACTTATCTCTTTTGGTGACTGTACAATCAACCTAGTAACAGATAAAACATTTTCGTCAACTGCTGAAATGGAGATGAATCTCTTATTTTATTTACTCGATTATTACTAACTCACGAAGCAAAAAGAAAATTCCTTTATGTCTTGAATTCTAGATTGAGCCACGCTACATACCTTTTATTTAATTAAAGTCCGAAATTCTAAAATAGATGTTAAGGTTCTCAAATTCCTAACTATCGAGGGCTAAATAGATTATCTGGAACCCAAAACCTAGCTTATAAGTTATAACCCCAAACCCTAAACGATCCTTTATTCTCAAATATAACCTGCGATTATGAGTAAGTTCCCATTTATAACACAGAGATAAAATGTTCTGATTCATCTGTTCATATTTTATGTCCATATAATTTTAGATTTCTGTCAGTCGTTACAAGTGGCCCGAAAGTCTGGCGACCAGTCTTACTACGGGGTATCGTGATACCCAGTAGTGAGTTGTGGAGGTCAGATGGGCAGTCGGTCCATGCAAAATACTAGTATTCAGCTTTATCCGGTTAGGTTGAAATCCAACCCTACCATGGTTGGAAAGAGGCTAGACAGATGATGATGATATGTCCTTGAAAATTAAAAATTTACTTCATGGACTTTGTTTCCAGGTTTTAAGTTTTCGTTCATGGCCGAAAATCGTGCGGACAAAGCGGCCGAAAAATGTTAATATTCCTTAAACCTTAAAACATATCGTATAACTGACGAATAGCTTCATTAAATTAATTAATTTCTAACAATTTCACGTCAAATAAATCTCAAGTGGGATATTGTCCAAACTGGTTTACAAAATTAGTCCGAATGACATTTTAGAACTTTATAAATGTGCGGCTTTACTTATAATGTGTTAGAGATCAAAGATATGAGCTATTGGACGAAATAACTTAAACGGCACGTGAATAAAGTTATGTTACTACGGCAGAGGCGGTTAATAAAGGCCCTTTCTCATACGAGAGTAATTTATCGGCTAAAAGATTTAAGAGATAGATAATTGTGTCGCTTTATACGTACGGTACCAAAAGATATGCCCATAATTTATTCAGAAAAATATTGGACTTGATAACCAACTAAGTAACGTAGTAGGTACGCATTATATGGGGTAGGCAGGAACCACAAAACGCCACCTGCTACGCACCTACCAACAAACCTTACTTATATATTATATATAATTATAATATTATATTATAATTGCGAAAGTAATTCTGTCTCTCTGTCTGTCTGTCTGACACTAGCACCTTCAAAACAAATCTAACAACGTATAATTTATTAAAATCCCTTTATCCGTTTAGGAATTATAAGGGAACAAAGAAACGAATATACACAGATACAAACATACATACACGTGAAACACATAACCCTGCCTTTTGGGCTTCGCCGCAGCCGGGTAAAAAGGGCTTGAAAGGGAATGAAAAGATGATTTTTAGTCGCGATAACTGACAACGGTCACGATAACCGACATCCACCCGGACGAAGCCGTGGGCACCAGCTAGTAAATTCCTCTCAGCACTAGCATAATGCAGCTCGGAATTTTCGTTTAGTCCCTGCTTAATGGCAATAAGCTGACATACATGAGACTTAAAATAATAACTCACAAAATATAGGTGTTCTATGAGATACACGTATATCAAATCCTTGGAGATTACTGGCCTCATGTTACAATATGTTTGTAGTGTGCAAATAAACATAAATCTAATTAACCATTAATGAGGTACGTGGCTAACCCTTGCCTTTCACAAAGCCATCAGTTGTCAAATCTCATAATCCATCTCTGTATTTAATTGACAGTTGTCATTCCCGCTATATAATTGTTGCTGCTGACATGAGATTTGACATTTACAGTTAATCTAATCAGGATAGTCAAAAACGCAAGGGTGTTCACTCTCGATGTAAGTACACTCAACAAAATATGTAGAAATCCCTGCAGGCACCAACCACCTGGATTTTTGTTTGCAAAAATAATGGAATATTTAAAATTGGCTAAATAATTTTTTTTTCTGTTTTGTATAGAACTATAATAATTACATTTATTGAGACGTCATTTACTAGGTATTTATTTAAGGAATCTTAGATATTATTATCTAAAACCACTTGAGTGAGTTACCTGAGATACAGGATTATTCCTAGTTACGCTAAAATCCAATAAACTGGCGAAGCCCAAAAGGAGGGTTATGTGTTTGGCGTGTATGTATGTATGTATGTCCGTTTCTTTGTTCCCTCACTCCTAAACGGATGAAGGGATTTGAATAAAATATACGTCGTTAGATTCGTCTTGATGGCGCGAGTGTCACTGGCTACATTAAAATTAAAAAATAAAAGAAATTTGCGGATTTTGGGGGCCATATAGCGTATTTAAAAAAATACAAAAATTCCATTACCATCGAGTAGGGTATCAAAATGAAGGGTTTTAAAAGGAGGTTACAAAAATATACCATACATATACCATACTACCATACCATATATACACACAACATCATATAACAACAATGAGCGGTGTTATTGTTAAAAGCGATCGTTCATAACAGTTTGATTCTTTGAAAATAAACAAACTCATCATCATCATCTTCATTCAGCCTACAGCAGTCCACTGCTGGACATAGACCTCTTTATAGACGCCACTCATATGGATTCTCAGCAACTCTCATCCAGTTCCTGCCAGTCACCCTGCGAAGATCGTCGTTCCATCGAACTTGAGGGCCACCTTACGCTTGCCGCTTCGTGGTCTCCAGTCAAGAACACGTCTACTCCAGAGGTCAGCCGTTCTACGATTGATATCGCCGGCCCATTGCTTCAGCTTACTCATTCTGAGAGCTATGTCAACAAGTCTGGGTCCCTGTCAGATCAGCTCGTTCCAGGTGCGATCCCCCAGAGAAACTCAAGCATAGCCCTCTCCATAGCTCGCTGAGTGACCTTGAATTTATGGACCTGCCCTATTATTAATACTGAGAATGGGATGTTAACTATGTTTTTTTTTGCTTTGAGTTTGCCCATATTTAATATTTTCGGTAAAATTATATGCTAAAACCTTCCTCGAGAACCACTCTATCTATTAGTGAAAACAGTATGAAAATCAGTGTAGTAGTTTTTGAGTTTATCGCGACTAGACAGACAGAGGCGGCGAAGGACTTTGTTTTATAATATGTAGTGATAATAGTGTTAAGAGGAGTATGTTATTGTATCTAAAGATCTATTCATGGCTACCTATATTATATTACTTATCTTTATTTTGAACTAGTTGTTGCCCTCGACATTTGTCCGTGTGAAATTTATATAAAAATATAACTTCCTCAATTGAATAACAACTAACTATTGAATAACTGACCGCATAAAAAACACCACACTGCGCTCCAGAACGCAAATTGCCGACGTAGCGTATAAAGCTGCAAGACTGAAATGGGACTGGGCGGGCCATGTCTGCCGGATACCGCCGCAGCTGTGGGCCCGAATATCGCAAGAATGGAGCCCTAACACAGCTAGACAGGGTCGCGGTAGACCGAGAAGAAGATGGCGGGACGCCTTGGATGGCTTTCTCACCAACTGGCAAGATGAAGCACACCATCGTAAGAAGTGGAAGGAATGGGAGGAGGCCTTTGCTCAGGAGTGGGACAATACGGGCTAAATAAAAAAAAATGAATCGAACTTTTGAACAGTATCAAGAGTTTCAATTTTGCTTGCACAAAACCCTAATCTTTAATCAAAAAATATTTAAAAGGAACCACTCCGAAAAAGTTCTCTTCCAAAACTACCCAAATCGCTTCAAGTGTGCCTATAAAATTTTAAGAGTTCTCTCTATTTCTCCAGGATCCCATCATCAGGTCAGAATTTACTTGATGATAATGGGAAAACACTGGGAAGTTTACCCGTTCAAACAAAAAAAATACGAGTCGCTACAGCCATCTTCGAGTAATCGGGGAACATACATAAAAAAAATAAGAAAGTTTCCGACGAATTGAGATACTCCTTCTTTTAGAAATCGGTTAGTATAGTAGATCATCAATTCGCGCGGTTGAAATCGCGTGACGTCCGCTAGTGTTTGATAAAGGCAATTCTAGTTTGAAGATTCTAGCGTAACCGACCAGGACTAAATGCTTTGTAGAAGCAAACTTGTGAGTCTAAGGCTGTCACCAGGAACTGGTTCAACAAACACCCTCTAGTCTAATATCAAAGTACTTGGGCGTATTGCCGACGAAATAGTTTGGTGTGTAGGCTTACTATGTTGCCAAAATGAGGGATTAATATTGTGTTACGCAAAGCAAAGCAAGCTTCACAGCCTACCTACTTATAACATTGTTTAAAAGTAATTTTAAATTAGGTACCTGGATACTTATCTCTTTTGGTGACTATACAATCAACCTAGTAACAGATAAAACATTTTCGTCAACTGCTGAAATGGAGATGAATCTCTTATTTACTTTACTCGATTATCACTAACTCACAAAGAAAAAAGAAAATTCCTTTATGTCTTGAATTCTAGATTGAGCCACGCTACATACCTTTTATTTAATTAAAGTCCGAAATTCTAAAATAGATGTTAAGGTTCTCAAATTCCTAACTATCGAGGGCTAAATAGATTATCTGGAACCCAAAACCTAGCTTATAAGTTATAACCCTTAAACCCTAAACGATCCTTTATTCTCAAATATAACCTGCGATTATGAGTAAGTTCCCATTCATAACACAGAGATAAAATGTTCATATTTTATTTCCATATAGTTTTAGATTTTTGTCAGTCGTTACAAGTGGCCCGAAAGTCTGGCGACCAGTTTTACTACGGGGTATCGTGATACCCAGTAGTGAGTTGTGGAGGTCAGATGGGCAGTCGGTCCATGCAAAATACTAGTATTCAGCTTTATCCGGTTATGTTGAAATCCAACCCTACCATGGTTGGAAAGAGGCTAGACAGATGATGATGATATAATGTCCTTGAAAATTAAAAATTTACTTCATGAACTTTGTTTCCAGGTTTTAAGTTTTCGTTCATGGCCGAAAATCGTGCGGACAAAGCGGCCGAAAAATGTTAATATTCCTTAAACATTAAAACATATCGTATAACTGACGAATAGCTTCATTAAATTAATTAATTTCTAAAAATGTTACGTCAAATAAATCTCAAGTGGGATATTGTCCAAACTGGTTTACAAAATTAGTCCGAATGACATTTTAGAACTTTATAAATGTGCGGCTTTACTTATAATGTGTTAGAGATCAAAGATATGAGCTATTGGACGAAATAACTTAAACGGCACGTGAATAAAGTTATGTTACTACGGCAGAGGCGGTTAATAAAGGCCCTTTCTCATACGAGAGTAATTTATCGGCTAAAAGATTTAAGAGGTAGATAATTGTGTCGCTTTATACGTACGGTACCAAAAGATATGCCCATAATTTATTCAGAAAAATATTGGACTTGATAACCAACTAAGTAACGTAGTAGGTACGCATTATATGGGGTAGGCAGGAACCACAAAACGCCACCTGCTACGCACCTACCAACAAACCTTACTTACCTATATATTATATATAATTATAATATTATACTATAATTGCGAAAGTAATTCTGTCTCTCTGTCTGTCTGTCTGACACTAGCACCTTCAAAACAAATCTAACAACGTATAATTTATTCAAATCCCTTTATCCGTTTAGTAAATTATGAGGGAACAAAGAAACGGATATACACAGATACAAACATACATACACGTGAAACACATAACCCTGCCTTTTGGGCTTCGCCGCAGCCGGGTAAAAAGGGCTTGAAAGGGAATGAAAAGATGATTTTTAGTCGCGATAACTGACAACGGTCACGATAACCGACATCCACCCGGACGAAGCCGTGGGCATCAGCTAGTAAATTCCTCTCAGCACTAGCATAATGCAGCTCGGAATTTTCGTTTAGTCTCTGCTTGATGGCAATAAGCTGACATACATGAGACTTAAAATAATAACTCACAAAATATAGGTGTTCTGTGAGATACACGTAAGTATATCAAATCCTTGGAGATTACTGGCCTCATGTTACAATATGTTTGTAGTATGCAAATAAACATAAATCTAATTAACCATTAATGAGGTACGTGGCTAACCCTTGCCTTTCACAAAGCCATCAGTTGTCAAATCTCATAATCCATCTCTGTATTTAATTGACAGTTGTCATTCCCGCTATATAATTGTTGCTGCTGACATGAGATTTGACATTTACAGTTAATCTAATCAGGATAGTCAAAAACGCAAGGGTGTTCACTCTCGATGTAAGTAAGTACACTCAACAAAATATGTAGAAATCCCTGCAGGCACCAACCAACTGGATTTTTGTTTGCAAAAATAATGGAATATTTAAAATTGGCTAAATAATTTTTTTTTCTGACTTTGTATAGAACTATAATAATTACATTTATTGAGACGTCATTTACTAGGTATTTATTTAAGGAATCTTAGATATTATTATCTAAAACCACTTGAGTGAGTTACCTGAGGTACAGGATTATTCCTAGTTACGCTAAAATAAAATAAACTGTAAGCTCTATTTTTACTCGACTGCGGCGAAGCTCAAAAGGAGGGTTATGTGTTTGGCGTGTATGTATGTATGTATGTCCGTTTATTTGTTCCCTCACTCCTAAACGGATGAAGGGATTCGTCTTGATGGCGCGATTGTCACTGGCTACATTAAAATTAAAAAAGAAAAGAAATTTGCGGATTTTGGGGATCCATATAGCGTATTTAAAAAAATACAAAAATTCCATTACCATCGAGTAGGGTGTCAAAATGAAGGGTTTTAAAAGGAGGTTACAAAAATATATGACACTTATACCATATATAATATATATAAACAATATATGTATGTTTTCCCTCTTCTAGAGAGGAGGCCTGAATCCCTGCAGTGGGAACATTATAGGCTGATGATGATGATATGTATGTTTAAAATAAATTCAAAGTCACAAATCATTTAAACAAACAAAAAAGTTAAATCATTGCGAAGATTTTTACGCGACCAACGAAAGAACAAACACAAAAGAACTGAAAAGTACAAGCACATTTTAAATTAACCAAAACTTGGAAGCAGGCGGGGTTCATTTGAATATTAAATTATGAAATGAAAATAGAATGGATCCTAGGTACCTAATAAATGTAACGCAACAGTCTACGAGACAAGAAAACTATTTATAACTTGTGATGATCTATTCTGCAGTATAGCATCATAGATGTTGATACATTGCTTGCATACAAAACTATTTAATTCTCACAAAATTCACACAAATAGAATACTTTATTAAGTACCTACTCGATATGAATTACACATAAATGTGGTAATTTTACATTGTGTGACACGAGCGGTGTTATTGTTAAAAGCGATCGTTCATAACAGTTTGATTCTTTGAAAATAAACAAACTCATCATCATCATCTTCATTCAGCCTACAGCAGTCCAATGCTGGACATAGACCTCTTTATAGACGCCACTCATATGGATTCTCAGCAACTCTCATCCAGTTCCTGCCAGTCACCCTGCGAAGATCGTCGTTCCATCGAACTTGAGGGCCACCTTACACTGGCCGATTCGTGGTCTCCAGTCAAGAACACGTCTACTCCAGAGGTCAGCCGTTCTACGATTGATATCGCCCATTGCTTCAGCTTACTCATTCTGAGAGCTATGTCAACAAATCTGGGTCCCTGTCAGATCAGCTCGTTCCAGGTGCGATCCCCCAGAGAATCTCAAGCATAGCCCTCTCCATAGTTCGCTGAGCGACCTTGAATTTATGGACCTGCCCTATTATTAATACTGAGAATGGGATGTTTCTATGTTTTGTTTTGCTTTGAGTTGCCCATATTTAATATTTTTGGTCAAATTATACGCTAAAACCTTCCTCGAGAATCACTCTATCTATTGGTGAAAACAGTATGAAAATCAGTGTAGTAGTTTTTGAGTTTATCGCGACTAGACAGACAGAGGCGGCGAAGGACTTTGTTTAATAATATGTAGTGATAATAGTGTTACTGCGGTAGGTTCTCAGAGATATTTAATGATTACTTAAGCCGTCACTTAGTACAGGTTTGACATACTTTTGTATGACAAAACTGTCAAAACGTTTACTAAGTGATGGCCTAAGTAATCAATAAAGCTTTCTGAGTGCGGCAGTTAGTGACCATGTCAGTTTAAAAACTTATAGGGACCAGCCGCACGGCGAGTTTGGTCGTTTCGGCCCCGTTAGTCATATACAGGCAGGACTTAGTCTCTTTGAAAAGTCCAAACTAAAGTACTTAAATACCAATTTACTTGTAATTATTCCCTGAAATAAATACTTGTTTCATTTCCACAGCTATTCGTGTTAATACGAGTACTTGAGTAACGTTCCGTAATATTAATGTCTGTTTATTTGTTTAATTGTCGAGAAGCACGCGAGGCTTTCTTTGGGCGCCAGAACGGGTGACGAATAAGTTTGTGGTGTTTGTATGTCGTTATATTATTTAAATGAAGGGTGACAGAGAGAGGTATAGTACTTTGACTAGTTCCGTCTCTGTCTTACAAGATAAAGAGAGTCTAATATGTTACGTTTTTAATAGATACTTATTTTTCGAGATAGAATATTTTAAACGTGCTTTTACAAACATTTTTTTTTGTCTGGTCATTTGCGTCTGTGAGCCATACAAATATTTGTTCCTTGCAAGAATCGAACCCGCGACACGGAGCGTTGCAGGCACTTAGGTAGAGAGAGTAGAGATTAAGGTACCTGGAATTGTTGTTGGCGTATGTAAGTTGAAATGACGGCAAACGCACCCAGAGACTCCCCCGGAGAAATTCTTTCGCGAAAATATTATGAAAATATTACTTCCCAATTTGAATCGGATTTCGTTGACGATTTTATGAGTTCTTTTTTTGTTTTTCTTTTTCTACCATAAAAATCGATCCAGCCAAATCAGAGACTAGCCGGAACAAACAGACAGACAAAAACATTTTTTTTTTTGTTTTATGCGCCGTAGTATATTCGTATTTTATCTATTTGTATGTAGGTACTCGTAGGACAGTATATCGATGCTATTGCCAGTTCTAAAACCTGTTTATACATATTATGGAAGTACAAATGACAAGCATTCAATAATAAAGAGACAATGGTTATCACTTATCATAATATCGCACAGAGCATTAATATTAAAACGAATGTATGTAAAATAATCGATAATGTTGGTTTTATTTCAATATACGCATCATCGGGTCATGAATACAGCAGCTTATTTGTTCCATTGGACATATTAATGAAAATCATTGTTAATTTCCATATTAATGAAGGAAATATTTCATCAATTTACAATATACAATGTAGAGATTCGTATAAGTATCAAGAAGGGAAAAGAATCACAGAGCATCAAAAAATCCTCCATATTTTCGTCGTTGTCAATAGTGTCCAGAAGGCTGACAACATTGCCATGTTAGAGGACATTTTGACGGGACTTTTACTGGCAGATGACAGATGCTATATAATGAACTAGCGGACCTGGCAGACATCGCCCGGACATCAGCGCCACCTACCGGGTCCAAGACAGCAAAATCTCCATTAACAAAATGATCCGCCATTTATTGAATTCATTTTTTACAAAAAATGTGATAAATGAAGAACCGCTTGGCCGATTTTATGTAAACTACACATAAACCATCTACTAAATAGTCCGAACAAAGCCTAAACATTTGGTTTGGATAGGTGAGCCCGTTCTTGAGTTATAAAATTACAACGAAAAGTGGCATTGATTTTTATATATATAGATAGATGAGTAAAGAGAAAAAGGATTAGGATTCCGTACAAACAAATTAAGGTTCTGTAGTCCACTGATCGTCCGTCCCGTCGTCGGGTCCAATCGACCTAATGCATTTTTGAATTGTTCAACTGAACCTGCTGACATTTTATTTTATTTTTAAGGTCAAACTAGCTGTTGCCAGCGGCTTCACCCGCTACAACTCGAAAATTATCCCACGGATCATAAAATTGGGATAAAAACTATCCTATATGTTAATCCAGGGTATAACCTATCTACATACCAAATTTCAACCAAATCGGTCCAGCCGTTTATGCGTGAAAGAGTAACAAACATCCACACATCCATTCTCACAAAGTTTCACATTTATAATATTAGTAGGATAGAAAAGTTTTCTTTAAAATATTAATGTTACGACCTCGATTCAAGTGATAGTTGAATTTTATTTTGTAAACTACCAGAAAGCCAGAATAATGAAAATGTATTAATTATCTTATTCTGTTTGTACCTATGTTAACATTATTTTCATTATTAAGCGCAGACGAGTCTGAGTGCAACAATGATACACTATCCTTACGGTAAAGATCAAGACCATCGTGAGAAATTCCAATCCACACACAACACAAACTAATAACTACACAATCACGTCCTCTAAGCATGTCCCATTCACAGTCCACGCCGACGACGAGTTAGGTCCGGTCACACTGCCAGCGATTAGTGAAAAGCGGGTATAGCTGGCAAATATCGTTTTTTTTCAGTTACTACAAAGCTGTATTCAGCATAATACAGCTTTATAGTAACGTAAATAAAGGTGAATTTTATTTTGACGGGCTTCTCACGATATCCTTAATAGTAAATTGAAGTAAAATGTATTGCTGCGGGTTGTTTGAAAGAGATACTGTGGCACAAAGTGACACGAAGGGCTAAAAAAAAATGTGGTTGGTTTTTAGTCAGTAGAAGTCTGACACTCCCTTCTGCTCCGCCCAGAGCGGGAGGAGTCATTTGATGATTTCCCAACATCCAAAACAATAAAAAAATAAATTTGAATAAATATATTTGTCTGTCTGTCTATTCGGGGTCGGTTTTCAGTATTACCAGTTGCATCAGTATTTTACATGTAGCAACTGCCAATCGGACCTCCACAATCCATTTAGTAGGTACTGAGTAATACGATATCCCTATTGTAAGACTGTTAGTATTGTCAGACTGAAAGACAGTTGCTCCATGTAAAATAGCGGTATTCAGCTGCATACGGTCAGACTATAAGCCGACTGAAGCATATTTGCGAAAAGGCTAAGCAGAGGATGATATTTTACAGACACGGAAACTAAATACATCTGCAAGTTTATTAAGCGAAACATACTTCAGCTTTAGAAAATTAAATGGAAAACGTAGTAAGTGCCTATAAAATTTGAGGGTTTCCCTCGATTTCTCAGGGTTCCCATCATCAGATCCTGACTTGGTGACAATGGAAGTATCGTGTATTGAGTACCCTTCGAGCACAAAAAGAAATTTGAAACTCGGTCCACAAGTAACGGAGATATGTGCGGACAAACACAAAAAAAAATACATACACATACTCCTTTTTGGAAGTCGGTTAAAAAATAGTCAACAGCAACACCCAGTCGCTTCCCCGCCGTCAATGTGACAGGTGCCTCTGTGTCTTCATTAATAAGTTCGCAGAGGTGGATTTGCATCAATTAGTGATCCGTGGCCGATCCGTTGTGGCGCCACCGTCGCTCGGCGGTAACTAGTTGCATTAAATGCATCGCTAACTATGTTAGTGACGCGCTGAGCTTGACTGACGTGATTGTGCGACGGAATTAGCAAGGTAATTTTGTTTTTATTATGCCTGCACTCCTTAACTTAAGTAGCTGATGAAGAAAAAACAGCTAGGCTGAAGTAGAAGTAGGCAGGCCACCCAAGTTTAGTGCCGGTGAGCTCGACGGCGGCGTAGGTGGACATACGATCAGATCATGTTTGCGATGCTAATATGGCCAAATAAAGCACATGATAGAGACATCATGTAGGCTAGTAAAACGTTGTGCATTTTTGGATATTTTGGAATGGTTAGGGAATAAAATCGCAAATTAGAGATGTTTACTGACTTATAAAAACGTGATTCTTATTGGTCCGTCTGCTAGATGATTAAAAATATTGGATAAGTATTTTTTGTTTTATCAAATCAATATAAATTGACGAAGATAAAACGCGTCAAAGATTTGAGTGGGGGTTGGTGACGTCACTGCCCGCTAAAAAATGTCATACTAATGTCTTAGAGTATGACGTCACACGAGTTTTCAAAGCACAGTATCGTCTTCATTGGTTGTTTAAGTGAAAAAAGAAAACATACGTGTCCAATATTTTTTGGTAATCTATATGACGGACTAATTAGATTTTTTTTGTTAACTACCCTTTTGTGAAAAGTGACCTAATGGTCACGTGTCCTGATGCGAGTTTAACATTTTTTTTGCCCATCCCAAAAAAAAATTGCACTACGCCGCTAAAGCAGTTTTACTTCAAAAATAAACTTCATATACATTGATATTATGTCAAACTTTATTATGACGAACTTGAGTATGATGTTAAATGTGGACCACGAACAGCACCGGATAGAGATAGGATTTTCATTTGTGCCCTTTTGATCGAAATAGAGTCGTCTTCTATTATAGGATACTTAACCATTACTGGCGAAATATGGGTACAGTACACTATTTGGTACAGTTCGGCTTAACCCTACGGGGTTTACAAGCGTGGTGTTATTTTTAATTTCATAACAATTGGCGACCCTTAAATTACGCAAAAGTACATAAAACCAAAATTCCTTTCCTCAATATAATTTAAACATGTCCCGCCAAAATGATCACCGTGAATACCAACAGGAAATCCTGCCATAAACAACAGATAATATCACCCTCTTAAATAACAACCCTTACAGGCTGATAATGAGCATGTAAACACAGTACCTCGCATGCTTGAAGTCGGTTAATCATGGCAGGTACGCAATCACGTAATTATCACTCTGCGGTATTTGGTGAAGATTCGCGTTTAATTTGGATGTTAAGATTTTTTATTATAAGACTAGCTGATGTCCGCGAATTCGTTCCCGTGGAATTTTTTATGTAGGTATATGTGACAAAAATAAATGTTTGTGGTGGACCACCCTTATCACCTAGGGGTATGAAATATAGATTACGAACGATTCTCAGATCTACCAAATATACGTATGAAATTTCATAAAAATCGGTCATGCCGTTTCCGTTTTGAGGAATATAATGGCAACTAACACTGTGACACGAGAATTTTATATTATACTAGCTTTTACCCGCGGCTTCGTTCCCATGGATGTCAAAAACTTTACAAATTATTATATACTAAACGAAGCGACAAACCTTCCTCGAGAACCACTGAAACCATTGGTGGAAACAACATGAACATCGATGTAGTAGTTTTTGAGTTTATCGCGAACAGACAGACAGACAGACGTGGCGGAAGATTGTATTATTAACCGACTTCGTGTGTATGTTAACACGCTCACAAAAGCACCCATAGACACAATCACACACTACACACTATCTCACAGTAGTGTGAGATAGTGTGTAGTGTGAGATAGTGTGTAGTGTGAGATAGTGTGTAGTGCTTGGTGTGGGCTACGATAGTGTGTAGACACTATCGTAGCCCACACCAAGCACATTGTATACTTCCATACTTAGATTCATAGTTCATTTATTTGCCTGTTTTTATTTATCTTAGCCGATTTTATTATTAGTTTTGTGTAATGTCTAAAATCTATAGTCTAATTTCTATAATCTACTTTCTCCATTTAATTTTGTCCATGGAAGTGAACTGATATCCAAGATACAGGTTTTTTACGTAGTATGGAAGTCAGGCGTCTATAATTATAGTTTTCTACAGCCTTTTTTTGTATAGAGTCCTGTATGATGAACATATATTGTATTAGGCTATATTTTAATTAACCAATAAACGATTATTATTATTATTATTTCCTATAACATACAATACGGCTATGCCAATATCTTCATTAATAAAGTGAAATTGCACCGAATTAAACGAAAACAAGTTACTTACACATCAAATTGTTACCCCTCAACACCTGAAGGTGTAAATCTCAGTGATTTAAAGGAGGGAGCTGACCCAGTTTCTATTGGTACAGTCTATTTATATTTCACCACGATCTACACCGCTCTGGAGATGCAAAATGTTTCAGCAGGTCTCTACTTAGAGGGATGTCGATTTTGTGAGACTGGGACAGAATGTAGGTCAAATTATTTGTTATTAGAGAAGAATTTAATTGTAAGTTATAATTCAGGGTGGAGGAGAGCCCCCTTTCATAGAACTTTTGATCGGCGATTAAAAAAAACAGCTGTTACATAGCAATTTTTTTTTTTAAACTTTGCCCCACACTAGGAATTTCTCCTGTATCGTGGGTGCGTTCACAAACATTTAACTCACATACACAAATGACCACGAACTGCTGGTTTTTTTTGCACTACACAGGAGCTGATGGAGGCTACAGTAAATGCCAAACTCGTCGCCAAATTTTGGGCCGATATGGGGCCGACTTAATTTGAATTTTCATCGACACGCTAAGAAGAACTGGAAACCAACCCCAACATTTTGGAAAAAGGCTAGGCAGATGATGTTTCAGGTGGCATTTTGTCCCGTCGGGGCTGCGGGTTGTTCAGAAGTTACCGCGGCCTCGACATAGAGGGCTAAGAAGGAACATGGGTGGGTTTTAGTCAGAAGAAGTCTGACACTCTCTTTCGCTCTGCCAAGAGCGGGAGGGTTTATTTGGGCTTTACCAACCGCCAAAAAAAAAATAGTAATTTTGTTGTTTCTGCCAACCACAATGAGAAAATGGTGTGAATTTATATTTATGTTTACCTAAACATACAATAAAGTAGATTATAAAAGGTGGAAGAAAAGCCTTTTAAAACGAACTACTTTACAAATATGACTAAAGTTCGGTTCCCTACAGTGTAATTAACTTCATAATTTCTATAGCTTTACACAGAGCAGGCTTGTCTCTATTTCAATTCTAAATAATTCTACTGAAAAACTTCGTAGACTTGACGAAGGCCGTTGATAATGACAATATAATATTTCACTGTTGAACTTTCTACGTCTTAGCTTTTACATCTAAATTAGGTATATTGAAATAAAATAAATTAAAGTCTCTTTTACCGACTTCAAACGGAGGAGGTTATTTATTCAAAATCAAAATAGTTTATTTCACATAGGCCTACATGGGCACTTATATAACGTCGACAAAAAGGTTATAGAGGCGCCGTTATTCGTCTAAACTACGCAACGACTTATGAAGATAATATACTCCGGAATGTTTAACTGTACAACAATATGTTTAATCAAAGTAATAAAATATAAATTTTAAAGTAGGCCAGTTACAGGACTTTTGATTTATCGAAAAAAGTCAACAAAATAATGAAGGTACAGTCACACATCACAATAATTGTTAAATTACTGTACTGTCGAACCAGCTTATAAGTATACAGCCAGCTAACTTGCATTTACTTTTAAGATTATTTAGATACATTTAGAGACTGATGCCAAACGATACAGCGTTTGAGATCAGTCGCTCAATGCGAAACGCTTTATAAAACAAAATTGCAGTCAATATTTTCAGTGTACTGGAATAATATAAAAAACTGTACCTGTATACTTATTAGTTTGTTCGACTGTACATGAACATACTGTTTCGTGATTTAATTGGCGTCAAAGAAAGCGGTCTAATGGGGCAGCTTACTTCATAAGCTAGCAAGCTAATGAGCCTCACGACCAATATGAAGGAGTATATTATATTTCTCACCGGCTTAATGTACACAACCTATTTTTAAATAATTATCTTTTTAGGTGTTCTCAAAACTGTGAAGGAAAACATCGTGAGGAAACCGGCATGTCTTAGAATTAAAAAATAAATCGAAGACATGTGACATCTAACAACCCGCACTGGGCACGCGTGGTGGATTATAGCCCATCCCTCTCCTAGAGAGGAGGCCTGAGTCCATCCAGTGGGAACATTATGGGCTGATGATGATGATGATGATCTTTTTAGTGTATAACACTCTCAAAACGGTGAAGGACAACATCGTGAAGAACCATGTCTTAGAACTAAAAAAATCGAAGAAATGTGGCATCTACCAATCCGCACTGGGCACTCGTGGTGGATCAAAGCCCATCCCTCTCCTAGAGAGAAGGCCTTAGTCCCTGAGAGGGAACATTATATTCTTAAGGCCTTTTATTATTTTATAAGTGGTATGCACATCTACGTATATAGGTAAGTGACGAATCCAATATATTTAAAATTGTTTGTGTATTGTATTTTACTGAGTAAGTCGCTGAGATACCAATAAAAAGATATTGCTCTTCGTGCTGATGTCGAACAACTTTTGCAACTTCTTAATTAAAGATATATTGACCACTCTTGTATGCGAGATTGGTTAAACTTGGGTTATATTCCCATAGAGCTAAATCAAAAACTAGAAAAGATGCTGCGTCAGTCACTACCTCTTTTCCGACGGAATGCTTGAAGATCTCTCGAAACTCCGGTGGTTTGAAAGGTTACTCCTCTATGCTTTACTGCGACAAATTGATTGATATTCTTGAGGTCACTTTCGATTCCCGTCCAATAATATAAATTATTGTTATAATATATTTGGCAGGTTAACCTAAACCTACTAAGTTGTAAGCATAACTGAATACGGAGACCCGTTTGGCTTGTATAGAAAGTATTTGACAAAGTCGTCTCTTGCAGTTGCCGCTAAAGATAAGGGTGGTTAGTGCCTTTTTTTATTTTGGGTGGTGGCAAATCATCAAATAACCCCTCCCGCTCTTGGACTGAGCGAAAGGGAGTGTCAGACTTCTACTAACTAAAAGCCACCTATGTTCCTTCTTAGCCCTTTATGTCGAGGCCGCGGTATCTCTTTCTAACAACCTGCAGCCCCAACCCGGTGTTATAGTTAAATGTCACCCATGGGCCTCAGATTTCCAGAACAGTCCAGAAACATCTCTCGGGCAAGCTGGTTTCCTCAAGATGTCTTCGTTTACCGACGTAAGTGATACAATGCGCACGTGAATTCGAATTATCAGAGGTGCGTTTCTTGGGTTCAAACTCGAGGACACTACTAAACTAGCACTGCTATTAAGTATATTTAGTGTATTTTGCCTGCGATTCAAGATATCTTTGATTTTAAATTTGATTCTCACAAGTTATGACATCTCAGAGAGCGATGACACACGTATTTGCGCTCAGCAAACCCAGGAAATCTGAGGCCCATGGGTGACATTTAACTATAACACCGGGTTGGGGCTGCGGGTAGTCCTCTGGTTATCGCGGCCTCGACATAGAGGGCGAAGAAGGAACATGGGTGGTTTTTAGTCAGTAGAAGTCTGACACTCCCTTTCGCTCTGCCCAAGAGCGGGAGGGGTTATTCGATGATTTTACACCCACCAAAAAAAAAAAAAAATGCTCCCGTCTTCGCCCGCGTGGATGTCAGTCAAATTATATATTAAAACCTTCCTCGAGAACCACTCTACTCATTTCTGAAAACAGCATGAATATTGGTGCAGTAGTTTTTTGAGTTTATCGCGAATAGATAGACCAACGCGGCGGAGGACTTTGTTTTAAATATGTACCTAGTGATTTGAACGACTTGCCGTGCAGGTGGCAAGTAACAATTGCTTTCAAATCTTTTCTCATTCCTTCAACGACTTTTTTGGATTGACTTTAAGTTCTTGTGTAAATTCTATACTTTTTTGACGTATCCTATATTTTTTTTTATTGTGTGTTTAGAATTGGAGAGACGTTGCACTGAATCGTAACCGTTGGAAGGAATGGAGGGAGGCCTTTGCTCAGCAGTGGGACAACACAGGCCAGCTATAATAATAATAATTGTGTGTACTTGTGCATGTGCCAAATAAATATGTTTTCTTTCATAATTTCTATCCAACATCGTTAAATTTGCTTGATAGATTATCAGTTTTGCCTAAACCCTCATTATTCTACTGTTTTACATCAAACGTTTGTGTAGAAAAAGAGTGAATTATTAATTCAATGATTTCGTTCGTTCATTCGGTCTGATTGATTGCTAATTGAATGAATGAGTGGCACGCGACGTGTCCTAAGTGATTGTTTAAGAACTCTTCGCTGCCGAGAGCTTTGAATTATTTATATTAACAAGGACTGTTACAAAATCTTTGAAACAATTACGTCTTCATTGTAAACTTTTTAATTTACTTCCAAGGAAATTCTTACACAATTTAAATTTACAACTTATTTAATATTATGAATTATTAAACAGAAAAAATCTTACTGAATTTTAGCAGACTATTTCGTACCTAATGATGTTAGATTTAAGTTTATAGTAACTGATACCTTACTCTAAAATAAACAATTACGGTAGTGTAAATAAAGTATTACTTTAATGGTAAATTCTATTTCTATCTATTTCTCTAAATTAACATTATTCCAGTTTAAGCTAATATTTATCCACTAAGTTCTGTTTCAACAGAAAATAATTACTTTTCACCAACGGAAGCGTAAACATTCGCAAAGGACTTGAAATATATTTAACCCTTAAAAGCCCGAGTTTACGTAAACAGCGCGTAATTACAAGAAATACCTGTCTGGTCGAGCTAGCCTAGAAATGTAAGCTAACTTAGGCACGTGGACTATAATGTCTTTACCGTGGTAAACTTATTGAATTTAAATATTTGTTTAGATTGGATAATTATTTTTTCAAAACAAAATTCTGAAAAATATTTTGTGTAAAAAAAATACTTATCAAATAATTTTACTAATTTTCGATTAATAAAAAAATACACACTAAATACTTACAGGAAAAACCGGGTCGTGTTCCAAGAAAAAATACACAGCACTTAATCCCAAAAAAAAAACACTTCACTTTTTTTAACAGAAAAAAAACTCAGATATCGATAACGAATTAATTCCTTCACTCTCACTGCAACTGTAATTTTTTCTGCCGAAAAATCACTGCAATATTAATCGTCACACGTTCGAAGTCCCGCGTACGTTTCGTCCGAGCGTATTTTTCAACACTAGTGCGGCAACCGTTCGCCGCGGGAGCGTCTAACCGAATGCTCTTTGCGCATGGTTGTACTGTCGTACTACGAAACGACGTACGTCGCATTGCGTTATACTACATTTAAAAAGCGGCCTTACACGCTCCGCCGTCGATAGAAAGAGGCTTATACAATTTTTTTCTCAAGAAAAATCACTTTTAACTGGAAAATTTAATAGACGTCGCTTGCAGTGTTGAGTCAAATGTTAAATTGGATGGAAGAATTTTATACACAATATTAAGTTTGTATTTCCCGAAGGGTTTAGCAGTGAATGGTGTTCTTGCATTTATGTTTGATCAGTTAACATACTAACTATATATTACATAAAAAGAGAGGGAAAAAATAGTGGATGAAATTAGATGTAAGAATACATTTTGTTGATTTTAAATCATCATCATCATCAACAGCCTATTAATGTTCCCACTGCTGGGACACATACCTCCTCTCTCTTTGAGAGGGAATGGGCTATAATCTAGAGAGCAGCGGAGGCCCAATGGTGGCGGCCCCGACTTACGAACAGTAGGTCGTGGGTTCGAACCCAGGCAGATTTTAAATAACACTGTTTAAAAATTCCGTTTGTTAAAATATTCAGTTCTTAACGTTTTTCGTTTAACCTCTCAGTTAAATATAACGGCTTCTGGTTTAAGCAACGTAATTGGGTCAGATTTCTGAGTCCATTTCAACATTATGTATTTGAGATGAGGCGGGTAACTTTAGAGTGATCTTTTTAACTCTCAATCGCTGAGTTTAATATTAATTTACTGTGCTAGCTTATTTAAATAACTTCAAGCCTTTGAGCGGTAATGTGATAATTTATCAGCAAAAAAAAATATAAAACACATTGAAGACTGACCTGCCGTGATACAGTTTTCACTAGTACGGAGGTCAGAGTGAATCGAACTGAAACAACCGCTGAACACAGGTATTTTTATCTACACAATTATTGTGATAGTATTTGTAATTAGTAGACGTAGATGACAAGATTGTTGGGATTTGTGTATGAGGTTGTTCTTTTATTATGCCAATAAACTTTACTTTACTTTACTTTACATTGGATGCATTGAAATACATGCGACAGCGACGTGGAGAGTGTGAGTGAGCCTAATAAAATTGTCATCAACAGGACACAAAACCAATAATACTTTGCCTGATCTGGGAATATGGTAGTTGACAAATAAAATCTAATAAGTCCGTCAGATATATTTCTAAAAAATATTGAACACATATTTTTTTTATTTTTTCACATAAACAAAAATTTACGATATTTATGATAGCATTTTTTTACCACGTAGTGACGTCAAAAGCCCTCACTCATGTTCTTTGACGCGTTTAATCTCAGACCGAGTAAAAAGATTGTTTTTCTTTTTTTCTTGGTCTGAGCGTTTAATCTATTAATTTTTTTATAAATTTGATAAAACAAAAAACACGTATCCAATATTTTTCGATAATCTAACTGACGGACTAAACAGAATCATATTTTGTTTATTCTGGAAACGTCCCTATGGTACGCAGGACCCCTTGCAATGGGGATTGTCTAAAATTCTTAACCATTATATTTTATTTTATTTTTTTGAAAATTTAGACCATTTTGAGAAACTAATTTGAATATTTTGATGATTGGCTCAATAGTTATTAAAAAAAATATATTTAAATATTTTAATTTTTTAAGGTAGGTGACGTCATCAGTGACTTCAAAAGTTTGTGCCGTTGCCTCATTAATACATAATTAAAAATTTATATCTGTCAACACGACGTCATCCATCTCACATCTGTCAATCAAAGTGTCAAAGCATATATTTGACAAACAAGGTCAATCGTATTTTATTAAAAATATCAGTAAGATGTGAATATTTTTCATGATTAATTAGTCCGTAATGATCAGTAACGCTATTCCTTGAAATGGTTTTTCAATTACAACGTTTAAAAAATATGAAAAATGCCCGTTACTAGACAATCCAGCCATTCGTATTTTGGTTTTTTGTTAGTTTGAGTCACATTCATAAGTACCCATCTCTAAAACCCAGTTAGTTTTAATTCATTAAAAACCATTTAGACGTCTCTTTTAATAAGACGTCCAATTAATAAGACTTACAAAAGAGAACAAATTAAAAAAGGTTCGAAATCTATTAAAACATTCATTCTTTGATTGTGATTCATCAATATACAACCCTAGCGACTTCGAAATTGGAAAGCTTTGCCTTCCTTTTTTAGAAAAGAAAAAAAAGTTTTTTATTTTTTTGTCTTCAGGTCAAGTTTCCGATGTCACGACGAGATAAAGTGAGATAATGAAAACGGCTCAAGATGCCTAGTTTGAAACTGTAACAGTTTCTCCGTGCAAATAGATTGGGTCTAGAATAAGCTAAATTAAATACGAAGACGGCAGGCGGAGGGTTAAGTACCCGGTAAACGGAGGAGCGTGATTGTCAAATTTGACGTTTGCTGTTCATTTGTTTTACAAACAAGGGTGACAATGTTTGTTCAACGTTAATTTACTTTTCCATTTCCTTATTGTCTTCTGAAATGTATTTTGATTACAATAATAGGAACGTGTGTATATTTTTATCTTGTGCTTTCAACGATATCTCTACTACACGTTTCCCCCTCTTTTTTAGTCAGATATAGTCCATATCAAACATTTATAATAGCCCTTTACTCCAATGTACAATACACTTAGTGAGTTTTAGCGTGAAAGAGTAACAAACATCACTCCGTTATCACAAATCGATCTATCCTCATAAACTTAGATGTTTAAAATAGTGCTAAGATAAGATAATAATATGCTCACTCATCCTTTCGGGATCAGCTGCGGCCCAGTGGTGGCGGTCCCGACTTACGAACAGTAATGTAATTTATTTCATCACCGCTGCTCTTAAAACGGTGAAGGAAAACATCGTGAGGAAACCGGCATGTCTTAGAACTAACAAACTCGAAGACATGATTAGGACATCTACCAACCCACACTAGGCCCGCGTGGTGAATTATAGCCCATCTCTCTCTTAGAGACGAGGCTTGAGTCCCTGCAGTGGAAGAATTATATGCTGATTATTATAATCATTTCTTGACGGCAAGGTTGGTGCAGTGTCTGAGCGATGGACTGCTGCGTTGTGTGTCGCGGGTTTGATCCCCGCACGGAACAAATATTTGTATGGCCAATAGATATTTGTTTCGGGTCTGGCTGATTGTGTATGAGAATTAAGACGTCTGTAAACGATATAGGAGAAATTGCTAGCGTGGGTCAACGTTTTTAAAACAAGTAACATATTTTGTTTATTACATTATTATCCCGACCGATTTCAACCTCAGCGACTTTGATCTGCCTATTAAGAGCATCGCGTGTGTGCCCTCTGGTGAATGACATAGCCAATGTTTGTGGTGAAAGTGCGTCCACATTCACTGCAAATCAGCACCCCTCCTACGTAATTGTATTGGATGGCCGCGGGAGGTCGGGTCTTAAGCTCGTCTCGTTTAGCATCGAGCTCTTCTTTACGTCGCCTTTCAAACTCAAACACCTTAGTGCTCACGGCGGTATGCCTCCACAGTGACCGGTCCGCTGCAATTGTCTCCCATTGTGACGTGTCTAGGTCCATCCATTATTTGGATAACAGCAGATGGGTGATGATGACATTATCAACCGTTTCATCACCCACAGCCTGACTTTACCTACTACTGGTAACAGTTGGTCAAAAATGGCCACTTAAGCAGATCGTAATATTAATAGGGGATCGGACAAAAAAACGTCAGATAGGTTTCCAAAACTTTATTTCTATTTTCAGATAAACAAAAAATTAAGACGAAAACGTAATGATGATCTTTGGCGCGTTTATAAATTTTATAAATTTTTATTAATTTTATAAAACAAAAAACACGTATCCAATATTTTTCGATAATCTAACTGACAGACTAATCAGGATCATATTTGTTTTAATCAGTCCGATCGCCTATTGCATAGAATTTCATGCAGGTATGCACATTCGCTCGTTCACCAAAAAGTTAGCCAGTTCGCAATTAGATCTCATTAGAAACACCTCGTACTCAACCATTCACCATTTACCATTACTTTACCATTTAACATTGTCTTAAGTATAAGTGTTTATACAGTTGTTTCACATACAATCATCAACAGCCTATTAATGTTCCCACATCTGGGACACACGCCTCTTCCCTTTTGAGAGGGAATGGGCTATAATCTACCACGCGGGCCCAGTGCGGATTGGTAGATGTCACATGTCTTCGAATTTTTTGGTTCTACGACATGCCGGTTTCCTCACGATGTTTTCCTTCACCGTTTTGAGAGCAGCGGTCATGAAAAAAATTACACTGGGCCACCACTGCACACATACAAAACGAGACCTTAACTTCCACCATAAACTACATACTACCAATATGGAATAGGAGTGTTAGGTCAGCATAGCGCCTGCACTAACTTTACACTCGCTTAAAAAAAAGCGTTACCCACACACAAACTTGATTGGTGAAACTAGATACGTGTTTGACAAACAACCCGTACATTTAGTTTTCCGTAACACGTAACGTTTACACGTAAAGTTAAATCGTATTTTTTCATTCGCACTGTGAAAGCGAGACCACCAGTCATACTCCTGGCTTTGTACTAGAGTTTATGCCCGCGGCTTCGTTCGCGTTTAGGTCGAAACTTGCACTTATAGCCATGCCATTTGCCATTATCCATGAAATGTAGCGTTTTGTAGTACAATAAGATTGCAGATCTGATCAGAATCCACTGATCATCATCGCCATTCACAGCCCGACTGACGGGTATATCTCCGTTTGTGTTGAATTGCTGTCCCATCGAACTATGAGAGCAAAAGAACACACCTGCACTTACACCTGTGTTTGTGCACTATTATATCTCCCTCAACGACGGCTAAGCTCTGCCGAAATTGCCACTGTGACCAAAATAGGCAGGGGGATGTTTATTATTGGGGGGATTTTTTTATCTTTATTTTAGACACTATACCTAGCCATCCAGTAGCCAGAGAGCAATGGGTGACATAAAAACTCTAACACAAGGTTACTAACCACACGATATAAAAAAAATAAAGAGGCCAGTATCTATACTTAAATTAAACTACCGAACATTTACTACCGATTAATTACTACAGAGAACCTCCAAAGAGGAAATTACTGTAATTTTATTTTATTTATTTATTTACATTTAATCTTGTCCCTTTTATTTAATTCTTAATCAAGTTATCAGAATTGTTAATTTTAAATGAGTATTCATCGGGACTATTTACATTAACACAAAAATCGCACTAACTTAGTCTTAAGATAGTTTTGTTAGTAACAAAAATATGGATTATGAGTCTGAATTAAACATATTTTATTTTTATTATTTTATTTTATTATTTATAATAACCATGCTTGTTGTCTGATAGGCGATCGCATTTAGTTTATTTTTAGCAGACAGAATGACGGTAATTCCCTATTCAAGTTTTAGTTTACGCTCTAGTTAATGGTTATCTACAATTTTCCGGCAACAAAAAAATTATTACCATGTAACAACAAAACAACAAACAAAATGTAAACAAAACAAATTAAATTAGTTTAAAGTTAACAACAGCAATCTATACAGTAAACTTTGCTACGGAATATCGTAGCAGCTCCGTTCAGCTACGCCGTAGCGAAGTGCTACGCGTAGTTTTCGCTACATATCGAACTGATATGTATTGTACTGCACATAAAATGTGCCGACCGGTATTGGCAGAATAGGCACTTGTTTGCCAAAGCACGCATTTCACGCCACGATGCGTCCGCCGCGGGCTATTGCGTTTCCAAATAATATTGTAGGAACAAAAGCCAGCTGGAAATATACAAATAAGAGTTTTTCTAACGTGAAACGTGTACGTGCTAAAGGCAACCTCGACTTAGGAGTTGGTACCTAAATAGGTGATCAGCTTAGTTTAATTTATTTCATTACTCTCAAAATGGTGAAGGAAAGCATCATAAAGAAACTGTCACGTCCTTCGAAGACATGTGTGTTCCATTTTATGAGTAAAGTATTACATTTATTTTAAATAGGTATACCAACAGTACATACATTTAACAATAAAATTATAGAGGTAGATCTTATGTTCTTAAGCTATATCATTGTAAAGATATAAAAATAAAATGTAACAAAAAAATCGAAATCAAAACTTCTTTGACCAAAAACTCAAACGTATAACTTATGCAACGGTACAAACTGGTTATGATGTGTAAAAAACTGTTCATGATAATGCACATACTGAAATAACTTTAAAAATTCTGAAATATCGTCAAAAATCTGTAGCCAAACATTGCTGGCTGGTAATATTGTTATAATTAATCTTCCTTTAGAGGACGAAATTATGTACACGACCTGCTAGCGGCAGGCGACATCAGTACACACAACGGCTATTCATTACATGACCCAAAATCTACAAGCTTGACCATGTGCATTAAAGTCAATTTTGAGCTTTAAAGAGAGCTAAAATGTCAAACATTGTGTCGAGTAGAAATGGAAAATTATCATCATCATCATATCAGCCCGGAATCACTCTCTGTTATGTATGGTCTCCACTTAACCATATTCAAAAATGATTGCTCGAGAGATTTTTTTTTTGTGGGTGAAAAGTCATGGTTTAAACCATGACTTTTCACCCACAAAAAAAAAAATCTCGGTATCGGTAGGACGCAATGTAACGCACTCGAATCATTGTGGTAATGGATAGATTGAATAGTAAACGGTTCATTAAGGTATTTAAAGTAAAGCCACAACCCATTAAACTAGTATTTTGAAGAAAATAAATGGTGACACAAATGTAGTTATAACTTTAGTCTCTAATATCTGTATGGTCAGGTCAGCGTGCTACATCTTCGACCACATCGTCACTTAACATCAGGTGAGATAGTGGTCAAACGCGAGCCTATCAGCAATAAAAAAGAAATGGTATGATCCAGGACAAAAAAAAACAATGACAGGACAACATTGGAACAAGTTCCTTTTGACTTCATATAGTGTCTATTAACACCCTTTATAGGTCCCAAATTCGACTGCGGGGTACGAGGTCCCAGATTCGATTCTCACGCCGTCGGACAGAGAGTTATTGGGTTCTGGTAGATGGCCTATTGTAGTGGTAAGCTGGGTAATTACTAGCAGGTCACAATGGTGAACAATGTCTAAGAGAAGCCATAAAAAAGGTGACGCGGAATAGAAATTACTTGCCAGCGGCTTCACCCGCTACAACTCGAAAATTATCCCAAGGGTAGATAAAATCGGGATAAAAACTATCTTATGTGTTAATCCAGGTTAAAAACTATCTGTGTACCAAATTTTATCCAACAAGTAACAAACATACACACTCACACACTCACAAACTTTCACCTTTATAATATTAGTGTGATAGTACCTAGTGGCAACGCTGCCAGTCTCTTGGGCACTTTACCTGCTTACAGCGTTGAGGAGGAGCTTTTCGATGTCCTTTTATAGTTTGTTATTAGTTTAGTTCATATATTTTGATGTCATGTTTAGTATAGTTATGTAAGCTCCATTCTTCATACAGTACACACGACTATGAAAACTAAGCTAGCACATAGAAACACAGCGCTAGTCTCCAATCCGTCTAGACAGTTTATTGCCTCGGGTTGTGATTTGCGTGCGTTGGCAACTTCCCAGGCGGTTGCGTTTCCTTCGATAGCTTCCATTTGCTTCGGCGCGGCTTCGTGAGATGCTAACTTACTATGTACGGTAAATTCTTGTAAATATAGTTATTATTCTTTGGTATCTAACATGACATTACGGCCGTACTCCGCGAAGGGCTAGGCAGGAGGTACACCCACGATAATAATACTACACACACATTTCGTTAGGCATACTAAGTCTTATACAGGGTGGAATTTTGTAATGCCACCTGGAGGGAAAGTACTTTTAATACTGCAGATAGAAAATTTTACTCAAAGGGAACATTCCTTTATTTTTGAATAGAAAGCAAACTGCATTCAAAGATCATGATTTATTTATTTATTTATTTTATTGGTCCACCAACAATTGTTTACACAGGGTTCATGGTAATTATTACATGCAAAAATGTAAATTTAACAGTGCAACAATCACTTACAGGTGAACTCTGCATGCATATAGAAGTTGTAAGTACAATATAATATTAATCTAATTTTTATTCTAGTTTTACATAATTACTTAACTAAAGAGTCATAAGGTCTAAATTATACTCAGGCTTCGTCCTCGGGATTAGCAAATAATACTTGTAGTACCGCGTAGTGGTCGCCATTCACGCACTTTATTTTAGAGATTTATATTTATATGAAAACAAATAAATATTACGGATATCACAAGGTGGGAGGTTTACTTATTCGTGTCATTCGCTTTTTAGTGCTCGCCACGAACGCACGTCGTGTCTTCCCACCGTTTAAGTGTATCTCTAAGTACTTATTTATTATTATTTCATAAAGTGCATAAATATAAGATGCCTAAACGTAAAAGTGATGATAATTATGATAAATTATTTAAAAAGATTAAAAGATTAGAAAAACGGTTACGGCGTCGACATCGAAGTCGATCTTTGAGTGGTTCTTCGAGATCATCAGGTGATCGTTCGCAAGGTTAGTAAACAACTAATTACGTAATAGACTTAAATGTTTTTCTGTATCTTATCAGTTTTTTAGTTGCAAACTGTAAGGTGTAACAAACAAGAATGCTTTCTTTTTATTACCAATCCGTGTTAGTTCATGGATTCAAGATATTGTGTTTAATTCGTTACAATAATGTTAATTGTGTGTCCACATTACGACTAATTACATCTGCCGGGTTTGCGTACTTCTCATCGGAGATGTTACTACCCACATGTTAGTTTTGCGAACAGTATTTAGGACTGTTTTTTTACTATGAGCAGATATGATGGCTCACATCATTTAAATTTTATAACGCTTCTTTTTTTTTTTTTTTTTTTTTTTTTTTTTTTTCTGCTGGGTTTGCGTGCTTCTCATCGGAGATGTTACTACCCATTTCATTAGCTTTGCGAACAGTATGCTAGGACTGTTTCCTAACTAATGAGCAGATATACTGGCTTACATAATTTTATTTTATATTGTTTATTGTTTACTGCTGGGTTTGCGTACTTCTCATCGGAGATGTTACTACCCATTTAATTAGTTTTGCGAACAGTATTCTAGGACTGTTTCCTAACTAATAAGCAGAGAAAACCTACCAACCGATAATAATGTGCTTATATATTTAAAGTAAATAAATAATGCACTGTTTTTGCCTAACTGGGTTTGCGTAGGTACATCCTTGCGGAGCTATAGCACCCAGTAAATTATTGTTATGCGAACAGTACTTACGATCTGGTCTGTTTCTTTAATAACCTGAAATCGGTCGATTTCAGAACGAGAACATGCGACTTATAGCGAAGAACGCGAAACAGCTGACAATAACGTTGCCGAAATGCTCGATGCAGGCACGGAGCTGGATGTAGGTACATGCGTCGAGCACGACAACGCGGAGATCACCGTCGAGTGCGTAACCGTGCCCACCGCTGACGTAGCCACTATAAGTTCGGAACCATCCACCAGCGCCGCAGCTATTGAGGATATACCTTGTGTGGAGCCGGAATGCGTTGAGGCGATTCCGGACAGCATGATACTTGATATATTAGGTGAAGATCCTACTATTTCTAATACATATGGAGCTGAAATCCATAAGGACTTGGCAGTGAGATTAGAACATTGTACAACGAATGGTCTAGCTAAGGAACTTCGTAAGGAGTTACTTGAGAAGTACTTGGTACCCAATAACTGTAAACTTATCAGTGCCCCTGCGTTAAATGCAGAAATAAAAGCGGCTATGACCGATATGACCATTAGACGAGATAAAAATATCGAACTAAGACAAAAACAGATGTCCACTGCTATCTCGTGCATAAGTCAAGGAATTAGTAAAATTATTTCCTCTAATAATGCAGACCCGGAACTAACAAAGACGTTGATGGATTCAGAACGAATTTTATGTGACTTACAGTACAATGATTCGGTCCTCAGAAGGAATTTCATTCTATCTTCTTTAAATAAAGATATGAGAGATCAGCTCCAGAACACTAAGCCAGATAACTTGTTATTTGGTCAAAACTTATCGGAGACAATAAAAACCGCAAAAGCAATTAGCAAATCGGGCGCCGATTTAAAACCACCCATGACTAAGCCACCGCTTAGTAATAAGAAACCACCTGCGTCGACTAACACGTTCAAGAATTTAAACTGGAAAGGCCCCAACGCTGCTCGGAAACCACCGAAATATCCGAAGGCGAAGGGGCCCTCTGCGAACAATCGGCCGTCGAGCTCATCGAAGCAATCGCGCTATCAGCCAACGACGCGCGGCCGTCGCTAGATGGGGTAAAATACACAGGCAGATTGCCTTTATTTTATGAACAATGGTCACTAATTACTAATAACTTCTTAGTACTATCATGTATCAAAGGTTACGAAATACCATTTATTAGCCCAGTAATTCAATTAACCCCTCCCATTATAAAATCATATTCTAGTACAGAAAGATTATTATATTATGAAGCTATAGATAATTTATTATCTATTGGTGCTATATCGAAATGTCTACCTACAGAAGGCCAGTTTTTATCAAGTGTATTTCTGGTACAAAAGCCAAATGGTAAATATCGTCTTAGTTTGAACTTGAAGAATTTAAACAAGTTCATTAAAACTGAACATTTTAAAATGGAAGATTTACGTACAGTATTAAAGTTAATAATTAAAGATTGTTTTATGACAAAAATTGATTTAAAAGATGCTTATTATTTAATAAAAATTCATGATGACTCAAAAAAATATTTAAGGTTCCAGTTTGAACAAAACTTATATGAATTTAACGTACTACCATTTGGCTTGAGTACAGCACCATACATATTCACTAAGGTGATGAAACCTATAGTCTGTTTGCTACGCTCTGCCGGACTAATATCAACTAATTACTTAGATGATTATTGGTTAATGGGACGGTCTTATAATGAATGTTTATATAACACATTACAGACTAAAAAATTAATTACCTCTCTTGGTTTTCTAATAAATGAGGAAAAAAGTTCCATGATACCAAACAAAATATGTACATTTTTAGGTTTTGTACTAAATTCAGAAAACTTCCAAGTTACGTTACCAACTGAAAAAATGTTACGTGTTAAAGTGCAAATTCAAAAGTATTTGACTGTTAGTAGATGTAAAATTCGCGAGTTTGCTCATTTTATTGGGTTATTAGTTTCAATTTGTCCAGCCGTAGAATACGGCTGGTTGTATACGAAGCTTTTTGAACGTATAAAATACTTAAATCTAAAATCTGATGATAACTATGATAAAATGATGAATCTACCAGTAACGTTACAACCTGATTTAAAATGGTGGTATACTACTATTGAGAAACCTTTCAGTAAAATCAAAGAAGATTTACATGACCTGGAGATTTTCACTGACGCCTCAACTACGGGGTGGGGGGCTGCATGCGGGGAAGAGACGGCCAGCGGGTTGTGGAGTGTTCAGGAGCGAACGCAACACATTAACTACCTCGAAATTCATGCTGCCTTTTTTGGTTTAAAGGTTTTTGCGAAAAACTTAAGAAATTGTCAGATCTTACTTCGTGTTGACAACACGACGGCCATCTCTTATATTAACCGAATGGGAGGCATTCAGTTCCCTCACCTTACTGCTATAACCAAGCAGTTGTGGCAATGGTGTGAATGTCGTAGATTGTATGTTATAGCGTCTTATATTAGATCGTCGGATAACAAAACGGCAGATGCCGAATCCAGGCGCATACACCCTGATATAGAATGGGAGTTAGCCAATTGGGCTTATCAGGAAATAGTGTCGACGTTTGGCACACCTCAAATAGATTTATTCGCTAGCCGAATAAATAAAAAATGTATTAATTATATTTCTTGGCACAAAGACCCAGATGCCATGATCATCAATGCATTTACATTTTCCTGGACCAATTATTATTTTTATGCGTTTCCTCCATTCTCTATCATTTTAAAAATGTTGCGAAAAATGATTACCGATAAGGCTAAAGGTATAGTTGTTGTGCCTTTGTGGCCTACACAACCGTGGTATCCTTTGTTCAAAAGCCTTTTGTTATCTGACGTTATAATATTTAAAGCAAATAGAAACCCAATAATTTCTTTCCATTCTAGCAATCACAACATACACACAAAGATTACCCTGGTGGCAGGGATCTTATGCGGACGGCGTGGTTAAGGAGAAGTGTACCCCCATCTGCAATTACTGTTATGACAGCTTCTCTGTCTGACAGTTCATTTAAACAGTATGATGTCTACCTAAAACGCTGGTTCCATTTTTGTAACCAACAAAATTTTGATTTGTTTAATGCATCGGTCCCACAAATTATTTGTTTTCTTAATAAACTGTATGAGGAGGGATTCCAATATGCCACTTTAAACTCTTGTAGATCTGCGCTAGCCCTATTGATGGGCAATAATCTAGGAGAAGACGACAGGGTTAAAAGATTTTTTAAGGGGATATTCCGTCTGCGGCCCCCTTTGCCGAAGTATTCCGTCACATGGGATACCTCTATAGTACTTGATCATATTAGCCAGTTATACCCCAATGAATCACTTAACCTAAATCAAATTTCAAAAAAACTTATTACTCTCATAGCATTATTAACTGCACATCGAGTACAAACCCTGTCAAAAATTAACATTAAAAATATTGAAAATTTCCCTTCTAAAGTAATAATTAAAATTCCAGATTTTCTAAAAACAACTCGTAGAGGTTGCAATCAACCTGTGTTGGTATTACCCTTTTTTGAGCAAAGACCTGAAATATGTCCAGGAAAAGTTTTGCTATCCTATTTAGAAAAGACCACTTCTTTGAGAAAAGATAATGACTCTCTCTTCATAAGTCTCGTAAAGCCATATAAGCCCGTAGGTTCCCAGTCATTGAGCCGATGGATTAAAGAAACTTTAAGCGATAGTGGGATCGATGTAAACATATTTACTGCGCACAGTACGAGACACGCAGCTACATCTGCAGCCCATAATTTGGGTATCAGTTTGGATCAAATCAGAAGAACGGCTGGATGGAGTGATTCTTCCAATACATTCTATCGGTTCTATAATAGAACTATAAGTAATGTTAATAGTAATAATGATGATTCTTTTGCACGAGCAGTTGTCGATGGAACTCATAATTAAAATTCAAATAATTTAATTACTTACTACAAAATGTAATAGGAATTGTTCACTGATTATAAAAATTCTTAATAAAACTTAATATTTCACCTAAATCTCTAAATCACTACAAGTATTATTTGCTAATCCCGAGGACGAAGCCTGAGTATAATTAATGATTAAACGAACTTACCTGTATGTGAAGTTCTATCATAATTATGCGAAGGCTTCGTCCGAAGGGATTAGCAACCCTCCCTCCCCGTTAACAACAAGTTCACCCGAATACCGTGAAATATTTGCGACACTCTCTAAACTAAATGACACGAATAAGTAAACCTCCCACCTTGTGATATCCGTAATATTTATTTGTTTTCATATAAATATAAATCTCTAAAATAAAGTGCGTGAATGGCGACCACTACGCGGTACTACAAGTATTATTTGCTAATCCCTTCGGACGAAGCCTTCGCATAATTATGATAGAACTTCACATACAGGTAAGTTCGTTTAATCATTAATTTAAATTTATATTTATATAAAAAATCAAAACGATAATACCAAACTACTTATTATTATGCAAAAACATGCTTTTTCCCATGCGAGACAATGAAAAAAAAAAAATTGGAAAGTCAATCTATTTTGCAAGATGCTTAAAGAAATTGGCCTTTAATTTGCCCAAACCTTCGAAGTGCAAATCGATTTGATCACTGCAACTATTTACAACCCGACATAACCTCGCATAGGGAGAATTGGCACCCAGAACCGTTCTGCTCTGCGGCGGGCAGAGTGGTGTGATTGCACTACGAGGAATTCTTGAGGGGGCACGGAAATTAAAGGTCTGCAATATTTGCGGGCAGTCAATTTTGTGGTGCATCACTTTGCACACAAACATTGCGTCATTAATGCGTCGGCGATTATCTAGCGAAACCATCTTAAAGTGTTTTAGTCTCTTACTGTACGAACGTACTTTTTTAGTTATTCCGCTAGAGAACGCCAGATGCCAAAGAAAACGCTTTTGAACGCGTTCGAGACGCAACGAATGTGTGGCATAGTGTGGACGCCAGATCACGCTACAATATTCCAACATACTTCGTATTAAACAATTGTAAAGCATGATTTTAGTTTTACAGCACCTAAACTGTCTAGAATTCCTCATAACAAATCCCAGCATCTTAGAGGACTTTTTTATTATATTGTCTATCTGTGGGATAAAATTCAACTTCTGATCGAACAGCACACCAAGGTCTCTGATTGTTTCAAGTTCTGCAATCTTTACTCCTTCGATATAATATTCTTGTTTTAGTGGATAATGTTTTCGGGTATATTTAACATGATAACATTTGCTTGGGTTTAAATACATCTTGTTAGTTTGACACCACCGCACAAGCCTTTCTAGATCGCTTTGTAGTGCAGAGGTATCATCTATAGATTTGACAATTTTAACAAATTTTAAGTCATCTGCATACATAAAAATAACAGAGTTAAGGAAGCAATTGGGAATATCGTTAATAAAGAAATTAAACAGAACGGGCCCCAGATGAGATCCTTGTGGCACGCCAGATGAGACGTATCGCAGGGCGGACTGAAAACCGTTGACAACCACATAAAAAGATCTACCCACGAGATATGAACTCAGCCATGAAATTAACGACCCGGTGATACCATATGCTCGTAATTTCTTAATCAGTATTTCATGTGACACCTTATCGAAAGCTTTACTGAAGTCTGTATAGATTACATCAGCTTGGAAGCCCGAGTCTACTGCTTTCGTTAATAATTCAGTAAACAGTATAAGGTTCGTAGTTGTAGATCTAGACTCTACAAAGCCATGCTGCTCCACGCTTAGGTACAGCTTTAAGTGGTTTTGAATGTGGGGGCAGATCAAAGACTCGAAAATTTTAGCAAAGGTAGATAGAATTGAAATGGGTCTATAATTGGAAACCATGTCATCATTATGAGATTTGTGTACAGGAACCACTTTCGCAACCTTCCATTTTGAGGGAAAAACTCCCGAAGTCAAAGATTTATTGAAAATAAGTGACAATGGTACAACCAACTCGGCCGCGCACTCGTGAATAAAAGTAGGTGGTATTCCATCGGGCCCTGCACCCTTATTGCAGTCTAGGTTTTTTAACTTTTTGTATAATGATAAATTAAACCAATCCAGGTATTAAAATGTTTATTAATGTAGGCAGTAGTGATTCTGCTGTTATGTGCTGGAGCGCCATCTTTTCTTGGTTTTCCTTTCATTTAATTTATCATGTATGTTATAGAGATTTCATCCTTATAATTGACCCTAACGATCGATGCAATAAAAGTACAGGGTATAATTTTTTCAGATTTTAGCCGGTTCGATTCCCGGGTGTGGGAGAAGAGAATTTTCGAAAATCTTTAAATGCAGTTTGCTTTCTATTCAAAAATAAAGGAATGTTTCCTTTGAGTAAAATTTTCTATCTGCAGTATTAAGAGTACTTTCCCTCCAGGTGGCATTACAAAATTCCACCCTGTATATGTCAGCAAATATCCATCAAAGGGACACAAATCCAGTCTCTGTGGCTGCTACTGAAAATTTCTGATGGAAACCCCAATAAAACTTTGCCTGATTTTTTATATCATCAAATCACCCCTCCCGCTTTTTCACAACAATCACACTTTGCTTGATCTGGAAATCGAGTCCACGACCTCAACAACAGCCACATTTGTGATCACTGAACCAACAAGCCAACGAGTAGAATAACACCAATCCTTTATTAAATTCATCCTAAAGCAAACATACAGACACACGCAACAACTCCGTACACATCGTCCCGTCGTCCAAAAAGGGTTGTATAACAAAATAAACAATCTCTTTTATATCAGGGTGGGTACAGAGCGACATTTTTTTTTTTTTTTTTTTTTTTTTCTTTTTAATAACGTTGCCCCACCCTTGGAATTTCTCCTGTATCGTGGGTGCGTTCACAAACATTTAAACTCACATACACAAATACCCAGACCCAGAACAACTATCTGTAGGTCATACAAATATTTGTTCCGTGCGGGAATCGAACCCGCGACACGCAGCGCAGCAGTCCATTGCTTGAGCAACTGCGCCAACCGTGCCGTCAAACATTTGTGACATTTTGAAGCACATAAATAATTACGGGCTATAACATAGCCTGATATAGCCTGGTATAGCCTGGTATAGCCTGGTATAGCCTGGTATAGCCCGACAAAGCCCGGCTTATTGCTCTCTGATACAAATCCTGGAATCTCTGTACCTTTTCTCCAAGGGTAGTAAAGGGTTGAAAGGGTATTTAAAATATTCAAATAGGTGCCTTTTAATAATGATATTGGGACAATAGACGGTGTATAGAAGAATCTGTTTGTGGGAAATGCTTTGTTGATTTTAATTATAGAGAATCAAGGTTAATCGAATAATACAAGGTTGGGGTCTGTACCCGGTTGATAGCAATAGCCCCCCCCCCCCCCCCTTTTACATGGAACTTAAATAGAAATGTGGGTGTACCAAACAGTACACATCTGCCTGACTTTTCAGGGATTACAGGCGTGTTCGCATAACCGTCCACCAAGTTGAAGTCATGACTGTCATAACAATGTTTTGTCACCGGATAAGATTAAGATATAAGATAAGATATTTTTATTTGCATAAAATATGGTATACAAGGTGTTTGTAAAAGATATTAGATCGAATATGTTTAGCTTAAAACTTAAGCGTGCAAACTTACTTACTAATAAAACATTTTGACATTGAATTTTTTTTTGTTTTTTTTTTCATTGAATTCATATTCAAAAAATAATTAATGCTATAGAAATTATTATGATTGAGCCATTTATACATATAATTGGATTTTAAATAATTTACAATTTAATATTTCAAAGATTTTTGGTAATTTATTATAGAGACTAAAGGTGTATGCAAAACTTGAGGTCAATAGGATTCCAACAAGTGGTGAAAAAATCGTTTGCAAAATATTGAAACAGACAACTTACATACATACATATGTAGACGAGCGGTGTCCGTTAAATAAAAGCTTGTTAAAGGTAAGAAAGTCCGAATATAATAATTCTAAGAAATATCAAGAAGCTAAACAAAGTTGTTTTCAAGGAAAATCTCAACAAGACACCAAGTATATTATTTTGCAAAGCAATTTATGGATCATGGACTTTTATAATAACAATAATAATTTTCTTTATTTGGAACAACATAGGAACCATTTTTGTTAGAAAACAACTTCTACACTAGGGTTAGTAACACATTGGAATATAGTAAATTTTTATTAATGAGTCATGTACTTACGAGGCATTACATGAGGACAATGATTCCGCATAAGATGCCTCAGTACAGGAGCTCTCGGTCCTCAGCCACGACTTTCAGGATGCTTTTGTCACTCCCCCGAATCCTCTATAGTTATGTAAACTTAATTTAGGTCCTACAAAATACCCATACTAAAAATAATTTAATGACTGCCACATATTAGGTCTTCCAAAATCCTTTAACAAATACTCGTACTGGCCACCGCGTGTGAAAATCTCACTGAAACCATTAAATACATTGATGAAACTAAATGAAAAATACTTAATGGCATCTCACAAGTATTTCTCCAAATTACGGACAGCAACATGGCGGATTAGGTTTTGGGTTTTGTAGGATTCCACCTCTTTACAATATTTTTGTTGGGTCTTTCATAATATCTGATGATTTATTTATAAAATGAATGGGAATATTCTTTTCTTTTATATGCCAATTCATTCGCATTGATTTTGAAGAATATTCTGAGTAACTTAGTTCATATAAGACGAGTTAAACTCGGTCTAAATTATGTTGCTTCAGAGCAAAAGTCTATTTTACTGAGATCTGCTTTCTCAATAAAAACCTTTTGTTAGTCACGTTTCATTTATCGTTTCGACATGTCAAAACGATTTCATAAAAATAACACCCGATAAAAGATGAATCACACAATGCACCGTAATTAGAAGCTAATAGAAAAGACTAAGCAATGTCTCAAATAAAACAGTAAATATTCTTTCTAATTTATCCTCTCTTTAAACTGACAGTTATGGCCGCATTAAATTATGAATTATCGCGTTTAAAGCGAAAAATTGCTAGTAAAACGATAAAATTTTAAAACATTTTATTCAAGTTTGGTTTTAACTTAAATCGCTCTTTGTATTTGTGTGGCAAAAAGATGTGCGTTCTCTCGAACATTGTTTGTCTTTCCCTTTTTTTACCCGACTGCAGCGAAGCCCAAAAGGAGGGTTATGTGTTTAACCTGTGTGTATGTTGGTATGTATTTAGGAATGTATGTCCGTTTTTTGTTCGGACAAAATTCCTAAAGGGATGAACGGATTTTAATAAAATATACGTTGTTCGATTTATCTGGATGGCACGAGTGTCACTGGCTACATTGAAATTCAAAAAACTAGCCAAGTGCAAGTCGTACTTGCACATGAAGGGTTCCGTACCTTGACTTCTTATAAGGTTTCCTGTAATTTTACGTGTTGAACTAATTTCGGTTTTATATTCCAGAGTTTTAGGCTCAGTAGTTTTGGAGATAAGGGGGGGGGGGGGGGGAATGGTCGGACAGACAGACAGACACACTATTGTTCCTACAAGGGTTCAGTTTTTTTCCTTTTGAGGTACAGAACCCTAAAAACAAAGAAAACCGTGAATTTTGAAAACATTTTTTTTTTCATTAAATATCTCTGAGTACCGCAGTTACAAGGTTTTCTTCGAACCTTAAGCTTAATGACTATCCACGCCCAATTTGGACACAACAGACTCAGACATTAATCTGCATAGTCCTCTTGTGAGTATAATTATCAAGTCTATGTCTGAACCTTAAAAGTGACATTGACCCCAGAGTTAGTTCCAGCTGTTTCTTCTCAGACTAGTCAGGTACGAACGAGCACCCCATCTAGTCACGAAAAAAATCACGTGTATAAGAGTTTGTAAAAACTTATTTGCAAAATAAATATCATTTAACAACCTCTGAAAGAACAAGTTGTCCTACATTTAAAGATCAATCGATTCACACGGTACCCGTGTTTTATGAAAACGGACAGCAGCTTTTTCGATGTTTTCCTTCATTTCTAACCGATATTTGTAGCGGTTTACCTTAGATATATTAAGAACGAGCACGAAACACGTTCGTCTGTCACTGTCATTCAAACGGACATTGTACACTGGGGGCCAGATGTCTTGACCCAGCTGACAAAATTAGCGATAATTATCGTAAGCTGAATGAAGGAGTTTTACATTGAGGACCGAAAAAGAAAGCATTAAAAAACATCATAATATGGTGAAGAAAAACAATGTGAGAATACTACTAAATAATGTTTTAGAACCATAAATAAAATTCAAAAACATTGTTCTTTACAACAGCTTTCTCCTTCTAACAGATATGAATACTGTGATCCAGCAGTGGTAGTATCATAGCCTGATTTAAACTATTTAAAACATATGAAAGTTTCAACAACTCTATAATTTCCGGATATACCATAATTACATTATCTAGTCAACACACTGCTCATTTGAATGTAATCGTTATTACAATAAATAAAATAACATTCGAACGAATGAATAGTTTATTCAAATAAATAAAATAATTATATTTTTTATTACTTCAGCACTGCACGCTAAATTTTATTTATTTTTGCATTAATACTAAAATCGCTTACGATAATAATTGTAAAATGACACTGCTGCGCAAAGATTGACAGCTGTCATGTGACTACATATTTAATTTCAAACACTGTTTTCAACCTGTCAGTTTTTTCTCCTTTTTTAATGTTTTTAAATACACACATGCGTTCTAATTCACTTCGACATTGGCAGAATGGTCGACATCGGCTTTGCTTGCCATTAACAAAACAATAGAATAGAATAACCTGTCAGTTGAACCAAACTTTTATTTTAGATTTATCTACGTCGTTTTATAAAAAGACAAACATACGGCACTAGTAAGTAGAATCAACAGCGGAACAAAGAATCAGTTATTTGTTCGTACGTTTTCTTTTGCCGTTTGACACAAAAGATTTCGTTGTTCAAAAGAAACAAAATGTTTCTTGAAAGAAGGAAATCTCTGACGTCAAAGTAAAGGCCAGCGTACATTGGTGACGGCAAGTCAGAGCATTTTATCTCTATCCCGACGGAAATTCATACGTAACTAGTGGTAACAAGATAAGTACCTAGATAGAATCTATTAATTAGATATCTAGACCCCAAGACAGTAAATGGGCTTGCTAGATGGCAGCGGGATGGACGGAAGGTATAGTTAGGGATGTAAACACATGAGACGGCAAGCTGACGAACGCAAAGTATGCGACGATATGTACTGGAGTCCGTTAGTCACCAACCCTGCCGTCTCTGGTGTGTGCTGGCCTTCCGTATGCCGCGGCATGTCTCGATAGCTGCCAGCATGCCACGGAGTCTAATAGGCCAGTGGCGGAGGCAAAAGCCCCTGCGGTTTACTGGCCTTAAATGTGCTCATTTTTACAGAAACCCTAAATAAGGTACTCGATATTTTAAAGATTTAAAGTTGATTCTTAAAGCTGATTAACATGATTTGAAGAAGAAGTCAGAACGAGATTTTCTCAAGTTAGTTTATTATAATCCTCTAATTTGCATAAAGTTATTATGTACAAATGGTTCCGTTCGACTTCCGCATCAGAAACATAACACTTACTACTGAATGGTTCTCTACGCGGCCGCCATTAAACTGTTTATACTTAATGCTTTAAGTAACTGCAATATTTCCTACACGCACCAGTAATAACGAGTTTCTTTCCGGGTTATAACTACTACGATAAACATTTTAGTAACACACTCCCATTCCCGATAGACAGACCCCCAGTCAGATAGATTTCCAAAAAAATATTGTACACGTTTTTTTTTCACCTAAACAAACAATGAAGACGATACAGTGCTTTGAAAACTCGAGTGACGTCTTTTTCTAAGACATTAGTATGACATTCTTTACCGGTGAGTGACGTCACAGCCCCCCACTCAAATCTTTGACGCTTTGTATCTTCGTAATTTTTTATTGATTTGATAAAACAAAAAATACGTATCCAATATTTTTCGATAATCTAATAGACGGACTAATTAGAATTATACTTTTTTTAAGTCATTAAACATCCCTACTCATTGCGTCTTTTACGTTGTCGAGGCGACCAAAGTGGTCACCTACATTAAACACTTAAAGGAGTGTATTGAGAATTTCTTAAAAACCCGAAAATATAAAGTCACTAGCTGATGCCCGCGGCTTCGTCCGCTTGGATGTCGGTTATCGCGATCAAAAGTAACCTTTTCATCCCCTCTTTAGATCCCTTACAACCCTTTTTTTGCATTAAAAAGTAGCCTAAGTCTTTCTCAGGCTCTTGTGTCCCTTTTATTTAAATTGGTTCAGTGGTTTAGACGTGAAAGCGCCACAGACAGACAGAATTTCTTTTGCGTTTATAATATTAGTGAGGAGGGGTAAGGAAGTAAGGATTAATAATAATATATCATTAGCCTACAGCATTCCACTGTTGGGTATATGCCTCCCCAATCGGACGCAACTCAACTCGATGCTCGCCGACTCTCATCCAGTCACTACCATCCACCAATTCTTTTTTTTTTTTTTGGTGGGTTTAAAATCATCGAATAACCCCTCCCGCTCTTGGGCAGAGCGAAAGGGAGTGTCAGACTTCTACTGACTAAAAACCACCCATGTTCCTTCTTCGCCCTCTATGTCGAGGCCGCGATAACCGTTGGACTACCCGCGGCCCCGACAGGCGTCGGCCCTTTCGGGCCCCTCCCATGTTGCTGACATCTCTTTGAGGCGCGCGTGGAACACGAACGCGCCGTCGACACGGCCTGTTTTCGTCGTGAGACGGACGGACGGCGAGTTAGCCCATCACTCACCGTCCACAGGCCCGCGTCTACAGTGGCCGGAGGTCATCGCGGGACCCCCGACGCCCGGAGCGCCTCCCGCGGCGGCTGGGACGAGAGGTTCTCTCCCTCTCGCATTCCGCCACCTCCTTCGCTAGCATCACTGCTTCGCAGAAGGAGGCGACGGCGTCCCACTCCTCCTCGCCCCGGACCATGGCTTGCACCAGGGCCGGGCGCGAGAGGTCGCCGCCGCCGATCGCCGCTACGAGAACACGGCGGGGCTCCGCCCAAGCGGGGCACACCTCCACTGTGTGCTCCACCGTGTCCTCCGGCCGATCCTCACAATGTTGGCATCCGGGCGTTTCCTCCCGCCTGATTCGGTGTAGGTACCTCCCGAAACAACCGTGTCCGGTGAGGACCTGCGTCAGACGGAAGGTGAGGGCGCCGTGGCGCCTCTCAAGCCACTCCTCAAAGAGGGGACTTACCGCCACTATCGTGGCGTGCCCACTACCATCCACCCTGCGATGGGCATCCTACCTTACGCTTGCCGATTGGCAGTCTCCACTCAAGAGCACCTCTACCCGAAAGATCATCGGTTCTACGTTTAATATTCGACCCATTGCCACTTCAGCTTACTTACTCTGTGAGCTATGTCAACATCCCTGGTTCCATCCGATCACGGAAAATATAAAGCGCGCTACGGAATTGGGGTATAATTCAACCCAATTTATAAAAAAATCTTCTCTGTGCCAATATTTCAAAATGAAAGCTCGCGAGCACATTCGCAAGAAGTTGGCAGCTTCGTCTCACAACTAAGTTGTTAAAGCTTTTCATGTGTATCTTTCAAAACTTTATATATTTTATGTATATGTGTATGTATGTATATATTCTTATATGTTAGGTATATATATTTTCTAATTTTTGATTCTGTTTTGCACCTACTGTGTAATGTCTCTGCATCACCCTAAGGTAGACTGGTAGAAAATGCCCAAGGCATTAAGTCCGCCTTTGTACGGTTTTATTACTTGTGCATAAAGTTTTAATAAATAAATAAATACATATTTTTGTCCGCAAGTGTAACTACTAAGAAACAAAAAAGCATCGAGTAGTAGTACAGTGACGTAATGAATCGACCGTCAGTCCGTGAGTCCGTCAGTCAGTTGTACAGGGGAACGGTTTTGTGGGGCACTGTCGAAATACGAGTAGTAGGAACTGGTGCAGATCGAAGGGTACATACTTCGGCGCTTGCTATGCTTCTTGTAATTGGGTAATAGGATTTTTCCGCTTCTGTATATGATAACATAACATCACGCCTGAATTTCCCCTGGAAGAGTTACTGCGGCTCTGGAACGCAAAGGGCATTAGGAAGAACACGGGTAAGTTTTAGTCAGTAAGACACACACACTCCTTTCGAATTCACCCAGAGCCGGAGGAGTCATTTGAAGATTTGCCAAGATTAAAAAAAAGTGGTATACCATCATAGACCACCCATATTTCTCCATTTATAGGTATGTTCAAGTCCCACTTTATAGACTTTAGTTTCAAAATAAACAGCAGAAAAATATTCTCAACTTTCTAAGCCACCTTGCTGAAACTATTAAAAGTTGTAATGAATTTAAAAGTAAGTAGACATTGTTGTTAAAACGCGACGTTAAATATGAATCGTTGGTTAACAATGAGTTTTTACGTCCACCAAGTTATTGTGCGGTAAATCGCAAACCCTTACTATTGGTCGAGCGTTGAGTCGAGTTTGAAATCGCTTTTGAAACTTTCTGTTCAAGTTTGGAACTTTAAGTTCGATTTTGGTACTGAAAGCTTAGTAGTATTTTGTTTATAGAGCAGTGTGTAGTTACTTTCTGCCTCCTTCTTCGTAGCCAATGTGTCGGGTCTTCATAGGTATCATTATCAACAGCCTACAGCATTTCACTGCTGGATACAGGCCACTAAACTCGATTCTCAGCAACTCTCGTCCCTCTGCTACCTGCCACCCTGCGAAGATCGTCGCTCCACCGAGCCTGAGGGCGTCCTGCCGTACGTTTGCAAATTCTAGGTCTCCACTCAAGGACATGTCTACCCTAGCAGTCATCGGTTGTATGACTAATATGTCCGGCCCAATACTACTTCAGCTTTCATTTTCTGTGAGCTATGGATATACAACTCGGGTTCTCTTTTGTATCACCTCGTTCCGGATACGATCTCTCAGAGAAACACAAGAGTCAGTGTGTACTAGTCTACTCAACCACACTATTTAAATTTCTCATAATCAACATTAGTCTAATAATCTCTAAAACGTATTTTTAAAGCCGGATGGCGCGAAGGAAATCCGTTTAATTTTTCGTGAAAATACCGCCTTTGGTGGCGCCCCCTGGTGTATTTAAAATACCTCAACAAACTAATGCTTAGCGGGGACACAGGAAATTGTTTCTTTTTCAAAGACAATCTTATTTTTCAAGTTATCAAAAGCTGCCAGGAATATAAAACTCCCAAGAACAGGTTATTCAGTGTGTCTAAGTAATGGGACTTTCTTTCAGCGATATAAAAGTGTTATAATGATACTGAAAAGGTCAACAATGTATTGATTTCAACGTTTAGATAGCAAACGAGATAGTAATAGAGCTTTTGGATAGTAATATAACTACACAGGGTGTATCATATAAACACCAAATCTCAAAAAATAAAATTTCTTTAGAAAGCCGTAACTTTTTTTATTTTTTTTATTAGTCTACATTTATTTATTTATACGAGATGATTTAATAGTCACGGTCCAATTTTTTTCTAGGCATTAGGTATCATTCACTAACACCATTGGTGAAAAAAAAATCGATACGTAAAATTTTCATATTAAATCCGCGATTATCTCCGTGAAACCTTAGTGATATCTCAATATTTTTGTATTGAGTGATACAAAAAGAAAAAAACACGTGTTCAATGATTTTCGCCAAATATGTATTATCGATATAGATATATCAGAATATGGACGGTAACTAAAAAATCATTTTGTTTTAGCCCACTGCTGGGCATAGCCTTCCACTCTTCCCTCTGTGTGGTTTTCTCCGTCCAATTTGTCACAAACGCTTCTAGGTCGTCACGCCACCGTTTTCGAGGTCTTCCTCGACGACGATTTTTAAGAAAAATAAAATATCTAGAAATAATCTCCACACAAGTTAATTTCTAACGTTGAATAAGGAAAGATTGACTCTTGTAGTAATTACAGAGTGATTGACAGTCCAATTAGCGGTTGCATTAAGATGTCGCCACCGTGAACCGATATAACCACCCACACAGGACCTGTAATCCCTCAGACAAACATAAGATACGGTTTGATAGGCAAATGAAAGGTGCAACACATCTTGTTAGCGTGTCGATGTGAATCTAAATTGAATCCATCCTGAATACGACGAGCTTCGCATACGCAGTTCCTGTAACATGCAGACAAGAGGACCAGAAATGAAGTGGTCTCTTGTAGAAAACAATCCAGATCAGAGTCATACATGAGCTTCTTACTGAGTAAGTTTTTGTTGCTTCATTCTGTGTCTGGAACCTGCTTAAAGAGATTTTTTTTTGGCGGTGGGAAAATCGTCAAATAACGTCCCGATCTTGGGCAGAGCAAAAGGGAGTGTCAGACTACTACTGACTAAAAACCACCCATGTACCTTCTTAGCCCTGTATGTCAAAGCCGCGGTATATTGACTGGCCTGTTGGTCTAGTGGTTAGTGACCCTAACTGCTATGCCGGAGGTCGTGGGTTCGATTCCCACCCAGGACAAATGTTTGTGTGATGAGCACGATCATTTGTTCTGTGTCTGGGTGTAATTTATCTATAATATGTATGTATTTAGAAATATATAAGTATGTTTATCAGTTGTCTAGTACCCATAACACAAGCTCTGCTTAGCTTGGGACTTGATGGCGTTGTGTGATAGTTGTGAAATATTATTATTATTATTTGTGAACAACCCGCAGCCCCGACGGGGTATTGAGATTACATGAGGTGCGAATTACGTTGGTGGCGAGGGAGGGTGTCGTTGTTCGTAAACAACGGTTTAATGTACTAAAAAAACTAGTTGAACAATTAGAACTGTCGATTTCTGGGTCGGGAAAATTGCCATTGGGTGTTTCCATCTGGATTTTTTCAACAGCAACCATGGAGTCTGCATTTGTGCTTGATGGCAATAGACTTGCTGTCAGGCGTGATGTTATGTTATATATTTCGAATTAAGATTCCATAAAAGTGATTCAATATCCACAAACCTAGTGAAGTTTTTATAATGTTCAGTACCCATAGATTTCCAGTTTCCATCAACAGCCCATCTGTTTACAGAACCACAAGATAAAGGACGCACTTAACGCTGTCTTCAAACATACAATTCTAAGACGAAATTGTAAAAATCCACGTCCTTGAGCGAACAGGCAAAATGTCCAGCAATATCATCGCAATTCTTATATATAAGGCAATTTGTATTCCGTAATAATGCGCACGATCCTTCACAGCGCTATTGTGATGAGGGATATCTTCCCTTGTGATTTTCTAGAGGTCGGCGAACAGGGTAGGTATCCTGCGGTAGTTGGTATCGAGGAGAATCCTAAATGGTTTGGTATTTGGTCGTTTTGATATTGGTATTGCTGTATCTTTGTATTTCTTATCGTCATTTAGGAGAAAGAAATACACACAAGATGTATTTCTTATCGTATTTTACCAAAAAATCTGCTATGAAAATCGACTGTGTGTTCTGTCTACAGTTACATAATATAGAAAAAACATCGAAAGACATATACGACGATAGACGAGACAACGCGAACAAAATTTTATTTTACGTGTACTTGCAAGAATCAACTAATCGCTGTCTGTACAGATGTAACGTGACAAACTACGCAATTGTCATTTTGCTTCAAGGCGTCTAATTTCTGTTCTGTGAATCAAGGACAATGAACCAATCATATTTTAACACGCCTTTAATTTGTTCCCAACTATGTATGTGAAAAAAAATTAGAAGTTTTTAATCCCTTGGCCGGTTTCTGATTGCAATTCTGCATATACGTTTATTTAGTTTGCATGTCAACGCGTGTGCCTCATAACACAAATTTAATGCTGCAAGATGCTACACTTACTGCCGTTCTCAGAGATATTGAATGATTACTTAAGCCTTGGTAAAGGTTTGACATATTTTTGTATGACAAAACTGTCAAAACCATTGCTAAGTAATCATTAAAGCTCTCTGAGTGCGGCAGTTAGCTAAACAAACATATAGCATCCTAAATCTATTTTACATACATATTACCTTCTCTCGATATACATATGTAGATGGTATTATTGTATTATTGGTATTGACAGTTTAAAAACTAGCCAGCAGCACCTCCAAATAAAGCAGTCTTTGAAAAGGGTATTGCTAGTGGGTAGTTTATTATATTTACAAGCAAGTGAGCAGTGAGCGTGTGTGCGTGTGTGTGTGCACGATGCACGTGTGCTCAAAAACTATCACTATCAGGATAATAATATCAGTAATATAATAATGTAATATTTAGTAGTTGACAAAAGTGTTACCTCAAAATTGTTCTAAACGGACTCATAGACAGCAACACCAATATTTATTAATTTAGCAACGTTTGGAAGCAATTTTTGCCTTCTGCATGGATTTCATTTCTATGTTAAGTAATAAAACTAATACTTGAAACCCATATTATTATAAAAGTATGTCATAACGCAAATATGCAATCGTTATTTCACGAGAAATTCGCATTCGAACTTCACCAAGTGTAAATCATTGCTCGTGACCTAACTACCAGCCAAAAACGAATAAATAACTAAAACTAAAGCAGCTTCATACAAAGCAATGACAAGCAACAAAGATTTATATCTCCCACTCAAAATATGCTGACTACTAGGCAATTTACTATCTAAATACAATAAGTGATTCCAGTGCTACTCCGAAAGAAGTACATTTATCAAGCAGGCCCGTTTACACCTCACGATGTTTTACTCGACGCAAGATTTATGCGATACGAGAATTTTCTTTAGGAGAGGTTGTTAGAGGCTTTTACGTGTCTTTACTGGATTATTGTTAAAAGCTTGGCAGGTAAGCAACCGGAAAATCTTAGGAAAAAGAATTGTTGTGTATTTTCGGTGGTAGCATTTGGTTTCGGCTAAATTTGAATTATGTGGTTGTTAATTCAATGCATTTCGTGAAATGGGTGATCATCATGTGCCTAGCCTTTTCCTAACTATGTTGGGGTCGACTTCCAGTCTAACCGGATGTATTTTACAAGGAGCGACTGCTTATCTGACCTCCACAACCCAGTTAATACTGGGTAATAATACTTTCAGGTCACAGACTAACTTACGGCTGCCAAAGATCTATATATGGCAGCCAGGGCTACAAGCTTAACGAGCATTCCAAGGCGCGGAGGAAACTCGGTATTTAATGGCTGGTCACCCATCCACAAACAAACCTGCAGGTCGACCCGAGTGGCAGTTATTATTAAGCCACCAGCTCTTATTTCGTGAAATGAGTGATGCTAAACGTAATTTACTACAAAAATCATGACCCGATAATTTGAGGTCTAAACTGGGCGACCTCTCCATGTGGGCAGCCTGGTCGTCATCATCGACTCAACACTAGACGTGAAGAAGTAACAAATATACTCACTCACAAACTTTCGTCTTTATAATATTAGTGTGTTATACATATAAAATTCAACATGTTTAACACCTACTGGAAAAACAAAAAATCGAAAACCAAAATGTTCGAACTTTTTTTAGCAAAGGATATTTGGAACTTAACCTGAAAATCGTAACGTAAACTATAAAAGCCCTTTCATGGAAGGCACATTAATTATTTCCACTTAGAACCGGCCAATGAAAGGAGTAAGGCGCCTACAAAAGATGAAATATATGCTCCGAGCTGCGGCTACCGTCTGAGCAGCAGATGATTGTTTATACTCACGCTATAGTCTGAGGGAGATGCTTGATGCTTATAAACTGCGGTACGATTAGTGCAGTTATTATTTAGTTTAATGGGCACTTGGATAAGGTACATAACATTATAAGATCACGCTAAGAAGCAGAGGTGTACATAATCGCATATTCATATTTCACCAGTTAAGTTTAAGTCTCGTATAATAGGAGGTAAGCGTACTGCCACTAACGGGGCATAAATCCAAACTCCGTTGCCCCTTCTCAAAAAATCTTAATGAAGAAACCCAACCACAAACATTGTAATGAGGTTTTCTTGACATTGTAGTGTTAAGGCGCTAACAGCACTGAAATTAGCGCCACATGAGCACCACCCCACATCTTATTTCTTTGTTTTATTTTCACATTTATTTTCTCTAAAATCACATCAAATTTGAAAAATCCAAAACACTATCATGCTAGTAAATGACCTGTAGTATTTTAAAAATCCCTTTTCATTATTCCAGACTTGATAAATAAGGAGAAATACTGATTATAGACAAAAGTGGTAGAATGGACCGCGCCTGCCTCCAAGTTTGGTTTAATTTAAAATGTGCTTGTTCTTTGCTTTTCAGTTTTTTCAGTTGGATTTTTTAGTACTTTTTTTATCTACTTTTTTATTTCCAACTTTTTAGTTCTTTTGTGTTTGATCTTTCCTTGGTCGCGTAAAATTCTTCGCAGATGATTTAACTTTTGTATTTGCTAAAAGGATTTGTCACTTTGAATTTCTTTTAAACAAATAAGTGTTATATATTTTTGTAATCTTCTTTTACAACCCTTCATTTTGATACCCGATGGTACTAGTTTTTTTTTATTCATTTCACGAAATAGCCCCCAAAATCCCATTTGAATTTTATTGTAGCCAGTGACACTCGCGCCATCAAGACTAATCTAGCGACGATTACAATCCCTTCATCCGTTCAGGAGTTTTTTTTTTTTTTAATCTTTATTGGTAAATAGAGGATTTGATCATGCATGATCATGTCATCCCCATAGTTACAGACATAATTATATTAACTTAAATATTCACTTAGGTACTTATTTATCCAATCTACGTTTTAACGCATAATCAACCATTTTATATATAAACGTCGCTTCCTCTGATAAGGGGATAGCAAGTATACTATTACATATACCAGTGTCGTGTAAACTAATGCCGTAAGCAATCCGAAAAGAAATCCTCTCCGCCTCATTCCGAACACATTCCACTAAAATATGAAAAACATCCTCAATTACATCACATTCAGTACAGTTCTTGGAAGGAACTTTGCCCATTAGGTATGCAAAACTATTCAGTGGGATGTGTCCGGAACGTAGCCTCATAGCAGTTACTATGGTGTGCCTAGACAAATTGGAATTAATAAACCAAGGAGCACGGGACAAATTATTTTGGATTGTTTTATACCATATGCCTTTTGCTAGAGAACGTTCATCAAAGTATTCGTTCCACAGAATTCTACATTTACTCTTAATTATATAAAAAACGTCGGTATAATACGGCAGACAAACCATAGGGATACCATCAGATAAGGCTTGTCTAGCGAGATAGTCTGCCTCTTCATTTCCTGCCAAGCCTATGTGTGATGGTATCCATTGCAATACAATTGTATAATTTTTCAAGGTTAGTGAGAAAAGTGACTCCAAGATGCTATATGCTATCGGTGTGCCTCGACTATTCGAGGTGCATCGAGCAATGTGTTGCAGTGCACTCTTGGAGTCTGATAGAACAACGTATTTACCCGGCTGCAAGGATTTTATATAAGAAATTGCTTCAGATATAGCTACCAATTCTATCGACATTATCGAGGTGTTTGACTCAATGCGTAGTTTCACTGAACTACTAACTTGCGGGTCATAAATAGCTAATCCGCCACAATAACTTTCCTTTGACCCATCCGAGTAAATTTTATAATAATTAGAATATGTGTTTTTAATAAAACTATTACACAATTGTTGTAAGGCCAACGTGTTATAACTTCCTTTAGCGTTATTTACGGCATCTATGTTGAACTTAATTATATTCGAAACATTCACATTGCAGACCCAGGTATTAAGTGTAAACATCTCTAATTGTGTACTAACGTGTACAGTAATATCTTTTAGGTAGCTATGAACCAATATTAAAATGGGCTTTTCTTTGCACCTCCAATAGGAATTTAAAGTAAAAAGATTTAAATCATCCAAAATATGCATTATCTCTTGGTTAGAAAAAGATTTCGCCTTTAACCAATACTTTCCGGCAAGATAATATCTTCGCACACTTAAAGGCGGTAGGTGTAGTTCACACTCCATGACATGTATAGGAGTCGTTTTAATAAATCCACCGATTACCCGCATACACTGATTCTGTATTTTGTCAAGCTTACTTGTATGTGTCTTACAACTACCGCCATAAAGGAAACTTGCGTAATCTAATCTACTACGAATACACGATATATATAAACGCCTCAGATTTGTTGGGTGAATGCCCCAACCTGACCCCGCTAAAACTTTAAAAACATTAAGAACTTTTGAGCATTTTTCTCTTAATTCATTTATTTGTTTAGACCATCGTAGCTTCCTGTCTAGCCAAATACCCAAATATTTAACATTATCAACTACGTCTAAAGAAATACCATCAACAACTAAAGACACAGGGTCCCGTACAAATTTATTTTGGAAGACTCCGTTCAGGAGTTATAAGGGAACAAAGAAACCGACATACATACAAACATACATACACGTTAAACACATAACCCTCCTTTTGGACTTCGCCGCAGTCGTGTAAAAATTGAGAAGGGACAGCCAATAGATACCCTAAAAATAAAATAAATTGGAACAAGCAGCTCTACCGACACAAGGGTTTCAACATCGAAAATAACAATCCCGATATTGGAAATATATCGTCGAGCCTCTATTCAAAGACACTTCGTCCAATTTAGTAAGAGATTAAATTTGATTTGCGTCCCTGTAACGTTAGACTTGGGGCTACGAAACCGACGGTGTAAGGACTCACGTCTTTTTCACCCAAAAGATTTTCGAAAACACAGACAAACTAAGTGGCTTTTGTACATAGTTGCATCTTGGTCAAAAATCATCTCATGTGAAAGTAGTACCAGCAGGGCAATTGCGTATCTTTTAAATGACAGTGGCTAACCTATAGTGTCTATCAATTAACTGTCAAATGGTTCCATTTTGTACTAAACCATAACCAATTTGACAGTTAATCCATGGACAACATGATAGCCACAGACATTTAAAAGATACGCAATAGCCCTGCTGGACACGAAGTTCTATCTGTCTAAATCTAGGTCATGGTATGTCCTTATGCCAAGTTTAATAAAAAAAATAGCCGTTTTGCCGTGAAGCGATACAGATAGGCATAGCACTTTCGTGTTTATGAAACTTACCATATATTTTTATAATAATATCAATTATAACTGTAGGTAATAAGTGAGCAGAATAATATTAAGAACAATTAAAAACATAACTAAATCATCACCGCAGGGAGGGCTCCCTATAAATAGGTAGCCTATAGGTCTTTTGTGAGGAAACAGTGCCATGTACAGTGCCCATGTGCGGACGCTGACCCCTTTTTTTTTTTTTTTGGTGGTCACAATAACATTCCAAAACATGTCCGCCCTAGACTAAATAGGACTTCAACGTAACTTTTTTTTTATGGTGGTTGTAAAATCATCGAATAACCCCTCCCGCTCTTGGGCAGAGCGAAAGGGAGTGTCAGACTTCTACTGACTAAAAACCACCCATGTTCCTTCTTCGCCCTCTATGTCGAGGCCGCGATAACCGTTGGACTACCCGCGGCCCACTACCCGCTGACCCCTTGGTGGTATTAGTGACTTAGAAATCACACACTCGCTGTTATCCCCCAAGACCGCCTTTTAAAGGAATGCCCCGTGAAAAACAAACAACAAAGTTAAATCATCCGTCACCAATAGTTAAGTATTTACACTATTTACACAGTAGTACAGTACCATACTTCTATCAACAGTCACGCAAAACTATTCCTAAGTACTAAACGAATCAACAACGCTAAACTATGATGAACACAAGCCTTATAATGCACTCCAGCTCACATTGTACAATCTAAAAGCTGTTATAAGTTTGGCGAACAGATAATTGCTTTGCAAGTGAGGTGGCTCAGAATATTCCCCATGGTTATACGTTCTACAGAAATATATCAGGTAGCGTTACCGTTGCAGGGTTTATTTTATACAATAGTTTGTCACAACATACTTTATTTATAAAGAGTTGTCTTGAACTCCTTAGTAAAAGAAGTTGGAGTTTCTTGTAGCAATATGGTGGGTTCTATTGAATACTACTTCATTCCCACCTTTGCGTGAAAATAGCCGTTGAGTCATGTCACTCGCTCACACACTCATGACATTGCACCAACGACTACACGTATAACTTATCAATGTTTCGTTGCAGTACTACTATGCAAACAATGATGACCGTTAACAAAAGAGATTAGTTTAATCACGGAGCAACCGTTTTGGTTCTGTCTTCCAACGACAACTCCCCGGTCCCAATCTTGTGCCGTTACCCTCACTTGTAAATTGTCAAAAAAATAACTAATTATTGCTATTGTGGCGAGCCTAGTAACGCCATCTATTGTTAAACTTGACAACTAAATTATTGGTCACTACAGTGTAAACCCAGGTGACAAAGTACTCGTATCTGTCTGACTAATAATTAAAATCCATTCAAACATTACCTATGATTGCGTACCAAACAACCATAATTACACATTTATAATGTTGAGTATAATTCAAAACACCATGTTTTTTTCAGCTCTTCATGAATTTATTAAAATACTTTTTTTTTCAATTAAAATGTCCCAATCAAATAACCCGCATATTTCCTAGCCCCAACACCCATTCCCCGACACCCACCGGAATATTAAAACAATTTCGACAGCAGAAAAAAAGTCAACCGAACTTGTTCAAGGAAACTCATTTCGGTACTAAACCGAATGAAGTGTTCTTAATTCAGATTTTATTAAAAAAATATCGGCTTTCCGCCTAACCGGATGCAGCTGAATGCTAGTATTTTACATGGAGCGACTGCCTATTTGAACTCTACAACCCAGTTACTAGCTGGGTAATATGTTACCCCTTGGAAAAACTGTTTGTCTGATTTTCAGCCTACTGATCACCTGTACCGACTATCAGACTACAAATGACAGTCTAGACTAAGGGCTTAACATGCTGAGGAACGGGACGCCGTCGCCTCCTTCTGCGAAGCAGTGATGCTAGCGAAAGAGGTGGCGGAAAGTGAGAGGGAGAGAACCTCACGCCCCAGCCGCCGCAGGAGACGTTCCGGGCGTCGTCGGGGGCCACGTGACGGCTTCCGGCCACCGTAGACTGTGGCCTGTGGACGGTGAGTGATGGAATAGCTCGCTGTTTGTCCGTCTTACGACGACGACAGGACCTGTCGACGGCGCGCTCGTGTTCAACGCGCGCCTCAAAGAGATGTCAGCAACATGGAAGGGGCAAGGGCCGACGCTTGTCGGGGCTGCGGGATGTTGTAAGAGATACCACGGCCTTGACATATAGGGCTAAGAAGGAACATGGGTGGTTTTTAATCAGTAGAAGTCTGAGACTCCCTTTCGCTCTGCCCAAGAGCGGGAGGGGTTATTTGATGATTTCCCACACCTGCAACAAAAAAAAAGGGCTTAACATGCTTAGGTACGGTGAAAACATAATTTAACATCACGCCTGAAATTCGGGGTAGACAGAGGTGTACCTAATAAAATACAAGCACATTTCGCAAATCATGTTTCAATTGACGACACGGCTGGCGCAGTGGCTGAGCGATTGGACTGCTGCGCTGCATGTCGCGGGTTGGATCCTCCCACGGAAGAAATATTTGTATGGCCTACACATAGTTGTTCCGGGTCTGGGTATTTGTGTAATCATGTGAGTTTAAATTTTTGTAAACACACCCACGATACAAGAGAAATTCCAAGTTTGGAGCAACGATAAAAAAAAAGTCCGAAGAAATAGGGAGTGAGCTACTGAGAAATTTCCGATGGATAAATCTTTGACGTCAGAATGTAATGTTGACGTCACTTGCCAATCACGATTGAGCCTCTATTCATACAACTTGCGCGATTAAAATTTCATTTACTTAATATTTCCTTTGTCTCATTCGCTTTTCCATATTTAATTAGCGGTTTGATAGAACTCCATTATCTTTTTGGCATGTGGCTGTTAATCAGAACATCGCCATAATGTTTTTCAATACAATTTCCATACAAAATAGTATAATAGATTAATTATCACCATTATTTATAAGTATAATAAATAGAATAAAACCGTTTTTCTAGTAGCTATAATTTTAACTTTATTAAACACTAGCTGATGCCAGCGGCTTCACCCGCTACAACACGAAAATTATCCCACGTGAAGATAAAATCGGGAAAAAAATATATGTGTTATGTGTCTATTCTATGTGTTAATCTAGGTTGTCAGCTAACTCCATACCAAATTTTATTGAAATCGCTCCAGCCGTTTAGACGTGAAGAAGTAACAAACATACACACGCACAAACTTTCGCCTTTATAATATTAGTGTGACTACCTAGTGGTTAATATCCGTACGTAACGGGGGGCCGTTACGTACGGATATTAATTCTCGGGAAGTTTTCAATTGTCTGTAATATTTGGGGATCATTTAGCTTCTGGTTAGTGATATAATTTTTGTAATCATGATCATCATCAGCCTATAATGTTCCCACTGCAAGGACTCAGGCCTCCTCTGTAGGACAGCGATAGACTGCAATCCACCGCGCGGGCCCCAGTGCGGATTGGTAGACACAATCGGGTAGTTAACAAAAAAAAACTGAATAGTCCGTCAGATAGATTTCCAAAAAATGTTGGACACGTATTTTATCTTTTTTCACGTAAACAAACAACGAAGACGATACAGTGCTTTGAAAACTCGTGTGACGTCATTTTCTAAGACATTAGTATGACATTCTTTACCGGTGAGTGACGTCACAACCCCCAAAAAACCTTTGACGCGTTTTATTTTCGTAAATTTTTATTGATTTGATAAAACAAAAAATACGTATCCAATATTTTTCGATAATCTAACAGACGGACTAATTAGAATTATATTTTTTTAAGTCAGTAAACATCCCCATTCAATTCCAATCGTGGTGATTACGATATAATGTATTTTCCTTTTAAGCAAAACACACAACTCATCACACTAACACCCCATGCACTATAAAACATAGGTAACCATGGCAACACCGAACTAACCATAAACAACTTTATGGCATCGGGTAACACTCAATGTTAATACAAAGTTTAATTGTGACTAATCCAATATGGCCGCACGTTAAATTGGGCTCACAGTGTGCACTGATCTTAAAGGATAATTATATTTATTGAGTATATGGGAATTACTTTGCGTCTGCAGTTTAATTGAGTTACAGAGTCAAAATACATAAACGGACTGTTCGCAATTATTTAACCTCTAAGCCAAAACAGTAAACTTATGGCAACGAGGATAACGGTCACTTCACAGAGTTGCTTTACGAGTTCCTTAGATTCGCAAAAAAACTATTATTGCTATTTTCATGTAAACAGTTAATGAAGACGATACAGTGCTTCGAAAAGTCGCGCGACGTCATAGTTTGGTAAATTTTTTAACCGACTTCCCAAACGGAGGTGTCTATAGATAGGAATTGTCGCGATGTACTGATCAACATAAATGGAAAAGCTCAAAAAAAAGGTTATAAACTTCATAAAGTCACAGAACAAAAGTGGGTCAGTTGCAAGCGTGTATGCTGTATGTCGAGAAAACTACATAAACACTATCGATACTCTATAAAACCTACATACTACTTAGATCATTCCTATAGAAATTGCCAGAAGGAAAACCAATAAACATTATCGTTAAAATAAGTGCGAATAATTTAATGTTACTCCCAATAGTACATTACGGGGCCAATTTTTGTAACAACACCAATACTTAAGGCCTCGTCTTAAAGGGCTATAAACGTTACGGGATAATAGGATGCATGGACTAAGGAGGAAATGGAGGCATCAAAAACACGTCCAAGGAAAGAAAAACAAAATATTCTACGGTCCTAGAACAACGTGTTTATAAAATAAATTTATGTAATACTTTTTTTTTTTTTGGTGGGTGTAAAATCATCTAATAACCCCTCCCGCTCTTGGGCAGAGCGAAAGGGAGTGTCAGACTTCTACTGACTAAAAACCACCCATGTTCCTTCTTCGCCCTCTATGTCGAGGCCGCGATAACCGGTGGACTACCCGCGGCCCCCTGTAATACTTAACTTATAGAACAAATTAACAATAAAAAAAATATGTTTTGCATGCTTAATCACAAAACTAAAGTTATGTGTGGTGGCATTCTAAATATTATAAAATGATACCGTTATCATCCATTACTGAACATGAACAATATGAGCAAGTAAACAACAAGCTTGAGATATATGTATAGAAACATTAAAATTTGATAGTGATCATAATACTCATTAACTATTTGTTTTAAGTTCCAGATTTTTCTCGTTTTCAGTGATAATGTTAGTGACTGTGTTAGTTTAAAAACAATGATGATGACTTCTAACTCCACATATAATATTAATTAAGAAGGTTTTTTTTTAATTGCGTTTTTCGTAATTTCATTTCTTAAGAGGTCTACTCTTTTGGCATAGCAATCTTATTCTCATACATTTATTACTCTCTGTCTTATTCCTTCTAAAACAAACACATCTGATCCTTCCATATCTTCTCTATCCCTTCCTACTCCCTGTCAGGGAAAGACATAAAACTTACAGGCCACAACGATCCTCGGAATAATAGCAACGATTGTAGCTATAAATATATTTAATCTGGCTAATGCTATGCTATCGACCGGCAGAGTATTAGTTTATACATTAATATGGATCACCCTGGGAACTGAATAGCAATACCGACACGAAGGCCAAGGAATATACTAGCGGATATTGAATTAAGTGACTCAGATATGATGGGGTTGATTGGGGTTTTACTAGACTTAATGATGATTTGACCGTCATGGAGGAAGACTCCCTTGCTGCCGCGATCCGTCGCAGGACGATACGGCGACGGAGGAAGCGTCATAGCGACCTTATGCTGCCTTACCGGAGGTACCAGCGGGGCATAGACCGTGAAGTCTATCGTCGTCGCATAGCACGGCCCTCATGAGTGGAGGAGATGTCTCAGGTCAACCCGGATATCGTCAAAAGTTTGGAGTCCGGAGGCGGGCTGCGCTTGAAGGGTTTTTTAGTGGGTGCAAGCCTTACATAACCGGGCCGTCTCCCCGGACGGTGCGGTATGCGTTAGGCATTTTTTACCGCCCAGTAAAAATAAAAGGCATAATGATGATTTGTCGCATTGTACGGCCTTCATAAGTGGTGGCGATGTCTCATGTAAGACCGGACATCGGCAAAGATGTTTAGATGTTTTTTATGTTGATCTGCATCGCGATCGCCATGCGTTGCAGATCTCATGGTCCATCCCGCGAGGCAACAGTAGGCTTGTGGCAGTATTTTTTAATTTATGCAAGCCTCACATAACCAAAGCTCCTCGAAAGGTGCAGAGCATTTTTCACCGTTTAAAAAAAAGCATTATTGATGTTTTAAGTTGCTCTAGTCGAGTCAAGATCCCTCAAAGATCCCAGTAGCAACCGAGGAGTCTGGATTTGTCTCTGGTTGATGGCATCATGCTCCCCTCCCCCTTTACTGTATGGAAATTAAGTAGAACTGGCGATATGTGGGTGTACCTTCAAAAAGCTTAGCTTGCCCTTATAACCTACTACTCTTCATGATATTAGCGTGTTCCGACTGTAAGCTTTCCATTTGAGACCGCCGTTATCCTTATGCATGTTACTGCAACAGTACAATACAAAACAACAAAAAAGACATGACAAGGATAGATTTGTTGCTGGCGAGTTTGTTGCATCATTTTTTTTGCCAGTTAAATGTCTAGGAAGCGGCTGAGGTTACGTGTTTTGGGTTATTCACTGTCTTGGGTAATTTCGACGGTCAAAAACTGCAAATTCTCAGTCTGATATATAGGAATGACTTTTGATTCTAATGCTGACAACAAGGCCAATAAAAACTACTCCTTGTAGAAAAAAACCAGCTTCCAAAAATTACTAAATTAGTCAAAAATGATAATGGTGATGTGTGGTGTGATGCGAATGGATAAAATAAGAAATGAGTACATAAGAGGAAGTCTGAAAGTGGCGCCGGTGACTGAAATGTTGTGTGGAAATCGGTTGTCGTGATATGGACATGTGATGCGGAGGAATGCGGGAAATGAGAAAGGTTTTGAATATGGGGATTGGTATAAGAGTAGAGGAAGACCAAAGAAACGATGGATAGACTGTGTTAAGAATGATATGGTAAGAAAGGAGGTGTCCCATGAGATGACGAGAATCATAGAAGTATGGAAGAGGAAGATATACTGCATCGACCCCAAATGAATTGGGATAATGGCAAGGGATTGATGAATGATGATGAGAAAAAATAACTTTACTTTCGGAAGTCAGCCACCGACTTCCAATTGGAAAATTCATATAAAAAAATCCGTTCTTAAATAACTGAGTAAACATAAAACAAATACAAACGAATTGAAATCTCCTCCTTTTGTTTAAGTCGGTTAAAAAGGGTAATCAGCAGTGTTACCCTTCCCACTAATTAACTTCTCCAGCCACAAATCCATGTACCAACCTTGGTCCTTACATCATTATCTTCTCCACCGTTATAAAGCAATTCCAAACAAGCTATTAGCAATAAAACCTTCCTTTAATGACGAGGCAGATGATTGTGGGACATAAGGACATGTCCCATGGGCCCACAATGGTTCACGATGGCCGTGAGTGGTCCACGATGGGCCGCGATTGACACAGTCCTGTCGCGGTTGTAAACTTTATAACTGGTATTATGTGACCCGTTGGAGCATATAGGGTGTGGAAAATTGTAGATGTCATGAATTAAGACTAACTTAGATGATTTTTTTTTTGGTGCTCCTGGGATTTCTGAGAATAAGAATAATTTATTGTTTAAGAAGTTAAATTCAATGCATTTCGTTCCTTCCTTCCTTCCATTGCAAAAATAGTGGCCCACCGATATTGGGTGCAGGGTAAACGAACCCACGATACAGGAGAAATTCCTAGTGTGGGGTAACATATAAAAACAAGAAAAGAAGAAAGAATAACGATATCAAAAACTACTGTAATTTTGACAGTAATGTAAAATTTAATATTTACCGCTATTCAAAGCACTTGCTTGTAAAAGGGTTCAAGTATAAAAATACATAGTTATTACGAGAAGTACCACTGCCAACAAACTTCATAGGTTGCTCCTCTTTAAATATTAAATCAAGTAATTTAAAACATTATCTATGTAGTTTTTACCAAGTAAATGAAAGCAACTAAGTCCCCAATCCATTTAAAAATCTATTACTCCTCGTTTTAAATGTTTCTATTACGGCGATACTATAATTTAATCTAATTGAGAGCAGTCGCAATAAAAACATCCACCTGTACGCGACAGGACTTGCCGTAAAATAGTCTCGTAATGAAATTGGATCGGTCAGCTCGTTTTTTTTTTTGTTCCGTGACCGTGTGTACCGCATTCTCGACGTTGGTCCAAGAGAAAAAAGGTTATTGTTACTCGTTATTATGTTTTTAGAATAAGGTTTATTTTGTCGTTGATAATTATATTGAATTACGTCGAAAAAAAACAGTTGCACAACAATAATAATAACAAACTGAATTTCGTTGATGATTATAAACCAATCAATTAAACTTGAAAGAATAAATTGTTATCGAAACTTATACCAAAATAATTATTGATTCAGGCCATTTCTAGATTAAAAAAATGGTGACAGCCATTTCATATTTTAGAACAAAAATAAACTGTGGAAACTTTACGTCAACTTTGCAGAAATACAAGCCGTAAAACGACAAGAAAAATACAAGTGGCTACACACTTGTTAAAAAAATAACCATTCATGAGTGCCAGCGTTGTGTCACTTGCTCCGTTTCACTTAAATAAGTTTTAAATAAATACTTTACATTCAAACATTTGCTTAAGAATAATCGAAAAGCAGGCGGGAAAATACAGAAATAAAATAAATGCCACCTTGTATTTTTGTATGTATATTTTCTTGTCTGGCAGCGCCCGCTTTGAACTGCATACTTAAAGTGGTTTATGTGATCATACTGAAAGCTAATATAAACCGTGTCTTTTACGATTAATATACTTAGTATGCCCTATTTGTTATGTGTTTTGTTTTTTTTTTGTGTTGTAGGTTCGTCATGTTTCTGCGACAAATAAATATTTATTTATTTATTTAAACTTCATGTACAAGAGTGGTACATAGGCGGACTTAATGCCACAAGTCATTCTCTACCAGTCAACCTTTGGGTTAAAAAGGACAGCACTGTGGTAGAGTACAAAAACAATAAAAATAAGGATAAAACCATTTTGTAAACATAATACATAAATTGGTGCATACTAATACATAAATATACAGATAGAATTAAATAAACTAATAGATATTTTAATACATACAAATACGAGAAAACTATAATAATTACCTACTAAGACTAGTGACTAGATTTATAACAATTCAGTCCGATTTCAAAACTTTTCCTTTGAAATTTCCGAACTTTTATTTTGAAAACCATTTTGTTTTCTGCTTTTTTAATGTCCGGGGCTTTATGGTTGAGACAGCGTAAGAAGAGGACCTAAAACCAGTACGGTGTGAGGGAATTTCTAGCAGAAGGTTCTTGGAAGCTCGAAGGTTACGACTGTGTGAACTGCCCAACACTTAGAAGTTTTTTCTTAAAAATTGTTTGTTTTAAATATTGTTTCTTTCTTTTTTTTTCTTTTCTGTAATCCGTAGAATGGGCATTGTTTATTTATTTATTTATTGGCCTATCTACAATTGTTACACTGTTTATCCTAATAATACAAACAATAAGATACAAGCATATGGTGCGATAGACACAGCATGCAAAGTAAAAAAAAAACTAAAATATAACTTAAAAATTACAATACTCGTGCAGAAACAACACTTTTAACAATAGTGGGTAGCTTTAGGTTTCACAGACTAATGAGTTTTAGCTTGCAACACCCAAATAAATTAGTGAAATGATTCACATATATAATATCGCTACCTCCTACAACTCGCGCCACCACCCTAACATAGAAAAGCCGACATTTTAGTTAAAATTTAACCGAATTCTTAACATAAATATTTACATAAATTTATAGTGGACATTACGGGTCAGTTCAGTCCGTCATTGAACAAAAAATGGTTGGATATTGGTGTTATTTGTCAAATATATAGAGTTTATTTGAACAGGATAACTGTGATATTGTGAATTTGTGACCCGGGACACTGGCCCTTGGGCTGTCAAAGGCTTTTCAATTCATTCGGTTGTCAAATCAAATGTGAATTGTTTGTTGTTGTGAATTTTATTAAAGGGTATTCATATCTTTTTGTTTGGGGGGGGGGGATTCATTAAATGACTCCTCCCGCTCTGGGCAGAGTGGAAGGGAGTGTCAGACTTCTACTGACTAAAAACTACACATGTTCCTTCTTAGCCGCCAGCTCCGTCGGGATATATTCACACCCTTTTTTTTTTGGGGGGTGGAAAATCATCAAATAACCCCTTCCGCTCTTGGGCAGAGAAAAGGGATTGTCAGACTTTTACTGACTAAAAACCACACATGTTCCTTCTTCGCCCTCTATGTCGAGGCCGCGATAACCAGAGGACTACCCGCAGCCCCGACGGGCGTCGGCCCTTGCGGGCCCCTCCCATGTTGCTAACATCTCTTTGAGGCACGCGTGGAACACGAACACGGCCTGTCGTCGTCGTAAGACGAACGGGCGGCGAGCTAGCCCATCACTCACCGTCCACAGGCCCGCGTCTACGGTGGCCGGAAGCCATCACGTGGCCCCCGACGCCCGGAGCGCCTCCCGCGGCGGCTGGGACGAGGTTCTCTCCCTCTCGCGTTCCGCTACCTCCTTCGCTAGCATCACTGCATAACTAAAAATACTTAAAATTAGTTGATTTTTTTTAGTAGAAACCCAGCACATTTACAGCGACCACTCATATTCTTTAAGTTATTATTTACGGACCCAAGTGGCTGCGGAACCCGCTAATTGAATAGTTTAATTAACCAACAAGTGGAACGGTCAAAAAGTCTAGTTAGCGACTTCTTGTTGTTACATTACACAGAGAAGTCCAGAAAGCACACTTTTTTAGAATAAATAAAGGGGTGTCTTATGGACCCGGTTAGAAAGGAATTTTAAAATAAAACAAAGCCAAGTGCGTGTGGGCCTAAGCACAATGTAGGGCTCCGTAGTGTTCGTAGTGCCATCAAAATATTCAGACTTGCACTATCTGACTTGAAGTAGAATCACAGTACTGTCACGGATATACATCGCCGTAATTCGAGAACAAATTCGATAATGATTTATTAACTACCCTCGATTCGGTAATATGAACAAAACGTCTCGCATTTTCATTGCATTTTTATTGTATTGAAAATGCGAGACGACAGAGGATCAATTGTTATAACAGTATCCAAAAAAGATCTACTGTTCCATACATTTTGACCGCGAAACAAACTGCTATTTTCTTTTATAGCTGTTTTTTTTGTTTTGTAGTATTCATTACTGCAAAAGGTCGTATCGTAAATATGATTTTTCGATAGATGTCTCTCTAACGGGCCTTCTTTTCCTCTCCTCCTTAGCGCGTCCCGCCCAATTAGATGCGGTTGGCACTTGTGCAGTTAAAACTTTGAGTTAATTTGCACAAGACAGTGTTGCCAACTTATAGTTGTCCATCTTTTTTATAGCTCCCTATAGTAGCGGTATTAACGTAGTAAATAGCAGTTTAGTTATAAAAAAAATCTATGTTGCCTTAGAATTTGGATAACCATTTTAGTAAAACTATGTAGACTTTTGGCCACATTTAGGCGAGTCCCCAATAGTCCCCACTATGAGCCGCGCGGCACAGTCTGTCGTGTTTAGTACAAGACAAGTTTTTTTTTAAAGCTGTTATTTTGAAATTAAAAACAGGCGCTTCAATTTTATATCTTTGCTCAGATGACGTGTATAAAACATTCGTGTTCATAAATGCACTCACGATTCGGAAAAATGGATGAGTCAGAATCGTGGCAAACGGCTTAAAAATCCAACAGGAATATTTCAACATTGGAACACGAACAAAGTTGCCAAAAAAAATATGGCCACAGGTTTTTACATATTTTTAATCTATAAAACTACTGCAGTAACATCCGCGCTTTATTTGAGGTACTATCAACCCACGCGTTTTATTTGCGTACATACGGGTATTGTTTGAAAATGGATGAGAACGAACGAGTATCTATGTACCAACGAATGTCTATTTTATCTCGGTCACCCATTCAGATGGAATGGCAAATATACCATCCAATCAGCATCGTCGAATTGCAGGGTTGTGGAACTTATTCGAAAATGTTACCGCTGTCCTGGAATGCAAAGGGCATAAGAAGGAACACGGACAAATTTTAGTCAGTAGGTCTGACACTGCTCACATCTCACACTCCTGCTCCGCCCAGAGCGGGTGGAGTCATTTGATGATTTGAAAAAGACCAAATCCTCTCTCCGTCTTTGGTAAACAAGTCAATGACCGTTAATGTTATGCAAAGTATTACCTAAATGTTAATTACGCGAAAAAGATCCATACTTGAAATAGGTTATTTCACCAAAAAAATCTAAATAGTCCGGCTAGTAGATTTTCAAAAAATAATGGACACGTATTTTTTATTTTTTCACGTAAGACGATACAATGCTTCGAAAAGTCGTGTCAAGACGTGTGACGTCGCAAAGTTAGTGGGTACTTTTTTACCCACAAAGTCGACGTCACAAGCTCCAACTCATGGTCTTTGACACGTTTTATTTTCGTATTTTTTTTATTAATTTGATAAAACAAAAACACGTATCCAATATTTTTCGAAAATATACGGAGTAATTAGATTTTTTTGGCGAAACACCCTATTCAGCATGCTTGAACAATCAGGGCCGTAAAGGGCATTCTGGACATCAAACAAAGTAACTCCACGCAAAAAATATTGCAAGGAAAGGACTTTGCACCGGGCTCAAGAAGAATGGGTCAAGAGCAGGAAGATCATGATGTTTGAAAGACGCAGGGCATACCCAAGTAACGGAAAAATAAATTTAAAAAAAATCTTCGGTAGTTTGTTGTAATATTCGAAGTCGTTACAATAACCTACCAAAATACCACTAATACTAAAACTTAATATCATCTAACATACCTCAGTACCACGCTAAAGTCTCGTTTATCGCCCACAAACTATTCCGAGTGTTGTTCAGGACTTCAAGTCAAACTACTGCCTTACCAAGTTGGCCAGAGGGCCTATCGTAACAGGGGTTTACTCCATTACCTAACTTTTGCAGTGAATGAGTAATAAAGAGACATTATCTTCACCTTGATTGTGGAGCTCGCGGACAAGTAATAACAGTCACTCGGGCCCATCTTCAGGTCAAGCCACGCTAGTCTAGGTTGGACCACCCATCGCATACTGAATTTCCTCCGTGCCACGGAAAGCACGTTAAGCCGGTTATAAACTGTAGATATTTGTCAGTCGTTGAGGAGTCAGTCCCCTGAAAGCCTGACAACCAGTCTTGCGAAGGGTTATCATAGTACCTTTCTAATTGGGTTGTGGAGTTCAGATAGGCAGTGATTCTGTTTAAAAACTGGTATTAAGTTAGATAGATGTCCCTGCAGTGGGTACATTATAGGCTGATGATGATGATGATGATTCAGTTAGACTGGAAGCCGACCCAAACATAAATAGGAAAAAGCTAGTCAAATGGTGAGGGCTCCAAAACGTGTTTATTTTGTGCACATAAAATAATTAAAAGCCAAGACAAGAAAAATGATATCCTGACCAACATCTCTATTAAATTCACTGTATCCAAAAAATAATATAAAACAACTACAAAAATGCCACGTCTCTGTCAAAATAAATAGTTGATAGAAATATTTATAAGAGGATTAAGTAGATATTGATAGATTCCCGTGTAAACACGGCTCGACCTTAATCTTTAATACTGTCCCGATTGGGACTGAATACTGATCCTGTTCCCAGGGAATTTATAAATCAACTAGTCTTTTGTTACCGTTGTTGTGGGCAACGAAATATCTACGAAAAATACTACGAAAGTTTCTTTTGTATATATGTTTAAGTAAATCAAATGTTATGTATTTGGGTAGCGCTACAGTGACAATAACGTCGTCTAGTACTATCTCATCATCATCATCAGCAGCCTATAATGTTCCCACTGCAGGGACTCAGGCCTCCTCTCTAGGAGAGGGATGGGCTATAATCCACCACGCGGGCCCAGTGCGGGTTGGTAGACGTCACATGTCTTTCGAATTAAGTAGATTAAATAATAATAATATTATATTATTATTATTATTTAATCTAAGACATGCCGGTTTCCTCACGATGTTTTCCTTCTCCGTTTTGTGAGCAGCGATGATGAAATAAATTACACAAAGTAATGCGCCTGCCTGGATTCGAACCCACGACCTACTGTTCGTAAGTCGAGGCCGACACCACTGGGCCACCGCTGCTCCACTGGGCCACCGCTGCTCCACTGGGCCACCGCTGCTCTACTGGGCCACCGCTGCTCCACTGGGCCACCGCTGCTCCACTGGGCCACCGCTGCTCCACTGGGTCACCGCTGCTCCACGCGGCCACCGCTGCTCCGCTGATTATGATTACGAGATGCATAATTTTTACTAAAACCGCTTTCCCTTCGACAAGTCTACATAAAACTTCACCCGATAATATAAGCTCCTAACACACTAAAAGAACGCGAAAATTGATATCCATTACTGATCTCCGTAACTCCGTACCTGATCCTACACGAAAGCCTGCCTACTCCGCCATAGCTACAGATATATGTACCGCCGGAGCTTTTGACGCCTACTTAATACCACCACAGTAATCCCCGCTCGTTTTACTTTTAACATACGAAATTAATTCCCACGGAACGTAGGGATAGCAATCACAGGATCTTTAAGTTTTTAGAGGTAGTGTTTTTTCTGTTACGGAATGGGAACGGATTGTGATGGGGTGGGTCACAATAGGCACAATGGGACTGAGACACAGTTGCCAGCCCAAAATGTCTTTCCTCATTAGATTTTGAGCTTAGCCATCAACATTTTATGGTTATAATCATTTGAAGAACAGGTCGTGGATGCGCTAGCGTACCATTCATAATAATACATTACATATTAATAATACAATACCATTAGTCATTACATATTAATTAATACCATTCAAAGTTTTATCTCGATTCAACCCTGCAAATCCGTTCAGTAGTTTTTACATGAAATCGACTTTAAAGGAATACCACCAGTACAGTAAGATGTCAAATTCTGCATTGGCCCCGGTCCACGTTCCTCCGCCATTTTAAAAACAAAATAATAAGCTATTTTCTTGCACGTCAAGTTTTCCGTGCACACCATACATCAAGTTGTCTGGGATTTAAGCGGATAGCTTTAATTGTTTGGAACGAGCCAGCCCTGGATTAAACCGAAAAAAATATTACACCGCGATCTTTTCCTCCATTATTTAGTCCGACGACGCCATGTTATTTTCTTGCTTCTTTTTTCAAATTTTATAATGTGTGGAACACCTACGCGCGATTAGTTCGTAATTGAAAAAGTTTATAATCTAACCCCGACATGATTGACGATTTAAAACTAAACGTCAAAATGCCAGAGCGAATACTTTTTCGGATATTCAAATTCTATTGCTCGTTCTATTTTGTTTGTTTCTTTTTTTCATCGATGTCAGTCAATGGTTTATTGGGAAATTTATTGGAACGAAGTTCCTTATCGCGCGTTGTGAAAGGGGGCTAGACGGAAAAAATTCTTACGAAAAGTTGTCACGACACTTTTTGCTATAGTAAGCTATTGTAAGCTGTGCGGCGTCGCATGTTTCTCTGTCTGTCTCTCTCTCTATTATAGAAAGCAAGCCAGATATTTTATATTTTAAATTTATATAAAAAAATAATAATTAAAATAATAAAATTAATATACACTTCTCATCAAAAAAATCGAAACACTTTCGTTTTTATTGTTTTTGTCCTAATTTTTTACAAAAGAGAATTAATTCCATGAAAAAAAACATTATTGTGTAGCTGGCAGTTTGGTCATTACAGTAAGAAGAAAAAAATCAAAATTCGAAATTAGAATTTCATTTGTTTATCCTATAAATGAAATTAATCACTGTTTTGAGACAAATGTGTATTTAGGGTTGGAGTACGTTTCTCGTTTAAAAACTAAAAATTAGCGCTTGTCTTTAAACTTTTTGTTTCTTATTTCATTTACTGTGACTTTGGGACGTCTGAAAAAACTTTTTTTTCTAAAACATATGGATACTTCGCCCGCAGAAGCCGCCCAAGTGGTGGCATTGCTGGATTCTGGACTTAGTCAGCGTGTTGTGGCTGCAAGATTGCATCTAAGCTTATCATCTGTTCATAGAGTCTACAAACGCTATCGGGAGACTGGTTCGTTCACGCGCCGTTCAGGATCTGGCAGGAATCGGGTCACTTCTGAGCGAGATGATCGATTTATTGTAACAACTTCTTTACGAAATCGACGCCTTAACGCTTTTCAACTGCAGCAGCAGCTTCGCGTTGTACGAAGAGTAGCTGTAAGTGACTCTACAATAAGAAGAAGGTTGAAGGAACGCGGATTGGCACCGCATAAGCCAGCGAATGGGCCGAAATTAACTACAGACCATCGAAGAGCGCGCCTTAACTTTGCACGCGAGCACCTAACTTGGTCATACCTTCAGTGGAGCAAAGTACTGTTTTCTGATGAGTGTAAAATTATGCTGTATGGTAACGACGGAAGGAACAAGGTCTACAGAAGAGATGGAGAACGTTTTGCACAATGCTGCATTGAAGAAAAGGTCAGCTATGGTGGCGGTTCGTGGACGGTTTGGGGAGGAATCAGCGCCGACGGTAAGACAGAACTTGCCTTTGTGTCTGGGCCACGGCTGCCTGCACTAAACTCTCATCGGTACATCGAACAGTGTCTTGAACCTCATGTGATGCCCTATGCACATTTTATTGGCAACGACTTCATATTCATGCACGACAATGCTAGAGCTCACACCGCGGGCGTCGTACGAGATTATCTTACCAAAATACCGAAGTCGGTATCTCCATTATGGTATGGCCAGCAAGAAGCCCGGACATGAATCCCATTGAACATCTATGGGATGAATTAAAGAGACGAATTCGAGCAAGAGATCCAGCCCCAGAAACACTTAGCCAGCTGCAAAATGCAATCCAAGAGGAATGGGATAATATACCACAACATGTGATCGTGACTCTCATCCGATCGATGAAGAACCGTATGGAAGCAGTAATAAGAGCTCGCGGAGGGAATACAAGTTATTAAATAAACGTTTCTTACATTTTTTTTTCATTTACGCGTGTTGTTTTACCCATTTCCTTCATATTCCATACAGGGTAAAAATTACTCATTATACAAAATACGAAACCTATGAAGACTTCATTTGAATTTAGAACATTAACATTAGGATTTAAAAACCTCATACTACTCACTATTAAATAACATTTTACATTTATTCCTAAATATACACATTTTTCTGATAATCCTTATCAAATCATAAACTGCGAGGTGTTTCGATTTTTTTGATGAGAAGTGTATGTATATATATTTTTTTTTTATTATTATTATTAATTCTTTTGGTCATTCTTGTGCTGTTTGCGATAGACTTTAACTTCGTTCCATCCGGGTGTCCCTTGACACCTCTCAAGTTTTTTTTTTTTTTTGACGATTTGAACAATGTATTGTGTATTTCGTATTTAATATTTTATAGGGCATTTCTAGTATGTTAGAGATGATCGTGCTTAATTCTATTGATGAGTTAGATTATAAAGCTTATTAAATCTCTATCAACGATATAACTTGGGTTGGTCACATTACCTGCAGATGAGCATTGGACATTGGACAAAGGATTCAAGCATTTTTTTCTCTCAAACAAAGCACATAGACTTGATCATTTTAAAACATATTAAGTTATCGAGAAAATAATAATAATGACGGTATTTTCAAATATTACATTTCGTGTGTATTCCATGTAGATCTCCTAATTTTCCACACTATGAGTACAGAACACTAGTTACAAAATAGAAGCAAAAAGAGCAGCTTCCATAACTTATGTTCAGCTAAAGCTAGGAACAGACAAGTGGCGGCAGTAATTCATGTCCGAGCTGTCAGGCGGAGTGGTGACAACTGGCGCGGTCTGAACCCAACTTTATAAAGTTCGCGCTATCACCCGGGGGACTGAGCAGGCGTTCAACTTAATGTTGCGACGTAAACAGATCAGCTTAACTGCTTGCTGCTGTATCGCGTCCTTTATATTGTGGGTTGTCAAATTATGTATTACCAAGAAAAAGCAGGTTCGTCCACGCTTGACACAGAAGTTCGATTTGAAAAAATATTTTTTATTGGATACCTTATAATATGTTAAAGTTGGTCCAACTTAAAATGAAAATATTATTCCACCCATAAGGGGGTAAAACAACGGTTGCTTCAATTTTGATTTTCAACCGGCTTCTTCAAAAAGAGGAGGTTTCCTAATTCGAACGTATAGTTTTTTTTATGTTTGTTTGCGCATATTTCCGTCAATTGTGGACCGATTTTCAAAATTATTTTTGTTTTTGAAAGGGCATACTCCCAAGGCGATCCCATTGTCACCAAGTCAGGGTCTGATGATGGCATCCCAGAGAAATCGAGGGCAACCCTCAAATTTTATAGGCACTTATTACGTGTTTCCTTCTATTTCTAAAGTTTTTTAAGTATTTGCAGCTAGCAGTCTAACGGTAAGGTATAACTCCTCAATCGTTAGTAGTTGGAGGATAATTGTTTGATAAAATATCATGGGGACGTATAATAAGGTTGTATTCTTTTAGGTCATCTAGGTGAGCTGATTATGGAAGGTACTAAGTACTTCTCAACGGTCAGTAGTTGAAAGCAATAATAGGAGAATCTTGAAGGTAAGGGTTAGGTTTCTTGGTTGTATGTTAAATGCACAGTAAATTTTTGTTTAGGATATCACAACTAAAAATGGAAAAATAAAAAAACTTTCTTGCAAAAAAAAAACCGACTTCAAAAACACAAAAACGAAAGACACAAAAAGTGTCGGTGACATTTGTTTGTTTGATTTCGTTTTTTTGGCACCAACTTCAGAAGCTGATTTTTCTTGGGAAGTTTATTTTTCACTTTTTTAAGTCTTTCGTTTTTGTGTAGGTATTTGAAAAAAGTTTTTTTTGAACTTCCAAGTTTCTCAAAACCTATGATTTTTCCTAGCGTTTTTGCTGGGAAGAAACGTTGGAACAAACTGCTCAGCAACACATCTGTCTGTTAGGTCAGAAGATCCAGAATCTATACTATTAGCGGAATTACCCAACACCCTTATACATTATAATAATATTGTAACAAGTATATGTTCTGTTTGTATTGTCGGGCTGTCTGCTAAAGCCGTGAGATGAATTTACGAGATCCTCCCTCCACGGGTGATACCAACTTTTTGCAGATAAAGATACTTTGCGATTTATTGAGGACTTCGTATGATATAAGTTGTTTAATGTTCTTGTTGCTACTCTCAAAACGGTGAAAGAACACATCGTGAAGAAACCGGCATGTCCTAGAACCAAAACTTCGAATACATGTGACGTCAGCCAATGGAAGAGAGAGGATGCCCATTCCCAGCACTAGGAAAATTATAGGGCAAATGAATATAATTATGAATAAGACGTGTGTATAGTTCTGACTGAACATATATAAAAGAATAGTAATATGTGTGCCAAACGTTGTGATAACAACGTTATTTTATGAGAAAGAAGCAAAAAGACCAAACTACTGATCCGATTTTAATAAGATTTCTGTGGGGATCAATCGAAAAGTATATACTTTTTCATAAAATAGAATTTTTGAAATCGGTTCATTAATGAGCCTCCTTCTTTTTTGAAGTCGGTTAAAACATAAAAATGAGATGGCTTGCCAGACCACATCATAGCCTTGTTAATATCTAGTTAAACAGACTCCAATAACCGAGTAGAATCTGCGGCAATTAATTAAGCCTATCTATTGACGGTACTAACCACAGATTATGTTAGGTTCACAGACTTGCGCCAATTTGCTTAGGTTGGCAGCATTGGAAAATGGCTGACTTCAATGTCAATTACGAAGATTAGTCGGTTAGCAAAAGCCTTTTTTATTTTTATAATATTATTGAAAACCCTTACTTCAATCAGGGTTTATTGAATTAATATTTAGTAGAGCTATGGGATACATTTTGCTTCCGAGAAACCTTCATGACACTATCGATCGTAGAGTATTACGCTGTGCAAAATAAGGTAGATATTTAGTTACATTCGAAAACTTGCCTTGTCTCCACACCTGTTAATCCCGAAGAATAGACAGATGAGTATCAAATATCTAGTACTCTTACTTTTCGCCAGATAAGTTCAAAAATATACACGTGGAGAAAATATATCGTTGTGATTAGACTGCATGACGACCCCTGCTCTGGGCTGCGGGTTGTTTATGCTGCGGGTTGTTCGAAAAGGATACCGGGGCCTCGGCCACAAAGGGGTAAGAAGGAACATGGGTGGCTTTTAGTCCAAGTCTGACACTCCCTACCGCTCTGCCCAGAGTGGGAGGAGTCATTTGATGATTTTCAACCTTCAAAAAAGAAACACCGTAAGTTATGATTATGATAGCTTAAAGCATACTAAACATACTAATGAAAAAATTATAAATATTGACCAACTAAGTGAACAAACAGGTTTCCTAACAAGTTACTCATCTGTCAAACTCAATTAAAATACTTCTCATTTTTAATTATCTATTTAACTTTAATGTGTTTAAAGTAACAAATTAAAAAACATTTAGGTCTTTTATGATTAACGTTTTGTAACCAAATATTAATTTAGTCAATCAAATATGTAAATTTACGAGCATAAAGTTAATATTATATTTCATATGAAATTAGAATTTTACAATCATTCTCACAAATTAGTGTAAAATGGTAGAAAATGGTAGGCTTGTTGGCTTGATTTATTATTTTATTGCTGTTATTAGTGGACTTCATCTGCTTTGGCTGCTGTTTAGGTCAAAACGCGAAGGAGATTGCCTAAAATGCCATGGCAATGTCGCTTTGTCTCTTGTTTCCTTTTTTTAATTTATACTTTTTATCGCCTTGTTTTGTCCTGACTGTGAAGACCAATAAATAAAGTTTTCTTTCTTTCTATGGTCCAGCCAGCTTCTAAATTAATGATAGTCGTAAATACGTAAAATACTCCTTTCGTTATAGCCCATTCCGTAGTCTGAAAATCAATTACTAGAGCCATCGTACAGCATGTTTGTTTTGGCGCTTGAGTGATATTGATATTCAGAGAGATGTTGGTAAACATCTCATTTTGTGAAACTAAAACTCGGAAACGAAAGTCATGCAAGCATGTGAAGGGGTTCTCTTTAAGGGGTTTGAACTTTTTTGTGTGGGAGCTGGCACATTGACCCACCGCCATTTTGTTTTTTTTTTCGAAATTGTGGCCCACGTTGAAAGTGGTATGTATTTACAGGGTGTAAATGAACCCTTGACACATACGCCAACCAAGCATTCTGTACATCAAACTAAGTACCCCTACGCAATTTTTTTTTCTGGGAAACGACTTTTTTTTTTGGGGTTATAAATTTAATTTTACGGTAAAACTCAATGTAGCACTCTTAAAACATGGTGCTATTGGATGCTTTGAATAGTAAAAGGGTCATGGAGGTAATTTAAGTAAAGTTACAATCTGAAAAACTAGTATTTACAAAAAAAGCTGTGCAAAATTTGGAACTTTGACCCCCAATATCTCCGTAACTAAGGGGTTCCCAGGTATGGTCTAGAACAAAAAAATTATCGCAGTGATGGGGAGAACAAGTGCCCTTCGTTTGCGTAAAGGGTACTTTTACAGCCTTTATATCGAATTCTTGAAGTAGCTCTGATACATCTAGTTATATCTCGATCTGGATACAAAGGTATGCGACGTACGAACTTTACAATAATGAATGGCAATAATTTGATGGCTAAACAAAAAAAACCAAAACAAGAATTTTAATAAAAAAAGATACACAAAAATAATGTAGACTTCCTGAAACAGCAATTTAAAAATAATCATGTTTTACTTTAGAATTTAAATTATCGACATGTCCCCGCACTAATGGTAAGCCCAATAAGACAATAGAGCGCTAAGTGTTCACCCGTAGGTATCTGTTACGGTGCTTTTACAAAAAATATCCCTTCCCGAGATACCCGAATGATACCCAATAATACCTTAAAGGGTTCCATTGAATTAATTTGCGCTAAAAATATATCCCTTTTGGACTGTACCCGTCTGTTTTTAATGATGGCAATCGTAGTTTATTTTCTGTCATCGATAATGATTAATTCTGGAATTTTATGAAATTACGTTTTTCGTAACTTCGACGAAAAACGTAATTTAATATATAAATATCAATAATTAAAAATAACAGCTTTACAGGAGATTGAGAAAACTGCATTTTTATACCACGTAATATTACAATAATATTTTATAATTTGTGTTCCTCATCCTAGCTGGTTATTGACATTAGTAGCAAAAACATACTATCACGTCTATAATCTCCGAATTTGGTTGATACAGGTGTAGTAACTAGACCATTCATAATTCACCAGATATAATATTCCTTTAAATAAACTGCTGAACCGATTTAAATTAAACTTGGTACATAGATAGTGTAGAGTCTGAGAAAGGACATAGGCTACTTTATAATGCAAAAAAAAGATTATAACGGGTTGAAAGCGGGGGCTGAAAAGATTACATTTTTGTCGCGTTATCCGACATCAACGCGGAGGAAGCCGCGAGCATCGGCTAGTAATGTAATATGGGCGAACGTATTCCCTATCAAATGGAACATTTAATAACCGTTTTAGCGTCGATGTCCCTTCCCCGTTGTACTCCTAAGGATACCACCACATATCTGTAGACCGTATAAAATTATAAATACAAATTGCATCAAAAGCAAAGGTGAGAAATCGATAACCTAAATGGTATAAGCTGAAGAGTGAATCTCCTCCCGAAATAACTAGCCTCGTTGATGGAAACCAGAACTTACGTACATCCGGTAATCAATTGAGTTTGACATCGATCACAGCCGCATTTACCGGTGAACCGTATTTAGTGATGTTTCACAGAGACGCTCAGACGCCGCGCGCCTTCTTGAATGTTACGGTTGTTATTCTTGTTTTTTTTTTTATTCGGACAATGATGGGTCAACTTTTGCTCTTGTCTTGAGTTATTGAGAGATTTCGATATTTAACTATGTCCTGCGGTGGCGATTTCATCAAAATAGCTTTTCATAATTTGGCAGATTTTGTAAATCTATACAATTAATTCATTCATTAGTTAATTTGTTTAATTCGGCATGTCTGTTAGTTCCGGCTAGCCGTGATTTTATTGGAAGATAGCCGATGTCATATACTTAGAAGGAGTAACATACTCTTACTATTTTTAACCGACTTCAAAAGGAGGTTCTCAATTCGTCGGAAATCTTTTTTTTTTTATAGAATAATGATTAATTTTACGCGGACTAAGTTTCGGGGCACAGCTAGTTCTCAAAAATTTTGTTCCATTTCAGCCTAAATATGGACCACTGTTGATTATAGTAATAGTACCCATTTAAAGTAAATTTCTCTAAAATAGGGTATTTCACCAAAAAAATCTAATAAGTCCGTCAGATAGATTTCTAAAAAATAATGGACATGTATTTTTACTTTTTTCACGGAGACAAAAGGTGAAGACGATACAGTGCTTCGAAAAGTCGTGTGACGTCACACGGTTTAGTACTTTTTTACCCACAATGTGACGTCAAAAGCCCCCCATTCATGATCTTTGACACGTTTAATATTCGTATTTTTTTATTAATTTGATAAAACAAAAACACGTAAGTACTTATCCAATATTTTTCGATAATCTAACAGGCCGGACTAATAAGATTTTTTGGTGAAATACTCTATTGGTAAAATAAACAACAACTTTTAGCAAATAGTTTAGAAAAAACTCCCTCGTTTGTACCGAATTTTCTAGTAAAACATGTTAGTAAAATATCTCAATTTAAAGCTTGTTGCACGTTGCTACCTTCTGTAAAGAATTTTAATTGAGTGACTCGATAGAGATACGTGCAGTAAAAACAGACTACATTGTTTAATAATTACTTACATTGTTTAACCAAACTAGGATTATGCAATGTGTCGTTAAAGACATTTTGAACCTGGCATTAACTGCTTATTTATTTATTTTTATCAGTTTCCCTGATCAGGTGCAAAATTATAACTAAACATCATACTACGTTCGTTGAATTCGTAGGTAAATTATAATAGACACTCAGGTCGTTCGGTTAGTCCGCAGATGGGTGTCCAGTGACCACACATTACATATCGAATTTCCTCTGTAGGTACCTCTGAAAGCACGTTAAGTCGTTGCTCCCGGTTGTCAATTGTTATATCTGACAGTCTTTTTTTCATTTCATTTATTTCAGTGACAATTTTTACATCGTATCGAAATTTCACTAAATAAAAATTAATACAAAATCATAGAATTACAACACAAAAAATGATTATAACAGTATCAACAAAACAATAATTTAAACGTTAACAATTGCAAATAGTCAAATAAAAAAATATAGGAACAAAATATACACTATGATTCCACACGAATGTCAAAGTACATTGTAACACAAAGATGATAAAACAAAAAAAAAATAGAAATCATTTGACAGTAGGTAACCAAAATAAATTAATGAATAAATCAAATATTTACAATTCGCCAACATATATATAAAAAACAAAAAGATTAAAAGAATTACAACATTACAAATGTCAAATGTAGATTTATTGTCAATTATAATACTAATGTTAGAATACTAATCACATAAATAATGTGAAAATAGACTCATTCATTGCAAAATTATAATCAAAAATAATAATATGTATAATTACTGCTAATACAAATGTCAAAAATAAATAAGAACCATAAAAATTGGTGATACCCATACAAATATCAAAAATTTAAATATAAAATCAATCAAAACAGTAAATTTAGTTATTATTAGAATCTAGTTATTTGTGTCGCAGAGAAACCCATCGTCGTTACAGGTAGTCACCAGTCAGTGGCCTGAAAGTCTATCAGCTAGTCTTACCAAGCTGCATCGTATATCGTGGATGTCAGATAGGCTGACGCTCCATATAAAATACTGGTATTAAGCTGCATCCGGTTAGACTGGAAGCCGAACGCGGCATAGTTGCAAAAAGGCATGCATTGAGTCGTTCAGTAAACGGTTGTTTTTACTCCAAAAAATCCTGGAATAATTTACGAATGACGGATACGCTTTATAGCTCCGTTTACACGTTGTGTTAGGCACCTTCATACCATGCCCTGTGTTATTATATACCCACGAGTAAAATCCTTTCACTAACGATCTGCGGTCGCCTCTAGAAATAGATCACCCTCCCAACGTCCCATCTCACGTGGGTGCCGATAGAATTAGCAACATTTAATCAGGTAGAACGTGGATGGAAACCGCGTTACAATTTTAATTTGACGCTTGCCAAAAGGGCATATAATAAGACAATAAGCTGCATAATAAGCTGTATAATAAGTTGGGCGCGTTGACATGTGCTCAGCAGGGCTATTGCGTATCTTTTAAATGACAGTGGCTATCATATCGTCTATGGATTAACTGTCAAATTGGTTATGGTTTAGTACAAAATGAAACCATTTGACAGTAATTGATAGGCACTATAGGTTAACCACTGTCATTTAAAAGATACGCAATAGCCCTGCTGAACCATACACTACCTCTTATCTTATGGGCCTACCACACGCACAGGCTTCACCACTGTCTTGCCTGCGTGATTACACGGTTCACACAGTACATCGCGCGTGTAGTTGGTACTGGTAATACATTTTTATCAACCACACGCGCGATGTACTGTGTGTGACTGCAGGCCCATTAATCACAATATTACCCAGTCTGCAAAATAGATATAAAGCAGCAGTGGCCTCGTAGTGGCGGCTCCGACTTACGAGCAGTAAGTCTTATGTCCTTATTAGGAGCAGAAAGTCTTAAGTTCGTCCAGGCAGGCGGATTAGTTTGTGTAATTAATTTCATCACCTCTGTCCTCAAAAACGGTTATGGAAAACATAGAGAGGAAACCAAAGATAAGAAACTTTTCCACTAGTCGTCTGAAGTTTCACTTCTACTATGTGTCCAAGCACACATTTAAATTTTTTCGCAGGTTTACTGCAAATTACGTTTTGGTTAGGTTAGGTATATTTTAGTGAATGCATTTTTTTAATTTAAACTTATTTCATTATTTTTTTTTTTTTTTTTTTTTTTTTATTTAAAATTACGTAAATAACACCTTAACAGCTATGACGCCAATGCGATGTTACTACTAAGATACACATACAAAAAGAAAAACAATAAGATAATAAAACAATAAAAAAACAATTGACACACATCTAAACATTCTCGATGCACTTCAGTGCTACTCCTGTGAACTTCATCAGACTGCAGTAAAATATACCTATCTACCTCATCTGAAATAATGTTTAACAGTCTTATGGCGCGAGACAAGGGGGCAAACTTGTTCAGGTTAGTCCAAGAGGATGGCTCCAGTAGCGTAGGCGTGGGGCGACGCGCACCTCCGCAACCAGGTGGCGCGCGCAGCCCCAGCAGCTCCGCTAACAGCTCGGGGTGGTGCAGCCAGCCGCGCAGTACCCGAAACACGAAGCTACACAGAGCGACGTCCCTCCGCACCGCCAGCCTACTGTACCCTACCATCCCTATTACAAAGAGACTCGGGTACATGAGCGGGAAGAAGGGATAGACGCCGTACTGTTTAAAAAATAAAAACCGAGTGAATTTGTTTTGGATTCTTTCCACCATGATACTATATTTGGCCTCATGGGGGTTCCACACGATCGCACTGGTCTCAAGACGACTCCGTACCAGCGCATTGTACATGATTCTAACCACTGCCGTATTATGAAAGTCTTTACATTGCCTAAGTATAAATCCAAGAATTCGGAAGGACTTGCCGCATATGTCTAAGATGTGCTGACGAAACATTAATTCTGGAACCATCTCCACCCCCAGGTCCCTTACATGCGTGACTCGTGACATGACTGCGGCTTCCATCTCATACTGATACAGCAGTGGTTCCCGCGCGCGAGTGTAGCTCATTATACCGCATTTAGAAACGTTAAAACTTAATTTATTATCTAGGCTCCACTGCACCACCCTATCAATATCCTGTTGAAGCCGTTCACAGTCCGAAGTATCTGCTACCGACAGGAACAACTTGAGGTCGTCTGCGAACAGCAGACACCTCGCCTCTTTCACAACTTCCGGGAGATCATTAACCATCAAAATGAAGCCTAATGGACCGATATTGCTACCCTGACTCACCCCTAAAAACGTGAAATAAGGCTTGGAGACGTATCCACCATATTCGACGTACTGCCGGCGATCGCCAAGGTAGTTCGCGAAGAATTGCAGAAGGTGCGGTGTGAAACCAAACGCCGCAAACTTAGCCAACAGCACATCGTTGTCGACGGTGTCTAACGCCTTCCGAAAGTCGAAGTACGCAGTGTCCACCTGCCCCCCAGCGTCAACAACCGGCGCCAAGTATGTCATGAAAGACAACAAGTTATTATAATTATATTAAGTAAATATATCAAACAAAAAAGTAAAGCCTATTGCCATCAACCGGTGTTATTACGAGCAAGCCTATTGAAATGAACCGATGTAATTGGGAGCAAGCCCATTCCCATCAATACATAAGTATAGGAACTACAACCCTCAACGATCAAGCTCATTAAGTGATGTCTCAAAAATTAATTATTTAATTAAATCGTTTTTGCAACATTTTTCAATTATGCTCCGCTCCTATTGGTTGCAGCGTGATATTATAACTTTTAACCTTCCTTGATCTATCAATTGGGCTATCAAACAATTCCTACCAATAGTTCCTGAGATTTCTCGCCGTAAGGCTTTTTGTGCGCGTAATTATTTTGTACGTACTATAATTAGAGTAAAGAGCAAAAATATTCTATATTAAATTTCCGTTCTGACAAACACATTTATTTAGATATAGATTAATACCATATGGATTAAATAAGCTTCGCAAAAAATCATTCTTTTTAATCTAAAATTTTAAAGAGGAACAATTCCGTAGGTATTACATTATATATTTGCGTAACTTAAACTGTTTACGCAGCGCACGCAAGGGAAGCTCTCAAAAAGAAATATTTTATCCCGTTTTTGAAACATTTTTCAACTATGCTCCGCTCCTTTTGGTTCCAGCGTGGTATTATATCATTTTGAAACTTCCTCGATAAATGAACTATCAAACACAAAAAGAATGATTCAATTCCAACCAATAGTTCCTGAGTTTTCTCCCTCCCAAGCGGAGCCTATTAGGAGCCTATTCCGTCTCTTATAGAGGAGGCCTGAGTCCCAGCTGTGGGCAACATCATAGGCTAATTATGCAAGATAGTAGCACAGCAGAGCGCTAAACGTGTAGTAATCTCCAATCATGAAACCTGTTAAATTAAAAAAATCTATTAAAATAATTCATTGACTACAAAGAGTTGATAAAAACACACAAGTGGCCCACATAGTCCGCACGGTGACATAGTCATCCCGTCGCTAAACAATATCGTTGAATAATGTATGTATGTCGCCACGCTCCATTTAGTTATGGGGTGATCTCAGCCCTCTGCGACGTCACAGTGCGTTTGACAAGCTGATCATTACATGCTGGATTTAAAGTTGGAGTAAAGTTGAACAGGGCTGTTTTGGCGCGCTAATGCCGCCATCTTGCTTTTGCAATAAAAAATTCACAGTAATTTTGTAAACTTTCTACTAACGTTGCACTTCTGTCAATGTCATTGAAGCGGAGAAGAATCTTAAAGCACTGTACGTCAATCCTTTGAAGCTAATTATAAATAAATACCTATAGGATCCCGACCGATTTCGGCCACAGCGACTTATATCTGCTTAAGAGCATCGCTGGTGTGCCCTTTGGTGCACATAGCCAATAGCCAATACATACACATACAACACATAGACATAGCCAATTTTTGAACATAATTAAACTGTAGGCTACATCGCAGCAAAATGCAACTAGCACTACTATTTTTGAAGGCAGAAAACTGCGTGCTGCTTGAAGCGCGCTTGCATAAGCCCAAAAGATTATAAAAGTCATGCTTGTTATTCTGAACTCCATCCGCCCATTATTTTGTTGAAATATACTGGCAATAAGAAACTCGAGCACGGAAGCAGTGATTAGGGAAAACCAGGTTAATTTAAGTTTAGCCACAGGAAAATCTGAGTAAGTTCTAAAAGTATTGATCCCTAATTATCATTATGTAAGCTCTCTCCAACAAACTGCATCTGTCTAATTAAACAAAATTCTTCAAAAGCCTTTCCTATCAACTTCTAATAAACTTTTCAGTAGCTGTATTAAAATAAAAACGAATATGGAATCGTAGGTAAGTGAAGCTCGCAAGCAGTGCTCCGATTTTACCGATCATTAAAAGTTTTATTTATCAAATAGCGAGTGGCGACGCGATGTCGCGCCGGGTACCTCCCCGGAACATCGCCAAACTTATACGAGGAGACCTAGATGTAGCGGGGATGGAAGAGACAAAAACAGTATAGATGCCACTGCACTTCAAGAAACCGGAAACTCTCTGTTCCCAATCAACTTTGAACCTATTGTTTAGAGATAAAATTACAGATTTTAGTAGCTTGTGCTGCGTCTGGCGCCTGTTAAAAAATAAAGAGATTCGCCTGGAGTGATTACACAACTCCCTGTCGTTTTATTTCACTCCTTTCATTTCTTTTCCTTTGTTTGACGTAAATAAACATTGGATCCATTATAACATCAAACCTCAAATAAATATTTTTTATTTATTTCTTTAAAAGCAACCGTACTTGAATAACGATAGCACTTCCAGTAATCTTATACCATAAACATTTTTCATAGAGAACGTAGAGCAAGCAAAATGCGTACGAAGATACGCCAGTCTCTGCTAACCGAAATTGGTCAGGCACCGGCCAAGTTAAGTGATTGGAAGAATTTCTTCTCAGCGCAAAATGTATGGACGGCGATTTACTTATTGATATAAAGCGTGACCAAGAAACGAGAAACAGGATTGATTTATTTAGACAAGATAGAAATGGATAAATTGGTTGTGTGTATGTTGAGTAAATTGCAATCTTGTCTATTGTCAAGTTTTAGGGCTTGTAAATATGGGTGTACTTGGGAACTGTGGTCTCTTGGCACGTGACAGTAATATTAACCAGCGTCGCCATCTTCAATACAACTTCTATAGACAATTTCATAATGTTTTCCAAAAGGGTTGGTTCATTGGTTGGTAAACATTTTGTGAAATCAGGTCAACTAAATGGTAAATGATTCATGCAACATAGTTGAAAAATTGAGACTGCTGAATAAAATAATAATATGTAGAACAAAAATGAAAATATCTACCACTTCCGGTAGGTTAAAAATGGGTCCTCCTCCTCATTGATATGGTGATTTGGAAATAGCAACACACCCATCTAAAAATCCTCCAATTTCATAACTGAAGTAAATTAAGACCACAAGAGCTAAATTATTTTAATACAAACTAATGGTGATCGTCTCAGTTAGGATAAACGAAATACATAACGCTACGTAATATTGTCACTTCCAATTATTATACACAATATTATTTTATTTTATTCTCTTTGGAAATTATCCCATAAACTCAAATATACAAATACGAAATCCATTAGTTATTTCATGACCATGCATAAAACGTCCCGTAACGAAAATCCAATGTGAATTTTTATTTCAAAAAGGCAATTTATAAATATCCGAACCAATATTTCCAAAAGCTGTTTTCCAGTTTTTTGCTGTAGACAAACGGTCAATTGAAAAGCGAACTATTTATTCGTTCTAGGTACATTCGAATATGGTAAACGCGGGAAAACGGAAAACAATCTCCTTTACATCCGTCAGCTGTTTTATTGCAACGTGTTTTGGCGCGCTTTCGTTTCATCGTCTATTTATATTGCTATTTGTGGAATTCTCATTATATTAATTTTCTATCTCTAATAATAATTTCATGTAGGCATCTTTTTGAATGATAACCTTAAAAAGATTAGGTAAATTTTGCCATAGTAATCTTGTAAAAGGTTTAAAAAGAATATTAATTTGGATGCCAATTTGATCATTAAAAATTATTGTTAGAATTAGCATTTTAAATTCATACGGAAGCGTAGGAAACTAGGAACCTTCGCAGCTACGGTGGCTAAAAGGCATCAAAATTCAAATAATATTTGGAAATAATTTAATTCTATTGTACGATTTTATTGCCACTTTTATGGCTTCTTAGTAACCGTTACGAATAATATAAAATTATAATAATGTATAACCGTTAAATGCTTAGGATTTTTTAACCCATAAAAAGCCCGCCATGTGTGTATCCGATTGTGTTATTTCAACAGGCGAAATTGCAAACCACAGAGTTCCAAACGGTGAAAATGTACCGCATTCCGGACGTAACTTTTTTCGCGGGCTATCATTTCCCAACTTTTATGTTTTATTGGTGGCGCAATGCAAGGCTAAAAAGTAAAAACACACATTTTTGTATTATAAATTCTTTTAGTTGAAATTATGAGGAATCTTTTTAAAAAATAATGGAAGGGAGCATTTTCAGTCACCAGCGCGAAGCAGCGTATTTTAACCAGTCGTTGACCAACGACTGGTTGAAATACTCACTAGAAAAATACTAATCTAGTCAGCTTTCAAATCACCAGTCAAATACTTGAAACGGACTGTAGGACTACGAACAGACGTGAGAAGTATTTTAAAAATTTAGAGTAAGATCGTAGTTGCATGTACTCGTCAAAACGCATCGTATGAGCGCAAACACAAAAATAGAAGTTCTTCTGGTTTTTTGTTCTGATTCTTCCTCTGAGTATGCTGCATGATCTGACCCTGTGAAAGTTCTTTCTATGTCTTTATCAACTAGACAAAAGGTCAAATTCAAAACTTATAACACGCCCTTTTTGATCGGATGTTGAAACAGTACTTTTAAATGCACTAATATAATAATTCATAATGCACTATAGCGGACGTCACGCGGTTTCACCCGCGTTTTCCCGTTCCCGTAGGAATACAGGATAAAAAGTAACCTATGATACACAGGATGAATGTAGCTTTCTAATGGTGAGAGACTTTTTTTTCGAAATTAAGTTAGAATTCGAAATCCGCGCAGATGTTTTTGAGTTTATTCATTACAAACATACACACAAAAATACAAATCTTTCCCCTTTACAATATTAGTGTAGATGTAGATATGGGTATAATAGGTTAGTGAGTAGGGAATGCAATCTCGATCTCGCGAGATCCCGATCACCCTAAAACTCGCCTCATTTTTCGAGATCAATCTCGAAGCATAAAATTACGAGATCTTGGCCGAGATTGACGAGATCGAGCGGCAGTAGTCAGCGACGCATAACAGTCGATGTCTGGCAAAGGAAAGTGTCGGACTGCTTAGGACTGAAATAAGATGCCGTTTTACATAGCGATTGACATAAGTTTCACATACTGACAGCGCATTATTTGTTAAGAAGCTATTACCAAAATCACTCTTTAGTTAGGTTATGTAGGAGTGATTTTGGAAATAGCAAAAATAATTTTTTTTTCATCTTTGTTAAAATAAGTAAGAGTTTTAATGGGTCTGAAAGTTTGTATTCATTAACATAACGATAATATGCCCGCCCTTCTTAACTCATCTCTCTTCTGCCACCTTCTCGGGCTCCGCCACCGACTGCGACTCCGACTCCAATTCCGGTTTCGGTTCCGACAAAACCAAATTTAAAAACTCCGATTCCGACTTTGGCACATATTACTTCGGTTCCGATAAAACCACCTCCGTTACATCCCTAGTATCTAGTTGTAAGAACTATAGCATTTTAGTTAGTATAAGATAATACTTACTCTGTTTTCCCCAGACGAAGGGTGGCCACGATGAATTCTCCATACCAAAAACACTTTATTGCAAAAAAAACCGTAAAAAAAAAACTTCAGAAGAAAAATCAGCTTTTGAAGTCTGTGACATTTGTTTGTTTGATTTCGTTTTTTTTTGCCACCGACTAGTCGGTTTTTTTACTTTTAGTTGTATTAGTTTATTTAAACTTCATGTAGGCGATTTAAACTTTATGTGGTACATAGGCGATCTTAATGCCACAACTCTACCAGTCAACCTTTGGGTCAAATACAGCACTGTTGTAATATCCTATACAAATATTCAGTATACATTTAACATTCAACCATGAAACCTAACCGTTAACCTTCAAGATTCTCTTATTATTTGCTTTTAACTCCTAATCGGGGGAGTACCTTGAGTAGTACCTTACCTGGAATAGTACCTTCCATAATCAGCTCATCACCTAGATAACCTGAAAGAATACAACCATATATTTTTTTTAAGAATTATCCTTCATCTCATCAGCTCATCAAAATGAAGTGATGACTACTACATGAAAATACTTCAAAAGCTTTAGAAAAAGCGCGAATAACGTAATAAGTGCCTATAAAATTTGAGGGTTGCCCTCGATTTCCCTGGGATACCATCATCAGATCCTGATTTCCTTATCATGGTACCACCCTTGGGATATAATATCTCCTTTTCAACAGCAAAAAGAATAATCTATATCGGTTTAGGCGTCTTCGTGTAATCGGTGAATTTACATAAAAAATACCGATTTTTTTCTATCATCAGGTCAACCTAATAGCCTAAAATAATACCTACAACTATTGGTCCATAAGTACGTATAATTTTGAAGGCATTTTCTTTCAACTCATAGCCGTTGAGAAGTTGTACCTTCCATCATCAGCGCAGCCACATGAGATTATGATTATCAGACGCCATACTTGAACATGTTCAGAAAACATATGGAAAACGTTGTGCCTAAAAAATTTGAGGGTTGCCCTCGATTTCTCAAGGATCCCATCATCAGATCCTGCCTTGGTGACAACGGGACCACCGTGGGATATACCCTTTCGAAAAAAAAAAAACTGGAAATCGAAACAATAGAGAACCTCCTCCTTTTTTTGAAAATCGGTTAAAAAGAGTGGCTGTTATCAAATCACACATAAAACTCAACTTACAATACCATAGTCCTTTCCGTTAGTTTATAGGACGCCTGCTATAACCTTTCAGCGTATATAGCTCGATTTTTTTTGATTCCATAGACTATGCTCCTCTGGCGTCACACAAGCAATTTATTTAACGCCATTTTATATTTTTGCTTCAAACGTTCAGATATTTGTCTACATTTACGGAATATTTGTTTACACAGAAAATTGTTTTGAACTGAAGATGTTTATGACTGGAATGCTAAAGGATATTTTCAAATACGGTGAAGCTATTATAACTACTCTGAGAAACTGCGTTTTGGCTGACAATGGCAGATAAATAAACAAACTTTATTTCCCAACGTCAAATATAGAGTGTCGACCATACAACGTCTAAAAAAAGTATATTACCATAGACTCCCATCACCCCCATAACCCTTGCCATTCTTACATAAACCTTCCGCAAAGGACACAGCCCGGAAACAAATTAATTACAAATGATAATAAAACGGTTACGGGCAATACAAGCGCCCGACCTACTTACATTTAATTAGTATTTTGCTAACAGATTTGCCCGCGCGAAACTTTAGATTTACTACCATCCCGCTGCCGAGCTGGGGCAATGGCTTCGCAGATGTAGGAAGCTACTCATGTCCTGAGACCACAATGAGTGAGAACTTGAGGAACTGTTATACGGTGTGGGTCTCAGTTATTTTACTTCGTAATCAGAAGTTTACTTGAAAAAACTCTACATCATTCTCTTGCCTTATCCCTTTATTAATTCGGGGTCGGCGCAAAACTTCTATAATATTCGGCACCTAAGCAGTCATCACCTTTCTAGCCATATTACCCTTCACACAGTAGGTGTACATATTTCGTTTCAGGGCATCTCTTATGTACATAGGTATACGTATTTTCCTCAGGAAATTTTCCTTATTCTATAAGGTAAGTAAATCATAATTATACCCATAATTATGACGACAACCGAATACCCAAAACTTTTCAGTCACCGGGCTGCACCACATTCAGTCGTCCACATATGTGATAATTTCTTATTTTATCCCATCCCGTAACACCACACAATCATTCCCCTTAGATACCATTCTCATCACAGCCACATGCAAATGCCTTTCATTCATCCGTTTTAAGGCCTAACATTTTGATCCATTATGACAGCAGGTTTTATGTTTTTTAATTGTATTAACTTTTTTCGTTTATTTATTGAAAAATATATCCCACCAAATACAAAACTTGTAGAAAAAGCCAAGCCGCGCAACTCTGTTCTTTTACCGTAAAAAGTAGTGAGATCCATGTAATACCAAGTCAGTTATATATTTAATCCCTACTTAAAAACCTTTGATGTTTGAAATAAAAGATTGACTTGGCCATCGCATCGCATTCGCCAATGTTAAACAAACAGGCCATTGTAATAGCTAATCGCCATCGCATTGGCCAATGTGATGCATTGACCAAGTCAATCTTTTATTTAAAGCGGCTTGGCTTTTTCTACAAGGTTTGTTTTTGGTGGGATCTCATTTCTTTTTATAGCGTCTCTCATTCTATCTATTTCGTTTAATGAATCAACAATACATAGGTTTATTCGTATTAGGAGCAGTCTTGTTCATCGATTTGAAGTACTGCTAAAGTACCTACTCAACAAGCTGAATCAAACGAGTAAAAACTCGACAAGGTCAATTCGTTCTATATGGTCCCTATGGCCACCTTCCAGCTCCATCATCAGATCCTGGTTACCAACTAAAGACAGAGTACTCATTAGGACAAATCAAATGAGCCCAAACTCGATGGGGTTATGTGGTTTTATAACGGAATTACTATGGCCACCTTCTAGCTCCATCATCAGAACTATTCAGAACCCTGAACATCATCTAAAGACAAACTACTCGACAAGACAAATCAAACGAGTCCAAACTCGATAGGGTTATTTCGTTTAATAACGAAATTCCTATGGCCACCGTCCAGCTCCATCAACAGACCCTGAACACCATATTAAGACAAACTAATCGACAAGACGAATCAAACGAGTCCAAACTCGATGGGGTTCTGATATTCTAAAATGGAGTTCCTATGGTCAACTTGCAGCTCCATCATCAGATCAGTTCCGTATCATCATAATATTGCATTGATAGGCGATATACATATACGTGCAAAATTTCAGATCAATCAGAAACTAGGAAGTATGTTTAATATAATAACTCGTAAAATTCATTCACTGAAAATGTAACTTTAACTTTGTAATCCTATACAATTATATGGGATTACAAAGTTATTTATGCAGTTAGTGTATCTGGAAAACCAGACTGAAATTGTATACTTTTTAGTTTTTCCATGGTTTTTACACTAAACACTAATTATATTCTAAATTTGAAGCTGCTATGTCTGCTAGAAGTGCCTTAGACTTTTGATGATCGGTCAATCAGTCAGTCAGTCAGTCAGTCAGTCAGTGACAAAACTAAGGAACTTTGATTAGTTATAATTCTTAGACTACTGGTTCTAATTGAATGAAATTTTAAATATACCGTGTTTATACAATGCCTAATTGGTTACTAAAAATTCAGGCTTCTAGTTTAATCCACAACGCAGTTATAGGAGATCGAAAATGGCCTGAACTGGTTCAAGAAAAGGATGGTACAGCCGGCCGTGCCGCTTTATTATGGCTCGACTTGGCGGGGTCACTGCCGTGCCCCCAGATTTAACAAAAAATAAAACAATTATCAATTAACTTTCAAATGGTTCCATTTTGTACTAAACCATATTCAATTTAACAGCTAATCGATGAACATTATATTAATATGATAGCCACTGACATTTAAAAAGATACGCGATATTATTGCGTATCTTTTAAATGACAGTGGCTATCATATTGTCCATGGATTAACTGTCAAATTGGTTATGGTTTAGAACAAAATGGAACCATTGACAGTTAATTGATGGCCACTGGCATTTAAAAGATACGTAATAGCCCTGCAGCTGAATGTACTTAGGAATGTGATGTGGACTACGCAAAAGGAGTATGTAAGGGATCGTAGTAGGTGGCGTTCTTTGGATTCTGCCTACCCCCATGGGAAAAGGGTGTGAGTTTATGATTATGTATGTAAAACCGACTTCAACAAAAACTAAAACACAAAAAAGTGAAAAATTAACTTTAGAAGAAATAAACCAGCGTCTGAAGTCGGTGACTTTTGTTTGTTTGATTTCGTTTTTATTGCCACCAACTTCAGAAGCTAAATTTTCTTCTAAAGTTTATTTTCCACTTTTTAGTCGTTCACATGTGCTTACCCCTTTACAGCGTACCGGCGCTGCGGAGTGATGTTATGTCATGAGCTGGTGCAAACAATAGACAGAAACGAAATTTCTGCAATCGCAGTCCATTTGCTATCATTTATAAATAATAATTATAAAATAATTTTTATTCAGAAAAGAAACACATTTTAGGTTCACAAAAACTACTTTCCAAATAAAAATGAACATTACAGATAGGAGATCGTTGGTGCCTGTAGATACTAATTGAGGACTTGCCGTTGCCTATCTCCGAAGTGCTTCATCAGATCTTCACTAAATTGAAATGTGTCCACTCCGAAAAAAACTTCATAAAATTACGAAAATCGCTTCAAGAGTGCATATAAAATTTGAAGAGTTCTCTCTATTTCTCCAGGATTCCATCATCAGATCTTGACTAGATGACCATGGGACCACCTGGGAAGTATATATACCGTTTCAAACATAAACATTACAACAAATTTAAAAAATCCTAACCTCCTTCTTGGATTCGGTTATAAAAAAATTGTGTGTTAACGATAAATGAAGATGTCTAATGATCTAACTAGTTATCTACGTAATTAAACTTTTTTTCTTATAAAATTTGTATGAATTCTTCAAACCTGGATAAAAAATATTTTCCCCTTAGGCACTTTGCAGGAATTAAGGGCGGCGCCATCTATTAGTCAGTAGCTGAAACTAGGTAACGAAAACGGCAGTTATCACCTTGTCACTCGTCACCTCACGTTTCAAGTTCCGTTCCAAACAAGAAAATTGTAACAGAAATAAAATAAAAATAAATAATAATAAATATCCTTGGACATTTCACACAACGCCATCTAGTCCCAAGCTAAGCAACCTAATGCTTGTGTTATGTTAACGAGATGGCTGATAAACTACTTATATACATTTTTTTTTTTTTTTTTGTAAATACATACATATTATAGATAGAAAAACACCCAGACTCGGAACAAATACTTGTAGGTCGTACAAATATTTGTTCCGTGCGGGAATCGAACCCGCGACATGCTACGCAGCAGTCAATCGCTCAACCACTGCGCCAACCGTGTCGTCAAAATACAGATTTTTATAAAAATACTTTTTAATAATTCATATGAATTATTAAAAAGTATTTTTATAAAAATATATATATTATATATTTGCACGGTGTTTGTGATATTTATATTATTTTCATTGAAAACCTTCATCTTCATTAACCCTCTTTACCTTATCGTAACCGTGGCAAAACATTGGGACAACACGGCAAGCACGACGACGAGATCGATATACTCTTTCTATATAATATAATGTACTCTGTGATAAACTCTGTAGCATCATCATGATTGTCTGTAGCTGGTGTGGCTAGGCAAAAATTATTATAGGTAGTAGGTACAGATGATTTCACGCGTCGTTCGCTTTAAAGAGTATTTCAACATCCATTGTTGGTTTTCTTTATTTTATTTTAGCCGTATTAAATTATTTAGTATGCCAACGCGTGCCAACTCATATCCTAAAAAATATATTATTTCTTACTTTTTTAAATAGTGTTTTAGAACGAAGATTTTTTGCTATGACCTATATTAATTTACTACATTTTATGTATAAAAAAAAAGTAATCTTTCCAATCATTAATAAATTTTATGTTGGTGTATCCGAACGAATTGTATTGGAACGCATCGCAACGGCTGGTTCCGGAATGTTGGCCAACCGCCTTTTCAATTTCAAACCGTTTTCGATCGTGTAGTGTTTTATGGCGTTTGTCAAACTAACTAAACTTTTGGAAAAGTGGATTTTATATCACAGTTATGTCTATTTTTAACGAATTGTTGCCGAAAATTAATGAAATATCAAACGCTTTTACAAAAAACTTCAATGAAGACCTTAAGGTAAAATGCGTGTTTGTTAAAAAGTGATGTCAGTGATGCGACGAATCTGTTACACTCTGTTACTAATTATTTTTGTTTTTATTGTTAAATTAAGATAAAATTGTAGTGGAAATGTCTATTAGTGCCTTTAAAAGTGTGTCGAAGTTAAAAGTCTAGTGAATTTGCAGGCCGTGTTCGATTGTTTTGATAAATTCGAAGAGGAGTTTCAAAATGGTCGGGGAAAGGCGCGGGAGAAGGCTTCCAAAGATAAAAATCCTATGACGATCCTTCAAAGTATCCACGAGGATGAAGGTAAGGCCACGACGCATTATTTGTAGCCATTCAACAATTTAAATAAATCATTGCAATCATGATTTTATTTACTTACAAAGTCTTCAATTTATTTGACTTCTTTATCATTTCCAAGTTTTTTTTTACTATAAATGCTTGCCGGGGTCACAGACACTTACAGAACAGCGTCATTCAACTTCAGAAAGAACCATTAGTCTTCTACTTATTAGATTCTAGACATGGTAATGTAAACATACACAGAGGAACTTTTTGTTTTACTGTTCCATCATTCTTTAATACATGCTAGTGATTGTGTTTAATACTATTTAAAACAACAGAACTGCTATTTAGGTCACAGAGTCAGTTTATTTTATTTAAATATCTTGAATACTTGATCCACGATATAGGAAAAAGATGATGGTTCCTGTTACATTCCACTGACATTGACACTAACTTGAATTTGTACAAACCAAGCCGAAGCAACATGTCTAATCAAAATCAAAATCAAAATCAAAATGTTTATTTGCCAGAAATACATTTTTTTATAGGAAGATCTTACAGCCTAAGAGTCACAGTATTCTGCCTGCAAGCAAGCGTGCAAATTTTTTAAATATTCATGTCCTTACTATATTATCTTTAATGTATTAGTAAGCATCTATTATTTAAAACATTATTATTAGGTTCACATTATTACTACACATTACTATTACACATCATTATTACTACATCATTATTATTATATTATTGATTTACATTATTTTAATTAAATACATTATACAAATATTAAATAATTAGGTAAACATTCATTTTATCAACTCTTAATTTAATTATATTTTTTTATGGTCCATAAACTCCTTAATGCTATAGAAGCAGTTAGTTTGGAGCCACTCGGTTAACCTGGTTTTAAATAAATTACCTTGTAATAATTTCAATTCATTTGGCAAGTTGTTATAAATCGTAATGCACATGTTAAAAACATTTTTCCTATAAATTTCTTTACGACAAGGTGGATGGTATAATAGGTTGCGAAACTTAAGACGTTTTTGTCTGGGTAGAACTTCACTACGTTGGAGAAAGTAATGCATGTGCTTTTTTATAAAAATGCAGATGTCTCTTACATACATACAAGGCAGTGGAAGAATTTTATGTTTGTGAAAAAGAGGTTTACAGCTGTCTAAGAACCATGCCTTGTTTATAACTCGGATGCAACGTTTCTGAAGTTTAAAAACTCTGTCGACATCGGGCGAATTACCCCACATTATGAGTCCATAACTAAGTACTGACGACACATAGCTATAGTATGCCGAAAGGGCTGCCTCTACAGAAACATTTAGTCTTAATTTTTTTAATGCAAATACAAACCTATTAAGTTTCTCACAAATATGTTCAATGTGGCTTTTCCAGTTCAGATGTTTATCTACATTGAGTCCTAAAAATTTGATTTCATCTACTTGTTGTACTACTTCGTCTTTATAATTTATATCTAAAACTAGAGGTTTAGTATTGTAAGAATTAAATTCAACAAGTTTTGTTTTACTTACGTTAATATTTAAATTATTGCCTTCCATCCATTTAATTAAATCTGATAGAGTCTTTTCGGTAACTGTTTTATATGCGTTTTTATCCTGACAGTTAATAATCACTGTAGTATCATCTGCGAAAAGTATACTTTTTTGCAAGATAGCTTCAGGCAGATCATTTATATAGATCAAAAACAGTAAAGGACCGAGAATGCTGCCCTGAGGAACACCACACTTGTTTATTATTGCAACTGATTTAAATTTATTTTTAGTATACATTCTATCACTTACTTTTATAACTTTGGATATCTCTGTACACTGTTTCCTGTTACTGAGATAGCTAGAAATCCAATCATATGCTTTTCCCCTTACGCCATAGTAGTCTAATTTGTGTAAAAGTTTAGAATGGTCAACGAAATCAAAGGCCTTACTCATATCTAAAAATAAAGACACGCCTGGATTACCATTATTTATACTTTCAGTTACAAGTCTGATTAAGTTGAAGATTGCAAGAGCAGTTGAACTTCCCTTGCGGAATCCGAATTGCTCTTTGCATAATATCGCATGTGTAGAAAAAAAATGATTTAACCTAACAAGCATGGCCTTCTCCAAAATTTTTGATATTACGGGAACTATAGTGATAGGCCGATAGTTATTAGGGTCTGACTTATTTCCCTTCTTAAAAAGTGGTTTAATGATAGACGTTTTTAACTGCTCAGGAAATATACCTTCTAGAAAAGACAAGTTTATGACATGTGCTAGTGGATGACAAATCCAACTGGCACAAGCCTTCAAAACATGTGTGGCGATATCATCATATCCACTAGTTTTACTATTATTCAGGGACATTATAATTTTATATACTTCCGTTGCATCTACTGGATTCAGAAAAATAGTGCTATAGTTTTTATTTTGTTGATTGAGCTTAATATTACTAGAATTATCTGGTTGATTAGATGTCAAATTAATAAAATAGTCATTAAAAATATTACAAATATCTACTGGATTATTATATTTCACATTATTAAAATTTATTTCGTCAATATCATTTTTATATAGCTTATTATTAGATATAGTTGACGAGATTGCATTCCATGTCGCTTTACATTTATTTTTATCTTTTTGTATACGCCTTGTATTTATAAGTTTATGTGCTCTCTGTGTACATCGTTTAAACATATGATTATAAAGTTTGTAATTCTTTTTGTTTTGTTTTTTGTTCATTTTACTACTTTTGAGTTTAAGATATAGGTACCGTTTCGTTTTGCTAGACTTTTTAATCCCCTTTGTGATCCAGTTTTGTTTGACTGGTTTATTATTTACTTTAACCGTAATCACAGGAAAGCACAGATTGTAAAATAATCTAAATGTTTCATAAAAATAATTAAATGCCTCTGTTAATGTATGTGAATTAAATGTGTCCGAAAACGAAAGAGAAGACATACATTCACAAAATTTGCTAACGTTTTCTGAACAGTAATCACGCTTCAATTCAGACCAGGAAGATGTTGTATCGTGTTTATTTACTTTAATTGTTACCGTTTGTGCTGTTTCATGATCCGACAGGCCGAGGTAATGAATTTCTGATTGAACATTCTTTATGTTACTGGCGATTTGATCAATGCAAGAGTTTGCTCGAGTCGGTGATTTTATGTGGATTTCAAAATTATAATTATTATGTATGCTTATGAGTTCCTTTGTTGCGAAGTTTTGTTTTAATATATCTATGTTCCAATCACCACAAATTATAATTTTCTTTCTCCTGTATTGGTCTGTCAAGTAATTTAACAGATTATCCAGTTTATGAAGAAATATATTTAGTTGTGCCTTTCTCTGATCGGGTACTCTATAAATGTTAACAACTATCAGACTCAGGCCAATAAACTCTACACCACAGCATTCAAAATAAAATTCTGTTGCTAGATTTGATGGAATATTTAGTGTTTTGGTATTGAATACTTTACTAGTCAAAATACATGAACCTCCTCTACATTTATCTCTACTGAATTCGGCAGCCAATCTAAAATTGTTTAGTTTAATGTTAGCTTCCATACCTTTCTTCACAAAAGTTTCACTAAAACACAGTATATCCACCTCACCGCTATTTTCAACCAATTCTGATATAGTGATTTCTAACAAATCTAGTTTGTTGCAGATGCCAGCTATATTTTGATGTAAGATTCTCAGTTTACCATCTCTGCAATCTAATTTTGATGTGTCCCTATTTACAGAAGTTTTATTAATTGGAGAATTAGGAACGAAAAAAAATATTTTTGTAATTATTAGTATTATTAAGTGAGTTTTTTTGCGTAAGTGGTTTTATAAAGCCGTTTTCATATTCTATAAAATCAATTTCTATATTAAGTTTATGAGTAATTAAGTCTAAGTCAGAGAGCTTTTTACTATAGTTTACATCTAAACCATTAACTTCAATAAACTTACAGTTCTTGAAGTTTTTTGTAAAAAGCTTAAGTTCATAATTCAGTTTTTTAACATTTAGGTACCTATTTTCTGAGACACTTAACATCAATATTGTACAATTGCTTAAACTACATAAAGTACTACATAGATTAGTTAACAAAATGTAAGGGTTTTTATCGTGTTTGCCAACTGAAAGAATTATAATGTCGTTGTCAGATAAAGTGCTTGATAGATTATCAGAATAACGTAGTATCTCGCATGATGAAGCATACGGTTGAACTTTTCCCTCGATGTTGTAATTGTCATTCCACTTACCACTCTTGGCATATGTTAATCGTGCGGATAGACCTCTTACTTTCTCGTCTCCAATTATGTAAACTTTTCGTTTTCTACTGGGTTTCAGTTGGGGTGTACAATCTAAGATTTCAGGTCGTTGTTTATAAGGGGACTTCGCTGAAATATTTTCAGTAATTTCTTGATTTTTTTCATCGTCTCTTGATTGTGAGCATTGTGGGACAACTGTAGGACTGATTAGTTGTTCCGAGAAGTCTAATTTAGTTTTGATGGGACCATTATTCTTTTTCTTCTGTGATGATCTTTTGGGTGTCGATTTACAGATATTTTTAAGCTGATTAATTTGGGTGCCATATGCTGACAATTGTTTTTTAAGGTAGCAATTTTCCGATAAAAGATTCGCTATTTCATTTTCAGCAATTTCTAAATTCTTCGCTAGTACAGAAACTTTCTTCTCTAATTCTTCTATCAAATCAAAGTTGTTGGACCTAATATTCGGGCAGCTTCTGTAAAGTTGTGGATTTCTTTTCAAAGTATGAGACAAAACATCGATGTCTTCATCCAGCGGCAAAGAGTCGAACGAGTTTTCGGTAAATATATTTGCCTCAAACTTTTCACTATTGGTTGTATGCTCTACTTGTATTGGGGTGTCCGGTATTTGAGATGTATTCTCGCTCAAAATTATATCTTTTCTATAATTCATCTGTTGTTGGGGTGACAAGGGCTTAATTGAGGAGTATTGTTTTTTCCGAAGTGTGACATTAGAAGTAGCTACATCACTATTTGCAACTGGTTTATTCTTAATGCATATTTTACATTTCCATTTCTTTCTTTCTTCAATGTCTTTTAGCCGATAAGTTGATTCTGGATAACCAACACAATCAAACTCATATCTTTTTTTGCAATTAGAACATAGAGCGGTGTTTTTTATGTTTACATATTTCTTACAAATATTACAAGTGACTTGTGCTGAGGACTTGTGGTCACTGCTTGATGTTTTATTCAAACTTGATGACATTTTCAAGTTACTTAAATATACAAAAAGAGGTTTGTGTAGCTCGGGCTCGAACTTACGACTCTCAATTTGTCAATCCGGTGTTCAGGCCGCTAGGCCAAATCAACTTATTAAATGTACTTGAAATTAGTTATCTCATTGTAAGTTTACTCAACGTGACGTATCACCGTTATTCTCTGGTTTTGAATTTTATACTGCCACCGTCACTAAGTAATAAATTGTTTTTTTTTTTTTTTGTTCACTTTTCACAGTTTTTATAATGTTATTGAATTAATGTTTCACTAATTAATACACTTGTTTGTACATTACATTGTTTAGCGAGATAAATAGTTTGTTATTAGGTGACAAATTGTTTATTGTTGTATTGTTGTATTTTCACTGTAGAAACTTTTTTCCACTGATTACAATTGATTGTTTTATTTTCACTTTTCATAAATATTACTCTGAGATAACACTAGTGCTTGTTTACTGGGATATCTTGTGATCACTTTTTGGTTATTTGAGAATTTTTATGCGAGTTTTATATTTTTAAATAATAACACACACGGAACTGATGTTGACGATGTGACGTACTTCCGTCCAGGGGCTTATCATGCTTTTCGGCCTTACCCTTTCTTAGTCTTGCTTAAACAAAAAAGCATTTTTTTTAAATGTTCGCTCATGTCAATGTATGCGATATCACTTTTAAAAGGTTTTTTCCTCTTTCATAGCACTTTAAAATTCTTTGTTACCTTCGCCATATTAAATAGAAATTGCTTTTATTGGGAAAACTTTATTAAAATAAAGATTTGAATCCCTCATGGATAAGTCATCTTTATTTTTTAAATTTTTTCTTATCATAACCTAGAACCACCACAGTCATGTTATGTATAAAGAAATAATCAATTGCTAACTGACTTCCTTAACCATTGAATTATTTATCAGTGAAGGTTTCCGTTTTGAGGAACAACTAATTTAGTTCAATTTAAAAATATTTGCGATACATGGTGGCAGGGTCATTGTTGCACAAACAATTGCCATCTAGCCACACATCATTTGGATCCATCACCCCGCACAAGGAATTTTTAATATAATTTTTTTTTTTTCAAGAACTGGTGCAGATTTTTATGTGTGGGGGGCCAGGAGGGACTGAATATATTATTTACACACACATCACAGAAATGCCTTAATTAATTTACTACATATTTTAAAATGTATTTGCTTAAATACATTTTAAAATATGTAGTAAATTATTTTTTTCTGAGTTTTGATTTGATACTTTGCAACACCTTTTACTTGTTTCTGAGATTTGATTTGATACTTTGCAAGTTAACAGCCACATATCTAGTTGTAATTTAACAAAAACAACCCCAATATTTCAGATGAAACAACAAAATCATCAGAGACAGATAAAAAGAGCAGATCCAGCACAAAATCTACAACTGACCTCACAACATCACGCAGTTCTGCAGAAAGTAACGCGGAGAGACCACGGAGGGCTTCCAAGAAACGCAGCAAACATGAGGTGGATGACATGTCTAGCCCAGAACAGGATAAGAGACAAAAACGCAATGCTTCCGTTAAAGCACAGGGTATTATTAGTAAACAGGTACTTACAAGAAAGTTATTATTTAATTTTTAAAAAGAGATGGCAATTTGTCCTAAATTAGCAGAATAACATTAAATATTTTCAAAAACCTGCCGTGATAAATTGACTCAAACCTGATTCATAATCTTATCATATAGTGGGCTAAAGAAGAGCTTGTGGCTCTAGGCTTGCTAAAGGTTATTCCATGGACATGGGTAACCAGCAACAGCATACCCAATTTTCTTCCGTCCCTCGTACGGCATGTTTAGATAGATTGGGCATTTGTAGAAACGGATGCACTCTAGTGTGATCATCGTGTTGGTTTCTAGTTCACGCTTAAGCTTTTGATGACGTTAAAGTCAGTTCTGTGAAATTAAAACTCACAATATACTATGAGAGTGAGTGTGTAGCTGGTAGCTGGTGGATAATGTAAGGACCTGGGAACTGATAACTACACCTTTTTATTTTTTGAAGGGTGGAAAATCATCAAATGACTCCTCCTGCTCTGGGCAGAGCAGTAGGCAGTATCAAACTTCCACCCATATTCCTTCTTAGCCCTTTGTCGAGGCCGCGGTATCTCTTTCGAACATCCTGCAGCAACTATAGACACCTATGTTACTGTCCGACAGTGCCCTGCTTAAGATTATGGAACGTACCAGCTCTTTCAAAAAGTCTTAACTTACAGTACTAATGACCTGTTACGAATTGTAGGTGAATGTAAATCTATCGCAGAAGCTCCGACGCGAAGACACTGACAAGACAGTGCGCAGTCGACGGCGCAAGGAGGACGACAAGGAGAATGACCCACTGCCCAATATACAGAGTATGTACTTTGTTATATACTTTCTGGAATATATTAAATAGATATAGCTGTTTCTTGGTTAGAGAACTTTTGGTGCGTCACATTCAGGGCCAGCTAAAAAGTTAACTTAGAATGTATTATTTTGTAATTTCTCACCGGTTGGTGGCCCAACACTCCCAAGTCCAAAGGGCTTATTTTGTGTATGGAACTGTTCACTTCTAATACATAAAGTACTCTTCCTGAGAAAAACAACAATGAAGTTCTTATGATAACAGATGGCTCCACGTGTATTTCGAATCATGATTTAATCATAATATTATTGTTATAAAAAGTTGACAACAAACAATAATTTCACGCGGCCTCAGGGCTCAGCTAGTAGTAAAAGTATTTGTGTGTTCCACAGTAAAACAAGAGAAGATCTCGCTGCCACCAGAACCAATGGACACAGAATCGTTGCCACTCGGCATTGAAGTTAAACAGGAGCCGAGTAAGGACGACATTGCTATGCCACCCCCTAATCTACCTGTACCAAGTAAGTGTATTTCAAGCAATCGGGTGTTATAGACTGAGTGGACTTATGCCCAATTGATGACAATAGGATCACCCCCTATTACATGAGACTTAAACATAAATGTGGGTATGTTCTCAATAGGACCCAGGCTTCACAGAGCGAAGTGAAGATGATATTAAAGAGATTCAATAATCCTCTCCAGTTTTTGGGTGTTGCAAGATAAAAAGCAACTCGGACATGACAAAAGATAAAAAGAATTCTCTGTTTTTACAAACATGATGCTCAAATCAGGGCTGATATCCAACAGTATCTTCATCATCATTACCCTATAATGTTCCTACTGCAGGGACTCAGGCCACCTCTCTAGGAGAGGGATGGGCTATAATCCACCACGCGGACCTAGTGCGGGTTGGTAGATGTCACATGTCTTCGAATTTTTGGTTCTAAAACATGCCGGTTTCTTCACGATGTTTTCATTCACAGTTTTGAGAGCAGTGGTTTTGAAATTATTGCACATATTCAAGTACTGCTCTTATTTAGGTAGACACAATAGTTTGGTTGGTAAAAACAATATGGCCAATCACAGATTTCCACAAGTAGTTATATAATTTTAAATATAGCAAACACAAAGACTGATAGGAATTAGTAAACAGTATAAAAAAAGAACACAAATTGGTGAAGTACAAACGTTATGAGTTGTCGAAAAACTGATTACAGAACGTCTTCTTCAACTTCGACACGCTTGCATTAAAAATGTCGATCTCAACCTCCTGGCAAGTCACATTGTACACACGGCTCGTCCTAATCATAGCAAAATAATGTTACCTCCGTACTCAGAGATATTTAAAAGTGATGGTCTAAGTAAACATTAAAGCTCTCTGAGTGCGGCAGTTAGCTGTAACATGTAATATGTTCATACTCAGAGCCCCGTAAAGCAGCTGCTAAAGAGAAGCCAGCCGAAGATAGCAGTGAGGAGGAGCCTACAGGCAGACGATCACGAGCTACGCGCACTAAGAAACAGACTGCCGACAGCATGGGACCACCATCTGCCCCGCCTGGTAAGGTTTACTGGACAAGTTATTTATTTATTTATTTCTTATGGAAAACACAAACGGTAACATATTACAGGTTTCTGACAAGGCTCAAATAGTTAAATCTGATAAATATGCTACCCACTACGTTTTTCACAGATTACTTTAAATAATTAATGGCTAGAGACATTTGTATATAATTTAAACTAAAATAACAGATATAAAGTAAAGTAACAGTAATATTCATGAAGCTGAAACTAAAAACACACAATTAACAATAAAAAAAGTCCCGTCGGGGCTGCGGATTGTTCGCAAGATATTATTATATCGCGGCCTCGCCATAAAGGGCTAAGAAGGGACATGGTTGGTTTTTTGGGTGGTAGAAGTCTGACACTCCCTTCCGCTCTGCCCAGAGCGGGGGTCATTTGATGGTTTCCTATCCACAAAAAAGACATTGTTTCCTATCCACAATTTTTGATTATTATTTTGTACTAGCTGTTGCCAGCGGCTTCGCCCGCTACAACTCGAAAATTATCCACGAAAAAAAAATTGGGGCAAGCCGGCCACACTATTCCCAAACCACTGTAACTCCTGTATGCCAGAATCAACAGTGGCAACCACAAGAAAAGCGCCGAGACAATGAAGCCCGACGAAGTCCCAGAAAGGAAAAACCACTAACGTTTCGACTGATATGAATAAAATTTACGTATTTCATTATATCGATTTAACTGTCCATCCCACGGGAAGATAAAAATCGGGATATCGGAATAAAAACTATCCTTTGTGTTAATCCACGTTATAAACTATCTGTATATCAAATTTAATCCAAATCCGTTCAGTAGTGTTTACGTGAAGAAGTAACAAACATACACACTCGCACACTCACAAACTTTCACCTTTATAATATTAGTGCGATTTGTTTCGACTCATCAACAGCCTATTAATGGTCCCATAGCTAGGACACAGGCCCCCTCTCTTATTGAGAGGGAATGGGCTATAATCTACCACACGAGCCCAGTGCGGATTGGTAGATGTCACATGTTTTCGAATTGATTGGTTCTGAGACGTCGGTTTCCTCACGATGTTTTACTTCACCGTTCTGAGAGCAGCGGTGATGAAATAAATTACACAAAGTAATGTGCCTGCCTGGGTTTGAACCCACGATCTACTGTTCGTAAGTCGGGACCGCCACCACGGGGCCACCGCTGCTCTCACGACTATTCAAAAGTTACAGGTATGTAACTGGCCTTCTTGAAATAAATGCTTTAATTTTGTTTCCGAGATATGAACACATACGGGTTATTTTGGCTCACAGCACATTGCGCAGATGTGGTTAGCTCAGTCCCACTACAGCTTAGCCTTTGTAATGTTATTTAAGTAATAATTTGAATCCCTTCTCTACACAGTACCGTCAGCTCGTTCCACCCGCGCCAGTTCCCGTTCCACGCGACAGACTGACACTGAGGAGACGGCACCGCCGCCTGCGGAGACCAGACCCAAACGGACCAGAGCTAAGAAGGTAACACTCTAACATATCATTACCCCTACAGTCAAACGATATGAAAACTTGCTTAGGTTTTTAACACGCTTTTATTTAGTCATCATCATCAGCCTACAGCAGTCCACTACTGGACATAGGCTTCCTCAATCGTACGCCGTTCAATTCTATTCTCAGCAACACTCATCCAGTTACTACCAGTCATCCTGCAAAAACCTTCGCTCCACCTCACCTGAGGGCGTCCAACCTACCGTTGGGGCTGCGGGTTGTTTGAAAGAGATACCGCCGCCTCGACACAAAAGGGATAGGAAAGAACATGGGTGGGTTATAGTCAGTAGAAGTCTGACACTTCCTACCGCTCTGCCTAGAGCAGGAGGAGTCATTTGATGATTTCGCACACTCCAAAAAAAAAAGGGCGGTTAACCTTACGCCGCTTGCCGATTCGTGTTCTCTAGTCAAGAACACGTCTACCCAACGGTCATCAGTTCCATAGATAATACTAGTTTTCTCTAACATGTGTTTAGTCCAGGCGTGCATCGATTGGCCCTCGGCAGCTGAGACACGTTTTAGTTTGCAACAACAAATGCAACTTATGTACGACGGTTGTCGGCAAAACATGCGGATGACATGTTGACCAATATCAGTGATACATCAGCGCAGTATCGTGAACGAGTAATGGCTTGTGAGCTTATGGATACTGAATAAAAAGTGTTAGTCTCACTTTAATCCATTAATATTTATTTCAGAAGGTATCAGAGGTGGCACCCGAACCAGAGAAAGTTGCGGAACCACAAGAAAATGGCCTGGGTATGTTTACTAGAACTTTAATCTTAGTAATAACACCTCTTTACTGCCCTTTGGGAAATGTTTAAAGCTGGGTAAAAATCCAGACTCCGTGACTGCTCATCACTGCGAGGATCGGCCGGAGGACACGGTGGAGCGCACAGTGGAGGTGTGTCGCCGTGCTCTCGTAGCGGCGGGAGGTACCGCCCGGCCCGCACGCAAGCCATGCTCCGGCCCGAGGAGGAATGGGACGCCTAGCCTCCTGCGAAGCGGTGATGCTAGCGAAGGAGGTGGCGGAACGTGAGAGGGAGAGAACCTCACGTCCCAGCCGCAAGGGAGACGCTCCGGGCGTCGGGGGCCACGTACCACGATGGCTCCCGGCCACCATAGACGCGCGCCTGTGAACAATGAGTGATGGGCTAGCTCGCCGTCCGTCCGTCTTATGACGACGACCGGCCGTGTCGACGGCGTGTTCATGTTCCACGCGCGCCTCAAAGTGATGTCAGCAACACGAAAAGGGCCCGCAAGGGCCGAAGCCCATCGGGCCTTCGGGTTGTTCAGCAGCCTCGACATATAGGACTAAGAAGGAACGTTTTTAGTCAGTAGAGGTCTGACACTCCCAAGAGCGGGAGGGATTATTTGATGATTTTCCACCCGCCAAAAAAAAAGGCTACGTGACTGCTACTAAGAATTTCCTGATGCAGAGCGTAGGGAACCCGACTGCAGAGCAAGGGATTCCTGGTTTAGATTCTCGGGTCAGGCATCGTGTTATTCTCTCTATAGCCGCTAGGGAATCTGGAATAAGGGATCGGACAAAAATAAAACTAATTGTCCGTCAGATAGTTTGCCCTGCAGTGGGACACAAATGGCTAATAATAATATAATAATAATAATATTGGACACGTATTTTTTCTTTTTACACATAATCAAAAAATTAAGACGATACTGTGTTTTGAAAACTCCTCGAAAACGTCACATGTTAGTACATTTTTTACCTACAAATGACGTCACAACACCCCCTCATGATGTTTGACACGTCTTATCTTCGTCAATTTTTATTAATTTGATAAAACAAAAAATACGTATCCAATATTTTTTTACTTAATACTGACGATTTTTATTACTGACGGACTAATTTGAATCCTATATTTTTGACTCAGTCCGATCCCCTATTGTGTCCAGTTGACGACCATTGACTCTGTCCCTATTACATGGGAATTTAATACAGCTGGCGAAATGTGGGTGTACTACTAATTACTACACCCCTGTCTTACTCTTTGGGGATTACAGACCTGATGTTATATTATTCTTTTACACTGCGTAACTATTTACTGTTATTGTAAACAATGTCTCTAATTTGTAGCGTCACCTGCCGAGAAACCGCGACCAAAGAGAACTAGAAGAGGAGCTAAAGCGGCGTAAGTTTATGTTTTGTAACACTAAACAATATATACATTTTCTAATCACATAACACTTAAAAGATGATCATTTCAATAGACAGTAAAATATTTGAAATTACCCAACTACTGCAGAATTGTCTGTTTAAAATATTTTCTAATATAATTTTTTAACTGTCTGCAATCCGAAGACCGCAGGAGGAGGTAATATATGCCACTAGCATCTTCCTTTTTTCATTTTTAGTGTCTTCACGGATTTCTTTTTGATTATTGGTTTGATTTTCGTTGGTTCGATTTTAATTTGACAGAGGAAACTCGCACTTTGTTCCTTTTAAATTTTATTAATTTTCCTTGGGTATTTTTAAGTTGTCGTAACAAAGTAAAAGTATATATGACAAGAATTTGTGTAGGATAACTGTTGATAATTGTATTTTTTTTTATTTAAGTCTTGGTTATTGCATGCCAGGTATTAATGAATGGTATGCCATGAAAGGTATTAATGCTATGCGGGTGAAAAGGCAACTGCCTCGTCACCTGCATAGCGTTAAAATAAGTCTTTACGAACAACTCAACATTTCAGTGAAAAAGAAAAGCCAGCAGACAAACCCCAAGACATCACCCCTCCACCGCAACCAAAAGAAACAAAAATATCACCCAAAGAGGAACGTATCTCACAACCAGAAGTATCCTCACCTATACTACAAAAAGAATTACCTAAGACAGGCAAAGGGAAAAAGGAACCTATTGTTGAGCTCACAAGGATGAATTTAGATGAAGTGGATGCTATGGATAAGACGCGCGTATTAGGCAAAGCCAGTGATATGGACAAGACTATGGTTATACCGAATGGGGTTTATAATCATGCGCCGGTTACGCCTAAGAATGTTGTGAGTACAATTTTATTAAATAAAATATAATTATTTCAGGCCGAGTAATTTAGTAATTTAATTTGAGTAATTTTTTTATTTCCGTAATTGTTAGTAACAGATGTTTTAAAACTACGTTAGTATTGCATCAATTAATAAAATTCAAAAAATAACTAATTCAATATCTAAAAAAATACTCATGTTTGTATCATCATCATCATCTGCCTAGCCTTTTGCTAACTATGTTGGGGTCGGCTCCTAGTCTTACCGGATACAGCTGAATATCAGTATTTTACATGTAGCAACTGCCTTTCTGATCTCCACGACCCAGGTAACACTGGTCAATACAATACTCTTTGGTAAGACTGGTTGTCAGACTTTCAGGTCACTGTTATTACTCTGTTGATGATTTTTTATCGACTAAGAAATTTTAGTTGTTTCATGTCCGCTTGACGATATCCTAAGGTTGTCTTTTCAAACTCAAAGCATTTATTTCAATTAAACCTATAAAGGCACTTTTGATTGTCACTTTTGTATTGTCTGTCTGAATTTGAATGATAATTATGCAATTTATGTCATTTTTTTATAACTTAGGATTATTTAATCATTAGTAAGCCCAAGTGGATGATCATGGTATTGAACATTAGAAATTTAAAATAGCAAATAACAGCATGAAACCCATGTATCACAAATAAACGATTTGATTTGATTTGACTATATGATAGCCGGGACCAACAGCTTTACGTGCTTTCCGAGGCACAGAGGCGCTCATGTTAGTATCAAAGGTCTTAAAACTATGTTAGAATCGTTAACGTATCTAATTTGATAATTAAAATAAAGTAAGTATACAATACACCTCTGCCTGTATCCTCCTATAAGCATTACAGTCATAATGAGACATATATTTTGTAATTTCCAGCGCAATATGAACGAAACTGTGGTGATAGATACGGCGAACAGAGACACAATGGTGATAGAGAAGCCACAGAATAACATCATGGATGCCACAGTCGTCATTGAAAAAGGTAAGTTTTACCTGATTCCTGTAACTGTACTTGATACCTGTGTTCGAGCAGTGGGATGACTGTCCATTGATCGTAAAAAATGTGTAGTTTTATACAAAATTTACAATGCATGAACTGCCTCATTGGTCTGGTGGACGTACAAAGTGCTATTGGGTTTTTCTAATAGAAATTTCTCAGTTGCAACCACAAAGTTTGGACATCAACCGGTCAAGCTAAGCGGTATAAGCTTGCCTCCTATTACATGGTATAACATAACGGGCGAAATGTGCACATTTCGCCACTATTACACAGCTCTGCCAAACCTTCCGGGGATGGCAGGCGTTGGCGTTATGTTATGGAAAGTCCATTTTTGTAATTTAACAATTCCCAGTAAAGTGGGTATTTGACTAGTTTTTGGTGAGGCTCTTTCTATCGTTGTCCTACGAAGCGGCTATTTGTACTACGTAAGTATAGCGGTCTGAAAATATGATCTTCACACACTTCACATCTTCATAACGTTGTTGTTTGTCTAACAAGTCATTTTAAATCGGTTAAAACAAAGCCATTTTTCAAGATATTATACTAGTTTTTTTTTCTTTTGCTTATCTTTTTATTTGCTGTTTCCAAATCACTAGTAAAGAAAAATACTCAAGTACCCAATGGCAAGTTCTATAAGGTAGAAAATATCTAACTTTTCATCATCCGAGTGAGATAGCTGTATATGTACATATATGACTAGCAATCTAATCAGAATTAATCTTCCAGAGCCCAAACCAGTGAACGTAACAGACGACAACTCTCTGCTAACAGACGACAGTGACGCACAGGAGATGCACACACCACCTAAGAAGCAACCTCCGCAAATACAACCCTCGTAAGTATCAATAAAATTGAAGCAACAAATTGTTACGAGCTGGGTATGGGATAAATAAAAGCACTACCAATTGAACACACGAAATAACTTTATTACTCGCAAAACACTAATACAGAATCGCAAAACACTATTGAACACTTTGTCGCACTAGATTTCTCTTAGAACCTTCCGTTGTCTCGCTTAAAAGTAGACTCTCCCGCTTCGTCCTCTCCTGGTCCTTTTATACCCCAAACACACAAAAGATATTCGAGAAAATTCGCTACTATTCCATAAAGCATCCAGAAAAAAACATTAACAAAAAAATAAACTTAAAGATAAATTATCCAACAAAGAAGAAGTTACTTTACGCCGTAGGTATACGGTTGAAATTACAATGCAAGTACCGCTGACGCCGGGCGCAGTAGTTACCTACAGAATGGAATTAGGTACCTACTAGAATTCACGCGTGCTTCTCAGTTATTAAGCGAGGTTTCTTGAAGATTCTAGATGCCCGGCGTAACAATATAAATCACATAATACAACAATGTTTTTTCTCCGAGCCAGCGTGCCGACAATAAGTTCCCGTCAGGGCTACGGGATGTTGTAAGAGATACCGCGGCCTCGACATAAAGGGCTAAGAAGGAACATGGGTGTTTTTTAGTCAGTAGAAGTCTGACACCCCTTTTCGCTCTGCCCGCCAAAAAACAGTTCTGTTCTGGCGCTTTCGGCTTAATAGCTCCATATTGTCGTTGAAGTTCTAACACAATATTTTTTTGAAACCGTTTGCTGGAGAACCCGAAGATGGTTTTTTTTTCAGCCAATTCTAAAATGGTATTGTGCCATTACATGGTATAAATATGTAGTTATTTCAAACTCCTGTAAAGTTGCTAAATAAATTACGAATACTCGGTTGCCACAAAGAGTTCTTAAATCTTAAAAACCTATCCATAATTATGGCCAGAAAAGTTTCTTATTTCTAAATTATTATTACTTTGTTTTTGTAGGTCTGCAGTAAAGGAGAAAGTACAACAATTCGAAGAGTTAGCTTCCAGAGTAACCAGGACCAAAACAAGAGCGATGGCTAAAAAGGTAAGTTTACTTTCAAGAACGTGTATGTATGTATTTAATTCATCCCTTTTGTGGCTCAAAATTCTTATCCCTACAAGACAGCGGGTCCTTTTTTTAACCATCAAATGACCCGGGCTCTAGGTGGAGCGGAGGAGAGTGTCACAATTCAACTGACTAAAATCCTTACATGTTCCTTTGTGTTCCGGGGCCGCGGTATCTCTTTCGGACAGTCCCGCAACCACAGAAGTGAAAATCATGCTTAACGACCGCCCTTGTGCTTGAACCACACACTACATGTTTATGTTTTGTTTGTTTGTACCAGGAGGAGGCACCAGAGGAAACCCACACACCGCCCGACAAGATAGTGAAGCCGGTACTGTCTGCGGAGACACTCACCAAGATGAACAGCATGATCTTTAATGGGAAGCCACCAAATCAGGTATGTTGGCATTCACTTACTTGTCTATTTTGTAATAGCACTTTACGTCATTCCCTGGCACGCGGCTTCGGGAATCCAGGTTATACTTTCGTTGTGCAAAATTTCACAAAACAGTCAATAGTTTTCGAAACATAGATAAATTAGTGATCTCAAGATCTGCAAATGACAGCCTGGACCAACCGGCTCAACATACTTTCCGAGACACTGAGACAACTCGATACGTAATAGACCCATCTTCAGACCTTAACAAACCTCTTTATTTCATCATAAATTTATTGTTAAAAAATGATTTCTGTTTTTGTCCTCTAGATATCAAGCTCAGCGACGAAGCCCCGCGCCAACATAGTGAGCTCAAGCAAAACGATGATTCCTTCCTCTACTTCCAAACTGAGCGGCATCAACCGCGCGCGAGAGGCTGAGGAACTGAAACGTGAACGGGAGGATGCTAGGAAGAAGAAGGAGGCCATGCTGGAGGCTAAGAGGGAACTGCAGAAGAGGTAAGCTATATAAGTCGAGGAGACAAACATTTTCATGAATCTAGTTCTTCTTAGCGTGTCACTGACAATTCAAAATGTGTAAATGTTAGATTATCGAAAAGTATTGGATACATGTTTTTTGTTTTATCAAATTAATAAAACTTGATGAAAATAAAACGTGTCAAAGATCATGAATGGGGGCTTTTGACGTCACTTTGTGGGTCAAAAAAGCACTAACCTAGTGACGTCACACGATTTTCTTTTGCTTACTTGAAAAAAGGAAAAATATATGGCCATTATTTTTTGAAAATCTATCTGACGGACTGATTAGATTTTTTTTGTGAAATACATAGAATATTTCAAAAGTGAGCTCAGCTCAAAATTTGCCGACGCGTTTGGCACCTTCATTATCGTCAGCAATAAGATAGGCAGGACAATCACCAGGATCAATAAAATGAACTTACTTCTCGTTCAGGAAACGCGAAGAGAAGATGGCGGCGGCGGCCGCAGCTCGCGAGGCAGCCGAGAGAGAGCGCCGCGCCGCCATGGAGGCTGCGGCCAAGGACAGGCAGGAGAAGCAGGCACATGCCGACCTGGGGAAGCTGGAGAGACTCAAGGAAGCAGAAAGGGTATGTAGTATCCATTAAGGCATGCATCCGGTTCGACAAACCTTGAAAGAACTGGGTATACGCGTACTCTCAAGGTATTTGCCCTAAGATGATTCTTAGGGCTTATTCGTGAATGTGTGGATTCTTTCTTCATTGCAATAAAAAAATAATGTCGGGTATAATAAAGCATCTTTAGCGTCCAACAGTTCTTAAAGTATGTAGTTGAAGAAAACACTTTCGAAAATGAATGGGACTTTCTAGCAACAATCCAGTTAAGCAGCTACCGAGGAATGAGCAGCTAATAGGGGATCGGACTGGGTCAACAAAATATGATTCTAATTAGTTACAGTTAGATCATTGAAAAATATTGCACAAACTGACTGAACTCGCCTACCCTATCTGTGCTCTGCTCACGCCACACTAAGTCCCACGTGTACTTCCAGAAGAAGCAGGAACTAGCGCGTAAGGTGGCGGAGACTGAGGAGCGACGCCGCGCTGAGGAACATGCCAGACAACAACGACTGGCTGACGAACAGCGGAGAGCTGATGACGCGCGCCGGAAACAACTGGAGGAGGCCGCTGCGTGAGTACACATCTTTTACTCATTCTCTATTGGAAAGGGACGATCCTTCGACTGGATAGTTGTTGTGTCTGGTGGGCTACTGCCCGACGGTTATTGCTGCGTTTTTTCTATTATTGTCTCAAGCCACGGATAATTTAAATATTATTTCACATGGGGCAACTGCCCTTTAGTCAAACTGGATGTCGGAGACTTCAGGAATTCTGAATTTCTATTAACCTTAAGAACTATCAAACATCTAGAAATGACAGCTGAGACCAACGTTTTTAAACTTAATGTATTTGTTACAGTATGAAGAAAGAGGCGGCGATCATGGCGAAAGAGATCGAGAAGAGACAGAAAGAGTACATTGAGAAGCAGAAGTTGAAACACAAGTTAGAAGATAAATGTAAGTATTGATAGTGTCTATAATATTGTTGGCATTGACTGATCCCCGGTCGTTGTTGTAATAGTTTAATTAAGTTATGTTTGTTTAGTTATCTGAGTTGCACTTGATGCAACGATATTATTGATCGACCCGCTCGTGGCTAAGATAGTGACACTTACTTTTACAAAGTAGTCCTGAATTGGTTGCTGTAGAAGAGGCGTATTTGTACCTTTAAATTCGAATAAGTTACGTTACTTCGTCGACAGAACAAGGGTAAGTTAGTCCTGCATAGCTCTTTACAAACTATCGAATCGAACTTGACACTTTCGATGTAAATTTTTACGTTCGAAAAGTGCTTACTATCAGCTATCTTGTAGGATATAAAACTTTCTAGGTTCAAGTGTTTATGCTGGCTGTTTACAAATGTGTCGGAAATTTAGTTTTTATTTGTAACAGTTGATTAATGACACCGCCCCCCCCCCCCCAGGCCACACCCCGCTAAAGCAGGCCGGCGCGGGCGGCTGGCAACACTGCGGCGCGCTGTCGCCTGCATACATGGCGGATGGCTTCCAGTATCTCAACTCGGATGAGGACGAGGAGCCCGTGGACAGGCCGGTGCCTGACTGGAGCACGTCTAAGGTGAGCGATGTACTTGTTTGCGAAATCTCTGTACCAAATTTTGTTCTGGCGTGAAAGTGGAACAAACATCCATCCATCGTCACAAACTTCGCATTTATAATATTAGTAGGATTTATGATTAGGAGAATATACATCTACTAGGTTGCCTATAAAAATTTGGCCGCAAGTATTGTTTGGTACCGGATGGCCGAGGATGGTCACCCGGTACTTATGTAATTTGAGCTTTGTATGTATACTGGTAAGGTGTGTGTTGAATGTTAAATGAAACACGTGATTACTGTATACTGATATATTTGAACTTTTTACCCGACTGTGGCGAAGCCCAAAAGGAGGGTTATGTGTTTGGCGTGTATGTGTGTATGTCCTTTTCTTTGTTCCCTCATAACTCCTAAACGGGTGAAGGGGTTTGAATAAAATATACGTCGTTAGATTCTTCTTGATGGCGCGAGTGTCACTGGCTACATTAAAATTAAAATAAAACAAAGAAATTTGCGGATTTTAGGGGCCTGATAGTTCGATCAATCGGACTACTTGAACTTTTTTCCAGTTGGTTCGATTAATCGGACCACGTGTTTTTGATATTCCGAATAGTTCGATCAATCGGACTACGTGAACTTTTTTGGTTTGTTCTCGTTGAGTTACATACAGAACTTATCGGAACAAAAAGGTCCCAGTGTTACAGAACCTGATTTATCATTTAAAGTTATTTTTGCTGTATGTACCTGACTCTCACAAACTACCAGGAAGCCAGGAACATGAAGAAGGTATTGTATATTGTTAATAGAATTACCAAATCTAAATAATTATGTAACATATCTGATTACCTTTTTTTTTTGGCGGGTGGAAAATCGTCGAATAACCCCACCCGCTCTTGTGCAGAGCGAAAGGGAGTGTCAGACTTCTACTGACTAAAAACCACCCATGTTCCTTCTTAGCCCTCTATGTCGAGGCCGCGATTACTAGTGTACAACCCGCGGCCCCATATCTGATTACCTAGACATCTATCATTGGCTTTGAATTATACTTTATAAGGAGATTTTATAACCTATTGCATAGAGGTCGGTAGTCGGACTATGAAAACTTGGGATTCCTTTATATTTCGATGAATCGGACCAAATGCACTGGTAATTGTTCACCTGGTTCGACCGCGTGGTTCGACTCCAAAGTCGGACCACGTGGTCCTAAGATTTAGTTGGTAGTTGGTCTAGCAACATACTAAAATCGGACCAACTTGAAAAAAAGTTCACGTAGTCCGATTGATCAGACTATGCGGTCGGACCACGTGTCTGTGGCGACAGCGCCATCTATCGCAACAGATGCGAACTAACATTGGCAATCCTGCATCGCGCTATCCACATTAGCGTATATAGAAAATCCCGACTTACATAATATATTGGGCAGTTAGCCCACCAGACACAACACCCGTCTGGTCGGAGGATCCCCCCTTTTCTATGGGGGATGAGGTACTTTACACCCAGTTCCTCATATCCCCAAATGTCCATAACCGAACATTTGCCTATTTGAACTGGGAATGTGTATCTTTATGAAAGCACCCTACCTAGCACTGGTGTGTTGAAAGACTCACGGGCCAGTGTCACACGCACACACATGTTTCGCTCGCGCACTCGCAGTCTAAGTAAACTCACTTCCCCCCGACCCACGCTCAAGCCAGTACGCCTCTTTTTTACTGTATTTCCCCAGCAACACCTAAACCTAAAGCCCCCCCCCCCCCCCAGGCCCGCAAGGCGCAGCTGTGCAGGCAGAGCCAGGTGGCGCGCGCGCACGTGGAGCGGCTGTTCAGCGTGCGCGTGCACGCGCCCGACCTGCGCGACATCTTCCCCAACATCGAGCGCGCGCGGCTCAAGCGCACCTCGTCCGCCGTGTGGCGCACGCCGCCCACCCGCCTGCCGCAGCTCACCGACTGATGACTAGGTAACTGCTACTTCTTAGCGTATCGATGACAATATTTAAACTGAGTTAGCCCAAAATTTTGCGACGAGTTGGGCATTTTCTGTTCCGTCCATCAGCTCCTGTGATGTGCAAGTAAGGGGACAGGCAGAACACGATATCAAGTGTTCCATCGTTTGTGGGGCAACACGACATTTACACTCCAAAGCAGAATCATCTATAAATCTCCACTTGAACAAGTTTTCCTTGCTTCGGCCTACCTGTGTCCGTAGTCTATTTAAGGACTTCCATGGTCAGCCATGGAAACTCGTGTCCAAGTGGGAGATTTCCAGCAAGAGACAAAAATGGGATGTGTTTAGGGTATGTGCCTAATTGCGGTGAAATTAGAGCCATTTTAAAGCAAATGTGTTAAAAAACTTTTTTAACCTTTGCCGACCGAGGATGTTGTTGTATAAAGGGTTTCTAACGTCGTAAACCATTTTGGCTCTTTCACTCAAGCTTGCAAACTACTACGTACCACACTCCCGCCCTCTACGTCCCCCTCGTCGTCCTCTGCGTCGTAAGGGATGACGGTAGGCTAGCACAGGTGCTAGCCTACCGTCATCCCTTATTTCACCACCACTGCTCTCAAAACAGTAAAGTAAACCGTATATTCAAGAATGAATTTATACGTTCAGACACATTAAACATGCTCATTTTTCATTTGTGAAAAATGTTACCTAAAGAGTATGCACCTTTTTGTCGACGTTTTATAAGTGCCCATGTAGGCCTATATGAAATAAAAATATTTTGATTTTTTGATCATGGATGAAGAGCAATTACAAATAGCTCAAACACAGTAAAGATTGGCTAAGTCCTGGAATCGACTAAGGACTTTTAGATTGTGTAATGGAGCCTTGTTTTAAGACGATTATTGATTTGGTTTTAACAACTTATATACTCGTTGATATATAATGAAGTGAAGTCCTACATTACAGCTACAGATGGAGATTTATTCTTGAACCCAGATGTAACAGATTATTGTCCATGAAATTTGAATTCCTAACGTCAAACTAACTTTCATTTCAGGTACCGAAAATGTGTGAATACAATCTCCGTCGCGGGCGGCGCCGCGGTCTGTACAGTAACTTATAGCCTATAATTACAACGAACCAGCTTGTATGTATGCGTTCAGCAGTATTGAGAGTGTTGTACAACACGAAAAATGTATCTAAATATATGAATTGTCGCCTTATTTCTTAAGAGGGGAATCCTGACTAAAAAAAATGTGATTCTAATTCGTCCGTCTGTTAGATTATCGAAAAATATTTGAAGCGTATTTTTTGTTTTATCAAATCAATTAAAATGTACGAAGATAAAACGCGTCAAAGATTTGAGTGTGGGTTGGTGACGTCACTGACCGCTAAAAAACGTCAAACTAATGTCTTAGAGTATGACGTCACACGAGTTTTCAAAGCACCGTATAGTCTTCATTGTTTGTTTACGTGAAAAAAGAAAAAATACGTGTCCAATGTTCTTTGGTAATCTATATGACGGGTTAATTAGATTTTTTTTGTTAACCTATTGGGAACTTATTACATTATATCAAGTCTGTAATCCCGATGGGTTAGACAAAGGTATACCTAAAAGTACACCCACTTTCGCCAGTTATAGTTCAAGTTCCATGTAATATTAGCCGAGCCTATTACAAAAAAACTTTTTATAATGTTGCAAGCCTAGCATCATCTTGTTTGTATACCACAAAGAAATTTGCAGAACAGTGTAAAATATAACATACTAGCTGTTGCCAGCGGCTTCACCCGCTACAACTTGAAAATTATTAAGGGAAGATAAAATCGGGACAAAAACTAAATATCCTATGTGTTAATACAGGTTATAAACGATCTGTGTACCAAATTTTATCCAAATCCGTTCAGTAGTTTTTGCGTGAAGAGGTAACAAACATACACACTCACACAATCGCAAACTTTCGCCTTTATAATATTAGTGTGATTTCGTCGGTTGATTTGTAACAAGGGGCCTATTACCACTAATAGGCTTACATCCAAACTTCGTGGTGAAAAGTATGTAGAGAGAATTTCCGAACGGAAATATGCGCTCTGTTGTCACCGTATGCGGCCACAAACCAAGGAGGCTATCCAAAGATCATAATTGAAGTTTTTTCATCGATCCTCGCATGTACTTACCCTCAAAAGAATAGCAAGCGTGATAATTACTGTGTAGTGACATAAATAGATCAATAATTATAATATATGAAGTTTTTAGTAGTTATTGTTATGTAATGTTTCATAAATTAGGACTCGTTTGAATATTTTTCTTAAATTTAGCTTGTAGATTGATTTAGAGGCCTTATGTATACAGCATCGTGTTAAAATATTCCACTTGGTAATGTGGTAGAATCTTATATTGATTGTTTACTGTTATAGTGGATACTAGCGCTGTAACAGACTGTTTGAAACCGTACAAGTATCTTTATAAATATATGCGCTTGTTAGACGAGAAACACGTTAATGATGCCACCAGCCATCACACTTTACGATCGAAGTTGGAATAGGGGGTCTAAAATGGCCACTGCAGCCGATCATAATATATGAATTGCGCTAAAATTCATAAAATGGACTAGATTAGACTATAGTCCATTTTATGAATTTTATTTGTTATTTAGCGCAAGTGGCCATTTTATACCCTTAGGACTGTCCTCGTTAATAATTACTTGAAGTACGTTCTATTCTAGCGTTGATCGTAGGTGTGTCTTTGGCAATCCAAACTGTTAACCCAGAACATACAAAAGTTCTAGGTACTTGTAGACACAAGTACGGAAGCGTGGATCTCTTGGCGTTTGGCCATAGTCAGACCGAACGCGGCCATTTTGTATTTTTAGATACAATTTCCACAATTGTTTACCAACAGCTCTTGACAATGTGATTCACGCGCCAAGAGAACCACGATGCACTATAGTAATACATAATATATTGTTGGCGTCTCTGGTCGCTGCAGACATGGCGATTCCGGGCAGAACAGTGTGTACCATATTAGGCGTCGTCATAATTATTTCATTTTACCAACTCGCCTCAAATGTCTGGGACAGCGATTTCTATGGTGTTCTCATGGAGAAAGTGGTTCAGTTATAATCTGAATCACACCTGAAATATGAGAACTCCTTTGTGGTACACGATGTATAATACACACAATCATTTTGTAAATATTTTCACTTATACCAAAATGTAGTAAATCATGTTATTTCAGTGACGAGCTCACGACTTTTAGAATAATTTTAACGTTAAGACTGCTATGGAATTTTGATTGTAAGTTAGAATAAAAATTTACAGCGAGTATTTCTGAATTTTATTTTACTACGCCTTTTTATCTTCCTGTCTGTTTATACCATTTTAATAGAATCCTTTTACACAACAAAAAATAATGATTTATCGACTCATTTCTTAGCGATGCTCACGCTCAATTTCTTCATCATCGGCACTACAAAGTGAAATGCCAAGTTTGTGATGCTATTGGCATCTCGGATGGTTAGAATTTTATTCACATTGTTCACAGAAAAAGTTTCCCAACCCTCGCATAGGTTACATTTTCTTAAATTACGTGGTCAACGTACTGAAAATATGAATAACGAAGATAAACCAGGTTACAAGAGATAGTGGAATGGGTGTTCAGAAGGGGACCATCTAAGGCACACACCCACTGTAAAATCTTATTTTACAAGATTAGGATAAGGAAGCCGCCACCACAAAATGTCTATCTAAGATGTCCATTTCAACTGCGCGGCCACCTGATCAAATTTGATGAAACTTTGCCAGGAATTAGTTTTAATTTGTTACTATGCACACTACGCTATGACCGAAAATAGGCCACTAGAACCGCCACTCGCCATAGTGATCGCCAAGTGATTACACAGAAACTTAATGATGCATCAAAAAAAGGTCTTTAATTGTTGTATTTGTTGTAAAAAAAAAATCGTCAAAAAGTAAATAAACAAATGGCTATGCTATACTGTGTGATTCTTTATAATGTGCACATATCGAAATGAGGGAATCTATGCTTAATTTTATCGATGGACAAAATATTTAAAAAAATCTAAATATTTTTTAATATTTTTTATGGAATTTTCAAAAATGTTGTCCGCTGTTGTGACCCCAATGTAAACAAAACGGTGTAACTTTTAAACTAAATTATCTATCGCGATGAAACAATTTTATGTAAAAAGTTATGAAAAAAAAAAGTTTTTTTGATCAAAAAACGTGTTTATTTTCAATTGAGGGTAGTTTTTTTCCACAATTTTCATTTTACGAGGACGCCTAATTGCTTCCAATCATTATGGAGTTTGTTTCATCGCGATAGATAATTTAGTTTAAAAGTTACACCGTTTTGTTTACACTGGGGTCACAGTAGCAGACAAAATTTTTAAAAATTCCATATAAAATATTAAAAAATATTTAGATTTTTTTTAATAATTTTTCCGTCGATAAAATTAAGCATAGATTCCCCCATTTCGATATGTGCACATTATAAAGAATCACACTGTATTTAGTTTCCAGGTTATTTGTCGGTTTTCCAGAGTTCATATAGGTTAGTCGACCTCATCTTTGCCCTTTTTTTTTGGCGGGTGGCTTTCGCTCTTGGGCATAGAGCGAAAGGGAGTGTCAGACTTCTACTGACTAAAAACCACCCATGTTCCTTCTTAGCCCTCTATGTCGAGGCCGCAATAACTACTGTACAACCCGCGGCCCCGACGGGACCTCATCTTTGCCCCTTTTTTTTTTTGGTGGGTGTAAAATCATCGAATAACCCCTCCCGCTCTTGGGCAGAGCGAAAGGGAGTGTCAGACTTCTACTGACTAAAAACCACCCATGTTCCTTCTTCGCCCTCTATGTCGAGGCCGCGATAACCGTTGGACTACCCGCGGCCCCGACAGGCCTCATCTTTGCCCGTTTTTTTTTTTTTGGTGGGTGTAAAATCATCGAATAACCCCTCCCGCTCTTGGGCAGAGCGAAAGGGAGTGTCAGACTTCTACTGACTAAAAACTACCCATGTTCCTTCTTCGCCCTCTACAATATTACTATACTCTATGGCCCTCTATGTCGAGGCCGCGATAACCGTTGGACTACCCGCGGCCCCGACAGGCGTCGGCCCTTTCGGGCCCCTCCCATGTTGCTGACATCTCTTCTCATCTTTGCCCTTACGGCAAGATTGAGGTCAAGAGTAAGCCCATCTCATATCTGCACTAATATTATATAGAGGAAAGATTTGTTTGTAACGGATAGGCTCCGCAACTACTGGACCGATTTGACCGTTAGGAAGCTACACTATCCCCAGGTGACATATGGCTACTTTTTATCCCTGTATTCCCACGGGAATGGGAACTACGCAGATGAAACCGCGTGACGTCCGCTAGTAAAAAATAAAATAACTACACTTTTGTGAATTGTTCCCATTTTCTTCTGTATACATACAGAGATTTATCTAGTACTACAGTACTTTCACGAGTTAGGTATTATACCTTGTGATTGTGACTGTTCTTTTTCTGCCAATCAAAAGTGCCTGTAATGTTATATACAGGGTGAAAATGAACTCATTACACAGCCGTCAACAAAGCATTCTGTAGTTACATCAAACTAAGCATTTCCCAGCTTTATTTTGGGGTAAAAAAAACACATTTACGGTGTAAAACTCCATTTTGGCACTCTTAAAACATTGTGCTATTGGATGCTTTGAATAGTAAACGGGTCATGGAGGTAATTTAAGTAAAGTTATAACTTGAAAAACTAGTGTTTACAAAAACGGCTGTGAAAAATTTGGAGCGTAATCCCAATATCTCCGTAACTAGGAGGTTCCCAGCCAGGGTCTAGTCTACCACAAAAAAATTCCTTCGTTTGTGTTGAGGGTATAGCTGTTGCCAGCGGATTCACAACTCGAAAATTACCCCACGGGAAGATAAAATCGGGATAAAAACTATCATATGTGTTAATCCAGGTTATAAACTATCTGTGTACCAAATTTTATCTAAATCAGTTTAGTAGTTTTTGCGTGAAGAAGTAACAAACATACACACTCACACGCTCACAAACTTTCGCCTTTATAATATTAGTGTAAAGTGTGATTACAGGCACTTTTTACCATTAAAATGGTAATAAATGGTTTGGAGTTTGATTCCAAACTTGGTACATAGAACCCAAACATTTTCGGAAGGAGAAGGTTATGTATGGTTTCGCAATGTTAGACATGAATAAAATAAAACGAATTGTTCTATAATGTTATTTTATTGCTAACCACCACTGTATCCTTACATAACAACATTTCGGCAACACATCGGATTGTATCGAGCGAAGTGTCCCATACTTCAGTGAAAGATGTTGAAGCCAGTGTCGTTATATTTGCGTGAGTTCCACCGAAACACGGACCACTTGCTCGGGAATGTCGGCATCGTACTTACATACTATTTCAAATATTACGTGAAACAGTTACAATAAATATAGTGTTAAAATATTGATCAGATTACGTTCGTTCTACATCGTTTTGTTGAGATCAATTTCAAAATATTCCCGCCATGATAGCTGTCAAAAAAATCGCGATCGGATAAATGCCCCAAAACTTTTCTTGTAAAAAGAATACAATAGACTAAAAAGTTGAGTACAGTAGAATTCGTTTCTTCAATTTTACGTTCCCGCGTCTTGATTTCGAACCAGATTCCTCCCGCGAATTCTACTGACAAAATAACAAAAAAATACTAGTAAAATAACACCCGAAATCTCAGCAAAACGATTCAAGACTGCATTTACTCGAGGGCGGCGGCACCAGAGATGATCTCAATCAACTCCCTGGTGATGACGGCTTGGCGGGTCCTGTTGAAGGTCAGCGTCAGCTTCTCAATCATCTCTCCGGCGTTCTTAGAGGCGTTGTCCATGGCCGTCATGCGGGAGGACTGCTCTGAGCAGGCACCCTCCTTCAGCGCGTAGAACAACATGGAGGCGAGAGAGAACTCCATGTAGGACTGGATCACGTCGGCGTCCAGAGAGTCGTAGGTCGCCAGTTTGGGTGCGGACTGAAATAGATAAGATTTTTTTTAGTTCCAGCTCGTTTTTGTTTTCCATGTAGAATTAGATTGTCATATTAAAACAAAAATACAGAAATTGTCACTGAATACAAAAAAAAAATAGTTTAAAAACTAAAAAAACCCGACTGAATAATAAATTATGAAATGAAAATAGAATGAACCCCGCCTGCTTCCAAGTTTTGTTGAATTTTTTTTAATTCCAACTTTTTAGTTCTTTTGTGTCTGTTCTTTCGTTGGTCGCGTAAAAATCTTCGCAGATGATTTAACTTTTGTGTTTGTTTATATGATTTGTGACTTTGAATTTATTTTAAACTTAAGTGACATATATTTTTGTAATCTCTTTTTAAAACCTTTCATTTTGATACCCTACTCGATGGTAATGGATTTTTTTTATTTTTTTAAATACGCTTGGGGGGTCCAAGCGTATTTCAAAAAATAAAATCCGCAAATTTCTTTTCTTTTTTAATTTTAATGTAGCCAGTGACACTCGCGTTATCAAGACGAATCTAACGACTTATATTTTATTCAAATTCCTTCATCCTTTTAGGAGTTATGAGGGAACAAAGAAACGGACATACATACACGCCAAACACATAACCCTCCTTTTGGGCTTCGCCGCAGTCGGATAAAAAGAACAGTTTTTTTTATGTCCCAAATGTAATCTGCATTTCACTATCGCTCGGAAGAAAAGCTAAAATAATGCAGAGAGGTGTTCCGCGAATTTTCAACGTCGGCAAATGTTTGTATGTCAGAAATTCATTACTAACACATACCATAGCCAAGATATTTTTGAGTGTGCATTTGTTATCATAATGTATGTTAACTAACAAAAAAAAATTATTTGAAAGCAATTTCCACTTGTATCTGAACCCTTCGGTCATAGGTACTGATAAACTGTCTCACCTCAACGGCCTTCTGGCTGTAGAGCGGCAGGTCAGACTGCTGGTAAGACACGACCGAGCGGAACTTGTTGTACACGATCTTGCCCGAGGAGAAGTCGAACTCGGAGTTCAAGATGGCGCCAGCGATCTTGCACGCGTCGTTGAAAGTGGGCGGCAGGCGACCGATCTGAGGGTAGGAGATGGTGCAGATAGTAAGTTTGATAAAGAAGGAAAAATACATTAAAACTAGAGCATTATCAAGCAGTGTCTCCAAAACAGCTGATAAGAATGTTTCTGTTTTTAATACTATGTAATTTGAAGCTAATCTTGGGTTTCTTGGGCCACTTCAACCCATCTACAAAATGTGATGAGCAAGTGTTTTGAGTAACAGCCTGTTGGTTTTGTTTGCGTTCATAAATAACTGATTCTGAATCAAGTCGAAATACTGCTGTTAGCTCAAAAGTCCCCTTCCTCGATCGGAAGCGTTGGGTGGGACATCCTTAGGCTAGGTGGACAGGAAAGATGGGCGGCGATCTGGTGAGCTCGGTGAGAGTTGCTGAAAATCTGAGCTGAGTGGCTTGTTAGAGAGGTCTATGTCCAGCTAAGAACTGCTTCTTTTCCAAGTTGATAACAAAATTTTGTCCGACCAGTAAGAACAACCTGGACAGATCTATTGTTTGTTGTGCGTGTAGTTAGTTGTGCACGACGGGCAAGAGGGGGTGTGGCACATCCTGTGTCGTGGCTTCACACTTGCATTGCATCCGAGATGAGTCGATTATACGAAATCTAGCCTAATTGCATTCTATTCAATGATTTCTCTATCTGACTGCAGTTTGTGACAAAGGGGTATCCTGATGAAGACTAGACTCACCTCATTGCACACACTGATGATGTGCTTGCTGTACAGACGCTGCAGGATGGCGCGCGACTTGTCTCCCACACAGATGACCTTGATGTTGTCCGCGCCGGGCTCGCTCAGACGTGTGCGGATGACCTTGGACACACCAGTGTGTACCGCGCCGCACAGACCTGCGGGAGGGGGTTCATTAGTGAACTGCTAGAACCTTTATGGTATGGCTGCCTGATTAGATTTGATCGATTTTCATGTGTTTTCTTGTGTTTTTCCGTAATTTGGATGTTTATTAGCCATCTTTAATTTCGTTACGCAGATAAGGTTGTTTTATATTTGTTGCCAGTTGCCATCACTGACGAAATTCCAATTTAATAGTGGATTTTATTTGCATTGGCCAGTTTAGTGTTGCTGGTATGAAAATTAATGAATCAATAAAAACTTACCCCTGTCGGAGGTCATGGCGATGTACAGCTGCTTAGGGTCATCCTCAGGGGGAGCAACCTGCCAAAGAAGTGATTTTTAATTTTGTAGTAATTTTGCTGCAATATAGGTTCTCCAAAGCCGATTGTGGATGGTATCCCTTAGGGCAGTTAAGCTAAGTAATCCGCCATGAATTGGGCCTTGGTTGATAGTCCATTCTGGTAGGTATCTGAATACATACCACAATAGGGGATCAGACTGACTATAAAAATATGATTCTGTATAATCCGTCAGTCAGATTATTAAATTAAACATATTGGATACGTGTTTTTTGTTACATCAAATTAATAAAAGTTCCTTGTGACATCACTTGTAGGTAAAAAATGTACTGTCATATGACGTCACACGAATTTTCGAAGCACTGTATCGTTCAAATATTTCGTTTATGTGAAAAAATAATAATAGTGTGAAATATTTTTTGGAAATCTATCTGATGAACTAATCAGATTTTTTTTGTTCGATCCCCTATTCAAGGAGCCTACACTAAGATTGCTACTTAATAATATTGAAAAGTTATTTTGAAATACAAAATAACATACAAATTATGAACAAATCTTAATGTGTAATAAGCTACGCCTTTTTTTTGGGGGGGTTTTAAATCATCAAATAACCTCTCCCACTCTTGGGCATAGCGAAAGGGAGTGTCGGACTTCTACTGACTAAAAACCACCCATGTTCCTTCTTAGCCCTTTATGTCGAAGCTACAACAACCCACAGCCAACTAGCTATGCCTGTGAATCTAATGCATCCCGTGGTGTACTGATTCTCTTATAGTGTCATACCTCAGCCCTCTCGTAGAACTGGACAGCACCCTCGCCGTAGGGGCGAGCGGCCCTGAGGTCACGCTCAGCACGGGTGTACCTGCAAACAATCATCAAAACCATGTTATAGTCATCATCAAAGGTCTATATGTAATTGTCACCACATATTCCATAGATAATGAGTAGATCTTTGAGACAGGACAGTAAGAGTACCTATTGGGTAGGTACTTTAACCATTGTATTTATAGGAAAATGTCAATCTCATTTCTTTTGAAATGTATGTATGTCGCAGGGAAATCAGGTTATTAGGGATTTCACGAAATCTCTAGGGATATCACGAAATTCCGGTAAATGTCGAATATTCTTGTTTTTACGTCTTCTACTAAAAGTATCTAGTGATATGACAAAACACCAATTCATCATCAGTGATATGTCGGAAAAGCGGATATTGCCGAATAAAAATCGAGCTATGCATTTCTCTCGCTCGCTCACCCACACGGGCACTAGTGCCACAAATTGAACTGTCATTTATAGCTGGATGAATTTCTACATTTGGAGGACAAGGCTTTTAAAAATGTAATTGTGAAAAATCAAAGGACCAGTGCAAAACCAAAAGATGTATTTGCAAGACGTAAAATGTTTTGTTTAATTCAAGGTACCACAAATCACCACCTTGTTTAAATAAATAACTTTTTTTTTAATTGATCATGCTAAGTCCCGCACTGACTGTTCAATTTGTGGCACTAGTGCCTGTGTGGGTACTAGAGCCACCAAACAAAACGCATAGGTAGCTAAAGAAAAGAAAGAAAGAAAATGCATTTATTTGGCTCATGCCACAAGTACACATAATGTAAAAAAAAAATAGCTCAATTTTTATGCGGCCGTATCCACTTTTCTGACATTTGAGTTGATTTCGGTTAGTGAAACGACATATCACTGATGATGAATTAGTACTACTGGGATTTCGTGATATCCCTAGGGATTTTGTGAAATCAATAATATCCTCATTTCTCTGCGACATATATATTCTCCAATTAGGTATTGCTAATATTGTCATCGTCAAACATACTTAGCAACAAACATTTACCCAACTGACCTAGTAGATTTTTGTCCCAATCGGATATTTAACATCATTTCACACTTCTCCCATCTCGATGGAGACTTCTTCTGGCCTAATGAGATATAGCTATGCATAATCAAACCATCATACTGTTAACAAAATGATAGCTGCAGACTATGCAAATATTTGTTGAAATTAATCTTAGTTGAGACCAGGATGATATTTCAAATAAATAGTAGTTCTGCAGAATTTTTGGTGTACAATGGGTTTCAGCTGATTATGTTAATTAGGGACTAATGTGAAATAATTATCAGTTCCTTCTATTCTAGAGCAATTTTTGCTCTCAAATTGAGCTTTTATGATTTATGATTTTAGAGTACTAGCGGACGTCACGCGATTTCACCCACGTAGATCTGGTTCCTGTGGTACAGGAATAAAAAGTAGCTTATGTCACCCGGGGATAGTGTAGCTTCCCAACGGTGAAAGAATTTTTCAAATCGGTCCAGTAGCTTCGGAGCCTATTCATTACAAACAAACAAACAAATCTTTCCTCTTTATAATATTAGTGTAGATAATTTGTATTTCGTCTATTTTTTAAATTCAGTTTTATGCAAAATGGCAATTAGAAGTAAGTACTGGGAACAGAATAGACACCTCAATAGGTCAAGTACTTTTTTTTACCATTTTGAGTGACAGAGAAATGAGACGACAAACGTATTTGACAGTCAGTCAGTTTTATATCAGATTTAGTTTTTTAAATTATGAATTCCATACTTGTTAGATAAGGCTAGGCACTTACTTAGCAGCTGACACCATCTTCATGGATTGGGTAATCTTCTGAATGTTCTTTACAGACTTCAAACGCATGGAAATATGCTTCAGAGTAGCCATGTTCCTGGATTGCTGCTGGTTGGCCATGGCCACCACTTGGCAGACACCCGGTGCTGCGCGTCCCAACATTTTTACGGCTCTGAAATATAAAACACAAAAATCAGATGATTGAAATGCAGGTTATGTCCTTAGATTCCAAGTTATGTAAGAGCATTACACTAGCCGACATTGAACCACACATTTTCATTGATTTGCTACACTTAAACTAAAAATGACCGTTCAATAAGGATTGTTACTGATTAACACTAATTTAGAGATGAATACTAACTTTTCAGGGCAGTTCTTTGGCCAAATTCAATCCAGCCGACGAAAAATGTCGCTGGCTGATACGTTTTGTAAGGGATGACAGCAAAAAAAAATTATGAACGCGACGAAATTACGAAACGAAGTGCGCTGCGATCATAAATATTCGGAAGTATTTATTAATTTTTATCATTTTACAATAGTACTTACTAACTTAAACTTGGCTTTATTAAAGTTTTATAAGCATTGATGCTTTTTAGGAAACTTTGCGAAACCAAGAATAAGAGGCCTTCTAACAATTTAAGCTCAGAAATGGTTGATAACACACAAGTTTTCTATTTTTTGGTTTCTTAGTATTAATTAGAGTTCTTTTACGACATTTTTTTTAAATTAAATAACATTTACTAAATTGTTTGAAATTATACTTAGGGCGCTGTCGGCTCGCTGGACGAAACAAATTACAAAACGCATCGTTGTGACATATTGGAATTTGCCATTTTGATGAAAACTAATGTCAATGTCAAACTCATTCGAATCCAACCATATTAAAATGCACTCGTTGTTCACTGAAATGCCTAACATTTATTTACTTTAAAACTCGGACGCATTACCTAACATACTATTTTTTGTTGAAGTCGTCTTTGTTTTAGTTACTGATTTCATCAATAATTTATTTCATCCAAAATGCCGGAACCCGACAAAACTGTGCCTGTGAAACCCGAGAAGATCCCCGAGCAGCCACCAAGAGAGACAACGCTTACAGACCATTTAAATAAGAAGTTATTGACTTCTTTGTTCAAGAGGATGGACGAGGGGGGTGACTCAGTGCCTAACAAGCTGGAAGATGACAATAAAACAGAAGATCACGAGTGGGACGACTAATGTGCTTCGTATTATTAGTTCGTAAGATTGTTTATAAGCATTCCTTAAAAAAATAAAGTGATTATTTCGTAACAAAACTTTGTTTTAAATATTGTTTTCGTTTGTTATTGCTATCTCCTATATACTTTGAACTTCCCTATTCTTACTTTGAAGTTTTTGGGTAATTAGTACTTCAGTCAGCTTTACTTCGGACGGAAGTAGCAGAGCAGTGTAAAAATAAAGTTAGGATGATCTGATCATTTTCCTACTAAACCTAGTTGGTATATAACTACTTATACCTAGTAAGTAAGTACGACTACCGAGTATGATGTCCAAGGTTTGATTTCAAGGTCGAGGAGTGGTATCTGGTTATTCTATCAGGCAATTCTCAGTAGCAGTCATGGATTCTGGTCAAAATTTGTGCCTTTGTTGATGGCAATAATTACATGGGAGTTAAATATTACTGGCGAAATGTGGATGTACACCTCTGCCTTACCCTCCAGGCATTATAGGTGTCGTGTCATGTTTATCACACTTAATATTATAAAGGCGAAAGTTTGTGAGTGTGTATGTTTGTTACATCTTCATGTCTAAACGGCTGGAGTGATTTTAATAAAATTTGGTATGGAGTTGGCTGACACCTTGGATTAAAACATAGGATAGTTTTATCCCGATTTTATCTTCCCGTGGGATAATTTTCGAGTTGTAGCGGGTGAAGCTGCTGGCAACAGCTAGTACTAAATAAAAGGTTTGTATTTTACATCAAGGTTTGTCAGAGCTTGCAAGAGAAATGTTTTATGAGAAAAGATTATCTTTCCTTATCCCTGTTGAATCCCCAGGTCCAGGATAATTGGAATTACCTAGATTATTAGTAATAAGTTTGGCATTTTCAGTATAGCATCCCCACTCCTGTGATGTGCAAATAACTGTCCCATGGTTGGTGGGGCAAAACCACACATTTACACTCCAGGGCAGTCATCTATGTGTACCCTTGGTTGGTTAAGCATTTATTTCAAATAGAGCTACTTATTGGCACTCTTGATTCATAAAGGCATCCTCCATGCCTCTGACAAGAGTCTTGTCTCATGGTTCCTAACTCAACTGTTGTTTCTACCCTGCCTACTCCTGGATTCATCAGGAAATGGTAATAGGCGCATAATTGTATCCTTCCATTATCAGGATTACACTAAATTCTATGAATTTAAATAATGCAGGATATTTTCCTTATGAGTTATATCCCTAGTTGCCACCCATTTGTAAGGGAAATAGCAAATATAATAAAACCTAGCTAGAGGAAATAACTCCCTGTAATATTTCTACCTAGTAAGTTAATTTTTCCTCATAGTCTGGATTAAATTGTAAAATCAAAACAAATATTTTCTAGAATGATTGTCTACACTGTCTGTCTGTGAGTCACTATTAACATACAAGAATATAATTACCTACTGAGTAGTTGTATTGTAGATAGTAAGATATGGTAGTTAGTTTATAGTTTCATGCAAAATTTATCTCAAAATAATAAAAAAAAGATCGCCGACGAATTGAGAACCTCCTCCGTTTTGAAGTCAGTTAAAAATCGAAGCTTAGAACACATTTAACCCGCATCAGGCGAAAAAAATGTGTTATGTGATGGTGTATACAAAATATACCGATGAAGGATTTTGACTGACGCCATGTACAAGCCTTCTCTGTCCCACTCCTGTGCTAATGCCTTCCTCCACTCTTTTTATTTCTCGTGGCGCCGCGCGTTCTCATCTCCTCCCAGGTCTGAGTGAAAGAACCTGTCGAGTTCGACAGCCATTACGGAACATCTACGGGTTGTAATGAGGGTTTGTAAGTGTAATTAGTAAGATACACACTTTCTACAAAGGTTTATTTTAGTTTAGAGTAAGTACTACAGTGGAAGATGATTATATTTCTATGTACGTCAGGCTGGCCCGGCCCCATGGAATTTAATAATGAGATTGTTATCAATCCAATGTACCCGGGTATACTAATATATGTAACACCTTCATTTTCAATGTAACTCTTTTTAAAAGAAATTACGTGCACTTCTTAGTGGCCGGGCCAGCCTGACGTTTTCAGCCCGGCCACCTTGTTTCCCACTAATCTTCTAATATTCTGAATGAATGAATGTTCGATGTTAAGGTAATATTGATATTACTATAATTTTTTGATAACTGTGTTATTATCAATGTGTAACCTTTTTTTACATTATTTATAATTAACAATTGTTATAGTACCTAATTAATATAAGTACAAATGTTGTCTAACTAATTTCAAAAATGATTATTAAAAAAATATGACAATTACCAATTTTGTTTCACTCAACAAACCAAATGTCCTGAAATTAGTTAATAAATGATAGTCACTCTTCGGAAAGTTTCTCAGATTTTGATAATCTAGTCAAACAGAAGGCTTAAAGGTATACGACTAAAACGAAACGAATGTAACTTTCATTTCATAGCTGTATCAGGTTTTACTGTACAAATTGGCATAAGATTTTAGGGAATATTACCGCTTTTAGGTGGCCGGGCTGAAATATAATTTCAAGTGATTATTCTTTCTAAATATGTATTATAATTTAAAATGAAAGCGTTACATGTATTCTATATCTCTATATCTCATTATGTACTGGTATTAGTTTTTGGTAGGTGTTGCAGTTTTACTGTTTTATATTAACGAAATAATTTCAGCCCGGCCACCTGCAACCGCTAATATTTCGTATGCTATTGCATTTTAGGATTCGATTTTGTGTTACATATGCATAAATTATAGGGTACATTTCATCTGTAGCACAATATTGCCAGTATTTTTTGTAGATTAGTGGGAAACAAGGTGGCCGGGCTGAAAACGTCAGGCTGGCCCGGCCACTAAGAAGTGCACGTAATTTCTTTTAAAAAGAGTTACATTGAAAATGAAGGTGTTACATATATTAGTATACCCGGGTACATTGGATTGATAACAATCTCATTATTAAATTCCATGGGGCCGGGCCAGCCTGACGTACATATATTTCTGTAGGGTGTTGATAGCTACGCAGTTATAACACCTCACAATATTTAAATTCGTTAGTCATGTTGTTTTATTATGCTAAATTATGACGTGCATCATTCGAGTTAGCAGAAAAATGTACGGTGATGAGACCGTACAGATCTATTATTAAACATTCATTAAATTAAATACAATTCAAAAAAAACATTCATGGATGCTGCATACATACAACATTATGTCCCTCTGAATTCTAAGGTTAACGGAAGGCTGGTCTAGAACTTTAAGACAAGGATTAAAGTTTGTGAACAAGTAGTATTGACCAAACAGTTAAAATAAAACGACAAAAAACAGTAACTTGAATAATATTTTATTATGTACTACACACATGTATGAGGAATGTTCTTATTTACATAGCTTTGCATCTGATGTTATTTACTTTTAATATACATTGCATGCGTTACGCTAATCTACGCAACTCAAGTATAATACTGAAATCAATTGATTTAACCAGGTTTTTAACATTCAACAAAAACATCAAGCCGGAAGCTTTATCAAGATTATTGCAACAATTTTTATAATGATTTCTCAATTCAAAAATGGCATCTTATATTTATAAATAACATATTTATTTTTTATATAAATTACACAAACATCTACGCGAACAAACTGCTTTGTAACACGAAAAAAATTGATTTTAAATAATTAAAGATGTCACAAAAAAAATATTTAAAAAAATCTGTACATATAGAAAAATATGATTTATTTTTAGTTTTTTCAGGGGTTGATCGTAATTGGGGGATAGATATTTTTAGATATGTTGTATAAAGTAAAATAAATTGTACGATGAAGTTCATGCTATTGCGTGGCCAATATGGATGGCCGAACACACAGGAATAAACCTGGTAATATACCTGCAACAAACAATTATAACAATTTAGTTTCAACTTAATACAATTTTTGATAGATTTTTTTTTTTTTTTAATACTTTGCTCCACATATGGAATTTCTCCTGTATTTAAAAAAATATATACTGAGTTGATATGAGAGAGGGGCATTAAATTACACTACGTATACTATACGTACTTAGTATTAATTCGATACGGTACAAAAATAAAAAGCACCAAAATTAGGTTTTTTTTTTTCAAATAAACTAAATAGCTTACAAATCAGAGTAAAACGCAAACACCCTTTATAAATAAATTTAACTGACCTTAGATACCTAGGTAAAAAATTGGCAACGTCGCACGCGCGCGTCGCGTCAAAGCGTTCGGGCGGCGCAACACAGTGACCTATTTCTATTTCTTTTACGCGCAGGATGTTTTGCTATGATTGTCACTGTCGTAGTGAAAGTGCACGTGTGTGTATTTATTTTGTTTCCTTGTTTGCATTGCCATCTTTTAGCGAAAATATTTGGTTGTACTTGTGAGTTGCCTCAAGAGCGGCAACTACGCATAGACGTACGTATAGACATAATCAGCTGTTAGGAAAGACACATCGTGTTCAAACGGGGCAAAAACTTAAAAATAATTTGCGACTAAACTACTGCTCCTATTTAATTGATTTTTGGTATAGAGCCTGAAAATGGTACCTAGTTTATGCTGTTTAAAGGAAAGCCTCTCTGTCGTATCAACTTTGTATATAAAGTCATTGAGTCCACGTTAGATAATGCTTACCTATATAATAAGGGTTTGTTAGGCCTTTTCGAGCATGTCCATGTTAATCTTGTAGAACACGTACGGGAAGTAGTCGTTCGAACCGAACCCGAGAGTAGCCAGCTCCGCATTCTGAAAACATTGTAAAAATAACATTCAATAACGAAATCGAAAAGTCCTTGATCTTTCTCTCATTGTGAATTCCAGGGTTTTATTATTTTGAATGGTGACACATGTGACTGACAGCATTGACAATAATTTCTAGATCTGTTCGTGTTAGGGCTGGCCATGACTCAAGCCACCACCGATACTGTGTGCTTTTAGTTAATAACAGGGAATTTTCTCGAACTTCTTTTGTGTGTTTGTTTTATTAAAAAAAAAAAAAAAAAAATTATTATTATTATTATTATTATTATTATTAAAAAAAAAAAACTAAGCCCCAGCCATCCCCTTCGCGGTAATTTAAACAGAAATAGAAGCCCCGCGCAGCCAGGCTACGTCGACTATTATGGTGAACTTTTTATAGGCGTTTTTAGTGCCCTGTATAAGTTTGCGAATATTTTTCCCACAAGCTACATGTGTAGAAGGTGGTTTAGAATGGTAGCTGCATGTGTAGGTGGTATCGAATGCTAGCTGCATGTGTAGAAGGTGGTATAGAATGGTAGCTGCATGTGTAGAAGGTGGTATAGAATGCTAGCTGCGTGTGTAGAAGGTGGTATAGAATGGTAGCTGCATGTGTAGAAGGTGGTATAGAATGCTGGCTGCATGTGTAGAAGGTGGTATAGAATGCTGGCTGCATGTGTAGAAGGTGGTATAGAATGCTAGCTGCATGTGTAGAAGGTGGTATAGAATGCTAGCTGCATGTTTAGAAGGTGGTATAGAATGGTAGCTACATGTTTAGAAGGTAATATAGAATGCTGGCTGCATGTGTAGAAGGTGGTATAGAATGCTAGCTGCATGTTTAGAAGGTGGTATAGAATGGTAGCTACATGTTTAGAAGGTGATATAGAATGCTGGCTGCATGTGTAGAAGGTGGTATAGAATGCTAGCTGCATGTTTAGAAGGTGGTATAGAATGGTAGCTACATGTTTAGAAGGTGGTATACAATGGTAGCTGCATGTGAAGAAGGTGGTATACAATGCTAGCTGTATCTGTAGAAGGTGGTACAGTATGGTAAGCTACTCACGTCTGCAGCGGTGCTGGAGTTCTGGTGCGAGGAGTGGTCGAGATGGGAATAAAGCGACAGCAGCACTTCACGCAGACGCTTGGTGTTCTTGCGGCAAGGCACCATCACCACCGCTTGGAAGTTCACCGGCAGACCGTATCTGTTGGCAACACGGGGAGTGAAAAGCAGCTGGAAATCGGCGTCGAATGGTTATACACTGTGGTGCCATCTGGCATTATGAGTTTTTTTTGTTTGGGGTGGGAAATCATCAAGTGACTCCTCCCGCTCTGGGCAGAGCGGTAGGGAGCGTCAGACTTCTACTGACTTAAAACCACCCATGTTCCTTCTTAGCCTGTTATGCCGAGGCCGCGGTATCTCTTGCAAACAACCCGCAGCGCCGACGGGCGGCATTATAAGCTAAGGACCTTTTTAATCTAGTCATTTTAGGTTTTATCTGCGTTAATATTTCTAGAGAGTTGAATTTTTGTATAAACCTTTATTACCGTCGTTGTAATGAAGATGAGAGCAGCGGTGGCCCAGTGGTGGTGGCTCCGACTTACGAACAGTAGGTCGTGGGTTCGAACCCAGGCAGGCAAAACGGTGAAGGAAAACATCGTGGGGAAGCCAACATGTCTTAGAACCAAAAAATTCGAAGACATGTGACATCTACCAATCCGCACTGGGCCCGCGTGGTAGAGTATAACCCATTCCCTCTCAAAAAGAGATGAGGCCTGTGTCCCAGCAGTGGGAACATTAATAAGCTGTTGATCAATGAAGATGTGAAAAATCGATAGTGATATCGTGCCGGCAAAAAAAGTAGAAAGGTTAAAAGGTCAAAAGGTCACGAAAATCGGTTTTTCGCAAATTTACCGCGACCTGTTGGCCGGAGGTCAATAGATGTGTTTGTAAAAATTGTTTGTCGTGAAATTATCTACAAAAATGCCTCTTGCACCTTTCTGTAAAATTAACTGTTTTCGGAGTAGAGCGCTGTGAAGGCGATTATACAGTGTGATTCTTTATAATGTGCACATATCGAAATGGGGGAATCTATGCTTAATTTTATCGACGGAAAAATTATTAAAAAAAATCTAAATATTTTTTAATATTTTATATGGAATTTTTAAAAATTTTGTCTGCTACTGTGACCCCAGTGTAAACAAAACGGTGTAACTTTTAAACTAAATTATCTATCGCGATGAAACAAACTCCATAATGATTGGAAGCAATTAGGCGTCCTCGTGAAATGAAAATTGTGGAAAAAAACTACCCTCAATTGAAAATAAACACGTTTTTTGATCAAAAAAACTTTTTTTTTTCATAACTTTTTACATAAAATTGTTTCATCGCGATAGATAATTTAGTTTAAAAGTTACACCGTTTTGTTTACATTGGGGTCACAACAGCGGACAACATTTTTGAAAATTCCATAAAAAATATTAAAAAATATTTAGATTTTTTTAAATATTTTTTCCATCGATAAAATTAAGCATAGATTCCCTCATTTCGATATGTGCACATTATAAAGAATCACACTGTATTATGAGCGAATAAACGCAATTTACTTTCTTTCTAAGTGATGACGCGCTTCGACTTAAGTTAGCAGTGTTCGAAGTGTTAAGTTTCCTCGCAGTTTTAACCAATCACTATGCGTAGATCTATGTATAATAGACGTCGCGTACTCACCTCAGCACGGACTCCACGAACACTCGCAGCGCCTTGACGTGCACCCAGGCGCAGAAACACTCGGAGAAGTTCACCTTCAGCCATCGCACCAGCGGACCCTGGAAACCACAACGTGTTATGTGTCATGAACTCATGAATCATTGCAATATGTTTACAATATAATTGGGTAGTTGACAAAAAAATCTAATTTGTCCGTCAGATAGATTTACAAAAAGTATTGGACACATATTTACGAAAACAAAAAATGAAGATGCGTGCTTCGAAAACTCGCGTGACGTCACATTTTAGTATTTTTTCACAGGAATGTGACGTCACAAGATATTTCCTCATGATATTTGACCCGATTTATTTTCGTAAATTTTTATTAATTTGATAAAACAAATAAGATGTACCTCACATACTTTTTTATTTACTTTTCATATACTTTTTTTAATATTTTTCGTTAATTTAACTGACAGACTGAACAGAATCACATTTTTTTTGTTCTCAGGACAGTAGCAATTGTGAAAAAGTGGGTTACACCACTCTTAGCGCTGAAAGCCTCACGATTTTTGTTGGGATCGGTTTTGGTATAAAATACATTCAATAAATTATTATAATCTTTCAATGCAATAGTGGCGAAAGTGTTGTTTGTGTACAGTATTATATTGAATAGGGGATCGGACTGAGTCAAAAAATTTGATTCTAATTAGTCCGTCAGATTATCGAAAAATATTGGATACGTGTTTATTGTTTTATCAAATTAATAAAAAATTGACGCAGATAAGACGCGTCAAAGATCATGAGATCGACGAGGTTGTGTCGTCATTTGTAGGTAAAAGAATGTACTAACATGTGGCGTTTTCGAAGAGTTCACGAGTTTTCGAAGCACTGTGTAGGTAAAAGAATGTACTAACATGTGGCGTTTTCGAAGAGTTCACGAGTTTTCGAAGCACTGTGTAGGTAAAAGAATGTACTAACATGTGGCGTTTTCGAAGAGTTCACGAGTTTTCGAAGCACTGTATCGTTTTCATTTTTTGTTTATGTGAAAAAATACGTGTCCAATATTTTATGGAAATCTATCTGACGGACTTATTAGTTTTTTTTGTCCGATATATTATTGCATAAAAACTACAAGAGGTTTCGGCCACTACAATAATATTCATAGACAGTTAATCCGGTATGTAACTATTCATAACTATACTCTAGTGGGCGATTGCCAGGTCGGTTTAAGTGTTATTGAGTTAAGAGTTTTTCCATCAGTAACGTCTCAGTAGCAGCGGAATCTGGATTTGTGCCCGCTTGATGGCATTAGGCTCGCCACCTATTAGCAAAATGTGGGTCAGGGCTGCTTGTTGCTGGAAAGAGATACCACGGCCTCGACACAAAGGGCTAAGAATGAACATGGATGGTTTTTATTCCATAGAAGTCTGGCTTTTTTTTTGGCGGGTGGAAAATCATAAAATTCCCCTCCCTATATAAAGGGAGTGTCAGAGTTCTTCTGACTAAAAACCACCTATGTTCCTTCTTAGCCCTATATGCCGAGGCCGCGGTAACTTGTGAACAACCCGCAGCCCCGACGGGGGCACTCCCTACCGCTCAGCCCAGAGCGGAGTCATTTGTTGATTCCACAATATCCAAAAAAAAAATACACCTCTGCCTAACCCTTCGGAGATTACAAGCGTGATGTTATGTTATATTAAGTGTACTCACAAATTGCTTCTTCTTATCAGTGACGAGTCTGGTGATCTCGTTCTTGCCAGCGTTGACGTCAGCCTCCTTGTACGCAAACTCGCGCACAACGAACTTGCGGTCGCGCGCGTGAAGCTTGTACTCATCTACCACCTGACAAGGAAATTCAAAACTTTATTAATCATCATCATCAGTCTATAATGTTCCCACTGCAGGGACTCAGGCCTCCTCTCTAGGAGAAGGATGGGATATCTACCACGCGGGCACAGTGTGGGTTGGTAGATGTCACATGTCTTCGATATTTTGGTTCTAAGATATGCCGGTTTCCTCACGATGTTTTCCTTCACCGTTTTGAGAGCATGATGAAATTCAAATTATTTCAAATTAAATTCAACATAATTATAACATACCAATTTGAACGGTGATCCCCAAACTAGACGTTATTCGTATCTTGGGGTAAATAAATAAATTACAAATGCGCCTGCCTGGGTACGAACCCACGACTAACTCTCCGTAACTTGGGGGCACGCTCATGACTATGACGTACGTGACTATACACCGTTACATTTTGATCGTTTTAATCCCTTGAACGGGTGGTTTAACTTACAAAATACTATTCATCAAAAGCTTGCACAGCATTCTATCACTTAAAATAAAAAAAATTGGAAGTGATAACGTAATATTCGCAAAATGCATGAAACCAGTAGTAGCACACGAGTTAGTTACCTACGCGTACGCCGCGTCGTCGTCAGTGCGTACCTAACTACCTACCTTCGAGCTTAGGTTAATGAACCCGATCAGCTTAGGTTATTGAGTCGCTCATCTGGTGTTCACGTAAACAAATGAAATGATTCCAAATTTTCCTTCATACTTTTACGGGCTTAGGACCGTCATAATTGCTTTGTGACTAGGTGTCGGAACATACTTATTAAAATTAAAAGAATTATGCTAAAAGCGGTAGGTACATGTAAAAATAAGTCTTACAGGCGCAGAGTTATGGCGTATTTAAAATGTGGAATCAAAATTATTTACAATGATTTAAAAAAGAGAAAAGTTTGAAGTACACGATTTAAAAAAAGTTCTGTTACATACCTAAATCACCTTTGATTTATTAACACCTATGGACACTTCGCGATAGGTAATAATTGTTTATAAAAATGTGTAATCAAAATTACTTACAACGATTAAAAAGAAGAGTTCTGTTACAAAACTAATAATTAATCACTTCTACACTTCACGATAGCGTAATAATTGTTCAAAATGCAAACCATTCCTTTCGATACATAATCTTGCACGTTTAATTAAATTGTTTTAATTTCAATAATGTGTCTCTGTCACTTTTTAAAACATCGAACGCGTCCACTATCGCACTTTTCATTTGTTCACGAGTTTGATGCTCGTTTCTGTACACCTCACTCCACAAATAAAAATCCATCGGGGTAAGGTCCGGGCTCCTTGCTGGCCAAGCAACTGGACCACCCCGTCCAATCCAGTGATCTCCAAACACGGAATTTAGGTGATTACGTACATTACGCTCGTAATGTGCTGGACATCCGTCATGTTTCACACCGTCTTAGAGAAACTAAATTATTTAAATGACATGGTCTTGTGCTGCCCTTAGCGCGCGGGGTGCGCGGGGCGCGCGCCTTTTGCATTGCCAATCAAATAAGGTTTGGGGGCGGGGTTTGCTCTAGCATTGGCTAATTTTTGTGAGTCCACGTTGACTGCGCTTACGCGTCATTGTTGCTAGTATCGAATAGTGCCTACTAATGGTTCGCATTGTTTTTTCACTAATGCGAGAATTAATTCGAGTTTAAAAGAAAAAAACCGTTTTTATTTTATTTTGTCTTTAGAAATCGATAGTGCTTCATGCACCGGATTGACCCTCCACGGGATTAAAACGATCAAAATGTAACGGTGTATACAGTCACACTATCACATAGTCAAACAATAGGGTATTTCACCAAAAAAATTTAATAAGTCCATCAGATAGATTTCCATAAAATAATGAACACATTTTTTCTTTTTTCACGTAAACAAAAGATGAAGACGTGTCAAGTCGTGTGACGTCACAAGGTTAGTACGTTTTTTACCCAGAAAGTGGCATCACAAGCCGTTTTATTTTCGTAAATTTTAATGAATTGGAAACAAAAAACACGTATCCAATATTTTTTGATAATCTAACAGACGGACTAATTAGATTTTTTTCGTGAAATACCCTACTGCATACCTACTGGAATACTGTGTCTATGAACAGTCCGTGATGTGCGTGACTATCACACAATCACATAGTCAAACAATTGCATGCAGTTACCTTCTTGAAGACTGTGACTGTAAACAATCCGTGATGTGCGTGATTATCACACAATCACATAGTCAAACAATTGCATGCAGTTACCTTCTTGAAGACTGTGACTGTGAACAGTCCGTGATGTGCGTGACTATCACACAATCACATAGTCAAACAATTGCATGCATTTACCTTCTTGAAGACTGTGTCTGTGAACAGTCCGTGATGTGCGTGACTATCACACAATCACATAGTCAAACAATTGCATGCAGTTACCTTCTTGAAGACTGTGACTGTGAACAGTCCGTGATGTGCGTGATTATCACACAATCACATAGTTAAACAATTGCATGCAGTTACCTTCTTGAAGACTGTGACTGTGAACAGTCCGTGATGTGCGTGACTATCACACAATCACATAGTCAAACAATTGCATGCATTTACCTTCTTGAAGACTGTGTCTGTGAACAGTCCGTGATGTGCGTGACTATCACACAATCACATAGTCAAACAATTGCATGCAGTTACCTTCTTGAAGACTGTGATTGTGAACAGTCCGTGATGTGCGTGACTATCACACAATCACATAGTCAAACAATTGCACACAGTTACCTTCTTGAAGACTGTGACTGTGAACAGTCCGTGGTCGTTGTCTTGGTAGATCAAATTGCTGGAACGTGGCACAACCATGTCCGTGAGCTTCTCGTAGGTCGCCTTCCAATCGGCAAACTGCATCCTGGGAAGTAATCGTTCAAGTGAGTGTCAATATACCGTATGTTAGTTTACACGAGTGACATATTGAAAACCCACAAAAGCGCATGATACTAATAAAAATACAGGGTGGCCGGAACATTGACGTCCAAAAATAAAATTTAGGTCCCTCGTATCGTGGGGTATCTGAATCACCCCCATGTATGTTCCGCGACTTTTCAAAGTTTTCGAGTTACGAATTTTTTTCTGATTTTTTGAGAATGATCGACCTGACCAATCTAAAAAAAATAAAAAAAAAGTACATGGCTTTGTTGAGATTTTTTTTTTGCAACTGAATCTTCGTGAGTAGTGTCTTTTATGCATAAAATAATCAGCTTCGTAACTGTGATGAAAGTTATGAAAAAGTTGGTCTAAATTGAAAAAAGTTACGTTCGGTAAAAAAGTAAGTACTAATTTTTTTATGATTATGAAACTGAGAGTCTGGCGCATTCTTGAAGCCTACTTAGGAACCATGAAGTCAACTGTTTTAATTTTTTATTTTTTTAAGATGGGGCTGACATATCTTTGATAAAAGCCCCTAAACAAAAGTAGAATAAAAAATTATTTAAAGTTGAAAAGCTAAGTCATAATTTACCGAACGTAATTTTTTCACTTTAGACCAACTTTTTCATAACTTTCATCACAGTTACGAAGCTGATTATTTTATGCATAAAAGTACTACTCACGAAGATTCAGTTGCAAAAAAAAAATCTCGACAAAGCCATGTACTTTTTTTTAAAAAAATTTTTAGATTGGTCAGGTCGATCATTCTCAAAAAATCAGAAAAAAATTCGTAACTCGAAAACTATGAAAAGTCGCGGAACATACATGGGGGTGATTCGGATACCCCACGATACGAGGGACCTAAATTTTATTTTTGGACGTCAATGTTCCGGCCACCCTGTATGAACACGTTACACATAAAAAACACGTTAGGTAACCAACAGTTTTAGTGTATTTTCGTAAGCTGTTTTTTTTATCTAATGCGTTTTTATTTTTGGTGGTCTGAATGATTTCTAATAGTTTGTCCATCTATTTTAATGGGATCTTTTTGTGACGGTGCCGTGGTTTCTTATAATTTTCAGTCATGTTTAAACTTATAAAGGGTGTAAAAGTACCCTTGACGAAGCTAAAACGCGTTTGTTCTCCCCGCCACTGCGAAATTCGTTTAGTTCTAGACCTTACCTGGGAAACCCCTTGTTACGGAGATATTGGGGGTGGTTGATGTACATAAGGCTTGGTTGACGGCTTCGTGAAGGGTTTCGTTTACACCCTGTATTAGTGGTAGACAGTTAGTCTTTGATTTACATACGAGATGTACAATAAAATGTACATACTTGGGCACTTGATTGTTTGTGTGGAATTATTAGAGCTTTATTATTATTATTATTACTTGGGCACTATGACCAGCAGCGTGGTGAGGTACTCGCTGTCCAGCACAAAGTGCTCCTTCTTCACCAACTCCGCCAAGTTGCGGGTGATGAGACTGCCGCTGTGAACAGAGGAAACATTACAAGTTTTTCATTTTTTCATGTTTTTTTTTCATGTTTTCATTAGGAGTTGTCTTGTGGAGAGATCTGACTCGGGCGCAGTGTTGACCACTCTTAAAAATATTTCTCCCTAAAGCTAAGTTAGACAGTCCTAAAATCACAACAATTACTTGAAAATCACCCTAAAAAAATTATATTAAACTGTTTTTTTTAGGGAGTTAATAAATGTCGTTTTTAACATTGATTAACTCCCTAAAAAATAGTTAATGCTGCTGTTGCGCGAACTTTGAGCTCTGAGCGTAAATTATTGTAAATTAGCTTTTGCCCGCGGCTTCGCCCGTGTGAGTGTCGGTTATATGAAAAATTACGATTTTCCTTGGGGGTAAAATTTTGTAATTTTGTAAACTCCTTCCTTAGTGGATGCCTACGTCATAAGTGGAATACGTGTGCCAAATTTTTAATTTTCTGGCCCTAAGGGTTTGGTCTGTGCGATGATCCTCAGTCTGTCAGCTTTGCCATATACAATATACAGACAGATTATAAAGAGGTCAAGTAGGTTTGGTTTTAGTGGTAATCTCTGGATCTATTGAACCGATTTTGAATTATTAATAACAAAAATGTAGCGTAACATGAATATATTTTTTATGGTTTTGGAGTCAAAATCTCAAACCAACAGACATTTAGTTTATTGTGCTTTCAAACGTTGAGTTTAAAATTTTTAATAGTCATAAACTGGGATTTGCGACTGAATCCATCACCGAGTGAGTTTTTGCTATGAAAGTAAACAAGAGTATATTTCTATCGAGGCGATCGAATGTTCGAGAAGTTCTTTTTATATTTCAACAATATCATTTCATAATTAACTTAAATAGGGTAGCTAACAAAAAAAAAAAAATGAAATTAGTCCGTCAGATAGATTTCCAAAAAATATTTTTTCTTTTTACACGTAAACAAATAATGAAGACGATTACAGTGCTTTGAAAACTCGTATAATGATCTGGGAACAGAGAAACCGACATTAAATCCTACAGACAAGCGTAACTGTTTTAAACTCTACGCATAAATATATACGGTTATAAATTCGCAGTTTTTGATTATTTAGGTAGTACTTACGTCTGTTTCTTCTCCAAGTTTTGTAAATTACCCTTGAGTGTGTTGTAGCCACCTGACTTCAGCTTCAAATCGGCGTCGATCTGTCCCACCTATAGGAGTGTGCGAAAAAAACGTTAATTTTGTTGACTATCATAGCCAAATTATGTTGATCTCTAATGGTACCAGAAACTCATAAAAAACGAGGTCAGGTTATACTAGATTTGTACAGCTATATTTATTTAATTTATCTAATTCCCCAAAGGATTAGGCAGCATTTTTCATCTAAATTCTTTGTAATAGAAGGGTGTACTATTTCTGGGACAGAAACCAAGAACCCACACTGTTACTGAGAATTTCCTGATGGAAAATCCCAACAATAATTTGGCCGACCTGAGAATAGAACAGAGGACCTCATTCTCAGTAGGTGCGATATTGACCACTACACCAACGAGGCACTCATATTTCATATAATAGGTGAGACCGTGTTGCCATCAACGGGGGAGGCCGTAATTCCTGGTGGAAAACCTCATATCAGCTTGAGCTTGTTGCACCTGAGATTCGAACCCAAGACACAACTTCTGCTATCCAGTTTTGTTTCTACCCAAATGCATTTTAGAGTCGAGTTGAAAATTTTCAAAAAATATATTGATATAGTTACCTGTTTACTGATAATATCAGCGATGTTGCGCAGACTCTGCTTGATCGGATACTTCGCCATGTCCCATTGGAAACGGGTTATGTACGACGGCAGGTCGCCTGTAATGTAAACCATACGTTACATTACAGAAAACATTACAACAAAAAACTGGTGCGAAACTATTTTTTGCAATTTCTTTTGTTTACTCTCTGCAATTTTGGACTCATTCAAATACTATGTGATTTTTTTTCGTAGAATTATTGTTTGAATACGTTATTTTAAGTTATTTTTAACACAAACTAAAATCAATACAAATTACTAACATCCTTATTAAACCTTATGAGATAATCAACATACAACAAAAATGTTTAAGTACACTAAAATTATTTATTTTTTTATTTTACAAAAAAGTGCTTAACAGAAAAGTAACAAAACAAACAAATGTAAGCGTTGGTTCAAAACTGAAATGTACAAACAAATTCTAGCTTAACGTGCATTTAGACAAAGGCTAATAGAAAAACAACTCCCTGTACACATTGGCTGAATTATTTAAAAAAGTTTATGTCTAACAAACTAGAACTCTGTGGTTTGACAAGGAACTAGTGTGTTAATAAATTATATATAATTTAGAACATAATCGAAAAACAAAAATAATTAACAAATATATGTAATAATAACTGTATCATTCATATTTCAATGAGCTAGAAATCAAGACTGTCTGAACTAATATTTTGTGAAAATTGACAACTTGTCTAACTCCACTAGCATTCATTACTTCTAAACTTAATATTCAAAATATTAAATTTCACGGCCCTCAAGCTATCACTTTAAGTATTATTAAAGTAGAGTTTGACAGATAATCAACTCGAAACAAAGAAGTTTAGGAGTTTGTATCCCAAAATGCCTAAAATCTCACAAATCATGTTCTTAAAGAAACCTCCGTGTACAGGGACCATAATACATCAATAGCATGGGTCCATAGGATAAAGATACATGCACTAATTTATAATTTAATAAGTATATAATATCATGCAGAACGCCATGCTTAAAAACCCGTATTTAAAACCAACTTTGATATATTCATTTACACAAATATACTGTCACGTGCTCTAATATCTAGCACGTAGCAAAATACTTAAGCTATTTTCTTGTTTAATATCGATTGAAACTTCGACCTTTTTATACTAACTGCCGCACTCAAAGAGCTTTTATGATAACTTAGGCCATCACTTAGTAAAGATTTTGACAGTTTTGTCATACAAAAGTATGTCAAATCTTTACTAAGTGACGGCTTAAGTAATCATTAAATATCTCTGAGTACCGCAGTAAGAGCTATGGGTTCCAATATACTAAAGGAGTAAAAATGTGGTAAAAATAACATTAGCGAAGCCGAAAATATTTTTTTGTTTTATCTAATCCGGGAAAAATTTAGTTACGGATATTTATTGTTCTAACTATTTTATAAGTTTTTTTTTTACATACAAGTTATAATGATACAACTTCACTTTAAATACCTCTACGTTCCCCTTACTACACAATGCATGTAATCAGCACAATGTTTTAAGTGCATTACATTGAATAATAAAAAAAATGGTTTCGCAGCAATGTTTTTCGCGTAATTACTTAGTTTGATGTACATAATGATTGGTTGACAGCTTCAAGAAGGGTTTGTTTGGCTGCGGGATGTTGTAAGAGATACCGCGGCCTCGACATAAAGGGCTAAGAAGTTACATGGGTGGGTTTTAGTCAATAGAAGTCTGACACTCCCTTTCGCTCTGCCCAAAAGCGGGAGGGGTTATCTGATGATTTCCCAACCCCAAAAAAAAAGGGGTCTGTTTATATCTCGTATTTATGTAACGACACAAAATTACAAAATGACAATCAATAAAATCGGAGAAAATCACTTTTCATAAGCTCCTACGATTTTAAATATTAGTGCACGTGACTGTACAGTGGTCGATTTAATACCCTTGTATTTACATTATTTAATTATCATGTTGGATCATGTTGGATAGTATTCGAAAATATTTAGATAATTATCTTTTAATATCAAACAAAATTCAAATACGGGTATTCATTCAGAACTACATTACATGGTTTTTAATATTTATATTTTAGTAAGAAGTTTCATGCAACCTATACAATATACCAAATAGGTTTGTTCAACTATTTTTTAAACAACTTTAAAATAATGTAGTTCTATTTAAAAACACATTAATGTATGTTAAATAAAAAATCTAAGCACATAGACGACATTAAATAATATAATATTTTATTCTACAAACCGAAAGTTACTGATCTATTGCTTCAAATTTCTGACTTCCATAATATAACATAACATCACGCCTGTACTCCACGGAGGGTTAGGCAGAGTCCAGAGATATACCTAATAGTACATACATCCACATTTCGCCAATAGGGATGTTTACCGACTTTAAAAAATGTGATTCTAATTAGTCCGTCTGTTAGATTATCGAAAAATATTGGATACGTATTTTTTGTTTTATCAAATAAATGAAAATTTACGAAGATAAAACACGTCAAAGATTTGAGTGGGAGTTGGGACGTCACTGACCGCTAAAAAATGTCATACTAATGTCTTAAGAGACGATACACGAGTTTTCAAAGCACTGTATCTTCTTCATTGTTTGTTTACGTGAGAAAAGAAAAAAAAACGTGTACAATATTTTTTGGTAATCTAAATGACAGACTAATTAGATTTTTTTGTTAACTATACCCTATTATGTTAAAGTCCCATGTATTAGGGGGTGAGCCTATTATCATTAACAATTTTCTCAACCCGTGAATCAAACCCAGGACCTTATGCTCAGCAATCGGGATTGTCACCATCACTAGACTAACAAGTTAGTTTGTCTAGTGATGGTACAGAACTTATTTCTGCAATTTGGGTACGCAAAATACCTATACTATACTCAGTCTTAAAGTGTCATCATCTGCCTAGCCTTTTCCCAACTATATTGGGGTCGGCTTCCAGTCTAACCGGATGCAGTTGAATACCAGTATTTTACATGGAGCGACTGCCTATCTGACCTCCACAACCCAGTGATTACTAGGTAATACGATACCCTTTGGTGGGCAGTCAGTCACAAACACACTCACACTCAGTCCTAAAGTGTATATTATAATATTTGGTGAGTTCATCAAGTCTGCGTGACCTTGAAATATAATAATAATCTCGGTCGATAAGCGAACAGATAAATTAATATTTATCACTTCATTAATGTTTGTCTTGTGATTTTTATAGCTAGCATCTAAAAGCAAGTTATTTGTTTGATAACATAAAAACATTTTATTTTCTCTCTAATATGAAAACACCGCCATTCTACAAATAACTTATTTACAATATAATAAATTCCTTAAAACATGATTTTGATCAAATGTTGTCATCGTGTGGTTAACGCCTAAATTATTTGTTCACTACAGGAACTGGTGGACGCTACCGAAAGCACGAAACTAGTAGCTCAGCGGGTCTAAAAAGGCCGCTTGAGCAGAATCGTAATATTAATCATGTTAAAAATTGAAAATTCTTAAAATGGACATAATAGTTATACACATAAAGTCCATTTTAGAATTTGAAATTTTTAACGTGATTCATACTAAAATTCTGCGTGGATTCTGTTATAGCGGCCATTTTAGACCCGCTGTTCTGTTCAATTTAGATTGCTACCGAGACAAGAAGAAATCCATATTCTTTAGTAAATGGTTTATTAATCAACCCACGTAACGGTTTTGTAATCACAATTTATTTTTTCAACTTAAAATCTCAGACTAAACATTGTCCGTTAATTATTAATGGTTGGTTTCGCGATAAGATATTTATTGTGAAAGTAAAAAATCACTCACCTTGCAAAAAATGACACGCAATTATACAAACGAATGATTCCCACACTCCTCAAAATGTTATAGAAAAATCAATAGGGTATTTCACCAAGAAAATCTAATTAGCCCGTCAGATAAATTTCCAAAAAATTATGTACACGTATTTTACCTTTTTTCACGTAAACAAAAGATGAAGACGACACAGTGCTTCGAAAAATTCGTATCAAGTCGTGTGACGGCACAAGGTTAGTACTTTTTTACCCACAAAGTGACGTCAAAAGCCACTCATGATCTTTGACACGTTTTATCTTCGTATTTTTTTATTAATTTGATAAAACAAAAAAACACGTATCCAATATTTTTCTATAATCTAATAGACGGACTAATTCGATTTTTTTAGTAAAATACCCTATTGTGAGTTTGCACGTAGGGGGGGTAATCTTATCCTTAGCGCTTTACCCAAATATGCTAGGATCGGCTTCCAGTCTTACTAGACGCCAGATGTAAGATATTTTACATGCCACGACTGTCTATCTGACCTCCACAACCGAGTTACTACTGGGTAATACAAAAACATTTGGCAAGAACCAGTCAGATTTGCGAGTCACTGACTACCTGTTACTACAAATGGCAGCTGTAAACAACGCCTTAACGTGCTTTTCGAGGTACGGACGAAACGCGGTTTGTAATGAGTGTAGTAACAGGCAAGCGCGATTGATCCGAGCGGCTATTATGATCTAGCCATGAGCTCCTTAGAGGTAATTTTCGTAACTACAAATACGATTGCGAAAATTTTGTGACTTTTGAAAAGCAACATTATTCCCAGGTAAACTTACATTTATTTTTCGTCGATCGAGACGTTCTCTGGGCGGGATAATTTCCGACAAAACCCAAGCGAAAGCGAGGGCAAAGTTCACGATGAACCAAGAAACACACACCAAACGCGATTCATTTCGTTCCTAAATAGCTTGCATGACGGAATCAAGGTTATAATCGTGCTTTGTAAAAGCTATTTTTAGCTTTTACTATAACGACGGGAAATATAAGCTAAGCCAATTATGTAGACCACTGAAACTTGTGATTTGTGTATTGGGAAATTTGGTAACGCTATTAGAAACAAGATTATGTTCTTTATTTAAAAAAAAACATTTTTTTATCGTTTAACTTATCAAACCTAAATATTTTTTATTAGTAAGATTTAGTTTATAAAGGTTACTTATGTTTTCTACGGAAAAGGGTTAATAAATCATTTTTTCGATAGTTTCGCTACTCTTTACAACGTTCACGAACAAAAGCATAAGGGTATAACTTACAAATATACGATTTTGTTATTTATAAATAAGTAAAAATAAATATACAATAAAAATACAACATCGACCATACTTATTAATAAATTAAACATCTAAGCCAACTAAAAATAACTTAAAAAGCTATAATATAGAACACGTTCAACTGTGTATTAAGCTTTCTACTGGGCAGTCTGCGAAATGTTGGGCATATTAGAAATAGTTTCGCAAAGTGCCCGGTTATTGTTAACTAGACATTATAGACATTACTTGTAAACGTCAATGCGACGCATTCACACAGTGATGTGGTGCAGGACATACAATTTGTGTAAATATCTCTCTCCTAGCCACATCTTCGTAGCGTCACCCTAAACTTTACTTAACTTACAACAAAAATATACAAACAAAATTCAGGATGGCGCTCGCGAAATATTGAATACGGCCAGCGCCATCTGCTGTTTGAAGCTAAAAATATGTAGTAAAATAGTTGAAGATATTTAGAGGTATAGCAATCACTGCCTTGACATTACCTACTTCCACGTCTGCAAATAGCGCTAACCGTAACCAACGAAGCCTTAGGCAGATTAAAGCTTCGTCCGCCTAACTAGGACATACAGGGCCTACCAGGAACAAGTTTGAATAGAACTTGACTCACATACTATCCAAAAACGTCCAAACTTTAATGGTAAAAAGAAAACTTGCATCTGTTTCAAGTTCCGTCCAAATCAAGGAGGTTAGGTTAGGCGTGGGTTAGGTCTCCTAAACCTTGTGAGAGTATATGGTGGGGTCGGTCCTCGTCGTCGTCATCGTCCCAGCGCGGCGAACTGCGGCCGCTGGACAGCTGGGAGGGCTGCGACGCCTCGCACTCTGAGTGGTCGCGGTGCTCGCACGGCCAGCAGCCGTGGTGCTCCGAGAACGCGGAGTCGCACACCGGCGACGTCGGCGTGGGCGGGGGCGTGCCCCCCCCGGGGTCCGCGTATGAGTCAATGCCTAGAGTCGCCACAGTCCATAACCCATCTCATAAACCTCTACCAAGCTCCCACTTTCCACTAACAACTGCTACTAGAAGCTGCTTTTATTCATTGTGTATCCAACGTTTTATGGCGGTTGTAAAGCTATTTCAATGTTTTATGTCCTTGTTTCTGATCTGAATATCTCATGTAAACCTCGAAATGGATTATCGAAATATCGCTTTATCGCTTCGGTGAATTAAGTATGAAAATAAAAAGGATTTAGGACAGGAGCAAAATATAGAATATATTTTTATAAAAAAATAATAAATATACTAAATAATAATAAAAAAATTAAGAAGCGCAAAGCATAGACAATTTTTAAAGCTTGATATAGCTAAGCTATGAATGTCTTGTGAGGCAGTGATTGCTATTATCTATGGTATGGAGACATTATATTCAGTAAATCTTAAGTATTACAACATAATGTGCGACAACTTACAACGTCTAAAAGTTTTATTATATTAAAGCAAAATGTGGTTATTTCAAGAGGTCATGGAGATATGTAATGGATATGAATTGTTTCACGTTGAAACAAATTGAAACTTAGTGTTACTCGTATATCTGACCAGTTGAAAACATAATTTACAAAAATGTTTAAATAGTCAAAGCCAGGGAAAAGATTTAGGTTCCAAAATTACGCAAATATTGGATCTTAAGTAAATCCCCATTGAACTTTATCCCCAAAAATGTATGAAGCCTCCGAGGTTTCTTCAGTGCTAACGTGAGTTAGTTGCTCAGTGGCATCTATTGAACTAAATCTAGTTGTGATTACCCTCTAAAAGTGGTAGAATGTCGTTGCTTTGAAAAAAAGTGCCGAATTGCTGGAAAAAACATTTTCATGACCCTTATCCAATAAGGCTCTTGTTCGATTGTAGAAAATCTGAAAGTTCTGGTTTTTTAAGAAAACATTGGTGTATTATATCCATTACACATCGCATTTACAGTACATATTGAGTCATATGTATCCTATCTAGAGTTATCTCATCTGATCTGAATTCACACTTTCACTGTCGCTATGATAACAGGACTTTATCTCAATTCATCACGAGCCCTACAATGAAAATGTGATGTAATACATAATTATGTTTCACCTAAATTCAACACTCAATGGCCAAACTGAAATATTATGAGGTTAACTTTTTATGTAATAAACCACGCAAAAAAAAATATTTTGAGCAAAGGTTTACATGCCTTGATAGATCAGCACAATTGTAGACCTCTTTCGACCTTTTCTTTTAATTGTTGTTACTATTAGCTGTGCCCCTAAATAAAATAAAACACATTTGAAATCTGAAGATATGCAAAAAAGTTAGCCATGAAGTGTCAAATAAAATACACGAGAAACGATCACTTAAACACACTGTTAACATCCTACACCTGACGTCTTACATTACATTAGCATAAATACTTACAAAACGAAACCATTCAAATAAAAAATGCTTATAATTCAAAACTCTTACTTATAATTATATATTTATACCGTCACGTCCGTCACCAAATAAACAAAAATCATTATTAAGAACTTAATTTCCATGTCGTCACTGTTCAAAACTTTAATATATATTTATTTATAATGCCTAAAAATCACCAAAAAGCTTTAATTATATATTAACAAAAAATAATATCTTACGTATCTGTAAAAAAAAGTAGCGAAAGTAATTGCTTTATTTTCATAATATCATAATAATATACAGATATTTGAAGCGTAGATATTATATTCGAAGCTCGCACAATATTACTAACAAGCCCAATTTACATAAACTACGAAAAAAATATTACTCACTGCCGCAAACTTTTTTCCATTTCTCAGACACTGAAATGCAATCCCAAAAACTAACATTCTCAATCTAAAATATATATTAAATTAATTCTAAACACGATTGTGTCATATCATAACAAAATCATTAAATATGAAAATAATAATAATAAAAAGCGACACTATATTGTGATATAAAAGCATTATGTACAATAAATATATAAAATTGTATCTATATCGCATCCAATTTTATATCATAAAATACAAATACAATTAAAATTTTGAAGAATAATCAATGAATGCGCAATTTATTGGATTATTCTCTGAGCTTAAATCCAATTGCATACCTAAATATATCAAACAAAATCAATTTGGAAAAGAATCTTCCTATAAGATGTTACCTTAATTAGGATGAGTTCCATCCTAATGGAGACCGATATTGCTAGCTGTGATTTCAAAAATGTGAATATGCAACATAAACTGTTATCTATACATTCCATTAAATCTATTTACATATCACACATAGTGCAGTGGTGCAAAGAGGTTCGACATGGTCGGACGTCGACAAACCTCCAACTATAAATAAATGTACAAACACTGGCCACTCAACATTCATAGACTTTGATTTTAAAAGTGATTATGTTGAGTATTTTTATTGACGAAACTTGATATTTTACTCAAACTGGAAGTTGATAAAACTTTGTTTTTGGATATAACAAGTTTTTTTCTTACAAATGAGAGTTGTGCCCACTTTGCAACAGGTCCAGCTTCAAGTTTCGTCAATAATCATAATACATAAGTATGTACACATTAGTGCTCAATAAAGGTAGGTACTTAAGTGTGTATTATTGGGGTTGAGATGAGATGTGTTGTGTGAGAAAATGTATAAAAATAATAATCATTCTTGGGTATTATGCAACTGAATAATTGCAAATTAATATAAAAATAAAATAAAATTTAAAAACCCACTGGCTGTCTTGTAAACGCAGACAGTGTGATCGGAAAAAATGGCATGCAAAAAAATAGGTAAATATCAATAAATAAATTTAAAAAATAAATACAAGAAAAATATAAAAGATAATTTTAACCATTGAAATTCAGCGACACATGCTAATAATCTTTCGCACTACTCTGTGCTTTTAATTTATTTATTTCTCTACACCAGTTCATTCTTTTTCTATTTTAAAAATTAGTTCTCATGCTGGTAACAATATCATAGGCCCAATTCCTTAGCTTTAATTCCTCTATAGTTTCCCAAACATGCCATAAATAACTCTTTTCTCTATGTTTTATTTAAAACATGCAAAATATATTTTATTTTTGTTTAATTTCTTTATGTCAAACCTTTTTTTGCAACTTCCAAAAATATCTATTTAACAAATGGCACCAAACAATCAAATAAGGTATTAAGAATTTGTTTAAAATAGAATTTCAAAAATTAATATAAATGTTTAGTGCCATAGATAAATATAGAAATAAGACTTACTGTTGTTTGCCATAAGGTTCTCCTGAAGCTTATCGCGTTGGTCTTCAAGTACCTTTGTAAGATTTTGAAAAATATTAATTTTAGAAATACATATAATTTTTTTTTTATATTTGGCTCTCAGATAGAAAACAGTGACTCCAGCTGGCTTATTTTTCGTTCTCCTGCCTTATTCATTTAAACTTCATGTAGAATAGTGGTTCAAAGGCAGAATGCACACCACAAGACGTTCTCTACCAGTCAGTATTTGGGCTAAATAGGACAAGACCACCAACAACCGCCAATACATTTGGGGTTGGTGCAGCTCGTCTTCTCTCACAATTACTTGTCTGATGAGACACCTCCTTTATTGGCACATCATACTTCATCGTTATTATTACACAACTGCTTAAAAAAAATTGTGTTATGTTTATATCCAACAACAGAGCTGCAAGCGCAACATGTTGTCGACCTCGAAATTGCTATCATGAATCTACCGTTGACAGTACATTCATTATTCTATATATCAAGCATTTTTAATGTTTTTTACATTAAAAACAAAATCCTAGACTCACCTCACCAAGGTACTGAGCGACCTTCCTTGTGACGGTCTCAACGAAGACATCAAGCTTACCCAAGTCATCTGACAGACCCACCAACTGATCCAGTGTCCCCACCTGGAAACAAACAGATTTAAATATGTATAGCAGCTCTGATTATTGCTCATATTTGTGATTAAATAGAATACGATTTTCTGAGAGGATTCTGTTTGGGTTTTGCCAATATAGCGGCAACAGTAAACTTCCACCACTTGTGGACTTGATCTGCTAATTAAAATTTATTACTGAAAATTAAATGGTGTGATAACTTAATGAAAATGTTAGAACATAACAGTTTGCCTTTAGTTCTAGTTGGCATGTCCAGTAGGCAGGCTCATTCTTTGAACAAAGAATTAGTACTGACATTTAATGCGGCAATTGTGCTAGTCTTCTCAGCACTTTTCAGATGAGAGCAATGCAGAGGAGTACTTCAAAAACTTAAAAAAAAACTTAAACTAAAAAACTTCCTAAGTGGGGACTTAGGAAGTTTTTTAGTTTAATTTTTTTGGTTTCATACATACCTATGTATGCTGTTAGTTTTTATAATTTAGTCTTAGTGTGAAGTCAGTGGTATAATAATTAACTATCAATTGTTTCTATAGTTTTATGTAACACCATTGTGGTTGTGATTTGGTTCTTATAAATCTTAATACAATTGTTAGAAGAATGAAATACATTTTCATTGTATTTCAAATGAAAAAAATCATTATTTGAAATCTAATGAAAAAATAATGTTCAACCACTAAGTCTATCTGCCGCACTCAGAGAGCTTTAATGATTACTTTTGACAGACGTTTTGACAGTTTTGTCATACAAAAGTATGTCAAATCTTTACTAAGTGAAGGATTAAGTAATCATTAAATATCTCTGAGTACCGCAGTAAATCATAAAGTAAAAAATAATCTTTTTAAAATGTATGCCACATAAGATTTTATATGTTCTTGAATATGGGAATCGCATTGATCTCAATATATTTAAGTAGGTCAATCAGAAATCATCTTGGGCTAGATACCATCATTAATAATGATACTTTTCCTAACACAACTATTGATTCTAGTACCTACATTGATTTGAGCATCAAACCAAGAAGTTTGTAAAGACTAATCTATGCCCATTATTTAATCAAAGTTGTGAAAACACAATAATTGCTTCAAGGACATTTCAGTAATTATTCAATAGGGAATTTAATGGGATCACATAATTTATCACAAAAATGTTGTTCATTTCACTTCTTAGCTTGACTATAGATTAGTAGATGATAATTTATTCAAAATTACCTTTAGGTCTGGGATTGGGAATTTATAGTTGGCGCTGACATTCTTGGTGGCTTCGACCAGGTTGTCCCAGGTCTCCTGGCAGGTCTTCTCGCCCGGGGCACTAATCACCCAGTATTCAGACGTCATCGCTACTGCAATTACACACAAGATGGTATACTATCAACTAATATGACCAGCTAATTATAAAAACTCACAGCGAAAACGCACGTAGCAATCAACGTTACATGTTTGGTACACTCGAAAACATTTTCATTGTCCGTAAAATCGATTTTGTGTTGCGAGGAAGCCAGTCTAAATCCCGCGGAAGCGGACGACGGTCTGGTGTTTTCAGCCAGAACGCTGACGCAACGGGCTCGTGCCCTCAATCGATACCGAACCCGGTCCTACGGCGCCCGCTCGGTGGTCAGACATCCTGGCGCCCGGCGCAAGCTAACCCGACAAATTCACCCCAAACCACCCCATACACTTAGTCACTGCCGACTTTGACATCTTACAGTCCCGCGCAAAAACATTTTACGGCATCATCTACCACGATAATCACTCTGTTACGGCACAACACTCACCTGAAACTTATAAATTAATGCTGTTTATAGTTAAATATTCGAAACAGCAAATAATTTGGCGAAATCACAAGACAATTCGGGACTAGCCCTTCAACGCCATGAAAATTCACGTGACGCGGTGCTGCCACCTACAACGACTGATATTGGACAGCTGATTTACGTCAATTGTCTATGTACGAATATGTGACGATTTTCTTACCTCGTAAAGATATTATAAACTTGCTAAATACTTCCTTAAAATTGTGCTGACTTTTTGAATGTTATTGCATTTGTAATTTTCTCTGAACTGACGGAGAAAACAATTTTCAGAAGCTAACTATAGTGTGACAGATAAAAAATAAAAAACACTTTATTGTTTATGTTCTTAATCTTACGTTTCGTTATATTTAGTCACAGCAGGCCACAAAAAAAATAAAACATAATTATCTTTGCAGGTCAAAAATGTTGGTTTATTTTTCTATGGAGGGTGGAAAATCATCAAATGACTCCTCCTGCTCTGGGCAGAGCGGTAGGAAGTGTCAGACTTCTACTGACTAAAAACCACCCATTTCCTACCGAGACCCTCGGTTTCCCGAAGGATACCCAGAGAAGGACGACCAGCGACGACGGTGCCGAGACCGACTTTCGACGCACGTACAGTGGATGTTTGGCTCCCGTCCGTTCCGCTGCCAGAGCTAACCAGTTGCGGTCCGGACTAAGGGGCCGTTGTGAGTTTGTGTGTGGTCGGCATTGTTTTGTGTGACACCGTCCAGTGTATTGAGGGGCCACGTGCCCGCAACCAAGAGTACTTCGCATTTAGCGAGGTACTACCACGCCCGTAGCTACCGCCACGCTTAGTCCTGCTTCTTCTTGTTCGTGCGGATGTCGCGAAGAAGAAGAAGGCTGCCCCTGTGTCCACACACCGGTGCTCATAGGGAATAGGTACAAACGACGCGAGGGCTTCGCAAAGTGCCTCCAATAACTCGGTAGCACGGTCAATAATTGTAACTCGCGCAACGGAAGTGTCGCAGCGCGTACACAGCGCGCAGCGCAGTTTGAGTGCACATTGCGCGCGGCTGAGTCGACGCGACACCTACGGATTGCTGATATACCTATCTACTAATGTAGATAGATAAACTGTCTTCCTAGTGGTTAGTTCAGTGAATAAGTGTTGCACCCTGCCACTATGTAAATAAGATTTTAGCATTAAGTATGTACATAATTTGGTCATTTGGAGATACGTTTAGAGAACTATCATCTGGAGTTTCATTCGAATACCTACCAAGAGAATCTTCAGGCTCTTCTTCTTCGGCTTCAGGTATGGGGGGACGAGCATCATCATCAAGATCTTCTTCTTCTTCAGGTTTGGGTCGACGACGACGCTCATGTTCAAAAATATTGCACCACTTCAAGAACATCTTGATTCCGGTGCAACCTGATGATTCGGTTTCTTCCGACGTTTTTAGTTTTCGCTTCATTTGTGTTTTTGACCAAAACCCCATTTTGACCAAGTTTAAAAGACTTATGGAGAGAACATTGGGAATATTTACACACTTAAAATTTTGATTCCGACGTGAACATTATTATTACCTACACGCGAAACGACAGCTACCTGACAGCCTTGCGTACTCGTAAGACAATAGACTGACTGATCAGGAACCAATGACCGGTCTCTTCATAAAAACTTTTTGGCAAAAAAACCTACATCAAAACACAAAAAAAAAGTGAAAAATAAACTTCTGTTACAACAACCTACTCACAGCGCGCCACACTAGCCAGCCAATCATAGCCAAGCCACTCTAGCAAACCATAGCCAAGCCACTCTAGCAACTACTAGCGAACCAATCACAGTCAAGCGAAGACACCGCCATCGCGCCATAACACCGGATGATACTTACTATACTCTATGACCGGATGCCTCCGGTGGGGAAAAGTCTACATAATACTCTGTAAGCCCAGTTTCGCGGTCTTGTCGCGCTCGATTGTGAAACTTGTAAGTGGAAACTCTGCCCGAATAAAATTATAAATCAGTTCCTGCTTATTTTTTATCACTGTCGTTACACTTCAGAAAAAAATCTGCTTCTGAAGTCGGTAACATTTGTTTGTTTGATTTCGCTTTTTGCCACCGACTTCAGAACCTGATTTTTTTACTGAAGTTTATTTTTCACTTTAGTATTTCTTTTTTCCATTTTTAGTAATTGTAATTTCCTATACAAATATTTAATTCATAATTCATTTATTTATTGTTTGTTACAGGTAAACATAAGGTCTTACAAATAGTTTTGTTTGTATCACTGTAACATACCCATGGGGTGTAAAATATTTTATGCATATTATTATACAGTATGTCAATGTTATTGGTTAAATTATAAAAATTATATTACATTACACATTCATTCATACAATTAATTGAGGACACATATAGACATACACGTTTAATAAAAAATAAGTTACACATGTCAAGTTTTAGTGAAAACAATTCTAGTCAATAATTCGATCATTTAAAAATTCATTAATTGAATAATATGCTTTAGATGTCAGAAATTCTTTTAGCTTTAATTTAAAAACTCTGAACGCTGAAATATTCTTAATATATACCTACTTTGGGAGTTTGTTATATATTTTAACTCCAATACCAAATACACTCGATTTAAATTTCACCGTTCTACATTTAATACCTACCTTTTAGTTAATTTTTCTGTCTCGCACTTTTTAACGTTTCATATTTATCTATATCGCATTTTATCATCATTGCCGCTTCAAATATGTATAATGAAGGTAGGGTTAAGATTTTCAATCTTTTGATAACTGGTCTACATGAGTCAGTCTGTCTTAGTCCGCATATGCTTCAACTTTACTATGCATTTAACATTCAACCAAGAAACCTAACCCTTAACCTTCAATATTTCCATAATATTGCTTTCAACACCTAACCGTTGAGGAGTAGTACCTTCCATAATCAGCGCACCTAGATAACCTGAAAGAAAAAAAATACAACCATAAGATACGTCCCCATAATATTTTATTAAAGAATTATCCTCTAACTCGCAACCGTTGAGGAGTTATACCTCCAATCTTCAGCTCATCATCAACATGTAGAGATGACTGCTAGAAAAGCTTTATAAAAAGCACGAAACACAAAATGTGCCTATAAAATTTGAGGTTGCCCTCGATTTCTCAGGGATTCAATCATCAGATCCTGATTATCTAATCATGGTAAATCCCTTGGTAATACTTGGGATATCTCCTTTCCAGCGAAATGAAGAAGGTTCAGGCGGCTTTGAGTAATCGCAGAATATAGTGTACCTACTTATAAAAGATTACGATTGATTGACCTCCTTTTTTTTAAAGTCGGTTAATGAGATTTACCCTAATAGCGTGGAACAACACAACTACCGGTCTATAACTACCGTACTAACTAAACTAACGTAACGTCACTACCGGACCGTATAATGTTGAAGGAATTTTCTTTTAACTCCTAACCGTTGCCCCTTCCATCATCAGTGCATCCACATGAGATCATAATTATCAGCAAATACTTGAACAGCTTTAGAAATTATATGGAAAACGTAATCATTGGTTATAAAATTCGAGGGTTGCTCTCGACTTCTCAAGGATCCCATCATCAGATTCTGATTTGGTAACAATGGGACCACCTCGGGAGTATACCCTTTCGAACGCATTTTGGGGGGGATGAAGAACAGGGTGTAAAGTTCCTCATCCCCCATTGAAAGGGAGGATTCTCCGACCAGACAGGTGTTGGTCTGGTGGGCTAACTGCCCGACATTTATGTAAGTCGGGTTTTTCTATAAACGATAATGTGGCGGATAACTTTTTGATAGCGCAATGCAGGATTGCCAATGTTAGTTCGCATCTGTTGCGATAGATGGCGCTATCGTCACAATATTGACTGATAAAATATACCTACTTAAAAAAAATACATACACACGAATAGAAAACCTCCTGTTTTTTGGAAGTCGGTTAAAAAGGAAAATTATCACAGCTACGTCAGTTTTACTAGTTTCGAGATATTCTTATAAAATTTATAAAATATTTTCCTAAGCATAATAATAATTAATGTGTGGGAACTGGAACAGGTTTTAAAATTGATTGTTTACAATAAAAATCATCGCTCGGAGGCAAGAGTTTTCAAATCTTTGCACGACCGTAGGGTACTCCTTCTCCGTTCTTATTTAAAGACCCACTCAAGAGACTTATATGAAATAAGACGGTTGTATTGGTGATTTTATTAATTTTTACTCAGTAAATTCACATTTATTAAGGTCGCGAATACTATTTTATTTGTCATACAACCTGACACTGATCGGTAAATTGCAAAAACGTAAAAAAATCGGATTTCGCGGGCTACCTTCTCGCATTCACCTTAAACTGGAACTACTTACCTATGGATTAATATAAGACTAATGAATTTTATTGGATTTCTATATAGATTTACATCTGTTAAATTGAATTGGATCTACCGTAATCAAGAAAAAAGCAAACTGATGACTAGGCAGCATGGTCTTAGACCCTAGCCTGTTCCATCAAAACAAATCCAAAAAAAAAAGTGTCAACTGTCAAATTCATTCCATTTTATGTAAGAAAATATGACGAGGCTGAATGGTCTATAGATCGATGCCTGCCTTTTAGACAGGCGAACGAAAAAAAAAAAAAAATCAATTAAGTAAGGTTACGAAACAAAACAAATAAAATGCGAATATACGGGTTTTTAGCGAAGAAAGTTGGCGACTTGACTGTTAAATATTCAAATTTCCCCGAGTCCTATGTTAAAAGAAGCTATGAACAGGTTCACATTTTTACCTAAACCTAAAACATTCTTCGTCTGTAAAATATAACCTCAAAACTGTTTTATTGTATTTGTTTTGCGTTCCAGGTGTATTGGAAGAATCCTTCGAACTATCCACAGTACCCAAAGGCTCAGATAGCACGTAAGCACTATCGTTTCACGACCAATAGGCCTTGGACCAGTCAATTTCGTATGCAAAATGACCGCAATATGCACAGAAAGAAAGTGTTTGTTGAGCCTATTGGCGAGTGGAGCTTCTTCAAGTAAGAATAGAACAAAATCTTCTTGCTTGTGTTGTTAGATACATACGCCGTTATGTTGTTTATGACCTTTGTTTACACTTAAAGGCGTGCACAACTGCGAACTTTTAGGATAATCACTTATCAGCTTAGTAAGTACTTTGAGGTAGTGGTTAGTGCCTGTTCTAGTGACCAGAGTGTTATACCGGTTCTGACTTGGCTTTATATGCTGTCAAGAAATATCTCTGGCTTAGGTTTCCTCATGATGTTTTCCTTAACCGAAGCAAGCTCTATTTATACAATACGCCCATGAATCCAATAAATCTAATGTTTTTGTCTTGGGTTCCAAGTCCAGACCTATTTACTGGCAGTCCAACAATCACACCAGTAAACTATCACGCCAACTACAGTATTTTCACAAGGTCAATAACTTGTGAAAATACTGTAGTTGGCGTGATAGTGTGTGTGAGTGTAGCTTTGTTTTATTTGTTTTTCGACATTCAAAAGTGCCTGTAGTGGTCTAATTGAAATAAAGGCCAGAAGCTCCATGTATCTAAATTGGGACGCAAGGGCTGGTAGACACCTGTCGGGGCTGCGAGATGTTGTAAGAGATACCGCGGCCTTGACATATAGAGCTAAGAAGGTGAACGGAACATGGATGGTTTTTAGTCAGTAGAAGTCTTACACTCCCTTTTGCTTTTGTTGGAGGGGTTACTTGATGATTTTCCACTCCCCCAAAAAAAAAAGGGTTTTTAACGTAGGTAACATTTTAATAGTAAAAAATGGTTACAGTGATTCAGTCTAAAAGACAGACATGTTTTCGCGGACTTTTTTTTAGATCTAAAAAGTTCAAAAAAAAAATCCAACAATTCCTACATACATGGTATTTGCATAACTTAAACCATTTTCGCAGCGTGCAATGGAAGCTCTAAAAAAGGAATATCTTTTCCCGTTTTGCAACATTTTTCATTTATGCTTCGCTTCTATTAATTGTAGCGTGATGTTATAAAGCCTAAAGCCTTCCTCGATAAATGGACTATCCAACACAAAAAGATTTTTTCAATTCCAGTCAGTAGCTATTGAGTTTATCGCGTAAAAAAAAATAAACAAACTCTTCAGCTCTATAATATTAGTATAGATATTATATTTAGGATTATGATATAAGTGAAGTTAGAAACAAAGCTAATAACTAGGAAACTTATTGCTATCTCAAACAAACAAATTTTATTTATTTAAACAGATGTGCAACACTTGAGTTTCAATTTTGTTACAATAAAAGTATGAATAAAAACAATGCTACTTTTATTGCTACAAAAATTTAAAAAGACAAATATAAAATATTTTCAGAGGTGACCGTGTCGAGATAATGGTTGGCAAAGACAAAGGCAAGCAGGGGCTCGTAACACAAGTGATACAGGAACGTAACTGGGTCATTGTGGAGGGACTCAACACGCACCTTAGAGTTGTGAGTACATTTTTCTCATTTATATTTTGTAGGTACAACTACCAATCAAGCTATACAAAACCAGTTTATGCTGATTTCTCTTTTGAAATCTGTACTAAGTGATGCAAAGGTTTATTTGAAATGTATGGCGTGTTTACTTAAAAGTGTGTACTCAGTAGTAATAATTTTTCATCGTAATTGTAATATGCAATACGTAATATTGTTTTTTTTACCCTTCAGATCGCTCACGCATTTTTATTTCTAAATTTAAATTTCCTTACGTAATACTTGAATACTTCATTGTTTGAAAACCTAATAATACTGCCTGCCCTGGGAATCGAATCCAGTCAATCACGATACAGGAGAAATTTCTAGTATGGGGCAAAGTGTAAAAAAAAAAAAAACATTCCACTATGTAAAACACTGTATTCCAGGTGGGTAAAGATAAGAAGTTCCCCGGTATCACGATCCAGTCGGAGGCGCCTCTCCTGGTCACGACAGACGTCAAGCTGGTGGACCCTGAGACCCTGAAGCCGACTGAGTTCGAGTGGAGGTTCACTGAGGAGGGAGAAAAGGTTCGTTGTTTTTATAAACTAGCTGCACCAATGATTAAAACTTTAAAGTATCCACCCAATTTGAGACACTGTCAATAGAGTTCTACGTCGGCACCTGGATCCCGATCCATCAGGAATTTCGGGCTCCGGTCGCAGAATGTGCACTTATCAACAGGCACTTCTCAATCAAACAAGCTTTTCATAAAGCCAGCACATCTCAACATCAAAATCATTGTCTCAATTAATTAGTAATCTCTTTCAAAAGTTTCGGATAGGTTTTCTTTTCAATAGACAAACATGCCATTATTGGAAAAGAAAACACTTGGGCTTATGGAAATGTTGTATTTATTTTATCTATGCACACAGCTGAAATAGATAACTAATGATGTTGTGGTAAAACAGACAAATGTCACCAATTTCCCGAGAAAACAGCACATGCAAGGAATTGGGGCAAGCCTTTGCTCCCCAGTGGCACAAGCTAATAAAAAGAATGTCACCATAATTATTGTCCCTATCTGCAGATACCATCGAGGCTGTTTTAAACTATTAACCATTATCATAATAATAAATAACAACATGCCTGGACACGACTCGTATTGTTAGGTTTTTTTCTCTGGAGCTCCCTTTCATAGTTTTTATTGACAAATGGTGTATTGAGTACCTACCTGCTGACCGTTTTCGCGAAATCCTTCTACCATTCCAATTTATACAATTATCATTCATCACAAATGTTTGTGTGATGAGCACGATCATTTGTTCTGTGTCTGGGTGTAATTTTATCTATAATATGTATGTATTTAGAAATATATAAGTATGTTTATCAGTTGTCTAGTACCCATAACACAAGCTCTGCTTAGCTTGGGACTAGATGGCGTTGTGTGATAGTTGTGGAATATTATATTATATTATATATTATCTATTAAGCCTACAATGTTCCCAATACAGGGACTCAGGCCTCTTCTCTAGGTGGGATGGGCTATAATCAACCACGCGGGCCCAGTGCGGGTTGGTAGATGTCACATGTCTTCGATTTGTTTGGTTACATGACATGCCGGTTTCTTCAAGATATTTTGTGTTTTGAGAGCAACGGTTATGAAATAAATTACACATAGTAATGCGCCTGTCTGGGTTTGAACCCACGACCTTCAGTTCGCAAGTCGGGGCGGCCACCACTGGGTCATCGCTGCCATATAATCATAGTATATTACTATTTTAGGGAATGTTCAGGTCGAATACAGATCTTTAATTTCTTCGATATTGTTTGTAGGTGCGTGTGTCTATGGCCAGTAGCAGAATCATCCCCATACCAAAGACAGCGGAGGAGACCATGGACTACAAGAGCAAAGAGCTGTACATTGAGAATGTAGAAAAGGACACAACAGCTGATGCAGCTACTAAGGTATTCTATACTCAAGTTCACATCCCTCCAAGTATATTTCCATTTGATTTTATTTATCTCTTGTAAGCGACGCTCAATTACTAGATTTTTTTTTGTAAGAATTTGAGGGTACTTTGTTTTCTGTTTTTATTTCGTGTACCCCAAAATTATATAAATCAGTCGTCAACCATTTTATCCATGTAATGTGTGTCGCACCCCGTGAATAAATCGTTTAAAAAAGACTGAGTGCGTTTTGTGTGTTCTAAACACCACCCTTCACCAGCTACAGTGTCCTTCGGCCGGATTTATGTTTAGAACACCAGGCGCGCCGCAAAAGATGGTGAATACGCGTAGTTCAGCGCGGCGCAATCGCGTGCGCGATGAGGCGGAAAGCGTCAAACCGGATGGTGACATGCCGCTATCAAAACCCCAGGACCCTACTTCGACATTGGAAACTACGAAGACGAAAGGTAGTGATACGATCAAGAATCCTATCTCGAGTCGAACAGCTATGCCAGCTAGCAGTATCAAGTCGGAACAGCCGCCGCCCCTGCTACCCGCATCACGTAAAGATGAACGTCGGAGCTCGAAATCATTGAAAGGTTCCACTTCGTCAATGCGGGCGAGACGGCAGCAGCTTATTCTGGAGGCAGAAAGGCAGAAGGCGCAGATTCACATGGACCTAATAAATAAAAAGCTAGATGCCGATCTAGCTAGCCTAGACGAAGAATACAGTTCACACGATGGTAGCCAAAGTCGAAGCCGCGTTGAAGAATGGATGGAGCGCAGTTATCAGGAACTGACCAAGGGCCTGCCCGCCCCCGATGAAGGTTTATATACGGGTGAGCAGTGTCAACAAGCTGGACCGCCGGCGGCGCCTTTTATACCGCCGGCACAGAAAGCGCAGGCGCCGTGTGTAGCACCGCCCGCGTGGATCACGGCTGGCCCGCCCGCGCCCACACCGGCGCTGGCCGCCACCACCAGCAAAGATGGTACAGTCCAGATGCTAGCCAGCGCGCTGAGAGATCTCGCCGCTGCTTCCACCAGTCACGCGCCGAGCACGAACCTACTCAGCCGTATATGCACGCCCCGGGAGCTCCCTGAGTTCTCCGGCGATCCCTTGGAATGGCTGCAATTCAAACAAGCATTTGAGGAATCAACGGAGCTGTGTAGTTTCACCCCTAAGGAAAATATGTGGAGATTGAGAAAGTGTCTCCGTGGAGCTGCTAAGGAAGCCGTATCAGCTTTGCTCGTGAGCGCATCAACTCCTGAAACTATTATGTCTACATTGAAGCTGAGGTTCGGTAACCCTGAGTACATTTTATCGAAGCTCGTGCACGAAATTAAAAAGTTACAACCTATATCTCAAGATTACCACAAAGATATTGTGTCCTTCTCGGTCAAAATACAAAACTTTATGGAAGCTGTACGCGCAGTCGGCCGAGAGGAATACCTACAAGGTATCAGTGTTGTATCGGTAATTTTAGCGAAACTACCTACGATTCTATTATCCAAGTGGGTAGACTACAGTTTCGTACCGATAACAGAAGGCAAGAGGTCACGATTGGTAATATTATCTGACTTTCTGAAAGAAGAAGCTGTTAAAGTTTCTACTACATCGAATACCTACTTTGTGTCTACGCGCAGCGATCAACACAAACATAAACATAGCGAGTACACCCAATCTCGCTCACAAACAGTATTGATGCACACTAACGAAAGCGATGAATGCTTATTCTGCAAAACTAGCTCGCATAAAAAGATAACAGTTTGTAATAAATTCAAGAAGGCTCTTCGCAAAGTTCGTTGGCAATTTGTAAAACGTAGTGGCTTATGTTTTAAATGCCTACTTTCATGTCATGACCGAGATACCTGCCCAGCCCCAAACTGCGATAAAGATGGCTGCGGACAGCCCCATCACCCACTGCTGCATTATCCCACGTCTACCGAGCGGCGCCCCGAGTCCCAGCGTGCGGCGCCGCCAGCCGCGCCCGCGCCGCAGGAGCGGCAGCCGGCGCCGGCGGCGGCAACGTCGGTGCCTACGTCCGCCGTCCCCAGTTCTAGTGCGGAAATCGTATCGAACATAAACGCAAGTGATAGTGAGTGCAAAGTGTTATTGAAGGTAGTACCTATAAGTATACATAGTGCTAACGGTATAATAAACACTAGCGCGTTACTCGACGACGGGTCGACCGTTTCATTGATAAGTGATAAACTAGCTGAGCGCGCGGGTTTGCGCGGCCAGCCCGAAACGATACGTGTACGCGGAGCCTGGAATGATGAACTATCTTGTGCATCGATCATCACGGACGTGAGTCTTTCTGGTATGGACAATAAGAAATATACTATTAGAGCTCGTGCTGTAAAGAATTTAAATTTACCTGTACATAGTTTGTCTGCAGTAGATTGCAGTAAATACAAAAGTCTGTCTGCTATTAAGCATTTGTTATGTTCTACCGATTTGAAACCTGAAATATTACTAGGTCAGGATAACTATCACCTAATTTTACCGATAGAAATTAATATAGGTAGTTCTTTTGAGCCGTTCGCTACACTCACGCCCCTAGGTTGGTGTGTCCATGGTAAGTGGCACGTGCCTCGGAGCGCCGCTAGGCCCGCGCCCGCTACTCACGCGACACTGGTGTTAGACGCGGCATGCTGCGCAGCGCCAGCGCCCGCTCCTTCGTGCCAGCAAGACCGGCAGCTACAAGACCTACACGATGAGGTGAAGCGCTCATTCGCGTTGGAGTCGATGGGTGTTTGTGGTAAGCCTCGTCAGAATAGAAATGATTTACTTGCCGTAGCTAAGCTGGAGAAGACTGCCAAACTAATCGATGGCCAGTGGTGGGTTGGATTGCCGTGGAAGAACGACGATTGCCACATGCCTGACTCCTACCCGACGGCGCTGAAAAGGCTGAAAGGTATAGAGAGGAAGATGGAAAGAGACCAAGGATTTTCAGAAAGGTACAGGGATAGGATTAAGCATTTATTTGAAAATAACTTTGCAAGAGAATTAACAGAAATTGATACTACAGCAAAAACATGGTATTTGCCTCATTTTGGGATTGATAACCCCAATAAGAAAAAATTACGGTTGGTGTTCGACTCGGCTGCAAAGGTAAACGGTTTATGTCTTAACGACTACCTGCATACAGGCCCAGATTTGCTGCCATCACTATTTGGTATAATGCTGCGCTTTCGGGAAAATTTAATAGCAGTATCAGGTGACATTAAAGATTTCTTTCTCAGGGTCAAAGTTCAGCCGAGCGACCAGCATGCATTTAGATTTCTGTGGAGAGACAGCCCTAAAGAAAAGGTAAAAACCTACATCATGACATCACTTGTATTCGGTGCAAACTGTTCTCCCTTTGTAAGTCAGTACATAAAAAATAAAAACGCTATGCGCTATGAGTCATCTATGCCCGAAGCTGTGCGTGCTATACAAAAGTCGCACTACATGGATGACTATATAGATAGTTTGCCCGATGATAAGAGTGTTATTGAGATGGTAAAACATATTTCTTACATCCACCGACAAGGCGGGTTCCAGATTCGTGATTGGACCAGCAACAGTGTTCAAGTTTTGAACTCTGTCCCTAAAGATACTTTAGGTACGGCCGCGGTCAGATTTAAAATAGATCACCAGTCGGAAGGTGAGCGTACACTCGGTCTCATATGGTTCCCTGGTACTGACGAATTGGGATTCGATGTGTCACTGAAGAAAATTCCAGAACACGTTATTCAAGGTAAAGAAATACCTACGAAACGAATAATGCTTCAGGTGGTCATGTCCATTTTTGATGTCTTTGGTTTTTTATCGCCCTTCACTATTCAAGGACGAATACTGTTGCAAGATTTATGGCGGCTACGGATCAGCTGGGACGACGCCGTACCTACTGATATTTACGAACGGTGGTGTAAGTGGGTTGATATACTTAAGGTAGTAGATAGCATACGCATACCTAGGTGCTACCATTCAACGAGACGCGTAAACAAGGTAGGAGTCCACTGTACGGCGGGCTCGCCCCCCGGCCACCCGCACACCCGGCAGCCCTCTCCCGGCGAGTCAACAGCTGCGCACGCGGCAGCAGAACCAAACTCACCGCCTCGCTATAGCCACCTACAGTTGCATGTTTATAGCGATGCATCGTCGAAAGCTATGAGCGCCGTAGCATATTGGCGCTGGATAGATAAGAATGTTGTTCACGTTGCATTTATTGCGAGTAAGTGTCGAGTCGTACCTGTAAAACCACTGACGATACCTCGTTCGGAATTACAAGCTGCGCTTCTTGCTGCTAGATTAGCAGACACCATTATGAGGGAGCATAAGTTACAAGTCGAGAAACGGGTATTTTGGTGCGATTCGACAACTGTTTTACATTGGATTCGAAATAATACGCGTACGTATAATATTTTCGAAGCCAACCGTTTGGGTGAGATCGACGATCTGACACGTATAAATGAGTGGAGATACGTACCTACTAAATTGAATGTTGCGGACTTGGCCACACGAGAGGATTTCAATTATTCTATTTTTAAAAATGAGTGGTTTTCAGGACCTTTATTTTTGTACCTAGATGAGTCATCGTGGCCCGCCGATGTCTGCCAATCTGAAACAAATGAAACACTTGCTGAAACTGTCATGGTTACAAAAGACTTACCTGTACTAAGAAGTAACTTACCGGTTCCGGATCCCCTCCGGTTTTCTTCATGGCTCAGGTTGCTACGAAGTACGGCAGTGGTTTTGATGTTCGTTGATAGATGCAGAGGGCGCACCACCGACTTGGATTGCCTCACTCTCGAGAGGGCGGAGCATCTTCTACTACGCCGAGCTCAACTTGAGACGTTCGCCGAGGAAATATCTGCAATACAAAATGGTAAAAGTGTATCGAAAACTAGCAAACTGCTTACCTTATGTCCGTTTCTCGATGAACACGACGTTCTCCGCGCTAACGGTCGAATCGACGCTGCTGCCGAGGTAAGCCTGGAGGTAAAGAAACCGGTAATTCTAGACGGCCGGAACCCTATAGCTCACCTGATTGTTCGACATTACCATGTCAAAGCAGCTCATGGCAATCAGGAGACCGTGGTCAACGACCTTAAACAAAAATATTGGCTAATTAGGCTTAGGCCTACAGTTAAGCATGTGGTGTCAAAATGTATGCTTTGTAACATACGCAAAGCTACGCCTCGAGTACCCAGAATGGGTGACTTACCTTCAGCTCGGGTGGCGCATCATCAGCGCCCCTTTTCCTTTTGTGGGCTTGATTTGTTTGGGCCAATGGAGGTCACAGTGGGACGTCGCCGTGAAAAACGATATGGTGCTCTTTTCACGTGCCTCACTGTCCGAGCCGTGCACGTTGAATTGGTGCAGTCACTCACCACGGACTCGCTCATCATGGCTCTACGACGAATGGCGGCCAGACGTGGTTGGCCCCGCCATCTTTACTCCGACAACGGAACCAATCTGCGAGGCGCCGACAAAGAGCTGCAGAAGTCCATGCAGGATTTAGACAACGAGGCGCTGAAAATTGAAGCGGCTAACAACGGGATGGTATTTAATTTTATACCGCCGCTTAGTCCCCACTGGGGTGGGGCGTGGGAACGTCTCATACGAAGCGTAAAAACTACCCTTAAGGTAATTTTGAATGAGCGGGCTCCCAGAGAAGAAGTCTTGAGCACACTGATGGCCGAGGTAGAAAATATAGTTAATAGTCGTCCCCTTTCACACGTCTCCGTAGAACCTGGAACTGCTGAAAGCTTGACTCCTAATCATTTTCTTCTTGGTTCAGCCTCGGGTCTTCCGGTCATTGGATCGTTCGATGACTCAGACCTGTTTTTGAAGAAACAATGGCGGAAGGCTCAGAGGCTGAGCGACATGTTCTGGCAGCGATGGCTTAGAGAAGTTCTCCCACACCTGCTGCCAAGAAGAAAATGGAACGAGGAGCAGAAGCCTCTAAAGGTAGGTGACTTAGTGTTAGTGGTTGATCCAGCCTCTCCCAGGAACGTGTGGCCGAAAGGTGTTGTCCAGCAGGTCATTCGCTCTAAAGACGGCCGCATCCGGCAGGTCGACGTGAAGACCCGGACGGGCACCTGGCGGCGTTCCGCGGCTCGCGTCGCTCCTATTTCATTTGGAGATGAGTGCTGAGCACAATCAGCACTAGGGGTGGGAGTGTAAGCGACGCTCAATTACTAGATTTTTTTTTGTAAGAATTTGAGGGTACTTTGTTTTCTGTTTTTATTTCGTGTACCCCAAAATTATATAAATCAGTCGTCAACCATTTTATCCATGTAATGTGTGTCGCACCCCGTGAATAAATCGTTTAAAAAAGACTGAGTGCGTTTTGTGTGTTCTAAACACCACCCTTCACCAGCTACATCTCTGATGGGCCTAAAACAGCTTTATTTTTAACCTTGTACCTCCAACTGATGGGCAAATGCCTCCTCCTTATTCTGCCAGAGATTCTCTCGTTAGAGAGAAGAGTACCTACCTGGCCGATCCTGGAGTGTCTAGCAGCTAGCGCAAAGGTTACTTCGCGCTAGCTGCTAGACACTCCGGCTAGACAGATGATGAGTATTGTTGAGCAATTCACCAATTCATGGAGACGATTGAGATAAAATGATTTTACTTGGGGAAAAGGGTTGACTTTAATTGTGGACTGTAGCTTTTAGAATTTTGGTAATCGTTTCGGGGAATCTATCTGATGAAAGAACAAGCGACAATAAGGAAGGGGAAATCAGGCTCACCTGCCGGTTTTAACGACGTGGCTGGCTCAATGGCGCGGCCGTCGGTTGTTACACTATCTTCACGCGTCTTCTGGTGCACCAGGTTTAGCTTCGCTGATGGACCTCGGGCCACTTGTATATCGCGATTCCGGCGGAAAGCGGTTTGACCTGCAGGCTGCGTATACACAGCGCGGTCGAGAATCGAACGTTGTGGTGTCTTGAGGTGAAGTGTGCGTTGCCAAAAAGAGGGAAAGAGAGGGTGAATGTCGTCGCTTGTGCTTACAATCTACGTCATACGTGCAGAGTTAGTTCATGAGCAGTAGAATTTATAAACATGGTTACGAGATGACGCCACCAAGTATGGTAGAATATGTGCTGCGATAAAGCGGCTGCAACATCAATATAATAACTACGTTGTCCAATTTTTCATCTTTTAATAAAAAGATGAGTAATATCACCATTTATTTTATAAAAAAAATAACAAATACAATCGCTTTCATTACAGGTATCGTTCGCCCCAAAACTGAGGACATTTGAAATGGATATCATGGAGGAAATGGGCATCAAAGAGGAACGAGTTCCTGTGAAGTCATACTGGTACTAGACTATGTAGGATACTATTCGCTATATTCATTGTACATTTATTATAGGTAGTTTTATTGCAAATATACGTGTTTTATTGTTATAAAAATATCGAGAGCTTGATACGATTTTGCATTGACTTATACGGGCACAGCTACACTTTTATCCTTCTATGAAGAAAAAAAATCTTTCCAATTTGCTTTCTTCGACATTACCTGTCACAGGTCTGACACCTAGACACCTATGAGTCTAGATTCTATCTTGAGTGTAAGGCCCCCAATGCGTAAAAATTTATAAGCTACGAGACAGAAAACATCGTGAGGAAACCAGCATTATGCCTGTGAGATATTTCTAGACGGCTTGTAAAGCCAAGTCTGTCTGGCACTCACTAACCACACGTTACAGAAGAAAAAGGAAGAACTAAGAGATAGTGTATTGAAGGGCGAGCGCCCGAAAAATATTTCTTGGTTGCTTCATGTCTATGGTTGCATCTGCGGCAAAAGTATTCGAAAAATCACAGTAAGTAAACTTTACATAAGCGCCATCTATGTATTTTTACTAGAAACTGCCAATCGGCGCCGGGTTGCGCATCAATGTCCAATGTTCTTGCGAGGAGCGCCATCTTTTGAATCTTGTGGCAACTTTTGTTGTGCTTGTGTAACTAGAAACTTCGTTCATTCTATTGTTACTTTTTAAGATTTTAAAAATAATTAATTTAAAAACAAAGAAACAATATTTTCGTTGGTGTAATGTCGATGTTGTCTGAAAGTGGTGTAGTATTTTGAATTAGCTTTCGCCAACGTCCATACTACGTTGAATACACCGGTTCTCGTCCGATCACCGAAGTTAAGCAACATCGGGCGCGGTCAGTACTTGGATGGGTGACCGCCTGGGAACACCGCGTGACGTTGGCTTTTTGCTTTATTGACTTTTGCGCTGATTATTTTTCTGTTTAATTAAAGTATTGCGCTAAGTTCTAGATTCATATTTGTAGGTAGCGTGGAGTTGTATGAAGATTTTGGTATCCTACAAAGTCAGATTGACATAATGGTTTTGGTTGCCTCTGCGTTTGATGATAACTAATTAGTGATAATGATTGACCTTTTGACTCTAACTGAGATGTATGGGCTAGAAGTAATTTAAAAAATCCTTCAGTTGAAAGAGGTCTGCATATTGCACTCGTAGTTTTGTTTTTATGAATTTATTGTTCTTCTTACATTCAAAAGTGCCTTTAAAGGTTTAATTGAAATAAATGCTTTGAGTTTGAGTCTGCCAGAAAGCCTTTAGATAAAGACACTTATTAGCGAAAAAAAATTAAGAGACAAGGAGGTCTTGTGCATTTCTGCATTATCATCGCGATTAGTTTATATTACATGCTTTTAAAAGTATTGATAAAGAGAAAATTCTTGACATGATCTGATAGTGATGACTTTGAAAGGTTATCACCGGATTAAGTACATATTTCTGTATCGTACTCTAAAAGCAGAGCACCTAACTGAGCGCGACGCACCTTTTTTTCAGTTTTATACTTTTTGGTGTATTTTGTGCAGTGTTTTTTTTTTATATTTCAAATGTTATTTTATTTTGATACGGTTTTGTTTTCGCTTGAATATATTGAGTCCGCTAACGTTCATGCGTTCACAGCGTTTTGCTTTGTAGAATAATCACCTAGAAAATCAGGAAAAGTCTTCAAATCCAGCGGTGGTGATCAGTCAGCTATATTGTGGTCCTTCGACAGTCCGCTATTACCTAACAGTACGATTATGCAAATCATAATAATCATGCAATCAACATTCACTTGCCCTTATTCTAATTGAGCCCAATTCTTGGGGTCAAATTTGGGGATAATCGTGCTAATCACTAATTAATGAAAAGGAATGAGAAAAGGCGGTAAAATGCTAAACACACACCCATAATAACTTCAGTTTATCCGTGATAATGGTTGCTTTCAACAGCGCAAATACCGTAACTCAAAACAAAATAGTAAACACAATGACGTATTATATATCATTGAGTAAACATGGTAATCTGCAGCAGTCGGCAGCGTTAGACTAGAAACCATACATTATAATAAATAAGCTGGTAACCGACCCCAACATGTGAAAAGGCTAGGCAGTAAAAGACATAATTATTTGATGTAACTTTTGGGTAAGCAAAAACCCTAACAGCCTCGCAGTGAAAATTACCTGTAACATGGACGAACAGACGGACATGGCGAATTTTAAGGTTTTTTTTTAATGTTATTTATTTAATCCAAAAAAGTAAGTAACTTATAAGATAAGCCCCACAAAACCGTTGCAATGGTTTGACTTTTGTGGGGTCGATGAATCTAGATATTATTATCATTTTTTTTTTTTAAATGTACCTAAAACTAAATATTATTTAAACTGCTAAATGTCTAAACTAAACACAAAGAGATTTCTAGTATTATTTGATTGAATGTCATTTAATAAACAAATTGTTAACGCAAAAGTCCAAAAAGCAAAAAGCCAACGTCACGCGGTGTTCCCAGGCGGTCACCCATCCAAGTACTGACCGCGCCCGATGTTGCTTAACTTCGGTGATCGGACGAGAACCGGTGTATTCAACGTAGTATGGACGTTGGCGAATGTTGAAACAAAATACAAGACCACTTCCATACGACATGACACCAATAAAAATAATTGAACTCCTCTGTTTTTCACCCGACTGAGGTGAAGCCCAAAAGGAGAGTTGTGTTTGACGTGTATGTATGTCCGTTTCTTTGTTCCTGCTTAACTCCTATGTATAGGTACATCCTACTCCTAATTTTTCGCGACTAACGAAATAACAAACAAAAATAAAACTAAAAAGTTGGAAATAAAAAAAAAATGTTTAAAAACTTAAAACCCGACTGAAAAAACTAAAAAACCAGCACATTTAAAATGTAACAAAACTTGGAAGCAGGCGGGGTTCATTTGAAACAACAAAAAAACTAAGCGAATGCTGATGAGATTAACTTGAGCGTTATGAATTTGGGGACGAGCTTACAAGAAGCGACTTGTGATTAATCCATTTCAGATTCTAAAATTACTAAGTGAGCGACTAAATTACTAAGTGAGCGACTAGAAATACAAAAAGGTCAACTTTTTACAAAACGATATTTACATAATTTCAATTCAAAATTCGTTCTTAGCCTCTCACTCAGAGTAAAATGTGCTGTGACAGACAGATGGACAGGACGAATCCATAACGGTTCCGTTTTAATCATTTGACTTCGGAACCCCAAAAAGTAAAGAAAATCATTAGTCAAAAAAAGTGTTAGTTAGGATTGCAATCTAACTATACCAGCAATCTCATGGATCTTGATAATACTTTCACGTACGGTTTAATAAGGGATTTGTGTTACTAAGCTGCTTATGAATTGTTGCTAACGAGCGTAATCTTGATTACGACGTATAGCGATTTATTGGTGAGATATGGGGATTTTTTACCTAAATGGGATAAACCCACCACACTATTCTCAAACCACCGCAACTCCAGATAGCTACTTGAAAATCACCGAGACAACGAAGTCCCAGAGAAACAATTAAATTGTTTTGGATTCCCCAATAAATACAATAAATATATTGGACTATGAGTGAAATTATCACTCGCGGAGACACGGACGAGGTATTTGCAGATGAATACTACATACCTATATGAATAAAATTGTTACTGAGGATACACCGTTTAAAAAAAATACGCATAATTTCATACTAGTCTTGTAATCCTAGAAGCACAGATCACCCGAAGCGTTAACCTAAGGTACACCTCTAAAAGGTCCTAAACCAAATAACGTCAGTTAGATTGAAGTTCAATGTAATAGAGGGCGAGCCTATTGCCATCAACCGACCACAAATCTAAACTCCTGGATGCTACAGAGCAGTTCCTAATGAAAAACCCAATAAGACCTATCTGGGATTATTCCTGGACCTTATGTTAGGTAACACCTTGTGACCGCTGGTAAACGGGGTGGTCGAAATATTGTGAATCCACAGGAAGCTCCACTGCTGGACATAGGGCTCGGACCAAGTGTCGCCATATTGACCGGTCTCGTGCGTCTCGCATCCAGCGGATCCTCGCAACCTTCAGGTCATCGGTCTACGTAGTGGAAGGCCTTCCAACACAACGTTTTCCGGTTCTGCGGTCTCCTCTCCGGAACGTTTCAGCCCATTCGGTGATCCATTCTGCGAGATTCAAATTGACTGCTTGTTTTATTTAATTTCTACAACTACTTCAATTTGTATGACTGAATGTAAATAACACAATTTAAATAATTTACTCCCAATTGCCCAGGTCAGTTAGGTCGCTAACCGATTGCTCATAATATTTTGCGCTGCTACATCAAATAATCTGGTTGTTATGAAGCTTTAATAAGGCGATAAGGATTGATAAGGCACTCGGTGGGGGCTACAGATGACGCTTAATCAGAGCTGTCGAATGTACAAAACATGTTTTGCATACTCTTGGCTACGTCACTTATAATGTGATGATGATTATGATCAGTGAATTTGATTAGATTTTCCTGCACGTTGTTCACAACGTTTCGATTCTAATTTTAAGGTTCAAAATTTAAGAAACAACACTGCGTTCCAAAACGGGCCATAGTAGACGTTGGCATGAAAGCAAAATGGAATTGGGCGGTCAACGTATTTTATATGGAGCAACTGCCTGTCTGACGTCCACATTACTCCACAACCCGGTTCGTACCGGGTAATATGATACCTCTTCGTAAGACTGGTTACCATCGACTGTCGAGCCCCTGACTACCTGTAACGACAGCCAGGAGCACTATTCAAGTCACGGACAACCTATGGAAATGCAGCTTTACCTTATTATTATTATTTTTTTGTTTGGTGGGAAATCATCAAATAACCCCTCCCGCTCTTGGGCAGAGCGAAAGGGAGTGTCAGACTTGTACTGACTGAAAACCACCCATGTCCCTTCTTAGCCCTTGTGCCGAGGCCACGGTATCTCTTGTGAACAACCTGCAGCCCCGACGGGCGTCGGCCCTTGTGGGCGGGCCCCTTCTATGTTGTACACATCTCTTTAAGGCACGCGTGGAACACGAAAGCGCCGTCAATACGGTTTGTTGTCGTCATAAGACGGACGGACGGCGAGCTAGTCCATTACTTACCGTCTACAGGCCCGCGTTTACGGTGGTCGGAAGCCGTCACGTGGCCCCCGACGCCCGGAACGTCTCCCGCGGCGGCTGGGTCGATAGGTTCCCTCCCTCTCACGTTCCGCCACCACCTTCGCTAGCATCATTGCTTCGCAAAAGGAGGCGACGGCGTCCCATTCCATCTCGCCCCGGACTTCTCTCTGTCAATATTTATGTACTGCACATAGCAAGACTCTTCGTTCCACCAATAATCGCCTTCTACGTTGTCCTTCTCATCTCTCTGGCTTTCTAAAATATTCTTTCTTTGTCCAGGCGGTCTTTCTGTGGAATGAACTCCCTCAGGATATCAGGATAGTAAACAGTCGATTCACGTTCAAAGTAAAAGCTCGTGAGCACATTCACAAGAAGTTGGCAGCTTCGTCTCAAACTTAAGGTGTAGTAGTTTTTCTTGTTTAACTTTCATAACTTTTTATATTTTATGTATGTATTTATTCTTAAATTTTAGGTAATATATTTTCTAACTTGTTTTCTGTTTTATTGCACCTACTGTGTACTGTCTCTGCATCACCCTAAGGTAGACTGGTAGAAAATGCCCAAGGCATTAAGTCCGCCTTTGTACAGTTTGTTAACTAGTGCATAAAGTTTTAATAAATAAATAAATATGGCAAGAAAAGAGGTGTCTGATAAGATGACGAGTAACAGAGAACTATAATATGGTATAAGAAGACACGCTGCGCCGACCTCTAATGCATTGGGATAAGAGGGCCAAGAAAATGAAGATGAAGCAGGATTGTCAAGATCAAAAACGGTAATCGTGTTTCTGCTTGACCTTCATATAATTTCATAGAATCAAATTCGCATGTCATTACGACTGACATAATCCGACCTATTCCAACTGATAAGAACGTGTGATAAAACACAATGATCACTCTTTCAGTGCATGCATGGGATACTATCAAATGGCTTTATCAGCTGTTGCAGTTCTTACTACATTCCATTCCAGACTTTATGTTTCTGTTCACAAAGGTAATATTTCAGTGTCCTCTATTAGTTTCCTCCTTGCAAGGAAAAACTGTTGTTATAGGATTTTCAGTCTTGTGCTATGGTTTTATACGGGATGAAGTTCTATGTCAGTAGGAGAGAGACTTTATCATGCATTGGCCTCGCTGTTATGGAGTTATTTTTGTATTGCAATATAACGCTTGCACATTTTGTTTGTACTTAATTGGAATAAAATCAAGAAATGTAAATGTGTAAATAACACCTCCCTACATAACACAGAAATTTAAAGACTGCTAAACCTGGCCTGAGGTCCTGATGAGTTGCCTGTCGGGGCTGCGAGTTGTTGTAAGAGATACTAAGGCCTCGACATAAAGGGCTAAGAAGGAACATGGGTGGTTTTTAGTCAGTAGAAGTCTGAGATTACCTTTTGCTCTGCCCAAGAGCGGGAGGGGTTTTTTGATGATTTCACACCTTCAAAAAGTAGAAGTGGTCCTGATGAGTTCGATCCCCATTTAATGCAATGAAATGTGGGGTTTTTCCATCAGGAACATCTTTGATTTTGTAATTCTGACATAAGGGTCGCATCACCCTCGTCATTGTTTTGCCCTAACCCCAATTAATTTGGGGCAGCATGTCATTTTCGTTGATACTTCTATAATATTCGTCATCTCATCGGACACCGTTGATGATGGTCGCTCAAATTACGAGTGCCTACGAGTATAACGGGTGTAAAAGTACCCTTAACGCAAACGAAAGGCCCTTGTTCTCCTCACCACTGCGATATTTTTTTTGTTTTAGACCATACCTGGGAACCTCCTAGTTATGGAGATATTGGGGTCAAAATTCCAAATTTTGCACAGCTGTTTCTTGTAAATACTAGTTTTTTAGGTTATAACTTTACTTTAATTACCTCCATGACCCTTTTACTATTCAAAGCATCCACTTGCACAATGTTTTAAGAGTGCTACATTGAGTTTTACCGTAAAATGTGTTTTTTGACCCCAAAAAAAAGTGGTTTCCCAGCAAACATTTTTGCGTAGGGGTACTTAGTTTGATGTACAGAATGCTTGGTTGACGTATGTGTGAAAGGTTAATTTACACCCTGTATGCTTCTAAATAATTGCCGAAATGTAGGAGGTCTATAAACCGCTCTCTAGCCTTTTAGGGACTACAGTTACAGTAGGATGTTATGCATATAACTATGTGCAAGACATGTTTAAAGAAAAAGCTTACATGCAAAATGTTAAGCTCTTTTATCGAAGTCGGTTAAAAACAAAATATGCCTCTGTTCTATTTTAAGCTCATGTGAGATTAGCAGTCAGTGAATAAACACGTGAAACAGCTAATTAAAACAAAGGTTATCTGCCAAGGTGTCAAGTTATCGATAGCGCGACATTTTAACTGTAAAGGTTACTAAATAGTAGATATTAAAGTGACCTTGGAAAATAGTAAACAATAACAGTTTTAAATTACCATAACAATGTTTGTTTTAAAGAAATAATATTATGCCCGTTTCCAGAAACACAAGTAAGTACCTAGAACTTTTGAGACTTTTGAGAGCGAAATTAATGCCTGGCCCAGCCCATGTGTTTGTACTCCGTGATTACTCGATTTTATGAAACTGTTGGTAGTCGTTCTTCTGATTTTCATTTGGAAGAAGAAGCACTCGCGTTCGTCCCATATTTTCATTAGCTTTGCTTGCGGCGGAAATCTGGTTAGAATACATAAAACTGGCTGGCTCTCTTGTATGACTTTCATTCAGGGCCGCACTAAAGCCTGTCAATCAAGTACAAGCTCGCTCAAGGGCGCCAGGACGAAAGGGCGTCTGTTTACTTCCCTAACAACTCACAACGCAGAGAAAACAAAGAAATTGTAAATATCTCATCTGACGCAAATCGCTTCCTTGATTATTTTAATCGTTAAGTTATTTACATGAAAGGTCATCCATAGTAGGTAAGTATTTAGTAAGAATATTTAAATATCATTACCACATACACCATTTTTTTATTTTTTTTATTTTTATTTTTATTTTTTTTTATTTTTTTTTTTGGTGGGTGTAAAATCATCGAATAACCCCTCCCGCTCTTGGGCAGAGCGAAAGGGAGTGTCAGACTTCTACTGACTAAAAACCACCCATGTTCCTTCTTCGCCCTCTATGTCGAGGCCGCGATAACCGTTGGACTACCCGCGGCCCCGACAGGCGTCGGCCCTTTCGAGCCCCTCCCATGTTGCTGACATCTCTTTGAGGCGCGCGTGGAACACGAACGCGCCGTCGACACGGCCTGTTTTCGTCGTGAGACGGACGGACGGCGAGTTAGCCCATCACTCACCGTCCACAGGCCCGCGTCTACGGTGGCCGGAGGTCATCGCGGGACCCCCGACGCCCGGAGCGCCTCCCGCGGCGGCTGGGACGAGAGGTTCTCTCCCTCTCGCGTTCCGCCACCTCCTTCGCCAGCATCACTGCTTCGCAGAAGGAGGCGACGGCGTCCCATTCCTCCTCGCCCCGGACCATGGCTTGCACCAGGGCCGGGCGCGAGAGGTCGCCGCCGCCGATCGCCGCTACGAGAACACGGCGGGGCTCCGCCCAAGCGGGGCACACCTCCACTGTGTGCTCCACCGTGTCCTCCGGCCGATCCTCGCAATGGTGGCATCCGGGCGTTTCCTCCCGCCTGATTCGGTGCAGGTACCTCCCGAAACAACCGTGTCCGGTGAGGACCTGCGTCAGACGGAAGGTGAGGGCGCCGTGGCGCCTCTCAAGCCACTCCTCAAAGAGGGGACTTACCGCCACTATCGTGGCGTGCCCTGCACGGGGTTGCGACAGTCGCTGTCTCCATGCCGCCATGAGATCGCACCGGAGGTCTGTCCGCCGCGCAGCAATTTGCCGCGGCAGCGGAGTGACCCCCCGGCGCAGCGCCTCCGCGCGCCATTGATGCAGGCGCGCGAGGACTATCGCCTCCAGATCCCACGGCGGCAATCCGGCAAGGAGGTTCGCCGCTTCGCGGGAGATCGTGCGGTACCCCCGTACCGTCCTCACGGCCATGACCTTTTGGGGCACGTTCAGGTAGTGGGCGGCCCGCTTCCTCAAAGCAGGCGCCCACACCGGCGCCCCGTAAAGGGCCATGGATCGCACGATCCCCGCGTAGAGCCTCCGGCAGGAGGCGTTTGGCCCCCCCAGATTGGGCAAGAGCCACCTAAAGGCAGCCCCGGCCCGCTCCAGTCTGGGAGCCAAACGTCGGAAGTGCTCCACGAAGTTCCACCGGCTGTCGAGGACGAGTCCTAGGTACTTCAAAGTACACTCGACGCCGATGGGAACCCCTCCCACCATTAACTGGGATCCCGATGGCAGCGCATTTCCACGTCCATGGAAGCCCATGGCCTCCGACTTGTGAAGCGCCACCTCGAGACCCAGCTGCCGGATCCTCTCTACGACTATCGCAGCCCCGCGTGTCAAATTGTCGGCCGCCGCCTCGTACGACCCACCCTGAGCTAGCACCAGCGTATCGTCCGCGTAGCAGACCACGCTGACGCCGCTAGGGAGGTCGGCGCGCAGCACCCAGTCGTAACCGATGTTCCACAAGGGCGGCCCCAGAACCGATCCCTGTGGAACACCGCACGACATCTCTCGCCGGTTCCACTGTCCGTCTTGACCAGGGTAGATGACAGCCCTGTCTGTCAAATAGTCCCCGACCACACGACGAAGGTAGGTCGGCACCCGGTGATACCGGAGTGCCTCCCTAATGCAGCTCCAGGGCATAGTGTTAAAGGCGTTGGCGATGTCGAGAGACACCGCCAAGACCACACCGCCCCGAGAGACCGCAGCCCCCGTCGTGAGGGCTCTCACGCGCATGATGGCGTCCACCGTCGAGCGCCTCCTGCGGAAACCAAACTGGTGTTCCGCAAGATCCGGACCCATTCCCTCCAGGTGCTCGGCGAGGCGGTTTGCAATTACTCTTTCAAAGAGCTTGCCCACCTCGTCGAGCAGCACAATGGGCCGGTATGCGGACGGCGAGTCCGCCGGGCGCCCCGGCTTCTGGATGAGGACCAGCTTCCCCGTCTTCCAACGAAGCGGGAACTGGCCTCTCTCCATGCATGCGCTAAAGAACCCCTCCAGTCGGGGCCCAAGAGCCTCTGAGGCCAGGACCCAGGCTTTGCCAGGCAAGCCATCGGGTCCCGGGGCGGTATTTTTGGCACTCAGCCTACGTACCGCCGCTCTCAGGTCTACCCCAGTCACCTCCGGAATGTCGTCATCGGTTCCTGAATGGTCCGCTTCCGGCATCGCGGATGGCGGAGCCATTGGCGGGGGAGGATGCTCCCCTCGCGAAGGGAACAGAGCGCTCACCACGTCCTCCACGAGCTCAGGCCGGAGACTCTGCGTCAGCGGGGGGGCCCGGGTGCGGAGTTGATTCCGCACCGTCTTGTAAGGGCGCCCCCACGGATCTCTGTTCAGAGTCTCCAGCATCTCCTCGCGGGCCTCATTTTTGGCCCGCTTACAAGCCTCGCGGAGGGTGGCCTTCGCCGCCCTGTACCCCTCATACAGCTCCGCCTCAATGGCTTCCGCATTCGGAGGCCGAATGCGGCGCCTGCGATGCCTGGTGTACAGGTGCCGCGCCGCCATACACTGTTTACGCAGGTACGACAGCTCTTGCGACCACCAGTACACCTGACGCCGGGCGCTTCCTGGCCGGACTCGGGGCATTGCCATGTCGCATATCTCGGACATGGCCTCCTGGAACCAACCCGCCTCGGTGTTCACGTCGGCGGGCCTGACCGGTGATTGCACCCAGGCCCGCACGATCGAGGCTTCCAGGAGGAACCACATACACCCTCACTTCTTCATGTGCCATGTTCCACGTTCTTGTGTCAGCCCCATACAGAATATTCCCGTAAGGGGCAACAATGTCATCTGCCATAATATTATAAACTTATCCTCTAAGTTCTTTCAGAAAACTAACACTATGAAATTCATGCGGTTAGTTCGTTCATGTTAGTTGAAATCGATGCAACCAAAGACATTCAAATATTATGAGGTGATATACCACACATTTTTGCTTCCATTCTGTCATTCATGAATTGTCATAACTAATATCACGGTAATATTACCGTGCTAATATCATTCAGTCCTTTCTCTTTCCTAAAATTCCTCATATTTTTTTCTGCTCCACTGCCATCCATCAATATTTAATTTTATACATAATGTATTTATACGAAATCCTAGATTCACACACAAAATTCACATGCTATGTCCGTGCAATTGTGCTCGCCTACATTGATACAAAATATTTGTTTCGTCAAACAATCCCACGACTGAGATCGAGGCGAGCGAGTAAATTTTTCAATATATTTTCAAGCAGCAACATAGCTTAGACTATAGCGTTTCCATAACAATCAACATAATAAATATCACAGTATGTTTTCGATCTGGGAGAGGAACTGCCCAGTGCGGGTTGATGGTAGATGTCACATCACATGTCTTTCAATGTTTTGCCCTTTTCTATCAATAGGAAATTAGCAAATGACTCCCACTATAAGAGAAGCGGAAGGGAGTGTCAGACTCTTACTGACTAAAACCCATCCGTGTTCCTTCGTATGCACTTTGCGTTCCAGGGTTCGAATAATCTTAGGACTAGAGCGTTTCCTCACGTTTTGGTTCACCGTTTTACGAGCAGTATACAATAATAAACATTTTCTTATGTGTCTGGGTATTTAAACCCGACACATTAGGCGAAATAATTTACAATCTATACATTACACCTTCAGAAGTTCGGGTGTCGAGAACGGAACCTCACAGGAAATTGGAAACACTCGAACATTTACTTGCGAATTGTAACAGAAATATTGTTCGTGTAATTTTTGTATTTGTACATTGTACTGAAATAAGGAGTGCATCTGTGCTTTAACAGATTAACAATATAGATGAAGGGCTAATGAGCTGTGGATTGGTTGTGTGAAAGTACTAGAAAGGGGTTTATTTTATACCTAGTATACCTACGTACTGTTGGTTCATATGTAGGACAATGATGTTGAAAGTGCGGAACCTTCTAAAACAGGCATTGTTTGCTTAAATGAGCTCCAAACACGTTGACATGGAACATCGTTTATAATTGACTCGATAAAATATTTTGTTTTTGTACTCAGAAGACGACTGGCAAAATGGAAGGGACACAGCCGTGGATGCGGGTTATTCACAAGTTGGACTAAGAGGGCTAAGAAGGAACATAGGTCGTTTTTAGTCAGTAGAAGTCTGACACTCCATCTCGCTCTGCCCAAGAGCGAGAGGGGTTATTCGATGATTTTCCACCCGCCAAAAAAAAAACAAGAGACACAGCCGTTCCACACATTTGAACCGTGTAGATATTGCACTATTCCGGAAGTCCGGAGAATACCGGAAGAAAAGGATCAGTCCTTATAAATTGTGGATCGGCCTATATCCCACAGTAGCTATAAATCAATAACTGAACCCCCCAATAATAATATCCGACAGACATCTTAATACAAGATTAAGTAATTATTGACAAATTAATCAATGCGCTATCAATATCACGCGTTGACCACGCGTCGGCAGTGCTTCGTTTACACGCCGCTCGTGACGTCACTCACTACTAGCACAGGTGGAAGAAAGCGATTATCTGCAGACGATGTATTTGTTGATAGTAGATTATCTAGCGATTGGCATAATGTCACGTACGTCTCACGTGTTATTGTAAGACAGTAGTGTATTTAGAACAAACACTTGTTGATACAAAGAGTTACGGTTGAGAGAAGTAAACAGCGCATAAACTATATACCTCGAAGAGCAAGTCAGAGGTGTACCACAGGGCAGTCACATTTCGCCAGTAATTTTTAAGTTCTAAGTAGAAGTGAGTTCGCCTATTGCCATCAACTAGAAACAAATTCAGACTACTGGTTGCTACTGAGTTATTCCTGATGGAAAAACCTCAAAGCACTTAGCCGGACCTCGGAAAATTTTGTTTTTATTTCCGCTATTCTTTTCTGATTCATTTTGTTGAGGGAACCAAGACAGTTAAATTGTTTCTCTGGGACTTCGCCGAGCTTCATTGTCTCGCTTTTCTGGTGGTAGCTACTGTTCATTCTGGGTTTTAGGAGTTGCAGTGGTTTGGAAACAGTGTGGAGATCATACCTTTTTTTTTTGGCGGGTGGAAAATCATCGAATAACCCCTCCCGCTCTTGGGCAGAGCGAAAGGGAGTGTCAGACTTATACTGACTAAAAACCACCCATGTTCCTTCTTAGCCCTCTATGTCGAGGCCGCGATTACTAGTGTACAACCCGTGGCCCTGGAGAACATACCTGACCTCGGAATCGAATCACGGGCCACATGCTCGGCAGTGGGGCTTGCGATTACTATTGCAGTTCACTTGATGATTGTGAAAGGTAAAATTATTTGTTATACAGAGTGTAAATTAACCCTTCACACATCAGTGAACCAAGCGTTGTGTACATCAAACTAAATAACCCTACGCAAAAATTTTAACTGGGAAACGACTTTTTTTTTGGGGTCAAAAATCACATTTTACGGTAAAACTCAATGTTGCACTTTTGAAACATTGTGCTAGTGGGTGCTTTGGATAGTAAAGGGGAAGTAATTTAAGTAAAGTTATAACTTGAAAAACTAGTATTTACAAAAACAGCTGTGAAAATTTGTTACTTTGACCCCCAATATCTCCGTAACTAGGGGGTTGCCAAGTATGGTCTAGAACAAAAAAATTATACAGTAGTGGGGAGAATAAGTGCTCTTCGTTTGCGTTATGAGTACTTTTACACCCATAATATGCTATAATAGGTAACGTAATATGATTACGAATGACTAGGTAGTATATCTCATAATTATGCTAAGTATTTTAAAATCCTTTAGTGACCCTTCTGTACACGTTTTATTTTAATAGCTGGTTTAAACAGGTCTCAATTACAGTCAACACTCATCAGTCAAGAGGTCAATCATGATTAAACACGGAGATCAACGATAATAATCACCGACTTAGTGGGATTTATGTATCTCCAATACTCCATGCAACTCTACGCTAAGTAGAAATATTCTTTTTTTTTCTTAACTATCAAAACAATATGTAGAAAAATTTAAATAAGCAAAAAGCCAACGTCACGCGGTGTTCCCAGGCGGTCACCCATCCAAGTACTGACCGCGCCCGATGTTGCTTAACTTCGGTGATCGGACGAGAACCGGTGTATTCAACGTAGTATGGACGTTGGCGAATGCTAACACCAAATACTGGATCAAATCTATACGGCTTAAGCACCAACGAAAACATTGTTTAGCCCAATGAGGCAGTTAACACTAAAAATGAGTTGATGAGTATTTTCAACCGTCGAAAAAACAATAGGAGGGTCTCAAAACGATGCGTACATTTATTATATGTTTTCTTTTTTAAATAGATGTATTTAAATATGTAATTCATTGGCGTATTAGCTGCTTTAAGTGCAGTCAGCCACTAGCAATGAAATGTACACATTTAGCAAAATTCAATCAAATGTACATATTTAGCTAAATTCAAAAGCAATTTTCTCCTTCTCTTTTGATGAACATTGTACGATAACACGAACATAGCATTTAAGAAGCCATACTATTACGAAACAGATCTTATCTTAAAGTAGAAGTCGTTATTTTACAAGAAACACGCTTTTTAATTTTGTTAAGTGGATATATTAACAGCGGTGGAGCAGCGGGTGGCCCAGTCGTGTCGGTCCCATCTTACGAACAGTAGGTCGTGGGTTCGAATCCAGGCAGGCACATTACTTTGTGTATTTAATTTATCACCGCTGCTCTCAAAAACGGTGAAGGAAAACATCGTGAGGAAACCGGCATGTCATAGAATCAAAAAATTCGAAGACATGTGACATCTACCAACCCGCACAGGGCCTGCGTGGTGGATTATAGCCCATCCCTCTCCTAGAAAGGAGGCCTGAGTCCCTGCAGTGGGAACATTATAGGCTGACCGCTGATGATGAAGTGGATACATTGTAGGTACTGCGGGTGACTTTACAGTCGAACAAGCTATTTGGTATACACGCAGAAATCTTTTTAATACATGACTGTACCGTACATGTCATGAACAGTTATTGCCGTTCGTGACAAATTAAGCAGGCAGGTCGGTAGTGACTTTGCAAGGCTAAATCACAGGTGTCCACTGGACGTGATCTGCATAATTTTCTTTTGCACCTAACAGAGTGTATTCCTTAAGGGGTTAACCTTACATATTCATAACGTTGAATTTCACTAATGCAGACTGTAACAGAGAATTTCTTGTCACACAAACGAAGGTTTGTTATTTCAAAATGTCAGCTTTTTACTGAATGCATAAGAAAGTAAATAACCCCACACAATTAACATCTTTGTTTAATTTTTGTCTGTCTGTTTGCTTCGGCTAATATACGCAACGGCTGAAGCGCTTTTAACCGACTTCTAAGAAGGAGGAGGTTCTCAATTCGGCTGTTTGTAACCTCATAATGTTCTCGTGTGTCGTAAACTGTTCAAGTACTGTAACAGCACATGAGGTTCTGATTCCATAGAAAAGAATAGAACATTATTTCCTACAGTAGGTACTTATGTAGGTACTTTACTAAACGATAAACTTCCGCCGTGATCATTGAAAGAATGAATCTTTATTACAGTGGGCGTGCCTCTGCTTACTCGTATTACTATCAATCATGATTTACTTACAATTTCTACTAAGTGACTCATCTTATTCTGCTTCTCGTAAATATTTAACCAACTTCTAAAAAAGGAGGAGGTTATACCGATTTCTCCGTATTTGCTCGTTAGATTCATTCATTGTCTGAGGAAGGAAGGTATAAGATTTCTCCGTGGTAACTAGTCCGATTCATTTATTTTCCAAGTTTACAAGTACCTACCTAACTATGCATGAACGCTATGCTCTTCTGTAGTTTACTAGTGGACGAATGTTCGGTCACGTAGCACATACACGGTAGACCGTAAATTACAAGAAATAATTAGCATATTCATTATTAAGGTAAATATTATGAATTATCAGAAAATTGCAATTTTTGTTAATTTATTTACTAACGGAGTGTCTCTAAGGGGAATTGTAATCGCATTTAATTATCTTATTAAAATTGTCCAACTGTGACAATAGAGTGAGGTTCTTTCGGTTGTGTTGCTATGCGATAATTTTGTCTACAAATCTGCTACACTGCGTTTACGAAGCTGCTACATCTCGTAACGCAGGTGCTACATTGCGGCTACGAAGCTGCTACGCCACGTAACGCAGCTGCTACACTGCGTCTACGAAGCTGCTACGCCACGTAACGCAGCTGCTACACTAAGTCTACGAAGCTGCTACGCCACATAACGCAGCTGCTACACTGCGTCTACGAAGCTGCTACGCCACGTAACGCAGCTGTTACACTGCGTCTACGAAGCTGCTACGCCACGTACGTAACGCAGTCTACGAATGCTTTTGCATAATGTATCAATAACATAGTTTTTTACACTCAGTAAAATATATTATTGTGTAAACTTCCATTAGCTAAGCACTACATACTAATGAAACTAAGGCAGAACCGGTAACTTAGCGCTTTTTTAGCACTTTTCGCTCAAATCTGTTTGGTTTAGGTTTGGTTTTGGTGTTTGGTTGGTGTTTGATATCTAGGCTCACTTTATTTATAATTCTTGTCAATAGTAATATCGTTCTTAAATAACGGAAATCTTTATTATTTAAGAATTATACATTGACTCATTTCCGTTGCGCGATGTTACTCATTCATAAATTCGATGTGTATTTCAAAATTATCTTATTTAAGTGATAAATCTAGATTAAATTAATTATGACATCGGTTTTATCGATAATCCATTAACATTGATGACTAGACTTCGAGATTTCTGTCACCTTTTTTTTTTATTGGGGTTTTCAAATCATTAAATAACCCCTCCCGCTCTTGAGCAGAGCGAAAGGGAGTGTCAGACTTCTACTGACTAAAAACCACCCATGTTCCTTCTTAGCCTTATATGTCAAGGCTGCAGTATATCTTACAACATCCCGCAGCCAGATTTCTGTCACCTAACTTTAGATATTAATGCATTTAGTTTTTAGAAAGTATTTCAGATTATAAGAACTACGTTGGCAATTGCCACAAAAAGAGAACTCGTGGCTACCTATAACAGCCACTCGGTTCAATCTTCAGGGTCAGTCGCGCTCGTCTGGGTTCGTCTGTGGATGGGTGACGCCCCATTTTATACCGAATGTCCTTCACGCCTCGGAAACCATTTGTAGAACTATGACAGTCGTAACAGCTTCAAGCTTGAAGTCATCAGTGACCCGAAAGTCTGACAATCAGACTTTCCATGGAGTACCATATTGCCTAATGCTTACTGGGTTGTGGAGTCGCTCCATGTAAAATACTGGTATACATCTGCAACCGGTTTGTTTGGTAGCCGGCCCCAGCATAGTTGGGAAAATTCTTCATTGTCATAAATTGATTAATGATTTATTTTAGTTTAATTTAATTTTACTGTTTGTTGCTATAATTCGTGGTAAAACAATTATTATCTCGGCTATTTTCTGGTGGTCACCATGACCACGGTACCACACAAAATGGACACTTGTACAATCCATTATTTATTTTCGTAACACCAAAACACCCAAAGAACAATAATGTTTTCATAATTTCCTCGAGTTTTCCCCCGTTTGTCACATACGCAGTTACTATTATAAATGGTCGTTTTTACGAATTTTAACGCAATTCATATTATGATTTTATTGTGATCTGCTAAAGGGGCTGTGGATAGTTGACAAAAAATCTAATTAGTCCGTCAAACAGATTTCCAAAAATTATTGGACACATACTTTTTCGTTTTTCAAGTCAACAAAAAATTAAGACGATACAGTCTTTCGAAAACTAGTGTGACATCACAGTTTTGTACATTTTTACCAGATATTGAATTCACGAGCCCCCTCTCGTGATCTTTGACACGTTTTATTTTCGTAAAATTTTATGAGCTTGATAAAACAAAATAGACGTATCCAATATTTTTCAATAATTTAACAGACTGACTGACTCTGAGCTTCTCTAAGAGGCCAGCAGTTAAGGACCACGTCTCTGTGCCATATGTCATCACTGGCAACACACACTGGTTATACACCCTCGTCTTAAGACACGGAATTTTGGACGAAGTTGGATTCTTCGGACGACCACTTTGTCGTTGGTAGGCCTCCCACCAGGTGGACCGACGACATCGTGAGAGTCGCGGGCAACCAGTGGATGCAAACAGCAGGTTGCCGTTCGTTATGGCGTTTGCCCAACAGTAGACGTCATAAGGCTGATGATGAATGATAATGATAACATACTGACTAAACAGAATCATATTTTCTTTAGTCAAGAAAAATCCCGATTGTCCTCTTTTTCTTCGTACGAATGAGAGGTACAAACTCAAAGCATTTATTTCAATTAAACCATTACTGGCACTTTTGAACGTCATAAGAACAATTCATAAAACAAAACTACGAAAAACTACGAGTGCAATACGTCATTCTGAAAGCCACCACGCCGAACCACACGCCGCCGAATGCCCGCAACGACGAACACTGCAAGCAAAAAAGCACGCAGCGACGCACACCGCAACAACGAATGCACGCCGCAACGCGCAACCGCCGCCCCGCGACCCGGAGCCCCGCGCACCCGCCACCACGGCACGCCCGCCGCGCGCCCCCGCACCCACAGCACGGTCTAGCCACTGACCGTACCTGTAGGCCACTGGTTACCTATGTGGTAATGCTCACGTACGCAATACTAGTGCGTCTAAATAGTTCAATGAAAAACTCCGTTCTTATTATAGCTATTTACCTTTAATTGTTGCTTTTGTACAAAGTCCGCTCATGCTATGTATGGAACTAGATAGACCTATAAAATACCTACTAACGTAACTTTTTTACTCGTGAATGGGATTGAAATTCTAGGCAGACAAATACGTTAGTAAAGATGACCTTTTACTTCCTGAAGAATTTGAACAATACAATACATTATAACACAACAATACAATACACAACAACACACGATGTTACAATGTTTTTATCTTATACCTATATTTTAATAGTATAATCCTAGTGAGTTTTCCGTGTTAACCTCTAAAGTAACAAATATTGACTTTCTGTTTTCATTGCGGGAAAGTTATAAGTGATAACCAGGTTGTGGTCAGGCAGTCACTCCATGCAAAATACTGGTAGCTGCTCCGGTAAAACTGGCAGCCGATCCTGGCGATCCCAACATAATTTTGAAAAGGTAGATGATTATTGTATTAAACTATAATTTTATGCGGTCTGGGCCGCCCTTTTTTTTTTTTGGCGGGTGGAAAATCATCGAATAACCCCTCCCGCTCTTGGGCAGAGCGAAAGGGAGTGTCAGACTTCTACTGACAAAAAACCACCCATGTTCCTTCTTAGCCCTCTATGTCGAGGCCGCGATAACTAGTGTACAACCCGCGGCCCCGACGGGCGTCGGCACTTTCGGGCCCCTCCCATGTTGCTGACATCTCTTTGAGGCGCGCGTGGAACACGAACGCGCCGTCGACACGGCCTGTTTTCGTCGTAAGACGGACGGACGGCGAGTTAGGGGTCTGGGCCGCCCTCGGATTTATTTCGGGGACCTTTTCCTCATATGTGTCACTTACTTAAAAATATTATAAATATATTTTTATCATCAAAACTTCATGAATAACATAATATTAGATTATCACTTATCAAAGTTAGATGTTATCATATAGGTAAGTAAATATCACTTACGAGTAATAAAAACGAAAATAGAATAAAGAAAAATAATTCAATGACTAATTGTGATTAAAAATACCCAAGGTGAACGAAAAAATAATGGGTACTCCGTATGCCCAAAAAATTCGAAACGTACTGGGCCTACGTGGTGGATTAATACGGGAAGAGAGGCTTGTGTTTTAGCAATAGAAACTGTACTGCTTAGCAAAGGCCTCCTCCGACGACAATGAGGACCATTCTCGTCCAGGTACCTGGGGTGCCTCCAACCAGCCTTCGAGATACGCGTCTAGTTCATCTCGCCAACTCTTTCTAGGCCGGCCTCGGCGGCACCATCCATCCTCAGGCACTCATACTGTTGAGGCCTTTGCTCTAGCCCCAAAGAACGTGTTGGGCCGACCCCAACAACATGGAGCAACGGCAGGAAGATGATGATGATATATTTTTTTTTTTTTTTTTTATATTACTTAAGTACCTAGACGTGATTGTGGACAAATTATCCACTAATTTGGTAACTAGGTACAATAGGGGATCGGACAAAAAATAATTATTATTCCATCAGATAGATTTCCAAAAAATATTGGACACGTATTTTTTCTTTTTTCACATAAACAATAAATGAAGACGATACAATGCTTCGAAAACTCGTGAATTCTTAGAAAACTTCACATGGTAGTACATTTTTCACCAACTAATGACGTCACAACCCCCCACTCATGATCTTTGACGTGTCTTATCTTCGTCAATTTTTATTAATTTGATAGAACAAAAAAACACGTATCCAATATTTTTCGACAATCTAACTGACGGACTAATTAGAATCATATTTTTTTGACCCAGTCCGATCCCCTATTATTTAGGTAAGCCAAATCAGTTGTCTAAAAACTCTTTCCGATTTTAATCGTATCACTGACAGTCGAATCATACATTCACAACAATGTAGTAAACACGTGAGCATCACGTCCTGCCTTATCATTATCAATAAATGTAGTTTCCATTAAATGCCATAAATGATTTACATTTACATAATGTTATTATTATTAAGTTCATTGTGCTAGACGTGCTAGTCATTATTTTAGTTACGGAGATATTGGAGGTACAGCTTGTTCACATTGTAGGTTTTTTTTTTAAATACGTACATGACTCTTTTATTATTTTTTAAAATGCATCCATCAGCTCAATGTTTTGAGTGCGATACTGTCGTCTCCGAGCAGTATTTTTGCGTAGGGTTACTTAAATTCACCGTCATCATCATCATCATTTCAGCCGAAATACGTCCACTGCTAGACCTAGGCCTCCCCTAAGTGTCGCCACATTGACCGGTCCCGTGCGTCTCGCATCCACCGGACACGCAACCTACATCAGGTGAGACCAGGTCATCGGACCACCTATTTAATTTGATGTACACACAGAATGCTTGGCTTAAAGGCTTCGTGAAGGGTCCGTTTACACTTTCTATACTCGTCATTACCTCACAAATACGATCGTTAACTAGCTACCTCAAATCTAGTAAGAACCAGTGACTGACAATGTAAAATTCAAAATTATGATGGAAGCAATTTACATCAATGGCTCACCTTCGCCACTCGGGGTAATCTCTTTCCCAAAGTAATTTCAGTCACAATAATGCAATGACACAACGAACGTCTATTTTGAACCGTTTGACATTTGAACTCAAAGATACCGATATGATCTGGCTTAGGTGATGCCGTAATGTTTAGTGAAATATCTGTTTCTTGTGAATTGTCTAGTTTTACTTTTTGTGCTGAAGTGGTGTTACATGACTATTGCTGAAGTTTTAAGGAGGCATTTCGTGTGGTTTGTGAAGAATTTGAGAGTAGAACTGTTTATAAATAGCCTTTTGTAATGCTGAAAGCCGGCCTTAAGTATCCCCGACCTGAATCCAGAAGATGTATTCAAAACAAAAACATTTTCCTTCTTCAAGACTCGAGAAGACTTTGTAATAAAGATAACAATTCAATAAGAAAGGAAACCTTACTTTGTTACTAAAGCGAAAAATCATGAACATAGATCCCAGACTTGATCTTTGATCTGCCACCACGCAATGGAGCGCAATATTCTAGGAGTCAAACTAACCGAACGTGTACGCAACACCACACTACGCTCCAAAACACAGATAACTGACGTTGCTCATAAAGCCGCTAAGGTGAAGTGGGACTGGACTGGACACGTCTGTTACATGCCCAATGAGCTGTAGGCCGAAAAACCAACTTTTTGGAGCCTTAACATAGCCAGAACGTGCAATGGAGATCCGTGGTCCACATATTAGGCCTCGGATCTAAACAACTGGAAATCATGGGAGAGGCCTTTAGGCCCAGCAATGGGATGATACAGGCTAATAGTATCAGTACAATTCCTGAGGACCTAGAGAAAGTAACATTAAATCAGTAGAAATAAACCATTTGAACGATTTCAAAATGATTGTCACTCTTAGGAACAGGCAGCAGGGCAATTCAAAATTATAACAGTTTGCTGGCGGTCTTTGCAAAGCATATGCGACATTAACATAGACCCGATTCATCGCAAGATAATCGGCATATTACGTCATAAGGCAACGATAACAGATTCTTCACTTACTGCTGTTTACTGCCTTTTTCCCCCGTACCATGCGAACGATAGCACCCAGCATATTATTGTCGTTGTAATCTTCATTGATACCGTGGTACGAGCCACAATCAGATGCAATATTATTCACCCTGTCTCAGTTGCCGAAGCAAAGCACAGCATTACCGCGTCGCGCGCCAAACGGGAAGGACGAATTCCATCGCCATTTTGGAAAATAGAATACTATTTAATTAATTTTATTTTTTGATTGTGCCAGTGATATAAAAAGAACAATGAAGGTTTTAAGCATAGTGGTTGGTTTTTTGTGTGTGAATTCTTTGATAGCCAGTGAGGTGAGATTTATTTTTATTTTGCCTACCTACAACAATATATATATTTTGTATTTGTTGTAATTTGTTTAGTAATTAATTACTTAATTTTAAAATAAAAAAGGTTTAATTGTTCATTCTACATTTTTTTTAGTGTAGACACTATTAAAATATGTATAATTAACCTAATTAACCGGTAGAAGAACAATGCGAAATTATTTAAAACCACACGTTTCTTTTCTCATGAATAAAAATCCTTGGAGGGCTTAAAAAAAAAGCAATTAATAACAATGACTTAAAGTTCAGTAACTTATCATTTTGACGACAGCCAATATTTTGTAATTTTAACCAAAATTATGCAAACACCTTAGAATATTTTTTTAACAACACGTTATTTATTTGACAACTGAATAGTAAATTATAATGTAAATAATAAGATGATGTAATGGTTTTCAATCGATCCAATAGTATTGACATTGCCTCGAAAGACGTTACTTTTATTACAATAAAACAACATGGCGTTATACAACTGACATTATTCATAAAAAAATATCAAACAAAACAAAGCTTTAAATTAAAACAACAAGTCTACCTTCTCTTCAACACAAAGCTCCCCGAAGTCCTCGATCATGCGTTCCCCGCGTGTTGTTGTTCTGTCTCTTTCCAACGCACGCGTTATCGTTCATTGTTGTTGCTCGCTCTCGCTCTGGAGGAGGAATCTCCCGCGCCCTAATTTTCAAATTTTGAAGCAGAGCAATGCGTTGGCCATAGTCACGTAGGCTCTTTCATTCGGAAAGAGATTTGTCATAAATTGCTGACATAAGAACCCCTTTGTAGTTGCTAGGTGTATTGTGTTCTACAGACAGAACTATTGAGACGTAATTGGGGGGCGGGTTTTGATATGAGTTGTATGAATAAATAAGCTGATAAAAATTATTGTGATATAAAAAATCTAAACACTATTGGGCCTCTGAGTTTGTATTGGTGTTTCTTCTCTGAGTAGTCGGACAGGAAACTCGGATCTCATCTAGTTTGTAAAAAAATAAGACTTGTAATAATTATAATTGTTTTAAATAACCTCCTTACAAAAACTACCCACTGAATTAATAATTTCATTGAATATATAAAACCCAAAACAAATAACTACAGAGTCAACAATTATTAATATTACTGTATCTTTGTTTCAGACCTACAAAGCAGGTGTATTGCACCTACAAAACAAAGCAGTCGGCGAGTTGACACCTTTCATCCACAACGCTGGTGCAACGGTGAGTCATAGACACGAGAATATAAATATAGAGAATGTGGATGTCTTTGCACTGTCTGCTTACTAAAAATAGAATAGAAAGAAAGACTAATTCTTACACAAACATAATTATAATATTTTTTTGTGTTCTGCCTGACAGAATTTCCCAACGTCAAAAATGACTTTGGTAACTTTTCCGTTTTTTTTTAAGCCTTACTTTTGCTCATTTTCGTTGCTTATGGACAGAGTGTTCCATAAGCAACGAAAATGAGCAAAAGTAAAATACAGTTAAGGCATTCTTTCCACTTGTAAAATGTCAATAACAGTGCCATATTATTACGATAACAATGTTTTCCATACATTCGCGTACCTACCTACTACCACACATTTATTATAAACACACGATAACCTTCCAGCATTCAATGAATCAAAAAAATACCACACACGATTATTTATTAGCATTTCATCTACCTAATAAAATAATACACCCACATTTCATCTTAGAAACTCCTGAACCAAAGGAAAAAGAAAAGAAATTAGCCACCAAAGACGAGACTTGAAACCAAGATATCGATCAAAACCTTGTATTTTGTCGTATAATACTGGACATAAACGTAAAAATTTAAAATAAGAAACCAAACACATAACCCTCCTTTTAGGCTTCGCTGCAGTCGGGTAAAAAAGAACGAAGTGTGGAAAGCACGCGATGCAATCGTGGAAATTGAAATTCGGAACATGTTTGTAAATAAACGCCACGCGGTGTACAGCTGATAGGCTAATGACCGTCTTGCGGCCAATCGAAATACATGTTTGAGAATCTTGAGATGGCCGCGCTCCTTTTTGAGTTAATTTATTTAGGTGTATGCCCTCTGTTATATTTTAAGATATTATACGGTCTACTTACTTATTTGTAACAACCCACTTCGTAACAAAAACTTCCGAAAAACTTTGTTCCCGTCTTCACAAACTACAATTATTATATTTTTTTTTGTTTTCAGGGCGTTGACATTCTCGTTTTACCTGCGTTGGAGCCAACTGAAAACTACGATGATGTAAGTTCATAAAAAATCATTTTTATTATTTTATTAATAAAGTTAACGACTTAACATTTAAATACAATGGGGAAAATCTAATTTAAAAGGTTATTATAGTAATTAAAATCCCGCCATAGCAACACTAAAGTTCGGCCGTTCAGAGAATGCGTTCCTGACACGTCGCGATTGAACTGACGACGTAACTTTGTAATGGCGTTGCAGTTACGATAAAAATATTTTTGCTGGTTGTTTACCGTTTTAACAATTGATGAGCATTAAAACAACATTATTATATCAATAATCAATGAATGTTATAATTTTGTGCCAAACTGAGTGTCAAATAACTTGGTAAACAATATTTTTCTAAATCTATACTGCGCTATTACAAGGTTATGTCAGCGCTTTATATTTGTAGTGCTGTGCTAAAAATAACAGGCAAGTATCGTATTCTGTTCTTATAAAGTTACTTATACTTATATTTTAATATAAAATAATACGCTTTGTTTTTCTTTTTAAGAATTTGAAAATAATGGACTATAAGATAACTTTTATGAAATATAAAAATAAAACTATGACCAAACTAATTATACATATAGGCGAAGATGATGAAGACACCACCTCCTCAAGCGAATCGGAGTCTGATTAACATTCTGTACGCACATTCAATTCAATGTGCTTACTTTATTGCATAGAAATACAGATTGTAACTTTGTAACAAAGAATAAATAAAACAATTTTATTATATGAATATTACCTTCTTTTGGTTTCCACTTAAATAACTAAAATATAAATTTTAAATGATTCCGCCAATTTAAAACGAAAATAATCTTAAAATAATGCGGCGGTTCATTTTGGAGGAACGGTAACGAACTCAGTGTTATGTTGTGCCCATCACTAGTCGTGACTAACTGATAGATGTCAGGAACGCATTCTCTGAACGGCCGTAGTATAATCACGTTCACAAAGCTGCTCAACCATGCAATACCCACGTGCTATCGCTCCATCTCTTTCTAGCACATGTCAAAATGTGCATTGTTGTTGTTCTCTCTCACTCACACATCTCACCCCAAATTTTGAACCATGCGTGATCGACATCACGTAGGCAAACTCAGGTAAATTGCTTTATAGGCGGTTTGTAAATTATAAGGTAGTAGATTTTATTCAGAGAGCAGTGGTGGCCCAGTGGTGGCGGCCCCGACTTACGAACAGTAAGTCGTGGGTTCGAATCCACGCTGGCGCATTATTTTGTCTAATTTATTTCATTACCACTGCTATGAAAACGGTGAAGTAAAACATCGTGAGGAATGTCTTAGAACCAAAAAATCGAAGACAGTCAGGTGACATCTACCAAATGGGCCTTCGTGGTGGATTATTAGCCCATGCATGCATCAAATCGGGCTCGGCACATTTTTAACTTAAATATGTACGCAAGAATGTCCCCCAAAACGACCCCGCTCTGGTGAGGGGTGGGAATTCACGCCATCGCAGTTTAGCTTGAACGGATTTAACTTCCTAGCAACATTATTATATTCCCACACTGTATTGCCATCAATCCGAAACACAACCAGATGTAGGACAACGACTGAGAATTTCCTGATGGGAACAATATTATTAAACTAGATAATTTACAACGTGTCAGCTAGCACCATAGATCCTGCTTATATTATAAACGCGAAAGTTTGTGAGTATGTATGTATGAATGGATCGATGTTTGGTAGTTTATCACGCAAAAACTACTGAACAGATTTGGATAAAATTTGGTATACAGATAGTTTATAACCTAACCTGTGTTAACACATAGGATAGTTTTATTCCGATTTTATCTTCCCACGGGATAATTTTCGAGTTGTACCGGGCGAAATATATTTTTATATTTCTATGACTGGCACACACCAATCGAGGCTTTTGCTATCCAAAGTACAATAAATCCTAGTACTCCATTGATAGCTTGTAGGTAAAGGTTCTAACGATGTCTTACAGCTAGTTGAAGACATGCCAGTTCATAGCTTGCAGCGCCTAGCATGTAAAGTCCCAATCTGTCAAATTACCTAATTTTGTCGAATCATTTTCGAAAAATTTCCCACAATTTCAGTGCCTTTTTTTTGGCGGGTGGAAAATTATCAAATAACCCCTCCCGCTCTTGGGCAGAGCGAAAGGGAGTGTCAGACTTCTACTGACTAAAAACCACACATGTTCCTTCTTAGCTCTATATGTCGAGGCCGCGGTAACTAGTTTACAACCGGCAGCCCCGACGGGGACATTTTCAGTGCCTTCGTTTAAAAGCCTCGTGTCTGCAATAAAAATATTTAGATGCCTAATAAACCTATTTTTTTAAATTGAAGTACCTAACTATTATTGTTGGGAACAAAAAGATACTTAGTATCAAAAACACAATAGTGGCGTTACATTGTATTTTGGCCCCTAAGTGCAATTTGGTGCGAAAAGATTGTTGTAGGTACACCTACTATAACAAATTAAAAATAACTTCTTGACTTGACTTTCCAAAAGATGTTAAGATCTCTTTGATAGCCACCCACACATTACTCATTTTCATATTCAAACACAACTTTATAAAGGAAACAAATAATATTTCTATAAAACTGTGGTACCCAGAGATATTTAATGATTAGGTACTTATGCCGTCACTTAGTAAAGATTTGACATACTTTTGTATGATAAAACTGTCAAAACCTTTACTAAGTGATGGCCTAAGTTATCATTAAAGCTCTCTTTGTGCCGCAGGACACATAAACGGCTTGATGGACGCTTGGCGTCTTGTTGTCTTATTTGACCCTAAGGTTGACTGGTAGAGAATGCCTTGTGGTATTAAGTCCGCCAATGTATCAATATTGTGCATAAAGTTTAAATAAATAATAATTCTTTTGTGTCAGGCCGTAAGCGTGTTGTCAAAGGCAGCTAGACAAGCCGGCTTATATGTCGTCGTACACCTATACGAGAAGGCAAGGTGTCAGCTGGTATATGAGACGGTTAGAAGCAACCTGGTGTTCGACAGGAATGGAGCCATCGTTGCGGTGTAAGTATTTCACACGTACCTATGTGTATTTACTTCATTATCTGTCTAGCTCTTTTCAAATTATGTTGGGGTGGCTTCTAGTCTAACCACATGCAGCTAAATACTAGTATTTTGCATGAAGCGACTGCCTTTCCGACCTCTACCACCGACAAGTTTAAAAGGAATTAAATAATTAGCTACGTACGAGTATAACAAATCTCTTTGTTCGACTGTACAATCACAATTTGTAGCAAAGACAAGTTTGTAACAAAGTCATGTTAATATGTAAATTTTCAAGAATTAAAATCACTTTATTGGTCCTAATTAGACTTTAATTATAGCTGTAGTAGTGCAATGTAGATAATAAAGTCTCGTGGGCCATGGCACTCGAACAACCAACGAACAACGTGATATTATCTCTGAAACTTTTCCAGCAGTCATTATAAAGGGTGTAAAAGTACCCTTAACGCAAACGAAGGGCACTTGTTCAGTCACCACTGCGATCATTTTTTGGTTCTAGACCATACCTGGGAACCCCTTAGTTACGGAGATATTGGGGGTCAAAGTTCCAAATTTTGCACAGCTGTTTTTGTAAATACCAGTTTTTCAGGTTATATTTTACTTAAATTAGCTCCTTAGCCCCTTTACTATTTAAAGCACCCACTAGCACAATGTTTCAAGAGTGCAAGATTGAGTTTTACCGTAAAATGTGATTTTTGACCACAAAAAAAAAAGTCGTTTCCCAGCAAAAATTTTTGCGTAGGGGTACTTAGTTTGATGTACAGAATGCTTGGTTGACGTATGTGTGAAGGGTTACTTTACACCCTGTATAAGTGCTAAAATATGGTTAAAATATGCCTGTAATTAATTACGTATGTTGACTAATGACAATGATTTCTATGAACATAAATGATTAAAAGTAGTCGCAATGATCTCATATGATTGGAGCCAGTGTCGAACTCTCGACCAATCACATGGGGACTTTTGACAGTTTTCGACGACCGATTATAATCAAGTGAAATGGGGGGAACCAAACGCGTTTTCGGCGGGAACCAAACGCGTTTACCTACTGTACTGCTGTAACTATCAGCAATAAAGCCGAGTCTTCTAAGTTTCGTAAAGAGAGTTTTTATTCGAAGTCCTTGCTTCTGAATGTTGAATCAGTAAGGTTCATAATATAAGTATTAATCTACGTTGACATAATTTTTAAATAAGATTATTTCACATTTAATGGTACTCGCGTTTCCCTTTACCAAAGCAAGTGATAAATACAATACGCACATAAATACAATACGCACATAAATCTGAAAATCGGAGGTGCGTGTCGTTTTTTTTTTTGGCGCTTGGAAAATCATCAAATAACCCCTCCCGCTCTTGGGCAGAGCGAAAGGGAGTGTCAGACTTCTACTGACTAAAACCACCCATGTTCCTTCTTAGCCCTATATGTCGAGGCCGCGGCAACTTTTGAACAACTCGCAGCCGGAGGTGCGTGTCTTAGGTCCAAACCGAGATCTAAGTACTACCACTGCTTCACACAAATGCATACAGAAATTCTCACGTTTTTTTCTCATGTGGGTAGGCAGACACTCCAGTACTCTACTTGCTTTACTTTGCATACGTTTAACTTCATCCACGTTCTTTTAAGTGGTCATTGTGGCCCACCCCGGATTCACACACAGTCAAATAATACCAACCTTCAAACATTCAGTTACAGAAAGCCTCAGAACAGTGTGGCCAACTGCACAACACCCGATTCCGACCTGGTGACGTTTACCGCAGACTTTGGCGTCACCTTCGGGGTTCTCATGGAGGAGGATCTAGTTCTCCACGATGAGAATCAGCTGCAGGGTGTAAAGAACTTCATCTTGGCCGGAGACTGGCAGTCTGAGGTGGCATACTTAAATGGTGAGTTTTGGTGGAAAATTGGGTCAATAACTGCATGTTATTTTTAAAATATTCGTAAGGTTTTCGAAACTGATTTTTTTGAGAAAGATGTTTATTTACAAGACGTGTGCCAGATAGGTAAGTCTTGTAAAATACGAACTCCAAAAATATAGTACCTGTCTAAAGTTCTATACCCTATTTCCTACTATAATAATAATAATAATAATAATAATATTCCACAACTATCACACAACGCCATCTAATCCCAAGCTAAGCAGAGCTTGTGTTATGGGTACTAGACAACTGATAAACATACTTATATATTTCTAAATACATACATATTATAGATAAATTACATCCAGACACAGAACAAATGATCGTGCTCATCACACAAACATTTGTCCTGGGTGGGAATCGAACCCACGACCTCCGGCATAGCAGTTAGGGTCACTAACCACTAGACCAACAGGTCAGTCAAAACTATAAACTACTATGTAGTTGTTTTTATCCTTACTTAGCGCAACTTCGTTCTAGATAGTTGCAAAACATGCTTCTAGACCAATGACGTATTATATATAGACACGTCATGAACTAACATGGCGGCGTTTCAAAACGGCGAAAATATTACTACTTTTACGCGTAAAGAAAGGGAATTAAAATATAGCACCGTACAGCGGGATGCCTGTTGTCTTTATGTTTTGCGCAGGTTTACACACACGATTTAAATTAAGAACAAACGTAGTATCGCGCGAGAGGTTGGTGCGTAACTAAGCGCGATGTGGCCAATTGGCTTCATTTCATGTTGTCATTTTTGAGGGCGGACAACGTAGGTATCTATAGTTTTAATATATCATTGTTCTAGACAAAGAGGCATAGGCTGTGATTTATCTGTCATTCAATTTTTAGAGATGCCTGCCTTTTTTTTTTGGGTGTGGGAAATCTTTAAATAACAACACCCCCGTGTTGGAAGTATAACGCTGGCCATCTATAGAATTTATTTCAGATTCAAATGTGAAAGCTGGTGTTCGTTCTGTTTGTCACTTGACAACTATTTTTCCTATAAAAGCTTGTCATGTGTAATTTTATAATAATAATTATATTAAATATTTCACTTTTTTCTAACTATGTTTATCACTCCACTCTGCATTACAAGTAATAGGCCCCTGCCGCTCTTGGGCAGAGCGAAAGGGAGTGTCAGACTTCTACTGACTAAAAACCATCCGTGTTCCTTCTTAGCCCTTTATGTCGAGACCGCGGTATCTCTTGCGAACAACCCGCAGCCCAAACGGGAGAGATACCTATCTAAGTCCTCGATTACCTGCTGCAGTAGATAAAATTTTGTCACATTTGTCCTAACTTTTGTTTCATAAGTTAAACCGACCACAAAACCTATGAAAACTTTTTGCAAAGATTTTAAACAGTTAATTTTTTTCACAGTTGCTCAATTCGCCCCATCTTGGAGCTACATCAACAACGCCAACTTGCTGTCTACTTCTGGCGTTTATTCTGGCAAGGCTGGCTTGAAGACTGGAGCTGAAAAACTAGCCCTTGCTGAGTTAAACAATAGTGGAGGAAATGGTATGTTGTTGTAATTTTCACTAGATTTATTTAGGCTTTTGGGGTTGTTTATTTGTTTTCATCCGAATAATGCTTGACCCGCCGTAGACTGAATTCAGTATATTATCATACTAAATTGACTGGTACAAGAAATTATTTCAGGAACGTTCTGGTAATCCAATAAAGGAGAATGCTCATCATGCTCATATGAAAAAAAAAAACAGAATCAGGGTGTAGCTAAAGATTTTATAGTGATACAATTCTGCAAGTATTTTAATATCAGATTTAATGACAAAATGTGTTTGTTTTTGTGATATTTGTTTTTGAATCAGAATTATTACGTTTTCTTTAAGATAATTTTGATTGAGTATATCGATGATATTCGGAAAAAAATCGGTAAAATATGATTTAACATAAGGAACCGGATGTAGGGTGCATTCAGTTTCTTTGTCTGTTTGCTTTCGCTGTCTCTTACAAAATGTATTTAAAGTACTTATTTATTTATTTAGATTTATTGGCTAACTTTACAAGTAGACGAGGTTATGTGTGCTTTCCGAGTTGCCAGTCGGTATAAAACTCTAAATAGCAGTTGTTTTACTCTTTTATCAATTTATTGTCAGTACATTACTATAATTGATAGATCGAGAATAAATGAATGTGTTGATGGAACATGCTTCCTTGATTTGTGCCAATAACGTCGTCTGCTCGAAGTTCGAAGGCTATTCATAACCGATTTGTTTGTGCGTATTTCGCAATAACATTTCATACGAATCTAACTATTTACTAGCCATTGCTCGCGATCTTCATGCGCGTGAAATTGTTAAAAAATTAAACTTCGTTTGAATTGGATTTTGTTAAGAATTTTAAAGGTTTAATTGAAGCCTAATCCTATTTCTAAAATAAAAGCCATAACGGAGGTCTTAGCAGTTATAACCTTAGTTAAAGTCTCGTAAAATCGATCCAGCTGTTTCCGAGATTAGACGAGATTTTTTTTCATTAGTAGTGGAATAAACTTTTTAAATTGTACCTATATAAAAAAAATTGTATATTATGTAAAAAGTTGCTGTTTTTAATTTACAAACAGATACTGTTGCTTAAAAATCCTGTCGTTTTTACGACGAAATTTTGGATCGGATTTATCCAAGACTCTGTGTCTGTATTTGTAGCAAAGGTTTTCCTCCATTTACATCGAACTTAAACTTAACTAGCGAATTGTAAACTAGAATCTGCACCTTTGCGAAACTCCTGGGCAATAGCAAAAACAAAAAAATGTTTTGTAACAAAAAAATCTAATTAGTCCGTCATAAAGATTTCCAAAAAATATTGGACACCTATTTTTTCTTTTTTCACGTAAACAAACAATGAAGACGATGCAGTGCTTTGAAAACTCGTGTGACCTCATAATCTAAGCCATTAGTATGACATTTTTAGCGGTCAGTGACGTCACTCAAATCTTTGACGCGTTTCATCTTCGTCAATTTTTATTGATTTGATAAAACAAAAAATACGTATCAAATTTTTTTCTATAATCTAACAGACGGACTAATTAGAATCACATTTTTTTAAAGTCAGTAAACATCCCTATTACAGGATTGACGTATTTAAGTTTCAACTGTGTATGACGTCGATAAACAAGACAACACATACGTTCAAATCTTTGAAATGGCAACTAATCCTAATCTACGGACAGCAAGGCGTGTTTTCACACATTTGATTACAAACATGTTTGTGTTCAAGTTTATCGTGTCAAACGTCGCGTGAGCATCGTATGATGTGCGATAGTGATCTTAGAGACTTACGTACTTATTTACCCGACTGCAGTCAAGCCCAAAAGGAGGGTTTTTATGTATTTTTTTTTTCTTTTTGGACTGGCTCGTTGGTGCAAACGCGACTGCTGAGGTGAGGTCTTAGATTCGATTGGGAAGGGCAAAGTGATTTTTCCATCAGGAATTGCCTATTAGCAGCCACGGAGTCTAGATTTGTGCCCGGTTGATGGCAATAGGCTTGACCCTTATTACATGGTACTTAAACGTTACTGTCGAAATATAGGTGTACCTGCATAGCCTTCATGTGTGTCCCAAGATTATGTCTGGACCTTAAACTTATTGTTAACCATTTTAAACCATTTTAACAGATTAAAAGCCTTTGGAACCTTTTTGGCTTTTGGGCCTTTGGGCCTTTGGCTTTTTTTGGGTTTTTTTTTGGCCTATCTTGCCGGTTCTTCTCCTTAGGAATCGACCAAACCGAACCGTGCCCCTTTTTTATGTCGACGTTTTACAAGTGCCCATGTAGGCCTATGTGAAATAAAATATTTAAACTTTGACTTTGACTTTTGACTTACCATAGATAAAATAATAATGGGGTGCGGCTTGTTCGAAAGAGATACTGCGGCCTCGACAAAAAGGGCTAAGAAGGAACATGGGTGGTTATTAGTCAGTAGAAGTCTGACGCTCCCTACCGCTCTGCGAGAAAGCGAGGAGTCATTTGATGATTTTGCACACTACGAAACAAAATGGGGTGTACTAAGTATTAGGTACACCTCTGCTTTAGCCTTCAGTGACTCCAGGCGTAATGTTGAGTATGTCACGTTTCTTCCCAAGATATATTTCTGATAAATTGTAGACAATTTAGTAATTTGATACTTATTTATTTAAAGTATTTTCAGCGTATTGTCGTGCTCAGTTTCAATTGTTTGTTGAAGGTTGTGAGATAAAATATTTAATAGCATCCCAACAAAAACGTGATGAAATATGAATGGACACGTGAAATTACCATAAAAATAACGTGTTATTAATGTGATTTATGTGAGAAAGAAAGAAAAATAAAACAATGAATTCTTTTACCGTGCTAATTGGCAGGAAAAAAATGAAAAATATTTTTTTTCTATTTTGTTAGTATTCCGTACATCGTTGTTTTTTTTTCAACATTTTATTGTGGAGTTACTATGTTTGATGTACAGAATGCTTGGTTGATTTTCGTAAAGGGTCCGTTTACACCATGTGTGCCTGAGGCAAATGTGTTTTTCCAATACTAAATACTATTCTTTAATTTCAGATGCACCAGTGGTACCTTCCGTCAACCCATCGACTGTCATCCTATCTGGTGAAGAGTTGAACCAGTTCGTCATGAAGCAGTTGGATCTGGAAGCCAGCTCCCAGGGTTACAAGGAGACTGTCTGCCATAGGAGCTTCTGCTGCGAATTTTTTGTCAAGACCGGATCTACAGGTAAAGTCGTATTCCTTTCATATAAAAAAAACTAGCTGATGCCCGCGGTTTTGCCCGCGTATACATATGTCGGTCAAATTATATACACTAAAACCCTCCTCGAGAACCACTATATTAAAATTTATTGGTGAAAACAGCATGAGAATCGGTGCAGCAGTTTTTGAGCTTATAGCGGAAATCAGACAGACAGACGCGGCGGAGGACATTGTTTTATAATATGTAATTATACGTGGGGAATGAGAAGTACCTATAACATCTAGTAGACTGCTTTTTTTTTTTTGGCTGTCGGAAAATACCACATTATTATTATTATAATATATATATATTATTATTATACATTACCACCTCTTAATGAAAGGGAACGGCTACTCTAAACCACCACGAGGGATTGGTGAATGACACAATGGGATGGGATATCATCAAATAACCCCTCCCGCTCTTGGGCAGAGCGAAAGGGAGTGTCAGACTTCTACTGACTGAAAACCACCCATGTTCCTTCTTAGCCCTATATCCGCCCACTCTAGTAGACTGCTGTTAAACTTTACCTACCTTAGGTACAAAAGATGTCTTAATAGTACATCTTCCAATCACGGTCATGCACCCGAAAGGTTTTCAAATAGACCAAAATGGTAGCTTAAACCTAATAGTATACTCCATCTGATAAGGGGCCAGCCTATTGCTATCAACCAAGCATAAATACAAACTACTGAGGAATTCCAGATGGAAAAAAACCAAATAACATCTCACTCTCTTTCTCTCTCTCTCTCTCTGCCCAAGAGCGGGAGGGGTTATTTGATGATTTTCCACCCGCCAAAAAAAGAAAAAGGTCCCCAAGCTCATTAGGTTATGTCTAAGTAGAGACCTTGAAAAATCAATCAAATCAATCTTCTTTTTTCCAGGTACTAAGTTCGAACAGAGCTACAGTCTAGCTGCATTCAACGGCGTCCGTCCCTTTAGTGCTAACCACAACATTGGCACACAGATCTGCGTTTTGTCTGGGTAAGCCATCACAATATATTCTAATTATTTTTGTTCAAAAATGTATCTCAAAACTTTATCGATAGTTTCAAGCACACACCATACACACATTTTGAAACTGCCTAACCTAACCTTAATTTCCCTTGTTCCAGATCTGAAAAAGAGGACACCATTTTCGAAAAAGTATCTATCACTGCCAACTTTACGAAGGAAAACTCTCAATATCCCATCGTCCAATCAGCGACAGTGCTACCAACCGAACATTTCAAATTCGAAACCAAAGTCAACGGAATACCTCATCAGGTGACAGTAGAAACCGTTGAAACTCAAAATATAATGAACTTTGGTATTTTTGGTACTAACAAATTAGAAAATAGTAATGTTTTCGCTGAACAAAATGGCACAGAAAGCTACGAAATCTATGATTATATCTTCAACGAGAATGTACAGGAATTCTTCGATTATGTATGGATTCGTTTAAGAATATTAATCGTAGTTGTGTCTATCTATATTCTAGAAATGATGTAAAAGGCTAAAAATTGTGCAACCATTTTTTTTACGAATTTTCGATGAATTTTAAAAACTCATTTCGAGCCTGTGTTTTTAGAAAATAAGTTAAGGGGTTTTATTTAATGATAATTTTGATGTACCTTTCGAACAAAGGTAGTTTTGAAATATTGATTTTAATTCACCCCTTTTAGGTATTTAATTTATAATTATGCAGGTGATTGCTTTGAGTAACAAATAAGACTGCAAAATGTCTGGTTCTGTTAATATGAACTTATGATAATTATATTTGTACTGCTGGGGGTATCAATAAAAGTAATTCTCCTTTAAAACATTGGCTGAAAACCATGTTATTAATTTTATATCAGTTCGGAATTAGTGTTCCATAATTTATCGCAATGTCATACCCATATCAATTAAAAGAAAACTAGAAATAAAAGAAACATGAAATACTTTCGATATCGGTACATTTCATCAAACTTATCTAAGCAAGTGGGAAAACACAGAACTAATATAAATGTACCAAGTTTGTCATTTTTGTCTTGACAAGCAGCGGTACCAGCAAGGCTATTGCGTATCTTTTAAATAACAGTGGATATCATTTATTGTCCATTAATTAACTGTCAAATGGTTCCATTTTGTACTAAACCATAACCAATTTGACAGTTAATCCATGGACAATATGATAGCCACTGACATTTAAAAGATACGCAATAGCCCAGCTGGAACTGCACACTTAAAGTAAGTTGTCGTACTGTCACATACATAAAATGATTTTTTGGGCAAATTAGTTTGACATTCTGAATACAACTGTGCTACAGAATACGATGTTTAATACAAATAGCGCATATTAAAGTATCTTTTTTATTCTGTGGGATGTAGAATTGTGGAAAATATCATTTATAATTCTAAATTGAAAGGATAATGCCCATTTAAAAAATAATTTTCTACTTAAATGTTTTTTTTTTTAAATAACGGAATGGGCATTATCCTTTCTAATATTAGTTTTGTAAACTAACAATATTTGTACACTATTATTAGTAATTTAAAACTACTGCCGTCGACTGAAAGAAAGGAAAACTAAAGTCTAGCTTTTCCACCATCTTTTAATGTCTATATTTATTATTAATTTCCTCTTATTGTTTATGGTGGATTAGTAATTAAGGAGATAAAGAGTACATTTTGATAATGTTTTTTTTATGTGATGTGTTGTATGATTAATAATACATATTATTAATAATGTTTTATGGAAAGGACAGTCGCGACAGACTGCTGTGATATTAGATTTATGCATGCTTTAAATATAGCAAGTATTCTATATACAACCAGTGTTTAATTACCCCTTGAAACCTTGAACCTCCACCACAGTCAGACCGCAACGGCTCAGCTACGGAAGTGGCTGGAGGTTCAACACACGGCCATAGTCCTGATCCAGGAGCCGTGGATCAGGGCGGGACGAATACAAGGACTTTCCAATCTTGGGGGTAAGCTTCTATTTAGCTCAGAGCACGATAATCCAAGATCGTGCATCTATACGACGCGTAACATAAAAGCACAGCCACTTACGGAATTCTGTTGCAGGGATATCTCTGCAGCCAGGCTGCTATTACAGCGCGGGGACACGGAAGTAGAGGTGGCCTTCGTCTCGGCATATATGCCTGAGGCTGAGGAGCCACCCCCGCATGACCTCGCCCGCCTCGTAAGACACTGTGAGTGCACACGCTTGGAGGTGGTCATAGGGGCCGACGCAAACGCTCATCACCCTCTGTGGGGCATGAACACGCAGAACGAAAGAGGTAAGGCTTTAGTTGACTATATGTTTACGACAAACCTAACCCTACTAAATACAGGTTCCGAACCAACCTTCGTCACCAGACGCAGTCGAACGATTATTGATCTAACTCTGGCATCGGAAGGCGCAGCGGCCATCATAACCGGGTGGCAGGTCTCGAAAGAGGCCTCCTGCTCTGATCACAGGTGGATCCGCTTTGACATCCCAGTCTGTGTGACACCTGTACTGCCACGCCGCAACCCACGCAACACGGACCGAGCTGCCTACACTCGTATCCTTGAAACCAAGCTTGCGCCAACAAAGCACTGGTCGCCCTTCAGAACTCGAGCCAGATCGAAGAACAGGTAAGTTACCTGTCGAAATCACTGTTAGACAGTTATCATTCGTCCTGCCCTGAAACCACTGCGCCCACAACACCAGGCAAGCAACCATGGTGGGGACCTGAGTTGGAACGCAAGCGCAGGAAGGTAAGGTCAGCCCTAAACAGAGCCATGAACACCTGTGCTGACGAGGATTGGGACGTCTACAGGGCGGCCAAATCCAGCTACAAAAAATGCATCCGGCAGAAAAAATCTACTGGCTGGAGGAAATTCTGCGGGAAAATAGAATCCTGCCAACAAGCAAACAGGGTAAGGAAAATACTAGCACAGCAGAACTCTGCTGGACCTGTAGTGCTCCGAAAACCTGACAACACGCTTACCACTACTCCAGAAGAGGCGATGCGCGTCCTCACTGAAACTCACTTCCCAGGTTGCGTCTTCACGCCCACAATTGACTGGACTGAGGTAAACCAAACTCCAACAGGAAACGACTGGAAATATGCTCACATGATGATCACGCTGGAGAAAATCCAGTGGGCGATCGGGTGCTTCCATCCTTTCAAGGCGTCCGGTCCGGACGGGGTGTTCCCTGCACTACTGCAATGGGGTGGACCCTCCATAGCTGAAAGACTGGTGCCCATATTACGGGCGTGCTTGGCCTTTCGGTACATCCCAAAAGGATGGAGGGAAGTGAAAGTCATATTTATCCCTAAGCCAGGTAAGGGTGACTATAGTAACGCCAAATCCTACCGGCCGATCAGCCTGACCTCCTTTCTCCTGAAAACCATGGAGAAGATATGCGAGAGAGAGCTGAGGGGTGGCGTTCTAAAAGCAATACCTCTTCACGCAAATCAACACGCATACAGCGCGGGTAAGTCCACTGAATCCGCTCTGCATCTAGTGGTTGGCCGGATAGAGGAAGCGATCCATCAGAAGGGTATCTGCCTGGGTACTTTCATAGATATCGAAGGAGCCTTCGACAAAACAAACTTCTCCAGCATCAGCGCCGCTCTTTCCCGACACGGGGTGGAACAGGTACTGATAGACTGGATTACCAATATGCTTAGCAAACGAGTCGTCCGCCTTGGTGCAGAGCAGCAGTCAGCAGTGATAGCCAGGGGCTGTCCCCAAGGAGGAGTACTGTCGCCCCTCCTCTGGAATCTGGTGATTAATGACCTCATCGCGAAGCTCAATGCTAACCACTTTTACACTATTGGGTACGCAGACGATCTCGCCATCCTCATCTCGGGGAAGGTGACAGGGACAATCTGCAACCTCACTCAGCAGGCGTTACGCATAGTTGAGCGATGGTGTGCTGAGTTCGACCTCTCAGTGAACCCCACAAAAACTGAACTTGTCATGTTTACCCAAAAACGAACGCTAGGCCCTCATCGCCTACCTAAGCTATTCGGTACTGAGCTCCAGGTAACCAACGAGGTCAAATACCTGGGAGTTATCCTGGACAGTAAGTTAAATTGGAGCAGTCATCTTGACAACAAGCTTAACAGGGCCTGCATCACCTTTTGGCAATGCAGGAGGATGATAGGTAAGAAGTGGGGCCTATCCCCTAAAATTATACTTTGGCTTTACTGCGCGGTAATCCGACCCATGATCACCTACGGGGCAGTGGTCTGGTGGCCCCGAACCAAATTAATCACAGCGATAAGCAAGCTGCAACGTATGCAAAGGCTCGCCTGCATGGCGATCACAGGCTGCATGAGGACAACTCCGACCGCAGCTCTCGAAGCGATACTGGGGCTTCCGCCGCTCCACCTGTTCATTCAGCAGGAAGCAACGATGACGGCGTTGCGCCTCAATACGCTACAACTCTGGGGTAAGAAGTGCACGCAGCATACTGCGGCACTAGAGGGAATCCAAAGTGAGTTCCCCCTGGTGAAAGCTGTTAACGATCGAGTACCCAAACAGTACGTATTCGATAAGAAATACAAAATCCAACTCCATGAGGACCACCGCTGCGAGGGACTTAACCCTGCAGAATTAAGGATCTTCACGGACGGATCTAAAACAGGTACTGGTACTGGAGCCGGGGTCTTCTCGGAGGACCTCAACATCCACATAGCCGTACCTTTGGGGGCCCACAACACTGTCTTTCAGGCAGAATGCATGGGCATCTCCCTGGCGGCATCTGCCATCTTGGCTCGGGAGGTAAAGGATCACTCCATCCGCATACTCTCAGACAGCATGGCAGTGCTGCTGGCATTAAGGAGCCACACGGTGAATTCCGGGCTAATACACGAGTGCCACCAACGCCTGAACCAGGTTGGTAACCTCAATAATATAACCATTCAATGGATCAAAGGACATAGCGACTCCCGAGGCAACGATGCAGCGGACGAACTCGCTCGAAGGGGCTCGAGCATGGCGGCGGTGGGCCCAGAACCCATCGTGCCGCTACCTTTCGGCTATCTTCGCACGCTGGTAAGGAAACGTACCAAAGAACTTCACGCCAAGCTGTGGCTAGACCACGGCGAGTGTAGGCAGGCCAAGGAGGCGCTTCCCGCCATCGACGCTCGCCTCACCAAACAAGCGCTCCGGCTAACTAAACTGCAGCTACGCACAGTAACGGCTGCCATCACTGGACAAGGTACTTTTAACAAGCACCTCTTTGTTATAGGAGTCACAGATAGTCCTCTGTGTCGAGCCTGCATGGAGGAAGAAGAAACAGCAGCCCACGTGCTCCTGCACTGTCCGGGGGTTGCCCCATACAGGGCCAAATACTTCGGTGACCCAGGTACTCTCCGCGAGATTGCCAGTAACACCAAGGGGTTGCTGGCTTTTCTCGGGGAGCTGGGGTGGATCGAGTGATATTCCCACCCGCACGTAAAATACGCGCATTGAGCGTGGAGTTGCGGACACCGGCCCGTTATACTTATACTTATACTTATACTTATACCCCTTGAAATGCTAGCTAGTAAATATGGCTGGATTAGACTTAATATTTTTAAATTTTCCTCTATTACGAAATAGGGGATCGGACAAAAAAAAACTAGTTAGTCCGTCAGATAGATCTCCAAAAAATATTGGAGACGTATTTTTTCTTTTTTCACATAAACAAAAAATGAAGTCAATACAGTGCTTCGAAAACTCGTGAACTCTTCGAAAACGTCATATGATAGTACATTTTTTACCTTCAAATGACGTCACAACCACATCTTATCTTCGTCAATTTTGATTAATTTGATAAAACAAAAAAAACGTATCCAATATTTTTCGATAATCTAACTGACGGACTAATTAGAATCATTGTTTTTTGACTCAGTCCGATCCCCTATTACTGCCATGTTGGTCTAGTGGTCGCAAGCGCAGCTGCTGACCATGAGGCAATGTGTGCGTTTCCCAGGTCGAGCAGTGTTGTTGGAATTTTCCATCAGATTTTATTTTTTTATTAAAAACGCTGCCCAAACCCCCACTCTAGGAATTTCTGCTGTATCGTGGGAGCGTTTACTAATATTTAAACTCACATACACATAAGTATACACCCAGACCCGAAACAACTACCTGTAGGCCATACAAATATTTGTTCCGTGCGGGGATCGAAGCCGCGACACGCAGCGCAGCAGTCCAATCGTTCAGCCACTGGACCAACTGTGCCGTCAAAGTAAACTTATAAGTAGCAGCGGTTGATGGGAAAATGCTTGCTCCTAATTACTTTTTAAATGGCGCGGGGTATACTAATGGGTAGGCCTCTGCCTAACATTTCGGGGTATTACAGCCGTGATGTTATGTGTGGTAATGTGGAAAGGCAGAATTAAAATTGTATTGAAATCGCCTCAACGAATGGCGACGAATACTCGTATTTATTGTCTTGAATTTATTTAAAGTAAAATAAGATTATAACACAGGTACAAAAACAGACATCGCTGGCTAATCACTATTCAACCTTATCTCTCAGGGCATAAGACTGAAAAGTGCTCCACCACCGTTGTCTTCTAGTACTTCAGCTCAATGTCTATTGGTCCTTCGTTGGTGTTTGTGATGGTGGATGTACTTCACGTGGTCCTCGTCATCATCGTACAGGGTCTTCTCGATCCAGCGCATGAAGGCTTCCACCTAAAAACCGGAAAAAAAGATGGTTTTGTGAATATAGTGACAGATGCTATACAACGTGCAACCGAACCCTTTACGAAGGCGTTAATCAAACATTCCGTACTCATCAAACTAAATAACTCTATGCAAAAAATGCTGCTGGGAAACGACTATTCTGGTATGAAAATTAAATCACGTTTTACAGTACAGCTCACTCCCAAACTCACACTCACTCACTCTAAATATAATGCTGACAGATGCGCTGAATAGGGCAGTATTTTTTAGTAAAGTATTATCTCCGTAACAAGAACGTTGCCAGCAGTTGCCAGGTATGGTGCAGCTAGAGACAAAATCATTGCATTGAACACGTGCCTTTCGACTTCTATAACGCATTCCCATCCCCGTTTCATAGATCTCATGTGCCATCCAACCATACATATTGCAAGTTGCTCTGAAGGTGTTAAGGGTATTTTTATACCCATTATAACTGCGACTAAGAAGAGTAAAAACGGTGTTACCTTTGTATAGACATCCGGCTTGCCTCTAGCGCAGGGTATGCCCCACGAAACGATCCCGATCTGACGACCCTCCCTCACCAAGGGGCCACCGGAGTCACCCTGTAAGTTTAGAAATATAAATATTATACTAGCGGACCTGGCAGACGTCGTCCTGCCCGGACAATAGCGCCACCTACCGGGTCCAATTGTGAATCTAAAACATTCTCGAATCCACTTGAACACTCACAAAATCATCCGCCATTTATTGAATTCATTTGTTACAAAAAATGTGATCTGTGAATAAGAGAAGATTCCCACTGTTAGCGCTATCATGTCTCGTCAGGGCTGCGGCCCCCGTAGGGACTGCGGGTAGTTCGCAAGAGATACTGCGGCCTCGACATAAAGATCTAAGAAGGAACATGGGTGGTTTTTAGCCAGTAGAAGTCTGACACTCCCTTTCGCTCTGCCCAAGAGCGGGAGGGGTTATTTGATGATTTGCACTTTTTTTTTCTTATTTTATGGGCTCTTAAAAAATAAAAAAGGGCTATTTATGTAAATACTAGCGGCCCGTCCCGGCTTCGCACGGGCATTAAACATTACATTTAGATTTGTTAATTTTAACACATTCATAATAATAATAATAATATGACACATATTCATCCCTTTTTGCGTCGAGCTCCTAAAAAAGAGTAAATAAAAAAAAAAATAAGAATAATTAAATTCAGATATTATTTAATGATTTTTTTGTATTTATGTGTTTTTTTTTTGTATATTTTTGGGGTTTTTTTTCTTTTTTTTGATATATTTTTTTAATTTTTTGTTTTTTTTTTTCAATTATTGAGGTCATAACCCTAAAAGAAAATACATTTATTTTGTTAGACCTTCTCTGTAAACAATATTTGATGTTGTTTTATTTTGTGGCAGCAAAATAAATTGATTTTCAGGGGCTCCGACTCGCGATAGACCAACATACAGTTGACCATGAGTAAAACATTTCTTTCGCAGATCGATCCCTACTAATTCGAAGGTTTGGCCTTGGGACTTGTTAATTGTTAATGCGAAAGATGTTTTTACCGGAAATTGAAGCCGTTTAAATGGGATTGGCAGATCAGTTGGGATCATCGGTATCCTCGGTATATGAGCTAGTTGACCACCTGCTGGGCCAGTGATAATAGTTGCTACTATTAAATTGTCCTTTAACTCCTTAATAAGCAGCCTCGTCCCATTACACATGCTCGGAGGGTTTAAATTTCTTAAAAGCATGATTGGGATTCCGATTTTTAACGTCAATTCATGGGGTGGCAGTCCAGAAGGGTTCAACGAATTTAAAAATTCCTGTGGATAATGGACTGCATCTTCAATATTCGTTACAGTGTCGATCGATTTGTATGTTTTTGTTTGGCCGGGGACTTTTTGAACAATCAGATTGTTTATTTCATTGACAGTATCATTCTTAGGTGATACTATAGCCCGAGAACACAGCCAATGGAAGTCTCTTTCGTGCAAATTCTCGATATCAGGGTATACAGAATCTATTAAATTTTCCAAATTATGGAGTATTTGGCCTAGAGACTCATCCAGAAGAATGTCACAATGACCGCTTAAATTTGGAGTTGGAAAAATTCCTTCCCCAAGTTTTAGCAGTTGCTGTGGGAAATCGCTATCAGTGATTCCATGAAGATGAGCTCTCATATTTGTCCTTAATTTTAATGTTTCAATCGTAGTCCATAAGGGAGACGATTTCAAGCATGCCTTGATGATATCTGCTCGCGTGCCTCTGTTAATAACGGGGAGAGTCTGTCAAAAATCTCCAGCAAATACAAAAGTAATCCCGCCCATGACTGCAGAGGAGTTCCTTAGATCCTGTAAGGTTCTGTTCACGGCCTCTATATGTGCTCTATGGCTCATCGTGCATTCGTCCCACATAATCAATGAGGCGTCTTGTAGTAATTTACCAATAGGTTCATTTTTGCGGATGGAACATGTAGATTGTTGTTCAAGATTGACGGATAGTGGAAGTTTAAAAGTAGAATGAGCAGTTTTGCCATCCTTCAAGAGAGTTGCAGCAATTCCTGAGGAAGCAACTGCTATTGCTATCTTCCCTGATTGTCTTATCTTAGCAAGTATCAAATTTGCAAGAAACGTCTTTCCCGTTCCACCAGGTGCATCCAAAAAGAAAACTTTTCTTTTGTCATGAATGACGCTATCGACTATAGTTTCAAAAGCATGTCTTTGATCTGGGACTAACTTTGGCAGGTTTTCATTGACAAAAGCGGTCAAATTATTTGTATCATAGCGATGAGTCATAGTCTCTGCTGCATTGCTTTCTGTACGAACTGATGATGGTAATCCGAAATCACTTAGGCTTTTGTCATTTAATTGCAACAGTTTATTTTCTATTTGTATCAAACCTTCGTTATAAATGTCCTCATTGTATGGTAAGGTGATGTCTTGATTTTGCTGTCTGATTCTGTGTCTAATATCTTCACATAAATCGTCTTTGAAAATGTTCCATAATTTTAATGGTTCCGATGGCTGACAAAATAAAAGTATGACCACAAACAATTCTCTCAATTGTAATGGACATTGAGAAAGCGAAGCTTCTCTGAGAGTATTTTCCCAATGGTCATCGTTTTCTAGCAAACCTCTAGCACGGCAAGCAGCTTGATACGTTTCTTTCAGAACTCCGTCAACGGTTTTCAAGTACTGGAATGAAGTTGGACCGCGTACGTGGTGCAGCAACATCCTAAGATAGAAACACTTGGATTGAGAAGGATGGACACCGTAGACTCTACCTAAAGCGGAATCTTTTTTTATGCCTGGATAGCCAACTACATTCTCACCACGCTTCCTTCTGGTGAACTTATTATTGGCCCATGTGTAGTATTGCGGGACTTCGTGGTAAAGAAGTGTTTTTGCGAATTCATCTTCATTACAGAGCTCAAAAAAAGCCAGCAATGTTGTTTTACGTGGATTTTGGGCCACTTGTACAGCCGTTTCTGTGGTAAAATACACCCTTTGGCCATTTTCTAAGTGGACAGCTAACTGCAAAACTGTAGGATGCCGCTCATGGATCGGGAATTCGAATATTCGCCAAGCAGCTTCGGAAGTACTTATGTAACGGCCATTTACGTAGTTTTCCACTTCATCATTTGGGTTTCTGACGCCAAATGTAGCTTGGTCCGATCCTTTATTTATGTATTTACAAATGTATTTGATGGCTTGAACTGAGTGACAGTACTCTACATTTATGTGAGCATTAAACGTCCTGCACAAAAGTGGAGAATATGGGACAATCCAACTATTATCTATAGTGAAATTTCTGCCTCTGATATTTAGCGAAGCGCTCAGTCCTCCATTTGCGGCATCACGACGACGATAAACTGGATATCCGTCCTCTCCAGTCTGAGTTTCGTTGACTAAACGTCGTGGGTATTTTTTTGTGCAAATACCGTTTTTCATACATGGTGCTGATAAGTTATGTTCTCCGCATGGTCCGTGCACCATATTTTTTGTTACGATATCGTACAATATCGGATCGTTTTGTTGGTTGGGCAGTTCCGCAACTATGACGCTATCAATTTCGTCTGGTTGGATTTTTGTTTCTAGCCAAAACAGCAAATGACAGTGTGGTAAACCTCGCTTCTGCCATTCTACACTTGCCATGTAACATTTCACTTTGCCGAATATTTCATTTTTAACGAATAAATTTAAGAATTTCTTCATTTTCAAATGAAACACCCTTGAAATGATGTCATGACGATCGAAAGATCGCTGATCAGGTAGTAGTTCCGCTTTAATTTCAGGCCATTCGGGGTTGCACGTAAATGTGACAAATAAGTCTGGTCTCCCGTAATTTCGGACATAAGTCATCGCGTCTTGGGTTTTTTCATGCAGGTAACGCGGAGAACCTGTAAATGAAGATGGCAAGATTACGCGTTGACCGATATTTGATGGGTCAACATTTCCGTCTTGATTTAAAGCATCTCTGAGATGAATGTATTCTTCAGCCCTTAGTCTCTGTTGGTTACGACATATGTAATTCAATCGTTCCGATATCATTTTTGCCATCATATCGACAATATATTGACTAAATAAGTCCCTGTAATAATGTAATGCATTAAAACAGTTAGCTCTAACCATCAACCTAAATGCATAAAATTGCATGCACGTCACAGTTTTGTTACGCGCTGTACCTTCCTGCGGAATGGTTAAATAATAACCGTCTTCTCCTTTCACGAACATTAAGGGATACTGTAGTGGATCATACGATCGGTGTAACTCAGAGACCCTTTTAAGTTGGCCGTCTCTTCCGTGGAGCACTATATCTCTGGGGCCTTTTTCTTCGTCAACCAAGAGAACGGCTACCTCGTTTACAGCTGGAGCATTGTATCTACCCGGGTGTGCTGTCTGTGGTGGGCGGTCGGAATGAATAATTAATTTTAAATTATCCGAAGAATTGCGTTCTATGTTTTGTTTATGTTTAAAGCTTCGTATATATACATTGTGGCTATTCAGTGCGGTCTGTAGTTCGTTAATTAAATCTATTTTCAGCGTTGGAGCTATGTTTGACCTCAATGATAGCTGATCTGCGTCTGAAATGAAATATACCTGCAAGTATTGTGGATTTTGGCCTGGTGGTGGTAAAAGGCTACCAATAAGATGATATACCTGTCCCTCTATTTTAAAAGTTGGCATAAAATTACCCTCTCTTATTTCTTTGGCGCCAAACGAAGTCATTTGAAATAGGCTATTGTACTTACGGATGTTGGTTATGAAATGTCTAGATAGCGAATGATTATTTGTCAAAAGATTTTTTATTGGCTGTGGTGGTTCCTGAATACTGGGGAGACTAACTTTTCCAGAAGCACAGCACATGCCATTAGTTTCATCGACCCATTTTTTGGCTGAACACTTAGGGCAGATCTTATTCATGTCGCCGATTTGGACGGAAGACTGTTGAGCATAATCAATCTGTGGATCGTATCTAAAAGCCGATCTTTTACTGTGGGCTAAAACTTGATTGCGACTTCTCGCTCTTGACGTCTGTTGTCGTTCTCTCTGATCTTGAAGGCGTTGGAAACGCTCAGAGCTTGATTCCCTAGTGCGAGATTGAATATTTCTGATATTTTGCTCTTCAAGCCGCTGCAAACGCTGAGTACTTGACTCTCGCGCATGCACATGAGAGGTTCTTAGATTTTGTTCAGTAAGGCGCTGCGAACGCTCAAGACTGGACTCTCGCGCGCGTACCTGAGAGGTTCTCAAATTTTGTTGAGCTAGACGCTGTAAACGCTCAAGACTCGATTCTCGCGCGCGTGCTTGAGAGGTTCTCAAATTTTGATCAGCTAGTCGCTCTGAACGCTCAAGACTGGACTCTCGCGCGCGGACTCGAGAAGTCCTCACATTTTGTTCAGCGAGCCGTTGAGAACGCTGCAAACTGGATTCTCGCGCGCGTATTTGAGCGGTTCTCATATTTTGTTCAGCGAGCCGTTGCGAACGCTCGGTACTCGACTCTCTAGCACGCGATTGTGCCACATATTGTCTATGAATTGAAAGACGATTTTCAGTTTCTGATGAAGATTCTTCATTTCGACGTATTTTTGATGCCCTGGCCTGGGAACTATTTCTAGAAAGTTGAGATCTTGATCTTTTAGGCATTTCAAAATGACAAAAGAAAAAATGCCTTTGAACTAAATTAGCATAACTGTAAGCTATATATGCTACTATATTACAACGTACACAACTACCTACTATTTATTAAAATTAAATTGAAAATCATGAAAAATATTCAAGTAATTTATTAGGTTAATAACTAAGTGAACAATATTTTATATAAATGGGTTTAGTTCTGAAAAGAACTTTTTAAATCGGTTTAGTTACTTACTAAACGAATTATTATCAAGCGTAAATTCCGCACACGTCCATCACGTAGGGAGCCGACCGCGCGAGTAAGCCGCGCGGCAAGTTTATTTCGTGATCTTAACCCCCCTCCCGTACCCCTGCCCGAGTGACGCCTACAACGCATAGCTAGCCGAATACAGTTTATTTTTTAATTTTTTTTTAACTCGTTATATCTTTTGAATGGATTGTCAGAATCGAATAATTCAAAAAGTAATATAAAGATATTGAAGCAGTCTTAAATAATACATCATTTATTTTGATAAGGGTTAATACCAAGGTACAAATAAAGAGCTTTTTGTAGCGGTGGTATTTTAATTTCTTTTTTTCAATAAAAAAACGCTTATTGTGACATGACTGTAATAGTTAGAGATATGCTGCCGCTGATTTTTTGTAGATAATGGTGTGTTCTAAAAAAATGTAGTATATCATTTTGTTCTATCATCAATAGTTTTCGCAGCGCACGCGATGTAAGGTAGTTTTTTGATATTTTTTTCACACCTTGGATTACGTTATCGTAATTTTAGTAAGGATGCCTATTTTTTTTGAAAATGAAATATAGCCTATGTCACTCAGAAATGATGTAGCTTTCCAACAGTGAAAGAATTTTTCAAATCTGCCAAGTAGTTTCGGAGCCTATTCAATTCATACAAACAAACAAACAAACAAAAAATCAAACCTTTCCTCTTTATAATATTTGTATAGATAAACGTACGTGAATAATACCTACTTATCTACTGAAAAGGCCTTTGTCAGATGAACAGAAGCAGGACTATATACTCTATACACTAGCAAGCCTTATATTCGCATGGTCAGGACAAAAGTGACTGAATTCAAGAGTACGGCGAATCGAGCTAAATACGGTACCTAAAACTACTCTTTGTAACATCTATCTACTACGACTACGACATCGCATCGGAAGGGCTACTTTTTTTTGTTATTATCCACAAAATCTAAATTTCGAGTTAGGTCACTTTTGCTACAGTTTTTTAAAGTGGGTGCTTACAGTATGCTCATTGGCGAACGCCCAAAAAAGACTCAGGCTGTGGCAAGAAAGTGTTTGCCTATCCATCCCATTTGTGCCACTTGCTGAAAATCTCCCACCTGGACACGAGTTGCCATGGCTGGCCTGGAAGTCCTTAAATCGACTGCGGACACAGGTTGGCCGAAGCAAGAAAATCAAGTGGAGATTTATAGATGATTTTGCCCTGGAGTGTAAATGTGGTGTTGCCCCACAAACGATGGAACACTTGATATCGTGTTCTGCCTGTCTCGCTACTTGCACATCACAGGAGCTGATGGACGGAACAGAAAATTCCAAACTCGCTAAATTTTGAACTGACTCAGTTTAAATTTATCGACCTGTAAGAAGAAAAGGGTGCGATATCTAAAAAATCTCTACATGGAAGAAAATAATTATGATAAGTCGTAAAGTTCCTTACATGACAAGCCCCTTCTCCCGCCTTTGTCAGCGCACAGATCTGGGTCTCGAACACGGCATTAACGCTCTTATGTGCCTCCTTGCACTCTTCGTAGGTAATGGACCGGAGCTCCAGCTGCATCAAGTCGTTGGGCACGCGGCCTGGGTACTGTGGGCATAAACATAATCAGCCTCTAGTTCCCACTGTTGGGAATCAGAACAGTCTCTCTGTGATACTGGTGTGGATAACGAGAATGGAGTGAAATGTTTGGAATTTGTCTAAATGTGTATGATAGTGAAAGATTGCTCACAAAAAAATATCAGGCGTTGTTTTCAACACATTCATTTACCTACATCCAGTGGATCTAAAATGGCCACTTTAGCAGATCATATTTGGCTGCGGGATGTTTTATGAGATACTGCGGCCTTGACATATAGGGCTAAGCAGATCATATTTCCTTTTTTATTTTACGCTTTTTAACGCAATTCTTATTATGATCTGCCAAACTGACCATTTTAGACCTCCTGGTAACATATGTGGAGATATTTCTCGACGTCATGTAGAGCCAAGTCAGAGACGCTTGGGTGGTATGACAACTATGATGCCAGGTAACCCAACCTCGTATCTACTTTATAAATATATAACTACTTATAAGAACTCAAAGGGTAATGCTTTGGTATTTTAATTAAAGTTGAGAATGAAAAAAATGTGCCTTTAAGATTTTACGAGCAACGTTTCACTCCCACACATATATTTTTCCTGGTTCCTTCAAAACACTCAAAAGAAAACTCATTTAAGACACTTCACAAAACTAAACTCACCGACGTGGTCCCCCATCCAGTAAGCACAAGTTCCTCTCCCTTCATCACCGGCTCATCATTCAGCTCCACTGCATCCACCTTACTTCCGAAGTCCATCTCTTCTTCGGTGAACAGGAGGGCGATGTCATTCTTGATGACGTAGTCATCGTAGTCCTCATGGATGACCACCTTTCTGATGGCGTATGCTGTGCCGCCGGCACGCAGCTGATTTGTGCCGACAACTGCTTTGAAGTATTCGGGTCTAAGTCTGAAAAGATATTGATAGTGGAATATAAAAAAAAAAAAAAAAAAAAATCAAATGAAACGAAGCTACAGTGACACTCAATAACTTGTGAAATCTTCTATGCAGAAGAACGAGCAAGAAACTCCATGGACACTCTTTTAAATCTGTAATAATGTAGATTTGTTTTTAGTCTCTTTCTGTTGTTTTATTGTCTTTATACTAGGGTAGTTAACAAAAAAAAAATAATTAGTCCGTCAGATAGATTTCTAAAAAATATTGGACACGTACTTTTTCTTTCTTCACGTAAACAAACAATGAAGACGATACAGTGCTTTGAAAACTCGTGTGATGTCATATTCTAAGACATTAGTACTTATGGCATTTTTTACCGGTCACTGACGTCACAAACCCCCACTCAAATCTTTCACGCGTTGTTTCTTCCTCAAATTTTTCTAGTCAGTAAACATCCCTATTACGTTATTGTTATTTAAAATATTGTGTTTACACTATACCGTTATTCTAAGTAATATGTAGAAACATAATGTTGTAATGTTTCCTGTGACTATATTGTTGTATGTTATTGGACAATTATTTGTTTTCTTTAAATAAATAAGTAAACGGTGAACGCCTGACGGAAACGCCTGATGGGAAAGATCGGTAAGAATTGTCTTAGCTCTGCACTGTTGCTGTTTTATGGTTTAGCTCATCGTTTTTTAAGAGCTTCGGAAGTCGGTGACAAAAGCTGTTTACATACTTGTCTCGTTTTTGTGCTACCAACTTTCAAAAAACCGACTTATTAAGTTACTTTTTTGAAGTCCGATCAGAAAATTTCCAGATTTACATGTGAGCTGACTTCTACACTAATATTATAATGAGGAAAGATTTTTGTTTGTTTGTAACGAATAGGCTCCGAAACTACTGGACCGATTTGAAAAATTCTTTCACCGTTGGGAAGCTACACTATCCCCGGGTGACATAGGCTACTTTTTATCCCTGTATTCCCACGGGATCGGGAACTACGTGTGTGAAAAAGCTCGACGTCCGCTAGTAATTAATAATGTTTGCAATATACGTTGCTATGACACTATTTTTTGTAAGAAAACAGCTTTGTTGACAACGCCATAAAATAATGATAAAATGATGTTTGTTTTGAAGTAGGTAGATAAACATTAAAGCGATTGTTTCATAGATCGACGTCTCGTAGGTACCTATATGTATTGAACAGCGCCTGTAAATATTTTCATGGCAAACATATTCTATAAAGAATGTCGTAGACACTCGCCTCACAATCGTAAGATATTTAACAGAATAATCGCAAGATCTCCTGTGTGGATGAAACTGAACTATTTTTCTTCATAATTTGTTTTGTTTTACCATGCTATCATCCTATGGTTTTTTTTTTTTTTGTGAACTTTAAGTTCTCGTAGAGCATTTCGTCCAGTTTTAGGGTCGGAGAGACCACATGAGTTGACACGAAAGGTCTTGCGTTTCATAATAATTAATTAACTGTAATTGGTTAAAAAACCTCATTAATTAAACTTCTTCGTCTTACCTATCAACACAATGCGCAGCTGTGAGTATAACTCGAGGGGTCACCAGAGAAGCTCCACAGAAGTGCCAGACCCCCCATACGCGTAGAGAGACCTGGTAGGGGATCGAGCCATTGGGGGCCTTGAATCCCCCCACGATGCGCTCCCATTCCTCGCGAGCTTCAGGTGTATTAGACGAGAAGAATTCTGATGCAACTGAAAGAGGAAGAAGGGAGATTTTTAAACAAAAAAATGTATATTGTAAATGAGTTTTTCAGTGTTAACAAAATAAAGAATAGAAACGCAAAAAGTTTTGTCAGAAGTGGGATTCGAACCCACGCCCACAGAAGTGGACTGCGACCTGAACGCAGCGCCTTAGACCGCTCGGCCATCCTGACATGTACTACGAGGTCGAAATTATCAATCTTTACCTACAATCTACTCTGAAAAGATAAAAATAGAATCTGACGTCACAGGTAGTTGATAATTCACTTTGCGTCGACTGCATGCAATCAATAAAACAGTTTCAGACGATATTGAACTTTAGGAAGATGGGAATAAAGGTTAACTATTATGTTTTGAATGACGTAGGCGAGACGGAAATTGAGGTCAGCACAATTGAAGGTCATTGAATTGGTTTGGTTACTACGTACGGATTTATCTGTCGAGTTTTGTGCATTGCAGATGTTTGTATAGATATTGTTGTTATTGATCATGGCTTCTTTGACAGAGCTACTATTTAATTGAAAGGCGCACGTAGTTTACTGATTACAATTATATATATAGGTATTTGCGTGTTAGAGGAAAAACTCTTAGAAACTCTTTTAACATTAGTGTTCAATATTTTGTTTTGTTTATAATGTTATTAAATAACATGATGTAACTAGTAGGTTCACCTCTTCGATCAATAATAGGGTTCACCAAAAAAAAATAATTTGTCCGTCAGATGGATTTTCCAAAAATAATGGACGCGTATTTTTTCTTGTGCACCTAAACAAAATATAAAGACGATACCTACAGTGCTTCGAAAAGTCGTGTGACGTCACAAGGTTAGTACTTTTTTACCCATGTGACGTCAAAAGCCCCCACTCGTGATCTTTGACACGTTTTATTTTCGTCAATTTTTATTAATTTGATACAACAAAAAACCCGTATCCAATATTTTTCGATAATCTAACAGACGGACTACACTTTTGACACTTTTTTGGTGAAATACCCAGATCGAAGGTTCACCTACATAAATATGTATTTAAATACGTGATTTTTTGAAATAAAAATATTTAGAAGTCATCTTCGTTCCAGGAATATATTTTTTAAGGAACTAGAAAACTGTCTATCTCATGATCAGACTTACTTATAGGTAGACTTACTGCGGTACTCAGAGATATTTAATGATTACTTAGGTGGTTACTTAGTAAAGATTTGACATACCTTTGTATGACAAAACTGTCAAAACCTTTACTAAGTGATGATCTAAGTAATCATTAAAACTCTCTAAGTGCGCCAGTTGTAGTGTCAGACTTCTACTGACTAAAAACCACATATGTTCCTTCTTAGCCCTTTATGTCGAGGCCGCGGCATCTTTTGCGAATAACCCGCAGCCCCGACGGGAAGTTTACTAGCTCTAGCACGCGGTTTCGCTCGGTTAGTGAGCACTGAGGAAGTATTTGGAAATTCGTTTCTTTTGTCGATGTAAAACCCCTCCGGACTCACGGCTTGTTATTCGTAGAACATGGTATTATTTCGTACAAAAAATAAAGATGGAAATAACCTAACGAAACGTAACATCACGCCTAGACCCTTTTGTCACCAACTGGGCACAAATCCAGACTTCGTGGCTGTCACTATGAGTTTCTGGTGTTATTGAGCCCGAGAATTGAAACTAGGAGACACGAATTCCTAAACAAGTAAAAAGCATCCTTAGACTTTCATAGCACCAAAGAAATTGATCCTTTAAATAAACACTACAGTAACGGTCCTTTTTAGTAAGTACTTAAGTAAGTAAGTAATATTTATTTGTTTAAACATGGTGTACATGATACATTACATGCAGGTTAATAATGGGATATATAAAGTTCTAACATGTTTAGCCACATGTCGCGGCGTACAGTGCATGTATGATTTTAGTGTATATTTAGTTATAGAAATTCAGACACAATGTAAATTGTTAGTGAATAAAAGAATTGAATTGATACAAATCGGTTGGAAGAGATGGTGCGTAAACCGTGATTGTATTCAACCAAAAATGACATTATATAAATTATGTAGACACTTCAAAATAAAAAACATAATTATTCATTAAAGATTAGGTAGGTGTCATTACAATTTAGCAGCATATTTTTTAAATAAAATTAAATGTCAAAGTATAGTTAGTCAGTAAATAAAATTAGTCAATAAAAATATTAATACAATACAAATTTAACAGATTACAATAACATGTCAAAAAAATAAACAAAAATAAAAACAACGTCGACATCTTAGAAACGAAGAAAATTGTCCTTTAGCCAAATTGAATGTTATTTTTCTCTAAAAAAAACAATTTTAGAACATTCTTAAAAGCAAAAGATTCTAAGAAAGATAGATTACTTCAAAATGTTTTCCCTAATAATAATTTTTTAAACATTCTTAAAAAAAATCTTAGAAAGGAAGATGCATATGAAGGGGCAGGAGGGCCTTCATCAGAACTCATCTTGTGTTGTATGTGGGTAGGTAGGTAGGCAGGTGGGCGTGAGCAGAAAAATCACAAGTCCTTGTTACAAATCACAGTTGTTTAATCAGCACAGCGTTTAATAACCGAAATACACAGTCAAATGAGCAATGTACAGTCTAAGGAACACGACACCAACTTAATTAGAATATTAGATCAAACTATCACTTGGATGCAAAGCGATTCGTCACAAGCGTGGTGCGCGGGCGCCGTCTTGAACAAAAGTGTCCTGATGGCCGCCCTCACAACCATCGACAATGACGCTTCGCTAGGCTGACTTTGACAGCTAGAAGTCAACCTGACGTCTGACGTTGACGGATGCGCCGTCACGGCCGGACTGACACTCGACCGTCCTCGGGCGATTTTCTGAAACAATGAGTTGCAATCGTACATAGTCCGTTCGGCATCCTGACCGACGACTAATTGCAATTATCACAATGCGCTATGATACTTAAGACTTAAGGCGAGTGTCTCGCAACAATTACGCTGGATGACACAGCCTCGTCACTAAACAGCATGTAGGTTAACTGTTCACAATTGGTACTATTAGACAAGTCAATCCTTTGGTGGATGAGACCCGGACGACACTATTCGTCTTACCATAATCTGCAAAACATCCAGAACGAGTCAGTCAACTTAAAGGGCTCTGACTCGGACGACATATTTCGTCTCATAGAACAAAAGCACAGAGACAAGTCAATCTGATACTGACTCGGACGACATATTTCGTCTGACTTTTTGTTAGGGAAGAGATTCTTAGAGGTCGCTCCACTTACCTACGACTATGAATCGTCTTGTTCTGTATGAATTTCAGTTTCGTGCAACATTTCCCAAGTCTCATGATCTGAGCATGTACTGAGAGTGTCCGAGCCTGCTGTGAGCGTCCTTGAATCGGCGGAAACAGTGTTTGAGCATACGGTCAAGGTGTCAGAGTTATCATTGTCATGATTTGAATTAATTATACTTTCTTCATCCTCCGACGCCGTCTCGGTCTCTTCACAATTTAAAAGACTAGTAGCTATTTCGATCAAACCGATATGTCCCTGGGGTACTGCGCGCAAATTCTCGTGAGAGTATTTATAAGTTCTCTGAGAACCACCTAAACTTTTAAGTTCGTAGCGATCGTTTTCAAGTACTTCTACTATAACATATGGACCTCGAAACTTCCTATCCAATTTTGTTTTATTCCGTCCGCAATTTTTAATAAATACGAAGTCTCCTTTAGAGAAAGGTTTTACTGTGGCCCGACCACGATTAAACCGAAGGGTATCAGATTCAGCAGCTTTGCAAATGTTAGCTGAAGCATCAGTTCTTATCGAATCTAAATCTAAGCGAACCTCATGATCTATATTATCGGCGTTCAACTTAGACATTCCTAAAGAATTAGAACGAATTCCAAACATTAGTTCTGACGGTGAGTATTTGGTAACGGAAGATTTAGAACTATTGAGAGCAAGTTGGATGTTACTTAATTCGTCACGCCACGCTTTGTTAGGGTCGTTTTCAATAATGGTAAGGAGGCTCTTGAGAGTACGCATCACTCGTTCAACTTGGCCGTTTGCCCTACTCGTACCAGTCGCGATGAAATGGAGGTCTATTTTATACTCTTGGCAAAAGCTCTTAAAATCTGAGCTAATGTAGCAACGGCCCTGATCTGCGATGATTCTTTTCGGGGCTCCAAAAAGACATACAGCTTTTTGTACGGCATATATTGCACTCTTGGAATCGACTGACAAAGTATGTTCGAGTAAAACATATTTGGTAAAGGCATCGATTATTACCGAGCAATACTCCTTTCGGTCACTCTTCCCGCTCAGCTTCCCCGAAAAATCTATGTGAATCGTGTGCCAAGGCTCGGATACTTTTGGAATCGAATGGAGCTGAACAGGCTGAGCACCCGATGTACCTTTCGATGCCTTACATATGATACACGAATCTATAAATTTTCGTACACATTTAGACATATCGGGAAACCAATACTTTTCATACAGCTTGTCTAGAGTTTTGTCCCTGCCTAAATGTTGCATTTCGTTGTGGACATGATTAATTAGTGTCCAAATAAGAGACCGTGGAACTACGGGTAGCCATGAAACCGCTTTGTTACGAGTAATCTTCCTGTAGAGTATGCCATCTCTAACGTCATATGTTTGGCCTACTGTTTCGGGAAAGCTATTATTATTATGTTTTGCGATAAAATCCTGAATCTCCGCGTCACGTTTCTGTTCAACTGACAGCCAGCCCTGATGTAGTTCAACATAATTGACAATTTTAGGCTTAGGCTTTACAGGAGTGATAGGAACAGCAGAATCTGACAGTGGGTTTCGGGACAGGTAGTCAGCATGCTCCATTTTACTTCCTTCGCGGTAGATAATATCGAAATCGTAAGCTTGTAAATAAGCCCACCATCGGTAAACGCGGGGTGTTAGGTCTTTCTTCGATTTCGACGCCTTGAGTGAATTGCAGTCGGTAACTACAACAAATCGCCTACCATATAAATAATGGCGAAAATGCTCTACAGCTCTGACGACCGCTAAAGTTTCTAACTCGTATGAATGGTAACGAGATTCCGCGTCTGCTGTACGGCGGCTATAATACTCTACAACGTGCAGAAGATTATTCTTCTTTTGCAGAAGGATTGCTCCATATCCTTCTGAGCTAGCATCGGTATGTAGCTCCACCGGAAGTTCTGGGTCGAATATAGTTAGCACCGGTTCGGACGTGAGAATGCCTATAATTTTGCGCCGTATCTTTTCATGTTCGGTAGTCCAATTAATTCGTCCTTTAAGTTTTGTAAGAGGGTATAGGGGACCGACTATTCGTGTGAACTCAGGAATAAATTTCCGAAAGTAGGAGGCTAGACCAAGAAATTGGCGAACATTAGTAGCCGATTTAGGTTCTGGGGCGTCTGCCAATGCTTGAATCTTCCGTGAATTGGCCCTAATCTCACCGGATTGTACAGAATACCCTAGGTAGTCAATTCGTTGTTTCATAAATTTACATTTCTTTGTATTGAATGTAAACCCGGCTTCTGATAACGCACCTAAAACCAAGTCAAGGCGCTTCAGTCCTTCAGAGACGTTAGCAGAATGACATAACACGTCATCCATATAGATAAGTGGTTTATCTTGTAAATGACTAAGAGCCCTTGTGATACATCTCTGAAAGACCGAAGGAGCATTACGCAAACCAAATGGCATGGCGAGATACTCGTATTGCCCTTCGTTTGTCACGAAAGCTGTCTTCTCCACTGACTCAGGGTGGATAGGGATCTGGTGGAAGCCAGAAGCCATATCCAATGAAGAGAAGAAATTAGCACCTGTAAGCTGGTCGATTTGTTCCTCGATTCGAGGCAAGGGATAATGTTCAGGTATAGTATTTGAATTTAACTCCCTAAAATCTACACAAAGTCTATAGGAATTATCCTTCTTTTTCACAAGAACGATAGGGCTAGCAAATGGGGACATACTCTCTCGAATCACCCCTGCGTCTAATAGTTTTTGAACCTGTTCCCTAATTATTTGTTTCTCTATAGGTGCTCTTTTATGGGGACATCGCTGCACAACTTTATGTGGCTCTACTAATTTAATTTCGCATACTCCCGTTTTCACACGCTTGGTAGGTATACCCTCGATAAAGTTATTCGCATATTTGCTCAATATGGAAATCAACACGTCTTTGTCCCGTTCCTGCAAATCCGTGTCAATTTTTGAAAAATCTGGAAGATCTGATGTCGCAACACAAAGATTAGATTGTTGTTTAGAGTATATAACAAGATTATCATTATCAATTTCTACACTTAACCCCTGATCAAAGATATCTCTACCAATAATTACAGGCTCAGATATATTATTGTCGGAAACCACGTGAAAGAGTAAACTAATCAAGCGATCACCAATTTTAACATCGGCCTGAATTTGAGTCGTGCACTGTATATCATCGCCTCCAATGCCGCTCAGATAGACGAGACTTTTACACACAGTACCCAAGAGTTTACCACGATAACTTTCTTTCACGAGAGAACAGGACGATCCGCTATCAAATAGAAAAGGTACAGACTCACCGGAAGATGTTGTCAAGATACCCCTTGAAGGACGGTGTTCACAATGGTGGACTTCCTTGGCCGCAGCTTTACCACCGTTCCTTTTATCGGGACAGTTAGTTGTCACATGACCTTTCTGACCACAAGTGTAGCAAGTTACATCGGTAGTCCTCTCCAATGGACGGGAAGCACTCGGAGTGTCTCGAGGCTTGACTGATCCCAGCGCGTCACGACGTTTTCGGCAATCCGCAAAACGATGTCCCGATATTCCGCAAAAGTTACATCTGCCAGTGAACCTTTCGGTGGCACGAGAACGCTTCGCCTCAGGTTCGTCTGCTTCGACACCGTCTGAACGCCGCTTAAGAGATACTCCTCCCAGGATTCGGAACAATTGAGTGCGAGTTGTGATGTTGTGTGCAATTAACTCGCGTCTTATCAGGCTGTCCTTCTGACAAAGCACAGACATAACGAATCCAGTCACCACTTCTTCAGGCATCACAGTCTTAGGTATTCGTTCGATTAAGTTCCATAACCGAAGAGCAGCTTCTGAAGCTGTCTCCTTAGCTCCTATTTGGAATCGCAATATTTCGTCGAAATAGTCCTGAAGAAGCTTTGGTTTTGAAAATTTAGCTAACAGTGTCTGTTTGACAACGCTCCAGGACATTTCATCTAAGTTTAGCTTAGTGATACAGGCAGCCGCTCGTCCTTTTAAAGAGGTAGTAAGAGCCATGAGCAAGTCTATTCCTTCTAAGCGCTTATTATGAACGATAGCTTCGGTAATATTGCACCAACCATCTATGTCACAGTCTGGTTCGTCTGGATTAAACGGTAAGAAATGAGTTGCCTGGTAAGTACTCACAGTTGGCGATGGCTGGGCTTGGAGAACACGAGATAAGAGCATTTCCATGTTATTCAGCAATTTTTCTGCATCCGATTTTGGTGTTTCTCGCTCAATTCTAGCCCCATCCAATCCCACTTCTGATGAAGGGGCAGGAGGGCCTTCATCAGAACTCATCTTGTGTTGTATGTGGGTAGGTAGGTAGGCAGGTGGGCGTGAGCAGAAAAATCACAAGTCCTTGTTACAAATCACAGTTGTTTAATCAGCACAGCGTTTAATAACCGAAATACACAGTCAAATGAGCAATGTACAGTCTAAGGAACACGACACCAACTTAATTAGAATATTAGATCAAACTATCACTTGGATGCAAAGCGATTCGTCACAAGCGTGGTGCGCGGGCGCCGTCTTGAACAAAAGTGTCCTGATGGCCGCCCTCACAACCATCGACAATGACGCTTCGCTAGGCTGACTTTGACAGCTAGAAGTCAACCTGACGTCTGACGTTGACGGATGCGCCGTCACATAAAAATATCTTACCGACAGAAATACTAATCCCGATCAGAGCTGCTATTAGTAAACTGTACACTCCCATATTTACTTAGGTACTGCTTATTCTATTTTACTTATTGTTTACTGACACAGTAATATTAGACAAATACTGTGGAAAAAACTAGGAAACCGTCCCTTATATAGCGAGTAAATAATAGTTTCTGACGCAATCGTTTTTGTACTAAATTCTTATGGTGATACCCCTATGACCGTTCTAAGTATTACGTTTGTGATAGGCAGATAATATCATGCCGTCATTATTTCAAGGTGGACAGATTATTTCTCTAATTACGAAGATTTGGAGACTGTGGTTGCAGACCAGGTGCGACTGCAGCATGAGACCCTTTTTTTTTGTTTGTGGAGTGGGAAATCATCAAATAACCCCTTCCGCTCTTGGGCAGAGAGAAAGGGAGTGTCAGACTTCTACTGACTAAAAACCACACATGTTCCTTCTTAGCGCTATATGTCAAGGCCGCGGCATCTCTTACAGCATCCCGTAGCCCAGCATGAGACCCTGGGTTTGATTCCCGAGTCGGGTACAATATCCATCGGGAATTTCTCATCAGTAGCTGACACGGAGTTTGGATGTTTTGCATAGCACAGGGACCCAAACTAGGAAATAGTTTGGGTTCCTGACTCCCACAAACATCTGTACCTCCAACAATATTGATACACCTCTGTATTGTATTTTGTACTTTGTGGGAGGAATAAATGGTATTATTATTATACATATAACTAGCTGTTGCCAGCGGCTACACCCACTACAACTCGAAAATTATCCCACGGGAAGATAAAATCGGGAAAACTATCCTATGTGTTAATCTAGGTTATTAACTATCTGTGTACCAAATTTTATCCAAAACAGTTTATTAGTTTTTGCGTGAAGAAGTAACAAACTAAATACTCACAAACTTTCGCCTTTATAATATTAGTGTAATTATTATAAATAGGGGATCGGACAAAAAAAAACTAATTAGTCCGTCAGATAGATTTCCAAAAAATATTGGACACGTATTTTTTCTTTTTTTACATAAACAAAAAATGAGGACAATACAGTGCTTCGAAAACTCGTGAACTTTCCGAAAACGTCTTATGATAGTACATTTTTTACCTACAAATGACGTCACAACCACTTCTTATCTTCGTCAATTTTGATTAATTTGATAAAACATAAAACACGTATCCAATATTTTTCGATAATCTAACTGACGGACTAATTAGAATCATATTTTTTTGACTCAGTCCGATCGCGGCCCTATTGGCGAAATGTGGGTAATAAGAGGCGTGATGTTATGTTATGGCGGCTTCAGGTTTTACGGGAGACCGACTCTTCCTCTTGGCATGTCGATGGTAAACTAATGTGACCCTGGGGGCCAATTCTCGATTTTCGCCATTTATCTCGAGTTCGAGATCGTAAGTCTATCTCTATGTCTATTAAAAATATCTCTATTTCTACCAAAAAATGTCGAATTGAGCAGAATTCCGTATTCTCAGTCAAAATAGAAATAAATGTCACGAAAATGTCGAGTCGAGTGAAGATAATGTTACCATTATGAAGAATCGCACGTTCTGTTTTAGGTAGCTATGAGTTAATGAATGATTTTGTTTTCAAACGCTGACTAAACCTACTTATTTAAGTATAAAACGAAACGTTTAGTGTGTTTCAAGATTTTCGTATGCTCTTCGTGAAATAAAGAAAACAAATTTACAGTTGACTGTCTGTCAGTGTCAGAATTTGCGCCTTTTTGCGGTTCCTTCAAAACTTTTGTTATGTTTACATGTACTGTGTTTACATCATTATTGGGTGCTGTTTTACATTTTAAAAGTTTTATTTTAACATGGAGGGGAAAAATCAAACAAGGCAAGGGCACAAATCAAAGAGTATAAATCAAATTTCCAGTAGGTATGAGATACCAAGCCGTATTTTATTTAAAAATTTAAGAAAAGAAAACACAGTGTACAATCCAAAACTCAACGAATTCACTCAGAAATGACGTATCTCTACAATCGACATGACATCTCTACTGCTCAGAAGCACTCGACATGAACTCTAACGTTAGCTTTCGACAAATGTCGAATTCGACATCCCCAGAATAGCAACTTTTAAAATTTGTCGAAAAAATGACGTCATTAGAAATTTTTGTCGAGTTCGACACCATCTCTAAAATCGAGAATTGGCCCCCTGGTCATGGACTTATTTGTAGCACAACGTCTGAAGTTGTTGCGTAAAACGTGATTTTTTTGTGTTGTTATAACATCACGCTTGTTATCTTGATGGGTTGGGTAGACGTGTTCGTATAGGAAGGAAGACCAAATAAACGGTGGATGGCATGTCTAGAAAGGAGGTGACTGCTGACATGACGAGTTATAGAAAAGAATAAAAAACGAGAAGAAGAAATGCTCCGCCGACCCCAAATAAATTGGGATAAGGGTAGGAGAATATTACGTCCTTTCCAGCCATAATAGGGGATCGGACCGAGTTAAAAAAATATGATTCTAATTAGTCCGTCTGTTAGATTATCGAAAAATATTGCCTACGTGTTTTTTCTTTTATTAAATTAATAAAAAATGACGATGATAAAAAAAGGTTGTGACGTCATTTGTAGGCAAAAATTGTACTGACATGTGACGTTTTCGAGGAGTTCACGACTTTTCGTAGCATATTGTATCGTCTTCATTTTTTGTTTATGTGAAAAAAGAAAAAAATACGTGTTCAATATTTTTTGGAAATCTTTCTGACGGATTAATTAGTTTCTTTTTGTCCGATCCCCTAAGGCTAGGTCTAATATAAAATTCAGCCAGAAATATAAATGCGACCTGCTTCCGTTCAACATTCAATACGAAGTCATAAACAATTGATATGAGCTTGTCATTACTATTCGCAACACTTCGCGGGCAGGATATGGGCAATTTTGTCACATTGTCACTCTGCATGAAGTATGGACAACTTAGTCAGCTAATAGGGATCGTGTCTTGCATTACTGATGGGATACCGGGTCTTAAGAACTAAAAAATTTCAGGACCCTTGTCAAATATACGAAGAACTAGCTTATGATCGCGGCTTCGCCCGCGTGGAGTTCGGTAATTGCCCCTTGAGATCATACGACTGGGATAAAAAATATCCAATGTGTTAATTCAGATTATAAAATAGTTTGTGCGCCAAATTTCATCCAAATCCAGGAGGTAGTTTTTGCGTGAAGAGGAAAAAACACCCATCCATATTTTCGCATATTAGGACAAGCTATTGTAAGATCGCAGCTCCGTCTGTGAGATTTTCCCTTTATTTACCGCGGTGTTGAACAATTCTTTTCAGGTGTTCGTTTTAGAACTATATAACTACTACAGTACTTACTACCACTACTCAAACTGGCCAGTAGAAGTGTTGCTGTAAAATTAGAAATATTTCATCAACTTGGTCATGTTTCTCCTGCCCTAAAAACATTTTTTCTACCATGCTTCTTTAATAATCATCATCATCTCATCAGACACCTCATTTCTAGCCAAATCATCACACAGTTCATCAATCGTTTCTTCGGTCTTGCTCTACTTTTATAACCCTCCACATTCATAGGTACTCAAAACTTTCCTTACGACATTTTTTTCAATAGTGTATTTCACCAAAATAATCTAATTGGTCCGTCAGATAGATTTTCAAAAACTAATGGACACGTATTTTTTCTTTTTTCACTTAGACAAAAGATGAAGACGATACAGTGCTTCGAAAAGTTGCGTCAATTCGTGTGACGTCACAAGGTTAGTATTTTTTACCCACAGAGTGACGTCAAAAGCCTCCACTCAAGATCTTTGACACGTTTTATTTTCGTCAATTTTGATTAATTTGATAAACCAAAAAACACGTAAGTATCCAATATTTTTCGATAATCGAACAGACGGACAAATTAGATTTTTTTGGAGAAGTACCCTATTAAAAACATTATTTTTCCAAAGTTTATTTTTCAAAATCTGATCGAAAGCTTTTATTAAGACATTTTCCTCAAACTAGAAATTTTCGTTTTCCAAAATCGATCAAATCAAAAATAACATGATGCTCGAAGAATCGAAGAATAACAACAATTCGTTCGACCCAGAGGCACCAATCATACAAAATATGACAAAGTAATGACTTGTGCATTAAAATTCGCGGCTCGCCATATACAGGATGTGTGTAATTTGCGAGCGGTGCTAACACATTGTCTGCACTTACAGGGCTAATCAACGGTGTGCAGCGCATAGACTATGAGACGACGGGATTTAAGAATATAATAATGCATTAAGTTTTGAGGTCAGCGGGTTTATTTCTTTAGACAAAAAAATATAATTTAGGAATGTCGGAGTTCCACTACATCGCATGCACCTGAATGACTAATTATTTGACCTTCAAAACTAAATTATACAGCATTTCTTAGTAAGTATACTCATTGTAAATAGTCATAGTTCTCGAGATCATTTAAGACACACGCACCTCTGATTTCCAATAGTGCATTTTGCATAATTAGCACTTGCTTTGGTGAAGGAAAACATTGTCAGCATGCCTGAGAGATTTTTCGCGACAGGTTTTTCTCATGGACAGCATACAAACTAACACCAGGTAATAAACAAACGATAAAGAATAAGTAACAACCCCCAACTCTCTGTTAGTTTAGTAGAGCGACCGAGACAGCACTAGATTTGAGGGTTACTTATATTTGAGTGGCGTTTCTGTATTCGGCCGTTAGTCAGAGGTTTCTTGAGAATTGCGGAACGCGAGAGGGAGAGAACCTCTCGTCCCCGCCGCCGCGGGAGGCGCTCCGGGCATCGGGGGCCACGTGATGGCTTCCGGCCACCGTAGACGCAGGCCTGTGGACGGTGAGTGATGGGCTAGCTCGCCGTCCGTCCGTCTTACGACGACGACAGGCCCGGCCGTGTCGACGGCGCGTTCGTGTTCCACGCGCGCCTCAAAGAGATGTCAACAACAAGGAAGGGGCCCGCAAGGCCCCGACGCCTGTCGGGGCTGCGGAATGTTGTGAGAGATCCCGCCGCCTTGACATAAAGGGCTAAGAAGGAACATGGGTGGTTTTTAGTCAGGAGAAGTCTGATACTTCCTTTCGCTCTGCCCAAGAGCGGGAGGGGTTATTTGATGACTTCCCACCCCCAAAAAATAAAAAAGGTTTCTTGAGAACGGGTAGTTTTCAAATGCAGGGTTGAACTTGAGCCATCATCAGCTTACAATATACCAGTGATGGACTTAAACATCTATAATAGCACACATATTCTTGGTAACTCTTATCCAGATGCAACACACCACCTCGGGGAGATCGTCGCTCCTTACTTATGTACGTTGGTTGATTTGCGGTCTTCCACTCAAAGAACATTATGCGCACTTTTGACATTAAACAAAAAAAACTTCATCCTACTTCGCAGAAAACTCATTTGTTGGAACGAAGTTCCTTATCGCGCGTTGTGAAAGGGGGCTAGACGGAAAAAATTCTTACGAAAAGTTGTCACGACACTTTTTGCTATAGTTAGCTATTGTAAGCTGTGCGGCGTCGCATGTTTCTCTCTCTGTCTCTCTCTCTCTCTCTTATAGAAAGCAAGCCAGATATTTTATATTTTAAATTTAGATAAAAAATAATAATTAAAATAATATAATTAATATATATATATATATTTTTTTTATTAATTCTTTTGGTCATTCTTGTGCTGTTTGCGATAGACTTTAACTTCGTTCCATCTGGGTGTCTCTTGACACCTCTCAAGTTTTTTTCGACTTCTCAAAAGCCTCCTCCAAAACAATGCACATCTCACCTCCGCGTGACAACAGATGGCGACGCCGGCGCCGATTGGGCTGCACTGCATATGAATGTACGTCATTACGACGACGTTACATGCCGACATGAACGCACGCGCTCGCCTAAATGACGACAGGCATTACTTGCATAATCCCGGGGTAGTGGGCTTATGAGCTTCATGGAAGAGTTCGCTTGGCATAAATATGATGATGATGATGAAAATTATTCATTTATTAATTAAATTTATTCCCGAAACGTAAGTAACTTATAAGCTAAGCCCCACAAAACCGTTGCAATGGTTTGACTGTGGGGTCGATGAGTCATGATGATATCATGATGAGATACTTAAATGTACTTAAAACTAAATATTATTTAAACCTCCACTAAACTTGTATGTATAAAACTTAAAACATTTCTAAATACGACACGTTTGGCGCAGTGGCTGAGCGATTGGACTGCTGCGTTGCGTGTCGCGGGTTCGATCCCCGCACGGAACAAATGTTTGTAGGCCTTCAGATAGTTGTTTCGGGTCTGGGTGTCTGTGTTTGTGAGTTTAAATGTTTGTAAACTCACCCACGATACAGGAGAAATTCCTAGTGTGGGGCAACCTTTTTTTTTTAAAAAAAATATATATTTCAATTAACATGGCCAGATATTGCACAGGAAAACGAGGTTTGGAAGGAGAAAACCGAAGCCGTTGTTTCGTAGTAGACAAACACATGCACACTGACACTTTCGTCATTGCCTTGGTTCCCCCAACATTTAATAAAAATTGCAATCAGTCTGATATTATAGCCCTATAGAACTTATCGAGAGGACGGGTCCACTATGTCGTCCAGCAGTGGGATGGGTCGTATGGGGAATGAAACTCTTTGTAAATACAAATCATCATCATCATCATCATCATCTGCCTAACCTTTTCCCAACTATGTTGAGTTTGGCTTGCAGTGTATCATGTAAATACAAAGTTTTATTGTAGTGTGCACTTGTGGCATGCGCCAAATAATTACAAATATATTTTCTTATCTTCTTACATCAATGTTTACTGTTTTGATGCAACTTGTTTTCAAATAACAACACTCATTCTTGACATTCTTGTCAAAGGTTCTGCACAACACTTAATTTTAGGGTATAGGTGAATATGTGTATTTTAAGCTCCATTGGTGACTTACGTGATTTAAAACCGCAGGAATGAATCTCTGAACTGACATAGAATTTGTAAAATAAATCTAGATTTCGATTTACTCTTGTGGTCTCGATGCCCCGTCGACAACGCTACAAGTTGATTTGCCACAAGCTGGAATACCACAAGGTAAAATAAATGTTGCATTTAGAGTTTAGTCGAAGACATTGATATGAATCAAGAGATATAGTCTGAACAACAAACACTTATTTTCAACGTAAACTCGACCGGATTATTATAATCGGGACCAGCCCGCCACTCTATTCCCAAACCACAGTAATTCCTGAAAGCCAGAATCAGTGGCGACCGCCAGAAAAGTGCCGAAACAATGAAGCTCGACCAAGTCCCAGAGAAACAAACAAACTGGCTTGCATCCCACAACAATATTAATCAGTAAAGAATAGTGGAGGAGTAGGAAAAACATGATTTCCACTTCCCTCCATATCAGCAGGAGACAGGACAGAACAAGGTCAATAGGCACAAAGGGACGTATACATCTGGGTATAAGCCCAGTTGCCTAACACTACGCCAAAGATAAATATATATAGTTATTTCTACAACAGTCAACCGCTAGCAGTCAGTTGCAAGATTTGTAGATGGGAACTGTAATTCGTTTTAAACGTGAACATGTATTACCCCTAAAAATACCTTGACGCGACATCGACAATAGCATTTCTGTAATTGTGCATCAATGTCTGTGTAGTAAACATTCATTCTTTTCATCATGTAAACTGTTTACTTCATTCTCAGGTTCACCAGTGCCGAGATCAGTGGCTTTGAGATGATGAGTGAGGTGTAGGTTTCAACGATGTGGAGGAATCAGGATCAAGTCCTCCTGTGTTTAGTATGTGTCACTAGTAAGTACTCATGCTTTTCTACTTTTTCTTGGCTTTTGTAATGGTTTAGTTCTTTTCCAAAGAGTGACTGACTCCCTGTTTAAGACTTAATGACAAGATACCAGTTGTGAAATTGGTTGCCAGGCGCACGTTACAATAATTTCCACCAATCCAACAGCAATCATGTTACAAGACAAAATAGATAGATAGGTAGGTAGCTACACATGTTTCTAACCTGCCACGTGGTAGTTGTCGCAAGCGTGCTGAACTTTTTTTTTTACATAAAAACGTTGCCCCACTCTAGGAATTTCTCCTGTATCGTGGGTGCGTTCACAAACATTTCAACTCACAAACACAAATACCCAGACCAGATTTGTAGGCCATACAAATATTTGTTCCGTGCGGGGATCGAACCCGCGATACGCAGCGCAGCAGTCCAATCGTTCAGCCACTGCACCAACCGTGCCGCCAAACTTGGATTCGATTCCGGGGTAAAGTGGTACCTACAGAGTGTTTCAACAGGATTTTTTCAGTAGTAGCTACGGAGCCTGGTTTTGTCACCGGTTGTAGCATGAGGTAGGCTCGCCTACTACAACCAGTTACGTTTAAGACCTATAAACATTATTGGCTAAACGTGGGTGTATTAAGATAGACCTCTGCCTAACCGTTCGGGAGTTACCAGCATGATTGTATGATTTTTTTTTGTTACAAGCCCGCCACGATTTTTATGTCCATGTTTGATTGTCAATGGCAAAAGGGTATTTAACAAAAAAAAAATTGTCCGTCTGTTAGATTTTCGAAAAATATTGGATACGTGTTTTTTGTTTTATCAAATTAATAAAAATTGACGCAAATAAAACCTGTCAAAGATCATGAGTGGAGGCTTTTGACGTCACTTTGTGGGTAAAAAGTACTAACCTTGTGATGTCACACGTTTACGTGAAAAAAGAAAAAGTACGTGTCCATTATTTTTTGGAAATCTATCTGAGGGACTAATTAGATTTTTTTGGTAAAATACCCTATTATGTACCTTATTTACTTTATACTTTTTACTATAAAAATGTACCTACAGAGGTGATATTGTTCCCTCTCCCTCTCTGCTTCCTCTTGCTTATATCCGTGACTTGTTCTAACAGGTGTGGTGTTCATCAAATGCCAGTTCTTCGACTGCCACGACGATCCAGGGTACAACCCCGATGAGGGAGCACTGGTAGACCTGCAGTTCACTTGGCTTGGAGCCTTGCAATACATTCATGGTGAGGAATACTTCAGAGAATACTAGTATTATATTAAATGTAGAAGCAGTGGTGGCCCAACGGTGACTTACGAACAGTAAGTCGTGGGTTCGAACCCAGGCAGGCGCATTATTTTGTGTAAACAAAAAGAAATACATACTTACACACGAATAGAGAACTCAATCCCTTTTAGAAGTCGGTTAGTTACATGTCATCACAACTGCTCTCAAAACGGTGAATGAAAGCATCATGAGGAATGTTCGTGCTGTCTTAGAACCAAAAAATTCGAAGACTTGTGACATCTATCATCTCGCACCGGGCCCGCGTTGTGGATTATAAGCACATCTCTCTCCTGGAGAGGAGGCCTGAGCCCCAGCAGTTGGAATATTGTGGGCTGATGTCCTGATGATGATAAAATGTAGGTCCACCAGGAAGACTTTAAACCGTCCCTGGACCCAAGTGGGAAGATGTTCATGTAAGAACCACAATATCCGGTCAAAATATACGAATATCTTGCCTACTTCCCATTGTCTATATTTGTTGCTTTCTGTGTTTTTTTTGTATTTTTGGTAAAAAGGTGTGGGTAATTCAGAGTGTTAACGGAAATGATCTCAAAGTTGTCAACTAAGCATTCTGTACATCAAACTAAGTAAACCTACTCAAAAATGATTGCTGAGAAACAATTTTTTATTTTGTGTGAAAATTTGGATTTACGAAAGCGGCCAATATTATGCACTCGGAACATTGTTCTGATGGCTTGATTAAATAGTACAGGGGGGGTAATTTAAGTATTTTAAGTGAAGTTACATTTAAAACTTGTTTTTAAAAGAAATCGTGTGTAAAAGTTGTACCTAAGCTAGTGTGATCTTCAAAATCTCAGTAAATAGATGTTTCCTAGGTATGATCTAGAACAAAACAATTTTGTAATGATGGCAAGTACTCGTACAAATACCTCTCGGCTTCGTGGAGACCGACACCAGCTACATTTTTGTGTATTACCCAGTACAAACTGGGTTGTGGAATTTAGATTGGCAACCGCTTCATGTGAAATACTTGTAGGTTAGGTATTCAGCTGCATCCGGTTAGACTGGAAGCCGACCCCAGGGGGGTAGTCCTCCTGTCGGGGCCGCGGGTAGTCCTCTGGTTATCGCGGCCTCGACATAGAGGGCGAAGAAGGAACATGGGTGGTTTTTAGTCAGTAGAAGTCTGACACTCCCTTTCGCTCTGCCCAAGAGCGGGAGGGGTTATTCGATAATTTTACACCCACCAAAAAAAAAAGGGTAGTTGAGAAAAGGCTAGGCAGATGATGATGTTTTTGTCTTGCAGTGAAGAACGGCACCCCGCACTACTTCAGAGTCCCACGTGTGGTCCTCATCAGCCGGCAGTTCGTGCTGTCCACTGCCATGGATGCTGCGCAGATACCCGTGGGCTACGCACTGTCAGTATTGTCTATACTTATAAGTAGCTTGAGTCTTGGTTTTATAAATCTAGTAATTCTCAGTAGTTTTCTCCAAAAAAATAAAGTTTTTTTACCCGACTGCGGCGAAGCCCAAATGGAGGGTTATGTGTTTGATGTGTAGGTATGTATGTCCGTTTCTTTGTTCCCTCATAACTCCTAAACGGATGAAGGGATTGAATAAAATATACGACGTTAAATTTGTCTTGATGGCGCGAGTGTCAATAGCTACATTAAAATAAAAATGGTAGTTATAAAACTAAAATACCTGACTGAAAAAACAGAAAAGCAAAAAAAAATGTGGTTAAAAAACTAATAAGCCCGACTGAAAAAACTGAAAAGTTAAAAACAAGCATATTTCTTTCATAATTCTATTTTCATTTTTTTTTTAGTCTTTTAACTACTTTTTTTTGCTAAAAGTTTTTTTGGAATACACCATAAAAGAAACGGAATTTAATAATCACTGTCTGTATAATTTATGAACATTGCTTATTTAAAACGACCGAAAGTAACACGGACCCTGTCGGACCGGTCAATGTGGCGACACCTGGAGAGGCACAGCTACACAGCAGTGGACGTCTTTTGCCTGAAATGATGAGGATGATGATGAAAGTGACATAAAACCCAATTCCAGAGGCAACATAGTGTTCGGTGACTACGAGCGAGATGAAGACGAATGCCGCATCTCTACAGAGCAGGTAGCAGCCGGGATCGAGTGCGAGCCTGCAATCCTACTGATGCCCATAGCAGATGTGTTGCTTCACCCGGAATACAAGCACTTCGGGGCCAAGTACAGCATTGCGCTAATGAAGCTGATCACGAATGTCAAGTCACGTGAGTCAAGTGATTGTGGTGACCCAATGGTGGTTTATAGGAACTAGGTATTGGCGAATTTTGACTTTGAAAGCTAACTTTCTTTTCGCGATTGCGCGTGTGGTCTAATGGAGATAGTTGTACAATTTAATAGTCTGGATCAAAGGCGTTAATTTCAAGGTTGATTGGGAAACACAGTTACGGGCAGTTTGATATGCTGGTCTTTTCTTTTCGCAAAATTAATCTTTGACGCATTTTCAGAATACATGCTGCCCGCTTGTCTACCGTTCAAAAATTATCTGATTGACGAAAACGGGAAGTTGACTAGAGCGAAGTTGTTTCACGTCGACTTTAGCAGTGGTAAGTTTGATTGTGTCGACTTTAGGAGTGGTAAGTTTATTTGTGTCGACTTTAGCAGTGGTAGGTTTCATTGTACTTCTGTATGGTTATTACGGAACGTCAATCGCCATCTTTTTTTTACCCGACTGCCAAGGAAGGGTTATTTAACATGAAGTGGCTGTTTGTAATTTCAAAATAACAGGTTTTTACTGAATGCATATTAGATAGTATTTACGGTGCTCATAACACAAATAACCAGCGGGAATGACGGGGAATGATATTCACTTGACTTATTACTAGATTTTTCAATTGGTCCAATAATTACTCTCCTGCAATAATTACAAAAAGTTATCTGAAGAGAATAATGCAGCCTCTAGAAAAAAAAAGAATAGCTTGGCTGTTCTTACAAACATAATCTGTTTCCAGATGTACCTCGGGACTTTATAGAAGAAGACAAGGTTGTAGAAAAAGTTTCCATTCTACCGAGAGAGCTTTGCTTTTTATATGAAGGCATAGACACCATGGAGGTAACGACTTAATAAATTTCTTTAACCTCTTTCTATTTCTTGAGACTCTGCGCGTCCTCCGTCCCAGATCTGATGGAAACAATAAAATAACTTGACTTTAACTGGTTAGGGTTATTCAAGCACACTTTCATGTTGACTATTCCGGGTGGCGATTTAATCACCCGCATCAGGCAAGGAGGTGATTCTACCCGTCATACTTAAAAAAATCGCCAAGAAGCTCACATCAGATTATTTTGTGGAAGCACGCTAGATGGATGGAGGACACTACATCGCCAGCCTATACAAATAAGTATATCAGACGGAATTTCTCTCCTTATCACTCAGATCCAGCTTTTTCTTTTGTCTCTTTGCGGCTCTCCTCAGTGACGCCCTAAGTCGAGAGTCGCACCTCGCAAAGGGTACCCTTAGCACGCTTTTAACTGCTGGCTGGGAACCAGATGCGAAATAAAACAGACGCTTACGCGGAGAGAGGCGGACGTCTGTCTCATAAATGACCTGCAAGATGCCACTGTAACCCTGCCACTGTTTCGTATGCACGTCATGTATCTGCGACAAATAAATATTATTTATTTCTTTTGTTGCCTCAAAACTTCTCTCCTTCTCGGGATAGAACTCCACAAAGATGACTCAGAACCGAATGGCATGCACCACCGGTTGCGGGTTCCGTTCCGGCGCCCCTACCCTTGTGCACGAGCACACTGGCCACTGGTCCATCGTGGCGCTGTCTCAAGGTATCATCATAATTAACCTATAATGTACTCACTGCTGAGACACAGGACTCTTCTCTATGAGAGGGAATGGGCTTAAACCACCACGCGGGCTCAGCGCTGGTTGGTAGATGTCACATGTCGTCGAATTCCTCACGATGTTTTACTTCACCGTTTTTAGAGCAGTGGTGATGAAATAAATAATACAAAGTTGACGGCACGGTTGGCGCAGTGGCTGAGCGATTGAACTGCTGTATTGCGTCATTGCGTGTCGCGGGTTCGATCCCCGAACGGAACAAATATTTGTATGACCTACAGATAGTTGTTTCGGGTCTGGATGTTTGGATTGTATATCATCTGCCTAGCCTTTTCCCAACTATATTGGGGTCGGCTTCCAGTCTAACCGGATGCAGCTGAATACCAGTATTTTACATGGAGCGACTTTATATTGTATATATGAGTTTAAATGTTTGTAAACGCACCAACGATACAGGAAAAAATCCTAGTGTGAGGTAAGGGGTTTAAAAAAAAGTCATGCGCCGCGCCTGTCTGGGTTCGAACCCACGACTTACTGCTCGTAAGTTGGGGCCGTTACTACTGTGCCACCACTGCTCTCAAGGTATCACAAGAATGTATATTTTACTAGCCACCAACCAACCACCAATCATACAAATTCGCCAGCTTGCTAAATAATTATAAACAGTCGCTTGGGTCGATTTCCAGGTTAAGACTTGCTTGCCTGCGTTGGTCCGTGGATGTATGACCACCCATTACGTAGGTTCCGAGTTTTCTCCGCGCCTTGAAATCTACGTTCAGCGGTTGGTTCCGGGTGCCTGTTATTTGTAATTTTTTGTCAGGGACCCGACATTCTGACCACCAGTCTTGCCAATGTTACCCAGTACTAATTGCGATGTGGAGGACAGATAGGAAGTCGCTCCATGTAAATGTACTGGTATTCAGGTGCATCCGAAAGGATATTGTACACACATCAAAAGTGTCTAGGGATCAAGCATTTTTATGCGGATTTCTTGAGATTGAGATGTGGCTTTGTAATAAATTTATGATTTTATAAATTTATATGGATCCTTTTTGGTGCATTTCATAATTTGAATCAGGAACTGTGAATCAAATTCGAGTAAAAGATGAAAATCAGCTGTCAATATTTTCCCTATAAAAACATACAACGCATTGAAGACATTATTAGTGCTACTGTTTCCCTACTACTGATTAAAACCAACGTTATTATGGAGCGGCGACGTCATTTAAGCAGGGAAGAAATGCTCAGAGCCGTGGGAATGATAGAAGCTGGTTCCCGGCAACGTACTGTGGCTTTAGCTCTGAATACAAGTCAGAGTGTTATCAGTCGACTTTGGACACGTTACCGAAGCACTGGTACCGTGGCTGAGCGCCATGGAGGACGGTATCGCTGCACCACACGGAGACAAGACCGATACATTCAAATCTTAACTCGAAGAGCTCCAACAATAACCGCCATGATGTTAGCCGTGAGGCTTCATCACTCTTCAGAGAACTTAATTAGCGACCAAACAGTCAGAAACCGCTTGCATGAAGTGAACCTTCATTCCCGAAGACCGCTACGGGTACCACCTATAGCAATGCACAATCGTAGGATTCGATATCAATGGGCTCTTGAACACAGAAATTGGGCAGTTCAACAATGGCGTTTCGTGTGCTTTTCTGATGAGTCTCGTTTTGGTATGAGACCGGATACAAGACGTATACGACACTGGAGAACCCCTGGACGCCAACAGCGATTAAAATCCTGCCAGGAAGTCCATCCTTATAGTGGTGGAACCATCATGGTATGGGCGGGTATTTGGATCGGCGGAAGAACTGAGTTGATTTGGATCAGAGGCAACCTCAACGCTCAAATTTATGCTGAGACGATTGTATCAGACGTCATCGTTCCTCTACAAGTGCAAATCGGTCCCTTATTTCAGTTAATGCATGATAATGCACGACCGCACACCGCAAGAGTTGTAAGACAGACTCTCGCCGCAGCTAACATCAATGTCCTGCCCTGGCCTGCTCAGTCGCCAGACTTGAACCCGATTGAGCATGCATGGGATATGCTACAGACAAGAGCTCTGCCGAATATGGAGGGTATCCAGTCGCAAGAAGACCTTTTTTTGTTGTTGCAACGAACATGGGCGGCCATTCCACAGCGTGATTTGGATGAACTCATTTTGAGTATGCCAAACCGATGTTCTTGTGTTGTTAGTGTTCGCGGTAGAAACACGGATTATTAATTGTTTAAGTTACCCAATAAAATTTTAAAGAAAACTGTTATTTCAGTCTTTTTTTCGAACTTTAATGTTAGTGGTTCAAATGTCAAAAATCCCTTTATTAGGAAAATGGCAAATTTCTTTATTAATGCAAAGGTGACTTGGTTTATCGTTACTGTGACAAACGAAAACACTTTATTTGATGAATCCTTAAAGAAAATTTTAATTAATATCAATCAGGAGAAAAGTTATTGCAAAAATATATGTTGATCCCTAGACACTTTTGATGTGTTACCCAGTACTAACTGGCCGACCTCTACTTGGTTGGGAAATAATCGGAAGTTTGATACAAAAAGCAAACACGATAAATATCCCGTTTTCAGTGTTTATAATAAAGTTGGGGCAAGGCAATCAGATGATGACGAGGAAGTGGAAATGATGTTTTTTTCTACTCCTTTGCTATTCTTTTCTGATTAATGATTTGTTGCGGGACCCAAGACAGTTAAATCATTTCTCTGGGACTTCGTCAAGCTTTATTGTCTCGGCGCTTTTCTTGTGGCCGCCACTGTTGATTATGGCTTACAGGAGTTCAGTGGTTTGAGAACAGTGTGACGGGCTTGTCCCAATACTTGAATAATGGATGATGATGACCACAAACTAAATTTTGAGAATTTCTATAATTCACAAAATTTGTTTGGAGGCTTCGAAAATAAGCGATTATAGGAAATTATCAGAGGTTTATAATATAGCCAACGATGTGTGCAGGTGGGAACCTCTGCCCAGACCCACTACGCTCGCGGCGCCCCCCTCCGCCGCCGCACCACATCATGATCTACCCCTACGTGCCTTGGATCACAGCCGCCATCACTGGAAAGGCTGTGGGTGCCTTCGCTAAGGATGATCCTTTCGGTAAGAACTATGTAACTTTACTTGCTCAAATTATAAATATTTTTAAATCAGTCCAGAGAGTGAGAAAGAGACTGCTGTAAAAGATGTCTATTGCCATCTCTTTTCCACACTGGAATAAGAATAAATTAATACTGTTTTAAGACGTGAGGTCTGCAGGAACGATATAACAACACCTGCTTCGGTCTTTACATACCTACTGTTTTTTCTTCGTCTCCGTTTATTCACGGCATACAAGTCTTGAGGGTCTGGTGCCACCTGTGACACCACCCAACATCCTGCAGAGAATGCAAAACGCCACCCTAAAAAACAAATCAAGCGCACCGTGGTTCATCAGAAACTTGGAGGTTTATAATGATCACCGTAAAAGGAAGAAGTAGCCTTATTTGAAATATGCATACAAGTGCGCGTCTTCTAAACTGTGGTAAAACATAATTTCGCTTCTAAAATTAAAGCTCTCGTACCCCAACGGGTTACTAATACTGGGTACTTATCTTGTTGGCTGTATGTACGCACCTGACATTTTCGAAGATCCAATAAGGTCACATTTTGAATAATATTATCGCTTTTTACCCAGGTTTCATCATGCCTCGAGCCTCTATTTACGATCAGGTCGCCCACGGCTGGTTAGGGCACTGGTGGATGGGTGGACTCCGATGTTACGACAGAGGGGAGGCAGCCGATGACATGTTCAAGTTCTACCACGAGATATTCCAGATCAAACCCACCACCGAGACCTTTGCCACTTACTACCTGGAGGTGTGATATTTAAAACTTTCTTGTATGGAGAACTTACAGATATATAGTATATAACGAAGAGGACCTACTTCGTGTGCTCGGTTTAAGTATTTTATACTTAACGAGGTTTCCGACGCAGCAAGCTCATTGCACCGTTACAACTCAAGAACTTAACTCTAAATCGTAGTCTATTTTGTATGGTAACTAAATAGCTCATTATGTAACTTGTGACGTTTTAGTAGGAAGTCAAAAAGTGGCGCGCTCGGTGGCGAATCTTGATACAAGTTGCGTTATCTAGGAATATTTATATCACTGGAGACTCCACGTATATGAATCATCGAGCTGCTGTCACTCGCCTACGTTATGTTTGCCATGTGCAAATTTCTCCCCAACTATTTGGTTGAAGATTTAGGAGGAAGGTAAAAAAGAAAGAAGCACAAAGAGAGGCCTGGCAGTGGGTGAAGTCGGCCTGTAGATGATGATGGTGATGAATAAGGTTTTGTAACTCCTTGTACAGATTGATGCTGCTCACGACACAATGATCATCTGTGTGAAGGTCGGCATGCCGTACAAACTGGGAAAGCCGAGAGTGTGGGAGTTAGACACGCCAATCGTGAAGGTATAGTAAGCGTTTCTTTCTTAAAAGTAGAAGGTCGTAAGTCAAACTAAACGTCAAGCTATAGCTTTCTGAGATGCCTATGGACTTCTGGCCGACACTGTACCGTAACTACCTACATCATTTACCGTAATTATATAATTGGCCCAAGAGTTCGCCAAGTAGGTAATTTTGTGTATTTTATTTATGGGCTTTGTTGCCTGATAATAATAGGGATAGAAGGGAATAACGAATATTACAAACAAAAACATAACCCTTTCCTTGCAGTCGGGTAAAAAGATCTGAATCCCCCTGCATTGACCTGTAGGTGATGACATTCAGTAGATCGTGGGTGAGCCCTGATTGAGATTCGAGCTATGTCCTCAGAAGGTGGTTTGCGGTGGGCAGCAAAGACGCGTGTGCTCAGCCATTTATCCTGCAATGGACTGTTGTCAGATGTTTGAGATAAAAGAAATTAAAGTACCTACTGATTAAAATACTTAGGTACTTTAGCATTAGGAAAATAAGTACAATAGACTCAACCCTGACCCTTTTTTTTGGCGGGTGTAAAATCATCAAATAACCCCTCCCGCTCTTGGGCAGAGCGAAAGGGACTTCTACTGACTAAAAACCACCCATGTTCCTTCTTAGCCCTATATGTCCAGACCGTGGTAACTTGTGAACCCCTGACCCTTAAACTAGGCTAAGCAGACAGTGTCCAGCTATACGATATGCTTATATAATTATACTAGCTGATGCCCGTGGCTTCGCAAGCATGGAGGTCGGTCAAATTGTATACCTACTAAAACTGTCCACGAGAACCACTCTATCCATTGGTGAAAACAGCATCACAATCGGTGCAGTAGTTGTTGAGTTATCGCGAACAGACACACGGACTGAAGCGACCGAGGACTTTGTTTTATAATATGTGATGATTGTGGCAGATGTGCCAGTGGAGGGTGTCAATGGTGCACTTTTGATCTTAAACATTATTTTCTTCTGTCTTACAGATCCGCGTACCCATGATCAGATTCTACTATCAGTACCGGTTCCAAATAGAGGCCTGGGCCTACAACACTTCGGATATAGAGTCGTCGACAGAAGAATCCTCAACAACAGAATCTTTGGACACAGACGAAAAGCAAGATTTGGTCAAGAGGCGCCGTGACTCTCGTCCTCTTGTGCCGTAGCACGGAATTAATGTAGTGTAATGTCGATAGCCGTGTACCGACTGAGCACGCAGCCTCGCGAGGCATGCGCGCCAGGCAATTCATGCGGTCGGTCAGGACGTGCCTCGCCCGAGGAAAACAATGAAAGAATGAAAATGATCGTGTCACGTGTCGCGTGGCATACGCCCGAGACTGCCTTGCGAACTCGCGATGTTTTGCGCTCAGTCAGTACGCGGCAATAGTGCATGGGTCTCTTCTACGAGCCCATTATCGCTGCCTTTCTGATTTCTGTCAATACTATTTCCGGAGATAATTTCACAAACTTAAATCACACAGGCCAACAATGAGAAAACTTTTTCAATAATTATAGCTAAACTTTATGTAATACGATGTGCTGATTCCGTAAAAAAAAAATGAAAAAGTTGTATCACCCACTGATTTCACACATCTAATGTCTGACTGACTCCATCAACGCCTAGCCTCCATCAAACCCTTGGACGTAAAAAGCAGGAATTTCGCACAGAGGTTCCCTTTATAATGTGGTCAAGGAGTACGGAAGTATTTTTCAAAATTCAGTACCTAAAGGAGTCAAATTGGGGATGAAAGTTTACCGAAATACACGCGGGCGAAGCCGCGTGCAAAAGCTAGTCTTATATAAAATCGCAACTTCATTAACTGCATTTTTGGTTTGGTGTAGTGGTCGCAAACGCCATCGATCGATTTCCGGGACGGGCCACGTGTTATTGGGTTTTTCCATCAGGAATTTCCCAGTAGCAACCCGTTTGAGCCCTGTTGATGGCAAAAGGCTCGACCCCTATTGCATGGGACTTAAACATAACTGGCGCAATGTGGGTGTACTATTAGTTACACCTCTACCTAAACCTTCGGAGATTACATGCGTGGTGATGTTATTTTTAATTTGTAAACACAAGTAATACTGATATTCTCAGTTCTTATTTGGTTTTGACCTATAAAACAGTTACTGCTGCACTCAGAGTGCTTTAATGATTACTTAGGCCATCACTAAGCGGCGGCGGCGACCTCTCGCGCCCGGCCCTGGTGCAAGCCATGGTCCGGGGCGCGGAGGAATGGGACGCCGTCGCCTCCTTCTGCGAAGCAGTGATGCTGGCGAAGGAGGTGGCGGAACGCGAGAGGGAGAGAACCTCTCGTCCCAGCCGCCGCGGGAGGCGCTCGGGGCGTCGGGGGTCCCGCGATGACCTCCGGCCACCGTAGACGCGGGCCTGTGGACGGTGAGTGATGGGCTAACTCGCCGTCCGTCCGTCTCACGACGAAAACAGGCCGTGTCGACGGCGCGTTCGTGTTCCACGCGCGCCTCAAAGAGATGTCAGCAACATAGGAGGGGCCCGAAAGGGCCGACGCCTGTCGGGGCCGCGGGTAGTCCAACGGTTATCGCGGCCTCGACATAGAGGGCGAAGAAGGAACATGGGTGGTTTTTAGTCAGTAGAAGTCTGACACTCCCTTTCGCTCTGCCCAAGAGCGGGAGGGGTTATTCGATGATTTTACACCCACCAAAAAAAAAAAAAAAAAAGGCCATCACTAAGAAAAGGATTTGACAGTTTGGTCATGCAAAAGTATGTCAAATCTTTACTAATGCCGCACTCAGTGAGCTTAATGATTACTTAGGCCATTAGCTTAAGTAATCATTAAATATCTCTGAGTACCGCAGATAGTGTGCATTTAATAAAGTAGGTACACCCCGTAGGTACAATCATTCATGAGTAATATATGATATGTAAGATATGTATCCACATTGGAAAGTTCAAACGCGAATTTCTCATAAAATAACGTTTGTAACTTTGAAATATGACCTACTTTATAATAATATGGGTTCCAAAATATTAGTTTCGTTACGAACATGAAAATGAAAACAATACATAAGTCCAAAATTCTTCTAAGCGTTGCTAACTGCTGTACTCAGAGATATTTAATGATTACTTAAGCCGTCACTTAGTAAAGGTTTGACATAATTATGTTTGTATGACAAAACTGTCAAAACCATTGCTAAGTGATGGCCTAAGTAATCATTAAAGCTCTCTGAGTGCAGCAGTAAGTGTATACATATTGGTGCTGTTGTTTGTAATCATGGGGACACCTCTGCCTTAACAGGCGTCTTGTTATACTATACTAGCTGTTGCCCGCGACTTTATACGCGTGGAATTGTTTTACCCGACTGCGGCGAAGCCCAAAAGGAGGGTTATGTGTTTGGCGTAAAAAAAATATAAAACACTTATATGTTTAAAATAAATTCAAAGCCACAAATTCTATAAACAAACACAAAAGTTAAATCATCTGCGAAGTATTTTACGCCACCAACGAAAGAACAAACACTAAAGAACTAAAAAGTTAGAAATAAAAAAAGTAGTTAAAAATCTAAAAAACCCGACTAAAAAGCAAAAAACAAGCACATTTTAAATTAAACCAAACTTGGAAGCAGGGGTTCATGAAAATAGAATGGACCCCGCCTGATTCCAAGTTTTGTCTTCCAAGTGTTTTTTGCTTTTCAGTCGGGTTTTTTAGTTATTTAACTACTTTTTTTATCTTTTTTTTCGTATAAAATATTCTATGTTACTTTTTATACCTCCAAGAATATGTGTACAAAGTTTCATGATGATCGGTTAAGTAGTTGTCGCGTGAAAGCGTGACAAACCAACTTACATTCACATTTATATAGATTATTAGTAGGAATTATGTAAATTACTTACGTATACAAATATGATGTAGGTACTTCAGAAGTTTTAATGTTTATATATAACTAGTATTGTTTTTGTATTTATTGGGATAGTAATAAAGACGTAGCGATCAATTCACAAAGTGTCACAGATAAGAACTTAAAACAGTAGATCAAATTGGAATTGTGTTTTATTTTTATCTACAAGGTGTAAATGACCCTTCACGAAGCCGTCAACCAAGAATTCTGTAAAAAGTATTGCGAGTAAAAGATATTTTTAGGAGAAAAAAAAAAACTTATAAAAAATTGTAAAGTCAGGGAGAAGTTTCGGAAGTTGGATGCAAAAAAGTCAATGAAACAATAATAGTCACCGACATCCGAAAATAAAGTTATTTTTGACGTTTGCTTGTGTTTTTTTAAGTCGGTTTTTTATTCCAAAAGGTTTTTTTAGTTATCCACATGTTACTTACTTGAAGTTAAGCCAAATGAACTCTATACTTGCTGCCAGTTAAGATGTTAAAAGTGGTAATTGCCCACTTACATTTATTAAAGTTCTTGACATTCCTTCCTTCCTCCCCCTCCTTCCCCCTCCTTCCTCCCCCCTCCTTCCTCCCCTCCTTCCTCCCCCCTCCCCCCTCCCCTCCCCGCTTTTCCCATTCTTTTTTTTTTCTTTCTTTTTAGCCTGTTCTTCAAATTTTTTTCTAACGAAAAACGATACATGGTTCGTTTGTTTTGGTTCGTACGAAGAGATATGAGGGGAAGCGCAATTACCGCTATTGACATCTTAACTGGTAGCAACTCTACCTATTCCAATGTCCGATTATAATACGAAACAAAGAAACACAATTACTCCACCCACGTTCTACTTACCCCGTACAAACAAAAGAACATAAATACTAAACATTTGAGAGATATCCTAATAAATATTGACATTAAATCCTTTCATCCAAGTTATTGCTGTAACATATTTCTTTAGCAAAACGTTTCTCATTCCGAATCTGTCACTTGCACCTGTTTTTGGCGTATTCATAAATGGCCCAAATAATGTTTTTGGAATGAACCGATTTATCAATACGATCGAGGAAATGGTAAAATAACATGTCAGTCTCTGAAAATGTAAATTACCGATGTATAAAACAAATATATATGCATGTCAGATGTGTGAATGACCTGCAGAGATTGCGAGAAAGACCTGAGGATCATATAGATACTTAAGTTCAGGGGCCTAAAATGGCCATGGAATTGCGTTAAAAAGCGTAAAATGAACCTTTCCCAATAGTAAGTGCGTCTGTGACCATTTTACGAATTTTAACGCAATTCATATGATTTTCCTATTATGATCTATTTTCCTAAATAGTCACAGAAGCAGTTATATTACGAAGGATCCATTTTACCCTTTTCAACGCAATTCATTATTATGATCTGCTAAATTGGCCATTTTTAGATTAGTTGAAAAGAAATAATATAACCGAATAACAACAAAAACACTGAGTTACTGCAGTGGGAACACACTTTACTGAAGTGCAGGGCGAATGCCTCTTGTTGCCTATGATTTGTTGAACTGGTGGTGTGTCTTTATCTCGCGTGGAAGGCACGTATGTCGTATAGTGTCCCTCAACTCGTTATTCATATTTTGTACGCTGTGGCTTCTTTCTCTTCTTGCTTGTGGTTTTAAGACATGCAAGTTTCCTTTGCCATTGAGCCAAAACCCAATAATTAAATCCTTAAGAAAGAAAGTAAAAAACATTCTTTACTTTCTTTCTTAAGGATTTGATCAGTTTAATTAAATTTTAACCTACTCATCAAAACTGTACTGTGTCAAAACACAATATTTATGATTAAGTTACTACGATTAAACTCAAGGGGCGTGGCTACTAAATCGTTTTACTAACAGGCGAATGCAGAAATAAAACTATCAAGAATAAAATACGACTTTATCTTGTTAGTGAGAAGGTAGGTTTTGTATTGAGATGCTAAATAAAGATGCAATAACCAATGTTTGATAAGCGGAATGCAAAGATACAAACAAAGGTAATAAATGTTTGCGAAGTACCGTCAGACTATACAGACCTTGTTTAAATCCAATTCGAACCCAGGCGGGCACATAAGTTATTTATTTTGTCACCACTGCTTTAAAAACGGTGAAGGAAAACTTCGCGAGAAAATCGGCATGTCTTAGAACCAAATAAAATCGAAGACGTGTGACATCTACCATACCGCACTGGGCACGCGTGGTGGATTATAGCGCATCACTCTCCTAGAGAGGAAGCCTGAGTCCCAGCAGCAGTGGGAACATTATAGTATGCATTATATGATAGCATTTGATCCTGGTTAGAGTTTCATTAAAAGAGCCAGGGTAGTCCGCGAAATACATTTTTTTTTGTATTTTGCAACTTAGCGTCCGGGTGTACCATGGAGCACAATAACCAGGTAGATATAGAAGGTAGGATATACAAATAATTTACAAGAATATGTCTGTAATATCTGTTTGACGTGTTGAAGTCCCATGTTACGGTAAACCTAGTGTGTGTGTATGTGTGTGTGGAAAGTCTGAATTCAGATTACGGACATTGGTGAGTAACCCATTATTCTACCCGAAATTATTAATAGTATATTTGGGAATCATGTTTTTCCTACTGTCGCCACTGTTTTATTTTGGCTTCCAGGAGTTTCAGTGCTTTAGGAATAGTGTGATGGACAGGGGCGTAGCTACCGCCGTATCTACCGTATCAATTATACGGGGCCCCAGGTCCACGAGGCCCCCGACGTACCTAAGTAAAATTTTATAAAAACTTCCCAATTTTTACTTTATTTCAGAAATGACAAGAGACAAAAATAATCATTTTATTCATTCTAAAGTTATCATCAGCTAAATGATTTAATAAATCAGTTTGCCGAAAAAAAAGCAAGGAGAGTGTATATTTAATTTGAATTGTTTGTAAACTCTTAAAAAAAGTGACATAGATAATTATGATTCATACATAACCCTTCTTAAGGGCCCCCAAACAATTTTTATATACGGGGCCCAAGGCACGCTACGCCACTGGTGGTGGACTAACACTACTCGTCCTTGGAATCGAATCTAAAACTTCACGCTAAGCTACAAGGAGCCATAGAAATAAAATGAATATTCTCTGCTAAAATGGTTTTGCCATCCCTCCTCAAACATCATCAAGGCTTGCTAACCGAACATGGCGTGGTAGATTGCATGCCTTTTATGCGTCGCGACTCGTAATATGAATAACGACAGCTGTCAGCGTGTAGCCGACTGTGTTCGAGATAAGAGAGGTAACGTGTTTCACTACTTTAATATCTTCGAAGAGTTGTTCGACACGGGGAGTGCGCTATTAGGGAACATTGATGATGAGTTATAATATAAAGACCCGTTTCTTTAAACAAAACCTAACAAAGTTGTTATTTAAGATACGATTTTTATTCTTTTGACTAAGTGCTTGAAGTTAGAATATATACAGGGTGTAAATCAACCCTTCACACACCAACCAAGCATTCTGTACATCAAACTAAGTACCCCTACGCAAAATTTTTTGCTGGGAAACGACTTTTATTTTTGGGTCAATAATCACATTTTACGGTAAAACTCAATGTAGCATTCTAAAAACATTGTGCTTTTGGATGCTTTGAATAGTAAACGGGTCATGGAGGTAATTTAAGTAAAGTTAAAAAGTATAAAAATAAAAAGTATTTACAAAAACAGCTTTGAAAAATTTGGAAGTTTGACCCCCAATATGTCCGTAACTAGGTTCCCAGGTATGGTCTAGAACAAAAAATGTGCACAGGGAGAACAAGTGCCCTTTTTTTTTTTTTTTTTTTTTTTTTGGTGGGTGTAAAAATCATCGAATAACCCCTCCCGCTCTTGGGCAGAGCGAAAGGGAGTGTCAGACTTCTACTGACTAAAAACCACCCATGTTCCTTCTTCGCCCTCTATGTCGAGGCCGCGATAACCGTTGGACTACCCGCGGCCCCGACAGGCGTCGGCCCTTTCGGGCCCCTCCCATGTTGCTGACATCTCTTTGAGGCGCGCGTGGAACACGAACGCGCCGCCGACACGGCCTGTTTTCGTCGTGAGACGGACGGACGGCGAGTTAGCCCATCACTCACCGTCCACAGGCCCGCGTCTACGGTGGCCGGAGGTCATCGCGGGACCCCCGACGCCCGGAGCGCCTCCCGCGGCGGCTGGGACGAGAGGTTCTCTCCCTCTCGCGTTCCGCCACCTCCTTCGCCAGCATCACTGCTTCGCAGAAGGAGGCGACGGCGTCCCATTCCTCCTCGCCCCGGACCATGGCTTGCACCAGGGCCGGGCGCGAGAGGTCGCCGCCGCCGATCGCCGCTACGAGAACACGGCGGGGCTCCGCCCAAGCGGGGCACACCTCCACTGTGTGCTCCACCGTGTCCTCCGGCCGATCCTCGCAATGGTGGCATCCGGGCGTTTCCTCCCGCCTGATTCGGTGCAGGTACCTCCCGAAACAACCGTGTCCGGTGAGGACCTGCGTCAGACGGAAGGTGAGGGCGCCGTGGCGCCTCTCAAGCCACTCCTCAAAGAGGGGACTTACCGCCACTATCGTGGCGTGCCCTGGAACAAGTGCCCTTCGTTTGCGTTATGGGTACTTTTACACCCTTTATATAGCTTTTTCTACCAAAATAATCTCGTGATTCGGTACATAATTAACTGAAATATCAATGAAAATACATAAAATATACACGTCAATGAACCTAGAACCTCCTCATTTTAAAGTCGGTTAAAAATGTTATAGTTACCTATCACTGGACTAATTGCAACTTAGTTTTATTGGTACCAAGATTACTAATAGCAATATTGAAACCAGTCACTACTAATATCATCACGCTTCGCATTACCAGGACAGACAGACGCCTGAGTCTTACGCTGCTAACAGGCACAGGCAGGATTATTATGACTTTATCTACACTATAATATAATATTATAAAGAGGAAGGATTTGCTTGTTTGTTTGTAACGAATAGGCTCCGAAACTACTGGCTACGACCGATTTGAAAAATTCTTTCACCGTTGGGAAGCTACACTATCCCCGGGTGACATAGGCTACTTTTTATCCCTGTATTCCCACGAGAACGGGAACTACGCGGGTGAAACCGCGTGACGTTCGCTAGTATATTATATTTCCTGTAAAGCCAGAATAGGGACTGTGACATATTCATTTACAAACTTAAGATTACAAATGATCACCTAGATTTTATATTAATTGAAAGTAGATGTAAGGATTACACAGTTGAAGGGAGTACGTCTTGCTTGTCAGGGCTGCGGGTTGATCGAAAGAGATACCGCAGCCTCCACAGGCTAGGAAGGAACATGTGTAGTTTTTAGTCAGTAGAAGTCTGACACTCCCTTTCGCTCTGACCAGAGCGGGAGGAGTCATATGATGATTACCACACTTCAAAAAATAAAAAAGGGAGTACGCCTTCAGGTTAAGCTGCGCTTGTCTAGGTTAGGTTGTGGATGAAATGAGAGTGTGATGAGATATAGAGGAAAAATGCAAGAACCCATGTAATTTATCATCATCATCATATCTGGCACTTATCTTAATTAATTTGGGACCAGGGGGTCTAAAATGGCCAATTGAGCAGATCATAAAAAAGCGTAAAATAGACCTATCTTATTAGTAATGCATCTGTGAACATTTAGGAAAATAGATCATAATAGGAATTGTGTTTAAATTCGTGAAAATATGTTCGCAGACGCAGTTACTATGATAAAAAAGTAGTAAAAAAACTAAAAAACCCGACTAAAAAGACTGAAAAGCAAATAACAAGCACATTTTAAATTAAAGAAAAGCAGGCGGGGTCCATTCTATTTTCATTTCATTTCATAATTTAATATTCAAATGGACCCCGCCTGCTTTTCTTTAATTTAAAATGTGCTTGTTATTTGCTTTTCAGTCTTTTCAGTCGGGTTTTTTAGTTTTTTAACTACTTTTTTTATTTCTAACTTTTTAGTTTTTTTGTGTTTGTTTATAGAATTTGTGACTTTGAATTTATTTTAAACATATAAGTGTCATATATTTATGTAATCTCCTTTTAAAACCCTTCATTTTGATACCCTACTCGATGGTAAAGGATTTTTTTTTATTTTTTCAAACCCACGATATGGCCCCTAAAACCAGCAATTTTTCTTTGTTTTTTAATTTTAATGTAGCCTATGACACTCGCGCCATCAAGACGAATCTAACGACGTATATTTCATTCAAATCCCTTCTTCCGTTTAGGAGTTTTGAGGGAACAAAGAAACGGACATACGTACATACATACACGTCAAACACATAACCCTCCTTTTGGGCTTCGCCGCAGTCGGGTAAATAGTTCATTTTACGATTATGATCTGCTAAAGTGGCCATTTTAGACCCCCAGCACAGAGTGACTTCTTCTTTCAAACTATTCTCGTAACGCCACACATCCAATACAAATGTCATGTAGGTATGAAAGTTTCAATGAAACTTGCTCATTTTTGCCTTTGAGCTTTTTCTCATGTTCACGGATTATTTTATGTAAACATCGACTTGCTAAAAAAGGAAATCTTTTAACTGAGCTTTAACAAACACCAATTAGCAGTAGCAATATCTCCGTCGCAAGTAAGTGTAAACCCCGCATGTCACAGCTGTCACTCCAGCATTACTTTCTTAAACAAAAACTCCAGTTCGTACAAATGTTCACATGAAAACACGTGTTTTTCTTTAAAAAACAAAAGATTTAAGGCGCGCACTGTTCACACACATTTGTCGGCTAATTTTACTTGAAACAAAAACATTGTATTGTGTTACTGTATGGATGAGGTTCCACAGATGCATTTATGCTCGTGCTAGCATGGAAGCGATAATATAACTCTCCTATATGAAAATTCGCGGAAATCTACGCAGATTTGTGTAAATTGATTTGACTGACGACACGTAACGTTGTGTGTAATAGTATGTGCAAAGTCCAAGTGATTTATTTGCAGTGAATGTAGTACAAAAAATGGTAAAAATAATCATAATGATCAGCCCAATCCACTAGGCTACACGCCACACATCAAGCAACACATCAACACCACATCGGCTACAGTAACACATCAAGCTATACATTTCAAGTATAAGCTGGTCGTATTCGATTACCGTACAATGCGAGATCAGCGTGAACTGGAAATGTATAGCTTGATGTGTAGCCGTGTGTACAACTCGCTTTGCATTCTCCAGTTTTACAATTACGGTGTACCTAGAAGCCACGTTCGCTCAGCTTTACCCGCTCATTGCTCGCTCATCTAACAACACCACCTCGCTTGCTGCGGAGTGAAATCAGGGCAGTTTGTCGGCAGTAACACGCAGTATCTGATTCCTTTGATATTCGATACTAAATTATAATTGGTTTGTGTGACTGTGCCTGTCAATTATTTACATTAATTTATTTCTGGGTTGTTGTGTAAACAAGGGAACATGTTTCACAATCGCTTTCTACTTGACGCGATTTGGTGGTAAACGAGTGATGACTTATGAGCTTGAAACCTATTCACATAGTATAACATCACGCCTGTTATCCTCGAAGGGGTAGGTAGAGGTATACCTTATAGTATTATTACCCACATTTTTGTCTTCCACTAGGTGGATCGATGACCTGGTGAAGGTTGCGGGGATCCGCTGAATCCGCAAGACGCACGGGACCGGTTAATGTGGCGACACTTAAGGGAGGCCTATGTCCAGCGGTGGACGTCTTTCGGCTGTAATGATTATGATGATGATGACACCCACATTTCACGGTAAGTCTCTCGTAATGAGGTGCGACCGTATTGCTATCAAGCGGGCACAAATTCAGACTCCGTGGTAGTTACTAAGGAAATCCTAATGATAAAACCTAATAGCACGTTACCCGACCTGGTAATCGTACCCAATAATCCAGTAGTCGGGACTCGAGACCAATGAGTCAGACTTAAATCTAGTCGTTGTCTCTCTCGTGTCTAAACATCAGCATCTGCCTACCTATTCCCACTATGTTGGGGTAAGCTTCCAGTCTAACTGGATGCAGCTGAATACCAGTGTTTTACACTGAGCGACTGCCTATCTGACCACCACAACGCTGTTAGTACTGAGTATTACGCTACCTCTTGGTAAGACTGGATATCTGTGACAGTTGTCAAAGATCTACAAACACAAACACTTTGGGCGGAAAACAAATGAAAAAGCATCTTATAGATGAGTCATTAAGACGCGACTGCGAAGATGAAATAATCTAGTACTAAAATCCTGTGGTTCTGATTATTATTTGAACTTTAGTCCTTCCAGCCAATGTTTGGAACTGTCTACCAGCAAACTGGCTTCCCCTATAACCCCCATGCCTACAAAACAAGAATCGATCCAGCTAAAACGCTCGACAGATGATAAATACCTGTCGGCTGTCATCACATAATTATGTGCAGCTTGACCGTCCAGCTTGTGGCCGAGACATAAGACGTTAGTAGTAGTTAATAGGTACGTAGATGCGTCATTTAGTGAGAACCCACCAAAATGAAACCATGACATGTTTCGTTGCAATATTTATCGGAAGCAGATTCTCCGAAAATCTGCCACGATTCACGAGCACCTGTTAAAAATAAACCGATAGAATTTTGGATAATGGCGTCTACGTGAACCGCGGCGCACACGGCTGACAAGGAGGAAAAAGATTACGCATAGAAAACTTGGTACACATACTTACGCATAGACACTATTACACAGGTTCAGTTAAAAACCTTCATGTGGTACGTAGCTGTCTGCCTATTGGCCTATTTGGCACAGCTATGAGACATACAAGCCTAACTGTTGTGTATGGATTTCAGTTTTTTAGGGTTTCGTACCCAAAGGGTAAAAACGGGACCCTATTACTACGACTTCGCTGTCCGTCCGTCTGTCCGTCTGTCACCAGGCTGTATCTCAAGCTCCACGGTAGCTAGACCGTTGAAATTTTCACAAATTATGTATTTCCGTTGCCGTTATAACAACAAATTAAATAATAATACCCCCCTTAATTTATTTTTTATTTTTTTGCCCTTTTTCGTTCGATATCAATAATGGCAAAAGGTAGGTACTTGAAATATTCACAAAATACTCAGTTGTATCTTTACTTTAATAATAAAAATAAAAAAAATATTTAAGGGGAGCGATCTTTAATGTACTGATCGAAGGGGGAGCCCCATACAATAGTACGGAACCCTTCATTAGCGAGTACGACTCGCACTTGGCCGGTTTCCGACTTCCAAAAGGACTATCAATTCAACTGTTTTTTTAACCGACTTCCCAAAAGGAGGAGGTTCCCAATTCGATAGGTGTGTTTCTTTTTTTGTGTGTATGTTCAGCAACAGTTTGCCGAAGGGTTGAAATCGGTTCACAATTGGCACACTAGAAGGAGAACCTCAAGAGAAAGTAACCGATTATAAAATGGCCCTTCTACACTCACATTCTCGAGGTATATCAACATTAAACAAAGACAGATAAAAGCATCGGCGCCACAAGATGACGAATTGGAACGATTAGGGTAACGATTACCCACCCATCTACCTACTAAGTAAAACCTCGGCTACAGCGATTCGATAGATACTCGTAGCTAACGATCAATACACACATCCATGCTTATACAAATCGAGTCGTTCGGTTAAACGCAGTATCGATTAGTGCAATGGTTTAGTCGATGGCGAAGGTATTTATGGTGGATTTTATGCGTTTTCGATTGATGGACACATTTGCCTTATGTTATGTGCATTCCTGTCCTCTAATCGGTGTAGATATTTTAGGTCGAATTCGGTTAGAGATAGGTTAGAGTAAGCTGTGACCGAGTCGAGTCCAAGGACTGGAAAGAGAGGTCTTGGTCGTTGGGCGAGGTGGGTACATGAAATTGTTACTGTCGCGGGAATATCTTGGATGAGCCAGTGGGTGAAGTAGGGCTGCGCATGATGAACCCTTAGGTAGGTTGTGAAGAGACAACATACCTTGGAAACCGTCCACAGGCTTATAAATCTGTAGTTTGCTAAGTATGCATTACTGTGGCTCTTTTAGGGCAGCTGCATAAATCGAGTACTTACCATTTCCGTGGTTCTTACAAAGAAGAAGCACAGGACTTTCGGATTATGTCAAAATGATAATTATGCTATTACATTGTACTTCATAATTCCGCAATTTATTTTGGCGTCAATCATTCACGCTACGAAAAGTAAAAAAAATAATCACCGAAGGGTCAATCCGTAGCGAATCATTTTAATCTGCATTCAATTAATAATAACGAAAAGGCAAGCGGAATATAAAGTGATATTATAACAAAATAACAATTAGTAGCCCTTCATCGACGCCGCAAGGGTGTAGCACTGTTACAAATATTAGTTTAAAATCTATTTTGTGAACCTACCCTAACTTTCCGGTAGGGTAGCCATTTCTTAAAAAAAAGGATGATTTATTCAAGCTTCGAATGCATATTTTGTTTGAAGAGTTCGAAATTTCGAATTGTTTAAAAAGGTAAGTTTATAATTTTTTTTAAAGTTACTTACAGTCTTTGAATTAAAAAGGCTAAAGGTAAAGGTAAATATTGGCATTACGTTAGGAGTACGATGCGACGTGATGTTTTTTTTTACCTTACATGTTTAGTCGGTTCGAGACGCAAATCCAGGTATATACATAAGTTGTTTATTTATCACAACTAAAGAAATGGTACAACTTTATCTCAAAGATATATAAAATAGGGTTTACAGTCAATTTTGAATGCCAGAAACAAGAAGATTCCACTGCATTTTGTTTACAAGTCTGGTCTCAAGGCATAATAACTGTGAAATTATTACAGTTACCCATTTTAATGAGTAAATCTGTATGGAGAAACGTCCAATAAATGTCATGTCACTTTATGTCTGCTACATTACCGATAACTTGAAATAAGTGTATCATACAGAAGACCCAAACGTATACTTATTATGAAATATCTAGTACTAAGTTTTGAAAATAAACTATTATAATATTATACTGAAAACCTCAAATCGACTCTTACCCAAAGAAAGTGATGGTTTCTTTAAACAATCAAACTACATAAATGTATTCATTCCAAAACTGCGACTAAAACAACCCCAATTAAACCATATCAACCACGGTACATTTAACCCCGTGAAATATGGTAACCCCACTAATTCAAGGGTCCCTTCAGACGAACACAATGGGTATTATCTACGGACCCCACAGACCCCATACAGCTGGCAAGCGCGTGCCCTTTATTTATAAACTGCCATAAATTGAGAACCGCTTCATAAAGATAAAAAATATTGTTATAAATGTTGACCGAGTTTGTGTGATTAGGGCCAGTTTTTTTAACTTTCTTAAGCTTAAAGGTTGGTAACTTATAGTTTTTGTTGAAAACATTCAATAAAGAGTATAAGCAGTCATTTCGTATGCGTATAACCGTCGGATTGCTAAGTTATATAGGTCTTAAGTTCGAACCCATGACCTTTAATTATTCGGATTTTCGTTTTTTTCACTTGCTTTTGCTTTGGTGAAAAAAAACATCGTCAAGAAACCTGCATGTCTGAGAGATATGTCTCGATGTTATATAAAACTAAGTCACCCCGTGCGGAATGTTGTATGAGATACCGCAGCCTCGACTCCCGCTCTTGGGCAGAGCCTCCCGCTCTTGGGCAGAGCGAAAGGGAGTGTCAGACTTCTACTGACTAAAAACCACCCATGTTCCTTCTTAGCCCCATATGTCAAGGCCGCGGTATCTCTTACAGCATTCCGCAGCCCCGACGGGCGTCTGCCCTTGCCCCTTCCATGTTGCTGACATCACTTTGAGGCGCGCGTGGAACACGAACGCGCCGTCGACACGGCCTGTCGTCGTCATAAGACGGACGGACGGCGAGCTAGCCTATCACTCACCGTCCACAGGCCCGCGTCTACGGTGGCCGGAAGCCTTCACGTGGCCCCCGACGCCCGGAGTGTCTCCCGCGGCGGCTGAGACGTGAGGTTCTCTCCCTCTCACGTTCCGCCACCTCCTTCGCTAGCATCACTACTTCGCAGAAGGAGGCGACGGCGTCCCATTCCTGCTCGCCCTGGAACATGGCTTGCACCAGGGCCGGACGCAAGAGGTAGCCGTCGCCGATCGCCGCTACGAGAACACGGCGGAGCTCAGCCCAAGCGGGGCAGACCTCCACGGTGTGCTCCACCGTGTCCTCCTGTCGATCCTCACAGTGATGACACCTGGGTGTTTCCTCCCGCCTGATTAGGTGCAGGTACCTCCCGAAACAACCGTGTCCGGTGAGGACCTGCGTCAAACGGAAGGTGAAGGCGCCGTGGTGCCTCTCCAGCTACTCCTCAAAGAGGGGACTTACCGCCGTTATCGTGGCGTGTCCTTAAACTTGCCGCTTCGTTGTCCATGTCTAGATCACGTCTACCCCAACGGTAATCGGTTCTACGGCTATATTACCATATCAGCGTGCATTCTCTGCACTATTTTGACAGCATTTGGTTTCTGGAAATATGATTGAGAAGCAATGTGGCTGATCTCGTTCAGTAGTTCACATAGGTAAGTCCCCTTTTCCAAAACGTACTGCAGCAAACGGAGATTTCCTATCCCTACCGGGATATGTCAAATAGGGCACGCAAACTTTCGTTCCCCCACTTTTACCGTGACTCAGCTGAGAGCAACACTAAAGAGTCGCGCGGCCTCGCCCGTCGCCGACCCATTGCCGAAAACCGAATTAATCGCATTTCAACTGCCGTTCGGCCCGAATTCAAACGGACGTCGGCGAATATAGGCCGCGAATTTATAAGCCCGTGATCCCAGTTCAATAACTGTTCAAATTTCAACTTTATCTAGAAAGTTATAAAGTTGCTTTGTGTGTGGAATGTTATTCACATATGCATGTACTTTATTTCATAGACGCAAGGGTGCGTTTTGCATGTCAGCATAGTTATGTTAACCTCAAAATGTTTTTAATGTGAAAATTGTTTTGTTATGTAACAATGTTTGTTTGAATTTCGAATGAGATTGTTAGCAACTGCAAATTGTTTTTATGTTTCGAATGGAAATATTATGGCGTTTTGTTTTTGTTTTATTCATTTGGTTTTGCTTTAATTATTTTTCTGGGCCAAAATATTTAGGTTTGATAATGAGATCGTGATGAAAATGGAAATTCTGATATTTCTTTTTATGAGTTTATCTGCTGGTTGAGAGTGGATCTGTATCTGATCTCGATAAACGGCATTTTCTATAAAAATTATATTTTATATTTATAAAATTCTGAATGTTGGGATATAAGGAAACGCCAGGGTAGCCAGCAAATAACAATTTTACTGACGCTTTATGCAATTTTGAATTTTGAGGTCAGTTTCAGGTTGTTATGCATATTTTGTGAAAAAAAAAATATTTTGCGTTTTGTAAATGCGATTACCAAAGAACAAGAAACGACAACGAAAATAATTACCCTTCCTTCCGTGACAGATGGGTAGAACAAACTATAACATAAACTACCATACACCTTTTGTTAGTTCATAAATGTCTATTTCGTGAACACGGAAGTTGACACAAACAAAAACATTCATTGTCGACATTTCTTTGTTTATTCTAAACAAAACCGTATCGATGACCATCTTAACATTTTGACCTGTTAGCATGGACTTAGACTAAGACCATGCCTGTCAGTCTCCCGCCGCCTTCCATTTTCAAATTCACGTCACATTCGGACCATAGATAAATAAGGTATAAAAAAACTTTCTAACGTAAACAATTGGTATGAAGTTTCGCGGCGGGGGAGCAATTTGTCATGTGAAGGGCCATAAACAAACATTGTGAGGGATTGTGGTGTGAGTGATGAGAAGTAGCGAGAACACATAATGCAGATGCCTCTGTAAGATTTGGAACATCATCTTTCTGCCCTCATCCTATTCTATTTAAGGTCGGTGCAACACGTTTTATTCTTCCATTCTCATCTGTCAGACGTCACAGCATCATTTACTACTTTCTCTTTCATGATCATTCTCCACACAATAAATCCAGTCACAAATGAATAGGTATGTGACTGTCTGTCCTTTCCTCCTTTTTTAAGTATTTTTTATTTCAATACGTGGACAATAGTGTCAGACTATATATGAATCTAATTAGCTCCGATATACAAATTGTTATTTTTATGTTATTATTGTGTTCCTATTTTTTGTCCTTAATTATATAAATCAATCTATCTTATCTTTGGCCTTCCTAAATATCGTAATATTTGGAGGAGAACATTTGTATGTCCTCGTGGTCAAACTGGTATGACAAAATAGTATGACCACAAGGAAACAGCGAAAAGTACGGTTTTTTTTCTAAATCTGGGCAAGAATGCCGCTTGATTCATATAGTGACAGGCACTGTATAAATAAAGCGGCGGTTGAAGCTGCTATCAATAATATACCAAAATGTTAACCCCACTCACTATACACCAAACATATTTTGAGAATGATTACATGGGACTTAACAATAATTAGCTAAATTTGGGTGTACTAATGGGTCCTTCGGGAATGTCATGCCTTCGGCGTAATGTAATTTTGATGTCATTTTAGGAACGATTCTTGGAATACTTCTGCGTTGTCTTTAACCGCTATCGCTTATAACTTGATCAATCATTAGCGTTAATTTGGGCCCCAAACTGAAAGCTTTCTACTCCCAAATATGGCTTCAGCCCGATGTTTGTACTCTCCACCTTATGTCCCTTTACTTTGTAGTTATTTTGACTAACTGTCCTTTAATGGCCACTACTTTTATATGCGTGATAATGGAAGCAATTTGGGTTTGTTTTGTAATGTACTGCCCTTTTTTGAAAGGAATAGAAACTTGTTTATGTTCGGTAGTATTTTCTTTAGCAGTTGCAGATGTATGAACGTGGTCGAAGTAAAAGGGGTATGTTATAAGCTTATCAAGTGTAGGTCTTACCTCCCCCATCGTTGAAAGGTGTGTGTTATATTATGTATGTAGGTACTGAGTGTTGCCCACGACTTCGTTAGCTTGAACTTTTCGATGCGGAAGTGTGAGACAAAAAAGTATCCTATTTGCTATTCCACTATAATCTCTCTCTGTGCCAAACTGAATTCAGATCCATTCAGTCGTTCTGCAGGGTTATTGCGTATCTTTTACATGACAGTGGCTATCATATTGTCCATGGATTAACTGTCAAATTGGTTATGGTTTAGCACAAAAAGGAACCATTTGACAGCTAATCAAAGCACACAGAGCCTAAGTGATAGTCAATAAATCTGTCAACAGAGATACGCAATAGCCCTGCTGGTGTGATATAGATAGTGTCAATTAAAAATTATAAATGCATAATAAAATAATTCATAATTTTAGTATATAGTCTATACTAAAATGTTACCCTAATCCTTTATGCTTCCTTCTATTTATATTATGATTAATAACAATCAAAAAAATTATTGCTGTAAAAAATTCGTCATCTGTATGATGCTAGCTCCCTACTCAATAGAATAATTTCCTGTACTGATATGGCATCATAGAGTAAATAATTCATGTTTGTTTAGTCCGCCAGCTATTAATAAAACAATGAAAGACTACAACATCTATTCTTAACGAAACAAACACATATTATTTATAATATCCTGAGAACATGACGTCTTACAGGAAAATAGTACCAAACAAACGATTAGTTATTTAGATTAATACGTATTTATGATTGACGTAAAATACGAGTAGATGTAAGCAAATCGTTTCCGTTTCCACCCGGCCAAATTACTGCGATACGTATGTAAATATCTATACTTTACGCCAAATATTTTTGAGGCAAAAAGTAAGTAAGCCAAATTGTTATTTTTGTGTAAAGCTAAGGGAAGCAACATTGGTGGCTTGTTTCAGAAGGTGGTTATAATGAATAATGGTTGTATAGTTAGAATGTGTCGGTGAAAAATAGTTTTGCAGAAAAGTAGGTAATTTTTGAATAACTGTTTGTGCGGTTCTTAGTTTATATTCTTCGATTGTGTTAATTTGTTTGTAAATGTTTACCTTCTTTTTTGTTGTTTTTCTTTGTTTTCGTGTTTTAACTGTGGAAACCTGTAATTGGCCTTTAAATGTTTATTGATTAAGTACATTATTTGTATTAGCTGTAACTTTCCCAAAGAGAATAAAAAAAATAAAAATAAAATAATATGTCTTGAAATTCCGTAGGAACCAAAATGTAATTGGACATACATTAGATCCCTCTCGCAGTACATTTCGCCTGTTAAATAAAAGGAGGTTAGTCTATTGCTATCAACTGGACACGAATCTTGACTCCTGGCTGGTACTGAGGGATGTGATGCCTTTGTTGAAATAAAATGAGCGCGAAACGAGTAAAACAAATTATTTTCATCATTCTCCTGCCCTTATCCCAATTTATTTGGCGTCGGCGTAGATAGCCTTCTCCATTGTTACTTTGGCAGTCCTGCAGGGCTATTGCGTATCTTTTTAATTGTCAGTGGCTATCATAGCTTCATCGATAAACTGTCAAATTGGTTGTACTTAAACAAAATGAAACCATTTGACAGTTAATTGATGGACTATGATAGCCACTGACATCTAAAAATATACGCAATAGCCAAAACCATAACCAATTTGACCATAGCCACTGACATTTTGAAAGGTACGCAATAGCCCTTCTGTACTTTTAAAGCCATCATTATTATGAAACACACTACCGTTAGCTTCAATGTTTGGCATGCTAGATTGATGTATGTTACTGTATGACCTGCTGAAAGATACAAAACAAAACACAGGTTAATTTTACTATTTTCTGCACAAGATATACTCACATCAACACGGTCTAGGGATATTTCATACTCAATTAAATAACTCGAAAAGTACTGGCCGCATTGGAATCTTTTATACACCGATTTGTTTGTAATTTATCTCAGACTAATTCCAAATTAAAATGTTTGAAAATTCTTTTGTTTCGGTGGCATAAAAATGTCTTGATGTGTAGGAGAGGGAATTTTCATTTGTGCGAAATTTAGATAACAATACGAATTACGTTTAGTTACAGTTTTTTCATTTTCAAACGAAAGATAAAGTTAAAATTGCGGTATTGTAGCCATGCAACGCCAACATTTGACGAGGGCGGAGATGTTACGAGCTGTGGGAATGGTGGAAGCTGGGTCTGTTCAGCGTTATGTTGCTGAGGCCATAGGGACCCACCAAAATGTAATTTCAAGATTGTGGACACGCTATGGTGCCACAGGTGAAGTAACGGAAAGGCACCGGGGGCCAAGCCGCATTACTACCCCCAGACAAGATTGATTTTTGCAAATTACTGCGCGAGCTCAATTGGTCCAAAGGCTGCGAGTGGAACACCAAGTGCTTGTGAGTGACCAAACTGTAAGAAGGCGACTGCATGAAAGCAATCTACGCTCTCGTAGACCACTCCGGGTCTCACCTTTACTGAGAGGCAATCGTGGACGACGATTAGAATGGGTTCGGAACCACGTGGACTGGGGCCGTGAGCAATGGTCCAATGTGCTGTTCACGGATGAATCCAGGTTCGGCTTCCATCCAGATTCACGAAGGACGCGTGTTTGGCGAGTCCCTGGACGATGGAGACGTCTTCAGAACTCTCAGGAAGTTCACCCATACCAAGGAGGAACAATTATGGTTTGGGCAGGAATTCGTCTTGGAGGACGGACGAATCTCGTTTGGGTGCGGGGCAATATGACGGCAGAACGATACGTCCAACAGGTGCTGGGGCCCGTAATCTTGCCCCACAGAACACAAATGAGGCAAGATTTCCTGCTCATGCACGACAATGCCCGGGCACACACGGCGAGAACGGAAGCAGCTTGGTTACATTCACACAATGTTAGGGCCTTAGACTGGCCTGCTCAATCGCCAGATCCCATTGAGCATGCGTGGGATATGCTGCAAAGAAGAGCTCTGAAGGAAGTTCCTGATAATCTGGCTACAGAAGATCAACTTTTTGCGCACCTCGGAGGGACATGGGACAATATTCCGCAGCAAGACATTGACAACCTTGTTCTGAGCATGCCGAATCGTTGCCGTGTGTTATGATCATCATGGGCGCTTTCTCAGACTACTAACTTCAAGTTTATAAACACAAATTAAATTATTTTAATTTGTGTTTATAAACTTGAAGTTACGAGAACACGGCGGAGCTCAGCCCAAGCGGGGCAGACCTCCACGGTGTGCTCCACAGTGTCCTCCGGCCGATCCTCACAGTGGTACAGTTACTATGCTTAGAAACAAGGACTGTTACGATAGTTCAAAAGTGCCTTACGGCCTACTTAAAATAAATGCTTTGGTTTTGATCAAGTTTGACGTCTCTGTTATTGCAAAATATTTTTGAACTATCAACGCAACGTTCAAACTGCGTCTCCATTTAGGAAAATAGGTCTTAATAGGAAAATAAGATGACTTGCGTTAAAATTCGTAAAATGGTCACAGACGCAGTTACTATTATGGGAGGTCCATTTTCCAAGGTCCATTTTTTTGTTTTTTTTTGTCCATGCTGAGTGGCAACCTACTTGTCGCAGTCACGACGTGCAACATTTTAAATTATTTTTTTATTCCTTGTTGCTTGTTGTATTTTTTTTTTAATATCTGTTAAACGTTCGTTGTGTATTGTTTTTTTTCCTGTATTTTTCGGTGTGTTTCTGCGAAAAATAAATATTTTTTCTTTCCCTTTTCTTTGTTTTTACGCTTTATAACGCAATTCATGTTATGATTTGCTATAGTAGCCATTTTAGAACCCCAGCTCCCCAAGAATACAATGCCTCTATATAGCCCCTACACGTCAGACATGTAGCACGTGCTCGAGTATTATTTCCGCCCCAGTTTCAGACACCGCACATGTGGGTATCACCATCTGATGGATGGCTGATTGATTTGCGCGTCAAGCACTGAACGTCGTATCTTCTCCAATATTAGGAGGTATTATTGTCTTGTGTTGCAAAGGAATGGGGAAAATGTTGAATGTGAATGTAGATCGCTATTAGAGTACAGAAATACTACAGAAACGACAGGTGGACGGTGTGAAGGATGATAAGGGTGGCTGCTAAAATGCCGGGTAATGAAGAAGAAGTCATGTTGTCCCGACTCCAAATAAATTGAGCTAAGGGCCAGAGAACGATGATATTGTCTTGTAATATTCTGGGATATTTTGAGCAGAAACAGCCGTGGTTTTCGTGGAAAATGAGTAACGATGTGTCGTGTTAGCTATGAATAGGGTATTTCACCAAAAAAATCGAAATAGTCCGTCAGATAGATTTCCAAAAAATATTGGACACGCATTTTTTTTTTTCACGTAAACAAAATATCAAGATGATACAGTGCTTCGAAAAGTCGTGTCAAGCCGTGTGACGTCTAGGTTAGTACCTACATTTTTACCCACAAAGTGACGTCAAAAGCCCCCATTCATGATCTTTGACACGTTTTATTTTCGTAAATTTTTACTAATTTGATAAAACAAAAAACACGTATCCAATAGATATTTTTCGATAATCTAACAGACGGACTAATTAGATTTTTTTGGTGAAATACCCTATTATCTTGTAAGATGATTAGAATAAAAGAATTGTAAAATGATGAGGTGATGTAAATCTTGTGTGATCATTTTGGTCTAATTTAGTTAGGATGAAAGAAACCAAAGATACCAAAGCTATCAGTAAATCCAAACCGTTCCCAGTCGTACATTTAATTTATGTTCTCCGAAACGGCTGAACCGATTTTTATGAAACTTCTTGTGCATGTTCAATTGGATTCGAGAATGGTTTAGATTTACAATAGGGATGTTTAATGACTTTAAAAATGTGATTCTAATATAATATAATATAATATATATAAAGATTATCGAAAAATATTGGATACGTATTTTTTGTTTTGTCAAATCAATAAAAATTGACGAAGATAAAACGCGTCAAAGATTTAAGTGGGAGTTGGTGACGTCACTAACCGCAAAAAAATGTCATACTAATGTCTTAGAGTATGCTGAGTATGACGTCACACTAGTTTTCAAAGCACTGTATCGTCTTCATTGTTTGATTACGTGAAAAAAGAAAAAATACGTGTGCAATATATTTTGGTATTCTATATGACGGACTAATTAGATTTTTTTGTCAACATCCCTAAATGTATTACATAAAATGATGGCACTGATACTCTTAAAGGAGGTTTATTCGTCTGAAAGTGTTATGTTTCACGGGTTAATTTCACGACAAGACCAACGACGTGCTTGCTGGCTTGTCCTTGTCTCTAAAGCCGTAAAAGCTAGAAAAATAATTCTAAAGAACAGCCTTGAGACTCGTTTATTCATTCTTTCTTCCAAAGTTTTACTAGGTCGAATAAAAAGTTGTAAAAGATTAAAACATCCCCCCTCGGATAGATAACGCAAAAGTTTCCGTAAACTATGTCAAGGTTAACAAGCCGTGTCTGGGCTAGGGTAGTGTCAAGTGAGGGTGCTGATAACATTATCTGTGCATTGACACAAAAACTGCGCGGTGACACAAGGGACGCATACTTTGTGCTATCTGTCTGAGATGGGGCCCGTTTGGCAGAGGTCGACGGTGAAGTCGGAATGTGGTAAGTAGTAGAGTTTTGGTACATAAACAACGGGATTTTATTGATTTTACATAACTTTAAAACTCTATGGTTATGGAAAAAAAAGTTTTCGGTTTTAGATTCTAACTGCCGGACTCAGAGATATTTAATGATTACTTAAGCCGTCATTTAGTAAAGGTTTGACCTATTTTTGTATGAGAAAACTGTCAAAACCATTACTAAGTCATGGTCTAAGTAATCATTAAAACTCTCTGAGTAGATACGGCAGTAAGACTTTTTAAAAACTAATGGTTTTGAAGATTTAGCATCAAGACTCGTGTGATCTAAGTTTCATTGATAAATACGAATAATTTTCATTCGCAATAATCGTTCTCAACGTTGTTTTATGTTTTCATAAATTATTAATTACTTTTCAAGTTTTCGTTTGTTTCTGTACTTTTTACCTATAAGTATAGACTTTTATTGTATTTTTTTTATGAGTCGTGATTTTATGCTTTTTTAACTTAGATTTAATCAAATCCTTTCATTTGATACCCCACTCAAATATATTCGCTTATTTTCGTTTGTTTGAATATACCCTCTTTCACCCCCATAACTATTAAACGGCTGAATCAATTTTATTCAAACATAGCTAAGAACACACCCGACAAACTCACCTTTCAAACAAAAAAAAAAGAAAATCAAAATCGGTTTAAGCGAGCTACGATGACGCAGACAGACACACACACAGGCAGACACGTCAAACTTATATTGGTAACAACCCGTCGTTTTAGCGTTGGGGGTTATAAAAGAAAATTGAACAATAAATCATATTATGCATGAATCTGTATTCCACACTTGCCATGTCTGCAGAATCTCACTAAAAGCAAAATTACCGAGATTCAAACAAATATTTATCCAATGCGAGAATCAAACCCGTGTGTTGCATCAAACGCTGAACCACTGCACCAACCTTGCCACAATTCCGTGTAATAACTAACAAGCAAGGTTTTTGTCTAGCAGGTCAAGGTGAACCAGTTATTTCGGGACGAAGTTTCTCAGTAGGGAGCGCAGATAAGGCTATCAGTAGCGTTAACACTTGAGAAACATAATTCAATAGGGATCTCAAGATTAGTTTTATAGGGTTCCGTACCAACGGGACCCTTTTATTAAGACACTGCTGACTGCAGTCTGTCCATCTGTCACAGAGCTGTATCTTTTAAATTCTAACACAATCTGGTCAAGTTTCATAAGTGTTTACCATAATACAACAAATAAATCATCATTTTCCTACCCTTATCTCATTATATTTGTGGTCGGCGCAAAATACGTTTTTATTTTCTTCTATTCTTACCTGTCAGACGTCACGTCATCATTTACTCCTTTCTCTTTCATATCATTCCTCATCCTCACACAATCCATCCATCTTTTCTTTGGCTTTGCTCTTCCTCTTCATCCTTCAAAATTAATATCCATCACTTTTTTAGTCTTTTTTAGTTCACGTTTCATCCCTTCTCATTCATTACATGTCAATATCAAGACAGACGCCTTAATTTTTGCCGTAACATGCGCCATGTTTTAAACTTCCTCGAACATACTATATTACTTATTTTTAATAATGTAATAAGTAAAGTGCTGATTATCAGCCTAATTTGAATAAATGACTTTTGATTTTGATTTTGAAGTAAATAATTTGCACGCTTGCTTGCAGGCAGAATACAATGACTTCTTAGGATAAAGATCTTTCCTTATAATTTTTATGTATTTTCTTGCAAATAAGCCTTTTTGATTTGATTTCACTCATTGCCTACTTTATCTATTCTTGTGACTCCATCTCAACTTTCTCATCTCCGCTACATACAAATGTGTTCAATTAGTCCCCTATAACAACAAATAAATCAAATGTTTAAAATAAACGGGACCTTAATAGAACGGTAGTGCGGAACCCTTCGTGTGCGACTCCGACTCACGTTTGTCAAGTATTTTTTTTGTTTTTGGTTACAACATATTAGATTAAACAGTTTTTTTCCATGATTCTGCACCAAAACATTTTCTAAGAAGTGGAATTGGACATCTGCATGTAATATGATAGTAGAACTATGAATGCGAGGCGTCAATATGTCTACGAATACTGGAAATGTGATGTTAGTTGATATGGCAGCGACTCAGCAATCTAACGTCGATTGCTGTCATGTTTCCTAGAATTCTAATAAAATGTGTGATGTGGGTTAAAAAACAAAATTGCATTTCTAAGTCGTTGGTTCTGGCTGTCATTTGAAGATTTTTGACAGTCGCCACGTTACTCGTATTAAGTTAGTCCAGTGGCTCGAAAGTCTGACGTATATCGTATTACCCAGTACTAACTGGGTCATCAATTACGGTTTTTTTTTATTCATCGTTTTCTATATTCTTTTTGATGACGCTAATTACCTTCTATTTATGTCACTACTAGCTGTTGTCAGTGGCTTCGCCCGCTACAACTCGAAAATTATCCCACGGGAAGATACAATCGGGATAAAAACTATTCTATGTGTTAATCCAGGGTGTCGGCGAACTCCATACCAAATTTTATTAAAATCGCTTCAGCGGTTTAGACGTGAAGAAGTAACAAAAACATACACAAACAAAATGTTGCTATAATTAATATTAAATAAATACACACTCACACACTCACAAACTTTCGCCTCTATAATATTAGTGTGATTGCAAATATACTGTTATCCATATGACATGTGTTTCAGTTGGGATTATGTAACAAAATTATACAGGAATCTAACATCTGGGTATGTCTGATGGTCTAATTTCAAAGGCACATGCGGTGGCGTCGTGTAGTCTGCCTGGATAGTTGCTAGCTTATAGATATTATTGTCTATGTTATAGAATTTGAAACTGCAATGGATGGCAGTTCCCAGGAATTCATTGTAGGTATGGTAATGTAACTTCGTTAATTTATAATTACTTGTAGAAATATAAGGTATTCCTTTCAGCGATTTTAGCTTTTCACGCGTTACGATAATTATTATTAAGACTTCAAACTTTTTAAAACTGTCAATAATTTCAATCTAAGTCAATGTCTCTCATTAAGTGTGCGCTTCGCTGTCTTACCAATGGGTATCAAATATTTATGCCTTTATGGCTTCACCCGCTACAACTCGAAAATTATCCCACAGGATGATAAAATCGGGATAAAAACTATCCTATGTGTTAATCCAGGTTATAGACTATCTGTAAATTTGATCTAAATCCGTTCAGCAGTTTTTGCGTGAAGAAGTAACAAACATACACACTCACACACTTTCGCCTTTATAATATTAGTGTGAAGTATGATATTACTCAATATTAACTGGGTTGTGGAGGTCAGGTTGGCGACTGCTCCATGTAAAATACTGCATACGTGCAGCTGCATCCGGTTAGACTGTAAGGCAACCTCAACATAGGGCTCTTTAGTCAAGTGATCCTACTAAGTTGGGAATGCATTTCTAAATTGGTCAACTGGACCGGTTGACAAATTCTGTAAAAGTCTATGATGGATAAAAAGGGATTATTTTTTTATGATAGTGTGTAATGATTCTCACGTTTTCAGCCGCGTTGCCAGCCCGCACGTGGCATGGGTCCTCGCGCCCAATGCCACTCTGACCCATTTCTCTCTTGTTTGGCACAAACCAAACTGCGTGTCATCTCCCTACCTTGTATCTGGATCAGTGGGGCTAACCTGTTGTTTTAACCTGCCGGAAAATAAGCATCCTCCTGTACTCCTGATCATAACAAACTACGAGTATTATTCCATGGACTGCCCTCGTACAAACGCTTGTATTCGATATGTCGTATGTCTATTCGGCTCATGTGATTGAGATAGACATTTTCAAATCAAATGGAATCGAAGCTTTTGTGAATACAATTTCGTTGCGGGTTCCAAGGCGGTTAAATATCTGTGGTTAAATTCACAAATAGATCTACATCTTTATTTAATTTTAATATGAAATAGGCTTACGTCCTCAATCTTGTACTATGGGCAGAGGTGAGGTCGACGATGGAACGACGTAATCCAGAAGCAGAATATTTACTATTCCTTTTTTTAATTGTTTCTACGTGATTTCGTCGAACTACGAACAGCTACGAGCTGGAACGGACGTCTACTAGTATGCTGGTTTGTTGACGAGTCATTATAGGATATTTCAACAAAAAAATCTAATTAGTTCGTCTGTTAGAGTATCGAAAAATATTGGATAAGTACGTGCTTTTTGTTTTATCAAATTAATAGGAATGGACGAAAATAAAGCTTCTGACGTCACTTTGTAGGTAAAAAGTACTAACCTTGTGACTTGACACAACTTTTTGAAGCACTGTATCGTTCTTCATCTTTTATTTACGTGAAAAAATAAAAAAATACGTGTTCATTATTTTTTGAAAATCTATCTGACGGGCTAATTAGATTTTATTGGTGAAATACCCTATTGACCTGCTTATTGTGATACGGAGCACTACAAGTCTTACCAAGAGGGACCGCAACCCCGTCAGGACTGCGGTATGTTCGAAAGAGATACCGCGGCCTCGAGACAAAGGGCTAAGCAGGATCATGGGTGGTTTTTAGTAAGTAGAAGTTTGAAACTCCCTACCGCTCTGCCCAGAGCGGGACCCATTTGATCCCCACTCTTGATTCTGGCGTACAGGTTGCAGTGGTTTAGGAATACTGTGGTGGTCTTGTCTCAAAAAAGAAAATACCCAGAAGATGCCTCTTTTCACTCTTGCTTTGTAGGTTTCAGGCGGTCACAGTTGCTGGCAAAGAGGTTCATACTATGGCCAATCAATAGGCGTTTGCCGGTTTGCAACTTTTTCTTAGCGTATCGATGACAATTATTTAATTACTAGGTAGCTGTTGCCAGCGGTTTCGCCCGCTATAACTCGAAAATTATCCCACGGGAAGATAAAATCGGGATAAATACTATGTGTTAATCCAGGTTCTAAACTATCTGTGTACCAAATTTTATCCCAATCCGTTCAGTCGTTTATGAGTAAAGAAGTAACAAACATACACACTCACAAACTTTCGCCTTTATAATATTAGTATGAGTATGATACTGACTCTGCCCATTTGGCGACGAGTTTGGCATTGTCAGTAGTGTTCGCATAATAAATGTAAAATAGTCGAGTTTGAATAATCAGGATATTAGCCAATACCTAGTGCAGGTATTTAACTGAAAATAATAATAAAAAAATAAAAAGCAAAAAGCCAACGTCACGCGGTGTTCCCAGGCGGTCACCCATCCAAGTACTGACCGCGCCCGATGTTGCTTAACTTCGGTGATCGGACGAGAACCGGTGTATTCAACGTAGTATGGACGTTGGCGAATGTTTTGCCGAAATATAATTATACATAGAAGCTACAGAATTTAATTATCCAATCGTTTCGATTGGCGGTTATGTAATTTTTTTTTGTTTTGCTTTTCGGTTTTAATTACTAATATTACAAGTAATTATTACGCAAATGCTGTAAACCCATACCTAACTACCAGGCAAACATATCTGACCATTACTGAAAGAGGTATTTTGCTGTCACCTTGCTAAAGGTTAGTGACCTCTGTACACATCGGAAATATCCTAATAAGTTTTTTTTTATTCGAGAATCGTGATTCAGCAGCCTTTACACTAGAAGGTAGATATAATTGACTTTTGGGAGCTGCCTTAATCGAGACGAACCAATAAAAAGTTTTGAGTACACACGCGACCAATCAACTTTTAAAAACCAGTTTATACGGATCCCTCATTGTAGGTACTGGAACTCTATACAAAGGGCAATGTTATACTGGAAATGTACAACTCGATGTAAAAATCATAAATACCTAATTTTTTTTTTTTTTTAAATTTTAAGTCTACCCCAAATAGAATGGGACAACGGCAGGAAGATTATGCTGAATTACTTAAAAGAGATTTTGAAAAACTACGTCTCACTTAATTTCTTTAAGAACGTCAAGGACAGAATTATTTATCACATTTTCTCCTAATGTGAGTTTTAACAGAAATCATAAAACCAGATAAAAGTAAGGCCGCCAGTCGCTGACTCATCGATTTGAGTCTGCGTGACTTCGGCTTACATCGTGCAAGTTCGGGCGAACGTGCGCGGGAGCAGGTGACGCGTGCCTGCTTGTTGCTACACAGTTCGACTATACAAGTAAGTTCAGAAGGATTGGTAGGAACAGTTGCATGCAATTTCATTCAATAGCCATTATCTCAAAACCCAATTCCGGGTTAAGTTCACGGTTTAACATAAGCTGCGGTTTGTGTGTATTTATGAAGTAAAAAATTCCCACAAGTATCAATAATAAAATGAAAAGTATTTTTGTCGTGAATTATTTGCAAACTATGATTTAATTTGCTTTGTATTTCCGCGCTTTGCTTTCGGCAAGTTGAAGGAGTAGGTAAGCACCCCTATGTTTGCTAATGTTTGCTGGGAAACAACTTTTTTTTTGGGGGTCAAAAATAGGATTTTACGGTAAAACTCAATGTAGCACTCTTAAAACATTGTGCTAGTGGATGCTTTGAACAGTAAACGGGTCGTGGAGGTAATTTAAGTAAAGTTATAACCTGAAAAACTAGTATTTACAAAAACAGCTGTGCAAAATTTGGAACTTTGAACTAACTAGGTGATTCCCAGGTATGGTCTAGAACCAAAAAATGATCGCAGTGGTGGGGAGAACAAGTGCCCTTCGTTTGCGTTAAGGGTACTTTTACACCCTTTATACTGTAGTTCTCGGCTTCATAACAAACCTCGCTTGCGTCTCGGGTCTGAATTCCTCCTCGACTGCAATCATTCACTGCATTTTCAATTGCATACATATTATGTCGGAAAAATCTCATGGTACCACAAGACGATGAATGAATGGGCCTTCTGCTTCACTACTTTTTGTGAACCACTAAGAATTTGGAATATTTCGACATATTCCGATGTCCTTTTCATTTAGGGTTGCCATCTCAAAAATTTGACAACCGGGACAAGACGCGTGAAAACCTCGGATTTTAGGGCCCAGGACCGGGACAATTCAACAGATTTTTTATTGGGCGCTTAATAAAACAATAATAATTGAAAATGACATAAAATCACCTTTTTATTTATTTTCACAACTTACAATTCAATTTAGTCTTCTTTTATCATCATTTTAAATAATAAACAGAAAAATCATCACAGTTTGTTACATAATTATACATTTTTTAAGCACGGACTACAAATGAAAACCCGCCCGAACGCTCCCCGGACGCCCTCTAAACTAGGAGAAATCCGGGGAAACACGGACGGATGGCAACCCTATTTTCATCACATGTGGTTATATTGTTTTTGTTTCTAGATATTTCCTTGTGCGGGAATTGGGATTGATCTTAGTTTCTTAGCGGGGGACTTGATAGAGTACCTACGTCATGTTTTATGAATTATTACATCAATTGTCTTACAACTATGTACACATGTGGTTGACGTATGAAGAGATATGGAAAATTACATACAGTTTATAGTAAAAAAAATTTGAAGATCTTTGTCAGAAACATAACCTTTACTGATCGTTTCTTTGGGGATTTCAACATGATTGGAAAGCATATATTTATGATAATTATGATTCGGGCACCCACGTTAGTCTAGTCATTCAGTGGTAGCAAGAACGACTGCTGAACAAGAGGTCCTGGATTCGATCTCGGGTCTCCGGGGTTTTCGAGTCGAGCAAAGTGTTTTTCCGTGATTTTTTAGTAGCAGTCACAGAGTCTGGATTTGTGCTCGGTTGATGGCAAAAGGACATAATCATACCTGGTGAAAAGTGGGTGTAATAATAGGTAGGCCTCTGTCTTACCCTTTCGAGATTACAGGCCTGATGTTATGATATACTGACAAAACTGAAAACAGCATACGGCAATATATCTAGTCCATTGCAAAAAATAACCTCTTAAGATTGACGCAAACATCGGTACTTCACAACCCCAATCGATCCCATCTGCCGTCATAGATCCATCTGTCCATGGGTTATCCCACCAAACGTTTCCCATAAATAACGCTATCACAACAGGAACAAATCTACGCGGAAGAAGCCGTATTGAACGTCCGTTTAAAAACAAAAGCGATTGGGCTTTACCCGACTTCCGAGAAAGGTTTCGGCTGCATATGTGTCTACGTATAAATACACACACACATATACCTCACACTCAGATACATAAATACGTACGTATACACCCATTGAAATATAAGTATGTCTACGTATACATCGGTACAAAGAATCTGTGGCACCCGATGAGCTATGAATCGACAATAGTTATGGAATTCCAGAAAAAAACTAACGGGTTATGGCCGTTCAATTGTTGATAATGTCAACAAAGAAAATAATAATTGTTATTATTCTGCTCAAGGTGATTAAACACCTGTCGTTTGACACACACACATTGTTATAAACGATAAAGAGTGTATTTATGAGATCATTAATAGGTAAAAGGCGGTCAGATTAGCAATGAGGAAGACATCGTAAAAGCTGAATTAAATGTTCTGGTGAAACCATTCTCTCAGTTTAAATATTTTAACACGAGAAAGACCATAATAGATTAATATGCATAGATGGTGAATGGTTTAATTGATCTCCTCAAAACTTCTGATAAAGATATTAAGCCCATTATTACACACTCGAGTGATTACAAGCTGTGATTACCGAAGAGACGTTTCGTGTTGTGTGGATCAGAATTTTGGGCCACAAAAGGGATAAATGATAATGGCTGAGATGAAAATGCTTAGAAGGGTGTGTGGTGTAACGCGATAAAAGAAAGAATGGGTACATAAGTCTGAAATAGGCACCGGTGACTGAAAAGTTATGTGGTAATCGATTATCGTGGTGTGGACTTGTAAAGCGGAGAAATGAAGAAAATGTAGAGAATGTGAATGAAGAGTAGAGGCAGACTAAATATTGGCGTAATACGATACCCCATTGACTACCTCAGACATTAATCTGTATGGTCTTCATGTGTCTATTATACCTTATTGTTAACCCAAACGATAAAGATTAAAAGAGTATCCTTTGGAGTTTCTTGCCGGTAGGAATCGACCAATGCTCCGAACCGTGCACCTTTTTATCGAAGTTTTATAAGTGCCCATGTAGGCCTATGTGAAATAAAAATATTTTGATATTGATTTTGATTTTGACCTGTGACGACTGTCAAAGATTAACAAAAGACAGCCGGGACCAAACAGCTCAACGTGCTTCCTGAGGCACGGAAGAATGCAAGGGGCGGTCACTCGTCTACGGGCCAACATAAGCACGGCTAAACCAAAAAATAGACCCCGAACGACAGTTACTTTATTTTGGTCACGAGCTCCTAATTCATAATTATCTCGCCAAAATTCTGCGAACCGTCAGACATCACTACTACACGTCTTATGCAAAACAGAAACATTTAAATCAACTTACTTAATAAAAACATCACATCAAGACAGACATGAGGTAAACTGACAGAAAAATTACTCCCACCGACAAAAAATCACCAGCATTTTAAAGAATATTTTGCAAATTTTCAACTGTGAAGCGCTCAAGGTGGTCCAAATTACCATAAGACGAGCATAACAGACAATTTGGGAGCGAATAGCCGTGTAATGAGTGAACGAATTATGTTAAACCACGAGTGTGAAGAAATGCTGTCAGAGTGACGGAGGCGAAGTGGTCTTCATTTAAATTGGGAGGCTGTGGTGAGAGGGTTCCTTATACCAATGGAGCATTTCATGTTAAGGGCAAAAGATTTGGCTTCAGGTGCAATTGGTGCAATTGACACATCCTAGTGCTGTTACCAATGAAACTGAACACCAACACATTTAAACAGTTCCGAAAAAGGCAAGCATATTGCCATCAAGCGGGCACAAATCTAGACACCGACCTGCTGCTGAGAAAGTAAAAAATGTCGTGTGAAAAATTGGGATTTGTCTTTAGTAAGGAATGTGTAAAGAAAATGAGTAAAGCTTCAATACATCAATTAATCTTCAATTAAACCATTAGCCGTTGCTTTTACTGTAACTTGTAAAGGCGAGGTCTAAAACAAAGATGTGAAATTTAGACTTCTATGACATCATTGGATTAGCTGTATTATTGGAATGTCCGAATTACTCAGATCATATGATCATTGATTTCTAAAACCTCCATTTTATTTTTCATTACCTCTGCATTTGTAATTTTCAACATTATTTTTTGGTGTTGGTTCGTTGTTTTCATCACGTTAAGGGTTTGATAGAGCATTTACCACATGAGCGCGTGATTGATCACTTTACAACAACATGGAGGTTTACCACAAATTATCACTTGATACCTGATTGAATGAAGTTTCATATCATGTTAGAAATTTTGAGCATGATTACTGTTCAGATAATCAGGTTTAAATGTTTGAATTCTTCAATACTTTCAAGTTCAGCCATAAACTCATGTATTTTTGCCCTTACATACTCTTTTTGATTCGTTCACCTTCATAAATTGGTCAATGGTTCTAATAAAATTGGTTGCGTGCAGCCAAATACTTCTAATTTATTGTCATGCGTAGTTTTGAGTGTGAATGTGGCTTTTGTGGATAGCATTAGCACGGGGAAGCCCAAATAAACGATGGGTGGACTTTGTGAAGGCACCATATGGCTATAAAGAACTCATAAAATTATGACCAATACAGGAGTATAGAAGAATATAATAATAATATACTTCACTGACTCCGAATCAATTTGACAACAGGGCAGAAGAAAATTGATAAACCAAATAACTATTTAAATGTATTTTGTATATTCCGCGGCAAGGTAGCAAACAAAATTCGAATTTTCTTACGTTTTTTGCAATGGTCAGTATCAAGTCGTATATGGAACAAAATGGGATTCGCGGCAATGACAAATGTCTATTCACTGAGTAATGATGATTTAAATCACTAATACAACCGTCTCTGTTCATACAATCCTCAAGAATGCCCTTTTTATCAAATAGTCACTCTTGAGAACTGTATTAACTGATTATTGGTACGATATTGGTGATTTTAATCATTATCATTCAGTAAATAGACATTTGTCATTGCCGCTAATCCCATTTTATTTCGTACGACTTGATACTGACCCGGAAATTGCAAAAAACTTAATAAACTTCGAATTTCGCGGGCTAGTTGTCACATCAAACTTAATTCACTAGAATTCAGCATTTTTATCTTCAACTACCAACGTACCCAAGGAACCCTGCTTACATAAAATTTTGGCGTTAAACAATCTGTGTAAATGTAAAGATTGACTTTCTCGTGAAAAGAAAAATTAAAGACTTTATTATGCAGAAATTAAGCATGGCGGTCGTATTAGCGTCGGTACGTTAACTTTCAATTGTTATTACTTTCTACTGTTTATGGTCAGAGTATTGCCAGCCTCGTGATTATCACGCAAAGCGTGTGCTTTTCACACTGATGTGTTTTTATAACCTGCTATTTCGTAGATATATCTTGATTAACTGATTGTTTTAATTAATTATGGCTCTTTGATGAATGTCGTTAAAGTTAGAGGGTTTTCCATTATGATTCTAAGATTTAATTAATGTGTGCATTGAGAAAGCTGTTACAAACGAACGAAGTCCACCCTGTGTGCCTAGACAGACTGAGATTCATCATCATAGTCCTTCCCTTTTAGGGAATGGAATCCAGGACCTCATGGTCAGCAGCCAATAACCAACGAGGCAGTGAATTTTAATCCCAATTTAAAGTAGTCGAGTATTATCTTTTAGATGAAATTAACTAAACAACTACCACAAAAGACTAGCCAATATGTTTACCCCTTTATTTTTTTGGGGGGTTTGGAAATCATCAAGTGCCTAAGGAGAAAGAGTGTCAGACTTCTACTTACTAAAAACCACCCATGTTCCTGCTTAGCCCTTTGTGTCGAGGCCGCGGTATCTCTTTCAAACAACCCGCAGCCCTGATTACTGCACGTTATTAGGGGTCGACGCAATAAGCTTTTTTCTTCCATGCTGATTGAGATTCAACTGCAATATAAAAAAAGTGTAATTTATGCAAGATTTGAAATCAGCGATGAAACTGGGGATCCCATGACTGATCAGATCACTGTACAATGCTTGTTAAATGTAGCCAGTGTGGACAACAGAGAGACAAAGACTTACTTGAAAGACTACTTGTTTTATTTAGGAGACACCAGTATTTTATTTTTGTTTCTGAATTATTGTGAATTTAACATTGTAATATGATCATTATCACTAATCTTTCACTATTTACTCTACAGGTCCATAAAAGGATGTATGCAAGCCATATACGGTAATATGACGTAGTCTTTTCATGGTAGTGAGTTATCGGGGCCTTCCCCAGACTTCATCAGTAACTAAACAGAATAGGGCGGTTCGCCGTTCCGTCGCCATGTTTAAAATATAAGATTATGAAATATACATAGACTATTTTACTGAATAGAACATTACTGAAGTACTCCCGTTGTCTTTCTCGGACTTCTTTCATCATCATTCAGCCGAAAGACGTCCACTGCTGGACATAGGCCTCCCCTAGGTGTCGTCAAATTGACCGGTCCCGTGTGTCTCGCATCCAGCGGATCTCCGCAACCTTCACCAGGTCATCGGTCTACCCAGTGGGAGTCCTTTCAACGGAACGTCTTCCAGTTCGCCGTCGCCACTCCAGAACTTTTCGGCCCTATCGGCCATTTATTAATATATATAAATAAGTGTTCTTTCACTATTTTTTATTTACCACTTCAAGCACAAAGTATAGACACAGATATTTATAATGTGGTATAGAGGCGGACTTAAGGCCATGGGCATTTTCTACCATTAAACTTTTGGCTGAGCCAGAGGCAAACATACAGACAGATCGACTATTAAATCTAGAGATCCTTAAAAGCCCACGAGTGTTTATTTCGCGGAGGATGTATGTAAGCCATATAAGGTCGTATGACGTAGTCTCTCCGTGAAATGAGTTATCGGGTCTTCGAGTTGGTATCTAAATAAATATAACAACCCTGTTACGTTTGTTTAGATACCAACCCTCACTGTTCCGGTCACCATGTTTGGAATCACCATCTTAATCATCATTTTAAGTCAAAAGACGTCCACGGCTGGACATTGGCCACCCTCCCTCAAGTATCGCCAAATTAATCGGATGCGTTCGAGAGGCACGGAACCTGGTAAAGTTTGGAATATCTTTAAATACATATAAAAATTCCGATATGTGCATGCTCCTAATTCTCGTCTCTTAAACGGCTGAAATGATTGCTATGAAATTTTGATTTTGTTACTATACACTTGGATAGTTCAGCTGTAGCTGAACCCGGTTTGGTGCCGTTGACGTTGACATATGAACGACGAACTCCCACCGAGCGGAGAGGAATTTATTATATCTGGGGTTCTCCCATTGTCTTTCTTAGAAGTTATATGATTAATAGAAGCTTAGCATGAATGACTTAAGTTTTTAACGGAAGGAAGGAACACACATGTTGCACATCTGGATTATTTATTAAGTATATCGCTATTAAAGATGATGTCACATTCATTGTGTTTTCTTAAGAAATTTTGTCACATCATCTTTCTAGAAATTTCTTTTAATATATTTCTGGTGAAGTGAGCTGTTCATCATACTCTTGATATTTTCTCAATTAATTTAAGGTTTACAACAACAACAAACAACAACAACAACAAACAACAACAACATTTCAAACTTCTCTATTACCATACAGGGTGTAAATGGTATATTATGGGTTAATAGGTTAGGCAAAGGTGTTATGATTTAATTATAGTACACCAATAGTCCTCCACAGAAGATGACGTGCCTAAACTAGACAGAAATCGAGACCAGTTCGAGTGGGCGCAGAGTCAACAAAATGTTGCGAGTCTACAGTTAGAAGAATTGTGTTTTTAATTGAACACATTTACAACACAGACACACACAAAACGTGTTTTAATTCCATTTAATGATATTTTATTTAATATATTATTCGATGTCAACCTACTAATAAGCAAATTTAGTTCGAAAAAAAAACAATAGGCTTAGTAGTTTTGTGCGCGAGTATACCCATGCGCGAACACACCCCCGCTTTCCCCTCATCGTTCATTTTATGTGGCGCCAACTATACCCAAACCACCATGTGGTAATCACCACACAAATTTTCAGTCACCGGCGCCACATAGGTACTACCTCAGTCATGTTCTACGATACCAGGTAATATAATGATATATGATATGATACACAAGTTCTATGAATGTAAAGGTTGTCACTATTTCAAGGAAGTTCCTTATTAGGTTGAAGTTATTGTGTTATTTATATGTACACAAAAAGTTGCCGACAAACAATGGTGTCGCTACCATAGAATACTAATTAAGATACCATGATTAAATCAATGCAGAGGTCATGTTTTAGTAGCTATCTATATAATTTAGTAAGCATAACTAGTGTACATTGACCCGCCAGCTGTAAGATCAGACATTACCGGTTCTTCTACAACTTCTTATAGAACACCAACATAGTCAGGTCTTCGCGTTACATCAATGGAAGGTTGAAGTTATACTGGTAGAGAGAACAAAATGGTTCAAAATCCAATTTTACCTGACCTGGCCGAGAAAGTAATGGATCGAATGATAAATCTAAGTTATTTAAGTAACAGTTAAGTTTAAGCAGGTGGAGTGAGGTATGCCGATGTCGATAAGCTTCCGGTATTTAGTTTAAACATAAACATCTATAAATGTTTGCATTCTAATATGGGAATTGATAGATCAGATGTTTGGCATGCCGCGTGAGAATTTGAGAGAAATTTGTGAATGGTCACTGCTTCACATGGGTATTTTGATTAAGGGTCAAGGTATTAAAAACTATGTTATTCGGTTATTTTATTGGGACAAACCCACCACGTTATTCTCAAACTACTGTTAATCCTGAGAGCCAGACTCAACAGTGGTGACGTCCTGAAAAGCGCCGAGACAATGAAGCTCGACGATGTTATTCAGTTAACTTGACATCACAAAAAGACTATCTTCTTCTCAGTCTGCCACCCCATCTAGCTGTCTTAGGGCGCCAGTCTTGATATTGAGGCCCACATAAGTGTCAGCAGACATGTTTACACTGGTAACACTTGATCGGTAACACAAAAAATATTTTACTCTTAAAAATATCTTAATTTTAAAACATATAATTATGACACTTCATGAAATTGACAGTAGTGATTAGTAGCTCTGACAATGACAATATTTAAAACAATATTTGTTTTTTTTTTTATAATTATCTAAAAATTTATTTAAATGTTTAATGTACCTATATTAATCATTAAAGTAAGACTATACTAAATATATAAACTAAACTTACCTAAAAACCAACTAACTATAAAAGGGCATCGAAAACACTTTATTTTAAATTGATTTAAACATTTTACCGAATGGCCTTTCTATAATCTTAACGCTTATAAACACTGGTGCTCATTTTAATGTCAAAATTATTTTTAATGTTTATATGCTCTTGATAATAATAAATATTATGTGCCTAACAGAACACGAATTGATTAGACTTAAGGTCTATTAACAAATTTTTTCTTTATGTACCTATTTTAACTTGTGTATTTTTCCTTGAAAAATGTTATCTTGATTCAAAGAAAAATACTTAGGATAACATTTTTTGCTTTTACTAACTTAAGCAAGTAGACAAGGAGGTTAAAGGCAAGGAAAAGACAATCGAATACGATTAAGGAAGTCATTTAAATAATTTATCTCATTTTTTATCGTAGATAATGTCTACCCATTTTAACCAATGCCACTTCCGATAGTTTAGGGACTTTTTATTTATCTCCAAAATCAGGTCAATCACTATCGGACATCATAAATTAATTGATTAACGAACCTTAAAATGACTTTGATCAATAAAATTCGGCCTAGAAATACGTGCCAATTAACAAAACCAGAACTTCTTGACCCATCAATACGGCGCTACTTGCTAAGGATACTATCAATTGATCAATACATTCAGCCACGGGTCATATTAAACTGGTTATAAATGGAGCATACCTAATTCTGTGAATCCGAATCAATTGTAGATCGCCGTTCCTCGGAAGTGGTTCAGGGAAACCCACAGAGTGAAGTCATTCATTAGATAATCTTTGTACAGTCATGAGCAAACATACTTTAGCGTAAATGAAAAATTCACCAACCAACGACCCAGTTTGGGTCCGTTCCCTCTTACAGAAAGAAGACCAGCTGAGCCCCAGCACTGGGAATGGGCTGATTATTCTTATTGTGCTAAGCGCCTCAAGTGGACCTGGGTAGGTTATCTGGTTAGACTCGGCGCTTTGACTCGTTGGTGCCCAAAGTTAGGCCCAAGAAACCAGGGCCATCCAAAAAGGGGAGGTCTATACCCAGTAGTGGGTGATTCTTGATAATTATGATGATAAAGATGTTAGGCAAAATTCCAGAGATATGCGTGAACTATTCAGCGATTTATCTCTGCCTATACCTTCGTGGATTACTAGATGTGATGTATTTTAACCGACTTCAAGAAGGAGGAGGCTCTTAATTCGTCGGTTTTTTTTTCTTTTTTTATGGTTTAGAATATACTTTGTGAGATCAATATAAGTACTATCAAGACTGTATTTAATCGCTATTGAATATTGCCTAAGTGGACGATATTTATCCCCGTGACTATACGCACTGACTTAAATAAACGTTTATCATTTATCTTTATTAGTTTTACGAGGAAAAGTAATTATGAGTAGTGATTCCTCCTTAGGGTGAAACGTGACAAGAAGCATGGAGATCCTATCTGAGAGACTCTCTGGTTTTAAGCTGATGACATACTGGTATAAAGTTATGAAATGCTCACACAACAAGAAATCAGAATATGATAGAATCAAAATTCCGAAGAAACGTGGCATTTCTACCAACCTACACCGAGTCTTCGTGGTGGATCAAAGCCCGTCTTTAAGAAGTAGCCTTTTTTGCCGGGTGGAAAATCATCAAATAACCCCTCCCGCTCTTGGGCAGAGCGAAAGGGAGTGTCAGACTTCTACTGACTAAAACCACCCATGTTCCTTCAACTTCCAACCCACAGCTTTAAGAAGTAGCTCGACTCTCAGAGGTATAAACATAATGTTGAATATGTTATGACCATCTTTTACGCTAGTTAATTTAATTGTAGTGAGCATGGAATGAAAGTTTTAAAGCGAGGTAAAGCATCATCATCTGCTTAGCCATTTCCCAACTATGTTGGGTTCGGCTTTCAGCCTAACCGAATGCGGCTGAATACCAGTATTTTACATGGAGCGACTGCCTATTCTGCTGCGAGAGAAGCGGTTGCCCAGTGGTGTCGGCCTCGACTTACGAACAGTAGGTCGTAATCCAGGCAGGCGCATTAATTTGTGTAATTTATTTCATCACCGCTGCTCTCAAAACGGTAAAGGAAAACATCGTGAGGAAACCGGCATGTCTTAGAATAAAAAAATTCGAAGACATGTGACATCTACCAATTATAGCCCATCCCTCTCCTAGAGAGGAGGCCTGAGTCCCTGCAGTGGGAACATTATAGGCTGATGATGATGATGATGATGATGACTGCCTATTTGAACTTCACAACGCCAATAGGGCTGGGTAGGTTTTGATACCCATTGTTATCATACCTTCGGCCCACTGATGACTGTCAAAGATCTACAAATATCAAGTTAAAGCATAAGTAATGTTTTTATAGTCTATTACATTTTGTACAGTTCATAGTTTATCAGTCTCAACAGTAAATCGAGTAGGGAATCCTTTTACCGCAGTCACTGAACCAGTGTGGTTTTGTACCAGTGAGCAATAATTTAAATTGTTGTTTTGTTTCCCCAAATTCCCAGAAAGTCATAAAAATGCATTGTTCGCACAAACACAGCTTATCACCGTGGTCTTTCATTTTTAACTCGTTATCTAATTACCTACAAGTAAGTTCCTCTAATTACCACACAAAACAAACATAAGTCATCGTCGTCTGCGTAACCTTTTGACGACTGTGCTGAGGTCGGCTCCCCGACTTAGTTAAATGCAGCTGAATCTAACATGGAGCGAGTCTAACCTATCTGACCAAAATCTGGATAGTGTATAATATGAATCTCCTTGGTAAGACTAGTTGTCAGACTTTTGGGTTTCTGGTGACTGCGGGCCAAAGTGCTTTGGCAGATACGTAGGAAATTCAGTGTGTAATAGATCCCTCATCTAGGTACTGTATACCGACCTCGGCACGAGATGCTTGCCGTTGAAGATCGATCTTTGCGGCCGTAATTAATAAGCCTCGTGGCTTAAAGTAAATAAAAGTCTTCTGAGTCAATCTGACGGGCAATCTGCACAAGAACCTTTGTATTATCATTCAGGTTGAGATGGTACATATCCTTGTCCAGTGAAAAAACCCTGTAGGAATTTCGCCTCAGTCAAACCAAAGCATGATTTTAACGATCAAAATCAATACACCCAAATCTCAAATCGCTAATGTCCTTGACCGAACTGACTCAGAACAGTACAATGCAGCCAACGCAAGACAATTTGTATCTATTGAACCAATCAACTGTCGCTCGCAAAAGCAACACTTGAGTGGTATTCCCAGTCTTACAGTCAGGATCTCTGGGATTGAGTCATAGAACCGTCATAATGCTATATACTTGAGAGAAATGTGTAGGTAAAAAGAGTTGTTGCATACTGCCAGTCATATTTATCCACCTGGGGTATAACACGGTTTAGTGCCCTATGCTGACCTGCGTAATAGTGAAACGCATATTGTGACTGAAAAGAGATGTATATAAATATTGATGGATGGGAGAGGGAGAGGAAGGCCAAAGAAAAGATGGATGGATTGTGTGAGGAATTATATGAAAGAGGAAGGAGTAAATGCCACCGTGACGTCTTACAGGGATGAATGAAAAAAGAAAACGTGTTGCACGGGAAAATGGGATTAGGGCAGGAATTACCAAGGCGGCGGGTCATATCACACAGTTATATTAGTTGATTGTTATATGTAGTTGATTTATGCAACTACTACGTGCATTTGTATTATTTTAAATAGACAAGAACAAGTAAGAGATATGGAATAAGGATAGTAGTGATAGGACACTAAACCTGTGGATGCTTACGTGCTCAACGCACTTGTGGAGGCCAACCCTAGATTGGATTTGTTTACTGATGAATGGAACACGATGATGTTAGAATGTTTGTGGTTCTGTGATTAGACCAAGTAAGAGATTACTTAATTTAGTATTAATTGCGTATGCTGTACTAAATGTAATAAACTAATTTAAGCTCATCGCAGTCATTCTAAAGATGGTCGTATGAATGTTCAATTGAACCTTTTGGGTTTTCCCCAAATAAGTGTCTTCTGTGGAAGTAGTTTATGATTAGTATGACTAAAGCATAGACACGAAAGCTATAAAGTGGATAGATGACATCAGTTTTCTTGGGACCAAGTTCCCTTGGGAACAAGTTAGCTGACCAGCAACCGGAAAACGAAAAAGGACCCAAAATAAATTGGAAAAAGGGCTAATGAATAAATAAAAACGTACTATATTTCTTCCTTCTTTCTCGATTCAATCGAGTATTAAATCATTTTAATCAAATTAAGCTAAGAAAATAAAAATAAATCTTGAGATTTTCGACAGAAATATACCGAGAGGTAGGAAAAACCGCGTATACAGAGATACAGGGAGAACATTTAATCGTAACTCCGGTCCGTGGGAAAATACAGACGGGCTGTAATCAGTAATTATTGTTGTAAAATAATAAGAAATGATAACACGGGTCATGTATGTACTGAGACATCTTAATTATCATTAATAATTATTACAATCGATTCCCTTTTAATTTATCCCCCTTTTTATTGTGCATGAAAGACAATGACCAAAACTCGTACCAAGAATTCTCACGTTTCAAGATCAAAATGTTTTAATAATTATTTTCATATTTTTTTACGACATTATGCGACTGGGATTTGATTTTTAAATGGGGAATTTAATTTAAAGTATAAAAATATGAATATCGTTTTACTCCCTATACATGACGTTCACACAACCAGTTCAAAAGTCGTTCTGTTAGATCTGTCAGTTGATTTTGACAGTTCGGCTGACTTCACATCGTGGAGGTTTCCCTACAATACCTACTTGCCTGGTTTTGACGTCATTTTCGATTTTATAAAATTACTCCGAAACTCGTATTTAGTTTACAAAAAAAAAACTGTTGTAGAAGATAATATGATAAATGTAGACGGGTGGTACGGGATTCCATATATCCATGAACATGATCCTTTAAATAAATAAGTTAAGCTCTTGGCTGTCATTTGAAGATTTTTGACAGTCGTTATTGGAAGTCAGTGGCCTGAAAGTCTAACAACCAGCCTTACCAAAGGTATTGTTTTAACCAGTTCTACTTATAATTACTTATAGTAACTGGGTTGTGGAGGTGATTGGCTATCGCTATGGGGAAGGAATGATACGAAATTTGGTAAATACTGGTATTCAGCTGCGTCCAGTTAGACTTGACGCCGCCGCGCCGCCGCGCCGACCCAAACATAGTTTGGGAAAATGCCTAGGCAGATGCTGAATTAATTTGTAATACAGAAATTTCATCGGCGCATTAGTAACAAATGACTTAGCATAGATATAATTGCGAAATTAGTAACACAATATATTATCGAACCTGATATTTCCGCCCATGTGTGTATTACAAACTCAAGTATGTATAAAAACTACTTACTTTGTGTACACCGCCAGTTATGGATTGTTTTGAGAACTGATGTGCAGTATTGGGTTACTGAGTGGTATTCTATTATATTATTAGTGATAAAATAGTTAGAAATTATTGTGATATATTTTATTTGCACATACTTTTTAATAGACCTGTTGGTCCAGTGGTGGCGTAATCGACTTACGAACAGGGTCGTGGGTTCGAACCCAGTCGGGCACAAACCTTTATGTAATTTATTTCATTACCACTGCTCTCAAAACGGTGAAGGAAAACATCGTAAGGACACCGGGCGGCGGCATGTCTTAGAACCAAAAAATTCGAAGACATGTGACATCTAACAACCCGCACTCTTTTAGAGAGGAGGCCTGAGTCCTTGCAGTGGGGACATTATAGGCTGATGATGATGACGATGATGTTGATACACAGTTTTACGATGGGTCAGGACGGAGGGCCTGAATCGTCACACAGTGGGTGACTCAAGATCGTCGTCACCCAAGAAATGTTGGCGTGACGATTTGGACTTGTTGTGGACTGTGAACACCGAGAGCTTAGGAAAGGAATGGAACGCCTTTGCCTATCAGTGGGGCAGAATAGGCTGATTAACATTCTCCTTAGCGAACCCTTTTATGGACGCGTTTCGAATTGACGCGGTTCAATTTTTAACCGACTTCCAAAAAGGAGGAGGTTCTCTATTCGTGTGTATGTATTTTTGTGTATGTCCACGCATATCTCCGTCAATTGTAGACCGATTTCCAAAATTCGTTTGTTGTTCGAAAGGGTATAATGGAGTCCCAGAGAAATCGACGGCAACCCTCAAAATTTATAGGCACACATTACGTTTGCATCTGGAAATTCCTTCATAATTATACGTATTTATGGGCTGATAGGTAGTTGTATTCTTTTAGACTATTAGGTTAGCCTGCAGGGCTATTGCGTATCTTTTTAAATGTCAGTCGCTATCGCAGTGTTCATCAATTAACTGTCAAATGGTTCCAATGTACTAAACCATAACATTTATAGGCACGTATTACGTATTTCGTACTTTTTCTAAGGATATTCGAATATTCGCATCGCAGTCATCAGTTTATGTTGATGAGCTGATGATGTAATGCATAACTCCTCAACGGTAAGTAGTTGGAGGATAATTCTTTGATAAACTATTATGGGGACGTATATAAAGGGTGTAAAAGTACCCTTAACGTTCAAACGAAGAGCACTAGTTCTCCCCACCACTGCGATAACGTTTTCTCCTCCTCCTCAACGGTTAGGAATAGAAAGCAAATAATAAGGGAATCTTGAAGGAAAAGGATTAGGTTTCTTGCTTGAATGTTAAATGCATTGTAAATATTTGTGTAGGGTATAACAACTAAAAATGGAATAAAAATATTCTTTTGCAAAGTCAGTGGCATAAAAAACGAAATCAAACAAACAAATGTCACCGACTTCAGAACCTGATTTTTGTTCTGAAGTTTATTTTTCACTATTTTGTGTTTTTGTTTTTTTTTGCAGTTTTACGTGTTAGAAGTCGGTTTTTACTTTTTAATTTTGTGCGGAAAGGCACCGAAAAGTATATTTTACAATAATAACTAATACTTATCCAACATTTTTGAATAAAAATTAGTGATTATTGAAAATGAATCAGTAGGTATCATATTTATGTGTTTATTAGTTACAATTTGGTTTAGTTTCAATTGGCCACACATGTACAATGTACCAAAGAACTGCTTATTCTCGTCAGATTAGTAAATGCGTCCCTAATCATTGATTCTAATATGTATAATGAGGTGCATAAAAAATCCGCCATATTGGATTTAGAATGACATCAAACAGCTAGCCGTGCATTGTCATCCAAACTAAGCATGTACCTATGCAAAATTTGAGCTTAATCGGTTGGGGATAACTTATTCAAAATACAGTTGCAAGATTTGACCTAAATAAACATACAAACATTGCAAGTTAAATAGGAGCTAGTAATAAATGTAACAAGTTTGACATATAGATGCAAGCAAGCAGCGTAATCTTGAGGTCTGTGTCGTGTTTTTACTTTAGTGGTCATACTATACTTCTGTAAAGTTTTTACTGTCACTTTTAATTTATTTTTGACAGCTGACATACAATACAGAAATGACAAAGAGGGGGAGCTCAGAGTACTTTTGGCTTGGGGTCGGGGACAAAGTCGAATTATGTCACTCTGTGAAGGTTAAAAATAAACTCCCAAATCAAATTGTTTTGTGTAATGATTAACAATACAACTGGTACAAAATAAAGTACTAGTAAATCAATGATTTAAGTTTATGTAAGACAATTCAGTAAATTGTTAATTATTTCCCTAACTGCTCGACTGCCGTTAAAATAACCAAATATTACAAAAAATCTGCGATAAAAAAAGATTACAAAAAAAGCAAAAATGTGCGTCGGCCGGGAATCGAACCCGGATCAACTGCTTGGAAGGCAACTATGCTGACCATTACACCACCGACGCATCTGCCAGCTTGTGCGAAATAGGCGCTCAATTTCTAACGCTACTATCAACCGGTTTCGATTCGCTCTGACGTCACAATAGCGTGATCTCGATAGTTTTTCATCGTTTTGTAAAAGTAAGTAACTTGTTTGTTGAATAAATAACTGTATTTATGTATTGGGGACGCCTTAAATTGAAGATAATAAAATCAACACATAGGTCGCACAGACCTATCAGAATACCTAGGAGCATATCAGCAGTATATATGGTTTTATTTTTCAAAAAGTAGGAAAGTATTATAAGTGGTTGCTTAAATATAATATATAAATAAAAAAATAATGATAACTTATATCCAACTACGATTTTGATGGCAAACATGTATGTAGTTTAGACGGTTGTATAAAACGCTCCATATAATGGGCACTCATAGAAAAAAATAAAAAAATTTTTTGATCGACTTCATCATCATCTTCTGGCTCTTGTTTCGTTACTTATTTATTAGTTAATACTTTGTACCTTTCACCAAAAAAATCTATTTTGTCCGTCTGTTAGATTATCGAAAAATATTAGATACTTACATGTTTTTTGTTTTGTCAAATTAGTAAAAATTGACGAAAATCTTTTGACGTCACTTTGTGGGTAACAAAGTACTAACCTTATGACGTCACTTTGTGGGTAACAAAGTACTAACCTTATGACGTCACACGATTTGACACGACTTTTTGAAGTACTGTATCGTCTTCATCATTACGGTAACGAAACGGTACTTCAAAAAGAAAAAAAAAATTGGGAAACCTGTCTGACGGACTAATTAGATTTGTTTTTTTTTACCCTATTGTATGATCTACAGCTGTACGTATTTTGGTAATGTTGATTAGTCATGGTTATGTCGAAGATGACAAGTACGGAATAACAGACAATACAATACCAAGTTCCTACCCAGACACCAAGTCTCTGTATTAGGTACCTATTTTAAGATGATATTATCTGAATATTCCCTTTTTTCGAACAAATATTACATAGTTAAACCAAAAATACTGACTTGCACACAAATTATGTCCACTAAATAAATCAAATTCAATATACTATTTAATGGTATTAGAACTGTTTGACTCAACTGCAAAAAAATACCTAACATAACCTAACCTAACCGGAACGATTTAGAGCGCAAGTTAGTATTTTTGATACAGAATTCGTGTTTTTGATAAAAAATACGTTTGTTGATAAACAATTCGGATTTTTGATAAACAATTCGTGTTTTTCCGATATATGAACCACATTTTTGGTGTGAATTCGATAAAAAAGGTCATTTCGTTTTGTGTGCCTTTTTAGTTTTGTAGGACATGTTTAGTTAATAATATAATAATATTAATAATATTCCACAACTAACTTGCGCGCTGTAACTAGTGTGCTGAAATATTATACAGATATATATGCATTTAAAAATATCCCTTTTATGATACAATAATTTAATCTACGTTTCTCTTAACAGAGATCCCACCAAAAACAAAACTTGTAAAAAAAGCCAAGCTGCGCAATTCAGTTCTTTTACCGTAAAAATCAGTGAGATCCATGTAATACCAAGTCAGTTAATATATTATTCAATCTCTACTTAAAAACTGATGTTTTAAATAAATGGATTGACTTGGCCATCGGATCGCATTCGCCAATGTTAAACAGGCCATTGTAATAGCTGTAACAGCATCACATTGGCCAATGTGATGGCCAATGTGATGGCCAGCTTGATTTGGAGTTGCAGGTCGTGGTTTCGAATCAAACTAGGTTCACTTTTGAGTTATTTATCTCTGCCTGTGTAAACATTATTGAGCAAAGAAAACCGATATGGCCTGGATCCAAAAGTTAGGGCCATTGTGTCCTGCGGGATGTTGTAAGAAATACCGCAGCCTTGACATATAGGGCTAAGAAGGAACATATTATGGGTGATTTTTAGTCAGTAGAAGTCTGACACTCCCTTTCACTCTGCCCAAGAGCGGGAGGGGTTATTTGATGATTTCCCACACCCAATAAAAAAATAGGGGCATTGTGTCATTTACCAATCCCGCGCGTGGTGGTTTAGAGTAGCCGTTCCCTTTCATTAAGAGGTGGTCCGTCTCCCAGTTGTAAGAACATTATTGGCGATTATGTAGAAACTACTTTTGTGTGTCGTTCTGTGCGCAGTCTGCTTATGTGCCCAATTGATGGCAATAGGGCCGCACCCTATTTCATGGGACTTTAACAAATGAAATGTAGGTGTACGATTAGGTACACCTCAGCCTAACCCTTCGAGGGATTTCAGGCGTGATGTTATCTTGGTGTTCAAGAAACATTTAGTCATGCCATGTGGCTGTGATCGTCATTTCATTATTTTGTTTATTTACGTCTAAAATGAACAAAATACTTAAAGCTAACATTTTCGATAAATTATGTAAATGAGGGTGTAATTTAAAATTGAAGCGACAGGTGTAATCCTAGGAATTATTAAATAACTGCATTTCATTTGTTTGGTGACTAATCCTTCAACACACTTTTATCGCATTTCCTTAACTCTAAGCACGTGAAAATAAACTTTAAGTTGACTGCGGCAAGGTGTAATGTCTATTGAATACTCTCCCCTAAAACACAGAAGACATGTAATATTTTCTTAAAGACTAGTGGTTCCGTACGAGTGGTTTTTGTGGGAATTTAGGGTTCCTTATGGACAGAACGGAAGTAAGGAATTACGTTGATTGCAAGGGGATGATATTTATTTAAATTCACATGTGGCGTCATGGTTTATCATTTTGTTATAATCTCTTTGGGAGTTCAATAATATACGAGAATCATCGTGTGAAAACCGTACCTATAAGACCCTCTATGACTGAACTCAATTTCTTAGATTTCTCAGTAATACGATTCTGAAGGTGGTCATTATGTTCTATTAAAAATAACCTTTGAAAGCACAGTCATTTTACGTTGTTTTAAGTTTAAAGAGAAAGCAAACACATTTTGTTTTGTATTCAGAATTCGAAATGGTTACAAATATATAGCAGTAATAAAAAAAACTGTTTTGTTAAAAAGTTTACAAAGTGAAAATAATAAAAAAATGCTGTTAACGTTCATAACTATTGAAAGTTCGTCCATTATGGGGACTTTGAGGATTTTTTATTATTTAACAATACTATTATAACGGGTTACAACATTTGATACCGTAAAGAAACAGTTGAGAAAGTAACCTTTCTCAAATGGAAGTCAAAAATGCAAAATGCACATAATCATATCTGTCAAGCCTTTTCCAAGTATCTCGTGCATTCGTTGTAGCGGTGTGCGTCGCTGCGTGCTTTCGTGCTCGCGGTGCTGGCATTCGGCGGCGTGTGATTCGGCGTGGTGGCTTTCGGAATGACGTATTGCACTCGTAGGTTTGTTTTTATGAATTGTTTTTCTGACATTCAAAAGTGCCTTTAAAGGTTTAATTGAAATAAATGCTTTGAGTTTGAGTTTGAGTTTTTGAAGTCTTTTACATGGAGTGACTACCTATCTGACATCCACAACCCAGCTTGTATGTACTGGATAATGAGTAGGTACAGACATAGACTTTTAGGCCCCTGACCAGCTGTAATGAATGGAATGCGTCGTTCCGGGGGTTACTGCGTCGAGTTGCGCGGCGCCGGATGTTTGCGGCGGCGAGTGCTGCGGATGCGGGGGCGTGCGGCGGCGCGTGCCGTGGCGGTGGGTGCGCGGGGCTCCGGGTTGCGGGGCGGCGTTTGCGCGTTGCGGCGTGCATTCGTTGTTCCGTGATTCGGGGATCTCGTGCATTCGTTGTAGCGGTGTGCGTCGCTGCGTGCTTTCGTGCTCGCGGTGCTCGTTGTTGCTGGCATTCGGCGGCGTGTGATTCGGCGTGGTGGCTTTCGGAATGACGTATTGCACTCGTAGATTTGTTTTTATGAATTGTTCTTCTGACATTTAAAAGTGCCTATAAAGGTTTAATTGAAATAAATGCTTTGAGTTGAGTTTGAGTTTGAGTTTAATGAACAATTATCTACAAACTAGCTGTTGCCAGCGGCTTCACCAACTACAACTCGAAAATTATTCCACGGGATGATAAAATTAGGATAAAAACTATCATATGTGTTAATCCAGGTTATAAACTATCTGTGTACCAAATTTTATCTAAATCCGTTCAGTAGTTTTTGCGTGAAGAAGTAACAAACATTATACACACTCACTCACAAAGTTTCGCCTTTATAATATTAGTGTGATTACAGCCGGGACCAACGGCTTAACTTGCTTTCCGAGGCACGGAGGAATGTCGGTATGTAATGGTGTTGGTGGTCTGGTCATCCATTCAGGGACCAACCTGGTCAAGCACGGTTTAACCTACAGATCGACCCATCATCATTATCAGCCTATAATGTTCCCACTGCAGGGACTCAGACCTCCCCTCTAAGAGAGGGAATCCACCACGCATGCCCAGTGCGGGTGGGTAGATGTCACATGTCTTCGAATTGTTTGGTTCCTGACAAAGTTTTTCTTCACCGTTTTCAGAGTAGCGGTGATGATATAAATTAGACAAAGTAATGTGCCTGCCTCGGTTCGAACCCACGACTTACTGTTCGTAAGTCGGGGCTCCCACTACTGGGCCAGCGCTGCTACTATACAGATCGACCCGAGTGAATGTTTTATTTAAGTCACGAACTCCTACAAAAATCTACATTCCTCATTTAATACATTCTCTCAACAAATAACGCTCCCGCCTTATCACATCAAGTCATAAAGAAAAAACCTCTTAATATAATAATCTGTTCCCAGCTTCCCACTATCTGACAGTAACTTTATCCGAGTCCTTTTAACATTCCCGGTTTATCTCGCGGTTTTACAAACAGCCCGGTGATGCTTTGACGGGGACAGAGTAGATAAATTTTAGGGTCACTTTGGAAGCATTGCGAGCCGAGATATCTTTATGCGGGTAGCTTTAAGAGTTTCGCTAAGTGCGTAGTTGGAATGGCCAGTTGATGTAGGAAGCAGCCCTGTGGCGGATCAAGCGATTAGTAATTATATTGAAGGCTAGCGGACGTCACGCGGTTTCACCCGCGTAGTTCTCGTTCCCGTAGGAATACAGGGATAAAAAGTCACCCGGGGATAGTGTAGCATCCCAACGGTGAAAGAGTTTTTGAAATCGGTCAAGTAGTTTTTAAGATTATTCATTACAAAGACACACACACAAAAATACAAATCTTTCCTCTTTATAATATTAGTGTAGATAATGTTGTTTTGCCTTTGAGAGAATAAAGCTTTTAACTGAAGAGTTAATTGATGTGAGTGGTAACGCCGGTAGGGGACGCCCTAGAAAGACATACACTGACCTTATTGGTGACGACCACATTTTATGGATATAAGTATGTAGTTCGTTGAAACACCACCTTGCGTTCCATAACTTAGGTTGCAGTAGTCGGACAAAAATCGGTCAAGCTAAAGTGGAAGTCGGCTGACCACGCAGTACGAATGCACCCAATGATATGGGCCAAGATTGTCACTCACAGGGCACCTATAGGAGAAAATCGCCGTCGAGGTAGACCGCGGTGTAGGTGGTGGTCTTGCTTAGCGAACATGGCCAGCAGGGCTATTGCGTATCTTTTAAATGACAGTGGTTAACCTATAGTGCCTATCAATTACTGTGAGATGGTTCCATTTTGTACTAAACCATAACCAATTTGATAGTTTATCCATAGACAATATGATAGCCACTGACATTTAAAAGATACGCAATAGCCCTACAGATCTTGCACAAGATAGAGAAGTCCCTTAGGAGCCCAGCAAAAAGGTATGAGTTCCGGGTCACATTGTGGGGCATATCTATAGTAAGAATTATATTAAAAGAAAAAGTTACTGTGTTCTGTGACCAGAAATACATCGACTTCTTAGTGTATGGAATCCACACAGCCCACGTGCTCCTGCACTGTCCGGGGGTTGCCCCATACAGGGCCAAATACTTCGGTGACCCAGGTGCTCTCCGCGAGATTGCCAGTAACACCAAGGGGTTGCTGGCTTTTCTCGGGGAGCTGGGGTGGATCGAGTGATATTCCCACCCGCACGCAAAATACGCGCATTGGGCGTGGAGTTGCGGACACCAGCCCGTTATACTTATACTTATAGTGTATGGAATGTCTCAGGGAAATAACTCTTTTACGTGATGATTTACAACAAAGTTAATGAGAAAAGAGAATCTATATAACAGGAAGCAATTCCTTCCGTATCATACAAGATACTACCTGCTTCGAAATACGGGTTATAAGTACTGTTACGAGCTGGGTATGGGATAAATAAAAACACTACCAATTAAACACGCCAATTACTTTATTACTCACAAAACACTTATACTCAATCGCAAAACACTACTGAACACTTTATCGCACTAGATATGTCTTCGAACCTTTCGTTGTCTCGCTTAATAGTAGGAATTTACGCGTACTTCACAGTTATTAGCTAAGATTCTAGATGACAAACTTATCAGTACTAAAACACCTGCTACGTCTTTTATTATAGATAATATTACCATCTTGTAAGAATTTAGAATTTGACGACACGGTTGGCGCAGTGGCTCAGGCAATGGATTGCTGCGCTGCGTGTCGCGGGTTCGATCCCCGCACGGAACAAATATTTGTATGGCCTACAGATAGTTGTTTCGGGTCTGGGTACTTGTGTATGTGAGTTTAAATGTTTGTGTACGCACCCACGATACAGGAGAAATTCCTAGTGTGGGGCAACGTTTAAAAAAAAAAAAAGAATCATTTAGAACCAAAACACAGTTCATCAGCCTGATACACCGAATTAGTGAACTACGATACTTCTTGGTAACTGGTTGTCAAACTTCAAACTTTCGGGTCAGTGACTACCTGTACCGACTGTCAAAGATCTATAATGACAGCTGGTAACGACCGCTTTTTTTTTTTTTTTTTTTGGTGGGTGTAAAATCATCGAATAACCCCTCCCGCTCTTGGGCAGAGCGAAAGGGAGTGTCAGACTTCTACTGACTAAAAACCACCCATGTTCCTTCTTCGCCCTCTATGTCGAGGCCGCGATAACCGTTGGACTACCCGCGGCCTGGTACCGACCGCTCACCGTGCTATCCAAAGACACGGAGAAAACTTGGTACATGATATCAAAGTCACCCATCCACGGACAGAGCTTCGCAAACGCTACTTTGAAGATTGACCCTGGTTTTATTATTGAAACCACTCATTCTTGCAGAAGGGATATAGAGTATTACACCAAAAAAATCTAATTAGTCCGTCAGATTGATTTTCAAAAAATAATGGACACGTATTTTTCGTTTTTCACTAAAACAAAAGATGAAGACGATACAGTGCTTCGAAAAGTCGCGTCAAGTCGTGTGACGGCTCAAGGTACTTTTTTACCCACAAAGCCCGGGGACTCATGATCTTTGACACGTTTTATTTTCGTATTTTTTATCGATTTGATAAAATAAAAAAAAACACATATCCAATATTTTTCGATAATCTAACAGACGGACTACGAGTTATTTTTGGTGAAATACCCTATTTGCACGATCTAGAAGTGAAACATAGCTGATAATAAAACATTACGCGCTGACCTTGTTGATAACGTACTAGTTACGTATTCCACGTTCCAAGAATGAGCGATATTAACTGAGCCGACATCTGCGGTATGCTGTATCAAAGAAGAGGAAAATCGTAATATCTATGGACATCTTAATAAACATGATCGAACTGTTAAATAATATTGCGCAGGGAGAGTCTACTCAATATTAATTTATGCTGGGTAGGTACTATCATCATGACTTGCTATGATGCATTGAAGACGATTTGCGGTTTTTTCTCATTATTTCAAAATTTTAGGTAGTGCTAGCATGCCATTGTGTTCAAAGATTTTCCAGTTCAATTACTTAAAGCTATTTTATTTACCTCTGTATTGTGTTAGTTAACCGCTGCCGTTGCAGCTTCAAAGAACTTGCGGTGTAAATTAGTATAACCTTTAGTGAACGGCACGGTTGGTGCAGTGGCTGAGCGATTGGACTGCTGCGCTGCGTGTCGCGAGTTCGATCCCCGTTTATCCGGTCTGGATGTATTTGTGTATGTGAGTTTAAATGTTTGTAAACGCACCCACGATACAGGAGAAATTCCTAGAGTTTGGCAACGTTTTTATAAAAAAAAAAAAATGTTTTCCAGCCGTGGGTGATTAAAATTCTGGGGCTATGTGGTCCAAGTACTTATAGTCTGTTTAAGGACATCTGCTGCAGCTTATCTCAGTCCCACACAGTTTTATCTTTTTCACTTTGCTATTGCAGTTTGCCAGGCTTCAGATTGAGGTAACAGCCTAAGATCAAATAAACCATGTACCATGAGCCATCTGCTAATACCAGTTTCGTCACTACTCATAAAACACACGTGGGACCTCAGTCACCTCACAAGTAATAAAATAATATAATTAAGAGAAAACATCTAAAAAAGGTTTGCGAAAGACACCGGCTTCTTCAAACGATGTAACCAACAGTTAAACATATGTTAGTTAAAATGTTTTACTGCACCGTAATCTATGAAGAAAGTATTTTATGGTATTACAACCTCTTTGATGTTAAACGTTTTGCAATGTTAATATTTTTTGTTACGTTACCAATTTCATTTAGTTGTTCATTGCGTTATGATTTGTTTTTAACCGACTTCTAAAAAAAGAAGGAGGTTCTCAATTTGGATGCTTATATTTATATTTTTATGTTTGTTCGGGCATAACTCCGTCGTTTTTTTTTTTAAATGGGACAAGCCCGCCTCACTATTCCCGTCGTTTGCTAACCAATTTGAAAATTTTTTTTTTTTGTGGAAAGGGTTTTTGTCCCAAATGGTCCCATATTGTTTTTATGGAAATCCGACAAGCGGTTTTTGAAAAATCAACAAAACTAAAAAAAAAACTACACTGTCTACATTAACGATCTTTGCGTCTTCATCGTTTACGAACCGATTTGGAAAATTCTTCTTTTATTCGAAAGCCTATGCTTTCCTATTGGTCTAATAGTCACGGGCCTGCAGTCTACAAAGATAGCGATCGCTTTACGACAAAATTCGGTCGCAAAGCTATAACGATGCGGATTTAAGTTGGTAGCTAATACCGGCGGGTTGCGTCCGGCTCACGTCCACCTTAAATCCGCATCGTTATAGCTTTGCGACCGAATTTTGTCGTAAAGCGATCGCTAACTTTGTAGAGACTGCAGGCCCAGGTAGGGATCAGATGATGGAATCTTGACGAAATCGAGAGAACTCAGAAAAATGTACAGCGATTTTGGGATTTTCTCTCTAACAAGCTGATGGTAGAATGGTTCTTATGTAACCGATATCAATACGACCTCGCAAACTTCGGGGATTACAGGCGTGATTTTTTGTTATCCTACTAATAAATACAAAACTTTGCGAGATCGTATTGATGTCTAGAATACCTAGAACAGGTATTCACTACAGGAAAATCAAAGAATCACGACATAGTATAAAACAAAGATTATCTTTCTCTGTCCCTATATCCCTATGTATGCTTAAATCTTTAAAACTACGCAACGTATTTTGATGCGGTTTTTTTTAATAGGTAGAGTGATGCAATGGGAAGGTTTTAGTATCTTTTTTGCACCCGTGCGAAGCCGGGGCGGGTCACTAGTTTCTCTATATTTGCTACAGCAGCAGTGAGACTTTAGTTACTTCTGTAATGACTCATTGCGGTACTCAGAGATATTTAATGATTACTTAAGCCGTCACTTGTAAAGATTTGACAAACTTTTTCAGAAGCTTTACGGCCGCTTTCTATATTAAAAATTTCTATATTAAATGATAGCAAATGGATTGGGATTGTTGAAATCCCATGTCTGTCTATTGTTTACACCAGTTCATAACATAAAATCACGCCGGTACGTTGTGAAGGGGTAGGCACATGTGAATCACTAAAAATAGAAAAATAAAAACTTTAGAACAAACATTTTGTCGAAGTCGGTTTTATTTTTTGTTAAATAGTTTTTATATACCTAGTTTTGTTATCAAATCAAATCAAATCAAAATCATTTATTTCAAGTTGGCCAGTTACAGGCTCTTTTGAATAGTCGAACAAATACTAAATTTTAATAAGCTAATAAACTAAGCTACAGTCCCACTCACAAGGCATAATAACTGTCAGTGTACTGTAGTTGCCGATTCCAAAGCGTTGGTCTCATGAGAAGAATGGCAAGAAACTTCATGGATACTCTTTTAAATCATAATATTGTTACAAAACTTTGGTTACATCATTCATATCGAGATTGGTATATTATCATGTGAGAACGATGTAGCAAGTTATGCACGATAAGTGTCGACAGTAAAGCCAAAACGACGATTTAAAAATAATATAATAATTCAAACAAGCCGTGGCAACTAAGAGGTGACCAGTCACAACTGACAGCACCCGTTCACGAGCATGACGCATGGATCAGCCACCATTCCACTCAACCATTTTAAAGGGAACGAAATGACCCGACACACCCGCCACCATCAGCGAGACATTTAAGTGAGCATGACACACTCTTAATCGCCAGGGCATATCCAAGTCAAATAAAAAATAGAAAAATAAATGTAGGTTTCCAGAGAATGACAGCTTTCTAGTACATAGTACTCACACAATATGTGCTATGCGACTATATAATACTAAAGAGATTGAATTTATACATTGCAAAGATAGTTGTACAATCTTCTTCTTCTTTCTTCTTCCTATTAAATGCTATTCATTTAAGCGTCCTGTCCTTGTGGAGCAGGACCGGCATTGAGCCAAGCATTTTTATCAGCGATATAATCGTCTAACTTGTAATATGCTTGCTTGCATAGTGTGCGTTTGATACATGTTTTAAATTTCGTCTCATTCAGTTCAAGAATGCTTTGTGGAATTTTGTTATAGCATCTCAAACAGTACCCCATGAAAGATGAGTCTACCTTAGCGAGTCTGAAGCCTGGCTGCACTAACTGGTCCCTATTCCTAGTAATATAATTGTGTCTGTCACCTCTTTTACTAAAAAGATGCAGATTTTTTCTCACATACATTATGTTTTCGTAGATGTACTGACAATGCACCGTCATAATGTTAATGCTCTTAAATAGTTCTCTCAGAGAATCGCGCCTACGAAGACCATATATTGCTCTGATGGCTCGTTTTTGCAGAATAAAAATAGATTCAATGTCTGCAGCTCGTCCCCATAACAAAATGCCATAAGACATTAGGCTATGAAAGTAACTAAAATAGACCAGCCTAGCGGTATCTACATCAGTAAACTGACGAATTTTTCTAATGGCATATGCTGCTGAACTTAGCCGCCCTGCAAGAGATGTTAAATGAGCACCCCATTGTAGCCGTGAATCAAGCGTAATCCCCAAGAAAACCGTTTCATCTACGAATTCTAGTTTCTCGTTATTTAATAGAATTTCACAATCACTACTTTTAACATTCGGTAAAGCAAATCTTATGCATTTTGTCTTTTTTTCATTTAATACTAAATTGTTTGCTGTGAACCAATTATGAATCTGAAGTAGGGCTTTATTCACATCATCTAGCTTTTGAGCCCGTCTATTTATCTTAAAAATTAGGGAAGTGTCATCAGCAAATAACACCATATTCTGAGGTTGGTTTTTCAATAAATAGGGTAGATCATTAATATATACCAGAAAAAGGAAAGGGCCCAATATTGAGCCTTGCGGAACCCCCATTTTTACTTTTAAACCCTGTGAATTAACACCATTTATTTGAACATGTTGTTGCCTTTCACTCAGATAAGATTTTACTAAACTAAGTGCAAGTTTACCTAGTCCATAATGCTCAAGTTTCAAAAGCAATGTGTCGTGATTCACGCAATCAAATGCTTTTGAGAGGTCACAAAATATTCCTACAGCATCTTGGGACTGTTCCCACGCATTAAATATGTGCTTTAATAAAGTTACACCGGCGTCAGTTGTGCAACGTCCTTTAGTGAAACCGTACTGTTGATCGTGTAAGATTCTGTTGGTGTTAAAATGATTGAGCATTTGGTTAAGCATAACTTTTTCAAAAACCTTGCTAAAAGCTGGCAACACCGATACAGGTCTATAATTATTAGTATCTTTACTGTCACCAGATTTGAAAAGAGGTATGACCTTACTGTGTTTCATTAAATCTGGGAAAACCCCTCGGTCTACACACAAATTAAATATTGAAGCTAAGTATGGTGCAATAGTCTCAACTATGGATGTACAAACTTTGATAGACATTCCCCATAGATCTTCGGTCAGTTTAATTTTTATTTGCCGGAAAGCTTTAATTACCTCCGTAGGGTTTATATGTTTAAATTTAAATTCAGCCAGGCAACCAGGCACGTTCGCCTTCAATAAACCAATTGAGACTTCAGGTGAGGAATTAAGAGCCTCCGTTGTTTTTAAAGGAATATCAGTAAAGAAATTTACAAATTCTTGAGCTACTTCCTGATTATCGCTTTTAGGACCACATGCTGTATTTAATGTGTAGCTAGTGGTACGTATTTTTTTCCTGTTAGTCTCGTTATTTATGACTTTCCAAACTGTTTTTATTTTATTTTCTGCTGTTTTGATCTTTTTGCTTATGTGAAGGGCTTTAGCAACCTTGCAAGTATTTCGAAATATTTTTGAATACTTTGCAACATACTTGTTAAAAGTTTCAGTGTTTATATAAGGCTTAAGGCCATACAGTTCAAAAAGTCTTTCCCTACTTTTTCTGATACCTCTAGTTGCCCAATCACTAAATATAAATTTAGGGCTAACACTTTTAATCTTCTTCTCAAAAGTTTTATTGAATTCTGTGTGAACTATTGAAAAGAAGTTTTCGTACAATTTATTTATATTAATATCATCCACATGATGGTTCATTTCACATAACTTGTTCTGTAGGAAAATATTATATTTATTTAATTTGCTAGTTGTTAAAGGTCTAAATGTAATCTGAACTTTTTGTAATGGTGTGTTACACTTAAAAGTTACGGTTTGTCCGCTATGATCAGACGGCAGGCAATTTACTATGGCTTTATCTATGTAATCACAATCGCAGAAAACATTGTCTATACAAGTAGCAGAAAATGAGGTGACCCTAGTAGGTTCTATAAAAATGTTGGTTAAATTAAATGACTTAAAAAGATTTAATAACCTACTGCTAATTGAATTTTCTTCTAAAATATTGACATTGAAATCGCCACAAATAATTACAGATTTATTACTGGCAGCAAGTTTTGCCAGGACATCTTCTACTATTGATTCAAACAAGGAAAAGTTTTGATTGTTTGGGGGTCTGTACACACACACAATTACATGCTTATCTAGCTCAACACAGGACAGTTCGACGCAATGTTCAACCGAAAGACCTACAATGTCATTACGTTGCTTATATTTAACACAATTTTTTAATAATATTAGGGAACCTCCACGCAGCATTGATTTACGGTTAAAACAGCTACCCACCGTATAGTTTTCATAATTAATAAGCATTTGGTAATCTTTGAGCCAATGTTCAGTAAAACAAATAATGTCAAACATACTTTTCTCTAAAAACAATTCTATTTCTAATAATTTGGAAGAAATGCCTTGGATATTTTGGTGGAATAAATTCAAAGTGTTCTGCTGAGGTCCTTTTTTACTAACTAATTTAGTGCAAGAAGATACCTTTCTGTTGGTAGGTTTAACAATATTGTTAATGGTACCTTCTGTTGTCTTACTTCCTAGTTTAAACTAATATCTGGAGTCAGCCCAGAGTCTCCTGTGCTATCACCAGACAACAAGATTCCATCACTAAAAACTCCTAATTGAGAATTTTCCACGGTGACATATGGAACATCCTCCGTACAATGTTTGTAAACATTTATAGCACTAGTGCTATATTTATTTGAAGTCACCTCCTGTACATAAGTACCATGACTAATAGTCGCAGTGTTAACAATGTAAGAAAACTTTGACATACTACATATGTCTGTGTGAATATTAAAAGCTAATAGCCTAGCTATTTTGTGTCTAAATCTAAGAGGTAGATACACATTACCTGGTGTCGACTTAAGCTTATCAACAAAAGTGTTGGTATCCAGATATACAAGCTTGTCACAATAGTGACCTACTAAGAAATGCACATGTTTGTTTAACATGTGTATATAATTGTTTTTCCTATCACTAAGTCTTTCAAAATACGGAAAAGCACACAATATAATTTTACTACAATCTAACTTTAACAACTCTGATACACAGTCAGTGATGTCTTCCTTTTTAATTTTAGAACTGTTACCAACACATATAGTAATGGTTGTGTCAGGACCACAAACAGTTTTTGAAGCTGATGCCATAATCTGTTTGAAGGTTGACCCCGGCATACAATAATTTTGTGTACAATAACTCAAGTTATTACTAATTAATTTTCCTAGCCCTCTACCTAAACCATCAGAAAACAAAACTGAATGATTACAATCATAACCATTAGGAAATACAAAACTGCCAATCTGAGGGTGCGCTACTTGTGCCTCTTGACTGATGATACAGTCCTGAGTGCGTACAGCCAGGGACAAGTCCTCCGTTCCCACTGGCTGGAGGGCATCAGGTCTCCTCTGACAAGTACAGAGAGTATTACTGACAGTCAGCAAGTCCACTTTGTCAACTAATTCATTTGTAGCAAGAATATGCTCTTTAATTTGGTTTTTTGAGCGATCATATTTAAAAGATATAGAGTTTAATGACATATTCAGGGCCTGTATTTCTGATTGTAAGCGCTGAGTATCCATTTCATAAATATTTATACTATCTTCTAATTTAATCTGATAGTTATTTAAAGTATTAACAAGAGAAACACGTTCTTTCCTTAATTGAATGTTTTTGGAATAATGTTTTTGGTTTTTCTTAAATTTATTAATTTTTTTAATGATTCTATTTAGTCGTGCATATTTCTTAATTTTTTTCTTACTTATTTTATGGCAATTATGATTCAATATGGAATCTTCTGTAAGGTCAATTGTAATGATGGAATGAGGGTTAGAATTTTTATTTACTAATTCATTATATAAATGGTCAGTCTCTATAGCCTGAGTGTGATCGTTTTCCCTTTTCAAATTTAAAAGTTTAGCATTAGCATGGATTAATTCATCCTCTAGGTCCCTAATTTTACACAAAGCCTCCTCATATAAGTTACTACAGTGGTTGAACCCATCCGTGACCACCCTTAGTTTATCCCGTTCACTGACAACATTCATGTATTCCTGATGAAGGTCTACTAGCTCCCGTTTTAAGCTTGAGTTTTTACTATTAACGTTAATGACCTCCTCCTCACTGTCTTCTCTTTCCTGTAAAAGTTGTTGGCATTGGAGTTTGGAATCCTTCAGCTCTTGGAGGGCCGCTCTTAATTTTTGTTCCATTTCTAAAGCAGTGGCCTTACGAGTCATTACAGGCATGGTTTCCGGATAGGTTACTGAAAATTAAAAATAAAGAAACGGTGAGAACTAAAAGGCTAGACCAACAAAGAAAGTTTAGCGTTGTAAGGGGAGAAAAAATGTTATTTTAGGTGATGCGTGTAAAATTATGTCATTGGTGAGCATTACATCAGTGTCTATAGTCCCCGAAGGGTTAGGAGGACTTATCTAATAGTACAACCATATCTCGCCAGTTATACGAGGATTTAAGACATATTTACAAGTTATACAGAACCAGTTTAGGCAGGTCTTTCATTATAATGGAAATCTATGCAAAATATGGCTATGATATTAGAATGGCTTGATGCGTGGCCTGTGTACTACTTACATTTACAAGATAAACAGGCTAGCAGCTCTAATGGAAAGTGGTTCCGTAGGCATCTGTAGCTTTAAAGGGTTTGACGATGTGTTTGTAACGTTCAGAGATAAACTGGATTAGTTTCTTCGAAATCATCGATATAACTTTTCAATAAGAACACGAAAAATTTTGTCGGTCGTTTTTTTAATGTTGCGAGCGATATCTACAAAATAATTATTATAAAGAGGAGAGATTTGTTTGTTTGTTTGTAACGAATAGGCTCCGAAACTACTGAACCGATTTGTAAAATTCTTTCACCGCTGGGAAGCTACACTATCCCCAGGTGACATAGGCAACTTTTTATTCCTGTATTCCCACGGGAACGGGAACTACGCGGGTGAAACCGCGTGACGTCCGCTAGTCAGAATATAAATCCGATATTTGTGCAAGTAATCCCTGATGTGCTAGACCGGTAATACGGTAGTTAACAAAAAAATCTAATTAGTCCGTCAGATAGATTTCCAAAAAATATCGGACACGTATTTTTTCTTTTTTCACGTAAACAAACAACGAAGACGATACAGTGCTTTGAAAACTCGTGTGACGTCATTTTTTAAGACATTAGTACCTATGTGACATTCTTTACCGGTGAGTGACGTCACAACCCCCCACTCAAATGTTTGACGGGTTTTATCTTCGTCCATTTTTATTGATTTGATAAAACAAAAATACGTATCCTATATTTTTCGATAATCTAACAGACAGAGTAATTAGTAGGTATCATATTTTTTTTAGTCGGTATACATCCTTATTGTCTAGTTTTCCCAATCATACTTGAATCTAATGCTTAAGCGTTAAAGTTGAAAATCTATTAATTGACAGATTGTGTTGTAACTTAGCTTTATGTGCTGACGTCTATTAATAAATAGTACACCCGGATTTCGGAAGTTATGTCCTATGTTATAGGATACTAGCCAATTGCCAGAAAACAGATACCGATGTTTACCTGAGTCCCATGTAATACCGCGGGAGGCGCTCCGGGCGTCGGGGACCACGTGATGGCTTCCGGCCACCGTAGACACGGGCCTGTGGACGGAGATTGATGGGCTAACTCGCCGTCCGTCTGTCTTATGACGACGACAGGCCGTGTTGACGGCGCGTTCGTGTTCCACGCGCGCCTCAAAGAGATGTCAGCAACATGGAAGGGGCCCGCAAGGGCCGATGCCCGTAGGGGTTGCGGAATGCTGTAAGTGATACCGCGGCCTTGACATATAGGGCTAAGAAGGAACATGGGTGGTTTTTAGTCAGTAGAAGTCTGACACCTTTCGCTCTACGTAAGAGCGGAGGGGGCTATTTCATGATTTCCCACCCCCCACAAAAAAAGGCCCTTGAAATAAGTGCATTATAACAAGACATAAATCCAGACTCAGTGTTTACTATTGAAAAATTCCTGACCAATTTCAACCTGCCTTACCAGGGAATGAAACCCATGACCTCATGGTCAGCAGCCACTAGACCAACGAATTTTAATCCCAATTTAAAGAATGAACTTTTAGATGAAATTATTTAAACAGCTACCACAAAAGACTACCCAATATATTTACCCCCTTTTTTGGGGGGTTGGGAAATCTTCAAATGACGCCTCCCGCTCTGGGCAGAGCGGTAGGGAGTGTCAGACTTCTACTGACTAAAAACCACCCATGTTCCTTCTTGGCCCTTTGAGTATCTCTTTAAAATAACCCGCAGCAATTATCTTTACCTCAACCTTAGCTTATAGTTTACGACCACTATAAAATAACTAGTTGTTTTGCTCACAGCTCTACTTACTAGTTAAGTCTTAAGTGAAAATGTGTAATCATGTAGGTTTCGATCTAAAGACGTTACCGAACCTGTATGGCGGGACGTACGGCAGTGCAACCGCCAAGTTCGAGTAAAAGCGACCAGATAATGATAGCGGATCTTAGTATAAAGCCTACTTCGAGTTCTGTTACAGGACTTTTTGTTAAGGAACAGTTATTTTCTAGCTGTATATGTTGATGGTAGGTGGTTTTTTGTGGGTCTTCATTATGAAAATGTGGCGTGGACAGTTGGCTAGGTTGCGCACGTATACTAATGGTGCTTAATAAAATTATTGGTGAGACATCCGGGGTTGTCCTAAAGCGTTTTGTGATCATCGATTGAGAAGCGCACGGTATCGACAAGTAAAGCAAAAGAAAGGGGATTGGCTGAACCGAGCAGTGCGTGATAAAAAATGCGTAAAAGAAGCAACCAAATAGGACTCTAGGAAAGAATAATCTTCAAAAGAAAAATCAATTTCTGAAGTCGGTGACATTTATTTGTTTGATTTCGTTTTTTTTGGCCACCGACTTCAGAAGCTGATTTTTTTGTTATTGAAGTCGGGTTGTTTTTTTATCAGAGGCAAATATTTAAACAGCTTTAGAAAATATATCCAAAACGTCATATGTGACTATAACATTGAGGGTTGCCTTCGATTTCTCTGGGATCCCATCACCTAGGGAGTATAGTCTTTTGAATATAAAAATAATTTTGAAAATTGGTCCACAATTGACGAAGATATCGGTGGACATAAAAAAAAACATAAAAATATCATATAAGAAAGTAGTATACCTACTTCATCACGAAAAACTTGGTCTTTCTATCTAGATTCATTTCACGCGATGGAACTTGGCACTATCCCCTCATTTCAGTCTCCACACTTTTATCAGCGCATCAAACTGCCGTACCTCGGAACTTGGCTCTGACTTTACATTAACTTTGTGAACGAATAGAAATTAACGCATTAATACTGATCGTTTGGCGCCGAGGAACATGTGAATTTGGGAGGATTTTGTAATTAAAATAGGTGTAAAAAGTTGAGACTATCTACTATTGATCTAAAGGCCGCTAGGGTCGTGAAGTTGAAGAATTACTTCCAAGTTCAGTTTAGATAATATCAAATCCTCTGGCATTTTCTAGCATGTTTCGTACACTCAAGCCTTTAAAAGCCGTAGAAACTCTAATACACTATCTGCTTCAATCCTTACAGACTGCATTCACCACGTACCTTTCTTTCAACATTCGTACATTTTGATTCGGACCTCAAAAACTTCAAATATTTGCTTAATGTAAAGTACTGGCTCCATGTAAAGTATTCGGCTGCATCCGCGGTTAGCCTGTAAAACCGAACCCAATATATGTAGTTCAGAAAAAAAATCAAAAATTAAGGCCTTGCTTACGTCAATTTCGGGGGGTCGCTGTCGTTTTTCTTATCAACAGTGTGAGCAAACAATTCGATAGCTGTGATGTTTTAGACCTAAGATAATCTTGTGGTAAACTACGAAGTCATTTAATTTTAGGTGATAGGTAGTATGGTGAAACATGGTTGCTCAAAGATACATATTCACTTATGACGTCTAGATTCATAGTACAAAAAAATGATACTAGCAAATGTTATGGATAATAAAATCTAGGTAACAGGCAGGTCAGAATATAACCTCATCACGCTTGTCTGTATTGACTTCCAGGACAATAATAATAATATCCACGACATACAACTCGCAATTTGAGAATCAATTCACTGGGCCTCGTGACGAGCTCTTAGTTAGACATTAACAGAAGCACGTTTCAATCTTTCGGGTAAGCTGTGCCTGCCTGGGTTGGTCTGTGGGTGGGTGACCACCAATTACATAGGTACCGCGTTTCCTAAGTGTCTATAGATTTTTGACGGTCGTTACAGGTACCTATTCAGTGGCCCGAAAATCTGACAAACTTAACCCAGTATTGACTGCGTTGTGGAGGTCAGATAGGGTACCTACCTATCTTCGAAATACTGGAATTCAGCAGCGTCCGGTTAGAATATAAACCGACCCCCAACATAGTCGGGAAAGAGTAGAATTCTGGAATCTCGACGCACAAAATATCGATGAATACTGCGAGATACGAGTATCTTAAAGGCTTTTCAAGATGATGATATCGCTGTGCCTCCTTTGCTCTCAAAACGGAACATATAGCCACAAAATTATTAACCGACTCAAAAATTAGGAGGTTCTCTGTTCGGCTGCCTATGTATTCAGAATGAAGTAACGAAAAAATCGTACGAAGGAGAATACGCGAGTATGCGCAACCCTAACCTAACTGAAACTTGAACAATAAAATGTCTTATTAGTGCACTACGAGAAGAACTAAATGAGTTTGAACCTGTCCTTGCGATTTCAATTATAAGCCTGCTCGTAAAACTAGTGAGGAAAGTTGGCGTCGCTCGGAGTTACTTGCAAGATTATGAGGTGTGTGATTTGAGGATGAGGTTTTCAGCAAAGAGGTTAATATCATGTTAATTGACCTTTGATCGCGTGAAATAATGTATAAGAAAAACATCTTATTAGAGTCAAAGATAACAGTTTTTTTTGCACGGTATTCCAATTCTTATTCTGAAATAAAAGTAGCATAAGTTAATTTTAAGGGTTTTTTTAATCCTATTTCTCTATTTCTTATTATGAAATAAAAGTACATTTAGTTATTTCTCTTAACATCAGCTATCCGCCAGTAACGATCCCATCACAAGCGGCTTAGCGGTTTTCGAGATAGCCGGAAAGAAATCAGCCCATTTTTTTAATTCTTGCATAATTGCAGCTGAGAGGGCAGAACGATAATTATAGAAAAAAACAAGAGCGTTGCTTTGTGAGGCCAAACTTAGTCAAAAGTATTGGGCCGAAGCGGTATGTACAGTGGTTTATTTAAAAAATAGAAGCCCGACTAAGGCTGTCATGAATAAAGTACCTGAAGAACTATTTCAGTGGCTAAAAAAGCAAAAGCTATTATTTCCAAGTTACTTTAATTCTATTTATTTCTAATATATATATCTGCCTAGCTCCCAACTATATTGGGGTCGGCTTCCAGTCTAACCGGATGCAACTGAATACCAGTATTTTACATGGAGCGACTGCCTATCTGACCTCCACAACCCAGTTAATACTAGGTAATACGATACCCTTTGGTAAGACTGGATGTCAGACTTTCAGGTCACTGACTATCCGCAACGACTGCCACAGATCTATATATGGCACCCGGGACCAACAGCTTAACGTGCTTTCCGAGGCACGGAGGAAACTCGGTATGTTATGGGCGGTCACCCATCCACAGATCGACCTAGGCAAGCGCAGCTTAACCTAAAGATCGACCCCGATCTACACACATCAAAAGTGTCTAGGGATCAACATATATTTTTGCAATAACTTTTCTCCTGATTGATATTAATTAAAATTTTCTATAAGGATTCATCAAATAAAGTGTTTTCGTTTGTCACAGTAACGATAAACCAAGTCACCTTTGCATTAATAAAGAAATTTGCCATTTTCCTAATAAAGGGATTTTTGACATTTGAACCACTAACATTAAAGTTCGAAAAAAAGACTGAAATAACAGTTTTCTTTAAAATTTTATTGGGTAACTTAAACAATTAATAATCCGTGTTTCTACCGCGAACACTAACAACACAAGAACATCGGTTTGGCATACTCAAAATGAGTTCATCCAAATCACGCTGTGGAATGGCCGCCCATGTTCGTTGCAACAACAAAAAAAGGTCTTCTTGCGACTGGATACCCTCCATATTCGGCAGAGCTCTTCTCTGTAGCATATCCCATGCATGCTCAATCGGGTTCAAGTCTGGCGACTGAGCAGGCCAGGGCAGGACATTGATGTTAGCTGCGGCGAGAGTCTGTCTTACAACTCTTGCGGGGTGCGGTCGTGCATTATCATGCATTAACTGAAATAAGGGACCGATTTGCACTTGTAGAGGAACGATGACGTCTGATACAATCGTCTCAGCATAAATTTGAGCGTTGAGGTTGCCTCTGATCCAAATCAACTCAGTTCTTCCGCCGATCCAAATACCCGCCCATACCATGATGGTTCCACCACTATAAGGATGGACTTCCTGGCAGGATTTTAATCGCTGTTGGCGTCCAGGGGTTCTCCAGTGTCGTATACGTCTTGTATCCGGTCTCATACCAAAACGAGACTCATCAGAAAAGCACACGAAACGCCATTGTTCTTCTGCCCAATTTCTGTGTTCAAGAGCCCATTGATATCGAATCCTACGATTGTGCATTGCTATAGGTGGTACCCGTAGCGGTCTTCGGGAATGAAGGTTCACTTCATGCAAGCGGTTTCTGACTGTTTGGTCGCTAATTAAGTTCCCTGAAGAGTGATGAAGCCTCACGGCTAACATCATGGCGGTTATTGTTGGAGCTCTTCGAGTTAAGATTTGAATGTATCGGTCTTGTCTCCGTGTGGTGCAGCGATACCGTCCTCCATGGCGCTCAGCCACGGTACCAGTGCTTCGGTAACGTGTCCAAAGTCGACTGATAACACTCTGACTTGTATTCAGAGCTAAAGCCACAGTACGTTGCCGGGAACCAGCTTCTATCATTCCCACGGCTCTGAGCATTTCTTCCCTGCTTAAATGACGTCGCCGCTCCATAATAACGTTGGTTTTAATCAGTAGTAGGGAAACAGTAGCACTAATAATGTCTTCAATGCGTTGTATGTTTTTATAGGGAAAATATTGACAGCTGATTTTCATCTTTTACTCGAATTTGATTCACAGATCCTGATTCAAATTATGAAATGCACAAAAAAGGAACCATATAAATTGATAAAATCATAAATTTATTACAAAGCCACATCTCAATCTCAAGAAATCCGCATAAAAATGCTTGATCCCTAGACACTTTTGATGTGTGTATTTATTTCTAATATGTATTCAATAATACACACATCAAAAGTGTCTAGGGATCAACATATATTTTTGCAATAACTTTTCTCCTGATTGATATTAATTAAAATTTTCTTTAAGGATTCATCAAATAAAGTGTTTTCGTTTGTCACAGTAACGATAAACCAAGTCACCTTTGCATTAATAAAGAAATTTGCCATTTTCCTAATAAAGGGATTTTTGACATTTGAACCACTAACATTAAAGTTCGAAAAAAAGACTGAAATAACAGTTTTCTTTAAAATTTTATTGGGTAACTTAAACAATTAATAATCCGTGTTTCTACCGCGAACACTAACAACACAAGAACATCGGTTTGGCATACTCAAAATGAGTTCATCCAAATCACGCTGTGGAATGGCCGCCCATGTTCGTTGCAACAACAAAAAAAGGTCTTCTTGCGACTGGATACCCTCCATATTCGGCAGAGCTCTTCTCTGTAGCATATCCCATGCATGCTCAATCGGGTTCAAGTCTGGCGACTGAGCAGGCCAGGGCAGGACATTGATGTTAGCTGCGGCGAGAATCTGTCTTACAACTCTTGCGGTGTGCGATCGTGCATTATACAAGTGCAAATCGGTCCCTTATTTCAGTTAATGCATGTTAACTGAAATAAGGGACCGATTTACACTTGTAGAGGAACGATGACGTCTGATACAATCGTCTCAGCATAAATTTGAGCGTTGAGGTTGCCTCTGATCCAAATCAACTCAGTTCTTCCGCCGATCCAAATACCCGCCCATACCATGATGGTTCCACCACTATAAGGATGAACTTCCTGGCAGGATTTTAATCGCTGTTGGCGTCCAGGGGTTCTCCAGTGTCGTATACGTCTTGTATCCGGTCTCATACCAAAACGAGACTCATCAGAAAAGCACACGAAACGCCATTGTTCTTCTGCCCAATTTCTGTGTTCAAGAGCCCATTGATATCGAATCCTACGATTGTGCATTGCTATAGGTGGTACCCGTAGCGGTCTTCGGGAATGAAGGTTCACTTCATGCAAGCGGTTTCTGACTGTTTGGTCGCTAATTAAGTTCCCTGAAGAGTGATGAAGCCTCACGGCTAACATCATGGCGGTTATTGTTGGAGCTCTTCGAGTTAAGATTTGAATGTATCGGTCTTGTCTCCGTGTGGTGCAGCGATACCGTCCTCCATGGCGCTCAGCCACGGTACCAGTGCTTCGGTAACGTGTCCAAAGTCGACTGATAACACTCTTCTGACTTGTATTCAGAGCTAAAGCCACAGTACGTTGCCGGGAACCAGCTTCTATCATTCCCACGGCTCTGAGCATTTCTTCCCTGCTTAAATGACGTCGCCGCTCCATAATAACGTTGGTTTTAATCAGTAGTAGGGAAACAGTAGCACTAATAATGTCTTCAATGCGTTGTATGTTTTTATAGGGAAAATATTGACAGCTGATTTTCATCTTTTACTCGAATTTGATTCACAGTTCCTGATTCAAATTATGAAATGCACCAAAAAGGATCCATATAAATTTATAAAATCATAAATTTATTACAAAGCCACATCTCAATCTCAAGAAATCCGCATAAAAATGCTTGATCCCTAGACACTTTTGATGTGTGTAGTAGTAAACGGAAATCTTGTGTAAAAAACAAAAATATATAAACGCTAATCGAAACGATCTTAATTTATTCTGCTCACTATGTAAACTTACATTTTGACTGGGTTTTCGCCAACGTCCATACTACGTTGAATACACCGGTTCTCGTCCGATCACCGAAGTTAAGCAACATCGGGCGCGGTCAGTACTTGGATGGGTGACCGCCTGGGAACACCGCGTGACGTTGGCTTTTTGCTTTTTTATTCCTTTTATTTATTTTGTCATTATTTTTAGTTCGCACTGCTAGCTATTTTAAATAGCTAGCAGAGCATTTATAACTAGGTTTAAGATATTTACTTACAGTATAAAAAAAAATATAATTGTTTTGTATAAATAAGTAAGTAATATGATTAAGTTAAAATGCCAAAATGTTCAATAGTATAAGTAAATACAGTACAATGTATAGTTAGCAACACCAATATGTATACACTTAACACACCTATGAAGCATTTTTAGCCTACTGTAATGATTTCATTTTCATGTTACGAAATGAAATTAATATTTTGGAACCCATGTCATCATAAAGTAGTTCATATTTCAAAGTTGCAATTGTTAATTCACCAGAAATTTGCGTTTGAACTTGGCCAAGTGTATACAAATTATTGCTCGTGACTGTACATACTCGTACCTTTTGGCGTTGGCTCAAACCCCGAGTATATTGGAACTCTACGCCTTTGTATTTACTACTAGCGGACGTCACGCGCTTTAACCCGCGAAGTGGCCGTTCCCGTGGGAATACAGGGATAAAAAGTAGCCTATGTTACTCAGGGTGAATGTAGCTTTCTTGTGGTGAAAGAATTTATGAAATCGGCGCAGTAGTTTTTGAGTTGATTCATTACAAAATTACACTCAAAAATACACATCTTTCCTCTTTATATATTACTAGCGGACATCACGCGGTTTCACCCGCGTAGTTTCCGTTCCCGTGGGAATACAGGGATAAAAATATAGCCTATGTCACCCGGGGATAGTGTAGCTTCCCAACGATAAAAGAATTTTTTAAATCGGTCCAGTAGTTTCGGATCCTATTCGTTACAAACAAACAAACAAATCTTTACTTTTTATAAAATTAGTGTAGATGTAGATTATTATTAGTGTAGATAGGAACGCTTTGCGAAACGCAAAAGTATGGAACGCTCTGCCGGCAACAGTGTTTGCCTATTACCTGACAGCCTGCAAAGCAAGAGTCAGAAGCCAGGGCCTATCTTCAAGGAGAAATCATTAATTGTGATGCCTTTGCCAATCGAACTCAGGAAGGTTCGAAACGCACTTTAGTTACCCTGCAGATAACAATTTTCAACTTTAGAAACAAACTACTTAAGAATAATACCACTCAATCAATGGGTAAAACTGCCTATAAAACAAAAGACGATCTGAACATGTGTTCATAACTTCATATACTTATGTATCAGGCAAATGGAGGACTAGCTGTTGTACTGAACACTTACATATTATTTTTATATTTCAGCAAAGAGTTAATTTGTCTAAACAAGTTTGACAGATACTGGCTGCATTATCAGTTTGCACCAAAGCGTGCAGCAAGCTAACATAACATAAAATTAATTTTAAAATTGCATGCAATATAATTAAGCATAATTATCTTTATTGCTACTTGTAAAAAAATCTAGATCCGGTTCCGGAGCAATCAGGGCGTTTCGCGGATTCATCGTCTGGGTTGTGGGTGCATATCGAGCAGTTAGAAACTTTTCTAAACTAATTAAAAAAAGAGTGTTTACTTTTTGTTTGTATGTTTGTTATAATTTAACTTAAAAACTCCTCAGTCGATTTAAATAATTCTTTCATCATTAGAAGGCTAGGCGCATCTTTACCGGGAAATATAGGCTTTAATAAATTTTCAAAATACGAAGTTACGGGCGAAGTTCTAGTCTACACTTTAGTAGATTACTGAACTTACCAAATGCAGAACATTGTCCCTAGTTCAATCTCAGAATCTTTGATGTAAATGGACTCCATATGGCACATGCGACACAGGACAAATATCCACTCTTGAGTTCTTGACCCGCAACGTGTCTGAGAAAGCCGGTACTCATCGACACTTGTCTGTATATAAAGTTCGTCGAGTGGTTCCTAACGCTTTGATTGACTGTTGACATTGTTAAGTGTTAATGCTAAAGATACTGAGAAGGATATTCATTGACTAAAATGTTGTGATCCAGAAAGAAAGTAGTTACGAGTAAGTAGCGACGTTCGGGGTGAGTAGGGACGGAACTGGATTAGGTACAAAGTTGAATAGAAGTTCTTTGTAACTAAAAAGGTAATGGAATAGGGTATTTCACCAAACAAATCTAAATGGTCCGTCAGATAGATTTCCAAAAAATAATGGACACGTATTTTTTCCTATTTCACGTCAACGAAAGATGAAGACGATACAGTGCTTCGAAAAGTCGCGTCAACAACCTATACCTACAACTCTGCCGGTCAACTCTACTGCTTTATATGTGACCGGGTATTTAAAAACAAATTCGGCCTGGCCAGCCATATAAGAGCACACGCTAGGAAATAGCTTGTAAGGGTCGCCGTTACCGAAATCGGTAAGGAGGACTATACATTTTTATCCACAAAGTGACGTCAAAAGCGGGACTCATGATCTTTAACACGTTTTATTTTCGTCAAGGTTTATTAATTTGATAAAACAAAAAACACGTATCCAATATTTTTCGTTAATCTAACAGACGGACTAATTAGATTGTTTGATAAAATACCCTATTGTTTATCATTAATTATTTTCTTGCCTTTATCCCAATTCATTTGGGGTTGGAGCAGCATGTCTTCTTCTTCATTACTTCTCTGTTACTTGTCATTGCATAGAAACCTCCTCTCTTGTCTTATCATCCTTTACACAGTCCATCGTTTCTTTCGTCTTCCTCAACTCTTATTCCCTTCTGCATTCATACTTCTCATTCAGATAGTGGAATATTTTTTGTGTACCAATAATATTTTGGATGACCAATATCATTTAAAATACTTTTCAAATGACTGAGGTCAATCGGAGTAAAACTTGCAATGATCAGGAAGTAAAGTCAAACGGGTTGAATTCTACTTGTGTGTCTCCCGCTCGATGTTGCGTTCTTTCTTCGGCATTACATTTAAGCATCCTTAGTTGCAAAAGCTAGATCTAGCCACAATAGGTCAATGCCCTCAATGACGTACAAGCATCATCTTTTCAGTTATTTAAAATTCTTCTCCCATGTAAAACCACTGCTATGTTAAAAACGGAAACGGTTTTTTGTGAACAGAATGTAGTACTAATAGATATGGTAGAACTAGTATTTCAATTAAGTAGTTAAGTTGGTTTTCTCTGTAGTCTAGTTTTAATGGCGAGCCGTCATCGGACATCCGCTCTTCGATCATCCTACATGGTTTCCATGAGATTTTTTGTCATCGTTAATAATAAGGAGAGATGAGTTGAACTGTTTGTAATAAGATTTCTTTTGCAAATCTATCTGTCTCCATATAGTTGAAAGTGATGTGCTGGATGAAGAAAATGAGCTGAGGAGAATTTTGTGTATGAATTTGGATGGGTATAAGGATAGAGGAACACCAAAAAAATGACGGGAGGACCGTGTGAAGCATGATATTGCAAGAAAGAAGGTGCTTGATGATATGATTAGTGTTATAGAAATATGTAAGAACAAGACATCTGTGTTGTTCCTTAATAAATTGGGATAAAGTCAGGAGAATGATGACCTAGTTGTTAGCAGTTGTTTTAATTATAAGCTCCGTTTCCGACCCTCAGTCGATGCCACTTGCGATCTAAGTTTTGTCGCACGACCAGCGCTGACTTGACAACTATGGCTGGGTAAATGACGACAAATAGCGTAGTAGAATATTTCCACCAGGTGAAAATTGACCCGTAGGAAAGAAATTAAACGCGCATGTAGCTTGACGCATGCGGCGTAGCAATTTGTATCACTTGATGTCGTAACTCGTAACTCGGACTTAGGAATATAAGGCGTGAAAACTAATTTGGTTAATACGTAGGATTTAAATGTGGAAATATTTCCGATTAATTATTCGCTATCATCAAGGCCATCTCTTTTAGATGATGCAGTATCTGAGTCAGAGGTAAAGGCTGCACCACTTTTAATAATCCGGGTCATTGGTCAGTCTGCAAGTGGTAAAATCTAAAACTAGCCAGATTACTAACCTAAGATTTATCTGCGCTTGCTCACTGCAAAGGATGATAGGGTTTTTGGAGATTATGCTTACTTGCATCCGGGAGCAATACTATGTCTGATTATACAAATGGTATTTTGACACGCGGTTTCACCCATGTTGTTTCCGTTCCCGTGAGAATACAGGGCTAGCCTATGTTGCTCAGGGTGACTGTTGCTTTATAATGGTGTAAGAATTTTTGGAATCGGCGCAGTAGTTTTTGAGTTTATTCCTTACAAACATACACACACACACACACACATACAAATCTTTTTCCTCTTTATGATATTAGTGTAGATTTAAATACTAAAATAGACAAGATCCGTAAAGAATTTATTATAGCTAGCCAGTGTTGTCCCACTGCTGAGCAAAGGCCTCCCTCCATTCCTTCCAACGGTCTGTTCTTCGTCGTCATCATGTTTATGGAGGGGATTAGACGCATAACCCATCACGCTTGTCCAATGCGGATTGATGGGTGAACAGTGAACTTGCTAACTCAGTTCATGGGTGCTGCAGATTACAATAAGATTATTGTTTTCGTAACCACCCTAATTGACGAAAGAATACTAAAGGATATAATTAATACAGGTTGACTTGTTGTTACTCACTTCCGAATCGCTTCCAACTACAGTGCACCTCAACACACTGATTCATAGCCACTCTTAATAAAAACGTTATTTCCATAAACAGAGAGTCTAAATTCAGATGAGTTGACTTACGCTGACGTTACATCATTAAAGTGCATTACTCCATGCTCCAAAGGTCAATTAAAAAGGAATTTGAGCTCTACGTCATCGGAATTAGAATTGATATTGCCTGCCAATAATTTATTTACGGCTTTTAACTCATTCTCGGTTTCCCATTGAATGGGATTCCCGAAATTTTTGATATTGTGTAGGAAAGATGTGCATTTCTTACGGTTTTCTAACGGGATAAAGACAGGAATAGGCAGGGACAAGGCGTGTTTGAAATAAAAACGCCTATAGAAATGGTTACTCAGGAAACTTACTGAGATTTTTGCTTTTCTCTTCAAAATACATTCCAAGTTGGTGTAAAAGGATCTATGTATAAAAGTAGCAAGCTGTTTGACCAGCGATATGGTGACTGGTCAGGGGTTTACCGCTATTTTGGAATGTTTGAAAAGGTCGTATGTCTTCAATCAGTTTCAGGTATAACATTTATTAAAAAGGGCGTAAGTTTGTGTATGCATGTTATTATTGAAATATCGTTTCATTTATTTACTTATTGAGGTCCTGAATTTGATTCCTGGGTCAAGTAAAATGTTATTTGGTTTAGCGTGGAGGCTGGATTTGTGCTTAGTTGGGGGACCCGATGGTAATAGGCTCACCCCTATTATATAGGATTAAAACATAATTCGCGAAATGTGGGTGTACTTAGTAATTACCCCTCTGCTTAACCATGGCTTAACCCTTGACGAATTACAGGGGTGGATTATTTATTTTTTGAACATTGATTGTAATCAATCTTCATCATTTTACTACATACTACTACACTATGCTGTTCATTTTTGAGAAGGTGTTTCCTTCCTTCTTATTCATTAACATTCTTGACCATTACCAAGATAGGAAACTACTCCGTCTAAAAATTTAGACTTGTAGGCTTTATCTGCGTCCTGGTTATCAGCCGGAAAGATTTCTGTTGTCTCATCAAATATTTGCATACTTAAATTGCAGTCTTCGCAGAAATATGAACAGCATTTACTAAGAGTAATTGTAGTTTTACCATTAGAAGAATAACTGATGAGAATAAGGAAGATGGTACAAAAATTATGCTAGCCAATAAAGATAGTCATCGGAACAACGATGATGTTAAGATAATAATTCATGATAATTTAAAAATAGATGAGGTATGTGAGGTTTTTAAGATAGTGATCGGTATGTTATATAACCACATGGTTGTAATTAAAACAACAATATAATAATAAGTGATGCATTTTTCTGATATTCTTGTTGACTTTTGTCCTTTGGATTTTATTTAATGACTGTTTTATAAAGAGTTCACATTTACAGCGCTTAAGATTTTTCTTGAAACATCTTGATTATTTGTGTGAGTTTCTTGAATAGGAAATTGTTCAAGTAGTTTGTAGTACTTGTACATTTTCATCAGTTCCTCAGGCAAAAATGGAAGAAAGTCATGATTTATTTAGAATTAAAAAAGGTAGGGCGGAAACATCATTTTTATTTTTTTTGGGTAGTGGGAAATCATCAAATAACTGACACTCCCTCCCGCTCTTGGGCAGAGCGAAAGGGAGTGTCAGACTTCTACTGACTAAAAACCACCCATGTTCCTTCTTAGCCCTATATGTCAAAGCCGCGGTATCTCTTACAACATCCCGCAGCCCACCCCCATGGTTTATTAAAACAACACTGACGTTACAGGGTATGTCTGTTCACTGTTGTAGATATTCGTAGATAAAATGCTCCCTTCCAGGAAGTGAATGTCTCTTGTCTTCTAGCGACTTCTAAAAACATATCCAACTTATTAAGAGAAGAAGGCAGCGGAGATGATTATCGGAAATACGGAAAGGCAAGTAAACAATCAAATTGACTAACTGTTTAAAATATCGACCAAGCCCACGTGCGCCCGTGATATCAAACACGATTGCGTTAGTGCCATAGCAAGTGCAGTACCAGAGGCAACAGGTTACAATAGTATGGCCAAAGAGGTCGTTAATTGTACGTATTGTAACGTTTCAAGGAAAACCTTTGTAAGGGCCAAGGTGTTGCCTTTTACTACTTACACGGGACAATGATTATTTTAATCAGGAACTGCTTTTCATTGGTTTCCGGAGTAAAATAAATGCGTTGGAAATGTGACTTCACTTTTCTCTTACTCTATGAAATAGCAATCTTAATTAATTTAATATCTTTAATTTAAAACTCCAACTCCACTCCACTTTAACTCCAATGGTTATCATATATTATATGATAACCATTGGAGTTTCATAATATAATTATGTGTTAATTATGATGTTTGACTTATAGAGAGTATTTGACTACTTACACCTTTTAAAGTTTTTATTTAATTTTTCTTGTTTGTTAGTATGTATTGGTCAAATCTTGCACCAGAATTTCAAACCAAAGCACCCTATTCAGAGGTATTCCCATCTGAGCACCGATTTTTAGAGCACCTAAGTTTAGAGCACCAAAGCTATTCCCATCTGAGCACGTAAGATTTGGTGGCTGCTAGTGATGGGCTGTAAAAAAAAGTAATCGATAGATAATAATTTTAGTAAAGTTCCACAAAATACCAGGAGAACAGAAAGATTAGGAGGTATTGGGAATTGGAATCTTAATATCAAATCTTTAAGCATTTCTGATACCATGCAGTGTGTAAAGAAGATACTACTACTTCACGATTCTGGCATCAATTTCCAATACCTACTTTTTACACCCCATTACTAGCAACTACCAAATCGTAGGTACTCAGATGGGAATAGCTTTGGTGTTCTAAGCTTAGTTGCTCTAAAAATCGGTGCTCAGTTGGGAATACCTCCCCATTTATTAAGCTGGAATTTTGCACACACTTTTGTTTTTGGTGACAATACATTTTATGACAGATGTGACTTGATTCTGCAGCCAAGATGGGATCCTCGCGAGATGACTTCGTACGGACTGGAAACTTTGCATTCAAGTTCAATGTTGATAGATATAACTCTTTTTTTTAAGATTTACTTGTTTAGTGACAATTTTATTACAAGCTTTGATTTCATCAATTTCTTAGCGTTTACTTAAGCTATTATAAGTTTATTAAAATCATTTCTTTAACAACATCAGCTCTACCATTGTCTTCGTTAACATGACACGTGTCACATTGTTTTATCTCTCTTCTTATCTAATTCAATTTAGTTCAAGATCCGACTAACTACGTGACGAGTGTCTTGTCACAGATACTTCGGAAAACAATTTTATTGGCTTTAAACGAGAGCTTAATGATTTTAATGTGCGACTCGATATAGGTTGATACCGTGTCACTTACCAGGACCATACGTTAACCATTATGGTTAGAAGCTTTGGCTGCAGATAAGACAGTAATGTATGAATAGATATTCGAAGAAGTGACCAATACCATACGATGATGACTAACCTAAGTAAAGGGTTATTTTAGAGTAAAACATCATACATAGGAATTATAGGCACAATACAAATATTATGATCACCACTCATAATAATTTGTTTTTACTTGTGGTTTTATTTGAACAAGGTCTTATTCAAATAAGTCATCAATGGCCAGGCGCCTCTTAAAATAAAACAAAATAGTGTTTCAAATCTCGTTGAAAAGTATTAATGTGTAACGCAAATTACTCGATATTTCATACTGAGTCGGGATTAAGATAAAGAGCACAATCAAGATTGATATATCTGTCCTAAAACAACACGGATTCAGGAATTGGAATTGGAGCAAATAATTTGTATCCATAACTCTGCAAGTGGGAAGATATTGGCGAAATACATTTGCTTCCAAACTGATGAAGAGTTCTCATGTCTTGTTAGGTCGTTGTTCTTCTAGGATGGTAGGCCCGGTTGTTGCCCGACTCCCGGGAACTAATAATAATAATTTGTTGTTGGCGAAAAGAACCCCACGCGTTTACTTTTTGTGGGTTCTTTATTTAGACTGTTTTATTTTCTAAACCATAGTCCCTTCCTACTTTTGAATATTTGTCGGGTTTCATGGATGTAGTAACTTAGTGATTTGTGATCTTTGACTAACTCTACAAGGAAGACGAGTGTGAATCTAAAAGATGTTTTTCTTAGGAACAATACTGATTATGATGAATTAATTTATTTCTATCACATATTACGGGGAAGATCGGAAATAAATATTTGTCGTATTAGTAGGTCAATGGCGTCAGTTTTATTTCGATCAACAGGAAAATAAAGGTACAATGAACTAAGGTACCTATTTAAGTATTTTTATAGTTTGTCTATTGTCGTACATCTCATTCTTAGATCTAAAAAGCACAAACAAAATTAATATTAATTACAAAGCAGCAAAGTTCACAATAACTTGAGACCTTTTTAAATAGAGCTCATTACATTTTATTTGGACACATGCCACTAAAATCTAAATAGTAACAAGAAACATAGTTTTAAATACCTACTAGATACGTTCCTAGAAATATTACTAACATAATCATGATGAACTGGACAAAATAAAAGTAACACTAAGCGTAAAGTGAATAGTGAAATGAATCATAGTGTCATGCGAGACTCCAACGAGCCAAGGACTCTAAAGCGATATAAACATTAATTAAGGTTATGATATAAAACGAAACGAACGCATACAGAAAGCTCAATGCGTACTGTTTATTTTTTCATTCATACAAAATGACAAATACATTCGTCCGACTTACTAACACAGATAAGAGACACATAAACAATTCAAATAGAACCCTCACTTTATGACAATAGAGGTGATAATTCGTTAAAAGCGTTTGATAATCTTGTGCATGGGGTTCTAGTAAACAGCGACTCCGGCGCAACTCGCAGTCAGTCAGACGTTGATCGGTGTTGAGAGCGGCCGTTATTGAGAGCCCCACTCGTGCGCACTACGCGAACGAAATACGATTTTCGAATTATTAACTGGTGGTGTCCTTTTAGGGAATATTTTAGTTCCTGTGTTTTGAAAAGTTTCTAAAACATATTTTTAATTATTAGTGAGTTTATGTGCAAGTGTTTCGGGGTCCATTGTGTTAATGCTGACATGCATGGTGAGTAGATTTTGAAATTCTTACACACGATGCGTCTCAATGAGTCCCATTGTTTAGGCGCGGTCTTTTTTATTCTCGTTTGTATCAACACTTTCATCTGCATTGCTTATTTTCTAGTTTATCAGTCTACTAATTAAAGTGCAGTGAATAGTAAAATGATTGTTAAAGTTCTTTTTATGTTTACTGTGGAATGTGATTTTTATGGTTTGGTGCAGTCTGCCGAGATTTAAACATATGCTTTTGCAGTAGTAATCTTTGCATAGAAAACATGAGAGGCTATCTTATTCAAGCTTGTTTATTATACTGAATCATACGTTTGTACGGATTCATAGGAAGTAAAAGTTGCTATTCATCGGATCATTTATTATGAAATCCACATTCTTTGATGATTTATGCTGTTTCACTTCAAATCAATCGTTGTTATCTCCGATCGTATCTGGCAGATTGTTTGTATAATTCGTATTAGTGTCAAGTGTTTGATAAATGTTGTATTCACTGCAACACTTGAGAGTTTATTTTAGGCGCTCTTGTAAACCGATGATAAACGAAAAACATGTTATTATGGTTCCTCTTAATTTTACCAATCGTGTAATCTCTTTGTTAATCTTAACAAAAGAATTTGCCTTTCAACGTCAGTCTTTATTATTACGCTAATAATAGTATTTGTCATTATTAATATTATTAATCCGCATTGTTCTTCGAATTCTTCCGCGTGGACCAATAGACAAATGTTATTATAGCGTTCGAGAAATAGATAAGTTCATAAAATCCTTCCATTATACATTTCTGCAATCACATCATTTCAGTGTTATTGTTATTCCATTTGTTATATTAATTGCTTTATTGATGTATCATCCATACACAGCTATAAGCTTGAACCTTGAACTTTTTCTAAATTTATTTCCATTCAATTTAATCCGGAGTTTGCCTCATTCTGTCTCATTAGAATAGATAGAAAGGTGTTCAGTGATACACTCTTAACTATTCCCTCGAGAATGTATCATCGTTAATGTCTTATTACGTTACATTTTGATTTACTGCCGCATTTGATATGCACGGGCTATTTGCTCCTGTATCTAGGTCGGCTGTTTGTTTAAGCATAATTGTTCTCACACTGATATTGAATCATTCATTTGTCAGTGTGTCTGTTACATCATATGTATTGTTTCAATTAGTTTTGTAACTGTCTTATGTTGTGGGGTAGGTTTCTGTATAAAGGGTGTGAAAGTAACCTTAACGCAAACGAAAGGCACTTGTTCTACCCACCACTGCGATCACTTTTTGGTTCTAGACCATACCTGGGGACCCCCTAGTTACGGAGATATTGGGGGTCAAAGTTCCAAATTTTGCACAGCTGTTTTTGCAAATCCTAGTTTTTCAGGTTATAACTTTACTTAAATTACCTCCATGACCCGTTTACTATTCAAAGCATCCACTAGCACAATGTTTTTATAGTGCTTTATTAAGTTTTACCGTAATATGTGATTTTTACCCCAAAAAAAACTTTGTTTTGACGTTTGTGTGAAGGGTTCATTTGCACCCTGTATAACACATAACTGTATAACATATTTCCTGTTATTCTCGAAGAGTTTGGCAGAGGTGTACATAATAGTACACCCGCATTTCACCAGTTATGTGTAAGTCCCATGTAAAAGGGGGCGACCCTATTACCATCAACCGGATCAAAATCTAGACCATCTGAGATGTGACTGCTATTGAGGTATATAATTCTGATGGCGAAACCCAATAACAGCTTGAACGACTTAAGAGTCGAACCCAGGGCCTAGTGCTCGGCAACCGGGATTCAAATTCAAATTAATTAATTTATTTTTTTCTCTCGTCCAAATAATATTTTAATTTCATGACGAGTTTGAAGTTGTAGGGCATAATGTTCTAATGTATTTTTTTCCACCTAAACAAGCGGCAGTCCCAATGCAAGCATTTTGTGTTTACTTATACGACGACATTCAGCGGACTACAACACCTTTCGGCAAATTATGTCAGATCACTACAATTTTTGCTGTCTAACATCGTGGCCATTGAAAGAGCATTAGCGGATAACGTGAGGGCCTCGACGAATGGATGTTCTTTAACTAATGCAGTTTACTCTCATGAACTGCTCCTTAACGTGTCGATGAGCTCAAATGGTGTTAGGACAGTATGTAAGCCACCAGCACAGCTATATCATTTACTTCGAGTAAATCTTAAAAGTGCAAGTGATTGTGTGGGATTAGAAGAATAAGAACATTTTATTTGTTAACATAGGTTACACACAGAGATAGATTGCAACCAGTATTAACATTTATTTTGTGGTTTTCATAATCGTCGGTATATATTTAAATCAAAAGTCATTGTTTTCAAAATCAAATGTTTGTAACTGAATAATAAATTAAAATCAAATGAGGTAGGCCTCATTTGATTTTAATTTATTATTCAGTAATAATTTAATTGAGCAGTTACTCGTTTCTTGTTTATTTTGATACAGGGATAATATGTTCTGTGAATTAATCTGGTTATCGTGATTAAACAAACCAATAAGGTAAACATATAAACTAATATTATATGCGTGACTAAACTTGTCTAATTATAATGATTTAAACTTTTACCTGCTTTGCGCAATTTATTTATAATTAACATGTTTAATATTGAAAATGGTGTAACAGAATTTAAATGCTCACCTATTTTCAAAGTTTTATTGGTAGAATAAATCTAACTGTTTTGACTATCAATAACCATTCGAATGAAGACATTATCAAAATCAAAATCAATTCTATTGTTTTGGATGAAATCACAGAAGATTATACAGGTTTACTAGATAGAGATGAAATGAAATACGTGAGATCAAGGTGGATAATAACCCTTTTGATATTTAGGCTGAGTGTAACGAAAGCGCGTACAAAACTTGTCTTTACTCTACTTTTGGTCTCCCTGTAATTGGATAAAATCGATCGCTTGAATACCTACTGGTTCTAAAGGTCAAGCTGTTACTCCAATTAGTAATACCGTAAATAATTTCTCCTTAAACTAGTATTATTTTCTTCTATCATAACGCATGAACTATACGAGATTACCTTATTCTAAAACATCATCTGCCTATACTTTTCTCAAGTATGTCGCGATTGGCTTCCAAATTAAAAGAATGCAGCTGAATATTCTGACCTTCACTAGTGAAGTGAGTACTGAATACTACCCCTAAATGTCGTTGTAAGAATATTGCATAGTCAGCAATGTTGTAAGACTAACAGGGTAGTAAGTCCTGTGCCAGTCCTGTCATGTTTTTGATAAGTATTTGACAATGCCCGGTTTGGTAATGGGTAATCTTGCCCGTCTCTATAGATATCTACGCTTTGTAATGGGCTACTACTGTCCTTTCACAGTTATCATCCCTTGTGACCTGACCTGTTATTTCTTTTATTGTTGTAATTGTTTCGACAGTTAAAAAGTGCCTGTAACTGGGATACTTGAACTTATGAAAGTTTCAACTTACTGACCCAACCGATTCATAATCTGCTCTCATTACCGGTGCATCTTCGATAACTAATAAAACAACGTAGATAGTATTTCTATTGTCAAATCTACCTCAACCATGAACAAACTCCTCGATCCTTTCTCGCCACAATATTAGTTTAGCCTACTGTCAGTGGTGTCATGTTCCGGTTGTATGTTTGTGCATGTGAGATCTGTGTGAATGTGTCTATAAACGCACCCATATGGCATAGTACAGGAGAAATCCTTGTAGGATTATTAACGATAATTTACTTTCTATGATTTTTGTTAGTTATTTATCATTTGCAATTTTTGCAGTCTAAAGCAGTCCTTGGTTGGATTCCCGGGTCTGGGGAAATGCTTTTGGGTTTTTTCCATCAGGAGTTATTCAGTAGCAGCCACGCAGACATGACTTGTGCTCGGTTGATGGCAATAGGCTTGACCCCTGTTACATGACACTTAGACATAATTACCGAAATGTGGGTGTGTGTTGGTACACCTCTCAGACATTTGTCGTATTCATTTATTTCTACGTACTACGAAAGTGAGCAATATTCATAATCCCTCAGTTTGTCATAACTAGAGGATGAAGGAAAGATACCGGAAAACCACAGGCATGTTAGGTTCTGTTTATATTACTTTATTATTTCTGCTTAACACGTGACGTCAATGCGTAATGTTTGAACTAATAATAAGTAATTAATAAAGCTAGATAGCACAGTGGTGTGACCATCGGACTGTCAAATCATAGGTCTCAAGTTCGTTATAGTAATTCTTAAACTCACAGAACAAAACTATAAAACTATATTATATCTTTATATATACTTCTTCTATACCCGAGTTTGTCACTGAACTCCTCCTGAATGGCTGGACTGATTTTGATGAAAATTTTCGTATGTGTGCTGGATTCGAGAATGGTTTAGATTCACAATTGAACCCGTTAGGTGGCGATGCTGTCCGGGCATGACGACGTCTGCCAGGTCCGCTAGTATATACCATAAAAAGTAAACAAACAGAAAAACAATATGACTATTAATTATATAATATCGCCTCTGTTACTCTGTAAAGATTTAGCTTCCTAATGGTGAAAGAATTTTTAAAATCGGTCAAGTAGTTTTGAAATCAGATTTTTTTAAATCGGTCGAGTAGAATCGTTGCTGTGTTTTATTGTTAATTTAGTTAAAATGTTTTGATTTGTTCAAAATGTAACGTACGACGTTACAGTAGTGTGAGAATTAAATATATCAGCCTATTATAGTTATGCTATCATTGTCATCATGAGATATGATATCAGAATGATATCATTACTACTAGGCCATAGGTTCTGCAACTAATAAATAATTACGGTTGTCAATAGCGATGACGGAATCCACTTCAAACCTAGCTAGTATTTCGTTTTGTATTTTGTCGTACGTATCCAATTCAATCACTGTATTTTACTCACCAACTTCTAAAATAGGAGAAGGTTATGTATTCATATGTGTCAACAATTTCAGCGCGATTTCTAGTCCGATTGAACTGATTCTTTTTTCATTTGGTAGTCAAAGCTTGCGCGGTGGTCTTATACCTATACCTAAGCAAAATTTTACATAGACGAATCAAAATGAAGTCTAAAAAACAACGATTTATTAAAAAAACACTTCGAACAACTGATACGTATATCCAACATATTTTGGATAGGCCCTCAGTTTTCCGTACAAGTTTAATGTTATCATTCCATCTTGTCATCGGTTTTCTTCTACTCCTTAATCTCTATGTAACGCTAACAATAATAATGGAAGTTTGCCATTGTTTACAACTAATCTAACTGAGGTAAAGTACATAAAATACTATCTTGTATAACTAGGATGTTATCTTTATACGCCTGTTATCATTAGGTATCTAGATAATTGTTGATGACTTATAAAAACTTGCTACAACTTACTTACATAAAGTATCCATACACATAAGTATTTAGTAGTAGTAGAAGGTACCCATCTAATTTTGGTGACATTACCGCTTGCCCACGACCTACCCGACCAAGCGATCCGGATCGGCGCGTGTTACGATAAAACAAATGAAAGAAATTGCTTGGCGTATGCTACGACTTACCACAAACCACAGACACTCGCGCGTGTAGCTTGTGGCACCGTATTACCCGAGGTCGTGTTTGGGGCTGTAGGATTTAAGATTCAAATGAACACATAATTAATGAAAACAAAACCATTGTCCCACTTTCATCATGTACATTAATTTCTCCTGAATTGAGGATGCGTTTACAAGAGTGAAATCTCATATGCACATGCAGGAGTGCCTAGTTCAGTAGGCCATGTCAATATTTTGTGCGCACAACAAGAATGGCTCATGTAAGGTTTATCTATAATATGTATGTATTTAGAAATATATAAGTATGTTTATCAGTTGTCTAGTACCCATAACACAAGCTCTGCTTAGCTTGGGACTAGATGGCGTTGTGTGATAGTTGTGGAATATTATTATTATTATTATTATTATAATATGACCCAGTCGGTAAGGTGATAGTAAAGCAAGTAGACGATTGGGCTTCATTAAAGCATGACGTAGATGCTCTTTCTACATGACGTCACGTTTCTGCTTCGAAGGAGTAGTCAAAGCCACAGTTTACAATAATATGTAAATATAAATAAAATAAACTTATTTGTACCTTCAAGTGCACCCGAGCTAAGATAACTTAAGTTTTTGTATCGGCGTTCACCCTCTTTATTATACTCAATGTTAAATGAACTTCTTAGCGAGTTGCATACCTATTTTAAGAGGCGAACCCATAGTAGCGTCAATCGAGTTCAAATGTAGACTCTTCGGCTTGAGAAAAAAAATCAGGAACATTTTCCTCGAACTGGGGATCGAACTTAAAATTTTATTCTGGACTTGGCTGTCCCTTAGAAATTTCTTGAAAAAAAAATGAAAAGATATCCCAACTCTACCTTTGACCTACCTGGGGACCAACCACAAGGTCAATAAGGCAATCAGGTTATTTCAACCTACCACAATAGTAATAAAACCTTTATTGCCTACGTATCTAGTAACCTACTGCTGTTCTAATATGATTTATCGGGGTCGAAGCCATGTATTTTATCCCCTCTATGGGCGAGGCATAGATAAGGAGTGCGGAAGTGCCATTGTCCGTCTACTTACCCTGCAAGCGCATTGCGAAAATGTATTTGCATTTTGTTTCTTAACGTTTGCCGTTTGCTTACCCTGTGTTGGTTTGTTCAGACTTCTTTAGAGGAAAATAAGGTAGTGTCTCTCTTGGAACATAGGTACTCCATCAACACCATCAGCCTTTAATGTTCCCACTGCAAGAACTCAGGCCTCTTTTCTGGGAGAGGGATGGATTATAATCCACCACGCGTGCCCAGTGCGGGTTGGTAGATGTCATCATGTCTTCGAATTTTTTGGTTCTAAGACATGCCGGTTCCCTCACAATGTTATCCTTCACCATTTTGAGAGTAGTGGAGATGATATATTTTTTTTTTAAAAAAACCTTGCCCGACTCTAGGAATTTCTACTGTATCGTGGGTGCATTCACAAACATTTAAACTCACATACACAAATACCCAGACCCGGAACAACTATCTGTAGGACATACACATATTTGTTCCGTGCGGGAATCGAACCCGCGACACGCAGCGCAGCAGTCCATTGCTTGAGCCACTGCGTCAACCGTGCCGTCGATTTACACAAAGTAATGCGCCTGCCTGGATTTGAATCCACGACTTACTTTTCGTCAGTTGGGGCCACAACCACTGGGGTACAACAAAGGTACTTACCTAATAGTTTGTCACAGCGGCTTTGACAGTTTGGGAGTTCCGAAATTATATCTTCTGTCTCTGCGCTGAATTAATTCTTTCCAAATAAGTTTTCAACCTTTAAAGCCTGGAAAGGTTACAAACATATTGCCAGACAAACATGTACTTTCGCTTTAATCTATTGTCATAAGAGAGTTATTTCTGTTTTTCCGCTGGAACAGTGTTTTTCCGGGATGAAAGGTTAAGGTATTATTTGTCCGTTTGATTGGTTCTGTGGTTAAGACGTGAAAAGGTAACAAACAAACAAACTTAGTTTCGCATTCTTATTATTAGTTAGGATGACAACAATAAGAATCATTAACTGCAAAAAATTAGCGAACAGTTTACGTCGTGTGTGCCATCCTGTGGTCATGACCCTCACTGCAAAAGCTTGTAACAAATTGATTGTATCGTTGTGATTACCTAACTCCGCTTTCAATATCAATGTGACGCTGACAAGTATTGCATAATACGATCCTAATATGCAACTAAGCGCCCACTTACAGTGGTCCGTCCAAACAAGTCCCTAATGAAGAAATATACGGCAGTTTGATTCTTAAGCGCTGTTTAACATTCCAACCTAGTTTGTACTCAAAACATGAGTTATTTGTCATCGTTTGTAGTAAAACTGTTTTAGAAATTGGGTTAATGCATTCCAATCTCAGTATAGCAATCTATTTCTTGGGCAGAATTTGTGGTTCGCATTCATAAAATTATGTTTATGTTCGGTGACGAGTTGATCAGGATTTTATTGCGTGCCTGAGCATTATTTTGAGTGCTGCTGCGACATTCATCATCGAGTTAGCCTAGTTTTCTTAAATATGTTGGCATTGGATACTAATAAAACTATTTGTTTTTTTTTATTTAAAACAAATGTATAATTAAAGTTTATTGATTGTCGCAGATATGCAAGCAATGACTTGTTTAAGATACCTCCGCAAGATTTGTCAAGCTTCGCCTGTATGAGACCTGGGCGTCTAAAATGGCCACTTTAGCAGATCATAATATGAATTGCGTTAAATACGTAAAATGGACTTTTTATAGTAGTAACTGCCATTTAAGAATATAGATCACAATAGAAAAATAATATGAATTTAGTATAATCGGTAAAATTGTCACAGAGGCTGTTACTTTTAGGACAGGTCCATTTTACGCTTTTTAACGCAATTCATATTATGATTTGCCAAAATGGTCATTTTAGACCCCCTGGCGGATTTTACCAAAGTCAGAAAACTCGAAGAATCCAGATTCTTTGTTATCAGCAGATGCTGCAGTTAAGCCTATTTACGTAATCCAGTTGCTTCAGCTAACGAGGGTTCATTATTGGTTAGAGAAAGTCTGCCGCCCCTATAATTTTAAAAAGCGTGAGACCTACAATGTTTACATCAAACAATGTTGACATTCCACATTGTAAAAACCGTAGCGCCAGAACGTAAATGTACGTAATTATAATCGTTGGAACGTAAACTTGCACTTGTTATGAAAAGTGCGTCGTTTCCTAGTCAATGATTAAACCAAACCTTGTGGTGTTGTTCGCGTTTAGTTGCTTTGTTTGTTCACGACTTTAGTTTTGTTTTTGAATTTTGATAATGTGCTGTTTTTTTATTGGACCAGTTTTTCATGGTCTGCCAGGGTCTGTATTAGAATTTTAACGTAATTCATATTATTTTCATAATATGATCTATTTTCCAAAATGATCACAGACGCATTACTATTATGAAAGGTCCATTTTACTCTTTTCAACGCAATTCATATGATGATCTGCTAAATTGGCTATTTTAGACCCCCAGTTCTTTAAATATTTGCGCTTATTTTCTTTTTTAGCACAGAAAATTATCGTAATAAATCCCTGGCTGTCAACACTTCTATTGTTATGGACCAATGTTCAGTAATGGAACGCTTTCTCATATATTATTAAACTTGAATATCAAAACAAACAACATGAGAAGAATTGTGTTGCTTAATTGAAAATAAATACCCAATGGGATAGCGCTGGTCTGGGATAGCGCTGGTCTGGGTTAGCGCTATCCCAGCGCGCTACTGAGTACTTATTGCCACTCTAGTAATGTACATTTTTTATGGCATCACAATGGAGTTATTCACCAAAAAAATATAATTAGTCCATCAGATAGATTTTCAAATAATAATAAACACTTATTTTTACTTTTTTCACTTAAACAAAAGTTGAAGACGATACAGTGCTTCGAAAAGTCGCGTCAAGACGTGTGACGTCACAAGGTTAGTACTTTTTTACCCACAAAGTGACGTCGAAAGCCCCCACTCCTGAACTTTGACACGTTTTATTTTCGTATTTTTTTATTAATTTGATAAAAAAAAACACGTATCCAATATTTTACGATAATCTATTACCTCGAAACCTCATCAAGTCATCACAAACAAGGAATAATTTCTCAGTGACTAGCCAGAAGGAAAGACCAGCAGGGCTATTGCGTATCTTTTAAACTACAGTGGCTAACCTATAGTGCCTATCAATTACTGTCAAATGGTTCCATTTTGTACTAAACCATAACCAATTTGACAGTCACTGTCATATAAAAGATACGCAATAGCCCTGCTGGTCCGTAATCCCATAGGGGACTATATTTCTTGTCACCAAGTTGTATCACCTAATATATAGAAACGTCACCACTAAATATTTTCGTTCTCAGATAAACAAAAAGTGTTTCCAGAAATGAATTATCAAATTAATGTTAATATGATTATGTGTAAAATAAGAGCAACAAAAAGGTAGTTCATTAGATGAATATAAACTTCGTTCTTATAATAATAGTTTTATTACATAAACAATAGTTTTGTGCCCAGAATGGTAGATCTGTCACCAAATAATGCTGAAAGAAACCCTAACCCTAGAGGGTCGACGTCAAGGTCACCCCGAGGTTCGGTTAGTTAGGTTCCTTTAATCCCTGCAGACAGAAATAGGAGCCCCGAGCAGCGGGGCTCCTTCGACCTGCTGGCGGAAAGTTAAGTTTTTTTGAAACTTAATGAAATTTTCTGGTGACATAATATATTATTATGATATATTAGTGATATCTTTAAATTAGTTTGCTTATATACTTATTAGGACAAAACTATTATAATACATACAAAAACATTTATTTGCTACTAGAGCCTATATCTCCATGATTTTAGGTGATTTATTGTGGAATTGATTTTATACTGTTTGGAGACTACGTTTTGATGACAAACCTACTATTTTGGGGACAAACCCTATTACTTAAGAAACACAATACTTATTAAATTGGCGATAGCTTAAATGATACCCAATCCCATATCGCACTAATGCAGTAAAATGTAAATGGCAGTATGTTAGCAATGAAAGGAGGATTACAGCAGCCGATTGCCAATTAGCGGAGCCGATGACTTTTTGTTTGTGGCTGGTTTCTTTGGGTTAACATGCTATTGTTTTTAGCGTGGGAGTGATGGTACACGTAATATAACATCACGCCTGCAATCCCCGGAGGGTGAGGCAGAGGTGTACATTACAGTACACCAACAGTTCTCCAGGTATGTCTGTCTCATGTAATAGGGAGTGAGCCTATTGCCATCAAACGTACACAGATCCAGGCTCCATGACTGAGAAATTCCCGGTGGAGAACCCAATTTGACTTTACCCGACCCGGGATTCAAACCCTGGACCTCATGCTGTTGTAGCGCTTGGTATCACTACACCTACGAGGCAGACAAAATACGTGTACAAACTTGTTTGAAAATCTATCTGACTAATTTAATTTAAAATCTAATTAGTCCGTCAGATAGATTTTCAAACAAGTTTGTACACGTTGTATTTTTTCTTTTTTCACGTAAACAAAGAATGAAAACGATACAGTGCTTTGAAAACTCGTGTGACGTCATACTTTAAGACATTAGTATGACACTCTTAGCGGTAAGTGACGACGTCACCAACCCCCACTCAAATCTTTGATCCGTTTTACCTTCGTAAATTTTTATTGATTTGATAAAACAAAAAATACGTATCTAATATTTTTCAATAATCTAACAGACGGACTAATTAGAATCTTTTTTTAAGTCAGTAAACATCCCTATTGCTGGAGAACTATTATCTGAAATGTTTTAAGTAAATTAAAGTTATACTCAAAAAATCTTACTATAAGAGTTAGTTGAAAACCACTTAGTATAAGATGAAAGTCTTGAACAACTCTCCACCCTAAGTAGTAATTTTTTCAATATTTGACAGTGAATTGAGGGCCATAGTTTCCCCGGATGCCACCATTGTGAGGATCGGCCGGAGGACAAGGGGCTCCGCCCAAGCGGGGTACACCTCCACTGTGTGCTCCACAGTGGAGGTGTACCCCGCTTGGGCGGAGCCCCGCCGTGTTCTCGTAGCGGCGATCGGCGGCGGTGACCTCTCGCGCCCGGCCCTGGTGCAAGCCATGGTCCGTGCGAGGAGGAATGGGACGCCGTCGCCTCTTCTGCGAAGCAGTGATGCTAGCGAAGGAGGTGGCGGAACGCGAGAGGGAGAGAACCTCTCGTCCCAGCCGCCGCGGGAGGCGCTCCGGGCGTCGGGGGTCTCGCGATGACCTCCGGCCACCGTAGACGCGAGCCTGTGGACGGTGAGTGAAGGGCTAACTCTCCGTCCGTCCGTCTTACGACGAAAACAGGCCGTTTCGACGGGGCGTTCGTGTTCCACGCGCGCCTCAAAGAGATGTCAGCAACATGGGAAGGGCCCGAAAGGGCCGACGCCCGTCGAGGCCGCGGGTTGTACACTAGTTATCGCGGCCTCGACATAGAGGACTAAGAATGAACATAGGTGGTTTTTAGTCAGTAGAAGTCTGACACACCCTTTCGCTCTGCCCAAGAGCGGAAGGGGTTATTCGATGATTTTCCACCCGCCAAAAAAAAAAGGGCCATAGTTTCGTAATTCCCATAAAATTTATACCGAGAGGTGCTGTGAATCAAATCTTCATCAAGTTTAATTACTTAAAGGCCTTTTTATCATTAACACCTTTGCTGACTTCAAACCAGCAAGTATTGCTCAAAACCCTCCTCAATAATTACTCTATGAACTAATACGAAATACCTCAATATTTGCTGATGGTCCACCATAATGATTTGATAACAAAAACTTGATCATTACATCCAATGATTGATCGCGGCCGGTGGTAGGCATTAGCATAATATCTGATGCTGCATCCGAATGATCGATGGCCGATGATCATGACTGTCGAGGCTGATCAGTGTGTGGTCAGGAGTTTAATTCCCAGAAAGGGCCAAAGGCAGAAGGTGTGATTTTTGCTCATTACTAAAAAAAATCCGAGATAACAGGGAATTTCACCAAAAAAATCAAATTAATCCATCAGGTAGATTTTCAAAAAATAATGGATACGTATTTTATCTTTTTTCACTTAATAAAAACAAAAGACGAAGACGATACAGTGCTTCGAAAAGTCGCGTCAAGTCGTGTGACGTCACAAGGTTAGTACTTACAATATTTGTACGCTGGAAACAGCAGAATATTATGGACATCAAATTATGTCTAACACCTATAGCAACAATATTCTGACATATAAATTTATTATTATATCAAAAGCCCCTCTCATGATCTTTGACACGTTTTAATTTCGTAATTTTTTATAAAACAAAAAACACGTAAGTATCCAATATTTTTCGATAATCTAACAGACGGACTAATTAGATTTTTTTGGTGAATTACCCCTATTGGCTGGCTGGTGTTAAAATGCATGTACGTACCTATTCAATTCTTATATCCTAGATATGGTTTGTAGTTGTGTCGCTGTGACCGAGTGGCGTCCACATAACATAGCACCTCATAACATCACGCCTGTACACTTCGAAGGGTTAGGTAGATGTATACCTTATAGTACGCCCCCATTTAACCAGTCATGTTTAAGTCGCATGTAAAAGAGGACGAGCTTATCTATTTATTTAAACTTTATGCAAAAGAGTGGTACATACACATAGGCGGACTTAATGCCACAAGGCATTCTCTACTAGTCAACCTTAGGGTCAAATAGGACAGCACTGTGGTAGAGTAAAAAAAAATAATAATGAGAATACCATTTTGTTATATAAAAAGATATACATAATAATACATGTAGATACAGATAGAATTTAATAAACTAATATATGTATATTATAATACATACAAAACAGTCTAAAAACACGAGAAACCTTATAATTACCACTGTGACCAGAGATTCGATTGTAATGAGCAATTTAGTCCGATTCCAAAAGTACTTCAGAACTGCTCTTTTGAAAGCCATTTTGCTTTAGGCTTTTTTAATCCCATCTTAATTATTACATCTTGCTTATTGGCATCAACCGGGCAAAAATCCAGATTACCCAGCTGCAACTGCGTAATTCCCTATTTAAAAGCCTAATAATACTTTTCCCGTTCTGGGAATAGAACGCGGGACCTCTACTCAGCTCGGCAGTCACATTACACTAAAGTCTATTCCGATCTAGCCCTATACAGCGACGATAGCAAGATCCTAACTGCGAGAAAAGCTACTCAAACTCGTCACATTATCATTTGCTCTTATTTCCCCGTAACGGCTGTCATTGCAGATGTCATCCATCAACATTACAGTGTCGCATATGTCAGGATTGTCAGGTAAATATCACACATGTGTTGTTTACTCCTCTGCTTAGCTTGCTATGGAGAAAACGGGGTTTTATATCATAGGTTGCGTAAGAATGTGGTGTTATAGAGTAGACCACCATTAATAATAATGAAAATTAAAAAAAATCTAAAGTGGTAATTTTAGAACCCCTTTTTATTTTTTTTTGGCGGGTGGAAAATCATCAAATATCCCCTCCCGCTCTTGGGCAGAACGAAAGGGAGTGTCAAACTTCTACTGACTAAAAACCACCCATGTTCCTTCTTAGCCTTTTATGTCGAGGCTGCGGTATCTTTGTGAACAACCCGCAGTCCCGACGGGACCCGCAGCCGCGACGGCAGCCGCAGCCCCCTACGGGATTTTAGACCCCTGAAAATGCGATCTGTTCAAAGATCATATATTATGTAGGTTTGTATCGCGTGAATAGTCCAGAGATTCGCATTTAAACTGGGAACATAACATCACACCTGCAATCGCCCTGGGTTTGGCAGAGGTCCTACCTAAATAGTACACTCATATTTCGCTAGTAAAGTTTTAGTCCCACGATATAGTACGCAAGATTAATGTCACCAACGAGGTACACATCCAGATTAAGTTGCTGCTCCTGTACCCAGTATCCCATCATCATCATCATCATCATCAGCAGGCAGCAGGCTTCCTCTCTAGGAGAGGGATAGGCTATAAACCACAACGCGGGCCCAGTGCGGGTTGGTAGATGTCAGATGTCTTCGATTTTTTGGTTCCAAGACATGCTGGTTTCCTCACGATGTTTTCTTTTACCGTTTTTAGAGCAGTATTGATGAAATAAATTTCACAAAGTAATGCACCTACCAGGGTTAGAACACACGACTCACTTCGTAAGTCGGTGCTGCCACCACTGGGCCACCGCTGCTCCTATGTATCCCATAGAGGCAGCTAAAATTGTCATATCTTGTGTAACCACCTTGCAAAGACATTTGTAATGGCTAATAACAAATTCACTTACACCATACTTAGGAGACCCGTTCTCCCAAAAAGGTAGCTACTAAGGTATGGTTGACATTACCGTTAGAGGCGTGGGATCTATTGTACGTATGAATTGGTGACCTCACGCCGGGCACAAAGGGTCACGTTATGCACAATACTGTTTTACTAATACTGACCATGAATGTTACTGTGTACTTCAAACTAGCATTTCTATGAAGGGCTTTGAAAACGGCGGGGAAACGCTTATGAAGTGAAAGTAAGGTGGGGTTTTGTAAGGCGAAAGCGGAGTGTTTGTTGACTTCGATAATGATTCTTGTAAATTAGTATCACTACATAGTCTAGCTGTACTCTAGGCACTTAGAATGATTAACTGAAAAAATGTGGAGCACATAAACGTTTTGAATCGCAACTGCGCGTCTGTCTTCTTCTACAATAATATTATAAAGAGGAAATATTTGTTTGTAACGAATAGGCTCCGAAACTACTGGACCGATTTGAAAAATTCTTTCACCGTTGGGAAGCTACACTATCCCCGGGTGACATAGGCTACTTTTTATCGCTGTATTCTCAAAGGAACGGTTACTACGCGGGTGGAACCGCGTGACGTCCGCTACAGCAAATAAACATGATATCAAACCTGTAACTCCTGCCCTTACCCTTGAGGTGCACTTAATAATAAATGCACTTTTCGCTAGTTATCTTTAAGTACCATGTACTAGGGGGTAAGCCATTCGCTTTTCTAGGCAATCATCGTTTATTTCAGAATTATTATTATGTCCTACTTACTAATCATTAGGATACTACCATTTATATGCGGATGTTTTTCATAAAACCAACAACGTAAACACTGTGGCTTCTGTGCCACTGATTTGAATCTTCACCTCTTAACATGTTATTTTTCATCTGTGTGAACTGTTACTTTCGTCCGCTCTTAACTTGCTCGCTGTTCTAATGGCCACTCCATCGCTTACGAACTACAGTACAACACAGTTTGTGTAACTGTATTGGTGTACAGCAAGTTGTTGCCACATCTAATACGGACTTAACCTATGGGACACGTTCGCCGTGTCAATATGCGACCTTATGGAAACTGTCACTAAGTCATGTGGACTGGTTTATGTTAGTTTTGTGTCTATGTTAGTACGTTATTGATTCTATTTAAAGACAATAAGTTAAAAGAAGGTTATGTTACGCTTGCGAGGTCAATTCGTGGTTATTTGACCATCCATTTCTCATTATTTCAGGATCTTCGACACCCCGTCGGGGCTGCGGGATGTTGTAACAGATACCGCGGCCTCGACATAAAGGACTAAGAAGGAACACGGGTGGTTTTTAGTCAGTAGAAGTCTGACACTCCCTTTCGCTCGGCCCAAGAGCGGAAAAAGAATCTTCGATAGTCGTAAATATCGAAAGCCTGATGACCAGATTTATCAACGTATTCCGTAGGAGTCAGCAACTTTGTCGAGAATGACAGAAGAGCAGTCGCTTTGATGTTAAATACTGGTATTTAGCTGCATTCGGTTAGATGGGTAGCCGAACCTAACAAAGTTGGGAAAAGCTGTTACCCGGGAATCGAACTTAATACGAAATATAAACCTACGTACATTATTCTACAGATTTGTGATGTTATGTCATTTCTGCGAATGACATCTCGCGGTTTAACGTAGGAGGTTGTTGTCTGCTCAACTGGACTTTTTTGCCTTGAATTTAAAGTCTCCATCTCCAGCTAGGGGAAAACAAATTTACAAACTAAGCGTCTACACGCCGACCGGATAGGACAGGCTTGGATTGAGTGCTGACATTTCTATGAACTACTGATTGCATCACATTTGTTTAAAAGTCCACATATTATGCCATAATTAAAATAATAGTCCATACCATTATTAAATTTTAATACGGTGTTGTGGTGAGACCCAATCGAGAGGAACTCGTCGTGCGGCCAATATAATGGAGTTTTAATGATATCGCTCGCACTGAGCGGTTTTATACAATTAATTCGATCCATTACGCTTTTATTTATGAGTGTAGCATAACTTATTGTTGTGCAATGTGCAGTGTGTTAACAAGGCTAATTAAATGTCATCGACAAGTTTCAATAACAGCCTCTACGAACTTAGTGGTGATATAAATATTGAGATAATACTAGATGTCCCTAACCGCTCTGATAAATTAATCTTCAGGTTAAGCTGCGCATGCTTTTCCGCGGATGAGTGACGTCCATTACATACCGAGTTTCAAAGATGCCTCGACAAGCACATTATGCCGATGGACACAGTTGTCATTTGTAGATCTTAGACAGATATTACAGGCAGTCAGTGGCCCGCAAAGGTGGCCCGCAAGTCTGACAACCAGTCTTACCAAGGGTTTTCGTATTACCTAGTATTAACTGGGTTGCGGAGGTCAGATTGGCAGTCACTCCATTTTAAAATACTAGTATTCAACTACATCTGGTTATATTGGAAGCTGACCTCAGTGTAATTAGAAAGACGCACCATAAAATGAAAGGAAAACCCACAATTTTCTATCTGAGAGCAGTTGATTGCTGATATTGACGAATTTTACGTCACCGCTTCAATTTCAAAAGGTCTGAAAGTAAAGAGTTCTGATGTTCCGAAGAATTGTTTGATAAGGTAACTGACCTTAAATCAACACCTAAATTAAACGCCATAAAACCTGCACCAGACGAGTTTAACAACACACTTTATAACGAGCGACTTAAGAATGGTAACATTCTATTTTCTTTAAACTCCGATCGGAACAATTTAGAACAATTATCCAATCGTAAAGAGCGATGTAACGGCGTGATCTATTAACGATTGGGACAGCATCGACCAATCAAATTGAAGCGAGTAGTGCTCTTTCAGACGGTCATGGCGCGCGTTTTAGAAGCACGTTTTTAAACGACGAGTATTTGTTTTGATTATTAACCGTCTGTTTAATTTGTAAACGCACGATTCATGTTGGTAAACTGAACTTTAGCATCGCAGTCTTTAAACAATGAGTTTTGTTTGTTTTAGTAAATCACCTACGTTGGAGATTACGTCAATGAATTATTGAAACGATAAATTGATGCGATTTTATTTGTGAGAGAATGTGTAAATATTTATTAAATATTTATTATAGACACCATAACGCCATGCCTGTATTCTCTGAAAGGTTAGGCAGAGATGAACGAACACTTCACATATTTTGCTTGTTATTGTTTAACTGCCGCACTCAGAGAGCTTTAATGATTACTTAGGCCATCACTTAGTAATGGATTTGACAGTTTTGTCATACAAAAGTATGTCAGATCTGTACTAAGTGACGGCTTAAGTAATTATTAAATTTCTCTGAGTAAGTACCGTAGTGAGTGGCAGTTAACATGGGCTGCTAAAGAGACAAATCTAATACAAAAATCTACACTATATCTAACTAATTTTCCTGCACTTTGAGTTGTAATAATTTTGCTTAAAGTTGTTTTTCTTGTTGCAGGTATGTTTCCGGTGTATAGTTTGCTGATGGGATATGTTGTAAGAAATTTTATTTTAAGTATCAAGCTTTTAAACTATAATAGATTTTCAAATTTAACACGAAAGCATTAGGTTCAAGGTTGATTAAGAAAATTGGTCTGTTTTGGGTAGCTTGGTGTGCTTTTGTCTGTGCAACTACATCTCAATATTTTACAACATATTTTATAAAACCATGAATAGGGGATCAGACTGGGTCAAATATATATAAATATGATTCTAATTAGTCCGTCAGTTAGATTATCGGAAAATATTGGACACATGTTTTTTGTTTTATCAAATTAATAAAAATTGATGGAGATAAAACGCCTCAAAGATCACGAGTGGGGGCTATGACGTCATTTGTAGATAAAAATGTACTGACATGTGACGTTTTTGAGGAGTTCACGAGTTTTCGAAGCACTGTATCGTCTTCATTTTTTGTTTATGTGAAAAAAGAAAAAAATTGGTGTTCAATATTTTTTGGAAATCTATCTGACGGACTAATTTGTTTTTTTTGTCCGATCACCTATTGTTTATATCAGCATATTGGTTACCCATTGCGGTAACCTCTGAAGTAATAACTAATAACTGTCGATTCCAGGCATCCTTCCTTTTTTTCTTGTTTCTTGTATACAATCTTGCACAAACAAGACCATTACGTTACAATCTTGCATTTTATATTACCCTGCCCTAGCAAGTAAAGGCTTAGGTTACGCTGTATTTTTACTGAGAGTGGGAATATTTTTAGCGTTCTCTTTTACCACTGACGTACCGTGGACCACACGTCAGTGGTAACAAAACCAATATAAGTGGGCCTATAATTCTATTGAAGCGTTGAACTACACTAGGCCAGAACAAGGTCATTACCATTGATAAACGGTCTCTGGTATGTACACTGCTACGAGTATGTGTTACAGAAAATATTTTACTTTGTTTTGAAATGCAAGCCGACGTAATTATTTTGATACATTTTAAACGTGTTGTGTGCAATTCTTGAAACTGAAGATCTCATAACGTTTTGAGCCAGGATTATGATCTAGTTTACATTTACCGTATTGGAAAGCGTGATAATACTTATATTACCATGGTTTATAAGTAGGTTTAAGAAGCAACAAACTAATACAAAGTGTCATCTATGAGTACATGAGTGCAGTCATTGCCCAGTATTATATGACCCCTCTTCTCACACCACTTGCCATCTTCTTATTTATACGAGGGATCACATAATGCTGGTCACTGGTTGTACATACTTTCCTATTTCTCATATCGGTATTCTCTAATTAAGTAAAACGAATGGCGTCCACGACAGTTTGTTCTTTCAATTTCAAGCAATTAGTAAGTGATGACCCGTCTCTGTAACCATGGCAACCGGTGTTGACAGTTAGTGCACTTTTTGTTTGTTTTTGGTAACGGTACTCGGTTTTAAAGTAGGGTACCTATTTTGTTTGCTATTGGAAAATGGATCTTATTATAATAATGGAGATGTTATAGTTTTCTTAGCTAAACGTGTTACGGTTTTATTTTGTTTGTTGAAGAGTAAAACTATGGATTATACTAAACTAATTTTGCGAATAGACATTAGACCACTTAGAATCTTATTGTGTAAGAAGATTAAATTTCAAAAAAAAATTTGAGTGACCAAACTGTAAAGTAAATACATAGTTGCATTTAGTATCCAACTATGTATATACTTCACAGTTTGGCTTTACAGCTTTATTCAAACTATTTATTGTCTACAGTCTGCATAGATTTAGTGAGCTTAAAATTTTGAAATCATCTAGCGCCATGCCCACGTGGGAACTAACTTGACAGATAGATCAAACTTACAATAACTGACAAGACTCTGATGTATTCATTGTTTCTGTGTGGTTATTACAAAAACAAATAAAGTTTTTATTACGTTTGTGTAAACCACAGACTACAGACTTACAAAGTAACACAATTCCCACGTTCGAACTATAAAACTGAACGATATTACTCTTGTGCATGTCTTTCTTTATTTATTTGACGTGTGGTTTTGACAGCACATATTTATTTAATTGTAATATGTTTATCTATCATACAGATTTCATAAACCATGAAAAGAAAAAATAACCATTTAAAATAACCGTCAGAAAAAAAACCTACAACTGAAAGTCGCGCGTTTTCTCTTCGTTTATCTGAAACTCCCTTACCTATTAGCGTGACGTCACAGTTACGATCGCTTTTTGCGTTAAACTCTGCCTGGAATTAGTGCTAAATGGCAAATTGTTAACAAGAGCTTGCCTGAGAACATTTTGCTAGATTAGAGGTCGTTCTACCTCGACTTTTAGGCACTAACTTTTATGTTGTCCTGTGTTTTATTGCCTTTTTTTTGTGGGTTTGTTTTTAATGTTGGTCTTGGTAGTGCTTGGCAGGAACAAGTGGTAATTAGGAGTTCCATAACGATTAACATATTTTATAGTGTTAGTTTTGAGGCGAAGTCAGATTAAGTCTCTGCTAAAAGTTCCGAGTCCATTGGTTTCTGGCAAGACAGGTTTTTGCTCCGTCAAACTTCACAACTATACCCTTTGTTTTTTTGAGTGACGGTAAACAATCAAATAAGTCCTCCCGTTCTAGGCGGTGCATAAGGGACTGTCCGACTCTTACTGACTTAAAAGCCATCCGCGTTCCTTACTCTATCGAACAAACGCAACCTTGGCACTGGCCCGTGCGGGCCCCATCTACTATGCTATAAAACTATCCTCTACCTAACCAATGTTTGTTATGTGTGAGAGAGCCTACTTTCCTAAAAATAATTATCCTAATGTATTATTATTTCCTTCTAATCGCTTCATGAAAATTAGCAAACCAGCCCCTAACTAATTCTAAGTAAAAAAATATTGCAAACTTTCATTGCTTTTTAGGCTCGCTAATTTGTTTACGAAAACAACCAAGTGTTTAACGATGAATAAAAACATTAATTAAGTACTTAATCACTTATTAGTATCGGTAAACAATGTTCGGAACTTGAGTGCGGTCATTCGCAACCTATTAAGCCCTGTTTGCACTGGTCGAGTGGTCGAGTACTGTAGTCTAGTGCGAGAGTATTTACTATGCCATTAGGTTCGTAAATTAAAAGCTTTGTGTACATTGTATTATGTTTGTAGCATGTAATGTACCCACTTTACAGTGTTTTGTTTTTAACGGATCTTGAGCCCGGGTTTCTCATTGCACATAAATATTTTTGCTTATTTTTACTCTTCACCGCTTTAGTTCTAAGGGATGAATTGTAAAATAATCTTTTTTATGAAATAAGATCTAGCTTATTTGCTTAATAATAAAACAAGTAAGTCCCATTCATTTAACAGCTTCATTTCCTAACTTTTAAATCCTTCCGGGATTTGAACGCAAGATAAGATAATTTATTTATTTATTTTTAGGAAAGCTTACAGTCTAATACCTATAATTTTAACAACCATATAATTCTAAATTGCTAATAACAAGCTTCCACAGATAACTACAAAAATATATACTTCCAAAATTACAATATATAAAACAATAGAAACAATATAAAACTACCAACTTTTAACACACCAAGATTTATGTGTTAGTAGGTGCCTCCTGTACAAAAAATGGCTTTGCTAATAGTTTCCTGACTGTGCTTGCTTTGGTGCAGAAAAGATCAATGTCAGGTTCGCGAGAAATTTCGTTAAAACTGCGACTGGCCCTCGAAAAGTATGCATTACGCCTATAATTTGTGATTGCTTTAGGAATACTCCACGTGTTACTTGAGTAGCTCGTTGCTAAATAGTAACAGTGGCTCGGGCTGATCTTTAGGTAAAGCTGCGTTTGCCTAGGTTAAGCCGTGGAACTTTTACTGGAAGTCTGGAAGATAACGAATGTTATAAGACTAGAGTAACTTAGGGTATACGTTTTTTTATTTTATTTGTGGTCCCGAAATACCATAATTACTTTTATTATAGGGGAAATCCTGGACCGCGGTCCTGGACCGCGGTCGTGGTCCCGAAGACCCCTCTCATTTTAGAAAAAGGATTAAAAAATTAAAACCCTAAAAACTGTTCATGAAATTCGGTTCAAATAGTATTTATATAATAAATAATAACTGACTAAGACCTCGGGGCACAGCTAGTTCATAATAATTTCAAAGGAAAGTCGCGGGCATTCGCTATTAAGTATTAAAATAATCCTTAACGATAATATCATACATAATAAAATAACGATTAAAGCACAAAGTAATAACTAAATGAGTTAGAAAATCACAATAGAGCGATAATAACGCTTATTACAACATTAGTTGAGCTTATCGTAAGTAGTTGACCTCTTGTTTATAAACCGACTGAGTACATACTGGGACTGCCTGTGGGACAATATTGAGAAATAGAGATTCAATAATAAATATGGTTTTCTTCTATTCGTACTTGATCAACTGTCTGAATTGACACTAATTCAGACAGTACATCAAGTACAAGTGATGGCAAATTATGTTTTTTACTCGCATTCAAATTTTGTTGTGAACACTGATCGGTAAATCGCAAAATCGTCAAAAATCGAATTAAGCGGGCTACCCTGAAGGTTTTTTGTGTGTTTTAACAAAATTGGGGGTAGATAAAGGCTATTACCTTATCTATATAATAATAAGTTAAGATAGCACAACAGTGACATCAATATTTTTGCACGAATTCTTGATACCTAGTTAGCCAAGACCGCTGGAAATCCCCAACGGCAACAATGACTAATTTCCCTAAAATCTTTCATTAGGTATTTATCTGTTATGATAATGACTTAAGAATTTGTCCCAGCATACTTATAACGCCTGAGTCAGACTGCGCTGCATTTGCATCAGAAACCAGAAAAATCTAAAACTTCATACTTAGTTATTAGGAATCCGCCATGTCCTTTACTTTTTATTTTGACGTCTACTTGTCATTATTCCTTACCTATCTCTATCATTTTACTAGTGCAAGAAAGAGATGGCTAACTACACACATCAAAAGTGTCTAGGGATCAACATATATTTTTGCAATAACTTTTCTCCTGATTGATATTAATTAAAATTTTCTTTAAGGATTCATCAAATAAAGTGTTTTCGTTTGTCACAGTAACGATAAACCAAGTCACCTTTGCATTAATAAAGAAATTTGCCATTTTCCTAATAAAGGGATTTTTGACATTTGAACCACTAACATTAAAGTTCGAAAAAAGGACTAAAATAACAGTTTTCTTTAAAATTTTATTGGGTAACTTAAACAATTAATAATCCGTGTTTCTACCGCGAACACTAACAACACAAGAACATCGGTTTGGCATACTCAAAATGAGTTCATCCAAATCACGCTGTGGAATGGCCGCCCATGTTCGTTGCAACAACAAAAAAAGGTCTTCTTGCGACTGGATACCCTCCATATTCGGCAGAGCTCTTCTCTGTAGCATATCCCATGCATGCTCAATCGGGTTCAAGTCTGGCGACTGAGCAGGCCAGGGCAGGACATTGATGTTAGCTGCGGCGAGAGTCTGTCTTACAACTCTTGCGGTGTGCGGTCGTGCATTATCATGCATTAACTGATATAAGGGACCGATTTGCACTTGTAGAGGAACGATGACGTCTGATACAATCGTCTCAGCATAAATTTGAGCGTTGAGGTTGCCTCTGATCCAAATCAACTCAGTTCTTCCGCCGATCCAAATACCCGCCCATACCATGATGGTTCCACCACTATAAGGATGGACTTCCTGGCAGGATTTTAATCGCTGTTGGCGTCCAGGGGTTCTCCAGTGTCGTATACGTCTTGTATCCGGTCTCATACCAAAACGAGACTCATCAGAAAAGCACACGAAACGCCATTGTTCTTCTGCCCAATTTCTGTGTTCAAGAGCCCATTGATATCGAATCCTACGATTGTGCATTGCTATAGGTGGTACCCGTAGCGGTCTTCGGGAATGAAGGTTCCCTTCATGCAAGCGGTTTCTGACTGTTTGGTCGCTAATTAAGTTCCCTGAAGAGTGATGAAGCCTCACGGCTAACATCATGGCGGTTATTGTTGGAGCTCTTCGAGTTAAGATTTGAATGTATCGGTCTTGTCTCCGTGTGGTGCAGCGATACAGTCCTCCATGGCGCTCAGCCACGGTACCAGTGCTTCGGTAACGTGTCCAAAGTCGACTGATAACACTCTGACTTGTATTCAGAGCTAAAGCCACAGTACGTTGCCGGGAACCAGCTTCTATCATTCCCACGGCTCTGAGCATTTCTTCCCTGCTTAAATGACGTCGCCGCTCCATAATAACGTTGGTTTTAATCAGTAGTAGGGAAACAGTAGCACTAATAATGTCTTCAATGCGTTGTATGTTTTTATAGGGAAAATATTGACAGCTGATTTTCATCTTTTACTCGAATTTGATTCACAGTTCCTGATTCAAATTATGAAATGCACCAAAAAGGATCCATATAAATTTATAAAATCATAAATTTATTACAAAGCCACATCTCAATCTCAAGAAATCCGCATAAAAATGCTTGATCCCTAGACACTTTTGATGTGTGTACTATAGTTCTTGTAGCCACCTTCATGTAGCAAGTTTGTAAAATAAGAGAAGTAATATAGCCTTCTTAATACTTTAAAACTTGGTATTCGATAAGCTTGTACGGTCTGTTTCTTTTATGGCCCATACAGGACGCGATATCAATAATATTTCCTGTCGTGTGGGATAGTGTTGTGCTAGAGTGCCTTGTTTTCATTGGGCGAGTAGCGTGGGGTGCATTCAGTAGTGTTTCAGTTAGTACAGTAGGGGATCGGCCAATACCATGTGACGTTTTCGAGGAATTCACGAGTTTTTAAAGCACTGTCTTCATTTTTTGTTAACGTAAAAAAAGAAAAAATACGTGTCCAATATTTTTTGGAAATCTATCTGACGGACTAATTAGATTTTTTTAGTTAACTACCCTATTACCCAGTACTAACTGAGTTGTGGAGTTCAGAAAAGGGGAAAAAAAGTATCTTTAAGTACTTGGGTAATTAGTTTAGAATTTCCCAATTCCCGTAGATATTGAATCATTTTAACAAAAAGTTCCCACTCATACGCTTCAACAAACTCACGAACAAAACTATTGACACAGGTCAAAGTCTGATCACAGTAAAAAGTTCCAGTACAATACAACCTGCTTGAATCATAGTCCAATAAAAAAAAACTTATAATATTGCTGACTCAACTTGTCGCAAAAAGACAGAAAAAGTTTCTCATGATCTGGATTCGTTACAGTTACGGAGATCACGCCTGAAATCGATGACAGACGGACTGTCGCGCCGCATTGAGATGTTACAGTTAAAGCGATGAAGAGATCAGAAACTTGTTCTGATTGGGGTTCTGTAGGTGTTGGAGAAAACATTTTGGTTTAAAATTAGCATTTGTGAGAGTTAAGAAATTGGAGCTCCAGAAATAATATGAAACATATACAAACCATTTTGAGTTTTTATACTGACATGGTTGGGTTACTTACATACGAGTAACATGGTCATCATCATCATCATCATCATCAGCCTTATATTGTTCCCACTGCAGGGACTTAGGCCTCCGCTCTAGATGCGGGCCCAGTGCGGATTGGTAGATGTCACATATCTTCGAATTTTTGATTCTAACGATCACGATGTTTTCCTTCACCATTTTGAGAGCAGAGAGAGAGAGTAACATGGTAACTAAACGGAATGATTACCACGAGGGTAGACCGATTTATCTGAAGATAAACACCCAACCGTCATAACTTCTGTTTGTCCGTGATCATGGTGCTTGCAACAGCACTGAACCAACATGGTAAATATTCCGTTTTCAGTGTTAATGATAATGTTGTCTTTTAATTAAAAAATCCGAGAGAAAAAGGCATAAGTATCGAATAAAACCTCTTTAACTTACCTACGGAACCACAGAGGCCATTTCGATTTAACTTCTCCAATCCTCGAAGTCTTTATTTAATTCGCTGACATACGATATCTTCATATCTTTTTATCAGAAAAAGAATAATATTCGTCAAGCAAAGTATCGCGTAACCACTAGTTTAACTTATCTTAGTTCTAAACATGCTTGTTCAGTCAACTTAGCTATTAACCGTCGTTAATCAGCGTTGGGCTAACAAAATTAAGTTTTAACTGTGAGGCGGGCGTGGCCGTGAATATTTTTGTATTCTAATTAATTTTCAGCAACTTTGTTCGAGGTTTTAATTAAGTTGGGAACTAATTAAGAATTTTGGTACGATTGAGAAGTTCCAGATATTTTGTTGGGTTTTTTTTACAAAAGAATTTGGAAACAAGAAGTGTTGATTAATAATAAGAAATGATAATCGAGCTAACTCAAACAGTCTAATGTGTGGGTCAAAAGTTTTAGTTACCTACGAAGTTCTCTTTAGTTTTACATAACATAACATCACATCTCTCGTCAGTGGCATGAAAGTCTGACAATCAGTCTGACCAAGGGAAATCCTAATACCCAGTCCTATTTGGGTTGAGAAGTTCAGATGGGCAGCCGCTCTATGTAATTTTATGGTTTTCAGCTGCATCCAGTTAGACTGGAAACCGACCCCGACATATTATAAGCAGTTGGAAAAGGCTAAGCAGATGATGATAATTATCTTTTATAGGAGAAAAATTAACAAGCAACTCCATAGTAGTCAAAAACGGTTCACAATAGTTAGAAATTGGCAGCAATCTTTTTACTCAACCGTCGAATGGGTTATAGTTTAATACAGTTTTCTAACTATACACAAACGATTCTTGGTCTGGCCAATGGATTCACTCCAAATTCCGATTTACTCGTAGTTTAATGCTCTGATACTAAAAGTCGGTCCGTTTTAAACGCAGCGTTTTACATGTAGGCACCAGATTCAGGTTAGGTCTAGGTTTATAGGCCAGTACACATGTTATAGCTATCATTAAACACACGTTATGGGATTGTGTACAACTGGTCTAACACACTTTATATTCGTTGAACTGGCCAACTCGTTATGTTTGCTTTTTTTCCTGCTGAATTTAGTCGAGTTCTACGTTGGACTAGGGATTAGGTTCGGCTAAAATGGCTGGTGGTGTTCAAATTGGATAAATTCCCAGGCAAAGTGAAGTTTGCTGCTGTCCATTAAATGTGTTACTCTAAGATATTTAATGATTACTTAAGCCGTCACATAGTAAAGATTTGCCATACTTTTCTATGACAAAACTGTAAAACCCTTTACTTAGTCATGGGTTAAGTAATCATTAAAGCTCTCTGAGTGCGGCAGTAAAACAACTAGTCTAAAGTTGAGCAGGATACCTAGCAAGACACAGGGATGACAGGTGGACTAACGCTGTCACCGAATGGCGTACAAGAACTGGGTCGTCTATCGGTAGAAAATCTGGATAAGGCTCAAGATCGTGAGTAGTGGCCTAAGAACAGAAAGGTATATATAGCAGTGGGTGAATTCTGGCTATGGATGATTATGATGATGAACTGGTCTCGATTTCTGTCTAGTTTAGGCACGTCATCTGCTGTGGAGGACTATTGGTGTACTATAATTAAATAATAACACCTATTCCTAACCCGTTGAAGAGTAAAAGGCCTTGTTAAGCTTAGAAGATTTTTTGTCGAATCATCTTGCCTATTAAATTTGCATTTTATTGTCTGACAGCAAAGATTTTTTCTTAAGTTACGTACACTTGTCTTCGAAAACTTGAGTACACGTTTCAAGTATGTATTAACACTTACATAAAGAGTAAAATCATCACCAAACCGTCTTAAGTAGATACGAAAAAATTGTCGAAAGGTGAATTGATGTACAGACAGCACATCGAACTACTACAATCTATCAAATTTCTTTAATAGATTATCAACTTTACGGCTAAAGCATTAGGTTTAAGGTTGATTAGAAGAAAAATATAGTTTCGGGTAACTTGACGTGCTACGAGTACGTCTTCGTCTCTTAAGTACCCAAACACCATGATTTGCAAGAATAAGATGAGTGAGTTTTTATTATTTGTCAAATTGTAAATCAGTCGGAGAGATCGTGACTAATGGGCAATATTACCTCATTTACATTTAGCAGGTCAAGATTCAGCACAGTGCGCCAAAATTTGACATTATCTTAAAAAAAAATGAGGAAAATTTTTAAAATTAACATTGCATTTTTGGCAAAATAATGATGGTTACGTGATCGAATTTTGAGCTCATTTTAAGTGGGAGATTTTAAGTTTTTACTTTACTGGTAAGAATACAATAACAAACTCATCAAGAAATGGGGATAAACCCAGTTGGTATCATAAATGATAATGTTAACTACATATGTCAGTTTAAAAACCTATAGCACTTTGTATCGTTGTATATACATCAATTAATTGCGTTTATTTGCTCATCAATTTGAAATTATTTAGGCAATCAACCATTCAAGTAAATGTTTACACAAAAATTGTATGATGGTATCTAAAAATATACCGCCATAACTCAGAAAATAACTTAATTACACCGTAGACTCAATCAAAAATACCAATTTATAAACAAAAAACCCACAGACCACACATCATCAGGAGAAAACATTTACAAACTTAATTTTACTGTTGTTCCCTTTATTCACAACCGTATTCCAAAGGCATATAGTATCGTTTTGATGAGAAAAGGTTTTGAAGCTGTAGAAAACGTTTGATTTTATGGTGTCTGTCAAAATTAAAGGTCCATTTAAAGGAGTGACTGCATTATTTCTTTATAATATAGATGGATCCGTAACATACGAAGAAATGCCTTTATTACGTTAGGAAGACACAATCTAATACCAACCTCTAGTTAACGTTATAGAGTTGAATTTTGTTAAAAAAAGATTTTTAAATTAAGGGATATAAAAAGTTTACACTTCGTAGGTGGTCCTTCCCTAGAATTTAACTGTCATTAAGTTAAAGAAAAAATCAAGATAATAGTTTTGTTTGATGTTGATGTCGTGCGCCACAAAATATTATGTTACATTACTTTATCTCTGTTTTTGATGTTGTCACATTTTTTGTCTACATTTTTATATGGATCGGCGCACTGTGTCAGACATTTTAACGGAGAAAGCATGTTTTGTAATTATTTGTGTTCTAATTTACTTGCTTTAAAAACCATATTTAAATTGAAAGATCGTGTTAGAAAGCATTGATGAAAAAATCAACATAAGGTAATAAAATACCAAATTGTGAAGTAGACATCGATCTTGCGTTCAAATATATTTATAATAGAACTAGGTATAAAGAAGGTCAACTTAACGATTTTTTATATAAAATGAGCCTACTCTTGTCCTCAATTTTGGCCTGAGGGCAGATATGAGGTCGACAATCGAACGAGCTAACGAAAAAAGGAAGCACATTAACTCGCTACATGAATAGATTGTAATTAAATACACTACTAATCACTGTAAACGTACAAACGCGGCACAACAAGATCAAAACTCCCAAAAACAATTGAACATCTTGTAAATCGATGGGCTTTTCATCCACCTACATAAAGTTTATTTTTACTTCCTTGAAAGCATAACAAAAGCAGCATGCATTTTAACTTCTCTTTAATACCGGTACAAGGTACTATTAACCTATTTAATGACTCCCCCTGCTTACCCCGAAATGGCTTCAGTATAAACATTATAAAGTTAGGGACGTTAACACATTTTTTGTTGACCAAAAATAACGTTGTGTTGTTTCGGAGTACCTTTGTTTTAAGGGTTTGTCTGAAATGCATTCCTTTTGTTTAACTGAACGCAAAAAAATAGTAAAACCTTCTTTCTTGAATGTTCGACTTCATCAGCTAAATATTTCAGTCCAGTGAATTTGCAAGTTGATAAACATAATTAGGTTTAGAGTTTTAAAAAATTCTACCTGAGAGAAAGTCCTCGCTGAAACACTGTTTCCGGAACAATTGAGTTTTTAAAGCACTTGGATCTTGTTAATCATCGACAATTAATGGAATTAACACCCACATTCTGAAAGTATCAAGTCCATGAATATTACTAACAAGCTTTTGCTTGCGACTTCGATATCCTGCGTGAGTCCTTTTAAGAAAATTATTTTTAATAACTCGGGGATAATGTAGCTCCCCTTTAGTGAAAGTATTTTCGGAATCGGTTCCGAACAATACATACAAACTAACAAACTACCTCTTTATATAATAGGGATGTTAACTGGCTTGAAAAAATATGATTCTAATTAGTCCGTCTGTTAGATTATCGAAAAATATTGGATACGTATTTTTTGTTTTATCAAATCAATAAAAATTTACGAAGATAAAACATGTCAAAGATTTGAGTTGAGTTTGTGACGACACTAACCGCAAGAAAATCTCATACTAATGTCTTAGAATTGACGTCACACGAGTTTTCAAAGCACTGTATCGTCTTCCTTGTTTACTTACGTGAAAAAAGAAAAAATACATGTCCAATATTTTTTGGAAATCTATCTGACTAATTAGATTTTTTAGTTAACTACCCAATTATTAGAGGTGATAAGAAGTACTACGCAAGTCTACCGATGACCGGGTGAAAGTTGCGGGGATCCGCTGGATGAGAGACGTACGGGACCGGTCAATGTGGTGATACTTAGGGGAGGCCTATCTCCAGCAATGGACGACTTTTGGCTGAAATGATGTTGATGATGGTGAAGTCTACCATCATCGTACATCTCTCATAGTTGTAACCTGCATAACAAACTAAAGAATTTCCTTCGGTAGTGCAAAATCAGTGTCAGTTAACAAGTCATAAAACTGTCCCTGTTATCTTATCTATGGTTAACTTTAACTGCTTGTTCAGCGATAACCAGCTGTTTAACTGTTGTTGTAGGCAAACTCTTGTTTTGTTTCACTACTCAGTTAAATATAGCGGAGATTATAAACCGCAGTCCAAGGTTTTTAGTTGTCAATGAAATGTTGGATAGTTTGTAATCTAATGATTGTGCGGTTGTTTAGCTATGGAGAATTGCGTGTAGTGACAGTCCAACGTATGTTTGTTAAAATCATGATTTAATAAGTAGCCTGCGACCTTTTTAGTTAGTAATCGAAATCGTAATTAAAATTTTGTTGTGCTGGGTTTTTGTTTGAGATTTCTATTAACAATACCTCATCTCCATCATGTTTCTGTTCTCCTGGTAGTTTGTGGAACTTTACTAAAATTATTATCGATTACTTTTATTATTATACTATATCACTAGCAGCTACCAAATCGTAGGTGCTCAGATGGGAATGAAATTAAATATTTTTATTGTTCCCATTAGAGCACCACGTCAAAATATTGATAGGTACTCAGATGGGAATAGCTTTGGTGCTCTAAGCGTAGGTGCTCTAAAAATCGGTGCTCAGATGGAAATACCTCTTGTTTTTGCACGAACCCAAATTCTTTTTCATAAATAAAAGAGAAAGTAGAGTAACTTAGCATACTCCTTATAATATCAGCCAATGAAAGTCCCGTCAAAAAAAAAGTTCAGCTGTTTCGGAGATAATACGGAACAAACAGCCAGACAGACTAAAGACAAAAATATTACATGTCATTGTATCTGCAACATTAAAAAAAATCTTTCTTACGTTTGATAATACATATACTTATCTAAAATTATATTGGTCAGTGAAAAAATGTTCGAAATGTTTGAAAGATTTCCTAAAACTACATGATTTTCAATAACAAAGAACGTGGTCTTTCAAGCTATGTCAAAAGTGGGCCACTGTGTGTTCGTCAAAGGGAAATATTTCATGTGTTTCATCTCTGGCCAGTTACTGTTGTAAACGTCAATTGTGGAAGACGAGGCTGTGATCTTTCAACTCGTTGGAATGCTGTGATTGTACTACAGCTGTTCAGTGGTATGAATGGATGCGTTATGCAATCGTTCATTTTAGTGTTTCACTGTTCGTTGCATATGTTTGGTATTCTTAGTTGCAGTCTGAAGTTTAACGAGAAGTTTGACTAAATAATTACAGCAACATCGGCTAAGCTCGGAGGAGCAGCGGTGGCCCCGACTTACGAACAGTAGGTCATGGGTTCGAACCCAGGCAGGCACATTAGTTTGTGTAATTTATTTCATCACCGGTGCTCTCAAAACGGTAAAGGAAAACATCGTGAGGAAACCGGCATCGAATTAAAAAAGTGTGTGACATCTACCAATCCGCACTGGGCCCGCGTGGTAGATTAAAGTCCATTCACTCTCAAAAAGAGAGGAGGCCTGTGTCCCAGCAGTGGGAACATTAATAGGCTGTTGATGATGACATCGGCTAACATTCAAGGTTAGAAGCCGTTGGTATCCGCTGTCATTTGTAGATCTATGACAGTCTGTACGAGTAGTCAGAAGCCGAAGTCCGACATCCATTCTTAGGGGTTTTACTATCCACCCGTCAGGGCTGCGGGACCCGTCGGGGCTGCGGAACACGTCGGGGCTGCGGGATGTTGTAAGAGATACCGCGGCCTTGCCATATCCCTATATGGCAAGGAACATGGGTGGTTTTTAGTCAGTAGAAGTCCGACACTCCCTTTCGCACTGCCCAAGAGCGGGAGGGATTATTTGATGATTTTCCACACGCCGAAAAAGGGTATAATCGTATTACTCAGGTATCGCTATATAAATAACCCTCCTTTTGGGATTCGCAACAGTCGGGTAAAAAACTGGGTTTCAGCTATTCGGTTAGACTGGAAGCTGACTCAGACGCTTGTACGCATTGAAATTACGCAACCGAGTAAAATACTATGCTTATACTAAAATTCAAAGAACATTATATTCTCACCACCAACTAGCACGTAAACGTAACAGCATCTCTCACACTCGGCTCAGCCTAACCCAAAAAGGTTCCCATGCATGCGACGTCATAATTATCTGTAGTTACGCACACCATAGGTAGGTACTACCACGCATCGTATATGCTAATCACGTGAGCTGGTTAGCGCTAACGAGGCAATTAACCAATGGGAGTAAGGAGGTGAGCAACAGAAGGCTTACTCTTAACCATGAAAGAAAGCTGGAGCCGCACTCGGTGTCACCATCAATCAATCAATCATTTAATTTGTCAAACATTGGTATTTACAGATAGTAGTTTTTAAAAATGTGTACTATGTTTTGCCAATATATGGCGTACAAAATTACATTAACATATTCGATTACTTACAAATTAAAGTGGCATGTCAACAGATTACAAAAAAAAATTAAATATGTCAGTTACAATAAAACTTAAATTTAAAATGTGTCCGGAAGCAGGTCATTACAAATTGAAATAAATAAACAGTCATACTTAATCAGTCAATTATCAAGTCGGAATCTTAGCACCTTTGTTTATCAGTTGTAAACTCAGTGATGGAGATTGGAGTAGTATCATCTCTCTTTGCAGTCAATACTCAATACTCAAACTTTATTTGCATTCCACAATGTGTATTTAGGTGGTAAATTAAAAAACAAAGTCCTCAGGTTGTAGAAGAGGGGTCGAGGGATAGAAGACTGAAGACAGAAGCATGACGTCCCTCGGCCCTAGCTCCGTTTAGGTAGGCTCTATGAGCTAGGATAATCCTAAATAATAAACTCTAATAACTTGTCCCCTTGACTATTTCTTTCAATAGTGCTCCCCTCCAGACTGAGAGTTAGGTAGGTGAGTGCTGACCCTACAGTTATCTGGCTCCTACCAGGAAAATGCAACGTTACAGTCACCCTCTGTTTGTGTATCCCGCCAGTCTATTATAAACCTTCTGCTACCAAACTGTGTACTGTTAAGATTGACACGATTGCACGTCGATAACGGTTTGGTTAATAACAACAGCATCACAGTTGATTGGCTCTCTGTCTATTTGATCACTCTGAACTCTGTTCTGATTGGTTGACGAGAAGAAGTAATTAGATAGTAATATAATATTGTGTAAAGATTCAAGTGTTGATTGAAGTTTGAATGGAAAAAGTTTTGATTAAGTTGTTAAAAGGAGGATGATGGTTTCTTAAGTTTATTTGGGAATAAAATCACTCTATTTGTTCGGAAAGAGACCACAATATAGTTGGGAAAAAGCTAAGCAGAGCAGCAGTTTGTTTAGGTGTTTTAGGTAGAAAACTATCGGGGTCTCGGGTTGTCCAGTCTGAATAACTAAGTCTCGATTCTAGACTCTTAGGTATCACTCTAAGTCCCGTCGGGGCTGCGGGTTGTTCACAAGTTACCGCGGTTACGCAAGTTAGCGGCCTCGACATATAGGGCTAAGAAGGAACATGCGTGGTTTTTAGTCAGTAGAAGTCTGACACCCCCTTTCGCTCTGCACAAGAGCGGGAGGGGTTGTTTGATGATATTCCACCCGCCAAAAAAAGAAAAGTTGATTCATTATAAATCTAACCATTTACTAGATTTAACAAAAATGTTCAAAAGTTTGCTAAAACTTAATAGCGACAAGGAAAATCTCCAACAAAATTATATTACCTACCTATTTGCCACATTTCTGGTATCTGACCTTTCAAGCTCTGCTTACCGCTAAAGCGTAGCGAGCGTGAACGAATGAGCTTGACTGAGCAAATGTCGAGCTTGCGCAAGCGCGAGCATAGAAATAGACGCCCAGCCGTCTGAGAAGATAAACACGCAAACAAACATAGCGTCTCTTATCTATTGTAACATCACGCTTTAATCCCTGAAGGATCAGGCAGAGGTGTATCTAATTGAAATCCACCACCAAGTACTCCCCGGCTATTACCTACTGAGAATTTCCTGATGGATACTATACTTGTCTTATTCGATAACTTTCAAAAACTAAATATGATCAACAATCCTTCCAAAAAACTTTATTGTGATGGGAAAAGGTTGATTTTACGTGGCTTAGAGGATGCATCACGCAATAACATCGTCATGCCAACTCCCATCACGGCATTTGATTCGGTTTTACTGCTTCGGCACGCAAAAAGTTACACGTCAATATCCTTTTTAAACGAGACTCAACCTCAATCGTGTTTCTGTTTGGGAATCGAAAACAATGATTAGATATTGAATCATTGTTATTAGATATCTGAACCAACCTCTAATGAATCTATTTACGCGTTCAATTGCAACCATTAGTTACATAACACATTTATATCCGAACCAGCCGTACGACTGGCACATTTTCGTGTCTATTTCGAACGCGGTGTTAAGCCAACGTTGCTTAAATAGTTAGTGATAGACAGGCTATGATTCATCGTGTTGGGTAACTGATACCGGTGTATTAGGGGGTGTGTCTGCGAGAGGAGATCTGCCAAATATGCGGACCATCTGAAGGGCAGATGGCGAAGGTATGGAGACTACGACATGAAGATGCAATTTGAAGGGGTACAAATTCAGCCGCCGCGGGAGGAGCTCCGGGCGTCGAGGGCCACGTGATGGCTTTCGGCTACCGTAGACGCGGGCCTGTGGACGGTGAGTGATCCGTACGTTTTACGACGACGACAGGCCGTGTCGACGGCGCGTTCATGTTCCACGCGCGCCTCAATGAGCCAGCAAGCAGCAAGGGCCACCGCCCGTCGTCGGGGCTGCGGTGTGATCACAAGCTACCGCGGCTTCGACATATAGGGCTAAGAAGGAACACGGGTGGTTCTAAAGAGATACCGCGGCCTCGATACAAAGGGCTAACAAGGAACATAGGTGGTTTTTAGTCAGTAGAAGTGTGACACTCCGAGGGAGGGAGGGAGGTGTCATTTGATAATTCCCCACCCTCAAAAAATAGGGGTGCAAACTGATACGCCTTTTATTTAACAACTTTATTGACAAGCAGGGTTTAACCAACAAAAACACTAAATCATAGATTCAAATGTCCTCTTTGGAAGAGTGTTTCTGTAGAGGGCTGTCATGAAAATGGTTAGGCAGAGGTTTATAAATAGTCCCACCAGATAGCACTTTTCCAGAACTGGGAATCGAATCAGAGGCCAATGTGCAGCATTAGTGCTTGCGTCTACTAGACCAACGAACCATATCTTGAAGACATTAGACACTGCACAAGAAAAATCGAAGCTTGCGTCCATTGATCACTGAGTTGTTTAGCTCAGTGTTCGCAAGGATTGGACGCAAGGTTTTTATATGTTATCATCGTCATCATATTTGTTTGTTTATTTCAATAACAATAGGCATTTTGATATATAATATTTGGAGATCACCTTTTAAGCAATGAATTGCTTGTGTTAGGAAAACTCCGCACTTCCACATATCATTTACTATGTAATTGAAATGTAAGCATGCAAAACAAAAATAAAAGGGTAGCTCAAAATTATACAACAGGCTCTGCAAATGAATGAGCCATAAGTAGAACGGCCCAATCGCGCGTGTGTGAGTGATAAGTGTGTCACGAGTGAACATGTGAGTGAGTGTGTGAATGAGTATGGGTTTGAATGTGAATAGCGGATAGTCATATCAGCCGTAAAACGTCCACTGCTGGACATGGGCCTCCCCAAGTGTCGTCTCATTGATCGGTCTAGCGGATCCCTACAACTTTCACCAGGACATCGGAGCATCTAGCGAGAGACCTTCTAACACAAGGCCTACCGATTTGCGGTCGCCACTCCAGAACTTTTTGAAATGCAAGAAATTAATCAGGAAACTAATTATTTAAAACTAAGTCGAAGGGATTTCCGAGGTTGATAGGTACCTAGTGTCTATGAACAAAGTCTAGATACGTGATCTAAGGTACACATGACATCATGTTCTATGGTGCACCATACTTCATTAACTTCCTAGAACCAAAGGAGTTGTGTATGTTCCGATGTATCTTTATCCTTATATTTGTTTGTATTGTGATGATATCGTACTCGGAAAATTGAGAATAAACTTGTTGCGGAAAATGAGCGGTCACTTATGAAGGTACTAGCTGCTGCCAGCGTGGATATCGGTTATCGCTACCAAAAGTAATCCTTTCAACCCCTTACAACCCTTTTTTCGCATTAAAAAGAAATCTATCTCCTTTCTCAGGCTCTAGACTATCTGTGTACCAAATTTAATTTAAATCGGTTCAGTAGTTTTGGAGTGAAAGCACGACAGACAGACGCATTTTAATATTAAGTAAGGATTATAGGTTTGTCAAGGTTCGATAATGTTCGGCTCAAACATTCCGTCCGGCTTCTAACTTACGGCTATGTTACTAGACACTGATAAATACAAAGAACACAACAAATACCGGTGGATCAGTAAACAACCAATGAGTACTTACACAACAAAGACCCACATTAACACAGTCTAGACGACTTGACATCATGTCATTGCTGTATAGGATACTGTAGTGGCTGCTTTATCCTAGGGGAAAAAATACAAATGTATATTCTTAATCATGGTGTAGTTAAAACGAGGATGATAACAATCCCAGCCATTCCCAGCTGACGCCATATTCAAAAAAACAACCCACAACCAGAATTACAACGAAAATAATCACACCCATTACGCCTGAAGCCCCATTCCCTATCGTGCAATACGCACAATATTGCAGGCATATGCAGTAGCAACGCTGCAGTGACAAGCAGTTATCTAAACCGCGGACAAGCACGTAGCAAGCCGGGTCAGCATTACTGATATGTACGGCTAGGGGGACCAGGCGAGCAGGAAATTGAGGATGTTTTTTTAATATTAAGTGGGCTTACTCTTGACCTTAATCTTGTCCTGAGGACAGAGTTGAGGTCGACAATGGATCGAACTAACACAAAAGTAACCTATTAAGTCGCGACTTCAATAGTTTGGGTCATATGAACTTGGGAACACCTACGCAGGTAGGGAATTCTACTCCTTGGCTGTGCGCTTGATAAAAGATGTGGCAAAGCGGTTCGTGCAAATGTGTGGAGCATTGACAAGGTGATTACTTTCAGTACGTTTAAAGTGCAGTACGTCGTGTATTTGAAAGATGCTTTACTTGCATAGAACATATAAGTGGCTGACATGATGTGTGTCAATTAGAGATCCAAACGCATGTTTAATATGAAGTCACTCTGTGCACTTAGCATCTAAGATGGCGCTCGGGATTCCCTTTTGAACAGATGACTGTGTGGAGTTAACGCGCGGATTAGACTCAATATGAATCATTAATTTTGAAGATTTATTACATTAAGTCAATTTGTTGGTGAATGGAAACTGACTTGATATGGAAGATAGAGGATGATTTTAAGAGTAGCTATGAGAAAATTGCTCAATACTCAAGTTATTATATGCACTTGGAAGAGACTAGACTTTTATTTAAAAATAGACCTGTATTATGTACCTTCCTAAGATCCACAATAAAGATAAAGAACGAAATTGAATTTTAAATTTTTTAAAAAATGCTCTTAATTACTGCACTACTTGTATTCTGGTGAAAGAAAAGACAGTCTCCAAACATGACAGTTGTATGGTGGCCCTCTCGTAGGCAATAGCCAGCATTCTACAAGAGTAGCAAAATGGCCGATGTGTCGCGTGGCTATTGTGTGCACATCAGTTATGCAGGGTTCGAACTAGCTGTTGCAGAAGCTCATTCACTAACATTGTAGGTTTTACGAATGTTAAGTGATAAATACTATATAATGGGTCTTGTGGTCGCAAGCTCGATTACTGACCGTGAGGTCCCGGGTTCGGCAAAGTGTTATTGAGTTTTTCCATCAGGAATTTGACAGTATCAGCCACGGAGTCTGTATTTGAGTCTGATTGTTGGCAAGATTCTTGCTCCCGGTTACATGGTCCTCCCTATTAAACATAACTAAGGAAATGCACATTAGGCACACCTCTGCGTAACCTTTTGGGGGCAGGTGCGATGTTATTATGACTGGCTGTGGTGAACCAGTACCACCTTCAGTTCTTTGACAGTTTTTACAGGCAGTCAGATGCGGGCAGGACTGGTTATCGAGTGGCCGGCTGACAACCAGTCCTACCAAGGAGTGTCGTGTTAACCAGAAACTAAGTACATAGGTACTGGAAATTAGATTCGTATAGATGCTTCTTGTAAAATACTGGTGTACAGAATTATCTGGTGGGACGGGAGTTGACTAAAAATACTGGAAAAACTTTAGACAGATAATGATGAAGCGGCAGTCACTTTTTTGGTCTATCAATCCACATCCAAATATACTGAGTTTTTTGGCTGCCGAATTTATCTAAAGGAATAATATTTAATTACTGAAATATTCGTTCTTAACTAACCGTGACCACAGTTCTGCAAACATACAAATTATAGATAAACTTTGATTTCCACTCAAACATTGTAAAGCAAATAAAAAAACCTCAAAATCCACTTTAAAATAATATTTTAAGAATCTAATTACAATTATTTTTTGTATTTGTAAAGAAACGGTCACAAAAGCATTGTTAGTCCGTCTGTGTGTTCATTTCTAAGAAACTACCTGGACTCTCACTAATTAGTAGAGGAAAGTCACCAAATATGAAATAGTATCTTAATATGGAATACCTTCATTTCTCTAAGACTATAAGTATGAAACGCAACACTCGACCATCTTCTGTTCCATTCGGTCTACTAACACGTACGTGGTGCAATAGACCGAATGGAACAGAAGATGGTCGAGTGTTGCGTTTCATACTTATAGTCTTAGAGAAATGAAGGTATTCCATATTAAGATACTATTTCATATTTGGTGACTTTCCTCTATTATAGTAGCCTTGTTAAAAGATGTTTCGCATTTTTGGCAAAACAGGTTTTTTATTTGGGATTCTTGCAAACTTGATTTTAGTTTTTTGTTGCCGATTTGGCTAAAAGAAGAAAGTATTTGAGTTATTTGGCCTAGAGTATTGTCTGTTACCTAAGGGATTGTAGATTATACAACTAGTTTTAGTTTAACAATTCCGTTATAACTTTGCTGACTGAATGACTCATAGAAAATCGAAATCGTTTAAATATGAATGTGATGTCTTGTGTGCTCTTAAAACATCTTCAATGAAATCGAAAGGTGGAATTGTCGGGCAACTGACTGGATTTATAGATAACTAGCGGACGTCATGCGGTTTCACCCGCGTAGTTCCCATTCTCGTGGGAATACAGGGATAAAAAAGTAGCCTATGTCACCCGGGAATAGTGTAGCTTCCCAACGGTGAAAGAATTTTTCAAATCGGTCCAGTAGTTTCGGAGCCTATTCGTTACAAACAAACAAACAAATCGTTCCTCTTTATATTATTAGTGTAGAAGAGCATTCGTGAAGTTTTTCGTCCGGTATTTTATCTGGGCACGGACAAGTACAGTCCTTTCAAAATTATGATTTCCTATTACTTAATTGTCTTGTGGCCCTACATGAGCCATACCCATACTTGCGGCTGAACTGTAGTTACATCATGATTGTTATGTTTGATACTCGTAATTCAATACGATTGTAAACTGGTCTATTTATTTAAAAATAATTGTATTGAGTTTAACAAAAAAAAATAGAGAGCAGTAGTGGCCCAGTGGTTGCGGCCCCGACTTACGAACAGATGGTCGTGGGTACGAACCCAGGCAGGCGCATTACTTTGTGTAATTTATTTCATCACCACTGCTCTCAAAACGGTGAAGGAAAACATCGTGAGGAAACCGACATATCTTAAAACAAAAAATTCGAAGATATGTGACATCTACCAATTATAGCCCATCCCTCTCTTAGAGAGGAGGCCAGAGTCCATGCAGTGGGAACAATATAAGGCTGATGATGATCATGATGAAAAAAAATAACGTCAAGTACTTACTTTACTTACTTTTTATTAACTTCACGTACTAACTTTATAATTTAATTAATTGCTAAATAAAAGATTTTCTTTCTTTAATCATAATATTAAAATAAACTTATTCGTTACATAACAAGTTAAGCTTGTAGTCTTTAATGTGTGTGTCCCATGAACGGGTCAGGGCTAGGGAGTCATAAATATTGTAACGACAATAGCCCTTAGGTAACGCTTTGAGATCGTGAGGTCACCAGGTCAAACCCTTTCTTAGTCCACTGGGTTTAGAGGACCTCTTTGTAAACACGATCATTTTTATCTTTGTTTGTTCAGTACCTTATTGTTAACGATAAATAAAATATATTGATAATGAGGTTGCATTAGTACCTCAAAAAATATCAATATATTTTTAGCATTCATGAACCTCAAAGTAAAAGGGACGGTGAACAAGGCTTTTGAGGTATTTCCCTGTTAACCTAGAGAATATGATAATTTACTGTCCCGTTTCGAGACGTCTATAGAATTCTAGAAATGTTGAATAGCGTAGGGAGAAACCTACATTTGTAAAATTCTTAACTTTACGATCACGACATGACATGTTTATATAACTTACATGCTGGTACATACGTTACGATTAATTGTTACGATTGGACGGTACAGTTCAAACTGTACACTTTTTAGCACTACTAGCTGTTTTAGCACTACGAAAACTGTGCAGTTTAAACTGAACCGTTCGATCGTAACGATTTATCGTAACGCGTGTATCGGCCTTAAGGCCTTAAGGCTTAGGGCACGCCACGATAGTGGCGGTAAGTCCCCTCTTTGAGGAGTGGCTTGAGAGGCGCCACGGCGCCCTCACCTTCCGTCTGACGCAGGTCCTCACCGGACACGGTTGTTTCGGGAGGTACCTGCACCGAATCAGGCGGGAGGAAACGCCCGGATGCCACCATTGTGAGGATCGGCCGGAAGACACGGTGGAGCACACAGTGGAGGTGTGCCCCGCTTGGGCGGAGCCCCGCCGTGTTCTCGTAGCGGCGATCGGCGGCGGCGACCTCTCGCGCCCGGCCCTGGTGCAAGCCATGGTCCGGGGCGAGGAGGAATGGACGCCGTCGCCTCCTTCTGCGAAGCAGTGATGCTGGCGAAGGAGGTGGCGGAACGCGAGAGGGAGAGAACCTCTCGTCCCAGCCGCCGCGGGAGGCGCTCCGGGCGTCGGGGGTCCCGCGATGACCTGCAGCCACCGTAGACGCGGGCCTGTGGACGGTGAGTGATGGGCTAACTCGCCGTCCGTCCGTCTCACGAAGAAAACAGGCCGTGTCGACGGCGCGTTCGTGTTCCACGCGCGCCTCAAAGAGATGTCAGCAACATGGGAGGGGCCCGAAAGGGCCGACGCCTGTCGGGGCCGCGGGTAGTCCTCTGGTTATCGCGGCCTCGACATAGAGGGCGAAGAAGGAACATGGGTGGTTTTTAGTCAGTAGAAGTCTGACACTCCCTTTCGCTCTGCCCAAGAGCGGGAGGGGTTATTCGATGATTTTACACCCACCAAAAAAAAAAAAAAAGGCAGTAGATATTAAACACGGCGTAAATTAACCCATCACACAGCCGCCAACCAAGCATTCTGTACATCAAACTAAGGACCCCTACGCAAAATTTTTTGCTGGGAAACGACTTTTTATTTTTCGGGGTCAAAAATCACATTTTACGGTTACGGTACTCAATGTAGCATTCATGAAACATTGTGCTAGTGGATGCTTTGAAAAGTAAACGTGTCATGGAGGTAATTTAAGTAAAGTTATAACCTGAAAAACTAATATTTACAAAAACAGCTGTGAATTTTTTTAACGCAAACGAAAGGCACTTGTTATCCCCACCACTGCGATCATTTTTTGGTTTTAGACCATACCTGGGAACCTAGTTACGGAGATATTAGAGGTCAAAATTCCAAATTTTACACAGCTGTTTTTGTAAAAAAAAAGTCGTTTTTCAGCAAAAAAAATTGCGTAGACCACTTAGTTGATGTACAGAATGTTTGGTTGACTGTGTGAAGGGTTACTTTACACCCTGTAATTAAAAAAAAAAAAAATTAAGAATATCCAATGATGATCAAAAAGAACTAGCAACATGGTGCATAAAATAGGTACTACAGTGCCATCTATGACACAAAGTCAAAACTAACATCAATCTCGGGATCGATCTTGCTTGAGAGAAGATATGAAAGTATTCCAGATAACTAAACTCAAGGTTCATGAGAAAGTTTTTAGAATCGACAAACACAAAGTCGCAAGCAAAAGTTACCCATAAATGGTGTTGTCTCAATAATGTTGTATAGAAATCTGTGCATTATTATTGAGATTATAATTTTCACTCATATATTTCTCACATTTTATACAGTAAATATTCAATAAGACGGAGAAAGTGCTTCTTCATTGTAAAACCACAAATGTGTACTATGTCCATAATTGTATAAATAATCACATCAAAATCACAAACACAACTCTCCCGGCATAATTATCTTATATGTGAATGATTGTGCAGCTAAAGAATGAATGTGTCGTAAGATTAGGAATGAAAAGCGACTTTCTGATTTTCTATTAGATTTTATAGAGTTCACCAAAAATTATCATGACTGTTAATATGTTTAACTGACCTGTTGGTCTATAATACATGTCTGTATGAATGTACTATCGGACCTCACGCGGTTTCACCCGCGTAGTTCCCGTTCCCGTGAGAATATTGGGATAAAAAGTAGCTTAAGTTACTCAGGGTGAATGTGGCTTTCCAATGGTGAAAGAATTTTAGAAATCGACACAGTACACACAGTACACGAAACAGTAGTTTTGGAGTTTATTCATTACAAACATACATACATACACACAAAAATACAAATCTTTCCTCTTTATAATATTAGTGTAGATGACCACTGAGCTTGAGGAACTGGTTTCGATTACCGGGTCGAGCAGTGTTATTGGAATTTTCCAATGAAAATTTCGTAACAGTCACGGAGTCTGGATCCTGGAACTTAAAACACATCATTCATCATTCTCCTGCCCTTATCCCAATTTATTTGGGGTCGGCGCAACATGTCTTTTTCTTCCATACTATACTATTTCTCGTCATGTCAGTAGTCACCTCCTTCCTAGCCATATCATCCTTCACACAGTCCATCCATCGTTTCTTTGGTCTTCCTCTACTCTTATACCTATCTACATTCATACTCAACATTTTCCTCATAACACTTTCTTCATTCCTTCGCATCACATGTCCATACCACGCCAATCGATTACCACACAACTTTTCATTCAATGGCGCCACTTTCAGACTTCCTCTTATGTACTCATTCCATATTTTATCCATTCGCGGCATACAGCACATTCCCCTTAGCATTCTCATCTCAGCCACATGCAATTGCCTTTCAATTATCCCTTTTGTGGCCCAACATTCTGATCCATACACGACAGCAGGTCTAACCATGGTTTTATAAATCTTCCCCTTTAGTTTAAGGGGAATGCGGGAGTCACATATTGTTCCCGTGACCTGCCGCCATTTCATCCATCCAGTGCTAATTCTGTGCTTAACACTACGATCTATTTCGCCATCGCTTTGCACGAGTGAACCGAGATACCGAAAGTCTGAGCAAACTGGAAGGAGCACGCCATCTAGCGCAATGGCTTCAGAACTGGAGAGACCGCCGAAATCACAAAACATGTATTCAGTTTTGCTTCTGCTGATTTTCAGGCCAACATTCTCCAGCTTCTGTTGCCACTTCTCCAATCTGCTCTGGATCTCAGGTCCATCTTCACCGACAAGAACAATGTCGTCGGCAAACAGCATGCACCAGGGTGCCTCTTCTTGTATGTCCGACGTCAAAGCATCCATAATCAACAAGAAGAGGTAAGGGCTTAAAGCCGACCCTTGGTGCAAGCAAGCAAGCAATGGAACTTAAAACACATAACTGGCGAAATGTTGGTGTAGCTACACCTCTGCTAAATCCTTCGGGGATGACAAGCCTGATGTTATATGTCTTTATATTATAATCTTATAACTGAATGGCAGAAAAAAATCATCGAGTAAAATGTCTTCCAAAAAGTTCCCTTCATATTTATGTATCAGGTAGGCCACAATAAAAATATTAATAACCCAGAAGTGAACGGGTATGTCGATTGCACTTCCAACACTGATCGCGTGGGAGGACCAGCAGCAGTACAATTTATGTTTTATAAATAAACCTACCATAAACTAATACTTCAAAACAATATTTATAGAGAGTAAACTTTATGGTACGCAACCTGTTTCAAGGAAATCGCTAGGGTCTATGAAACAAGACCCCCCGTCGTGTACATGTCTATTTGTTTGGGTTTATCTCGGGAATTACTGGATCTATTTTGTTCTGGTTCTTGGTAATGGATCTATGGATTCTTTTGATTGGTTTTATGTAAATAATTTTGTGAAAAATATTTTAATGTACCTATACCTACTGTAAATACTACTGAAGTCTGAACACTGTTTTATGCAGGATACACTACTATACTACAAATTACTGTTTAAAACAGCAATAATGTTTTAAACAGTTCAATGACTTTAACGACAGCTACTACTGTTTAAACGTTAGGCTCATATTTAACTGAATATCAATTCTATCGGTTGTGTAGATCAGATAGGCAGTTGCTGCATGTAAAATGCTGACACTCAGTTGCATCCTTTTAGACTAGAACCCGACACCAACATATTTTCTACTAGAACCCGACCCCAACATATTTTCGACTAGAACCCGACCCCAACATATTTTCGACTAGAACCCGACCCCAACATATTTTCGGAAAATGCTAAGCAGATGATGAAGAAGACCAATAACAGTATTTCTAGCGACCAATTATCGACTAAATAAACAAAATACTCTATATCCGAAAACCAGCGGCTATCCGCACCAATCACATTCAAGCACATGACCTGCATCGCCAGTTATAAAAAACTGTCATGTTAGTGAAGTAAGTAGTAGTGACAAGTACGCGAAGTAACTAGTGTTCCCACGCGTAGCGAGCTTTCTATATAACAAGGAGCTAAGAGAGGTTCTGGAAGGGTCGTCAAAGACTCTAATGTTTCAAGGGTGTGAAAAATATCCAATTTTGAGATTGGTACTGTTTAACTCAAGCCTATTAAAAATAAATCTACTTGGTAGTATTCGAACCGGCTCACAAAAGCACCGTCAAGGATCTTATACTTCAGCAATTTTTCCATTTTGGATAAATATGTCCGATTTTTTCATTTACTTGATGATTGCCTTTCATATTTTTCTAGTGTAGTAAATTAGTTCCCGATCTAATAAACCAATACTTATATAATACTAGCGTAATACCCAGAGAGCAGCGCCACTTACCGGGTCCAAAACAGCAAAATCCCCATTAACAAAATGATCCGTCATTTATTAAATTCATTTGTTACAAAAAATGTGATAAATGAAGAACCGCTCGACCGATTTTGTGCAAACTTCATAGAAACCATGTACTAAATAGTCCGAACAAAGATTAAACAAACATTTGGTTTGGATAGGTGAGATGAGTAATAAAATTATAACAAAAAGTGGCATTGATTTTTATGAGGGTGTAAAAGTACCCTTACCGCAAACGAAGGGCATTGGTTCTCCCCACCACTGCGAATTTTTTTTTGTTCTAAACCATACCTCTAATTTTTCACAGCTGCTTTTGTAAATACTTACTGGTTTTTAGGTTATAACTTTACTTAAATTACTTCCATGGCCCCTTTACTATTCAAAGCATCCACTAGCTCAATGTTTCAAGAGTGCAACATTGAGCTTTACCTTAAAATGTGATTTTTGACCCCAGCAAAAGTTTTTGCTTAGGGGTACTTAGTTTGATGTACAGAATGCGTGGTTGGCGGCTGCGTGAAGGGTTAATTTACACTCTGTATATTGATTTAGAGTCGGCGCCGTATGTTTTCTTCCTCAGTACTTCTCTGTCACTCGTTATCTCAACAGTCACCTCTTTACAAGCCATATCATCCTTCACACAATTCAGCCACAGTTTCCTTGGCCTTCCTCTAGGTACTCATAAAGCCATCTATCTCATATATTCACACTCAACCATAAACCAATGTTTACTGACTAAAAAAAAATATGATTCTAATGAATCCGTCTGTTAGATTATCGAAAAATATTGGATACGTATTTATTGTTTTATAAAATCAATAAAAATTGACGAAGATAAAACGCGTCAAAGATTTGAGTGGGGGTTTGTGACGTCACTCATCGGTAAAAAATGTCATACTAATGTCTTAGAATATGACGACACACGAGTTTTCAAAGCACTGTATCGAATTCATTGTTTGTTTACGTGAAAAAAAAAAAAACGTGTCCAATATGTTTTGAAAATCTATCTGAATAATTACCCTATTGCACTCATGATTGTTTTTTTTAAACCTCTCAAGTGTGTAATCCACTAGCGCCACCAGTAGGTACAGACGCCATCACATCAAGCTACTACAATTTTCAACCTTATCGCTAAAGCATAGAGTCCAAGGTTGGTGACTAACACCTGACTTCAATGTCAAACCACATCCAGTCACATTACCTCCCTCGCAATTTACGGCACGCGTCAATACCGGTATAAATAAATTAATAATACCTGTAGTGCCTGCGGTAAAGTTGTGGTATGGCGGCGACGCTAGTTTCCGTACCTACATCGGTGTTACCTACTTTAATTAAATTGCGGTAGGTTCAGGAAATTTTTCCTGCACTTTGGTTGTTAATTATGCTTATTGTTGATTTTCTTGTTGCAGGTATGTTTCCGGTTTGTAGTTTGCTGATGGGTCATCTTGTAAAATTTTTAATTTAAGTACCTATTCATTCTTAGAAGCTATTGATAGTTAAATACACCAAGTGCTGAAGTGAATGCAATATAATATTGGCTGTTTGGATCGGCCTCCGAATTCACAAATACTTCTTTTAGAATTCGATTCGGCAAGTAAACAATTATGGACCTAATATGACTTTATAATCATCAATCGGCTAAAATCAGTCGAAAGACGTCCACTGCTGGATATGTAGCTCCCCCAATTATCAGCTCATTGAACAGTCCCGTGCGACTTTGGTCAACCAAACCGAAGCGTTTGTTTTCTAGGTTCTCATCTAAAGAGATGAAATAAACAATGAAACCAAAAAAATATCAAAATTCAACCTAAAAAAAATTGTATTCATCATCATATCAGCCCAGTGTCACCCACTGCTGGATACTTATAGGCCTACCCTTTCTTCCGTCATCAAATCAAATCAAATCAAATCGTTTATTTGTGATACATGGGTTACATGCAGGTCATATGTCCCGATCCTGTTCGTCTCTCATCCAGGTGTTTCCAGAATGTTTGTTTGTTTCTAGAATTGTATAACACTTTTTATAATAATAGACAAAAGCAACTCCGTGGTCTTTAGATTTAACTGCCACATAATTATAAAATAGCGAAACCTAAGCCAGCTTAGGATTTACAGCACAATGTAATTACACATAGTACTAAACTAATAATTGATTTCCAAGCACGGTGGAATGCAAATCAATCAATAATTCAACATAAATCTCTTTGGAAGCGCATCTCTAAAACGGCTGCTCACACCATAACGAAACTTTCGCTTTCAATACCGGCTACCAATTACTTTACACGCTCTTACATAACTATAAATATACAACATAATGTATTCAAACGTTCCTCATATGGATATGAACTAAAATATCTCATGCTGTGGTAAGAATATTAGTTATTCTGTCAGCAGTCGGATGTTAATCATTTAAGTCAGCCCAACGAACGAACTTTACTTTATTTAATCAATAAATATCTCTGAGTACCGCAGTTAGCCACCTCTTGAGATAGTCGACCCATCGAGCTGGGGGACGTCCCTACCTTCGCTGATACATGGTCTCCACTCCAGTACTCGCAGAAAATACATTCAGTATCGCTAGTCGAGGAGGCTATTTAAATGCAAAATTCAAATGTAAACTCAGCAATGAATATCTTGACCACTGCAGTGACATAATTCTCGTTAGTAGTAACAGATAAGTTATTCATCCAGTCCAATCAGCTGAGCGTAGGCCTTATAAAGTAACTTGAGGAAATCCGTCGGCTTCTGTTTCTCGGTAGTAGGCCCGAGGATATGTGGTCGGTTGATCCCTCCCTACTGTGGTTACAAACATTACTGTCATAATGTGAATACAGGAACACTGTACTTAATTCTTCGAGATTACAGTGTTACGTTATCTATCAATACTTAAAAACATATTATAAAGAGGTAAAATATGGAAGTTTGCATGTAGGGGTAATCTCCGCAACAAATAATTCAAATCTAAATATTCTTTCAAAGTCACAATGCTACAAGCACCTCATATTGGCCGAACTATCACAATTTTTGCGGTTTGATGAAATCGTTAAATGCCTGTAGCACAAGATGGAACCGAAAATGTATAATTATTATACGGATAATTATTTTTCATCGCTGACATTTTTCTAGGGATTTAAAAGAGTAATCATCAGCTTTAACAACACATGACTCGAAACAAACGAAGCGAATAATTTCAGCGAAATTTTTTCGCAGTTGTTAAAATAACAAGCCATCATTAGCACCGACTATCGAATACTCAGCGTGTTTCCAAACAACTATAGAAAGTGAAGAATTATTGCTAATCATCATTCATACCTACCGTTATTCGCGAGAATCGTACACAACTGTAAAATTAAATAATTGCTTGCTTTATCATTCCTATGGCGTTAATTGCAAAATTATATGACTATAAAGGAAGATTTCTCATGTAAAGGCTTCTAAAATTAAGGAAAAGTTACTGCTTTAAAGCAAAAAGACAACGTCACGCGGTGTTCCCGGGCGGTCACCAGCGCCACATACCGGGTCCAATTGTGAATCGAAGCCATTACTCACAAAAAATTTCATTCAAATCGGTCCATCCGTCTAGGAGTTCAGTGACAAACACACGTACATGAAGAAGAAGTAAATTTTGGTAGACTATAATTTTTATGATTATGATGTTTGATGTAATTATATGTTATTATTATGCATGTACCAGAAATATTTGCACGACTGATAAGTCGAATATAATGAGACTAAAATTATTTTACCACCTGATTATGTATTTACCTATATTCTGGTAAATAAATAAATTTCATTTCATTTCAAATATATAAAGGGTGTAAAAGTACCCTTAACGCAAACGAAAGGCACTTGTTCTCCCCACACTGCGATATTTTTTTGGTTCTAGACCATACCTGGGAACCCCCGAGTTACGGAGATATTGGGGGCCAAAGTTCCAAATTTTGCACAGCTGTTTTTGTAAATACTAGGTTTCCAGGTTATAACTTAAATTAAATTACCTCCATGACCCTTTTACTATTCAAAACATTCACTAATACAATGTTTAAGGAGTGCTACATTGAGTTTTACCGTAAAATGAGATTTTTGACCCCAAAAAAAAAGTTGTTTCCAAGCAAAAATTTTTGCGTAGGGGTACTTAGTTTGATGCTGAATGCTTGGTTGACGTATGTGTGAAGGGTTAATTTACACTCTGTATATAAAGATATAACATAACATAAATTCACGCCTATAATCCCCGAAGGGTTAGGCACAGATGTACCTATTATTACACCCACTTTAATTTCATCAGTTATGTTTAAGTCTCATGTATAGGGTCGAGCCTATTGCCATCAACTGAGGACTCCGAGGCTGCTACTGAAAAATTCCCGATGAAAACCCGATAACACTTTGATCGACCTGGGAATCGAACTTCATGCACAGCAGTAGCGTTTGCTATCACTAGACCAACGAGCTATCACACTAATATTATAAAGCCGAAAGTTTGTGAGTGTGTGTGTTTGTTACTTCTTCACGCAAAAACTACTGAACGGATTTGGATAAAATTTGGTACACAGATAGTTTTTATTCTGGATTAACACATAGGATAGTTTTTATCTCGATTTTATCTTCCCATGGGATAATTTTCGAGTTGTAGCGGGTGAAGCCGCTGGCAACAGCTATAGAGCTATCACACTTATATTATAAAGGCGAAAGTTTGTGAGTGTGACATTGTGCATTTGTGTGGATTTGGATGAAATTTGGTACACAGATAGTTGACCTGGATTAACAAATAGGATAGTTTTTATCCCGATTTTATATTCCCGTGGGTTGTAGCGGGTGAAGGCGCTGGCAACAGCAAGTAGAGTATAAACCTGGGCCAATGACCTAGGTAAGTATAGTTTATGCAACAAGACGGACAGTCGAATTTTTTGCTATAATTATCTTTCGTTGCCTTGTATTCTAAGAACTTTGAAAGCAATAAAAAGTTTTAATGATGCTCTTTCCTTGTTCCATTAGCTCCTTATAGAACATTTTATTGGTATAAAGTGTGAAATATGAATAAATTAGTCTTAGGTCTTGGGTTATTCATCTTTTATTATTCAAAAAACATAAATCATTAAAATATTTTGTAAAAAATACATCAACATAAATTATAGCGAATTTTACAGCGGTATGTCAGACATTGCAACTCGGTGCTACCTACAATATTATTGATTCATCATTCATCATCATCATTTCAGACATAACGTCCCACTGCTGCTTTGACTGGCCTGTTGGTCTAGTGGTTAGTGACCCTGACTGCTAGGCCGGAGGTCGTGGGTTCGATTCCCACCCAAGACAAATGTTTGTGTGATGAGCACGATCATTTGTTCTGTGTCTGGGTGTAATTTATCTATAATATGTATGTATTTAGAAATATATAAGTATGTTTATCAGTTGTCTAGTACCCATAACACAAGCTCTGCTTAGCTTGGGACTAGATGGCGTTGTGTGATAGTTGTGGAATATTATTATTATATATATATTTACTGCTGGACATAGGCCTCCCCCAGAAGGGGGGGATTTGCCATAATCGCCACGCTTGGCAGGCGGGTTGGCGATCGCAGTATGGTTGCTACAAACGCACAGAGAACGCTGCTACCCAGTATCTGGTAAGTCCCTTAGTCGCCTCTTACTACACCCACGGGAAGATATGTGCTATTCTTTACGTCCGACACCATACGAAACATTATTGATTACTATTAAAAAAAATTGTAAGCCAACTTATAAATTAGTGACTAAAGATTATCAAAAAGAACGCCATACTTAACACAATACCTATAGGTCAACTATTTTTTACAAGTCATCGCCAACGTCCATACTACGTTGAATACACCGGTTCTCGTCCGATCACCGAAGTTAAGCAACATCGGGCGCGGTCAGTACTTGGATGGGTGACCGCCTGGGAACACCGCGTGACGTTGGCTTTTTGTTTTTTATGCAAGTTTCTGAGATTTCTTATAATGAGAAAATAAACTTCTATAATAATCCTACCGGTGTTTTGCTCTTTCGAACCAGATTAAGATACTTATTTGGAGTTTCACTGCCGCACTCAGAGAGGTTTAATGATTAATTAGGCCATCACTTAGTAAAGGTTTTGACAGTTTTGTCATACAAAAGTATGTCAAATCTTTACTAAGACACGGTTTAAGTAATCATTAAATATCTCTGAGTACCGCAGTCAGTCATTTGAAATTAAAGGATACGTACTTTATTCGGTAGAAAATGTTTACAAAGTTACAAATCAACATTGCGATGAAATCCCAACGATGGTCCAGAATTTAAACTGTAGAAACACACGAACACTATATCTGAAGACGGCAAACACTCTGCCGCTGATAAAAGGCATCATTATTGCTTCATCCCGTTAAATATACCGGAGTAAGCAGCAAAGGTTGAATGTCAGTTGCGTTAACGAGGTCTAATAACCCATCGATCGACTGCTAGATACCGTTAGTTTTTGAGTAATTTGCAGTCAGCTCTGAAACTGGAAGCATAGATACTGTAATGTAGAATGCGCTTTAGCTTTTATTTTGAGATTTTAGGCAAAATCATTCTTCACAAACCTGTCGACGGCAATCCAAATACGATATTTAACAAAAAAAAATGTAATTAGTCCGCCAGATAGATTTCCAAAAAATATTGGACACGTATTTTTTCATCTTTCACGTAAACAAACAATGAAGACGATACAGTGCTTTGAAAACTCGTGTGATGTCATATTCTAAGGTATTAGTAGGTATGGCATTTTTTACCGGTCAGTGACGTCACAAACCCCCACTCAAATCTTTGACGCGTTTTGTCTTCGTCAATTTTTATTGTTTTGATAAAAGAAAAAATACGTAGGTATCCAATATTTTCCGATAATCTAGTCGGACTAATTAGAATCACATTTTTTTAGTCAGTTAACATCCCTATTGAATTATCATTTGCCTCGGCTGTTCCGAACTATCAGTCAGCTTCCAGTCTTACCTGATGCAACTATATACTTATTAGTATTCTATATGAACTGACTGCTATTCTGACCTCCACAAACCAGTTGGTACTGGGTAACACAATATTTCTTGCCTGGCTGTCAGATTTCCAAGAAACGAAGGAAACTCGGTATGTAATGAGAATCCACGGAACAACCTAGGTAAGCGCGGCTTAACCTAAAGATCGACCAGAGCGGCTGTTATTATACGCCACGAGCTCCCCAAAGGCGATGACACTCCGTAAAACCTTTCGAGTGTGTGTGTATGTTTGTAATGAATAAACTCAAAAGCTTCTGCGCCGATTTCAAAAATTCTTTCACCATTGGAAAGCTACATTCACCCTGAGTAACATAGGCTTTTTATCCCTGTATTCCCACGGCAACGGAAACTACGCGGGTGGAACCACGTGACGTCCGCTAGTTATGTACGAGTATATACCTACTTCTGATACACGCTTGAGTAGAAGCTACAAAAAGTTTGTATTAACTGTTACTGCTTGTTATCGAATATCGTAGTCACCGTACTATAACATGTTAGTTTCACTCCATATCTATTACACCTTGTAACTACACCATTTATTTAAATTCAAAAGATATCCAGAAAACCAGTCAATAAAACCACACAACATAATATTCCTAAGGAAAACCCGTTACAAAGTCAGTGTAGGCGACTAAAGCGATAATCTAATATAACTTCTAATGTTATGATACCCTAAACCTCTGCTTATCCCTATTTAAACATCGCACTGTACCGAAATAACATAATATGGTTCATACAAAAGTTGAACGTATTTTCAAGTGGTTCAAAATCAAAGGTGTCTATATCCTGTTGTGAGTAAAAGCAACCGTAGCTTATTAGATATAAGGTCGATGTGATTGTGTATTTGTGGGTAATAATGTAGTCTGTGCTCAAAGAAAGCATGCCTTGTAACTGACACTTGACACGGTGCGTGTGTCCCTTGTCTCACGGCACGGCTTTCAAGCGTTGCGTGTCGGAGTGAACGGAGCATTGTTCGGCGCTCACTTTCTTTGTTTGTTTAGTGCACTTATGCAAATAATGGTAAGTGCATACGTTGATTTAGTATATTTATTGATTTGTTAACAAGAGGCCACATTTAGACTGTCTGTCTGTTCGGTCTAGTGATCGTCTGAGTATGAGGTCCAGCAGGGCTATTGCGTATCTTTTAAATGGTTCTATTTTGTACTATACCATAACCAATTTGACAGTTAATCCATGGACAATATGATAGCCAGAGATATTTAAAAGATACGCAATAGCTGGGTTCGATTACCGAGTCGAGAAAAGTTTTTAGGGTTTTTTATCAAGAATTTTTGTAAAGGGCGTCTGGTTTTGTGCCCAGTTGATGGCAATAGGTTTAGTCCCTATTTCATAAGACTTGCAAAACTAGTGAAATGTGGGTGTACTATAAAGTATGCCTCTGCCTTGGCCTTCGGGGATTACAGGCGTGATGTTATGTTTTTTTATGTAGCTATGTTTATGCTATGTTTTTCTATGTCTTTTAGCTTCATAGACTGCAAAAACTTCAGTATGTCGGCAGTAATCAATCTTTATACAAAGTAAACAATCTTTAATTACTCTCAGACATTTGGCCTCAGAATTGAGAGACTGCGTGTATGGTGACAGCACATTTAGCATGAAAAAGAAGACACATTTGCACAGGTGTTCTTATTCGCTTGTTTTATTGCTAAAAAATCGTGGTTGTCTTGAGGTTATTTGATGAAATCGCTGTAGAGGTACTTCCGGACCACTTTGTTCCACTTTCAAGGGCTTGCCGAGCGTTTTATTTTGATTTGACCAACGAATAAGTGTTTAAATCATCTATTTTTGCCCAATGAATAAGTGTTTTAATCATCAATTTTGCCCAATTTTAGGTTGTGTCTAGGCAATATATCCAAAGCAAGACCTTACGAAGTCTACAATGATGTAATGCGTATCAATGTGATTTAAATGTCCCTACGAAACATAAGTTCGAAAGTAGGACCTTATCTTTCGAATAAAAATCTAGCCCTAACAAAGCTAAACCGCTTAAAAACCGTAGAACAAAGGAAACGCTCTTGAAGTGACTTGCAGCGGAGTTCGGTAACTCAACAGTAATCGCATAACGGTGCTCGCATATGACCCACGTCTGTATAACTATAATACACCATATTTTATCAAGCTTTATGTTGTAGACATGCACTCCAGACTGTGTTGGTGCGTTTGATGTTTAAATCAACCTCTAAGATTAATTTAATGAATATTTAAAAGTTATTTTGCCCTTCAGTGTGCATTTGATTTTGGATCAAACTGCCTCATCGTCACGATCCCTGGTATAGCCATATTATTTAGTTTCTACTTAAAAGTCATAAGTCCACCTCATCATCATCAACATAGGCCTCCCTCAAATTATCACTACACTGACCGGTTCCGTGGGTCTCGTATCCAGCGGATCACCGTAATTAGCATTTAGATTTTTTTTTTATTTATTTATACTATCTTAGTTTTGTCAAAAAGTTGACCGCTGTTGGGGAAATAAAATCCTTTTGACACTTCCAATTATTTTGACAACAACGTCTCTTTGCGCAGAGAAATGCTTGATTCTATTTTGAATTGATAGAGATAATGACATCAAAGAATTTTGATAGCCATTCTGATATGACGCACTAGTAAGTTTTCTCTAGTATGTACTGATAAATAATGACAAGTTTATCAACATTTAACATGCGACAACCACGTGGTGACACAATCAAATAACCTTTCACTGTCTCTAACGTGTAGCATGTCTGTATTTCGTGTTTTTTTTTTGGCGGGTGGAAAATCATCGAATAACCCCTCCCGCTCTTGGGCAGAGCGAAAGGGAGTGTCAGACTTCTACTGACTAAAAACCACCCATGTTCCTGCTTAGCCCTCTATGTCGAGGCCGCGATAACTAGTGTACAACCCGCGGCCATGTCTATAAGGCTGTATTTACATTGTACTCTCCGTTAAATTTTGATCTTTGTGGGTAGGCTATGACTCTATTAAAACCCAATGGGAAGGTAACGGATAGTTTCTTAAGTCAAAACCATAAAGAAAAGAATTTATTTATAAATATTAATTTATAAATAAAATCATTTATTTGTAAATAAATTATTTCTTCTTTATCAATATCGGGTTTAATTGATCCACCGTGAGGCGTATAATTTAAATAGATCGATTTAGAAATCTGATGTTTGAGCTTCATAGATGGCGCTGTTGTACTTTTTTAGAGTGCGACTACAACATAATGTTATACTTTTGTGTGGCCACTGCCTTAGTCTTATATTTTCTAATCATAGCCTAAACCTTACGGTATCAATCAATCAAAGTTTTCATCAATGAGAGATAAGCTGAAGGACTTATCTTACAATCTTTATTGATGGTTGATAATGGACATGTTTTTGAAACCGTTGTCCGAGCCATTTAAAAAATAAACATCTTCAGCAGGGCTATTGCGTATCTTTTAAATGTCAGTGGCTATCATATTGTCCATGGATTAACTATGAAATTGGTTATGGTTTAGTACAAAATGGAACCATTAGACAGTATTTGATAGGCACTATAGGTTAGCCACTGTCACTTAAAAGATACGCAATAGCCCTGCAGCAGGGCTAGTCTTACTATGGGGTTTCGTATTACGGTTTGTGGAGATCAGATAGGCAGTCACTCCATGTAAAATACTGGTATTCAGCTGAATCCGGTAAGACTGAAAGCCGTCCCTAACTTAGTTGGGAATAGCCTAGGCTGATGGTAATGACCCGCATCTAAAAGGGTAGTTAACTAAAAAATCTAATTAGTTCGTGTGATAGATTTCCAAATAATATTGGACACATATTTTTTCTTTTTTCATGAAGATGATACAGTGCTTTAAAAATTCGTGTGACGTCATATTCTAAGACATTAGTCTGACATTTTTTTGCGGTTTGTGACGTCACAAACTCCCACTCAAATCTTTGAGGCGTTTTATCTTCGTCAATTTATATTGATTTGATAAAACAAAAAAAAACGTATCCAATATTTTTCAATAATCTAACAGACGGACTAATTAGAATCATATTTTTTTAAGTCAGTAAACATCCCTATTTACTTTAGCTCAGAAACCAGGTTTGCCAACCACACAAAACCAGAATAAACTACCAACACACAAAACTGTGATCCCCGTCACGTATACAGGAACTAAACGGTGACCGATTTCTTATTTTATTGCCACCGTTAAAAACAGAGATGAGGAAATCATTCCCCGACAGAGAAAGATAGAATTATTATTTTACTAAAAGAATTATGGAATGAGTTGCTTGTAAATAGTTGTGAATGTCAGAATTAACATGTTTGTAGTCAAGGCGATCTTTTGATCTCGAAGTGTTCGGTAACAACAATATTATAGTTCTCAATGCTACCTATTTCTACTGACTAAGACAGACGTCTTACTGCCGAACTCAGATATATTTGATGATTACTTAAGTCGTCACTTAGTAAGGATTTGACATAATTTTGTATGACAAAACTGTCAAAACCTTTATTAAGCGATTGCTTAAGTAATCATTAAACGTCTCTGCGTGCGGCAGTTAGTCTGTAGAAATAGATATAAACAAGATATGTATTTCGCTGTTGGTCAGACTAAGGACACTTCCAAACATGGATCTCAATCAGGCCTTTTTTAGGGTCTGGGACATCATCAAATGACTCCTTCCGCTCAAAGGAGGCAGAGCAGTCGTGTTAGACTTCTTATGTCTAAAAACCACCCATGTTCCTTCTAAGCCCTTTGTGTTGAGGCTGCGGTATCTCTTTCAAAGAACACGCAGCAAAACCTCCTTTTAAGTAAAAGATATACTCGTACCTGTGCTAGGAGATTCCACTCTTCAGTGTCACTTACCTACATAACATGTGACAGCCAGTTTTTCAAAGAGTTTTCATATTACTCAGTTCTAACTTGGTTATGGAGGTCAGATAGGCAGTCGCTCCATGTAAAATACTGGTATTCAGCTGCATACAGTTAGACAAAAAACCGACCCCAATATATCAAAATCAAATTAAAATCAAAACTCATTTATTCAAACTAGGCCGATAATCAGCACTTTTTGAACGTCAAAATTTACTTTACTTTACTTATTTACAAGAGACAGTCGCCCAAATCGACGCCCCCTCGACACTTCTTAGTGTTTAAGCTGGAAAGAAGAAGTGGCGGAACAAACTCCCCAGCAACACATCTGTCTGTTAGGTTGGTTAGAAGAACCAGACTCGATAGAATAGTAAGGCAAGTTAATGACTACAGACACAAATTTTAAGCAATAATTAAAAAGTATATAATAATAAAAAAAGACAACATATCAGCAAACTAATCCTGGAGAAAGAACATAAATAACAAACATTTTCTTGTGTTCAACTCAGCGACCAACTATTCTTATCATTTAAGTAGTCGTTAATGGAATAGTAAGCTTTTAAACACGCATTAAATGGCAAGTCTAAAAACGATGGTTGAGAAAAGGCTAGGCAGATGATGCTGTTATGGGATACCTAAGCAGTATGTGTCTGACAGCATGCCACAAGACTTGCTCATAATAAGTATCTCAACATACAAATGGGTGTAAGCAGGGTAATGAGTACCTATTCATATTTATTTCATAGTTCATAATCTTGAAAGCTCAGTACTACCAATGAAGATATCTCTGCCTACCCTTTCACGTGGGTGTAGGATTGTTGATACAACGCCGCCTTGTCGTTGCCTTGCGTTTGCGTGTTAACATTAACATTATTATCTAGTATTGTAGATAACACGCTATCAAGATAGGAAAGTGATAGGTTACAACTTATGATATTATTGTGGTCATGTTTGGGAGGAAAATGTTTAGAAATATTGAAGCCTTAGGGCGTGTTTACGGAGACACGGGGCGTCGCGCGGCGCGTGCAGAAGACTCGTCGCGTGCTATTTTATTCATTTACTAAGAGGCGGGTCTACCATAACAAACGCTGCATTTTACACTAATCGCTTCTCGTTAAATCGTCGTTTGAAATCGATACCGTTTTCATACATCGCCATGTGCTTGAATTAAAAACGCACAACGCGCCGCGCGACGCCCCGCGTCTCCGCAAATAAGCCCTTATGTCGTTTTATGTCAGAAAGGAAAGAAGATACAATGAAGGTCACAGTAAGATACTGGTCGTTCTATCTATCTATGAGAAGAGGACTTTGGCCGCGAGTGGAAAAAATACAGTCGTACGAGTAACTAAAAGATTAAAGCTACCCTCGAAACGTTAAGCAAAGGTGTACTTATAGCACACTCATCATCATCATCATCATCAGATTTGAGTCGGCTTCCAGTCTAACCAGATGCAGCTTACAAGTATTTTACATGGAGCCACTGCCTATCTGACCTCCACAACCCAGTGAGTACTGGGTAATACGATACCCGTTGGTAAGACTGGTTTACTGTCAAAGATCTACAAATTTACCGGGACCAACTGATTAACGTGCTTTGGATGGTCACCAATCCCCGGACCAACATCACATATTTTCACCATCATCGTAAAAAAAATTAAACAAAATTTTATTCCAAAAAATCGAAAACCATGTCGTTTCGTTTCTCTATGCCCATAGGCACATAGACAAGGTATTGTCATTGTACAATCGTGCACAGATGTGCTTCACTGTTTGTCCCTCACTATTTGTTCGCGCAGGTTTTATCTTGAGCACACATTCTGGAACAGTGGTGAGGACACTTGTGCACACAACTGTACCTTTTTATTAGAAAAACTTGAGTTCTTTACATTGTTTCTGCAAATATTTTTTTTAGGATTTCTTTGAGCATCAATAGTGGTTTTAAGACAAAACTATTTAAATTGCTCTTTTAAATTATAAAAATAATAAAATGATTACGATCTGTGACTTTCCACTGCAGAAGAAGTCCTGTTTTGATACATACCCGTCACACAAATTCCTTATGAAACTTAGCCGAACGTAAGAATGGAAACCAGGGTTTTATGCACAGCAGTTGCGCTTTCGACCTCTAAACCAAAGCGGCATCGGCAGTCCATCCAAAGGCAGTACCTACTTAGGCAGATATTCCTCATTTAAATATGCTTTTCCGCAAACAAACAAAACCTACATCTCAGCACACGCCACACATACGTAAATAACATTAATTGTCAAGACATGTAACGCCTTGGGAGCCCGCTAGGCGGCGCCACCTGTCGTGTATTATCTCCGAAGCAGAGCAAAAGTAATTACATGATGACATTTAATTAAATATGGACGCTTGCCGCGTTTTGTACAATACGCATTATATTTGTTTATAACAAAGTTTGTGTACCACGGCGGGTTCTGTAAATCAGGAAAAGTTAGATGTGTGTTTCAAATGTTTTAGGAAAATATAAATAACTGTCAACAGAGATACTATTTGCGTATCTCTGTTGACAGATTTATTGATTATTACTTTGGCTCTGTATGCTTTAATTACGTCAGTGTGTCAGACTTCTACTGACTAAAAACCACCCATGTTCCTTCTTCGCCCTCTATGTCGAGGCCGCGATAACCAGAGGACTACCCGCAGCCCCGACAGGCGTCGGCCCTTTCGGGCCCCTCCCATGTTGCTGACATCTCTTTGAGGCGCGCGTGGAACACGAACGCGCCGTCGACACGGCCTGTTTTCGTCGTGAGACGGACGGACGGCGAGTTAGCCCATCACTCACCGTCCACAGGCCCGCGTCTACGGTGGCCGGAGGTCATCGCGGGACCCCCGACGCCCGGAGCGCCTCCCGCGGCGGCTGGGACGAGAGGTTCTCTCCCTCTCGCGTACCGCCACCTCCTTCGCCAGCATCACTGCTTCGCAGAAGGAGGCGACGGCGTCCCATTCCTCCTCGCCCCGGACCATGGCTTGCACCAGGGCCGGGCGCGAGAGCCTGGCAAACGGCTCAACGTGCTTTCCGAGGCACGTATCACACTCGGTATTTATGGGTTGTTATTTTTTATTTGTTGGTTGTTCCTCATCCACGGACCTACCCAGACAAGTGCAGCTTTTGTTACTATCATCATAATACCATCTTAATGTTTTGATTTAATTTTGGATAGAAACTAAAAGGATTAAATTACATAAAACGTCATAAAAACTTAAAGTAATATACATAGAATACTCGTGCTCATCAAATCAGAGATACCTTCGTATTTACAATCTATTTCGTTAAACTACATAGATATAAGTTCGATACACCCATGATTAGATAACCACTTACCTATGTACAGACGGAAACTGTCAAATTATCCCAATCAACCTTGCACCTAATGCTTTAAAGATAAAATTGAAAATCAATTAAAGGAAGTTGACAGCTTGTAGTACCTGGATGGGCTGTCGTCTGTACTTGTTTACTTACATAATCTTATGTTTATGATGGTTTGTTAATATCCGGAGCATTGTCAAAGGTAAATAAAAAATTGTTGTAATTTTCCTTCAAGTGGGAAATCTTGGTGATATTCCAATTAATTTGCTCCTAAACAGATTCTAAAACATTCTCGATATTTTAGAACTCCTATCTTTGTCGTATGTTATTTAGTGACTATACAGGGTGTTTGGAAGGGAGCTGTACATACGCCTAGGGTAGAAACTAGGGATAGTCTGCTACCTACCCCCGCCCATTATATTGACCTTGGCCTCAAGGTTTTTTTTTAATTTATTATTATTTTTTATATGACTTTTTGACTAAAACTACCTGTAGCTCAAAATCTATCCATGGGACCGGTCGGCTAATGGTCTTGTTTTAATCGTTAGAGTCTTAGGGTCCTGCAAAAAATTGTTTTACACCAGAAAATTGTGGAGAAGAAAAGTTATGGGGCCTGAAGTACCGTAGTAAGGTAAATAAATAATTTTAAATTAAAAAAAAACCTTGAGGCCAAGGTCAATATAATGGGCGGGGGTAGGTAGCAGACTATCCCTAGTTTCTACCCTAGGCGTATGTACAGCTCCCTTCCAAACACCCTGTATAACCTGGTGTCAGAGATTTTATGTCTTCCACAGGCATGCCGCTGCAGACTTGGCTTTGCATGCCGTCGAAAGATCTCTAAGACATTCTAGTTTCTTCATTTCCTGTTAAAGTAATAGTGAGCCTTGAAGGAATTTGTTTAATCTTAGAGGGAGTTTCTTATTTCAAAATATAAAATTAGGATTCTCCGGGCAATATTTCTACAGAATTAGTGTAAAATTTGCGTTCTAATGAAAGGCCCTTAAAATGCCTACAACCCAATACTTTTCTCAAATTCTCAAAACACATCAATAAAGCCGTCTACCTGAGCCCAGCCGCGGGCGAACACTATAGGCAATGATAAACAAAACCTAATTAGGCTCTAATTGCTACAGAATATATACAAAAACCGAGCTCAGACCAGACCGAGATTCGGCGAAACAATTAACGATTGAAAGAGATGTGCGGAGATATACACAGAAGTATCGTTAGGAAACAAAAGAATTTGCAGTTATTAATTTTGTTTCTGAATAGAGAATAAGGTGTCAAAATAACAGCCGTTTGGGTCAATATTTACGTTGAACCTCACTTGATTTGCGTTGGTCTGTAGATAGGATCAGTATTTACCGAACGTGTCTCGGCAAAGCACGTCGCGACTTTGATTTGTGGATTTTTGACAGTCGTCACAGGTAGTCAGTTGCCCAGACGCTTACCAAGCGGTGTCGTCGTATTAGCCAGGTAATGATGGTCACCATAGTCGTTCCTGGCTGCATCTGGTAAGACTGGAAGCCGACCCAAACATAGTTGGAAAAGGCCTAGAGAGATGATGTTTGTCATGCATGATTAATCTCCTATCCTCATCGACCTTATCCCAATTGGGTTCCACGCAGTTTGTATATTTTTTTCATATGTCTATTCAAGTTAAGTTGAAGTTCCGTAGCTTAAATTCATGTTATTTTGACCAATTTGGATTCTGATTGATCATTTATTTATAACTTTAAAGTGCACTTCAATCAACCAACAACACTAAAAATAATTATACCAACTTCACTTACTCACCCTCTCAAAGACAGTACAACATTGTATTCTGAGATTCATTTCTGTTATGACAATCACTTTCTTCGAATTGACGAAAATAGCGTTTTATAGACGTTTCGTTTCGAAGAAAGCATTTCCTTTTAATTTGTATTTTATTAGCGAGTGGCCGGTGTTAATGACCACGCTCAGTCTGATTTTATTTAGGTCGTTTTCAAACCAAAGGCTTAGGAATCAGGCATAATCAAATAATTATTTCCCCGTCTTTGTATGTGAATCGTGAACTGTGAAGGGATTATTTATTTTACAAGCATGTTCAATATGTTTATAATCATTATGAATCGTTCAGCCAAACTTACAAGCCTATCAGTTACACTGTGGCAAGTACTTGAGAGACATGCGAGTAAGAGAGTAAAAACAATCAGAGAATGTATTTAACCCTCAATGAAACAAATGTAGTTCTATGTTTTTGACAGTTTCACTCGGGTGAAAAATATCCACTCCAACTGCCGAGCTCAGAGTACTCAAGACTGCAGGCCAATCGCGCTAATTTGACACATCTGCAAACGTATACGATAACGTTATGGTTCGATTGCGACAGTGGTTAGGTTTCGATTCAGCTGTTCTGATTTTGGTATTGCGTTATAAGTTCAAACGCTAACCAAAGTTGGAACGTTGCGTAACGTCAATTGTTAGTGATGCCCTTTTAGTTTGTGAATATCCGAGCGTTTAGTAATACATTTTGACGTGTGCACCTCTAGTTTTGACAGCTGAAAGCGCGGTATGCATTTGTGCATAACTTTGGCGCGCAACTTTTGAAAAGGTAAGCAAGATTTTACGTAAATAAACATTCGAAGATTTATGAACCACTTATAAAGTTGGACAGCCACTTTCATTGAAAGTTGTAATATCCGCAGCACAGAGTACTTTTATATATTATTATAGGTCATGGAAATGGACGAACGTCGCAGATGCACGACGGTCCGACAAATGGAGCTGATGGTGCAGTTTCTGGAACAGCATCAAGACCTTGCTCTTGGACGAGTTAGGTCTAAAGAGGCTCGTCAAGTTGCGGCACGGTTATGGAATGAGTGTGCCGCAAGTCTCAACGTAGAAGGCCCTGCCCGAACAGGGAAAGAATGGTCCAAGGTAAGAATAATCGAGGCAGATAAAAGTGGATGTTTACGCCGAGGGTTCCTAACTAAAATAATATTACATTGTTTTATTCTTTTTTTAGGCATGGAATGACTACAAGTGCCGGGTTAGGACAAAGTTAGTTAGCATAAATGCTAACCAACGAGCTACTGGTGGTGGGCTCAGTAATGCAAGTACTTTAACACCATTGGAAGAAAGGACAGCCAATATCTTAGGCAGGGATGTTGGCCCACTACCTGATGTTAGGCAGGATCAATTTGCCTCAAACCATGTAATTTATATCTTTAGCTATTTCCAAATCCACTTTAGTAAACCATTGTTTTATCATGCTTAATTTTACTAACAATGCTACTAAATAATACTATGCATTTTATAGGGTGACGGTACAGTGACAGTAGAAGTGGATGAACCGCAATTACAAGACACTGAAGCATCATCAGCAATGTAAGTTATAATATATCTCTTGCGAAAACAATGTTTATGCTGCTTAATATTAGCAATATGTTTTATTTATATTATATTGCATAACATTATGTTTACTTTATTACAGTTTGACTGACCACCCCCCGTATGTGCTATCTGCGACTTCACCGGTTTATGTGCAGACGCTGCCTGTGTCCCCTGTTCCCAGCCTAGAGGGGGAGACAGGCTTATTGCAAAACTCTCCAAGGCACAGTGCAGGTTTGTTCAACAAAATTGCTTAAGCTAATAAAAGAGAGTAATATCATGTTAAGCTAATTTTAAATTGCTACTTTCAGAAAGAGTCCGAAGGGTGCGAGAGCCCCCTCGGCGGCGAGGTGTAGAGCGTGCGTCACGCCAGGTCACATCACAAATGACCAGACAATGTAAGTTAAAAAAATATTCTAAACTTATTTCTGAAATCTTAATGCCATTCTTTTATATACAAAATTGTATTATCATTTCAGCAGCCAGAAGTGCATTGGATGAGTCAAGAGCAGCAATCCTTCGTATTGAGGAGATGCGGGCAGAGGCTGATCTGAAATATTCACAGGCATTCTGCAATTTTTCGGAGTCATTCAGAATAATTGCTGAAAGCATTAACAGATTTAGCCAACAGGTAGGTAATACAAATATATATTTTTTTATATAAAAAATATTTGACTGTAATCCTACTATTTAGCACAAAAATGTAGAGTACCTATAGGTACTTTTACTGGACAAATCTTGATATGGTTTTTTGCTATTTCATGTTTCAATGCAGACTGGTTTTTGATATTAAGTAAATGAAATTATTTGTCAGGAACATCATAATCATAACTTTTATTTTGTTTCAGTATGGACAACATAACCACCCAGATTAGGATTAAGTACTATTAGTTAATAATATTATATTTTTTTATGTTTTTTATTTTTTTAATAAATAATACCTAAATTAATTTTGTTTGGTTCTCCTGAATTTGAAAATTAGCATATCCCTTTGCCTTTTCTCCATTACTTGCATCTGAATAGAACTATGTTATGTGATAATATTTACGTTTGACCATACTTATTTAATGTAAAAATGACAAGGCGTTAGAAATACAAATTTTAATAGCCTTTATTCACAAAAAGCACGAAAAAATAGAATAGAATATACTGCAGCCTTAAACTAGAAAAATAATGGGATTCAATAATAAATTAGATCTAACATAAACTAGGATAAAAATTATTTTATTATTTATGTTAATATTTGCTAAGAATACTTATATATAAAACACTTAAGAACTAATCAAAAACTATTTCAATGAAAAACAAACTTAAAACTAATTAACCTACAACAGCCAATAACTTTTTTGTGTCAATACAAACAACAACATTACCATGTACGCCTACATAGATTTATTGGAGAAATCTCATGAATACGATATAGCGGTGGCTCGAGCCGAAACCAAAAGGAAAAACTTAAAAGCTAGACTTAGTTGTGATTCATACAGTGATCGCCAGTTTGTGAAAAGATATAGACTCACGAAAGAATTAACCCGTGAATTAATTTCCAAGCTGACTCCTCATATGCCACCCGTCCTACGTTCTGATGCATTGGATGTTGAAACCAAGGTAAGGAGTGTCCTCTCTAAAGTGATAAACAGCATTATCACTTGTACTAAAAACTTTTTTTGTTCTACAAAAATAACCACAAATTAGACAAATAATAATGTTCAATGTGTGTGCATCAATAGATAACCTGAATTTGTTTTAGGTTTTAGTTGCATTGGTCTTTTATGCTTCTGGGTCCTATCAGACCATAGTTGGAGACAGCAGGAACCATTTTATTTCCCAGGCCAGTGTTTCAAAAGCTATCCAGCAAGTAACAACAGCCTTGAACAATCCGGCAGTACTGAATACATATATAGCTTTTCCATTCAAACAATGTGAAAGGGAACAAGTTAAAAGAGAGTAAGTAGCATAATTTAAAGTCTTGTATTGACACAAAAACACAAATGACACAAATTTTATTGGTTTCTCCTATTAGTCCATAAACGTTGAATGAGCGCCCGCTGTCGTGCGCGGCCAAGCGCCAACTCGCTAAGAGCATGAGCGCCGCGTCGCCGCTCTTGCCTGGCACCATGACCGGCTCCCTCTGTCAGCTGGCGCTCACGAGCTGCTTCTTCTGCTGTTAGCAGAGTGTAGGGGATACGAGCCCTGTGTGCTATATTATGCAGAACACAGCATGCATTCACTATTCTCGCAGCAGTTACTGGAGTGTAATGCAGCTTTCTATCAACTAATAAGCACCTGCAAAGACAACCCCTTTTATTATTATTTATTTAATACGAACACAAATGATTTCATAAATGTCAACTATTATAATAATGGTATAATATTCAAAGCATACCTAAAGCGAGCTTTTAAAACACCTATACAGCGTTCAACTACATTTCTGGCTGTTAAGTGCAAGCCTTGGTAATAATGTTCCGGAGTATCTGGCCTAGGTTCTGAGACGGGTGTCATCATTGTAGGTCTCAAAGGGTACCCCGAGTCTCCTGCAATAACCAAAAATAAATTAATATGTCTTAAAAAAATAATTACAAAATGTATCATAAGATTGCAACATAAATTATACTCAATTTAAACATACCCAAAAGATGCAAATCTTCTCCATGATTAATGTGGAGTCTCTCTATATAACCATTCAATGGATGGTTGGCCCAAACAACACTATCATGTGTGGACCCAGGGTAACTCGCATCCACACATAATATATTTAAATTAGAATCACATATCTGAAAAAAAAAAAACAATAATGATATGAACTAGCACTGACAGGAAAGACCAAAATTATAATAATACAATTATACTCACTATCATAACATTTAATGAATGGTATCCTTTTCTATTAAAAAACCGTTCTTCATGTTCAGCAGGACATACAATTGCAACATGGGTTCCATCAATACAACCCAGAGCTGGCATTTTGAACTTGTGGTAAAAACTGAAAATAGTTATTATATATTATATGATTATGTACTTAAATACTTGATCATGAGTTTTACAATAGAATTTATCTAAAACTAGCTTTCCCCCCGTGGTTTCACTGTTGGTTACTGCTCTGCACCCGTGGGTCTTAGTGTGATTTTATTTAGCCTATGACACTCACAAATAATGTGACTTTCTATTGGTAAAAGAATTTTCGAAATCAGTACCTAGAGATTATCCCCTCAAAACCTCACAAACTTTACCTCTTTATAATATTAAATATCTAAAATAAAGACTTTAAATTATGCTACTTACTCTCTTTTAACTTGTTCCCTTTCACATTGTTTGAATGGAAAAGCTATATATGTATTCAGTACTGCCGGATTGTTCAAGGCTGTTGTTACTTGCTGGATAGCTTTTGAAACACTGGCCTGGGAAATAAAATGGTTCCTGCTGTCTCCAACTATGGTCTGATAGGACCCAGAAGCATAAAAGGCCAATGCAACTAAAACCTAAAACAAATTCAGGTTATCTATTGATGCACACACATTGAACATTATTATTTGTCTAATTTGTGGTTATTTTTGTAGAACAAAAAAAGTTTTTAGTACAAGTGATAATGCTGTTTATCACTTTAGAGAGGACACTCCTTACCTTGGTTTCAACATCCAATGCATCAGAACGTAGGACGGGTGGCATATGAGGAGTCAGCTTGGAAATTAATTCACGGGTTAATTCTTTCGTGAGTCTATATCTTTTCATAAACTGGCGATCACTGTATGAATCACAACTAAGTCTAGCTTTTATGTTTTTCCTTTTGGTTTCGGCTCGAGCCACCGCTATATCGTATTCATGAGATTTCTCCAATAAATCTATGTAGGCGTACATGGTAATGTTGTTATTTTTGCAAGATTTTAACTCAGAATCACTTCACAACAAAGACAGAACACTCCAACGATGCAGTAACGATCCTAAAAAAGTAGCGTCCCATCAACTTTACGTTTGACAGTGGTTACGTTCCAGCTACGATCGCGGTGCGTCTCAACTTGCTGTCAAAATTTTAGCGCGATACGAAACTGTCAAAAAGTTGTGTTATGGTAGCGGTTCAGTTGCGATTTAGTTGAAAAAAAAATAGCGCGATTGGGCTCCAGGTGCGTAGGCCAGAGCATTGCGATCGTAAAACGTATCGATTTCAATATTATTGTTTATATCTTTATTTGATTTACTTGCACGAGCAAATTGTTATGATTTTATTATAGAAGTTACTACTGCGTTGTAAATGGAAATTGGTTGTAGATACGTTGGAATGTCTTGTGTGTTTGTACTATTCTGTAGCTACCCATCATCTTCTCATGCTATCTTTCTAAGCAGTTCTTTTCTATCCGTCGTCACGCTATCATTTTGCTAATCTTCTGTTTTTCATATCCATCCTTCATATAATCTGTTAGTATTCGATTTGGATTTCTCCCCCTCAACATCTATGTTCATCATTCTTTTAGTCAACATGCGTTGTGGTTCCTATACTTTTAAAACTAGATGGAAAAAGCATGTTACTTCTAGACATTGGTATCTGGTTCGTACTTTACTGGATGAAGTCTAAGTTAAAATTCTGAAATGTAAGTACCTACAGTTAGGAATTAAAACTAGTTCGAAATAAATCTCAATATTTATGGTTTAAAGCTATTTCTTTTATATCTTACGCGTGAAGAAAATAGAACCATTTGATTTGCGATATATAAATCAAAATAAAATAAAACTATAATCGATAACAACTATAGTTTTATTAGGAGTCCTCCGTCACATACTTGCACAAGTGAATTGTTACAGCATTGCAATGCACGTAATATGGCGACGATAACACTGCACCCGGCCACTGACCGTAAAAGATGGAGAAAAAATGTTGAAGAGTTGAAACGAAGTCACGTCAAGATCTATAAAGAATCTGAGAGTTGAAATTGAGACAGTAACATAATATCCATTAAGTCATTGCTTATAAAAATGCAGATGGCTTTAAGAGCAGAGCAAGACCAAAGATACGATGGATGGACTGTGTAATGGATGATGATAGCAAGAAAGGAGGTATCTGATGAGATGACTAGTAATAGAGAAGTATAGAAGAAGAAGACATGGTAGACCACCTCCAAATAAATTGAGATACTTAAGGGCAGAAGAATGATGATTGCTACGATCCATAAAAACAGCAATTTAAGGAATAATACCTACCAAATATCTTACTAAGACATCATAAGTGAAAGTATTTCTCTTATATGTATATTGAGAATTTTAAACAATATCTTGAAAAGTGAAAAGCCTAGTTGCAATTAGACACACTAGTCATTATTTCAGGTCACTGTACAATGTTCAGAAAGCGTTTTCCTCTTCGATTTCTAAAGAAAGTCTAGATAATATTGCTTCTTTGTTTTCGTTACTTCTGTCAATAAATTTGTTAGTCTTCCTTCAAGATTTGTTGTTCAGATTCCAGAGTTAATTAATGACATCGATTAATACTGTTGCGTACATTCAACTAACATTGCTGATGAGACTTTAATTGCGATAACCGCTTTTACTGCGATAAAGAACGACGTTTTCAAAGTCAAACTCCAAACATCTCCGTGCAGTTACCTGTCCAAGCGATTGGACCACATGCAACCTTAAATTACCGTATCATATAAACATGCGATCGTTCAAAAGGAAACACCGTTAGTAACGCGACCCGTTGCGGTCGCAGTCGCGGTCGCAAACTAGTCGCAACTGACGTTTGGCAGACTCGGTGTCCGTAGTGACACTTTTGTCAATCTTCGACTTCATCATCGGCCTAACCTTAGGAAACTGTTACTGAGTCTGTTCCAGTCTAATCACATGCAGCTAGATACCACTACTTTAGATGGGGCGACTATCAATGTTGGTGACCAGTAGAGGACTGCTTATCTGACTGACATAATCAATACTACCTACTGTGTAATACTCCTTTATGTGACTGACTATCGGACTTCGATTTCATAGAGAGAAAATGAGGAATAACGAATTCTGCCAAATAAGATACCTATAGCATTTGTGAGGTAACAGATGAAAGTATTGTTGCGGTCAGGAAGCAAAATATGAAATACCAGCATATTATGGTACAGGACTGTAGCGCATAAACCTGCTCTCATACAGAAAAGGCACGAGTATTGATCATCACGACGTTGGTGGAAGCAAAACAGCTAACCTTAAACCTCGTTGATGATAAATGCGGTTTCAAGAACTATTTGGACACGGTTCGCCTCTAATTGCTAAGCCTCTGCAAAGTTATCCATCGTGAAACGTAATTTTATATTAGTAAGCGAAAATGACCTTTATTTATAGAACATTACAAACGATATTCGAAAAGTATTGCTACAAAACGGGGTTTCCTATGACCATCATTTATTTATTTGTCATGATGCAAAAACCGCAAACGAATTTATATAAATATCGTAACGGATTTCCCGATATTTGACAACAAAATACTATTTTATTTACATTTATCTTTAACACGAACAGTACTATAGACAGTCGCTAACAGGAAACTCATACTAGAAAATTATATGGTCACGGATTGGGCAAATAGATAAAGTATTTACCAGTTTTTTTTTCAATAAATTCATTCATTATTGTGCGACCTGCTTTCCACGGAAGAATATTATTCTTCGCTTTCAAGACGATTCAGGAAAACTTTGCGAGTACCAAATTTTCGGGGTCATGTAAAAACTATAAACAAGTACAGTACCCGCGAGGTGCAATGCTTTCAAACACCCCGCTCACAGACAGATCCGAAATCCGTTTTTCCAGCAGTAATAAAATTTCAAGTCAGTATTTCACCAAAATTAATGACAGATTTTTTATAATAATCACCCCATCCAAATTTTTCAAGTTAGATAAGGTAGTCCCAGTCTCAAGGCAAGTCAGATAAGTAAATTCAACACAGTAGGCCGATCCAACACTGGTGTCAACACTATCAATGCAACATAACGCTTATGCAGTAAACGGATTATGTTTCAAAGACGCTGCCACAGACGCGGTGTGTCAGGTACCTGAAGGTTGTCCTTATCGCTGTCATGAGACACCGTGCGAACTGTGCCTATGACTTGCAAGGAAAGAGATAAAGGTCGTGGCTACTAGAGTCAATCAGTTCTGGCTATAGCAAACATTGGCTTATGTCAATTGCACTTCAACACCCTTTATCTTTCACATCGTGTGTCTAGCGAGGCAAAAATCTCAATCTATCTGAAAAGCTCTCGCGGGTTTTAAGAGTCAGCCAGCTCAGACTAAAGACTACTTCTGGACGTGAATTTGTGAAACGACATCTTGTTCTTTAGCATCATATGCCTCCGGACTCCTTTAATAGGTTTTTTGTTCATCTAACTTTTGGCTCTTTCTGACACTCGACGAATCGATTGTTTTGTCATATTAACCTGATTATATATTAATAATATTATTAATCATATTAACGTATAGGTAACCCTAGATTTTTATGTTGACATTAAATTAAGGAAGTAAAACCGTATTCAATCTAACTTTCTCATAGATTAATTCAATGAAAATAATATAAATTTTCTCGCAATAAGGCAGATTACCGACCGCACTTTGTTGTTATAGCTTATTAGCAGACACTAGAATGCAGTTGATAATCTCCCTCACGTAAATCAGACGATAATGACACCTTAGGTTCCATTATCAAGTCATATCTACCGACCACACACCAATCAAAAGCCTCAGGAATCATGAATTTGATCGAGTCTCGATAACCACTTCAAGACCTGGAAGTAGCTCATAACATTCGAAACCTAACTATATACTTTCACCGAATGAGGCGGGAAAGTTTAAAATAGTATTAGACGTAATAGCCTAGTTGGTATTCAACCGGGGTTTGCTAGAAAGTACCTACTCGTAGAATTCAAGGCGATTCTCATACGAAGGCGCGGCGCTCACAAATCAGCGCGGATCGCCCGCGCCGCCACAAAGTCTTTGCAACCTCCGCCGGTCCGCGCGGACGAGCGGTGTACATATGACAGTGTGATAGACGTCAAAGATTTCATACAAGCTATTCCGAGATGCCCGGCCGCGCGGAAGAGCGTTGTGGTGTGATAACCGCCTAAGGTACACGATCTGAAATATTAACAGACGCTTGGCTCGGTCTTACGGTTTACCCGTTAACGCTGGCCTATCCTGGTGAATGGGTGACCAATCATTTATAACGAGTTACCTCCATACCTCGGTAAACCGTTGATCTCGGGTGTCATTTGTAGGAGTTTGACAGGTTCAGATAGTCATTGGTCTGATAATCTGACAACCAGAATTAACAAGGAGTATCGGCATGGAGTGCCTGCCTATCTGATATTGCTGCATCTGGTAAGGTTGGAAGCTTGATGACGTACACGATCAGAAAGTAACTGCGATGACGGAAAATGTGCTTGTGCAGAGGTAATTGAGTATAATAATCTGTTAGATTTCCGTATTGGGGTAGTTGATAAGCCAGGTTTATTGCTGTGGGTAGTTAGTACTTTGAAAGCTTTCATTCGTTTATGTCACTTTATAAGGTTTCTTTAAATGATTGAAGATACAGTTGGAGATTATGGGACTTAGCGTTTCCTTGAGATCAATGAGAAATTATAAGGAAGAGCTCAAAGCCTGATTTTACCGTAACATAATATTAGATCTCTTACAAATCAGAAAATAGAAATCTCTCATTTATCGTGACTGAATTCCGCAGCTGTAATAGGTTGATGGGATAACTTAATTCTACTTTGACATTTTAACTAAGCTCATATTTTACAAAATCAAATATTCAGGACACAATAACATAACACTAGTATCAAATTTCCCTCAGACAATCTTATAACAACGAAAAATTGCATGACATCACACAGAAACGAACTAACAAGACTGTTAAAGGCCTGTTAGCACGCAGCCGTAACTAACACCTTTAAACTTATAGGCTGGTGTCTATCGTGTTAAACCTAGCGGTCCCCCAGTGTACCCGTCTGTTTGGGTGCTACATCCATTACATGCAGGCGGCACCGGCAATGCAGTTAACACAATCAGATTACTGGCCGCTCAATCTGTCACATGTGAGTAGATTTACCGCTCTACAGAGTTACAGGGAGATGTTGAGAGGGAATGGAACTTTAGTTGTGATGGTTATGAATTTAGAGATAAGTAATTAAGCGGCGATTAACTTACTCCATTTGCATTTACTTAAATGGACTACGTTGATAACAGACTGGTACCCAAGAGGTAGTAAAATAAATAGAGGAAGACAGATTAAAAGATGGGAAGACGAGAAGACATTAGGCGGCGTGTGATTCGGCGTGATGGCTTTCGGAATGACGTGTACTGTACTCGTAGTTTTGTTTTATGAATTGTTCTTCTAACATTCAAAAGTGCCTGTAATGGCTTAATTGAAATAAATGCTTTGAGTTTGAGTTTAAGTTTGATATCAAGAGAATACCAGGTCCGGTGTGGACCCGGGTTGAAAGTCATCAAGTCCCGCTCTTGGGCAGAGCGACAGGGAGTGTCAGACTTCTACTGACTAAAAACCACCCATGTTTCTTCTTAGCCTTAGATTTCGAAGCCGCGGTAACTTCTGAACAACCTGCAGCCCAGACGGGCACCCTATATCTCTTACGCTCACGTTAGTCACGTTTATCACAAATTGGACTATTGCATGTAGTTGCACACCTCGGGATGCACATGTGTAGTGTACGCGACTCGTGCAGACATCACGTGAACACTAATAGTGATAATGAGTACAAATCTGATAGGAAATTCGTTAAGTGTTGGGTAGACGAACTTACGACCCAGGTAGCAAGATGACGTCTGTGACGAAATAATGACGTCCCACTTTAGTCATTTTAGGGTCCGTCCTTTATTCGTCGAACATGTACGTAAAAATGACGTTATTTTAGGGTCGATTCATAACCAACCCGTGATAGTCATAAATGATACGTCGTAGCAACGTCTATTTAAGGTCAATTTTGTGACGTCCGGTATTAGTCACGAATGGTACGTCCTGATGACGTCTATTTAGGGTCACCAGTGTGACGTCCGGTATTAGTCACAATTGGTACGTCCTGATGACGTCTAGTTAGGGTCACCAGGGTGACGTTCTGTGTCCCATTTATTTCAGCCCGTGTTGGTCATGAATGGTACGTCCTAGCTACGTCTATTTAAAATCATTCTGTGACGTCCGGTATTAGTCACGAATGGTACGTCCTGATGACGTCTAGTTAGGGTCACCAGGGTGACGTTCTGTGTCCCATTTATTTCAGCCCGTGTTGGTCATGAATGGTACGTCCTAGCTACGTCTATTTAAGATCATTCTGTGACGTCCCGTATTAGTCACGAATGGTACGTCCTGGTGACGTCTATTTAGGGTTACCAGTGTGACGTTTTGTGTCCGATTTATTTCGGCCCGTGCTGGTCACGAATGGTTCGTCCAAGCAACGTCTATTTAAGATCATTATGTGACGTCCGGTATTAGGCACGCATGGTACGTCCTGATGACGTCTATTTAGGGTCATCAGTGAGAAGTTCTGTGTCTGATTTATTTCAGCCCGTGTTGATCATGAATGGTACGTCCTAGCTACGTCTATTTAAGATCATTCTGTGACGTCCGGTATTAGTCACGAATGCTACGTCGTGTTGACGACTATTTAGGGTCTATTGTGACATCAAAGTAATAGTAATGTTAAGGCCACTTCAACAATCTCGCACACTATCTTAAACAAACACAAACAGTTTTATACTTTTAATGACCAAGTAGCGCCAAATGACCAACAGGGGACCAACGCCCCGCGTTAACACCTTCATTGGTCTATGCTCGAAGAAGCCCGAAATAAATAAAAATACTCCGGCTGGGCGCTGCTAAGACAGTGCTTCCAACTAGTTTTAGATTTTGGCATTATTTTCACTCGCCTAGCACTGATATTTTATTTTATTTATTTAAATAATAAAAACTAGTTCAAACTGGATCTACCCTACTCAAGAAAAATGCTAACTGATGACTATGCAGCATGGTCTCAGACCTTAGCCTGTTCCGTCAGGAATTATAATATAATATTTAGTATAATTTATTTACAAAAAAAAGTGAAGCTAAGCTAGTTTTCGCCAGTGTTGCCAACCGTACGATTTAAATCGTCCTTTTTGGCACTTGTACGATCGAGTAATCGAAGTCGTACGCAAAATATACGATCTTTTCAAATTTATACCCATCATCATAACGAAGTAAAACTAGATGACATATTAAATTAATTTTTGATATTATAAAAAAAAACAAGTAGAAGACTTGAACGAGCTAAACTGAAACTGTCAAATTGTACGTACATAATAAGCAAAAGTTACGATTTCAATCAACTGAAATCGAGAATTGGTAGCATCAGAGCTTACATAATCAAGGTAGAGGACAACTTTTATCCGTATACAAATTCGAGATTTTAAACCTGTATCTATGGAAATGACACCTAATCACGGTTTCATCTGAGTCTTAGAATTTACTTAGGTACTTTTCTCATATCTAAAAATATAAAAATTCAGTTAAATCTTAATCCTAAATGTTGATTCATGTCCCTTAAATGATAAATATCTATTAAAAATTATAAATTACATTCTGTTTTAAAATGATTTACATTGTTTTATTGAAATTTCATTAGGTACTATTTTTTTCCTTGATATGTTACGATCTTCTAAAAAATAAAGTTGGCAACACTGGTTCGCGGGTTCGCGCCACAGACGCGCTGACATTTTGTTTTGTACAACATAACCTACCTACATGACTAGTATACTTTACGAACTTAACGGTCTTTATGAGTATTCCTGCAGTCGATAACTTGCTCGTTTTGTACAAATTGATTGAATTATCTTTGTTCTAAATAAAATTTCTAAGTTCTGTGCATCATACTCTCTCAGTAGACAATATGTATTCAGTCATTCAGTTTTCTGATCCTTCTACTGGTGCCGAAGGAAGTGTGTCAATTGTAAATCGCCAGTGGATGACACCACATAAATGTGAAGTGTATTGGCCCCCTGTACGGGAATCCAAGGCCGTTAATCGGTTAGTTATAGAACAGGCTGAACCTGACGTGGATACATGGAAGCTATATGGTGTCCGGAGAGTTTTTTATGAGACTGGTAAGTACTACATGGTATTAATACGTTTAATGGTCGTATCTGTCTGCATGAAATTTCGGTCAAGGAAGCTGCGGTTTTCTCATCTTTACAATACTTACTTGTTCTTCCTGTGAGATAACAATTGGCAATTTTGACATGCCTTACCAACGTCACTTTTCATTCGTGATAGGTATAGGTACACAGCTTCTATTCTACCATAATCACTTGTTACTTGAACTGCTAATTAAACATATTCGTAATTACCTACGATTAATTAGAATATGCCCCACCCCCAGAGTGACGAACGCACTGTTAGAGCATTGCAGCGACAGAAAAGCTCCTGTTGGGTAATTTCTTTTGTTATGTATTAGGAAGGGGTAAATGTTAACCCGGCTTGGTTTCAAAAGTTGTTGAATGAAAACTTTTTTGTACCTATTCTTTTTTCAAACTATGATTCTTGTGCTTGTAAAACTGCAAACACAACAATTCAATGTTACAAAACCTAAAAATTAACTGATGATAACACCCGCAGTCAAATTCATAATCGGGAACTCCTGACACTAGGATCTACAAGGACAAGGGAACATGGTGTAGGGTGGTGGGGTGTACCTGTGCAACTTCAGGTGTGTTATGTATTGTAACATTTAAGGTGGAACGATTTTCATACAAATTGCTTTTACCATCTAAGGGCGAAGGGCTAGTATGTTTGTGTATACTGAAATAACTGTGTCAGTTTTTATTTTGGTCTGTATTTGTGACAAATTATATTTGGATAGAGAAAACCATATTTATTATTAGTAATCGTGAAAATAATATTGACATTTTAATTTGAATGTGTGACTAATCACTGAATTTCAGTGTTCGCTTTATATAATACGATACTATAATTTGCCACAAAATAAAGACCAATGTAAAAGCCTAACTAGATACCAGGTTACATACAAATTTATAGCTAAAAAAAGGGGCTAACATGCAATGATTAAATTTGAATTGGGTTTATGAGTATGCCCCTTTACTGTTGTTTGTCTACTACTGTTTGTGCATGTGCATGGCATGGTTATTTTGGGTGGATTTTTGTTCTTAAGACTGCTTAGAAAAAGCTAAGGAAAAACTGAAATTGGCAGAGGTAACGTCTGACGTACAGACAGAAGCAGAGGATACTGAACTAAAGCAACGAAGACCTAAGCGTAAACCCAATCGTTATATTACTTCAAGTGAGGATGAGGACAATAATGACAGCCATAGATGCCCACCACCACTAAAAAAACAATACATAGATGGTAAGATTTTCAAAATTTCAAGATTATTGTGTGAACATGGTATTACAAGATTTTTATTCAGCTTATCGTGTAGGTATTGTTCTATTGTACATTTATATGGTATTTACCAAAAATAAAATAAACAGGGGATTTTATTTAGCTTGCTTTGGATGATTGTTTGTTAAATTATTGTATGATGTAATTACCAAATTCATTATACAGGATGTAAAAAGACCACTAGGTTACTTCTAGGTCAGCGTGCTACATCTTCGACCACATCGTCACTTAACATCAGGTGAGATAGTGGTCAAACGCGAGCCTATCTACAATAAAAAAAATAAAAAAAAAACCACTCCCAAAAACTTCGGGGAGTTTAAGTACCCATCAATATAATAAACAACTTTTCAACCTTTGAAGCTCAGTTGGTAGTAGCTTTACCTTCTGCGCTGGAGGGCGTGGGTTCGATCCCCGCCGAGAACAAATGTTTGTGTGATGAACACATGTTTTGTTCTCTGCCTGGGTGTTATATTGTATTCTAAGTATGTATTTACAAATAATAAAAAAATTATATAAGTATTATATCAGCTTATCTGGTTCCTTTCTGGTTATTACAAGCTCTGCTTAGATTGGGGCTAGATAGTGTTGTGTGGAATGTGTAAATATTTATTTATTTAACAGTGTGGAAATTAGTGCTAAACGCGCGTCAGCAATTGGTCTGAATAAAAGAACAGAATTATTTTTTTACGGTTATGTACCATAAACAAATATAAACGGTACATATCTTTATTTACAGTACTACGAAATAAACAGTATGTGTCAGAGCCCTCAGGATTAGTAAAGGAAATTGAAGCACAAGAAAAACATAAACGTAAAGCCATACCAACTGATTATTCATCTGATGATACAGTTACTGACCATAGTTGCACAATATTAAAAAAAAAACTTGATTGTACAGTAAAACCAGCAAGTTATCGACAGGCATACTCATCAACACCGAAAAGTAAGTTAATCATAATTTAACTCTTTCCCATTGAGAAGTAAAAGTGATTTGGGCTGCATTAGAATATTATACCTTTTGTAATTTCGACACCTACATGCTCCAATTCATTTTTTTTTAGTAATTTTTCCCTTAAGAGTCAGGTCAGGGGTCACTGACCGCCGTTAGGTGGTTAAGGGTTAATAAAAAATTAGCCTAGACACATTTTCTTTAATAATATTTATAATTTCTGACATTTAGATGCTGGGACGAACAATGACAACAGTGATTTTCCGAACACATTGTCATCCAGTATTCTGCAAAGTAAGTAGATCTAGGTAGTTTATCAGGGGTGTTCATTATTAGCTACAAATACTGATAGGGCCTAATTTATATGTCATACAATATTTGATTGCATTTTTTTGTGTGCAGGTTTGTTCAAAACTTAAAAAAAATCGTACGAATTTTTATTTTTTTAGTACATCCCGTTATCCTTGAATGTAATTAAATCATAATGAACAACCATATATATTAAGTATAAATCACCATCATCATCATCAGCCTATAATATTCCCACTGCAGGGTCACGGCGTCCTCTCAATGAGAGGGAGTGGGCTATAATCCACCACGCGTGCCCAGTACGGATTGGTAGATGTCACATGCCTTCGATTTTTTGGTTCTAGGACATGCCGGTTTCCTCACGATGTTTTCCTTCGCCGTTTTGAAGAGCAGTGGTGATGAAATAAATTACACAAAGTAATGCGCCTGTCTGGGTTCAAACCCACGACTTACTGTTCGTAAGTCGGGGCCGCCACCACTTGGCCACCGCTGCTCTCAAGCATAAATACTGAAAGATATTTGGGTAGGGACTAACTGAAAGTTATGAATATTTGCAGACTTAGAACAAGACCTTTTCACAAGTGATCAAAGACGAAACGATATCTTCCACGAGAAAGTAATTACATTGTTGTCTCATATTAAGTGTCAAAATGACCAAATTTTATCTATATTAAAATCTACTGAAGGAACTTTAAAAGTAGATTTCAAACTGCCAATAACCACAATTGAGGCCTTGGAAACTACAGAAGAATTACTAAAAAATAAAGAAAACTATGATAACTTGGTATGATTTTATTTCTAATACCTATACTAAGTATTTGATGAACTATTGAATGTTTGCTCGGAAACACAAATTTATTTTGGGTTTATTATTAATTTCATTAACTGTTACTGCACAGCACTAATCAATACTTTGATTCACAGGTTCAATATATAAAGTCTATTGGTGGAAGGGACATCTTCAGCAAAGTTTCTCGAATTCTGAAAACGCTTTTGTGCGACTCTAGCAAAGCAGTTCAATTTCTATGGCAAACGATCACAGAAAAAGCCATTCTGTCAATTACGTCTTCGAAACTGTCTTGTTGGTGAGTACTTTTGAATTGATTTGTTGAATTTAACGAACATTTCGCTAAAATTCCTTCTCCTCTTTCGGAGCCACGGACACTTAAAATTTATCCGCGGTGAGAGGTACCGTCATCGAGGGAAAGTTATCAATTCAACTATCAACACCTCGTTAATTTTTGCCATGTCCAGTAAAGTCTGACATGGCCTGCCTTATTTTATTGTGGGCTTATTTAACTAACCACTTTTACATGTATTTGATTACAGAGGCTGTAAAGAAATCTACTTTAGGAACAACTGAAAAAGATATCGAAGATTGCATTAAAGTGTGGCTTAAACACGCACCTGAAAGACACCGCAAAACGAAAATAAGCAGGTTATATAAATGTTACCTCAAACAAAATATAAGACAAAAGCTGTAGTTGGCCAGCGTCAATTGTTAAGAAGAGCTAAAATAGCAAAAACGGAATTTATATCAGATTTACAAAAAATATATAGCAGTTCATTTTCACATACATCACATTGTAGCTTGCCTTCGACCTCATCGAGCGAGTGCAACATCCACATACAACAAACCATACCAAACATTTCCATGGGCAATGATAATAATTTATGTGAGAATGATGATGACGTTGAAGTTACCAATAATATAGACTCGCCATCTCCGTTAAGAACATTACCTGAAATTGATATTAATTGTAACACTGACTATGACTTGCCAAATCAATTGAAACATTGGGCTACTGAGCATAAAATACCGCACAACGCCATAAACAGTCTCCTCAAAATTTTAAAACCACTATCTCCTATTTTACCAAAAGACAGTAGAACTTTGATGCAAACTCCAACGAATTTAGAAGTAACTGCCTTAGATACAGGAGAAATGGTTTATATGGGAATATTGTCTCAAATACAAAAACAAATTAAACATATTACTTTACCCGACGCTGAAATTAAAATATGTTTTAATATCGATGGATTGCCCTTGTTTAAGAGCTCAAATACTCAGGTGTGGCCTATATTAGGTTTGTTAAAAAATCACCATGATTTCAAACCATTTGTGGTTGCTATCTTCTGTGGGCAGTCTAAACCTTCACCATTAAATCAATTTTTAAAGCTTTTTGTGATAGAATTAGCACAATTACTTGAAGATGGGTTTCATTTTGAAAATAATCATTATACCCTCAAGGTGCACAGTTTCGTATGTGATGCTCCAGCACGAGCTCTTATTAAGTGTACTAAACAGCATGGTGGCTATTCCGCTTGCGACAAATGTGTAGAGCCTGGCGAATACCGAGGGCGAGTTGTTTATGAAAATGTGTCTGCACTCAGGAGAACTGACGAATCATTTCGTTTGCAATCAGATGATGAACACCATATGGGTGAATCGCCACTGATAGCACTTCCTATAGATTTGATATCATGTTTCCCCGCTGAATACATGCATAGTGTTTGTTTAGGAGTAATGCGTAAGCTTTTAAACACGTGGAAAAGTGGACATTTAAGTGTGCGCTTACCTAGTCATTTGGTAAATGTTATATCAGAAAGATTGATTCTCTGTGCAAAAGTTACACCTATTGAATTTAATAGAAAACCAAGAAGCTTAAACGATATAGCTCGTTTTAAAGCAACAGAATATCGAATGATTTTATTGTATCTTGGTCCAGTGGTTTTTCAAAATGTTTTGCCAAAATCTCTTTATGAAAACTTTTTGCTATTTAATTGTGCTATTACTATTCTATGTTCAATTAAACATATGAATAACGTGGGTGTAGACCTGGCTCACGAGTTGTTGACGATGTTCATAAAAAATGCAAAAGTAATATATGGACTCGAGTTTCTAGTATATAACGTACATATGTTATGTCATATATGTGATGATGTACGCGTGCTTGGAGCTCTTGATGAGTTTTCGGCGTTTCCCTTTGAAAATTATTTAGGTGCATTAAAAAACTTGGTGAGGTCACCTAATAAACCTCTGCAACAAATTGTCAAAAGATTAATAGAAATAGATTGTTCCCAGTTCGACGGCCTCTTCTCTGATAAAAAACCGGTTTCGTACTATTATTCTTATTATTCAGGGCCTGTTCCTAACGAAAGTGCGTATAAGTGCTATAAAAAAGTTAATTTTAATGGGTTAACTTTATGTGTTGAGGCATATCGTAAGGCTGATTGTTACTGTCTTACTAAAAATAGAAAAGTTTTTAAAATATTGAATGTGTTAAAAAACTCAGAGGGCAGGCTGTTTTTTTACGGGTGTGAGTTTTTATGTTATGAATCATTCTTTGATTACCCATTTAGCTCGGTCACTATCGACATTTTCAAAGTTAAAGAATTCTCTGATTTAAAAACCCTAGCTGTGGATGTTGTACTCACTAAATGTGTCCTAATTCCAAATGAAAATGATCATAGCTATGTAAGTATTCCACTGCTTCACGCATTATAAACTGTATATCCATTTAAAAAAAAAAAAAAACCTTGCGATACTAAATTCATATCCATACTATGCAGTGATTGCCGCTGCTTGATTGACTACTTTCTTTAATTTATACAAAGCAAAAGCAAACTTACTAATTTTGTTGATTAACATTGAAGTATGCTGTTTACAATTTAGTTGATTGTTCATTGTTAACCCTAAAAATTTTGTATTTGTAACTTCAAATTTTTCATTATTATACAGTTATGGGCACGTAAATTGGCAAGAGTCGTTAGATGCGCAGAACTCGAATTCTAGGTCTCTTTGGTATCAAGTGGGACGCTAGGTATAGGTAGCGCCGATCCGAGCGCCCGATTGGTCGCGTCAGTCGACCCCTGCCTCCCGCAACGCGTCTACATTCCGTCAGTCGACCCCTGCCTTCCGCACCGCGTCTACATTCCGTCAGTCGACCCCTGCCTCCCGCACCGCGTCTACATTCCGTCAGTCGACCCCTGCCTCCCGCACCGCGTCCCTACATTCCGTTAGTCGACCCCTGTCTCCCGCGCCGCGTCTACATTCCGATCGCGCCTGCTTTTTTGTTCCCGATGCGCGAACTTACCCCCACTACGCTAAAACCTTGCCAAGTTACGTCCCCAGCACTGTAGCTTACATTTCGTTTTGCATTGGCTACTCTTTGACGAAAATTCATAATTTTTGTTTTCTTCAAATTTATAATTATTAAGTTGTTATGTTCTAACCAGTTAACGGCTTGTTGTAAAGCATTGATTGTGTCAGCTTCAGTCTTTATTATTTTTGTCAAGTTTAACAATGATAGTACTCTCATAGGCAAACAATGTCACGGGATAGGGTATATTCTGAGGAAAGTCATTTATATATTTAAGGAATAATAAAGGCCCTAGCACACTGCCTTAGGGCAATCCATAAGGCATTTTTCGTTCTTTAGAAATGTTTTATTTCTGTACGTTGTGTTCTATTTTTTAGGTAAGAATACGCTTCTATTTCCATTTTCGATTTATTATATATGTCTCTATTTTATAATAATTCTTTGTGTCAATTAGTGTCAATTTGATAATTTTCTTAAGTCTGTTTGAATAACTTTTAAGTTTCGTCACATTTACCTGAGATGGATTTAATCTATGGTGCCACAACATGAGTCTTTTTATTATTTGGCTACACCGTCTATTACCAAGAGTTAGCCAATTTGGATTCATTAATAATTTTCTTTTTTTGAACGTAACCGGAAAACCTAGATTATAAAATAATTGGAATAGTTCGAAAAAGTTTTTGTATGCTACATTAGGGTCTTTAATGAGGTAGATATCAGAAAAAGGAATTGATTTCAAACAGTCTTTGAATTTCATCAAATTTAATAAAGTTATGCACCTTTATATTCCAACTTTTAATTAAACATGTCTTTTTTACTGGAAGTTTTAAAGTTTGTGCGGTGTGATCCGACATATTATGTATATCAAGGACCCTATGAGTACCCTTTCGTGAAATATTATGTGCAAAATTATCGATACATTATCGGTTCATTAATTTGTAAACATAGATTGTACTTCATTATGAGACTAGTAAATTCAAGAGATATCTTGTTTTAAAATATTAATGTTGAAATCACCACAAAGGATTACATTTTTGTTTAAGTCTTAACAGTGTTTTGGTAATATAGTGTTTAATTTTGAGTAGAAAACCTCTAAATTGTTTTTGGTAGGTACTTACCTACTCTATCTAGGCAACTAATGATTGTGTTATGTGGTATTAGTTCAAAATTGCACAAACTTCAACGTCGCTATTACCATGATTAAATAATAAATTGATAGTGATTTTTGTAGAAAATGAAAAGTTTTTTATTTCATGGTACCTATCCATATTCATTTTATATGCACTGTAGGCTTTTAAATGACTAATATGTAGTTATATTTTTTTGCAGCTTCAAGGCATCATCTCATCACTAAAGTATGACGCAACTTAGACACTTCAACACGTCATCTCAGGACCAATATAAAACCTACTGGTGGCCGTCATTAATCATGACATTAAAACGTCTTATAAGGACGTACCTTGGTAGACAATTGTTTACCAAGGTATGTCCTTAATGACGTTGTCTAAGTTGCGTCATACTTTAGTGATGAGATAACGTCTTTATGCCGTTATTAATGACGTCCACAGTAGATCACTATATGACGTCATAATGCCATTATCAATGACGTCCACAGTAGGTCACTATATGACGTCTTAGTGCCGTTATTAATGACGTCCACAGTAGGCCACTATATGACGTCTTAATGCCGTTATTAGTGACGTCTTAATGCCGTTATTAATGACGTCCACACTAGGTCACTTATGACGTCTTAGTGCCGTTATTAATGACGTCCACAGTAGGCCACTATATGACGTCCTAATGCCGTTATTAATGACGTCCACAGTGGGTCACTTTAAGACGTCTTAGTGCCGTTATTAATTACGTCCACAGTACGTCACTATATGACGTCTTAATGCCGTTATTAATGACGTCTACGTTACGTCATATATTAGTCCTGAGGTGACCAGCCTATACGTCATAAAATGACGTCGTGAGGCTGTGACATATGTACGTCATATTCCAGGGACGTGTGACGTCATAAAATGACGTCAGTTACGTCGAAAATGACTGCGAATGGACGTCATAATCACGTCGAAATGCTACCTGGGGACGCATAGGGTGAAGCCAAACGAGCGTAATTTTGTGAGTTTTGAGTCGCAGAAATTGTGTGTTGTGTTGAGACAACTCATTTTGCGTCGCCGTGTGAATCAAATAGGACTTTTATAATGAAACCTTTATTAAGTTGCAGAAATTCTGATGCATTAGGTTTCGTATAAAAGTTCTATTTCATTCACTCGTCGACGCAAAATGAGTTGTTGAATTACGCTCGTTTGATTGAAATTCTGCGACCCACGACTCACAAAATTACACTCGTTTGGTCTCACCCTTAATGTCTATATCTATGGATGTCATTGTTTTGCAGCCGGTAGACTTTATTTGTGTGGGAGGTAGAAATGATAGTACCCGACCTGTTTGTCCATTGGTAGCTATGGTATTCTTTCAGGCATTTTTGTTCCACAACCAAACCTTATGTTATGTTACCAAACCATCCATCATCGTTAAAATGACAATTAAATTAAGGTCTTATCACGGTCTCAGTTTGTGATAAAAAAAATATTGAAGAAAGTAGAGTGGTTAGTTCAAAGCAACACCCTTTTTGCACTCCAGATTTGCAAACACTACCCATTTTAGAAACTTCATCTTTTCAAGATACAGATCATAACCATAAAACGGGCAACTTAACGAGTTGTCCAGATCATCTCAACACAATCCTATAACAAGTGCAATATAATATTATGATTATTATCAGCGAAGATTTAACTATTAGCATTCATAAAATTCTTGGTTAAATTGACAAGTCGTTAAGCCTCAACACTTGAGCTGTATTTCTGCTATTATTTTTAACTATAATACTCGTAAAACCAGCGTTCAACTGGATCAGAGATGAATACGTAAATGGAGTTATCACACAGATTCTGGGAATTTTATTAAACAAACCATTAATGTCAAGATGTTTATAATTATTGAATAAAATAAAATTAAATAATGAAAATTAAATGCAGTCAATAATGTCTTCTATGTAAAACCTAATTCTAAAAAAATAATAATTAGACGTGAGATGCTTAGATGGTCCTAAGCCACTTGGTATTCACTTTGGTATTCAGTTTTATAGGTTAAATTCCAGTTTAAACGTCAAAATACTCTATTCAAAACCACACCAACATCACACACTTTTACCTAAATATTGTTCTGTTATTTTAGATTTAGTTTGGTACCCTAGATTTTAAGTAAAACAGCAAAACGCCCAACAGTATTTGAATGTCAACACATTTCCTGTCGCAAAAGCTATTCTGTCATCAGTATGAAAGGACCTTAAACGATCCAAACAAATGCCTCTCGTCGCTTTACTCCTCCATTTGCTCATTCCTCTGTGTTCTGGCCATAACCTCTCCATGTTTATGGGAATGACATGTTTGTTCGTGTGTCAGTTTAAACCCTGTCATGTATGGCAATGAAACGCGGTATGAAAGCTGCAAATTACAGGATTAGGCCGTAAGCTTATTTAACCGTAGTAGTCTTAATGCCAAGGTTTACCAGGGAAGTATAAACGTGGGTTTAGTGTAAATATACGATCGTGCTGTGTTTTGATGTGTAGTTTATTTATTTTATGAGTTAATGTGAAGCTATGAGAGAATGCAGGGACTAACGTATGAAGAAGATTAAGACATCTTCAAGTTTAAAATTATAGGTAATACATAATGTTTATGGGATGTCGGGCAGATATAAATTTATAAAAAGATTTTCGTTCGACCTTTTGGAGTAAGATGTTCTTGACCATATCTGAGAACCCCCTAGGAACACAGATATAGGTGGTCAAAGTTCAAAATTTTTCATAGTAGGTAATTATTTTATATCCAGTAACATAATTACCATTTAACACTGGATATTACTTATATCCAGTATCAAGGAAATATCAAAAATCAAAACCTTTAGTTTTGAGGACAATGCATTTTATAATAATTAATAAATATGACATGATTCTACTAAAGATTGGCTTCAGATGAGCGGTCAACAACACAGGCATGCTACAACGGCATATTCAATCATGATAGATTGTTTTAAAATTCACCATAGCCTGGCTGATGGACCAAGTTAAGTCTATACTGCTGCTTTCTCAAAAGTCATAAAAGCTAGCTTATAAAAAGTTTGAAATTCTGCCTGTCCTTACTCGCACATCACAAGAGCTATAGGATGCAACTGACAGTGTCAAACAAAACAATTTGGGCTGACCAAATTTGATTTTTAATCACCACACTAAGAAGAAAATTTTATGTTAACGCTGTTATTTTATGTTTTATGTTAATTAGATACGAAGTGACATGACTACTTAGATTTAATTGCAACTGACTCAGAATAATTCCAGATTGCCTATCATAATATAAGCAAAGAGGCGGCAAGACCTTACTCTGTCACAAATCATGTTCCAAACGAGCAGAAAATTAGTCGGAACAGCTAAAACTATCTTACGGAAATATCTTGTGAAATGCAAATAGTTACTACAAGTAGTTAAACGTAGAATGTTATTACCGCCGCGTAAGATAATGTGATAGTTTATTCATTCATTGGTTTAACTTACGGATTACCGTTAGTAAGTAATCTTAGCTGGTTATTTTTAATATGGCTGAGGGTTGAAGTAAGGCAGATAGTTATGGCCGCGGGTTGTCCACAGGTTATCGCGGCCTCGACATAGAGGGCGAAGAAGGAACATGGGTGGTTTTTAGTCAGTAGAAGTCTGACACTCCCTTTCGCTCTGCCCAAGAAGAAAAGGGGTTATTCGATGATTTTACACCCGCCACAAAAAAAAGGCAGTTAGTTATGACGAGGTAAGGTATAAATGTGGTTAGCTATAAGAGTAGGGTAAACTGAAGAAACAATGAATGACTGCATGTTAGAGAGAGGTAGTGTGTGGTAAAATGACAGATCTATGAAGAAATATGGAAGCAGAAGACATGGTGCGCCGACGCCAAAATGAATTGACAAGGAGAATGATTACGACTTAAGAGAAAAGGGTATTAGAATATCAGTTAGGTATTTACAGAAATTTTAAAGAATAATCCTAGAGTTTCATCTTCACTTTTGGCAGACGAATTAATGTCGTTTACCTTTTCAATCATGTTTATTAATATGACAAGTATTTGCAATTTAATACTCATTAAAAAATCTTATTCACCTGCAAATTTCCTCTTAAAAACCACACAACTGACCAGCAAAGCAGAAACTAAAAAATAACCTGCAAAACTTCAATTCCCCTGGGCGTATGAAATTACATGCGTTGTGCGGGATATCAATATCACGATCGTTTGACAGCGGGCAGCGTCGCGGCTCATTACTGAGTGAACAGCGACGATGACCGACCGGCGTAATGAGCACGATTAAAAATGCAAGTGATTTTATATGATGCGGGACTGTGGCGACACGATATAATATTAGAATATTAATCGTAATGAGTCTTAAATGTTCTGTATAACCAAAGAAATTGATTAACTGGCGTATTGTGGTTGCTGTGAATGAGGACCTGGGTTTGATTCCCAGATCAGGCAGAGTGTTATTGTGTTTTACCAACAGGAATTTGTCAGTAGCAACCACGGAGTCTGGATTTGTGCCTTGGAAAAGGCTTGCCCTATATAACTTAAACATTTCTAGTGTAATGTGGGTGTACTAAGTACAATACCTCAACTTTATCCTTCGGGAATTACAGGCGTGACGTTAAAATGATGATGTTTATGCTATGAGACGGCTTGACAGCAAAAAAGTTTCAATTAAAATCTTGAGAAGAAGTCCGTAATAGAAAATTTCTTATTATGTGATAATTAAAATTCCGAGCATGGTGTTTAATTCATTTAGTAGCTAAGTACGTTAACTTTCAACTTGTATTGTTTTATCATTCGCCATCACCACAGTACGAGGTTCTAATAATTTTATACTACATCAAAGAAAAACTGTTAAAGTCGCTCTTCCATTTTATTGCCTCATAGTTCATAATTTTTACTGTTTAAACCTTAACCCATCACGTTCCTTAGAAGTGGTGTTAAGTACCGATCTCTCATTAACACCTTATAACCTAAGTATGGGAGAAATCTAGTAATTACTACTTATTTGAAAGTCTAGACAAGCGCTTTCAAAACATTTCTTTAAAATTTATGCTACAATGACTTTCCACAGTTTTGAAAGAATTTTTTCCATAGCTTAAGTTAAGATTTTTCCTTAATTATTTTCGCTGACTTTCGCCAAAAGAACACATTGCTATATCGTTCACATATAATTTACAATCTCATCATGAATGATGTAACTAAGGGTCTGATAATGTCCGTGGAGGTTTTTGCCCGTTCTTCTCCATAGAGATCCTACGCTTTGGAATCGGCAACTACAGCACTTTCACAGTTTTAATGCCATAACAAAGTCTGACAGCCAGTCTTAACAAGGGGTTTAGTTACTGAGTTGTGGAGGTCAGACAGGCACTTTAAGTTTCATACTGGTATTAAGATGCATGTGGTTAGATTGGAAGAAGACCCCAGCATAGTTGGGAAAAGGCGAAGCAGATGTTTCTGCTACTAAAGTATCGATTTTTGTAGGCAACGATATCTAGACGAACTTACTCGAAAGCATCACTCGCAATAGTAGAAAAGAGGCTCAAGCAATAAAGACACTTATTATAACACGTAGTATAAAGGACTCCATATATAAAGATGTAACCCGTCGATACAGGGTAATTTGCCATTGATATTACGCATAATAACCACTCAGACCAGATTCGTTAAAAACGCGTTTACAGGAGAAAAATGCATGATTTTTTTGTAAGAAATTGGCGCTTAATGGACATCTTTAAGAGTTGGCTAGGTGGAACTCATTACATGAGGTGTTTAAACCCCACCCCTTTTTGATTAAGTGGATGTGATAGATGCAATTACTCTGTACGTGTATGCAACGTGTATTGTAGGGAATGCAATATTAATCTCGCGAGTTTCAAGATTCTTTAGAAATTGAGTCTTGCAGGAAGGAAAACTCGTTCGAGATCTTGAGAATACGATTGATATTTTGAGTGACAGAGTGAATGTCACCAAAACAACTGAACACGATTAACACGATTATATTTGAACCTTGTTTAAGAGGTACCATAGCACACTATAGTTTTTGAGAAGCCTGAATAACCGGGTGATCGAATGACCATTGTCAAGTCCAGCCTTAGAATGCGAGATCCCGACTCGAGATAACATTCCCTTGTGAAATGTAACTAGAGATGTATCGTACCAACCTACTTCATGTTATGAACGTAGAGCGAATGCAATTCCGATTCCAAATGATTCGCAATTTGATTCGATTAACGCATTGCATGTATCGACGAGCTTTAATTTTCTGAATCAGTGCGATTCAACGAATTTAGTTTCATGGCTGATTGCATGGTGTGGTTGTGTTTCTTGTGAACACAAGAAACACTTGTTAAGGTTTAGAATAAAACCACTAAATTAACAGTACGTAGATGAACCACTTCAAGGATCCGTGCACTCACTGGCCGAGTTAAATGAGGACTAATCGACACGGATCCTTAAAGCTCACGCTACGTTTATTAGAATATCACCCATGGTGCAAAAGAAAATGTCTCAAACAGTTATAAAGTAGATTATGAACGGATGATTGTGTATAGCATATCTGTCAAAATTTCGACACAAGGCTTTGATTTTTCGGACTCATGTGCGCTTATGGTCGTATTCTCACTCTCTTTGGACATATTACACGTCAAGAGGACACGTCTATGGAGCGACTCGTGGTTCAGGGCAAAACTGAGGGTACAAGGGCGCGCGGTAGATCAATAATGCGCTGGACCGACCAAATGCACTAAATGGTCCACTCCACGAATGCACGAGGCAAGCAGCAGTACAAGAGGAATGGCGTCGATAGTGAAGCTTGCTACCACCCCTGTCATGACGACCACGACCGCTCTGCCAAGAGTGTGATGACAGAGAAGAGTGCATTTTGCATAATTATCACTTGCGTCGATAAAAGAAAACATCGTGAGAAAACCAGCATGCCTGGATATGCTAAGTTAGAGGACCATGCGCGGCGTAAAGACTTTGACTTTGACTTTGAACGCTGAGTTAAGGCAATACCCACACGATAAAGAAAGAAAGAGTTTCCATCCATCCACCCACTGGTCAATAGCCTACTGATGACTAACAAACGACCTTAACTCTATTGACATAGATTACGTAATATTCTGCTCAAATAATTGACAGGTTCTCAAGTAGACATTTGTTCTCGACAATAATAATTTTAAACAAATTAATATACTTGAACTTGGTGAGGCATAAATCAAAGAATACCTAGTTATTACTTACGGCCTTTGACCGTTCGTAATTATAAGTTTTGATGTTTTCTACATTAATTTTATGATCTTCATGTAAGTACATTGTTCATCTGACTTTCATAGTTGCAGTTTTGAGCATAGTTTCTGTCACCAAGTTTTTTACTGTTTAGGGATATGGATTCCTCATTTTGAATGTTCGGATTTTCTCAGTTTTTATTTATTTATGTATTAGATTTTGAAACTTTAATGTTTTTACGCAAATTAGCTTTTTGAGTGCAGTGTGCTTGCATTTCAACAATCATTTGTTTCCACCAAACATCATCTTGCACTTAACAAATTTTTCGTTTCTTTTGTTTCTGGGCAGTTCAAACAAAAATACAATGTTTTACTTCTCTCTTCCTGATGTTTCAGCAAGATAACAACTATTTGTAGACTTCTAAAGAAGTTGAAGACTTATTAGCGTCATCCTGTCTGTTTGTCACTGTCACCAAAGTTTGGACGAAAGTTTTGTCATTGTATTTCTTACTTTCCTACTTAATTGGATGATTTGGACTGTTAGCTTTTATCTTAATTTCATTTTTCTATTTTTTAACATACTTCACGCCACTAGACCTAATAGGATACACACATTTCGCAAGTTATGTTTAAGTCTAATGCAACAGAAGTCTCTTGCAATCAAACAAATGCAAATCCAAACCCCGTGGCTGCTTCGAGAAACTTTAGGAAGGATAAACCTAATAATTGCACGAAATGGTAATCATACCTTGGACTTCATGCTCAGCAGTAACACTTGCCACCACTAGACCAAAATCAGTCAGCAAGCATTACATTTGTAGTTCTAATGTTTTTATAGGAAGTATACCATTAAATGATTAAAACTATTAAAAGCAAGGGCCATGTGGGTGGGATTATAGAGATTGTCGTTTGTCTTGAAATAATCAGACCCGTATTCTTCCACTCTATTAAACACAAACCTCCCAATGACCTTAACAGTAGAGTTATGAACGGTCAAAGTGGACTTCCTCGTAGAACGCCTTATTTATCATATTTTTTATTAATTTTGGTAACATTCAAAGGTTTGAAGGTTTTTATTTCATAATGAATGAAAATGTCAGCAGATAGACGCGCCTTTCTACTGTAATCTAACTACTGTATCTCTGTATCTGTGTTCTCTAAGTTTGCATGCTTTAAATTTAAGCAAAACATGTATGATCTTATATTCTTTAATAACACCTATGTATACCATGTTTTATGCAAATAAATAAATTATCTTATCTTATCTTATCTAATTATTGACATGTTTATAATCATGTTCTCGTATGCTTTCCCCAACTATGCTGGTATCAACTTCCAGTCTTACCGAATGCACTTGATTACCAGTATTTTACTCAGAGGGACTGCTTATTTGACCATATTGGCACATGCCTACGATTTTAACAGTAGACATTTTTCTTAATTATACCCATGATTAAGAAAAATCTCTAATGTGAAAATAACATTACGGGAGTCGTAAACATTATCTAAAAGACAGTAAAATATACTAAAGACAATAGAGACAAAATTAAGCATAGTTTGAAAATAGTTTTTATTGCAGAAACGTTTTAATTTCTATACAAGCACTTTCCAAGCAAAGTCCGTCTTCAGATTAGGGTAACATTAAACCTATAACATGATACTTATCCGGGTAATCTTAATGAGTTGTAGAGGGACACTTCCGCATTATAAGTCGCAGCGGCATCTGCAATAAAACGGCTTTTAATTAACTTTATACACATGGAACTTTAACTGCTGCGGTGCGTTTCCATTGATACACGACATTGAAAATAGAAATAAATCGTACTTACATCTTACACAGTGTCTCCATTTTTAATCAAACTTAACTCTCGCATGTCTTTTTAAGTATTTTGTGTGTAAATAGGTAAATAAGAGAAAATACTAGGCAGGTAAATGTTTTTAGTACACAGCAAGAATATGCATTGCACAATTGGCCTATAATGTTAACATAGACTGAGATGACAGGCTTCTTTATGGTGACAAGCATACACATTGCGATTTGACAGATGTCACATGCTATACGTCGATCAACTAGTAAATGGATCGTAACATTGAAAAGCGAAAAGAGAAAATTACAAGTTATATTCCGGTTTAAACTAAACAATATCATGCCTGAGGCGAATGATTTCAGACAAAAGGATAATCAATCAAAACATCTAATTACTGAATGATTACGCTTAGTTGTAAAGAAATACTATCGTGCGACCGAAGTATCAAAACATGTGTTCACAATTTATTAAGCTAGCATACTTACGGCTAGTAATATTATTGATGATGTTCAATAAATACTACAGACACACGTGTTAAGATGAATCAGCCGATGACATACAAAAACAAAACATCTTACGCATAAGCAATGTCATCTAATTGAAAAATGACCCTTTTTAATCAAAACAAAGAATATTATTAGAATGCAGGGAAAACAAACTTCAATAGTAAGGAAAGTAATACATTTGTAGTTGATGATGCATTGTCTTACTATTTACGGCTTGTGAGTTATCGCCTTTTGTTTCAGCAGTTTAGCTGCCTGTTTTATTTTATGTTATTGTATTAGATATACTCCTTTTAATCCATAGAAGAATCGATGTTTGTGGTAGGGTTAAAGTTAACAATTATTTTTATTCGTTTTACGATTTTATTGTTTTTTTATTACAATAGTAAAATAATAGTTGTTGATATTTAATTATTTATCGTCCTTTGTTAAAGTAAGATTGTTCACTTCTGTCTTGTTTTTTTAGGTATCTCAACTTTATTTCATAAGTCATGGTAATCCCGTATCGCGAGTAACAATACACACACACTTCGGTGTCGTAAAAAATCACCGAGTGTTCTAAACATAAAATATAAATAAATTTCTTCTCATTTTGATGATTTCCGTAAAACTATCGGTCCATTCGCGTCTCATTTAAAATATTGAACTGTTTTGTTTTTATAGTGATTATTGGGCAACGGTTACGACTTCAAACGATGTTAAAAGCTTTCCATAGATCCATCACGGTAACATTTGACTTCACTCGGAATTCTTTGCGTGTTGTTAATAGAATCATAGATATACCAACCACAACAGCTTATTAAATAAAAGTTATGTTAGGACTTTCAAATAAAGTTTTAATGGAATTTGCAACTAATCTCAAAACTATGAACGTACCTAAACAAAACAAAAGGTCGTAAAGAAGGATCGTTGCTCAAAGAGTCCTATCGCTTGTGTCTATTTAGTGAACTAGTTGAATGAATTCTAATAACTGATTACATAATTTCATTTGTTTTGAATGCAATGAAATCCTGCTACACAGAGTGGCATGCCACTTATGTTAAGAGAATATTGCTCTTTATTGAAATTATTGGGATTGACACATTTGGGTCGCGGGTCGCACGAGTTTTGGAAAGCTTGTGCTCATTTCCGTAGTGATTCTGTTTGTTTTCTTTGTTCTCTGCACTTGTCGTTTTTCTTTTTAACCAACTTCAAAAAGGAGGAGGTTATAAATTTGTTGGATCTTTTTTTATGTATGTTCCCCGACTTGAATATGGTTGGACCGATTTGTTTTTTTTTATTCTTGTCTAATAAGCTTAGTATGGCTGTATAGCGCTTTTAAAATTTGGCCTGTATCGAAACTTCCGCCTTCAAAAAGTTTTATTATAAACACAATTTCTTTAAGCAATTTTCTTGTCAATATTGTGAAAGAAACAGACTGCTCTCAATCACTGTATATAATTTATTTTCTGGTTAACAATTATTATAATGTAACTCGAGACAACCTTCGACGTCTGTATTCGCCTAAGTAATGACCGTTGCAAACAATATTTTTTTACAACTGTCATAACGGTGTTGCCACCTTAAAATGAACGAATGATTTACTAAATTATTAAGTATTCGATTATTGTCTATGATGTTATGGTATTAATGAATCGATAATTAGCTATGCTAACAATTGTAAATGACAAAAAAACAAGAAGCATTATTAATGTAAAACAAAAGAACATGCAAAAATAAATGCGTCGGCCGGGAATCGAACCCGGATCAACTGCTTGGAAGGCAACTATGCTGACCATTACACCACCGACGCACGTGCCTTCTTCTTCAAAATGACGGCATAAAATCTAAAAATAACTCCATTTTTGTTGACACAGCAGTTATTAATCACGTTGTAATTGTTTTTACACGTGCTTGTGTCAATGTTTTTCATTTACTTATTTATTACTTCTTCTTTGTTTATTTGGTTATGTTTACTTTGGTATGTTATTTTCCTTATGTTGAAGTCGGATTCTACCATGTACGGCTAATTAATTAGTATTTAACACAGAACGACAACCATTTATATTACTGAAAGTGACAACAAGTTTTACTTTCCGTTTTCTTCAGTAGTGACTTTTTAGAGTACTAGTTTTTTTCCTCCGTTTTCCTCTGTCAACCGTCTTGCTTTAATTTACTCTTTTTTTATATCATTCCTCACATCCATGCATCGTTTTTTAGTCTTCCTCGACATCTCCATCCATCGATATTTCAAACCAAAGCATTAAGGTGTTTTTGTTTTATCTTTTGATTACTTTTGACAATTATCGTGTCATACATCATATTTTATTAATTCAACATCCTTGACTAGGGTTCAATATCAATTAAATTTTCTAATTTCGATCGTCAAGGGCCAAAAATATAGTTATTGTGCTAATAAAGTTTCATCACTGACTGGCCTGTTGGTCTAGTGGTTAGTGACCCTAACTGCTATGCCGGAGGTCGTGGGTTCGATTCCCACCCAGGACAAATGTTTGTGTGATGAGCACGATCATTTGTTCTGTGTCTGGGTGTAATTTATCTATAATATGTATGTATTTAGAAATATATAAGTATGTTTATCAGTTGTCTAGTACCCAAAACACAAGCTCTGCTTAGCTTGGGACTAGATGGCGTTGTGTGATAGTTGTGGAATATTATTATTATTATTATTTTATTATTTATCAAACCTTCATAATAACGACTAAATTAACATAATAACTGAACAGGCGATAAATCAGAATCAATATACTCGGTAATTAGCTGGCAGTCGTAAATATGATAACATTGAACGTTGGAATGAAGTCATAAAGTTACTTGTGCTTGTTCAGTCTGTCCCCAAAATTACCTGACCCCTCAACTCACACCACTTGCCCTCTTCTCTCGAGGGGTCAGGTAATGCTGGCGACTGACTGTACTACGCTACTTTATTGATAGTTTACTTGCGCAATTAGTGGTATGTACACGCATTGGTAACTAATAACATAAGTGGGAATAAATTGGGTAAAAGGGTGGGATATATATTCTGCTGATGAAAGATAGGGAAATCCGGAAGTGAATGATAAACATAAGAGAGAAAAGGACGCATAAAATGACGTATTTTATGCTAAATCAATATAAATAACGTTCACTGCCAAAGCATAACGTGAAAAGTTAAACTTTTACTTGTAGATATAAACTAATTATTATAAAAATATTACGGGATATTTGATTCGAATTTGTTAACAATTTCAAATATTTTAATTTTATTGCAGAACCCTAATCCCTTTTCTAAAATAAAACTAACCTAAGTTATATCAGCTAACTGCTAGTAAAAGTAAAATTTTATCGGTTTTACCATTTTAGAAATCAGCCGGAATAAACAGATAGACAGACAGACAGGTCGACAGAAATACTTCATCATCTTCATCAATATTTACAAATCTCGCAATGTCAAGTCAACCTTATTCCACGTTATTATCAACTGCTTCTCCCACACGATCTTTTGTTATTATAATCTAGTAGTCTCATTGACTACGTTATCGCCCGCGCCGTCTAGTATATTTTTATCGCTGCCCCTGGTGTGCCTAGGTAATCCAGTGCGTCGAGAATTACCGTCGCAAATCGTGCGATGTCCGAAATAGAATTACTTGTCAACACTACGCATTTTGCTGAAAATCTAGTCCAGTAGTAATGTTATTGTTTATTTATACAAATTCGTTAGTAGAGGAGTTATTTTTGAATAGTTTAAGTTTTGTCTTACTTTCAGTAATTTTGTGTTTTTCTCGATTAATATTGTATTTCTGTAGCCTAGCCAAAATATGCGGAATAATTAATGTCTAAAATCGTCAAGATGATTGTACTTTACAGGCGTGACGGTGTGTATGTTATTTTGAATGGCCTACTATTGGGTTTAGTTTGAATATAGAATAGTTATTTAAAAAATCTACGTGCATCTTACATGGTCTACAATATAAATGCAGTTTGTCCGTATTCAATTTGATCTGAATATAATACCGAAATTGAACAATAACATATCTATAGACTCATCCCTTGTCATCTGTGACCCAATTCTGTGATCAGCGATATGCAGGTGTTCGATAGCCCACATCTGTTTAACCCCAAGATCACAGGTCCTGACGATTATCTATAGTGTGATGAATTGATGACGTATTTGATACGCACAAATTATGTCAAAGTGACGTATGAGACATGAGTAAGCGAGAGTTTTTTTTTTGGTAGGTGGAAAATCATCAAATAACCCCTCCCGCTCTTGGGCTGAGCGAAAGGGAGTGTCAGACTTCTACTGACTAAAAACCACACATGTTCCTTCTTAGCCCTCTATGTCGAGGCTGCGATAACTATTGTACAACCCGCGGCCCGACATAAGTAAGCCTTATGCCAAGTGTGACAAAAGAAGATAACAATCTGAATAAATTACTTTATTTCACCTCCCGATTTTCGGTCCTTTCTGCGATTACTCAACGACCCCTAGTAGGGTTAAAAGTTGGAAAAACTTCTTACGCTCTACGCAGGTCGTCTATGACAACGTACTGAATGACATAATTAAATTGTGAGACAAGAAGGACCCAGCATCTCCCGTATTCGTTAAACCTCATGAACATAGTTTGTTTCCCGAACATGATCTGCAGCAGCCTGTATAGAACACTCACTGGACTCAAAAAAATATGTCGTTCCATTGATAATTTAATATGAATGAAGAAGTTTTATTTAATGATGGATGGACTGTGTGTAGGATGAAATGGCTGGAAGGTTACTGCTTAGATAAAGAGTTGAGGAGAGGTATGGATGAAGAAGACAAGCTGCGCCGACCCCAAATAAATTAGAATTGTGGCAGTAGAATTATGATAAAAAATTTAGTTTTACGATCGATCGTTTTTAGGAATAGATAAGTTACGCATATGAAAATCCTGGCAGCTAATCCACGGTGTTGTATGATATTTATATAAAACTTCATTTATATAAATATCCGGTCATTGATAGACGGTTTATTTAGAGACGGACGTTTAACTGAAATGTTTGAATGTTTGGCATTCATCTGTGGGCCTTGGTCGAGCAATATCTGTTCATTTGTCATTGACCTGGTTCATAGATTCGTGTTGCCTTGTGGTGAACTGAAAGCTGGAGGGATATCTGGTGATAAATCAAGTGTACTGATGAGACACCCTTTTAAAAATTTAACGAAAGCAAAAACGAAGAAACGAAATTTTTGTATAACTACCGAAATATAGAATCCGATACAATGTAGACCTTGAATGTGTTGGTAGCAAAAAAAATTGTTAATTGAAAGTGAAATAATTAATGTGTTCCCCCCTTTTTCTAAAAGTGAAGGAGCAGACATTGCTTGCACAGAAAAATTAAATAAAATCAAGGGACCAAGATCCCATTGGGTCACCAACCCGCGCATTTGAAACCAAGATGAAAACGATCGTCTGTAGCTCTACCATGAGTTGTCATTGAAAACTTACTCGCTAACGTTGAACTCGCTAGCGTGCTAACGTGTATCAAATAGATTTCGATAATGCTTGCACCATGAGATTTACGGAGTCTTACGCAGGCGCTAATGTAAGCTCGATAGATTGTGTCGTCTAGCTAACTTCACTCTACTTATGTTTTGTTTCTTTCTTTCCCACTACTAAGAGGAGAGATCGATATATACACAAATAAACCGACAAAATAGAAAAGTTGACGGTTATTAGACTACTTATAGTATTTAGTGGTTTTTGAATTTTTATTCCTTATAATATGTCACTGTCGTGTATTCAATTTGTAATTTTGTTTGTTGACCTTGTGTCACAAAGCTGTGTTGTGTTGTTTAACAGTATACATTAGTAGATTCAAACAGATTATTTAAAACAATGAAGACCCTGTGCCTCAGTTTCAATTGTTGGTAGAGTTCATAGAAAGGTATGTTTCAACTTTCTTCAAAATTATTGTGTTTTGTTTTGAGAGAACTGCATGGTACCTTTAGTTCTAATGAAACTCGTTGTGTTGACATCAAATCCGTAACATTATTCATACATATTCACAAACCTTTAAAGTATTCTTTAAAGAGTCTATAATGTTTAATAAACTTTCATTCATTTATATTTTGCAATTGGTGTCTAACATGAATTCGCATTTCGGAAAATCATTTTTCGAAATTCACGTTATTCACGTCGTTGGTCTTCAAATTCAGCGGCCACTAACATATTTCATACCAAATAAGCTTTGCAGACATTATTTTGACTGCATTAGACTCAAAAACGTACATAATTTTGTTGTAAACATATGTTTCACACGCCAAAATGCTAGTGAGCTACGTAACCACTATAGTAAGCGAATTATTCGATAGGTTCAGTGAAATTAGTGACTCATGGTACCGTTTTGTATGGTGACAGCTGAAAAACGTTAGTAACTATAGAATAGATTACGTTAGGTTTTTAACCTATCGTCATCTATAGTGCTCTGTAGCTCTACCATGAGTTGTCATAGAAAACTTACTCGCTAACGTTGAGCTCGCTAGCGTGCTAACGTGTATCAAATAGATTTCGATTATGCTTGCACCATGAGATTTACGGAGTCTTACGCAGGCGCTAATGTAAGCTCGATAGATTGTGTCGTCTAGCTAACTTCACTCTACTCATGTTTTGTTTCTTTCTTTCCCACTAATAAGAGGAGAGAACGATATATACACAAATAAACCGACAAAATAGAAAAGTTGACGGTTATTAGACTACTTATAGTATTTAGTGGTTTTTGAATTTTTATTCCTTATAATATGTCACTGTCGTGTATTCAATTTGTAATTTTGTTTGTTGACCTTGTGTCACAGAGCTGTGTTGTGTGGTTTAACAGTTTACATTAGTAGATTCAAACAGATCATTTAAAACAATGAGGACCCTGTGCCTCAGTTTCAATTGTTGGTAGAGTTCATAGAAAGGTATGTTTCAACTTTCTACAAAATTATTATGTTTTGTTTTGAGAGAACTGCATGGTACCTTTAGTTCTAATAAAACTCGTTGTGTTGACATCAAATCCGTAACATTATTCATACATATGCACAAACCTTTAAAGTATTCTTTAGAGAGTCTATAAAGTTTCAAAAACTTTCAATCATTTATATTTTGCAATTGGTGTCTAACATGAATTTTCATTTCGGAAAATCATTTCTCGAAATTCACGTTATTCACGTCGTTGGTCTTCAAATTCAGCGGCTACTAACATATTTCATACCAAAGAAGCTTTGCAGGCATTATTTTGACTGCATTAGACTCAAAAACGTACATAATTTTGTTGTAAACATATGTTTCACACGCCAAAATGCTAGTGAGCTACGTAACCACTATAGTAAGCGAATTATTCGATAGGTTCAGTGAAATAAGTGACTCATGGTACCGTTTTGTATGGTGACAGCTGATAAACGTTAGTAACTATAGAATAGATTACGTTAGGTTTTTAACCTATCGTCATCTATAGCGCTCATGTTACGGATTGTAATTCTTTCCGTGACCGCTAGAGGCGCTGTACGATATTTCATACAAATAATTTACGTAGACGCTTGCGAGATTTGGCTGTGTAAACTCATGGTAGAGGTACATGTTACGGATTGTAATTCTTTCCGTGACCGCTAGAGGCGCTGTACGATATTTCATACAAATAATTTACGTAGACGCTTGCGAGATTTGGCTGTGTAAACTCATGGTAGAGGTACTGATAAAGATTTGTCGCTAAATGAAGACGTTCCAACTTTAAACGAACGCGTGGCTTATGAGATCTACCCTGAATTTATAAATAGCCAGTAATTATTACGGTTGAAAGAAAAAGTAAAGAATTTTAGGTCGTATTTATATTTCGAATGTGTTTTTGGCTGCAAATCGTTTGTTCCGGTAATAAGATTAGCCTATTTTAGTGTTGCAGTTCCGACTGTTTGTAGCATAATGTGTGTGAACAGAAAAAGTATTTACATTTTCTATTTTAGTTTTTCTTTTTTCTAACTTTGGAGTTTTGTTCTCGTAACCAGGGTTATTCTCAGTTCTGTCAGTGACTTCTGATGTCAACAACTTTTTAATGGAATCGTTCTGTTTGAAGACTCCTTTTAAAGGATTACTTAATCAGTTATTGGTGATATTATATATTATATTATATTATTATCTTCATTTGGTAATTAATACACCATAAGTCTTTGAAACAGTCAGTCTTTGAAGCCATTTTTTGAACAGGAGGCACCTACTAACACATAAATCTTGGTGTGTTAAAAGTTGGTAGTTTTATATTGTTTTATATATTGTAATTTTGGAAGTATATATTTTTGTAGTTATCTGTGGAAGCTTGTTATTAGCAATTTAGAATTATATTGTTGTTATAATTATAGTTATTAGACTGTAAGCTTTCCTAAAAATAAATAAATAAACAAAGTTATTGCATTATTTCCCTTCTAATGACACGTCATCATCCACATTCAGCAGTGCTGCACTGACGAAAATACAGACTGCACTTCATGCTGGGTATAGGTATTTCTTTTCTTGCGTCAATTCTTTTAACCGAGCGGGAAATATAACCCAAAACCTCAAACACAAGTAGACCAAGGAGGTAATAAAGTATTTCACCAAAAAGATCTAATTAGTCCGTCAGACCAATTTTCAAAAAATATTGGACAGTGCTTCGAAAAGTTGCGTCAAGTCGTGTGACGTCACAAGGTTAGTACTTTTTTACCCACAAAGTGACGTCAAAAGCCCCCACTCATGATCTTTGACAAATTTTATTTTCGTCAATTTTCAATAATTTGATAAAACAAAAAACACGTATCCAACATTTTTCGATAATCTAACAGACGGACTAATTAGATTTGTTTTGGTGAAATACTCTCTTACCTTTAAAATTAGCACAATCAAAAACACATTTCATTTCAACGCCACGATCACCACCCCACCGCCCCATCCTTCACCAAACCACCCACATGAACACATTAGCTAAAACAACTGTTTACGCCATCCGATTCCATCCATTTCAGTTCATCCGGCGTCGTCCGGCCCCCGGGACCAATGTTTGTTGCTCTTCCTGACGAACACCTCGTTTACTTGTAATTGTGTAAATAATTACTTACGATATATCCGCTCACTAATGTTTTATTCTATATCCTGTACGTTTCATTGTAATTTGGAGTTGAAAGGAAGAGGTCGATGAAAGGAGTTTGATTTGAGTTATTTTGTTTTGCTGGCCACCCTGTTGTTGGGGTGTTATTGGATAGTGATAAATACTAGTAAACTAATTAGAATGTGTTGAAAGAAGCTTTTTGTAATAAGCTCGGAGGATTAAAAAACTACATAAGATAACGCTTGTAATTCCCTAAGAGTTACACAGAGTGTCATCTAACAGTACACCCATTAGTGGACAGTTAAGTCCTATTTAATAAGGGACGAGACAATTGCAATACCTGGCATAATTCTAGGCTCTATGTTTGCTTGACAGAAAAACCCAATAATTATTTTTCCGACCCGGAATCGAACACGACCTGTTTAGGTGCGATTGCGGCCACTCAACGGAACAGTCAAGAAAATTTACCTTAACAATTTTCACAAATGTCAACCACAGATAAAACACTTTACAAACCAAACCACAGTAAGTTAATTGTGTAACGTTTACGTTTGCGTTAACGTTAAAGGAACCAATACTCAAGTGGGACAAGGTTGGGTAATATGTCAAACGAACAATTAGTTTTCAGTCTGTTAGCTTTTACGATCGGTGTAGCTTTACAGACGTCTCGTAATTATGCTAAACGTTCTTTGGCACGGCAAGTTGTGTCTTGCATAACTTGAGTAAACTTAGGATTATGTTTGACTAGGATTTTAGTACTTCTTTGCCTCATATTGACCCTAGGTAAAGCCCGATAAAGCCCGTCGGGGCTGCGGGTTGTTCGCAAGAGATACCACGGCCTCGACATAGGGCTGAGAAGGAACATGGGTGGTTTTAGTTAGTAGAAGTCTGACACTCCCTTGTCTGTCCTTGTTTGTCGGAACAACCCTCAGCCCGGACGAGAGTACATACCTGTGTCAGCGCACGCACTTGTGCACTATAATATCTTCCACGCCAATGGACCCAATCTCCGCTAAGATTGGCCGCCGTGATCGAAAAGGGAGGTGCTCGATGATTATGATCCGTATTGCATTACTATATTTTCACGAAATGCTCTAAAGCACATTAAATTAATCTATAAAGATGATATACTTACTCTTTAAAACAAGATTCGACGTACAATAAAAATATCCGTTTCAATAAAAACATTGACACATTCTTTCATCGACTGCACGCTGGGGGCCATTGTTACAATTGTTTTGATCGTTAATCAATAGTTAAGCGTCATCTCGGTGTTACGTGTGTGTGTGATGCCATTCACCCGTGATGACATGTCAATGTGATGTAATTGGTTACATTTGTAATTAACTACATCACTTTACAGTTTTGAAACATCATCATTTCATCCGAAAGACATTCTGTGCTAGACAAAGGCCTCCCCCAAGTGTCACCACATGGACCGCTTCCGTCCGTAACATATTTCGAAGGAATAATTATGCTATATTTTTCACGGCCGGTTACACCATCTACAGATAAGCAGAACTCGTCAGATTATTCAAATTGCAAATAGTATGAAAGAAAATATATGCCTGAAAGCTTAACTGGAACTTTTGCGGAGGCCAAGTGCAGATTTCTCTTTCTGGGCTCAGTCTAGAGCCAAATAAGTTTGAACTTGACTGATATGAAGTGAATATTAAAATTATATTTTAGATAAAAACCTACAATTCGGGGCATTTTTCGTCTAAATAGATCTAGAAATGGTAGTTAAATAGGTTTATACCGTTTAGTAACAGCTTTTATTTGAACAGCGTCATATGAGCCAACATCGGTTATTCCCTCCCTCACACGTGATAATGCAAGTGACGGCAGATTCTCCTCATATACAGATTAAACAAGATGTATATCCGTATATGTATGACTGGACAATTAGTAGTCGGTTCATTGTAGTTATGTGTGCGCCGGCAATGCGAGAGCTTGTGTGAATTTCATACGTAATTCAATGTAAGTGATTGATTTCTCATCTTCCATTTTCGTGGGGATTCTGTCGGGTCCTAATTGTTTTTTTTTATTGTTGAAATAATACGATAGCAGTGTTTTGTTTTTCGTTTGGTTTTCTTTACGGATACGGTTGTGTTTTTGTGACCAAAAATATATTTAAAAATATATCAACTTGCATCTACCGCAGAGAATCTACCATTACAGGGTAGCGATAAATGTGACTTAATTACCTAATACCAACTTAATAATTTATGTGGTTGCACTACGATTGAGTAAGGGTAAATTGGATAGTAATTTTATGAATGCATTTTTGACAACACAAATTGTAATATGGGTTTCATTTTGTCATTCGGTAATTATAATTACGACATAATCGAGATTTGGCACTGAGTTGATGGTGATAGACTGTTCAATATATAATAGGAAAGCGTAAACACGTTTTTAGATTTTTCTCGTTTTTCCGACTCCATGTATATCCGTGTATTGTAATATCAATATCACATACTTAATAATATCCATCAGCTAAATCTAACACCATCTTTCTTCTTGTTCCAGATTGAAAATCAGCTCACAAGATGATCCCGCACTCGACGTAGCCGCTATCATCATCAACAGTAAACAAAAAGTGTTATATTTACGAAACAGTGATCAACTATCGGTGAACATATGTGTGATAAGGTGCTGCGTAGTGATAAGATGACGAACATTACTCCGGAGACCAGGATTATGATGATGAGGTCTAACGATGGAAGAAATAGTTATAGGAGACAGGTATGTAATTGGAAGTGTTTGTTGATTGACTTGTGAAAAAGCTCGGAGGTTATTATTTAATGTTACTGTAGTATTGGGAAAACATGAATCTTCTTTGAAACCTGGTATCGTCACTGGTCTGCGAGAGCTATACATCTATCTTAGTGTCCGTAACTGTCATGTTCGCAAAGTTAAAGATATAATGATATGATCACGACAATAGGGGATCAGACTGATTAAAAAAAAATGATTATAATTAGACCATCAGTTAGATTATCGAAAAATAGTGGGTACGTGTTTTTTGTTTTATGAAATTAATACAAATTGACGGAGATTAAACGGCCACAAAGATCATGACTGGGGGTTGGGACGTTATTAGTTGGTAAAAATATACTGACATGTGATGTTTTCGAGGAGTATACGAGTTTTCGAAGCGCTGTATCGTCTTAATTTTTTGTTTATGTGAAAAAAGAAAAATATAAATGTCCAATTTTTTTTTAATCTATCTGTCGGACTTTTTTTTATGTCAACTACCCTATTATAAACCCTGCCTTTTCTCAATAAGTTTCTTAATTTTTTTTTTGCGTTTTGCCAGACTTCTAGAAGTTAGTGCTTCTGTTAAGAATCTTTAGTCTATCAGTCTGTCTTTCAATCAGGATGTCTTTAAGAGAAGATGATGATACCCTCGTTACACATACAAACTGTTTTTAATGATTTAGGTATGACATAAATGATTAATGAAAACAAAAAAAAAAAAACAAAGTGGGGAAAGATTTCATAGGGATAACGTCATCCGTAGGGGTTGCGGGTTGTTGCCGTCGTGGCTGCGGGTTGTTGTAAGAGATACCGCGGCCTCGACATGAAGGGCTAAGAAGGAATATGGGTGGTTGTTAGTCAGTAGAAGTCTGACACTCCTTTTCGCTCTGCCCAAGAGTGGGAGGGGTTATTTGATGATTTCCCAATACCCAAAAAAAAAAGGGATAACGTCAGCTTTCTGTAATTATGATCTCAGAAAGTCTCAACACTTTATCACACTAATATAATAAAGGCGAAAGTTTGTGAGTGTGTATGTTTGTTACTTCTTCAAGCAAAAACTACTGCACGGATTTGGATGAAATTTGGTACACAGATAGTTTATAACCTGAATTATCAAATAGAATAGTATTTATCCCGATTTTATATTCCCGTAGGTTATAGCGGGTGAAGCCGCTGGCAACAGCTAGTTATTTATAAAACAGAAGCTTGCTGATGCATAACAATCCCCTGCTTAGTCACCTTTTAATAAAAATCTTATTTTTCCCTGAAACTATACAGTCATTAATGTACTTTCAATTGCGAAGGGGAAAAGACACGCAGTCATTATCTGCCTTGACTTGTCCCAGCGTCCAGTCTGACGAGTAGCAGCTAAGTATTTTACATGTAGCGATTGGCTATCTGACCTCCACAAACCAGTTAGTGGCCTCTGACTACCTGTTTCGACTGTAAAAGATGTACAAATAATATCAGAGACCACCGATTTAACGTGCTTTCGGATGTACGGAAGAAGCTTGGTGTAATGGCTTGCCACCCATCTACAGACCAACCGAGGCGAGCGCGGCTTTTTTTTTTTGGCAGTGGAAAATCATCAAATAACCCCTCTCGCTCTTGGGCAGAGCGAAAGGGAGTGTCAGACTTCTACTGACTAAAAACCACACATGTTCCTTCTTAGCCCTCTATGTCGAGGCCGAGATAACTAGTGTACCGCGGCCCCGAATACAACCCGCGCCCCCGAGAGCGCGGCTTATGCTGAATATTAACACAATAAAAATAAATTCCATAACACAAGCTCTGCTTAGCTTGGGACTAGATGGCGTTGTGTGATAGTTGTGGAATATTTTTATTATTATTATTATATTATTTATCCGAACGGCTGTTATTCAAAATCAATCAAAATCAAAACTCATTTCTTCATACTAGGCTAATTATCAGCACTTGTCGAACATCAAAATTTACTTTACTTTACTTATTTACAAGAGAGTCCCCGATATTATCTAACCACAGACTCTTCGGTAAGTAGAATACGAAAACATACGCAGTAAAAGAAAAAATACGAGAAAAGCATGTTTGATTCATATGAACTGATATTTACGCAACTGGCACTCGTAAAATGTCCATTTTTTTACGAGTCCTCCTTTTTACGATGTTTCTGTATTTCCGTTTTTAAGAACCTCTCAATCTTCTATAGACCGGCACACTTAAGTGTGCGTGTGGCGAAATAGGGAACTAAAGTGAAATGTTACTGCATTTGACAGCTCTTTGACGTCTGCCTTGGCAAGCAGCGCCCCCTTGACATGTAGAGATAAGTGTGTTAGTCTAGAAACAGTTGACAGCTGTCATTTATTGTCAGTTTTTGTTTACACGTTTGAAATGGGGACGTTGCAACAGTTTTGACAGTGAGATTTCATGCTTGCAAATGTAAATTGAAGCCTTTTTAGAAGCCCATTTATCCCACTGCTGGACATAGGCCTCACCGTTCTTTCTTCCAGGTTTTCTTCCCTTGCGCCACTAGATCATTTTGCCCTGACTATAAAAACAGAATGTTAAAAATGTTTTGGTAAGTTTTTATGTCTTAGTTAAAATTCCTTATTAGGCAATAAAAAATAATCAGAAACAATTTGACTCATAATCATAAAACTACAAAAAAAAGTGGCTTCTCCATCAAAACGACAGGTGCATCTCTCTCATCCAAACTTTCATACAAATTAATAATATTCAATTATTAAATCCGGAACAGACTAACAAATAACTTCCCATCTTGTCTAATAACGCTAATAAATTGTCTACACTGACTTAATTACTAGAGCCGAGCAAATTAATATCGTATGAAATAATAATCAATTTTAATAAAATTAAACACATTCGAACTCGTTCCCCAATCCGTCAATTTCAGTGACATTTACTCGGCCCATTATTTTAGTTGCCATGCCAAATATTATGTCACCCTATTCACGTAGAAACAAAGATCAATCTCCCTTGACAGAAAAGTGGAATTAAATTTGTCAACGCCAATGATCATCTTGCATTTTAAACAACTCTTATTTTGGAAACTTTAAGGTTGGCTTTTGGCTGGCGCAGCTACTGGTTTATGGTTGTATGAGGGGGATAGAATATATGGCAGTGTGTCGGTCATTGACCCCACCAAATGTTAGGAGCCTATCGGACGCTTTCTGATAGAGTAACTAGGGTTGTCCCGGGATGTCTATCGAGGTCGATTATTATCAGTCGGAAATAGAATATGGGTTGGGGATGTTGAAACAAGGTGATGACCTGTTTTGCATCTGGGATTGTGCAATAGTAACATACAGGGATGCATTTATTTGTCAATTCGTCATAAACGCCACCGCCACCGTCTTTAATTAGTAAATTATTTGTTTGTTTTACGTATCCCACCAATAACTAAATTCTTCACAAAAATTATCAAACAATTCCGACCGAAAGCTGAAAAGCCAAATCGATGTGTGGGTTTGGGCTTCTGACTTGGTTTTACATGCCGTCGTCAAATATGTCTCAGGTATGTTTTCCTCACGATGTTTTTCTTGCTTCGGAGCAAGTAATGATTGTACAATACGCACATGAATCTGAAAAAACTGAGGTGTGTGTCTTGGGTTCGAACTTGAGACCTATGACTAAAATCCAACGATAACAAACACTAGATTTGCACGGGTTGTCACGAAATCGATAGAATCAACTGTCGATATCGCCGCCCTGTCCCTCTAGCACATCACTAGCGCACCATTCACACATGGTGCTCGACACGGCGATCGATCCTGTACGTGCTCAACACTTACATACAACTGAACCATGTTCCCGTAGCACTGATGTATGAGATATATCTCAACAACACTAAGAGAAATATTAGAGTACGTATGCGCCAGGAATGGGTAAAGAAAGTCTTGTTTATTGGTCCCGGAATGTCGAAGTTGCCCATAAAGATGTTTTTTGGACCCCTTAATGTTCTTCTTCTCTCGTATCGATTACTATAGAACACAATTTAAATGTTCTCTGGAATAAATAATTTATTTTGAACTAGGTGTTGCCTGCGACCAATGTTCACGTGAAATTAATATAAAAACATTACTTTATCTTAATTTCATTAAATAAAATTAGCCCAAGGTATTCTTTATGACATTAGCATTATGCCAGTAAAAGTTCCGTCAGAATAGGTTCAAAACTTAATACAAACTTCACATGCATTCGGTAAAAAGCTGTTATTTTGTAATTACTTTTATAAAATTTAAAACTCTATTTGTTTTAAATTTTATTAATTTGTATATCTATATCTATAAGAAAAGCCTGTAGTACCTACTATTTCTCATACTATACAAAGGTAAGCCAGCTTAAACTCGCTACACTGTTTCACACTAAAGTTAATGAAGTGCAATAGATCTTTACTAAAACCTAGAAGACAATAACTCTATTTTAAGGATATATAGAATATTAATTAGGTATCCAAGCTCTGTGACCTTTTTTAGCGTGAAATTATAATAAATAAAAATACTACCAAAGTAAAAAAAATAAAGTTACTAGGTACTTACTAAAGTTTTTATGATAATTAACATGATTCGACGATAATACACACATCAAAAGTGTCTAGGGATCAAGCATTTTTATGCGGATTTCTTGAGATTGAGATGTGGCTTTGTAATAAATTTATGATTTTATAAATTTATATGGATCCTTTTTGGTGCATTTCATAATTTGAATCAGGAACTGTGAATCAAATTCGAGTAAAAGATGAAAATCAGCTGTCAATATTTTCCCTATAAAAACATACAACGCATTGAAGACATTATTAGTGCTACTGTTTCCCTACTACTGATTAAAAACAACGTTATTATGGAGCGGCGACGTCATTTAAGCAGGGAAGAAATGCTCAGAGCCGTGGGAATGATAGAAGCTGGTTCCCGGCAACGTACTGTGGCTTTAGCTCTGAATACAAGTCAGAGTGTTATCAGTCGACTTTGGACACGTTACCGAAGCACTGGTACCGTGGCTGAGCGCCATGGAGGACGGTATCGCTGCACCACACGGAGACAAGACCGATACATTCAAATCTTAACTCGAAGAGCTCCAACAATAACCGCCATGATGTTAGCCGTGAGGCTTCATCACTCTTCAGGGAACTTAATTAGCGACCAAACAGTCAGAAACCGCTTGCATGAAGTGAACCTTCATTCCCGAAGACCGCTACGGGTACCACCTATAGCAATGCACAATCGTAGGATTCGATATCAATGGGCTCTTGAACACAGAAATTGGGCAGAAGAACAATGGCGTTTCGTGTGCTTTTCTGATGAGTCTCGTTTTGGTATGAGACCGGATACAAGACGTATACGACACTGGAGAACCCCTGGACGCCAACAGCGATTAAAATCCTGCCAGGAAGTCCATCCTTATAGTGGTGGAACCATCATGGTATGGGCGGGTATTTGGATCGGCGGAAGAACTGAGTTGATTTGGATCAGAGGCAACCTCAACGCTCAAATTTATGCTGAGACGATTGTATCAGACGTCATCGTTCCTCTACAAGTGCAAATCGGTCCCTTATTTCAGTTAATGCATGAAAATGCACGACCGCACACCGCAAGAGTTGTAAGACAGGCTCTCGCCGCAGCTAACATCAATGTCCTGCCCTGGCCTGCTCAGTCGCCAGACTTGAACCCGATTGAGCATGCATGGGATATGCTACAGAGAAGAGCTCTGCCGAATATGGAGGGTATCCAGTCGCAAGAAGACCTTTTTTTGTTGTTGCAACGAACATGGGCGGCCATTCCACAGCGTGATTTGGATGAACTCATTTTGAGTATACCAAACCGATGTTCTTGTGTTGTTAGTGTTCGCGGTAGAAACACGGATTATTAATTGTTTAAGTTACCCAATAAAAATTTAAAGAAAACTGTTATTTCAGTCTTTTTTTCGAACTTTAATGTTAGTGGTTCAAATGTCAAAAATCCCTTTATTAGGAAAATGGCAAATTTCTTTATTAATGCAAAGGTGACTTGGTTTATCGTTACTGTGACAAACGAAAACACTTTATTTGATGAATCCTTAAAGAAAATTTTAATTAATATCAATCAGGAGAAAAGTTATTGCAAAAATATATGTTGATCCCTAGACACTTTTGATGTGTGTATAACAATAATTACTTTCTTATAGTTCCTCGAAAACGGTACTTTTTTTCGGGATGAAAGGTATTCTATGCCAGTTTTTGTACAACTGACAACGTATACTAATGCAAAATTTCATGACGATCGGTTCTGTGGTTAAGGCTTTGAATTGCAACAAACAAACTTACTTTCGCATTTATAATAATAATATTAGTTAAGATAGTATTGTCCTACAATTAAACAAAACCTAAGTCCTCGATATCTCTTTGATGTCCTTCCCGACATAACTCGAATTACAACTCAAGAGGACACCACATCCCCGTCTGTCATCGTCACAACCTTTTCTTCAGACTTGGCAACAGCTATACAAGAATATCTCATGGCGTGGTATCAGTGGGTAGGTAACAAAGTTAGACGCGGTGAGGACTGAAATTAAATGATGCGTCTCTTGGTAGGTATCTAGTTATTGTCACTCATGAAGCTGCTTTCAACTTTTAACGGCCGCATTTATCAACTAGTTTTTATGGCCTTGTTGTACTGTTTGTCGGTTCTATGTTTGATCCCTAGATAGGTTCAAGTGTTGTGTAGTTATTCGTTAGGGGATTATGTAACTCGAAATATAAATCGCTCGATTTATCAATATTAGCTGGACAGCCAGACTGTCTTGTTTGTGTAATGATCCAAACGCGACTGCCGCACATGAGTTTTTGGGTTCTTGGGTGGGGCAGTGTGCTATCGGGTTTTCCATCAGGAAATTCTCAGTAGGAGCCAAGGAGTCTGAATTTGTGCCCAGTTGGTGAATACGCTTGCCCCCTAATACTTGGGATTTTAAAATAACTGGAGATAGCTGGTGTAGGCACTATAATGGTAACCTATACCTGCCTAAATCATCTACATTGAAAACATTGACTTTGTAGGCGTGTGCATTTCCTATAAGTGGTATTTAGGAAATGCAATTGCTTACAATATAACGGAAACGGTGTTCCACCAAATTACCAGTTTCTTCAACTAATTTCTTCTTACAAAATGTCGCAGTTATTGGGAACACCAAATTATACCCTACCGTGTCTTAATACGCGACCATTAGAATCAATCTATAACATTAACTGTTACAGTTACATAGATAATATTTGAAAGTGTCCGAATATTTACGAGGTGGTCTAAAATGTATGTTATTATTAAACTGTTTGTGTTCTGATTTAAATTAATGATGGCGGATTTTTAATGATTAGAAGGTTGAGCTTTTAGATCAAGTATGTCGAAGCAAGAAATTAAGTGATTATTAATAACGGTGGTCTTACTGCAATGGACGGTGGAGCTCGTGTAAAAATAGTAACAGCTGTTCGGGTTGATCTTATGGTTAAACCGAGCTTTCCTAGGCTCCGTGGACCACCCACTACATACCGAGTTAGCGACTCAGAATTGGTCCCGGCTGTCAATTGTAAATCTTTGACAGTCGGTACAGGTACTAAGTGTCCCGAAAGTCTGACAACCCAGTCGGGGCAGCGAATTCGCGGCCCCGGACACAAAGGGCTAAGAAGGAACATGTGTGGTTTTTAGTCAGTAGGAGACTGACACTCCCTCACGCTCCACCCAGAGCGGGAGGAGTCATTATATGATTTTCCACCCTATCTGCCGCTCTCAGAGAGCTTTAATGATTACTTAGGCCTTCACTTAGTAAAGGTTTGACATACTTTCGTATGACAAAACTGTCAAAACCTTTATTAAGTGATGACGTAAGTAATCATTAAAGCTCTCTGAGTGCGGCACTAAGTCTGACAACTATTCTTAACACCGGCGTGGACGTTTTCTTAAAGCATGCGGTGTGAGTGATCCACTTTATTGACCATATCATTTTTATCTCGGGTTTAACAAATTTCTTAACCTGGTCATAATGTTTCAACAATTTTTAACTAAATCCTCATCGATTTTCGTTAAGATTGAAGAGAGGATCACTCAATCTACATGCACATCCGTATAGTCAGCAACACCAATATGTATACACTTAGCAAACATTAGAAGCAATTTTCGCCTACTGTAATGATTTCATTTTGATGCTTCGTGACGATACTAATATTTTGGTATCCATCAAGTTATACATAATTGGTCGTGACTGTACATCGGAAAGTTCGTTAAATCTTTGGTCCTGCCCCAAATATCTTTCCGCTTGTGTTAAATTGCCAACCCTTTGAACTATGAGGCAGTGGCTCAAGCAATGGACTGCTGCGCTGCGTGTCGCGGGTTCGATTCCCGCACGGAACAAATATTTGTATGACCTACAGATAGTTGTTCCGGGTCTGGGTATTTGTGTATGTGAGTTTAAATGTTTGTGAACGCACCCACGATACAGGAGAAATTCCTAGCGTGGGGCAACGTTTTTTTAAAAAGACAAGACAAGACCTGCGTTTGCAGTAGCACACATACTTTTGCACTATAAATCTCCTGCGCCGATGGCTATTCTCTGCCGTGACTGAAAATGCTCAGGAGGACTAAACTAAGGGTCTGGGTATTTGTGTATGTGAGTTTAAATGTTTGTGAACGCACCCACGAAACAGGAGAAATTCTAGTGTGGGGCAACGTTCCTTTTAAAAAAAAAAATAATAATAATAATAATCCTTTGGCCGTCTAAAGGTGAAGGAAAACATCGTGAAGAAATTGGCATGTCTTAGAACCAAAAATAATCGAAGACATGTGATATTTAATCATATTCATTTATTTGCATTCCACAAGGTAAAGCATGGTGTTAACAAAAAAGGCTTAGAGCTAAGAGCCATTGCAGACCCTGTCAGGGCACAGAAAAATTCATTCTTACATGCTAAGAATGTAAATGTACACGAAACAAATTAATTTATTATACAATATAAGAAAAAATAAAAAAATAATCTACCAACCCGCACTGGGCACGCGTGGTGGATTAAGGCCGTTCCTTCTCCTAGATAAGAAGCCGGAGTCCCTGCAGCCACATTATAGGCTGATGATGATGATGAATGTTAATTTAGACTTTCTTCCAATCAACCAAAGAGTCTGTATATCCGTGTGAAGTAGGTCGATATAACATTTACATGCATACTCCTAGTGATCTTTTAACGCGAGGTGTAGACGTGACATATGGCATCTCAGTGCTGTAAATATTTAGTAGTTGAGAGTTTAGTACTGGTACTGCTGATCTTTACACTTTGACGGTGTGAAATTATGCAGGTCATGCGTAATGACCTGGATATCTAGTGTCCCTAGATGTTTGGTATGGTCAGGAAATAGGACTAATATAAAGGGTGTATAATAGGTTACTTAACAAAAAAAAAAATTAGTCCATAAGATAGATTTTCAAAAAATATTGCACACGTACAATGAAGATACAGTGCTTTGAAAATTCGTGTGACGTCATATTCTAAGACATTATTATGGCATTTGCGGTCAGTGACGTCACAAACCTCCACTCAAATCTTTGACGCGTTTTATCTTCGTCAATTTTTATTGATTTCATAAAACAAAAAATACGTATCCAATATTTTTCAATAATCTAACAGACGGACCAATTAGAATCACTTTTTTTCTAGTCAGTAAGCATCCCTATTCTAGCTGCTGGTTTTCGGTCTTGCCTAACCACGTGAAAAAAGTTTATGAATTTTTGGTACATACTGAAAATATGCCTAGTATAGATAACCATAGGTATAGGTTCTGGTTTGAGTAGCTGATTAGTGACATTTTTCGTTGAAGGGTATCATTAGCACAATTATTGTTCCAATTCCTAAAACTACGCTTCACACCGGAAAACGCCCTTGGTGGTTTACGAAGTGGCAGTAACCACTTTCCACCATTCAACTACACTTCAGTTCCGGTTTCTTTCTTCTCATTAAAAAGTTTCCAGCTGTGAGTTGCTATAAACTCATTAATTAATTATTGAGAGCTATCATTATACCTTAATCGCTTTTTTCAACCCGAATTTAGAAAGACCATTTGTTCCCACGAGTAGCTAGCAGTAAATAAAAATATGTCCACCAGTTCCATCACCTTTTTCAAAGCGCAAAAATAAAACTATATCTACCTCTCTCTTTCTCAGATCCTGGCAGCTCTCGCCGTCTCTCTCGGACCGTTCGCAGCAGGGCTCAGCAAGGGCTACATGTCTCCAGCGATAGCGTCGATGCAAGACAACAGAACAACGCAAGATGGAGGATTCTCAGTCAACGACCAGCAAGCCAGCTGGATCGCCAGTCTTAGTTTATTAGGTAAGTTCTGTCATTATTTTCTTGAACTAGGATTAGAGGTCTCTTACACGAAAAATATGTTAGCAATCTGAGTACCCTTCTTTTTGGTGGGTGGGAAATTATCAAATGACTCCTCCTGCCCTTAGCCGAGTGGAAGGGAGAATCACACTTGTACTGACTAAAAACCACTCATCTTCCTTCTTAGCTCTTTGTGACCTGCTAGGGCCGCGGCATCTCTTTCGAACAACTGGCAGCCCGAACTGAGTGCCCTGGTATAAGCATCACCATAATCAGAGCCTTTAGCGTCCTCACTGCTGGGACACAAGCCTCTCTCTATAAGAGGGAATGTGCTAATCCACCGTGTAGGTTAGTAGATGTCACATCTACCAACTTGACAGACAGATTAGCTTCTAGGACATGCCACTTTCCTCATGATGTTTTCTTTAACGAGTAAACGTCCAAACTGAATTTCTGAAATCATATGCAATTTAAGCTTTGTCCGATACTTTAGGTCTCACAGGAGTATCTACGTAATATTATGTTGGACAGTGTACAGGTTACATCCGGAGTTGTTTATTATACGGACCTTGTAGAAACTAAAACAAATTTCCGTGCGTTCAAGCATTTTTGTCATACCTATCATTGGAATCAAATATAACAGCTCACAACTTAGGATCCAGTAATATTAATGACAATAATATCCGTGGTGCTAGGCAACTGGGCTTATCCCAGTTGTACTGTGTACCTATTGGCCTTGTTCTGTCCTGTCTCCTGCTGATATGGAGGGAAGTGGAAATTATGTTTTTCCTACTCCTCCGCTATTCTTTTCTGATTAATTTCGTTGCGGCTTCATTGTTTCGGCGCTTTTCTTGTAGTCGCCACTGTTGATTTTAGCTTACAGAAGTTACAGTGGTTTGGGAATAGTGTGGCAGGCTTGTCCCATATAAACAAAAAAAAGGAGTATCTAAGGATCGTAGCCCCCAAGGATCGTTCCCCATAAGAAAAGATCGTTACCATATACATAGTTTTTAGAATCAGCTCATCATTCTACAAATGGGTTAACAAGGTGAAAGCATAAGTTACTTATTATTGTCCTTATCGGAGTTTCGTCAAGGTATGCCAACTTGTTAGTCTTGTTTGACTTTTTTTGGCTGAGTGCGTCAAGAAAGAAGCTTATCAACCTTATCTAAAGCAAGTTTAAGGGCATAATTAAGGTTAATGACGTATCCTCATGATCACAGATAAGTAGGTTGTTGAGGTCACTGGTTTAGAGACGAATGTCTGGCGACGTCATCATCATATCTGAACGAATGTCTACCAACGATAGCTGGCTCTTTATGTGGCCAGAATACTGTGGAATATGACCAAAAGAGACGATGGATGAAATGAAAGACAATATGGCTATATGGCTATAAAGGAGCTCATGAGATTGTGAGAAGTATGGTAGAAGAAGACATGCAGCGCCGACTTCTAATAAATTGGGATATGGTAGGGTCCACACCAATGTCAACGCACTCATACTCGTATAGCTGATGATGAATCAAAATCAAAAGTCATTTTACAAACTAGGCTGATAATCAGCACTTTTCGAGCATCAAAATTTACTTTACTTATTTACAGTCCCCCAAAACGCCCACCCTTCGACAGTTCCTAGGTGTAAGTTAATTACTACAGTAAAAGTATATATTTTTTTTTTTTTTTTATTAGCCTGCTCTGTCCCACTCCAGGGCAAAGGCCTCCCTCCACTCTTTCCACTTCTCTCGAACCCGCGCGTCCTCCTTCCAGTTTTGACGGAACCGATCCAGTTCATCCCGCCATCTCCTTCGTGGCCTGCCACGACCCCGTCTCACTGTGTCAGGGCACCAGTTTCCTGCTATTTTGGCCCACAGATTTTCCGGCATGCGGCAGACATGTCCTGCCCAGTCCCATTTGAGTTGAGCAGCCTTTTGGGCCACGTCAGAAGTATATAATAATAAAAAATAATCTTAAGTAGGTGGGTTACATGTTAATAATATGAATGTATAATAATTATTATGAAAATCTGAACCCTAATTTCATTTACTACAAAATTACGAAAAAACCGAAAAATCTATTAAAAATGAAACAACATTCGTAATGTTAAGTTCCCCAAAAGTCCTCTTTTGGGGAACTTAACCTCACGAATGTTGTTTCTTGAGACCAAAGCCTATAATGTTCCCACTGCAGGGACTCAGGCCTCCTATCAGGGTCAAAAACCCTGAGAGGAGGCCTGAGTCCCTGCAGTGTAAGTGAATGTGTAAGTGTGGAATAAATAAATCTGTAAACAAACACATAACTCTTTCGGGCTTCGCCGCAGTCGGGTAAAAAGCGTGTTTTCAGTAAACGCGTCAGATTGCATTGAAACAACTGCGATGGTCGCCACAGTTATTGTGTGATGTGACATTATGATAATGTATGAATATTCATAGCAGCCTGTAGCACCATTAACGGGAGTGGTTCTGTGATATTATCGGGAACCGCGGCTGTGGAATCCCAACAATTACTGTTTTGCTGTATTAAAACTAATGGCTGTCGTGTATTGTATGCAAAAATGTACGCATAAACTTTTTTTTATATTTAAATTTTGCCTCCACTTTGAATCTTTATCGTGGGTGCATTTATAAACATTTAAAGACAGAACTAGAAGTGGAATGACGACCTGTAGGCCCGCTAAATATTACACGCGAAACGAAGCGCAGTAGGCAATCGCTCAGACAGATATCAGTCTATTTAACTTTTTAAGCGAATTCCAAGAAGAAGGAGGTCCTCAATTCGTTTGTATGTTTATCATCTCTATCGCCGAAAGAATGTCGTTTTGGCCCTAAATATAGGCCAATAAGCATCGATTTTTCCTAAGATTCGTCACTTTTGATGCGCTTATGTGCATATTATGGTGCATTATGCAATGGACCTCGATTAAAAAAAAACCGCTTAGGTAGGTAGGTAGCCGCCGTAGGTAGGTAGTAGGTAGGTAGGTAGGTAGGTAGTAGGTAGGTAGGTAGTAGGTAATAGGTAGGTAGGTAGTGGGTAGTAGCGGTTAAAAAAAAACCGCTTTCGAAACAATCTGTGGCGATAAAACTCGGCCCTTTTGAGTGAAAACTCAGTCATTTCAATGTAAGTAATTGAAGTTACAACGGCAGGATTTTGCTTATTCCTTCAAAAAGTAAGCAACGGCTACACTTTCAAAGCCTTACAACATTTTCGAAGAAAAAAGGCTATTAAAAGTTCAATAATGTGCCATTATCCACGCCACCATACACTGGACAGGCTTTTCAATCACTCTTGCGTTATTACCATTGTGTGGTTTAAACCTTTTTGTAAGCGGTTGTAATGTGAGGTACTAATTTGATTTTGTTTACGAATGCACTCTGATTGAGTCGCGCTTGATGTGTAGAATGAGTTGGTTATGGATGTGTGTGAACTGTGGACGGTGTTGATTTTGTAGGTAAGCGTTATAGTTATCGGTTTAAAGTATTTGGGTCAGAAAACTTTTGTTTTTTATTAGATGGGTGTACTCTTGACCTCAATCTTGCCCCAGAGGCAAATTAACCCAGAAGAAGCCTATTTACTCGCTTCTTAAAAATATTGGGGTTATATGATCACGGAAAACCGACGCAGGCAGGGAGTTCCACTCTTTGGCTGTGCGCATAATAAAAGCGTTTCGTACGAATGTGCGGAACATCAACAAGGTATGGGTGATAACCTGCGGTACGTCTAGTCTCTCGATGGAAGAAACAAGACGGCGGAATCAGCTCGTGGAGCTCCTGCGCACACTCTCCGAAGTACAGCTTGTAGAAGACCGACAGACATGCAATTTTGCGGCGGTGGGCCAGGCTATGTAGCTTGGCAACCAGCTTTTCGTCACCAATTAGCCTTTCAGCTCTGCGCTCTACAGAGTAAAGTGTGGCAAGTTGGTCTTTGGCTGAGCTATCTCAAAGGTGACAGCAACACTCCATGGCCGGACCGGACTTGAACTTTATATAATACTGAAAGCTGTCCAGGTTTTAAGTATTGCTTAACCGTGGATTCACTGGTCAATTGACTTAAGTAATAAGTTTATTAATCAATAAAAAAATAGATAGTTATATCGTACGCAATCGGTGATGAGCCACAAACTAAGCATTGCTTGTAGATAAAATCCCGAGACAAGTTTTGGGACTCGGGAAATGTAGAAGAATATCTTAAGACACGTAGTCATTTCTTTCTAGGTTATTTTTAACAATATTTGAACAGGATTGGGTTTTTTAATAATTTATAATATTTTTATAATTTACTTGATTATAATAATAATTTTTTTTTATTATTATATAATTTATTTATTTATTTTATTCTATTTTTTTATTATATTTTTTATTAGAGCTAACTTAGTTAAAAATATCTCTTCCACATCTTCTTTTCTTTATTTTTTTTGCAAAATGCTGTTATTTAGCAACAAGCTCCAATTATTGAATATGATTCTTGTATCAACTCATAATCATCTCGATGGAGTAGTCAGAACTCATTAATGACATCCTTCTCTGAAGACTCCTAGACTAATTACTTACAAATCGCATTAAGTGCCACTTTGACAATGATAACGTGAAGAATGTCTGACTGATACGGTAGGGAGGTAATCACGTGAATGTGATGGTGTTGCCACTCTATTAAAAAAATTGCAATGTCCTAATTAAGTTTCATGTAATAGCCTATTGCCGGGCACAAATCTAGACACCGTGACTGCCACTGTGAAATTCTTGATTGAAAAACCCAATAACACTTTGTCCCACACTAGTCAAGTTTTCGACCACTAGACAAACGAGCCAGTCTATAGGGCAGTTGACAAAAAAAAAAAAAAAAAAACCGACAGATTTCCAAAAAATATTGGACACATATTTTTCTTCTTTTTTCACACAAACAAAAAGTGAAGACGATACAGTGCTTCGAAAACTCGTGTGGCGTGGCGTCACGTCCACCGCATTTTTTTTTCACTCATGATGTTTGACGCGTTTTATCTTATTTAATTTTTATTTATTTGATAAAACAAAAAACACGTATCCAATATTTTTCTAAAAAGAATCATGAAAGTTTTCTGAATTCGTTAAACAACCAACAGTAAAGTACGTAAATGTTTATGTTAGTTAGCTTACAACAAAATCCGCTTAGAATTCTACTTACCCTGTAAAGAAAACTTGATTTAGGTACACAAGCTTTAACCTTCCATCTACGAGTATTTGCCCGTACATTCTTAGTTTCTAAAAGCTTGCAAACGATCATTAGTAATGTTTAGCTATATCCGAGTTTGGACGACGCAAACAAACCAACATACGTTTTAGAAATAATTGTTTAAGTGTTCCACAAATAAGGAAATGTAAGACTTTGTTTGTAAAATATTATCAGTTACTTATGTTTTAGATTGCTTACAATAGACACTAGTAATTAGTAAAGTCAAGTTTAAAATAACAAAACTTTATTTATTGGTGTGGTAACTTTACATGTTGAACTGGCATATGTACTTATGTACCCATAGCTAACCATACATCACAGGCAGCACTTGTACAGTCGAACAAGCTAATAAGTAAACAGGTCGTAGGAGATCTTTATAATTCTAGAACACTGAAAATATTGATTGCAATTCTGTTTTATAAAACGTTTCGCATTTAGCGACTGATGTCAAACGCTGTATCATTATTTTCACATCAGTCTCTAAATATATCTGTATAATCTTAAAAGTAAATGCAAATATACTTAATAGCTTGTACGACTGTACTACAAAAACCACCCTTATTGCTATGCATTGCTGCTGTTTCACCGTCTAATTGCAGCCATTGATATATGACTAGTTAATAAAGTATTACAGCACCATCTAAGAAATAAAATAATATAAAGATAATAGATAATTTTAATTCCAAATTGAATCCGAAAATTATTGCACTAATGGAAAAATACATTATCCCCAAGTGTCATGTCAGCTTTGCATTTAGCCTTTTATTTAAAACTAGCTGATGCCAGTGGCTTCACCTGCTTAAATGTCGGTCAAATTATATACTAAATCTTTCCTCGAGAATCACTCTTTAGATTGGTGAAAACAGCATGAAAATCGGTGCAGTAGTTTTTTAGTTTATCGCGAACAGACAGACAGACGCGGCGGAGGACTTTGTTTTATAATAGTGATATTATGGCGGAATCATTACTGACAATAATGCGAGCGCGAGCCAAAGTCAGTTCAAAAATATTTTTGATTAAATTGAATAGTAGTTTGACGACACGGTTGGCGCAGTGGTTGAGCGATTGACTGCTGCGCAGCATGTCGCGGGTTCGATTCCCGCACGGAACAAATATTTGTACGACCTACAAGTATTTGTTCCGAGTCTGGGTGTTTTTCTATCTATAATATGTATGTATTTACAAAAAAAAATGTATATAAGTAGTTTATCAGCCATCTCGTTACCATAACACAAGCATTAGGTTGCTTAGCTTGGGACTAGATGGCGTTGTGTGAAATGTCCAAGGATATTTATTATTTTATTTATTTATAGTTACCAGAAGTACAGTAAAGTGAATGTATAGCTAGACTCCCTCATAGTTACCAATCGCGTAAAATTTGACCGACCGGACCGTCCATTAAAACTGTTCCATGTGCTACTGCTATTAATGGTTTTATATCTTCACGGCTTTACCGCCTGAGGGGTAAACAGATCGAGAGGGAGAGAACCTCTCGTCCCAGCCGCCGCGGGAGGCGCTCCGGGCGTCGGGGGTCCCGCGATGACCTCCGGCCACCGTAGACGCGGGCCTGTGGACGGTGAGTGATGGGCTAACTCGCCGTCCGTCCGTCTCACGACAAACAGGCCGTGTCGACGGCGCGTTCGTGTTCCACGCGCGCCTCAAAGAGATGTCAGCAACATGGGAGGGGCCCAAAAGGGCCGACGCCTGTCGGGGCTGCGGGTAGTCCTCTGGTTATCGCGGCCTCGACATAGAGGGCGAAGAAGGAACATGGGTGGTTTTTAGTCAGTAGAAGTCTGACACTCCCTTTCGCTCTGCCCAAGAGCGGGAGGGGTTATTCGATGATTTTACACCCACCAAAAAAAAAAAAAAAAAAGGGGTAAACAGATTTGTGACGCATATTTAGGGTAATTACTTTCCTAGAAAAAATATTTTTGGCTAGATTGCGGAGGATAGTAAAAGAAATTGAAAACTAAGTATAGCATTAATTAACTGTCCACGGCCTAGATTCAGGCATTTTACATTGAACTACGAACTACGTACAACTGCCTACGTGAGGTGGTGTAACATAGTATGCAGGAACTCAAATTTTGATTTTATTAAAATTACTTAATCACTGCTTTCGTCGCTAAATAATAAAAAAATCTTAACGCCTGCCAAACGCTCATCATATCCAAACACGCACACACGTCTGATTCCCCAAGGCTTACCTATATTTCGCTAGATAAAACGATTCCATGTAATTGGGTTGGGCCTCGGTTGATGGCAAAAGGGTGGTCCCTATTGCCATTAACCGGGCATTAATCCAGACATCGATAATTACAATGAGTCGTATCATCGTATCGTAATTACGATCATAAACAAAATTATATTCCCACTCAAAACCACCGCCGCCATTTATCCTACAATCTCCTTTTACTCTTACTTAATAACAGGAAGAAACCCGTGACCCGTATTACACCGGAAACTTCTGGAACCGTTACAAAACAAACAATAAAATTGCCATCAATTCTGACCCGTTTCTCCCACTTCCCTACATTTTGCGATTGGCAACATTATTGATCACAATTTCGGCTGACAGCTGACAGTTGACAGATGCCAATGAACTCGGTAATCAATGTTCATTGGTTCAAGTAGTCGGCTGAGATTCGGTGGTACTTAAACTTATGTATTTACTTACGAGAGCAGTGGTGGCCTAGTGGTTGGCGGCCCAGACTTACGAACATTGAGTGGCGGGTTCGAACCCAGTCAGGCGCATTACGTTGTGTAATTTATTTCATCACCATTGCTATCAAAACGGTGAAGAAAAACATCGTGAGGAAACCAATAGTTCGAAGACATGTGACATCTACCAATCCGCACGATGTGACCCGCGTGGTGGATTATTGCCCATCCTAAAGATTTTTCTACTGCCAAGAGGCGGTGCTATGTTTTGGCTTTATGGGTGCCCTGTGTAATTTTATAACACGCACACTAAATAAGTCAGTTTTGTGTCTAGAATGTTGACACCTTTGACCTGATGATGATAAGATGTTCAGTAGCCACAAGGATCCACTTACCAACAGACGAAGCTCTTAAAACTGACTGCGTACCTGGGGGTCTAAAATGGCCACTTTTGCAGATCATAATATGAATTGCGCTAAAAAACGTAAAATAGATCTATCATAATAGTAATGCGTCTGTGAACATTTAGAAAAATAGATTTTATTAAGAAAATAATATGAATTCTGTTTACATTCGTAAAATGTTCATAGATGCAGTTACTATGATAAAAAGGCCATTTTACGATTTTTAACGCAACAAGCGTATGAGAGCTTAGCTTGTGCCAAAGCAATAAAGTGTCAAGTTGTTTTGGGCACTCTATACGTAAGAAGAATAAGATCCTTGACGGGTCAAACTAAATTAGATGATGCATCACATCTGACGGCTCGATTGGCGAACGATTGGTGGTCTGTGATTTTGAGACCGTACGAAAAGTTTGTGTCAGCAAAACACCCAAGTACGAGAGATATTTAGTGACTAAACGACAGAAAGAAATATAAAAACAGTCGCATATTTTAAAGCTTACTCCATAATAATCTAAAAATTTTAGTGCAAAAACTGCTCTGGAATTTAAATGACGCAAATGTTGACAAAATTGAAATCAATCGTGCGTCTGGCCGACCAGCAATAATAGAGACGTATTCTTTCTGAAAACAGGAATATTCTGAAATATTATTCGTTAGCCACAATTCTCCCATACTGTTCTGAAACAATTATTTACGAAATCACAATCAGCTGGTACACTTCAGCCTCGTTCACAGAATTACAAGTAAACGAATATATTATGACATAACTTTTACGAGTCAATAACCTCCCATTCTCCCATATTTGTTACCAAAACAACAACCCTTGAACACACACACCCCCACTTCTTCTCACACACAACCCCGCTTACTCATACACACACTTGCTTAAATATTACGTTTTGTTGTGTGTTCAATTCGTACATACGTTCGCGAAACAGTGTGTTTTCATAATAAATCAGTTTGTGCTTTAAATCATGGGGAACACAAACACAGAACACATTTTACCCAACAATTACGTTGTCCGCACCTAATATTTAAAGTTGAACAGTTCATGTACAGTCAAGTAACAAAATATACTCGCTCTAGAGACGGGAATCAATGTCTTAGGGAATCGATTTAAAGATACGGATTTAGGAATCGATTTGAGTCGGTGGCGAGGAATGTGATTCAATTAAATGTGTGAATTGTTTTCAAGAATGAGATGTAGAAGCTTTTTGTTTTAGGAAGACGCTTTAAATCATCAACATTCTCCTACTCTTCTTTTTCCATTAGTCTCTGTTACTCGTCATCTCTTCAGACACCTCATTTCTTGCCATATCCTGCTTTACAAACTCCATACATCATTTGATTTATCTTCCTCTACTCTTATAAAAAAATAAGTATGAATGTGGAAGGGCCACATTCATACTTAAAATTTGCCTCACGACACTTTCCTTATTCCTCAAAATAAGCTAATCAATTATGCATCAATTGCAATGATTGCTTATTCTAGTTACTTGTCTGTTAGATTGCAATTGCAAACCACAGTCTAAATTGACGTAATGACCGATTAAACGATACTAAAGTTCAAAAAGAGACATCTGATTGATATGAACTCTAGTAATCGATTCCGAAATCAATACCACATCGGAATCGATTTCAATTAACGTCCCTATCTCTAGCCGGAGTAGATAGCAATAAATTGGCAGCGAAAGATAAATAAACTGAGCATTTCGCTATCTGCGTACTGCTCGACTGTTTAAGAGATACGTTTTACACCCAATCTGTTTAGTGTTACCCGGTAAGAAACGGTATTGAAAGTAATGATCTAATTTTATTCACTGACCACTCGATTCGATTCTTGGAAGGTATTTTTTCCAATGTTATGTGAAAATGTTGGTTTATAGGAGAAGAGTTTTATTTTGGCGTGTGGGTGCGTTAGTGTTCCGGTAATAATTGTTATTGCTTTCGCGTTGGCTCTGTTCAAAGGAACGCTTTTTGGGTGCACCTATCTCAGTTTTATCTTGAAAACGTTTCTTATCCCAAATTTAGTTTACAGAACTTTATAAACAAATTCTGATTATTCAACATAATCTCAAAGGAATAAACCATATAATTTATTTATTAAAAATGTAATGTATGTTCAATTCTATACCTACCTCCTCTGGTTTCTGTTTTAACATGCACATGGAAAATACAACACCCTTTTCTCGAACGCCCGTCAAAGTTCTCACCATGATTTTTGTGAGCAACAGTACTTTCATAATATTGCCAGTAATTGGCTCTGCGATCGCGCAACGATTTGTCACGTCGCGCATAAACCATAGCTATCGGCGCTGAGTACAGGCGGACGATGAAACATAAGAATTACACGTGCCACTCGCAACTGCCACTATAGTTGTCGGCAACAGCTATTCTGCTTACCTAGGAATGTCAAAGGGTGGAATAAAACCGGGGCTGCGGGTTGTTCAAATGAGATACCGCGGCCCCGGACACAAAAGGCTAAGAAGGAACATGGGTGGTTTTTGGTCAGTAGAAGTCTCACACTCCCTTCCGCTCGGCCAAGAGTGGGAGGAGTCATTTGATGATATCCCACACTCCAAAAAAAAAAAAGAATGAAGCCGGACACATGGGCGAAGATATAGTCACACAGGGTGCCTTTTTTTTGGGGTCTGGGAAATCATCATAATTATAACCCCTCCCGCTCTTTTGCAGAGCGAAAGGGAGTGTCAGACAAGGCCGCGGTATCTCTTACAACATCCCGCAGCCCAACACAGTGGGTGCCTTAAGACTAGTTAAGACGGTCGTCGTAACCGAGGCATTCGATGATTTCCCTAACTCGAAAAACAAAAACAAAAATAGTAGAATGAAGAGTGGCTATTGCTAACTATTGTTACTGTTCTGTTTACTATAGTAAGTGATTCTTGTCATTGCTATAACTCTACTAGCGATAAAAATGTTGCAGTTACTTACCGTTTCAATTGTTGCTGCAATTAGTCGAAGATATATTACAGTTAAAACGATCTTTGCAGCACGTAATAATCTATTGTGGATAAAATGACGTTGACGTAGTGGCGCATTTGTGAAAAATTAAACTGAAAAACGTCAAATTGGTAGCTCCCGAACTGACGCCGATTGCACAGAATACATAATAGTACTCTGAGCTAGTTTCCGCGGCATCGGCATCGCTTTAAAGTCACTTGTACAGCTGCTTTACATAGTTGCAGCGTTGAAGCATTTTGTCAGCAACATTTTGTCGCTACAGTGTGACTGTGGTTGTGTGTCGTCTACACTGTAACAGTATCTCTGACAATGTAGAACATTACAGCCACAAGGAACATTGGAACGGTGTTAATACCAGTAATCCAGGTGGTCTGAATAAATACATAGTATTGTGCTAATATACACTATTGTTAGAGTATGAGTGGGAGAAAAATTATGTATCAGTATACCGTTTAGTTCTAAGAAGGTTGTGCGAGAAATATAGACTCTTTAAGTGTTGGGAACAACATGAAGAAAGCTTTGAAACGAGCTGTAGACAATAATAGAAGAGGTTTTTTCCTGATGGTGATGTAGTAATCTTAAACTGTTTTAGAAAGTACCAATACTGATAATACAAAAACGTGAACAAAATTTTCCTCTCCTACCTCTGCCCCTACCCATTTTTAATGGGTAAAAACATAATCAGTTCCGTTATTGCTGTTGATTGACGGTGGTAGACCAGGTTTCCTCATACTTAATGTTTTCCTTGACAGAAGAATGGCAGTTGAAGATGGGTACTTGTTTCCTGTATTGTTCATTATCACTTGAAAATATAGTGAGACATGCTGCGGGCTAAGAAGGATCATGGGTGGTTTTAAGTCAGTAGAAGTCTGACACTCGCTCTACCCAGAGCGGGAGGAGTCATGTAGTAATTTCCCACAGCCAAAAATATAAAACACATGTTGGTATAGTGATGACATGCAACATAGTGACGGCATGTAAAGCTAATAGTGATGTTACTGTTGTGTGACTTAAAAAATATGATTCTAATAGGGATGCTTACTGACTTAAAAAAAATTTGATTCTAATAGCGATGTTACCTGACTTAAAAACATATAATTCTAATTAGTCCGTCTGTTAGATTATTGAAAAATATTAAATACGTATGTTTGGTTTTAACAAATCAATAAAAATTAATGAAGATACAACGCGTCAAAAATTGTAGTGGGGGGTTTGTTACGTCACTCACCGGTAAAGAATGTCATACTAATGTCTTTGAAAATGACGTCACACGAGTTTTCAAAGCACTAGCGTCTTCATTGTTTGTTAACGTGAAAAAAGAAAAAATACGTGTCCAATATTTTTTGGAAATCTATCTGACGGACTAATTAGATTTTTTTTGTTAAATACCCTATTCAAAAGCCCATGGGCGGCCTAAAAACTGATATCATGTTACGCACTAACCACACTAAGTATAAAGACAGAATCTTTATTTCAGAATCTTCTGACTATTCGAGTATATGGCATTCACGTAAAACTTAACGAAAGATTGTATCGATACATAACACCAAGTCCGTGTATTCCTAAAACCGAAATTGGTATTTAATTCCTAATCGTAAACCCTAATCTCCGTGTCGCGGTAGTCCCCGATGCATTTGTAATTTTGTAATCAATCTGGCGCTATACTAATCAATTCAATTAATTGGATGTAAATTATATTAATTAATTTACCTGCTGTAGAGATTATACTCAAACTGGTTTGGCTAATTTATATACAGATTTAATACAGGTGTTAAAAGCTATTACACTTTTGATTTTGACATCAATTTTATTAGCTTATAAAGTTGTGTTTGGATTTAAAAAACTGGTCAGGTGCATTGGACTTGCGCATTTGGTAATATTTGTGGTGTACAGACTACAACAGAATGTTTAATTTAAAATTGTGGAGGGAAATTTCTTTCTTCTATTATTTGGATTATTTTGTGCGTTTAGAAATATGACTACCTGGTTCTAAACCCAAAACGTTTTTGATATTGTGTGCCGAACGTTCTTTTTGATCTGGTTCAAATATATTTCATTCGATCACGATGACTTTGATTTTTTTGTTTAAAAATTTCATACAAATCAATACTTTCGTTTCCTATCGAATGTAAACCTCTGTACAGCCAGCACATCAAGTTACCCAAAAGCTGACATAACACAACTACACGCTAAAATAACTACTAATGCTTTAGCGATAAAGTTGATAATCTATTCAAGTTTGACATTTTGTAGTAGATTGATATACTGTCGTCTGTACAGATTGTATGCTATAAAATTAATCCTAGAAAATGGGGTTCCACAGTTCCCTAACTGACGGCCTACGTGACATTCTTATCTTAACCCCTCCAATACATTCTGCCGTCTATAAGCTTAAAGACCGCTAAATGACCAATTCTTATTTTGAGCTAGAGCAGAAAAACGCGGCAAAATTTTCAAACCGATGCTCCTCAGTATCCATAAACATTTTGTCATGTTATCATATACCAAAAAAAAGGTATTTTTTTCAACTTGCGCATGAAGTAAGTTGATTTTGTAAAATATTAATAATTTTGTCAATAAATACACATTTTCCTTTCTAAACTTGTAAAATTTTAAGGCTCGCTTCAAGTGTGCAGAACTAAATGGCGGCTAAAGAACTACTAACTGCTTTTAAGTTATGGATTTATTAATAACTGCCAAAAGTATTTTTAGAGACAGGAAGTTATTAACATTTACATAGCTATAAAGCAGTTATGTTATTTTGCGTTTTTTAAACCTAGTACCGAATGTTATTATATTGATCTTATCCATAACAAAAAAGCAGCTAATTACTTATAGCCGCCTCTTAGCCAAGTGGATATCGCTTTACTTCTCTTCCAAGATTTTTTAACAACTTTTAATACAGCTATGCATAACTTAAAGGCGGTTAATTATTAAACCTTTTCATATAACTGCTTTATAGGCTAGCACTATCCACATCTGTACTTTTCGAATCCTGCAAAATTAAACGTTAACTTATAAAATCAAACAAAGTTTTTGCAAAGACAAGTTTTTTATTGCCACAAAACTATCGGGCATGGTGATTACAAAATAAAAAATTGCAACTTCTTCTACACAAATAAAAATATAAAAAATGTATTAAATAATTATTTTAAAAAACTATGTTCAAAAATCGTATGGCAAACCACAAAATATACCTGAAATTGAAATTTCAGGTGATAAAAACTCGCACTTAAAAATAATGTCATCATTCATTATTATCAGTGTTTTACATTTTTTTTTTGCAATTAATAAGTACCTACTTATCAGAATCAAACATATCGTGGGCTCTACAACTAAGTTAAACTCGAAAGAAAATAAATGCACTAACGTTACACTTGGTTAGATACATAAAACAGTCGGTTTGTACTAGCATCAAACGTCATTAGAAAAAATATTCTTATCAACAATAAAAGTAATCACTCTGAATTCAAACTTAATACACATTAGAAAACAATATATAAATATTTTTTAATTTTAACATTTATTTTGACATATTATTATGATATGAATAACAATCTTAAATCAATCAGTCTTAATTAGTCACAACCTTAATCATACATACTTAGGTTTAGTAGATGTAAATAGTTTTAAGATACTATATAGTTATATTATGTTTGTCTTAATTAATTATAACGTTCAAAAGTTTTAATAAAACCTTAATCAAATGTTGGTAAATTCCTCCAAAAAAGCATTTTATGCGCTGGCATTAACGCAGACAATTTATTAACAATAGCTTCTTTTCTATTTTTTTCAACACCTTTAGGTTCTGTACGAAAAGTTACAGACATTGTACTTGGGCTTCTTAAGTATTTATCACTCATAAATCGTAACGTGACATATTCATCGTCGAAATTATTCTTGTACATTAGGTCGTACATTTTTCGCTGGAAACACACTTGTGACATATTCTTGAGATATGGCCGAGGTTTTGTAATGTTAATACGACGCTCTGATACATAATTTGTTAAATTCAAGAAGCTTTGCGGTGTCATAGAATTTACATCAACCTTGCCATGATTTATCGTACTTACACATTCAACAAAATCGGCGTAATCATACAGTTTACCTTTCCTTTTCATCGCTAATTCCACTTGATGATGAACTTGATCTGAACTCATAAAGGTGTGACCTGGTTCGAAGTAGTGTAAAATAATATTCTCTGCAGAGATTAGATCACTATTCACTATATGAGTCAAAAATGAATAAAGCAACCAATTTTTGTTCTGCGAGCTGCAGTTGTCGAGCCAAATATTTATGGTCCGTATGTCCCGGTATCGTAGCAGAAAATGATAAAATGCACTCATAATATCCTCCTGTTTCCTACCAGCTATGCCGTCATGCCAAAGTACTGTAAGTGGTTTTGATTCAAGAGTTATTTTGCCTAAAGGAGCAAAAGTTTGATTAAAAACGATTAGTCTATTACAGAAAATTACTGCCTTAAATGTGTCAAGTCGCGGTAGCATTATCACTTTTTCTAAGTCGGTACTGTAGAATATCTGAGAAGAACTTTGTTCTTGGGTTTTATGGAATTCATACAGGTTTCTAGCCTTAGTGTACTTTTCTTGATGCCTTGCCCAGTTAACACAAATATCACATTCAGCTACTAATTCTATAAGTACATCGTGAGAAGTTTGCTTTTTATGCAAATCATATCCTTCACACGTCTCACATTCTTCGTTCCCAAGTCTCGTGAAAGATACATTCATTTTCTTGACGTGTGATCGGTATAGCTCATAGGAAACAGTTAAGTTAGGATGTTTTTTACAAAAATCTGCATGCATTAAGGTAATGTTAACATCTGTCGGTATATATCTACGTAGTGGGGCGTGCTCTCGCCGGTAATGGGGTTCTGTAGGATGAAAAGACTCTACGTGTTGTGTTAATAAGTTTCGATCAAATGCTACGGTTTTAGTATGTTTGCCACGACTGTCAACATTACTATTCTTCAAGGCGTTGTATAAAACTTTATCATTAGTTTTTTTGAAACCTAAGGTGGTTAAAAAGAATATTTTACATACTGGTATAGATATTCCGTTTGAGTCCTTTAGTCTAAAAGATTTTCTGGCGTCTCTTTTCGGGCTGGATGTGATCTTTCTCTTGGGTACAGAAACAGATACATTGTTTCTTACAAAATTACGTCTCTCTTGCCAGGTAAGTTCCCAAAATAGACTGTTCACAGCCTCACGACTTGTATCGTCAAAAACATTTGAACATTTTTTCCGACATTTATCATTACATCCTGGCTTCACTCTGTGCTCTTCTCTTTTACTGTTCACTATTACTTGCCTTCTTTCCGCTAAGCTGGTGCTATATTTTTTCCTTTTTTTTAGTAGACTGGGATTGTTTGATAGAAAAAATTCATTGCAACTATTGCTTCTCGTGCGGCTCATCGTTTGTATGTTTGTATCCTGAAGGGACTGGGAGGTATCTAGAGTATTTCGACGTTTATTAAGAGAATTTGGAACGTTTTCTTTAATGGTGATTCTATCATTTTCTTTGCTCAAAAAAGGTTCAACACTAAGTGAACCAACCCAACTCTTTGTCCTCTTACGGTGCAACACTTGGCTCTGCAAGTTCACATCTTGAAGTGATCTAAGAGAATCCAACGTATTTCTACGTTTGTAAATGGCTTTTTCTTTGACGGTGCTTGTCGGTTGATTGTCCACAAAAGGTTGAATAGTATTTGTACATTTCTGAGAAACATTTGCTTTTACAACATCGCACGCGAGAGGTTCGATTGTCTTGGTCAATAATGCATTTCGAGCTGTTAATAATTTTATTTTTGAAGTCGATGTACCATCTTTATCCTCTTCAGATGACGATTCAGATGAAGATGGGTAATAATTCTTGTCTCGAACAGAATCATCAGAGTCAAAATCTTCACCAAAATGACTAGCCTCATGGATTTGTGAATCTTCGACCAAATCGGTATTATAACCATAAGTTTCACATGATGGTGATAACGCAAAAGTTTCTTTGCACGTCAGGTCTAATGAAATAGATTCACAAATTTCCATCGGATCTACGTCTTTTTTTCCCAAATATTTTTTAATTGCGTCTAAATCTATGCTGTTAAGATGGGATGAACTTTGCGAAATTTGTGTTTCGCACATCTGGTTGAAGACAGGAGTTGTTAAAAAAAATTCGCGGGAATATAAATCATTAACTAAATCTTGTTCAGTACTTCCTTTCAACTTTTGCACTTTCGAATCATTACTTGAATGTTGACTGTTGGAAACTTCTGAATTTTGTTTTTTTTTTTTATCTTGAATAACATAGTACTGATTATCTAATTCACCACTATCACTAACCATATTTAAAATGGTTTTAGCTCTTGCATTGTATCTGTAACAAGTAAAGTTGCTTCTATGAAATAATTAAATGGTTTATTACACTTCAAACACACGGTAACATCAAAACTTTACATTAAGTACCTTAAAGGTATTTATTATTATAGTTAAAGTTAGGCTAGGTTAGTATGTTATGATATGCTAGTAGGTATTAAATGAACAATAATTAAATCGGAACGTCTAAAGACAAATCAAACATCGTTTCCTAAAATGTACCCTTCCGTGATTCGAACCCGGACACCTAGCGTGCATCCGTGCACCCATATTATAAGCTTTAGCTACTTATAAAATTCTTAGATGAAAACTATACAGCAATCAGTTTTCATTCTAAGCAGTATGATAGGTAAATAAGTAATATAGTTATATCCTATAATATCGCATTGGATAATTTTATTGGTTTGAAAAAACTACATATTAATTAAATAAAATACGTACCTTGGAACCCTTCGCGCCATAATGACTGGATGATTTTGGCGCGAAACGCGGACGCGCAAACGTGCCTCCCTCGATGTCTTGATTTGCACTAAACTGGCCGGCTAGCCCTTTTCCCGTGCGTGCCCAAGCGCTTCCCCCGCACCCCGGAATAATCCCGATGAGTGGCGCGGGGGTTATGCAGTTTGCGGCTTTTTAGCGATGTTTTGTTATTTAACGGCTTTTTTGTTATGTAAGACACAGAAGAAAATATTTATTTTACTTTACGTACGGTCTAATAAGGCTTTCTATAATAGTTTATTAATTGTAAAAGTAGTAACACTACAACGCTTAAAGGCAGCTAAATGATTTTAACTGCGTTTTAGTTCGGTAAGAGCGTATAACCGCCTTTTAGTTGAGTCTATGCAAGGTATTATACTCCAACGTAACCAAGGCAAAAAGCCGCTAAAATACTTTTGCTACCTTTTAGTTAACTGATAAATAATAACTGTTTTATAGCTAAGCGTTGATAGTAAAAATGTTCAATCGATCCAAACGTTAAAGTAGTAAAGCTGCCTTCTAATCTAGTTGTGCTGTTTAGCGACCATAAAGCGATGTAATGTATTTTTTTTTTGTATTTAGCTGCCTTTTAAAAAAATATATCTTGATAACGGTAAAAGATAGAATAACCGTTCCTAGACAGATCGATAGAGATTTTTTTTTTAATACCATGGCATTAAAAAAGTGAAAAATGACCAAATGTCATTTAGCGGCCTTTAAGCTTATAGACGGCAGCATTGTAGCCCCGACTACTAGCCCAAGGCCGTGATATTTTAGCGCCAATGTATACAGAACCCGATATCTTGCCGTATCGATGTGACAAGGGGGTTAAGATACGAGGTAATGGCTTACCGCTGATCCGTACAGCATCGATTGGTTCGCTACATTTATTATACACGTGGCTGTTTGAATTGAGACCTAAGATGGAAATTAGGGCAATAAGATAAAATGCAACAAGACTGTGACCGTTCAAACTGTCACTTTTCTGATTGGTTACATAACATCACGCCTGCAATCCTGCTTAAAGGGATAGGCAGAGATGTACCGTACACTAGGCCAGGACCTCATTGCTCAGCAGTGGTACTTTAGACAACTACACCAACTAACCACTCTGATTGGTTAAATCTACATTTTACCACCAAGCGTGTCTATTAAGGGGCAAACATTACTTACTGCCGCACTCAGAGAGTTTTATGATTCCTTAGGCCCTCACTTAGTAATGGTTTTGACAGTTTTATCATACAAAAATATGTCAAACCTTTACTAAGTGACGGCTTAACTAATCATTAAATATCTCTGAGTACGGCGGTTAGCTGATTATAGGATAGGTTGTTCAAGAAGGAACGGAAATGTCTAAAAGCAAAATAGAATTCATTTGTTTAAAAAGGCTATTAGTTCAGGCGTGATTTGGGCTGTCCGGGGTAATTATACACACACATTCAGTTAGATTTGAAACCTTCATAGCGGTAGTCTGAAAATACGATTCGAATAAAAAAATAAAAAATAAATATCCTTGGACATTTCACACAACGCCATCTAGTCCCAAGCTAAGCAACCTAATGCTTGTGTTATGGTAACGAGATGGCTGATAAACTACTTATATACATTTTTTTTTGTAAATACACACATATTATAGATAGAAAAACACCCAGACCCCCCCTAATCCAAATCCTGAAAACCCCGAAACCTGAAACCTGAAATCTCTGAATCCTGATTCTGAATCCTTTGTAAAATCATCAGTTTGCACCAGATAATGGTGTTGTGGAATTGTATGAAAATTAAAACAACAACAACATCTAAAGACGTAGGTATACCAAACATAAACGAAAACAAACGAGACAATATCTTCACACCTCAGTGAAAAATCACTAAAAGTGCGGAACCAGGTTTTATTGTGAATCGTTCGAAGGCTGACAAAACATTCGTACGCACGTATACTGATTCAAAGGAATTAATTATCGTAATTACGGAAATTAAGAGGCAGATTTTACTACCTCATTAGAGGAATTTATTTTTCGATAACACCCGATTCTTATCTCGTGTCCAAATTATCACACGTAGATCCAAATTAACGACTCTGGCAGCTCTTAAACTTCAACTTAGAAGGTGAATTAGTACTAAATATCTGTCGTCTTAGTAGTACAAATCGTGCTTACTAGTAAAATGCTAATCATGGTTAGTACATGTCCGTGTAGAGTGTACGTCATCGATAGGGCTGTGTTCTGACATTTTAGGCCCAAGGCAAGCCCTTAGATCCTGTAGCTGTGTCACTACCTTAAAAGGAGCTATATTACGACCGCGGATTTTGAAATTTGTATTGAGTTTGGTTGAGCAACGTAATTTTGTGTTGAACAGACCTACCGCATTGCACGGAACGGGGTAATGAACTATTTTGAAGGATTTAGCCAACGTTTTGACCCCCTTCTTCTCAGCGTGTCGATGACAATTCAAATTGAGTCAGGACAAAATGCCCTGCAAGGTTAGGCAGATTCGTACCTCATCCCAAAACACCCACAACCACCCACATGTACTCACTGGGCACTATTACCTGGGACTCAAACATTTAAGTCCCAGGTAATAGGCTCGCTGCTACTTAGATATTCTTAATGGAAAACACTAATACATTTGCCCGACCTGAGAATGTAACGCAAGACTTCATGGTCAGCAGTCGCGTTTGCCACCACTAAACCACCGAGGCAGTCAATCAGACTAGTCCTTTCTGTAATATTGTGACGAGCTGGGTATGGGATAAATAAAAACACTACCAATTCAACACACGAAATAACTTTATTACTCACAAAACACTTATACTCAATCGCAAAACACTACAGAACACTTTAAGGCACTAGATATCTCTTCGAACCTTTCGTTGTCTCGCTTTAAAAGTAGACTGACTCGCTTCGTTTTTTTTTCGATATGGCATCTCGCAGTTCAGTCTAGGAGACAGTATTCTGCTTAACCGGGCAAATCCCTGTGGGTGCCTTGAGTTTAAGGCCTCCAGCCAGGGCAGAACTTACAAACTAAGTGACAAATCGCTAAGGGCACCCCCTGTGGGGTCTGACTCGCTTCGTCCTCTCTCGGTCCTTTTATACCACGAACACACAAAAGATATACGAGAAAATTCCCTATTATTCCATAAAGCATCCAGAAAAACATTAACAAAAAAATAAACTTAAAGATAAAATAACCAACATAGAAGAAGTTACTTTACGCTGTAGGCATACGGTCGAAATTAAAATGGCCGACGCCAGGCGCGGACTAACTACCTACAGAATTGAAATAGGTAACCAATGACGTATAGATATATATATAGACACGTCATGAACTAACATGGCGGCGCTTCAAAACGGCGAAAATATTAGATAACTACTTTTACGCGTAAAGAAAGGGAAAGAAAATTTTACACCGTACAGCGGGATGCCTGTTTTCTTTATGTTTTGCGCAGGTTTACACACACGATTTAAATTAAGAACAAACGTAGCGTCGCACGGAAGGTTGGTGCGTAACCAAGCGCATTGTGGCCAATTGGCTTTATTTCATGTTGTCATTTTTGAGGGCGGACAACGTATTTATAGTTTTAATATATCATTGTAGGTAGCTACTAGAATTCACGCGTACTTCTCAGTTATTAGCGAGGTTTCCCGAAGATTCTAGATGACCGACGTAACAATATGAACATTATTTATCTATCAGGGGACCTAGTGTCGCTTAACTAAGTGACTATCTATGTTGATTTGGTATCAAACAAACTTGTTTGAATTTACTGACCAAAATAGAACCAGCAAATACACTCTGAAAACTACAATATTATGAATTGCTATCACAATAGCTGTCATTCACACACAATAGATTCAAAATTACCCAATAATTCAGAATTTAATGCCCTATGTTAAGTGAGGAATGTGGGCAATGATGTCAATGTCAATTATAGAGAACATAATCTCGCTGCTTATTGTTTCGATAAGGTATTTAGCTACTTTGGTCACGAATGGTAAGCGACTAACTGTCTGGGAACAAGATTGTGTAGATTACGTGAAATAGTAGGATTGCGAAATTGTTTTGGGTGAATATTAAATGCTTAGGAGTTTTGCAGTTCGTGAGTCATAGAAGAAAGTATTAGATTTCACAGCTTATTTAAAGTATAGAATCATTATCTACCTGCCTTTATCCAATTCATTTGGGGTCGGCGCAGCATATATTATTCTTCTATACTTTTCAATTCAATGACGAGTAACACTCGTCATTTCAACAGTCACCTACTACGTATGTATGTAGAAAATGTAATTAATTGTGATATAAAAATGTTTTGAAAATATGGAGTAAACAATGACATTGTCAAAAAGCTCAAAATGTTTTAACATAATTTTGTAAATTAGGGTATTTCACCAAAAAAATCGAATTAATCCGTCTGTTAGATTTTCAAAAAATAATGGGCAAGTATTTTTTCTTTTTCACATAAATATAAGTAAGATAAATACGATACAGTCCTTCAAAAAGTCGTGTGACGTCAAAAGCCCCCACTTATGATCTTTGACACGTTTTATTTTCGTCAATGTTTATTAATTTGCTATAAGAAAAATTACGTGTCCATTATTTTTTGAAAATCTAACAGACGGACTAAATTTTTTTGGTGAAATGCTCTATTAAAATAGAACTGGACAGGCCACAATGCGGCAGCATTAGGTTCCGAACTGCAGAACCAGACGACGTGGTTGTTCCAGAAGGAAATGACGGCGTGACGAGCTGTACCATTTTCAAAATGGTTTGGCCCTGGGCCCTGATAGCCAGAGTAAAAAGGAAAGAGGGAAAGCAGGTTTTTGTCCTGCAGTGGGACACATCAGGTTTATAATAATCACACTAATATTATAAAGGCGAAAGTTTGTGAGTGTGTATGTTTGTTACTTCTTCACGCAAAAACTATTGAACGGATTTGAATAAAATTTGGTACTCAGATAGTTTATAACCTGGATAAACACATAGGAGTTTTTATCCCGATTTTATCTTCCCGTGGGGTAATTTTCTAGTTGTAGCGGGTGAAACCGCTGGCAACAGCTAGTTAGAAATATAGGGCCAAGGATATATCTGTACCTACTCAGAATTCATTATTAAACCCCATAAATATTAACAAGTTGCAAAATATAAAACTAAAATCAATAGGTTCCGAATTTGACTGATCAATGAAAGCTGTCTTAGCAAGCAGCGCCATCTATAGGTACAAGTTACTGTAACCACCTTCATCTATCATTATACCCATAAAAGGTGGCGTATTAAAAGTTTTGTAACACGTCAAAGCTAGATTTTAATGACAGATTGCGAGCTAATTGCAGACCTCAGAAATATGTACAGTCCTTCCACAGTTATTATACCATCCACCCTTGCAGTTCTGTGAAAATCAGAGTGCACCTTATGGTCGCAGCAATAAGCTTGTTAATGGGTTGCTACGTATCACGGAAAAATTTTGGCAATCTTATAGTGATTTTTATTTTCATGACGATAAGACTGCTATTCAATTGCAGCTGTCAAGGGTGAAACATATGTGAAAGGACTGTAGTTGGCTTGTAGAATTTTATGACATTTATGGAAAAACAGGTCGCGTAATAAGGTGTACGACATCAATTACTAGTTATGTGGTTTTATGTATCCTCAAAAATGCTTAATCCCTCATGATTACATAGAGTTATGCCAAGTATAATGATTTCTAATACTACAAATGCAGATTTTTTTTTCAAATTTCAATGATGCTTAATAAATCCTAGGATTTGAATCTCTCCCATAATTTTTAAATAAATGATTAGTTTTTGCCTCAGAATATAAAATATATATACAATGTTTATGCTTGAATTATTTCATGTTACCATAAATAAGCAAATTCAAAGATGAAATAAGATGCTATGCCAAAGATATAAAGTAGAGAAAATTGGGATAAATCAGACGCTAATGCAAAGTCCCAAATAACCCAAGATATTCCTCGTTGCTCGTGAATCTTCAACAAACTCCTTTGCCAATTAGTGAGCTATATATTTATGCCCTCCATCATCCAGATACGATCCTGATGGCGACCACATCCTGCTTGCTTTCATCATAAACTTTACCGATTATTCTCCACATAAACATGTCATATTATCTGTAAATAAATAGTTTTAGCCCGCGGCTCGCTGAGATTATTATAATTTATACTCCGGTAGGTCTGATGACTAAGATTTGAGCGTGACTTCTGATTTGGTACCTATTTCTGTTTCGTCATTTGTTGTGTACAGACGCCATCATTTACCGCTACCAGACACTGTCAAATTTTGACAGACAGATAACATGAAATCTAATGCTTCAGCGATAATGTTTAAAATATATTAAAGAAATTTGATGTGCTGGCAGCGTCTGTATTTCATGATTCCTCTTGTCTAGAGTTCACTGCATAGTTTATACAGTGTGATTCTTTATAATGTGCACATATCGAAATGGGGGAATCTATGCTTAATTTTATCGACGGAAAAATTATTAAAAAAAATCTAAATATTTTTTAATATTTTATAGGGAATTTTTAAAAATTTTGTCTGCTACTGTGACCCCAGTGTAAACAAAACGGTGTAACTTTTAAACTAAATTATCTATCGCGATGAAACAAACTCCATAATGATTGAAAGCAATTAGGCGTCCTCGTAAAATGAAAATTGTGGAAAAAAACTACCCTCAATTGAAAATAAACACGTTTTTTGATCAAAAAAACTTTTTTTTTTCATAACTTTTTACATAAAATTGTTTCATCGCGATAGATAATTTAGTTTAAAAGTTACACCGTTTTGTTTACATTGGGGTCACAACAGCGGACAACATTTTTGAAAATTCCATAAAAAATATTAAAAAATATTTAGATTTTTTTAAATATTTTTTCCATCGTTAAAATTAAGCATAGATTCCCTCATTTCGATATGTGCACATTATAAAGAATCACACTGTATATCTGTATTTCTTTAATTAAACCAGAACTTCTGATTCTGGTTTATTTAAATATTTCGTTTTATAATTTCTATCTTAGTGCTCTGCTGGACATCATGAGACCTCTCCTAAGCTCTATTCACATCCAGTCCCCCCTTCTGTGTCCAGACTGTTTCTCTTCCTTTTATAAGGACCTGGCTTTTCAATTCATTTTAGGTATTAATTTAATTAATTCAGGCTTTTTTTTACTTTAATCGCCTACGGAGTTTTCTTGATAGAAATTGTAAGTCATTCACAATCATTTTGGTGTACCTGCTTTAAGTTACAATCTTCTATGTTTCTTTATGACATTTTCTGCTGTCTTCTAATGTTCTAAATAAATTATTGATCTCATTGATATTGTGTTTTGAAGATTCTGTATTTTTATCAATTTTACAGCACTTAAATTATTATTATCATCATCTCCATGTTAAACCTTTAGTAAACCATAGTTAATCCCAGGAGCACCATACCATCCAGAATAACACAGCTATTAGTAAAGATTATCAATAAATATAAATAGTGTTAGCTCCCGGCTCCGTCTGACATCGTAATTGATTTATTGATAGATTGCCGGTGGATTAATCGTTGACATTATTGATTTGTAGAATAGACAGATATTATAGAATATTAATGTAGGATAAGTCGTAAGTCCGGGAGAGAAGTCGTGACTTAACGGCTTTCAGATTGTGTTTCGTAGATTTAGTTACGGTTATTAGTGCACTAAATTATTCTGGATTTGTCTTGTTGTTTTTGTTTGTGAGTAGATTTATGTGCAGTCAGTTTTGGTCACGGTTAAGAATCTAGGGTTAAAAATCTAAGATATTCTGGAGGTTTTTGCCAATAAAAATAAAAAGTCCGTCAGATAGATTTCCAAAAAATATTCGATACGCATTTTTTTTCTTTTTTCACGTAAACAAACAATGAAGACGAAACACTCGTGTGACGTCATAATCTAAGACATTAGTATGGCATTTTTTACCGGTCAGCGAAATCACAAACCAAACTTTGACGCGTCTTATCTTCGTTTATTTTTATTGTTTTGATAAAACAAAAAATACGTGTCCAATATTTTTCGATAATCTAACAGACGGACTTATTAGAATCACATTTTTTTAGTCAGTAAACATCCCTATTATGTTGGTAAACGACTGTTGTTGAATATCTGACCTCCACAACTCTGACTCTGAGTAATACGATACATCTTAGTAAGACTGGTTGTCAGACTTTCGGGCGTCTGACTACGCCAACGCGATCAAATTCTGAAACTATAAATAGAAACATATTTTGACGAAATTAATAAACTGCTTCGAACGGCATAATACAATCGAACAAGCTAATAAGTATACAGGTCAGCTAATAAGTACAGAGATCTTCATAATTCTAGTACATTGAAAACATTGATTGTAATTTTGTTTTTTATAGCGTTTCGCACTGAGCGACTGATGTCAAACTTAAAAGTAAGTACAAGTTAGACGGCTGTATACTTATCAGCTTGTTCGACTGTACAACCATTTCGTATATAAGTGGATATGTATAAGTCATCATCATTAATGTCAGTTTAAAATGTTGTTTAATTTTCGAAATAAGCCTAAAAATACACACAAAAGCAAATTAAATTTTAAAACACAATAAACACTGAAACACATGTAATAAAATGCGTTTAAAGTTAAACATATTAACACTCTTTTAGAACAAAACCCTTTCGTATGACATTCGTTCTAGTTCAATTTAGTTCTTGAGTCATCCCTTAAATTATTAGTACGTGTTGACAAAGAATATTGGAACAAAGCAATCTTGTTGAACCTTAACTAAAACCGGCCAAGTGCATGTCGGACCACGCACAATGTAGGGTTCCGTAGTTACCCATCAAAATATGTGAACTTACTAAACTGATTAACCACCCTGCCTACCTGCCTCCGAACGATAATTTTTATCGTAAAAATAAAACAAACTTACATTTCAGTTTTGAGACTTAGTCCCATACAGGCGGAATTGTTATTTGTGTAATTTATTACATCACCACTGCTCCCAAAACGGTGAAGGAAAACATCGTGAGGAAACTGACATGTCTTAGAACCAAAAAATCGAAAGACGTGACATCTACCAATCCGCACTGGGCCCGCGTGGTGGATTATAGCCCATCCCTCTCCTAGAGAGGAGGCCTGAGTCCCTGCAGTGGGAACATTATAGGCTGATGATGATGATAAAAACTCTAGTTATAAGGGGGGGGGGGGGAGCTTTGCCATCAAACGGACAGTAGTATCTACTTGAGGGAAAAATCCAACAACAGGTATTTAGCCCGACCAGTGAATCGTACTCGGTATCTTATGCTTAACAGACGCACTTACGACCACAAGTCCTACTTATTGAATTTAGAATAAAGTTACGAAGATAACTATGCATTGTCATCTAAAGTAAACATGTATATAAAATCTCGGTTCTATCGAATACCGGGGAGTGGGCCAAATTTAACTTCAACGTTTAGCTTACGTTTTCGATGGCACGGTTTGCGCAGTGGCTCAAGGAATGGACTGCTGCGCTGCGTGTCGCGGGTTCGATCCCCGCACGGAACAAATATTTGTATGACCTACAGATAGTTGTTTCGGATCTGGGTATTTGTGTCTGTGAGTTTTAAATGTTTGTGAACGCACCCACGATACAGGAGAAATTCCTAGAGCGGGGCAAAGTTAAAAAAAAAGACATAGTTACAAGTGAAGGTACTAAAAGCCTGCTAGAAATTGTGTGTGGTCTTTAGGTAGGTACTTTGAACTATAATGACAAGTTATCTTTTATTTAAAGTCGAAAGTACACCGAACATTTTTATTAAAGTGAAAATTCTAAAGGTACTTAAACCTAGCTAAACCACAAAGATATCTCACTTGAATCATAAAAGCGTATAATACGACCACTTTTGCAATAATAACACCGGCAAAACTAGCCCCGCAACTTTCTTGAGATAAATCTTTAATAACATCTCGCTAGCTCTTACTACCGGCGTAGGCAGAGTTCTTAGTTTGCGGCTTAAGGTTGTTAAGCTATTCAATTTGTGGACTAGGTATTGTTTGTGGGTTTGTCTGGGAAAGTAAGGTAGTTTATTTTAAAAGGATTCTGTGGGAGATAGTGTTAGTTTATACTTGTGCTTCTAGTAATTTTTTGGCCCCCTTTTTAGGGTTCCGTAGCCGAATGGCAAAAAAACGGAACCCTTATAGATTCGTCATGTCTGTCTGTCCGTGTGTCTCTCCGTCTGTACGTCACAGCCTTTTATTCGGAAACTATTAACTATTAACATTATTACACAGTTGAAACTTGGTAGGTAGATGTATTCTGTGAAATGCATCACGATTTAAATACAAAAATAAAAAAATAACAAATCTTAAGGGGCACACGGAACTGAAACTAAAAAAAAAAATCGTCAAACATATGCGTGTGGGGTGTCTACAGACAGGCTTTTCAAAATAATGTTGTATTTTCTAAAATTATATTTCCTCTAAGTCAATCGTTTGAAAAATAGACACTTCCAGAGTGGTGAAATGTGCCCCTCTAACTTTTAAACAAACAAAGCGAAAAATAAAAAATAAATATGTGCTGTAGATTGCAATGAAAACTTTCAACCAAAATTGGTTTGAACGATATGTACAAATTAAAGGGCTACTTGCACTTGGCCAATATTTATTTTTTCGACTTCCAGTTTGGTTGAGTGGTCGCAAGTACGACTGATGTGCACGGGTTAGTTTGCTAGTTCCAGTTCAGGCAAAGTGTTTTAGAAATTTCTCAGTAGCGGCCACGGATTCGGGAATCGTGCCCGTTTGATGTCAATAGGCGCACCCACTCTTACGTGGAACTTCAACGTAACGGGGTGCACTAACACCTCTACCTCACCCTTCGGCGAATACAAGCATGATTTTATGTAATGTCAAATCAGAAACCGACATACTTACTGCCGCACTCAGAGAGCTTTAATAATTACTTAGGCCATCACTTAGTAATGGTTTTGACAGTTTTGTCATACAAAAATATGTCAAACCTTTACTAAGTGACGGCTTAAATAATCATTAAATATCTCTGAGGACAGCAGTTAGAGAGTTTTTGGGTAGTAAAAATCTGTAATTTGCTCTGGTTATTTCAGAAACATTTAGGTACAATTCTCGCTGTTAGTACCGAAAAGGAATTCAATTAAGTACAATGTGCATTAAATCCTTATAGTTGTTTGCTACCCGTTACCCTATTAATTAAAAACGGCTAGTGTAATGGGTAACGGTTGCCAAAGCCATAAATACCTTATTACTTAGGACACGGAGAAACGGACACGATTAAACTTTACAGCAGCCGCGGTTAATAACTGACACACTAAAATCTAGTAAATATAAATAATTACAAGTTTGTAATAACTAAGTAATTCCATTTTAATTGAAAATGGGTTGAAACTTACATCCGTCAATTTTATGTTCAATTAATGATCTTTTTTTTTGGCGGGTGGAAAATGATCAAATTATACCCTCACGCTTTTGGGCAGAGCGAAAATGAGTGTCAGCATTTTACTGACTAAACACCACCCATGTTCCTTCTTAGCCCTTTATGTCGAGGCCGCGGTATCTCTTGTGAAGAACAACCCGCAGCCCCGACTGAATTATGTTCAAATGATCTTAATTCTATTTTCATAAGGCAGGTAGGTAAAGCGTAAACTATGGGACCACCCCATGAGCTTCATCTACCAAAAAATCGTAATCTGCCTAGTCTTTTCCCAATTATATTAGGGTTAGCTTCCAGTCTAACCGGATGCAGCTGAATACCAGTATCTTACATGGAGCGACTGCCTATCTGACCTCCACAACTTATTTAGTTCTGGGAAATACCAAACACCTACCAAATGAAAGTAGAAAATAATTTATCGACCCAATAAACAAAAAAAAATGTATAAAATATACTCGCCAAATAACTAAATTTCACGTTTTTTAGAAGTCGGGTGTTCTATCCATGACGCGCTGATACTAAAACCATTACCTATTATTTTTCAACCTGGCTTCAGGGCAAAATAAACAAACATCTTCTAAAATATCGAAAGGAGAACATCATTATAATCAATAAAACCGACCCACCTTTAAGAAATTACTATAATTTACCGAAAAACGATAAAACTGTCGTAAAAAATACTCAATATGAATATTTATTACTCGTAATTGAATTACTGCGCCCGTACACCCGCAAGCTATTTCCCCGGTACAGTCGGCTCAATTAGATACTGACCAGCTTATCTTGGCACGAGGAGTAATGCGGAACTAAAAATGTAATCCTTGATACTACGGGCAAATACGAAACACATTGACCAGAAAAAGCAGGACGAAATGATCAATATCTAGCCATGATCTTCACTTTTCTTGTTGGCACTTTGGTAAGACTGGTTGTCAGATTTTCAAACCACTTTCTACCTGTAACGTCTGCTGTCAGAGATCTACAAGCCCACCACACTGTTCCCAAAATAATGTTAAAAAAAAACTCCTGAAAGCCTGAATCAACAGTGGCGACCACCAGAAAAGCGCCCACACAATGAAGCTCAACGAAGTCCCAAAGAAGCAATTTAATTGTTTTGGATCTCGTTACGTAATTTATCAGAAAAGAATAGCGGAGGAGTAGGAAATACATCATTTCCACACACGAAGATCTACAATTTACAGGGAACCTTGCTTTGTAATGGATGTTCAATCATCCGCGGGCTCACTAAGGCAAGCGCGGCTTGTCTAGAAGATTGACTCAAGCGCAGCATTAATAAAACCCTGTCTCCAGCATTTCTGTCTACTCAATGTGACTTAATTTTCTTGAAATCAACTATTGCATGTATCACCGTCTCAAAGGACCAACATAAAACCATGGTCCCACCAGCATTATTCCAGACACAGTAACTTTAACTTATTACAGTAATCTATCAGCTAAATAACAGCCGGTCCCTATAAAGTGTGACGGCGTAAAGACTGCGATTGTATCATTTTATCGTACGGTAGTTAGAAGCGATAAACTAGTGGAATTGATTTCGTAATTATTCATACTTGTAATCCTTTGGCGCGTTTGTAATGAATTGTGATGGCACTTTGCAAGATAGTATTTTCACTATGCAAGTACCTTCCGAGAATGGAATTTAACCATTGAATTTCTTGCTGGGTCTTTCCAAAGGAAAATGTCAACCTGATCAGTGCATCTATGTTTTAACGATGTTTTTGTGCCCAGGAGAAATGCGTTCATTGCGATGCATTATATATCAATGAATTAGGCAGAACTGTGGTTATAGTACACCTACATTGTTCCTGTTATACAGTTTTGGCTTCGTTACGGGTACTTTCACACCCTTTATTTAAGTATGTACCACCGTAACATGTGTGAGCCTATTTGGCGTCAACTAGACTCAGATCAAGTCTCCAGGAAAAAATAATACTATTGTTTATTTAGAGTTTTGGTATATTTCTTCTCAAGAATAAAAATTCATTTGGTTTATTTGAAAAGAAAACTTTCCTCAAAGGTAATAAATCAATTCTTGCTACATCACTTTTAACAAAAATCCATGCCATTAGAAACGTCGGCGTCGATTGAACCCAACAGTCAATGAATGTGGAAACGTTATTCCACTGACACAAAATTAAAACATTTTAACATTGCATCACTCCATAACTATCAATCTTTTAAACCATTACCCTATTTTTCACAATAGGTTAAAACACTACAGTGCGACCAGAATATTTTGACCCGTGGCAAAACTAAGAACTATTTATTTTTGACTCTTTATGTTTCATAAATTTCGCTCATCTGCGCCAAAATTGGAAGACGAAATACTTGGAAAATCACGTCTGTCGTGAGTAATTTTCGCTGAAACAATTTGACATCCGTATTCGATTTTCCTTTTTTTCGGCTTGCAAGTAGCGGCATCATTCACTCCCAAGCTACACTGGTCCTACACAAAACTGCGTAGACGACGACCAATAAATCAATAAATACATTAGAACAGTATTCTAAATTGGTACCAGCCTGAATACCAACATTAAGAAAATAAAAGTGTTGTACCGTCAAACGTCACGGGTTTAATTTATGGTCGCTCGCCGACATAGGTATTTGTAAAGACATTGTTTTTGGCTTATAAAGGGCATCTTTCACTGGCCAGAATGACACTTTTTGGGATGTTCAGCATTCTCGGTGTATTTGTTTTTGGAAAGCCGGATTAGTGTCCCAGTCATGGCTGAGAAGAAGCTTTGTTGTTTCTTATTTTTTCGATTTTGGAGCCTGTTTATGTATGAAGGAGTTAAACTATCGTCTTGTAGTCTTTTAGTCAGTATGAGAGACGTTTCAGGGCCCCGAGTCTGCTATTCAATAGTGTCAGAATGGTCTGATGAATGTTGTAAGAGATCCCGCACCCTTGACATATAGGGCTAAGAAGGAACATGGTTGGTTTTTAGTCAGTAAAAGTCTGACACTCCCTTTCGCTCTGCCCAAGAGCGGGAGGGGTTATTCGATGATTTACCACCCGCCAAAAAAAAAAAAAGAAGTTAAACTATCGTCTTGTAGTCTTTTAGTCAGTATGAGAGACGTTTCAGGGCCCCGAGTCTGCTATTCAATAGTGTCAGAATGGTCTATCATTGATCTCATAATTGTTGATTTTGACAACACCAAACTTGTCAAAATCAACAATTATGAGATCAGTGATAGATCATTCTGACACTATTGAATAGCAGACTCGGGGCCCTGTTCATTGGTATTGCTTGCTAGGTATTTGGTCGGGGATGGTTTCCCATCCACATTCTGAGTTTATTACTAAGAATACCTATCACGAAAAAATGTGGTCCATTCTTCTATCCTGGTTTTATCTTAACTATAGTGTAATAAAAGTGAACTAAAAGTTAAAAAAGAAGTGCGCCCAAAGAAAGTATGTAATGTTTCCAAAGTTCAGAAAAAAATTGAATAGGGTACTTCACCAAAAAATCTAATTAGTCCGTCTGTTAGATTATCGAAAAATATTGGTTCCATGTTTTTTGTTTTATCAAATTAATAAAAATTGACGAAAATAAAACGTGTCAAAGATCATGAGTGGGGGCTTTTGACGTCACTTTGTGGGTAGAAAAGTACTAACCTTGTGACGTCACACGACTTGATACGACTTTTCGAAGCACTGTATCGTCTTCATCTTTTGTTTACGTGAAAAAAGAAAAAGATACGTCTACATTATTTTTTGGAAATCTATCTGGCGGACTAATTAGATTTTCTTGTATTCTGCTTACCTCCCTACCCATATAATAGCACTTGCATGCAGCTCTTCTAAACGAGAACTGATAGATAGCGCACTCAACGGTTTATTTTGCGTCTGCTCGAGTTTGTAAAGGCAGAAATATTGCAACCCGCGTCATTCGTTACTGTTACGAAGTGTGTACATTCTCCTTTGTATTTGAAAGGTTCCAACATTGATTACATAGGGATACGATAGAAGGCTGCGGGATGTTTGAAAGAGATATCGTGGCCTCGACAAAAAGGGCTAAGAAGGAACATGAATTATTTACGAATTATTATTGTGGAATATTATTATTATTATTAAATATCTTTGATTACGGCAGTTAATGTACAAACGCGTAATATTTTTTAAGGCTTACTTACACCACAAATTACTCATTAACGTATTCAACCGGTGTCAAACTGATTATTTGATAAAGGCTAGGTTTTGAAAAGGCTTTTATGGAGTTAATTCCCAGGAAATACCAGAAAATTAAATGTATTAAAACTTTGCTTGTAACTTAAATTGAATAGCCTGCAATAAACTGTTACTAAACCATAATCCTCATAGAAGATTATACATGCGAGATTTAACAGAAATTGTTAAAAGAGCACAACATTGTGTAAATGTGCATTCTCCTTTATAAGGAGCACAATGGAAATGATTGGTCGATGTTACGGAAATACGCAGCGAATGCACGGGATTATTTGTTTTCGTGCAATTCTGTGTTAACGCACAATTTATCGCGCTCCCATCCGTTTCTGTATCATTTAATCATAAATGAGGAATTTGTGCGCGTATTGTGTATGAGGTTTGGATGCATTGAATTGATATTTAATAGAATTCGACGTTAATATTTAAATTGATTTGTTCAGCGGCAAATTGGTTTGTTAATACGGTTTTGAACAATTTACTAATATGGAAGAGCGATTAAATCACATCGTTTGCAATGAATCAATTCGTAGGTCGTAAAATAGTTAATAGTTAAATGGTCTCTTATTTCACCAATTTCAATATCGTAATGTATCTCATTACGTACTTGTGCGGTAATGTAATGTAAAGCGCACGGTTTATCAAGATGCTCCGTCAAAACGAACGGTACCTACTTTTTTAAACCTTAGCAAAGAGTTTTTATTTCAGAAAAGTGGTCAACATTTTATGAATAAAATTAACTTTTTGAGATAAAATATAATAAATAAACATTTAATTCTTTAATTTAATTAATTTTGACAATAAATTACAACCATTATTAATATCTGTAACAAAAACAAAAATATTAATTTACTTTATTAATAATACTGGCTGTTTTGTGCCTATGCCTGAAAAATCGCATCGCTTATTTGTTAAGTAGTAATAAACAATTTTACTAATTGCTCAAATTTTCATAACTGCTTTAATTTAAGATTTATTAGTTTAAGAAAGTCCGAGTTTTATTTATTTCCTCGCAAATATTTTATAAAATGTCGTATGACATACTTGCGCTTTGATAATTACAGCCTCTGCTTTCTTTTAGCCCTCGCCTACGGCTCGTTCAAGCAATATCACCTCGGCTGTAATGTTCAACTTACCGCACTTATTTCATAATGTACTATTGGTACCTACTTATACCTAATCCTAACTCCGGGAAAAAAACAGGTATCATGTAGATATAAATAAAATAGTAAAACCAACCATGACCACCTCATTTACAAATCAGGCAAAAATACTCCACGCATCTGCCAATCGCCTCTCAATAAGCCCCCAAGCTCACTACATGAACAACGCAAAAAGTCAACGCAAACAAATCTGACAGTCAGATGAAATCAAATGTTTAAGTCTATGCCAACCAATCTGCTACATCTCAGGCTTATTCCGAGCAGACCAAAATAAACGGCTCAGACAGACAGACATACCCGGTTATATTTACACGCACTGCAATCGCTCAAATGGAGGAGCTTTCAATTAATGGTATTCGGGAGAAGCTTTCCGTGATTCCGTGAAAAAACCTGTTGAGGAAAATCTGCGATATTGTTGGCTTGTAACGCCAGACACACAGTCTGTCCATAACATATTTTTTATCTCAAATATGCTGGACTTTGTACCTGTTTTCGTAGACATTATAATGTAGGTATTAGTCGACTTGGTGATTGCTTCATACCTCTTTTTACATAAATGAACGAAGGCTGTCACTGAACTCGTTGGGGCTGCGGGTTGTTCGAAAGAGCTACCGTGGCCTCAGAACAAGGGCTAAGATGGGGCATGGGTGGTTTATAGTCAGTAGAAGTCTAACACTCCCTTCCTCTGCCCAGAGCGGAAAAAAAACAAAAAACTGTCACTGAATGGCGTAGGTACAAGAATTAGAGAAATGTGGGTCGTCCGGTGGCGAGGTTGGCAGATCAATCGGGTTGTTCGCGCAAGAGATACATTTACTTTTATTCTAAACTCGTAAACATTCGAACTTCTATATTTCCATACCGGGATGGAAATCGCAGGCATTTTATCCAAGCAGTGCATGGTAAGTATACAATAAGAAAACATTACGAGAGAATGTTATTAATATCCACAGTATAAACATAAACGGTATTATGTTAACAGAGCAGTGTTATAATATTTCCATTACGATAGAAGTATGAAAGAAATTCATAAACATTTAGACGGTATGACTGATTTATTATGCCGCGGGTGATGGATGGAGTTTTCTGTATTGTTAGGTACATGGATGGATGTGTGTAAAGAAAATTGACAGGCGGTCTATATAAATTTGAGTTGTGGAAAATGGTTGATTCGCAAAACAGTATTGCAGCTGAAAGCTGAAAAGCTTGTAGCTAAATCTTAACCGCCGTTCTAGGAGCTTTTGGAGTCCTACGGGCCTCAAAAATCAGGTTAAGCAGTAGGTCCGGACAGTCATTTACTTTAGATCTTTGTCAGTCGTAGTTAGTGGCGCGGAAGCTTGACAAACAGTCTTACCAAAGGCAGTCGCTCCAAGTAAAATGCCGAATGCCGGTGACAGGTAAGACTGAAAGCTGACCCAACCATAATGAGTAAAAGGCTAAGCAAATGATGATGAATGACTTATAATTATCCCGATAGATAAACATTACATTAAAATAGACTCCCAGGAATTATGTGTCATTTATCAGTACCATCACTACTTATCCCCTCACAACAAAGCACCTTGTCAATAATGAGCCTGCTACGTACGGCGCTGCGTCGAGATTTATATCTGGGCCCTAAACACGCCTAATGAAGGGAGAGATCAGGTATAAATTACCTACGCCTCTGCCTACGCTGCTGTCGTTACTGTGATGTATAGCGAGATGAACGACTTTCGGGATGTTGGTGAGGAAGTAAAGATGGTTGAGTTTTAAATAGGACGAGTATTTACTTGATTAAATTGAATGAATGAAATGAAAGATTGAAATCGCATGAAAATACCTCGGCTACCTAAACCTGTTTAAATAAAGTGAGCTATTATTTAAGTCGTATCATAGGATTATTTCAATTAATTTTTTGATCTTCCTAATTAAGAATGCTAATGTTATAGTTATAGATATTAATTATACGGAACAATTAAGTAAGGATTGGGTAATTAAGGCACATTTCATTTTCCTACGATTTATTCTGAAATCAAAACATAAACATATGAAAAAAAAGAAATATTTTACCTGTGTGTGTCAAAGCTTAGGTGCATAATGAAATATTTTGATTCAAATGGAAGGAATGCCCGGGACACAACTAAACATTTGATATTCCGCTGTCAAAGAGATATTTGTCCCTTTTTCACGGCAACAAGGCTTTCAAAGACATCCCCGAATTTACGGCTAACAGATTTTTTCAATTTATTGCTTTGAAATTCTATTGAGGGTGAGAAAATCTTATACTATCCCAAATTCTATCCTGAAAGTAGTTTTAAATTCTATCGTCTAGTTACTATGCCATGATTCTTTTGGCAAAAACTATACGAAGATGAAACTATTGCTATCTAATGCTGACATTTAAAATAAGACAGAGGCAGAAAATCATTCAGATCAGTGGACTTGTAAGTAGAGAAGATGAAGACACGCTTTATCGATTTTAAATAAAATGAGTATAATTTCAGGAGAATGGTGATGATGAAAGGACATTTGAACGTTAAACAGAAGACTAGTTTGAACAGAGTGAAGTTGTCTAAACAGAATTCGAAGTACGTGCTAAAGTACACTCGCAGAGGTTACATTAATATGCGTTGCAATCCAGTGGACTACCATAACGCACTAATTGTTTAAAGTGCATCACTTAGCAATGAGCATAATCTGTTCTTTGTAGGCAAAGGCGCCTGTCTGCCTTAGCAGGCTTTAGACATAGCTACTTAATCTAAAACTACACTTCCTGTTGAGGAAAATATCAAGAAAACATTGAAATTTATAGCGATAAATTGATAACATGCTGTGAACAAGCGTTAACTGTATCCTATAAATCTTTCAATGCATGCAGAGAAGCCTTTTGGCTTATAGTGATCTAGAACGTTATAATGCAGATTTATAAAGGAGTTAAGAGGCCCTTATAAAGACGCCAGCATATCATGGTACTCTAAACTGTTATATCAAAAAGGTTCAAGAAACCTAATGCTATAACGAATTTTTCTATTCAACTTTGAATCTTATGCCAGCGATAAAGTTGTAAATCAGACAAAAGCAAATTTTAGTAGCTTGATGTAATGGCTTCTGTACAACAACATTTACTAATGTAATAACATGGTTTAATTCCGTCAAGTGGAAACTTCTTACATTAATATCTATTGGACTATCACCATCAATATCTACAGCGCGACCACTACCGTCTTAAGTTTTTAAAATGTTTGAGCAAGTAAGCAGTCAACAAGTTTGTCTACTCTCTCTCTCTCTCTCTTCGCTGCGAGTATTTGAAATTCATCACAATCTTCTCCTTCTTCCCCAGGTGCCTTCATCGGCGGCATTATGGGTGGGTTCGCGATGCGGCTGGGCCGTCGGTCGGTGCTCATCGCCATGGCTCTGCCGTACACCCTGGCGTGGCTTGCCACTGCTCTATCAACCAGTGTCCACATGGTGTCTGCCGCGTCCTTCTGTGGGGGCATGCTTATTTGCTGTATTAATATGACTACACAAGTAAGTTTTACATTATTATGATATAAAGAGTAGAGACTACCTATAATGTAATATCTCTTTCTCTCTCTTCTTCAACCTTCGGCCTCTTTCAAATCTCTCCACTTTTAGCGGTTTTGGATAGCCTATAATTTTACTACTACGCAAGATTTAATCGATATTTCTAATACTAGGTTTCTCAATACTACTAATCTTGTTAGACTAAGTTAAGCATTTTTCTTTAGAATATTTTATCCACTGTGATCACTGTAAGTCTTGATGGCCAGGTTCAATTCAACCTGAGTAAAATCTGCCGCTGCCACTGTCATGGCGTAAGTGTATTTAATTACTATCATGTCAGCCATAACAAAACATGGGTTCAGGGCAGTGGTAAACCGTTAAGTAGATGTAGTTTAAACCATGCCCATATTTAACCTAAAATATCGTAAATTTCCCGTAACAGGAATCATTAAATAAACCTTCCAATCAGCTCCCCAACCCAATCTCATAACACTAGAGATCAACCCCAAGACCTTAGGAAACATAAACCAAAGCTATTGGACGACCGATTACGAAAATAACATTTATAGATATTGCACTTGGAAAGAGAAAGCTAGGAAAGGCCTTACATGGTCATTAGGGTCTGCCATAAAACATTATAGGTACCATATAGAGAGATACAATTGAGTATGTCAGTCTAGTGGACGTTAAAATTGAATGGGACGGCCTTTTATCTAGCTGATGGTGTAAGGGCTAGCTCACATTCACTTCGACGACGAGAGTTGGAATAGCTTAAAATGATAAGGATGCAATTATTTCTGAATAAATTTTGAGAGATTGTAAACAAATGTGTAATTGGAACCAAAAATAAACAATTTTTTGTAATGAATAATAAACTATAGACTGAATACAGTTGCTTTGTTGATCTAGTTGACGCAATTTACGGGTCAGGCAAAATATTACTGAATTTTTCTATCAAGAATATCTCAGTACGAGAGCAGCCAAGGTGCCTGTATTTAGGTCTGGCTGAAGGTAATAGGCTCGCCCACTGTTACATGGGACTTACTATTACTGTTATGATGTGATATTAGCTTAGTACGATAACTCTCTGGGAAGTAGACAATCGAATAGGAGAAAAGTAAAGCAATCCCATTGCACTTTTACAAGATGTAAGGAAATTACAACGTGCAAACTGTTGCCATTGAGTACTGCACTCTAGATCCAACAGAGAGACAGCGAATATTTTGCCAGTTATACAAGCCGATACATTCAAAAGTTCTATCCCTACACGGTCATACTCATATAATTTGTACTTATGAAACAGCAGATTTATTTGAATTATTTGTAACACTTGTCACGCCAAAATGCATCACAATAACTTCAACATCATCAAACTTCACGTAAAAAATTTAAAAAAATTCAGGCGTCAAGGCATTACATTTTTTATTTATTTTTTAGCTCAACAATAAATAAAAAAAAGTAGACAGTTCCAAATTTTGACTACCTATCTAAATTGATCTGATCGATCTAAGGTGTGATCAATCGTGCAGGATCTTCTAGTATAACTCGTTATGCCACGTAACGCATGATGCACATAAATCTTGATTCACCTTTACACAACTATGCATTAAATTAAATGCTCTATTGTCATAATTGCAGCCTATGAAGTTAAGTATTGCTGGTGTGGTCATATTTTAATGACTAAGTTACGATAGGCCAAGCCTTTTGCCATCAACTGGGCACAAACCCAGACACCGGACTGTTAGGTAGGTACTAAAAAACTCCTGATGGAGAAAGTCAATACCACTTTGCCAATAACTCTGGCAACAGCCAGTACATAATATAAAAAAAGACTGATGACTACTGCTGAGCGATCAGTTGTCATCAAATCCTAAGAGAGCATTATCCGACTGATTTTAAAGATCGGAAAAACCACACAATAAATAATTTAATTTTATGTTAGTTCCCATAATCGAAAGCAGGGACGTGATGCATACCAAACAATTGGTCATTTTATGTAAGTTATTGTGAAATAAATGAACATTTGCAATTCACTGGCCGCCGTGTGTTGCGCACTTTTAAGAATCGTGCGATCTTTGACAGACGTCACTCAAGAGCATTATCGTGGTGAAGGCATAGAGTACGGGAGAAGTCCACAGATAAGAAAGGCCTTGGTTATCTACTTAGGTTGCATTTTTACATACAGCATAAATGCGTACAGTAAAATGAACTATTTAAATGAGCTTTTAAATATCAAATAATTATCATTGCGATTATCAGTAATGAGTAAGTGTGTGAATATTACTTGTTACTAGCTGTTACAACTCGAAAAGAATCCTATGGGTTACTCCAGGTTATAAACTATCTGTGTAACGAATTTTATCCAAATTCGTTCTGTCGTTTTTGCGTGATAGAGTAACAAACATCCTCACAAGCTTTCACATTTATAATATTATTAGTAAGATTATTTTCACGAACCCTACTATTAAGGTTCGGTAACCCTAATCCGTATACTCCGAAAACCAACAAATCATTTACCTAAATTGGATTGCTAAACATTTGTATTCGTAGAATTTCCCAGTTTAATGTGCTTATAAATAATACAAAACCTTTGCATGCAAATCTGACAACCACGGTACAGGAATCATTGTATAAAACGCCTCGAATTCGGAATCTACATCATCATTAAAATGCACAAACACCCAGACCCGTAACAACTATTTGTAGGCCATACGAATATTTGTTCCATGCGGGGATCGAACCCGCGATATGCAGCGCAGCAGTCTAATCGCTCAGCCACTGCGCCAAACATGTCGTCAAACAAGTGTCATTTAGTGACAGTAACCCAAAAGCAAACTTTTACTAACTGAATTAAACAAGGCTCTGTAATTTTAACACTGATGCCCAATTCATTATTTTAATAATATAATCAGGAACATTGATGTGGGAATGGCATTGATAAACAAGATGGCGCCGTTATTTACACTATTGTTTTTTTAAAAAGAGTCAAATGAAATAACTTAAAATGATAGGAGTGTACAGGTACACTCCTATCATTACAGGTCTCGCTCCGGGTAAAATACCTTTATTCAGCTGCATTCGGTTAAACTGGAAGCTGACCCCAACATATTGTGAAAAGGCCAGTCTTGATGATAAGACTATACCTACCTGTCAATTGAACAGCCCCATCTATCCACACACATACTCTTTGCCTTACCTCGAACAAACATAAAAAGGCATCACAGTGTTGATGCACAAACATTGACTTGTTAAGTATTATTTATGTAAAGTAATCTATTGTTAACAATTTTACGACACTATTTGAACCCAAGACCAATGTTTTTGAGCAAGAATTGCATGATTACTTGTCAGGCGGAACCATTTTGTTTAAGATATTGTGAGAACAAGGATATTACTGCCAGAAGGATCGTGTGGAGATTTTTAATTAATGATCTTGGTTGGAATATAATACCTAAATTCACTGAAATAACAGGTAACAAAACTTAGGTTCAGAGTCATAGGCCAGTGACTATACGTATTGTAACATAACATAACATCATACCACTAATCCTTGAAGGTACAGGTGTCTAATAGAAGGTACAGGTATCACATCCATACATCACTGCTATCATTCACAATAATTACTATTTTTTAGGGTTCCGTACCTCAAAAGGTAAAAACGGAACCCTTATAGGATCACTTTGTTGTCCGTCTGTCTGTCTGTCTGTCTGTCTGTCTGTCTGTCTGTCAAGACCTTTTTTCTCAGGAACGCGTGGAGGTATCAAGCTGAAATTCATATCAAATACTCAAGTCTATGGTCTCTTGGAGCTGTGAAAAACTCAAACTTCTAAGTCAACGCGATCAAAAGATACTCCCGTTTATGCCGCAAATTTTCGACACTCGCAAGGGAATCAAAACCTACAGGGTACTTCCCGTGAACTCAGAATCTTGAAATTTGGTACGAAGCAACGTCTTATAACACAGATAAAGGAAAAATTGCGAAAAGCATAAATTTTTAGTTACATCATATAATAAAAATATTTTTAAGTTGAAATTTTCACGGAATGTGTCTCTCTGTTGCTGCTATAACAAAAAAAAAATAAAAAGCGACTAACCTACTACGATGGTACGGAACCCTTCATGTGCGAGTAGGACTCGCACTTGGCCGGTTTTTTTTTTTAATTACTTAGGATTCGTTTTCTTTTTCTTATTTTACTTTGTGTTACAACTGATACAAAAATCCATGACACTGTTTTCACTTGTTTTGATTGTGATATTAAATTAACCCTTTTAAGATACAGGCTAGCCCTAGTTTAAAAGATAGAGTCTACGATTGCATCATTATGTAAATATTATTTTAAAAACAATGTATACAGTGCAAAGTGCTATGTGTTTGTGAAACAAAAATTATTATTATTATTATAACCCACATACTGCCACTTATGTGTCAGCCCCATGTGATAGGTGACGTGGCTTCTACAGAGAAATTTCTAATGGAATTCCTATACCCAATAACAATAATTTGCCCGATCCGGGGCCCAAACCAAGACCTCATGCAACTTTATCCTCTGCATAAATATTCATTTTGTTCAAAGTGCGAAATGTCAACGTGCTTAAACTTATTTATGTGCCTATAAAATCACCTATTCAGTAGATATTCGTTGAGCTGGCAAATTATTTGCATCAGCACCTCTAAAAGCACTTATTAACATAATCATTTGATCAATAACGTTGCCCAGAGCTGGAACACAGGCTTTTTCTCTTTAAAAAGATGTGGGACGCAATCCACTACCCCAATCTGTCTTCGAAGTTTTATATCCTACTCATCAAACGATCAATACAAAAATAAACAATATTTATAAGGTTGACAAGAACAATTTTCCTACAAAAATATCTAAATATAAACAAAACAAAATAATTTCCACAATTTTCCCGCAATCCCACACAGGTGGTATTCACACGAATCAAGCAACTACCATCAACACAAGACCAGTTACGACTTCACAACCTCATGGCTGGTCACGAGAAATGCCTGCCATAACTCATGACATAATTCTTCAGGCTATTGACGTATTTCCATACATTGCTATAACAATAAGTAAGGCTGGTATTGTGGCGAATCGCTCATGAATTTTATGTTTTTGGTCATTTCGCGTTGAGGTGGTATTAAATACGTGTGGGCTGGCCATGGTGGTCCTTAGTCTTACTTTGTAGGACAAAAGAAGAATGTTACAGCATTCATCTAATACAAATACTTTTAAAAACAGTAACGTAAAAATAGAAAATTATAGTATTATCTACCTTGAATAGTGATCGAAGATTGACAATGTTGTGATTTCGTTAACTGCTGCTCATTTTATGTTGCCATAAAAATAGTCGTCTACAGAAAGAAAAGGTTACGGAATGCTTGACATTTGTAACGATATTTTTAAAACGTGGAATAATAGTGTAGCCACTAACCATAACAATAGCAGTTACGAAAATAATAGATTATATTATACCATAATGTATAAACATACCACTAGCCTATTGCACCTTCACACTAAAACTACAACTTTTATACTCAACACAAATTTTGTAACAGCGTGGGTTGAAACAGCTGATAAATTCTATTCTCCATTACACAACGACGTCATAGAAGTCATTGAACTACGCAATAAAACTAATAACAATCAAAATAAACAGAAGAATTCTAATAAAACCACAATTTTCAACACCCACGCCAAAATGAAAGGCGAGAAACAAAATGCTCTTATCCCCAAATTAATAGTAGACAGTAAAATACAGTTCGGAAACATAAAATCACTTGATAACGAAGAAAATGATACTAATAGTGTTAATCTTTATTTAGAAAGCTTAAAGGCGACAAAGCATAGATTATGTGTCGTTAGAAGGTGCTTTGTTTCGCTTTACATTTGTAATTTTATTGTACTGTATAATGTATTTTATTACTTCAATGTGTGGTTTTGGGTATAGATCGGGCCACCCTGACTCTCATCTCGTGATAGTGAATATCGCAATCCAAGTTTGCAACATTCATGGCGAACATTAAATATTTTAGAGGCATCTCTATTAACACTGAATCTAACTAAGAATTTTAAGAGAAATTCCAATCTGTCGCCAGATCAAGATAGCGGATCTAAGATAACAACAACATTACCAATTGCCTAAATTAGTGCTCATTATAGGGAAAAACATTATTCATGAAAATTCCTAACATACTTTTCTCTTGTTCCCAGGTATACGTCACAGAAATAGCAGTCCCCGAAATTAGAGGATGTCTGAGCTCAGTACTCAAAATTCTGAGCCAAATCGGTATACTGATATCATTTTCTATAGGCGCCTACCTGAACTGGTACCAACTCGCCCTGATGATCGCCGGAGCGCCAATCCTTCTCTTCTTCGCTCTGTTCTTCATCCCCGAAACTCCGTCTTCTCTTCTCTTAAGAGGGAGAGAGCAAGAAGCTGAAGAATCCCTGCAATGGCTCCGAGGACCAGAAGCAGATATACGACAAGAATTAGCAACGATACGGACCAATATCCTCGCCAGTAAACTTTTTAATGGGAATAATGCTGGAAAATCCAAGGCTCTGCTGTCAAAGAGGATGACAAGGCCTGTTCTTATAACCTGTGGGCTGATGTTCTTTCAAAGGTTTACTGGAGCAAACTTGTTCAACTTCTACGCAGTCAAAATGTTTAAGGAAACCTTTAGAACAATGAACCCTCATGGAGGAGCGATAGCAACAAGTGTAGCACAACTACTGGCGTCATGCCTGTCAGGAATGCTGATAGACAACGTTGGCAGACTACCCCTGTTAATGATAAGTGGAGTGATGATGTCCATAGCACTTGCCGGGTTCGGATCGTTCGCGTACTACCAAGAGGTCTTCAGCAATTCGACTGATTTGATAACATCAGAACCTACGTATGATTGGATCCCTCTACTTTGCGTTTTAACATTTACGATCGCTTTCTCTTTAGGTATTAGCCCTATATCTTCCTTACTCATTGGCGAACTGTTCCCTCTTGAGTACAGAAGTACAGGCAGTGCTCTAGCTACTAGTTTCAGTCATTTTTGCGGATTCGTTAACGTTAAGACGGCAGCAGATTTCAAAGACTACATAGGTCTCTATGGCCTATTTTGGATGTACGCCGGAATTTCAGTACTATGTCTCCTTTTCGTTGTTCTTTTCGTACCAGAAACGAAAGGACGTGAGATCGACGAAATGGATCCGAAGTACGTCGAATCTTTATGTATAAATCGATAGTCTTCGTTGTATTTAATGTCGTGGTTTGTTTTGTAGAAGACGCAGAGTTAAGCGCATAATATCGAATATGGAGAAGAAAATCGCATGGACGATTCTTTTTTGAATCGCCGCTATAGAGATACTGTTTTGCTAGTCACAAGAAGTGCAATGGAACTATAAGTCGGTGTTAAACAGGTCTCTTGGTGTATATAAATGCGGTTTGTCGCCAGTATGCGCTAAGCTTAAGCACGGCTGAAGTCTTCAAACAGTATTAATGTTAGTATTTCCTTCAAAGTGCCTTTATCTTAAAAAGTTCCTGTATTTTCTTACTAAGACTTGAGAAATTGCATCAGGAGCGATTGTGGTATAAAAATATTAGAGTAAAATTTTTCATATGGTGCTTACTTTTTAGAAAAATTGTGTAAATAAATTGTTTTATATCGAGAACTAAATCCTTCAACGCTTTTGTTGAATTGTTTGTATATGACTATAAGATAATATCTAAATGTATTTGTTATTTATGAAAAATGTACTGTATTGTTAGAAATATCGAAATTATTCTTGTATACAGCGTTTAATGTCACTGTGCTTCCAAAATGTGGTGCAATTTCTAAATTTTATCTGTTTTCCTGTGGTAGGTAGCATTTGTCTAAATGTTGTTGAGATCTGAATATTCTCTATCTTTACGAAACTAGTGATATTTATTGTAAATATAGTTTAGTTGATATTGTTGGGACTATGTCATGAGTAAAGCGAGCGACGAATGATTTTGGCTCTGACGCCAGTATGATAATTATAAGGTCGGTTGTGCCAAGAACGTATTGCTGATTTTGGTGATAATCTCGCTTCGCTTATGATTTATAGTCCGGAGTAGTAGTGTGTTGTGAGTATCATGGTATTGGTTGGTTGAGTTTAAGGTATTGAATGAGAATTTTGAAAACGCCCTAGGTTAGCGATAAGTATGTGTAGTTAAGCATTTAAAATTGATGTTCACGAAATCCCACGAGTCATCTTGAATACTTAATATTTCATAATCACAATTTTAGGGTTTTCCGAATAAAAATGCATCAATTGATTTTTTAATAACAAATTAGCGACGCGACTACGTCACCTATCGGATCCAAACCTATTTATATCCACATCTTATCTTTCAAGCCGGAATTAGACAAAAACATTGGAAAGTAAAATCGTTGAAATCGGCTGGGTGGTTTTAAAGTGACTTTTGGGTGTTAAGATGATAAATTGTTGATTAAAAATGAACTACCGGCTAATTACCTGAACCCAACAACCAATGTCAAAGTACTCATCGTAATGTACGGGTATGGCATACAGTCAAGAGCACAAGTGCTCAGAAATTGTAGCAAAAATATTTCTTATACAAAATATAAAATAAAACGAAAATGTATTATATCGAATAGAATGTTGAAAGTATTACACTATTTGTGTAAGTACAATTTGTGCATAGTACCTAAAAATATTTTTTTAAATAAATTCACTGACAAAAATGTCAAAATACATATTTTAGAGAAATTTTGCAATTTCTTTTTTAAAATTGGTGCTAAAACCGGTGCCTTGCATTTTAATTGTTTTTTTTTCGAATAAAATATAAAATATATGTTTTATAAATAGAAAGCGAGTGTACATAGAAGCAGTATTATTAAGTTTTGTAAATAGGTATATATTTTAAATATTTATGTAGTAAGTAATTGTGTTGTAATAAAACACGTTGCCATATGAGGAAGCTATTTCAAAATATTGATTTGTACTTAAAAATCGAATTTAAGTGTTTCAATAAAACTTTGTGACCCTATTCTTTGTTTAATTGTATAAAACAACCTTCAAACAAAATAAATGGACACGAAACAATTAAAAAAACTGAAAAATTATAGGAAGAGAGATTTTTTTTTTATTACACTAATGAACATTTACATCCCTTGCAAGTTTGCAACTCCGCAAATTCCAGGGATGCAGTTAAATAAAGAAAATGAACTGTTCATGAGATAAGTAACTTTCAACTCTTACTGCGAAGTCTCAAAAAAGGACTTTATTATCTGATTTATTAAGTGGGATGTTATTTTGAAATCAATCAAATCAATTCATGATCTTGTGATTGCAAATTGCGACTGCTGAGCAGCCGTCCTTTTTTTTTGGCGGGTGGAAATCATCAAATAACCCCTTCCGCTCTTGGGCAGAGCGAAAGGGAGTGTCAGACTTCTACTGACTAAAAACCACCCATGTTCCTTTTTAGCCCTTTATGTCGAGGCCGCGGTATCTCTTACAACATCCCGCAGCCCCAACGGGGTGCTAGGTTCGATTCCCGGGTCGAGCAAATTATTATTGGGTTTTCCTATTTGAAGTTTTACACTAGCAGCCACGAAGTCTGAATTTGTGCCCGTTTGATGGCAATCGGAACGCCCCTTATTACATGTTTAACGTTACTGGCGGAATGTGAGTGTACTTTTAGGTACACCGGTACACCTCGGCCTAACTCTTCGAGGTTTATAGGTATTTTTTTTAAAGGGACAAGGCCTTCTCTATATTCCCAAACCACTGTAACTCCTGTAAGCCAAAGCCTGTGAGACAATGAAGCTCGACGAAGTCTCAGAGAATGATTTAACTGTCTTGGATTCCGCAACGAAATTAACCAGAAAAGAACAGCGGAGGAGTAGGAAAAACAAAAATTTCCACTTCCCTCCATGTCAGCAGGAGACAGAACAAAACAAGGCCAATAGGCACACAGAGACGTATACAACTGTTATGTTATGTGGATCAGGAATTAATAAACAAAAACAAAATCTAAAGACTAATAAGATGCTTCACTAAATGGAACACTTTTGTGCCCGATTATCCTAACCTCGAAATCAAACTTGGCACATGAGTAGACCAACAAAATAGAATCATCATTACAACCGGAAGTACCGACATTATGGTGTCACCATTGTACCCCATTGTACCACATAATTCGATCTTGATGGTGTCATGGTTCCGTGACCAGGGATAACGTGGAAACTAACCCAATTACGTGTTTTTGTTCCTGGTTGATGATTTCCTATGATTTTGGGAGACTACGAGTAAATGAGAAAATAAGTATGGAGTAAAACCATGTAAAAGCTCACACACTCCTGTTAATTTACGACGACAGGCCGTGTCGACGGCGCGTTCGCGTTCCACGCGCGAAGAGATGAAGAGATGTCAGCAACATAGGAGGGGCCCGTAAGGGCTGACGCCCGTCGGGGCTGCGGGATGTTGTAAGAGGTACTGCGGCCTCGACATAAAGGGTTAAGAAGGATAATGGGTGGTTTTTAGTCAGAAGAAGGGTGAAGGGTGGTGGGTGGGTAGGAGGGTGAAGATGGGTGGTTTTGTCATTGATAAAAAAACACAAAACAAAAGCAATTTTGATCATTGGAAGAATGGAAATAATTATTTTGACACACACCAGCCTACACTGGGCCCACTATAGGCCCTCTCTGAGAAGGCCTTTTTTTTGGTGGGTCGGAAATCATCAAAATAAATGACTGCTCTTGCTCTGGGTGCTCTGGGTGCGTCAGACTTCTACTGACTATAAACCACCCATGTTCCTTTTAAGCCCTTCGTGTTCCGGGGCCGCGGTATCTCTTTAAAACAACCCGCAGCCCAGATAGGCGTCGGTGGCCCCTTCAACCCTTAGAAGACCTGGGATTAACCGATGGACATATTGTAGGATAAATACGTAGTAGAATACAAAGGATTGTATTAAAAACTCTTGACGCCTGATTGAAACATGTTAGCAAAACACACATTGCACTTTTGATTCTTCTCACCTATTTTGGTACAGGAACTTGTTCATCAATTCGACCAGTTAGCCAAACCAGCAAACAGAATACAAAGAAAACTTGATACAAGAATAAATGCAGCAATAAATTATCATTCAACTCATAATGGATTGCTTCATACGGAATTAACCTCAGCTTAGAGGTACTTCTAACACTTAAGAGATATGCTCAAGTGGCGGGAACCGGCCGCTTGACTCTTGAGAATTGATTCATCGGCTCAGGCTATAAAAAGTAACGTCTGGTTTCAAAGCAATAATGATGTTATTGTTTTTGTTGTAATAAGCCGTGCGTAGGGTATCATTACTTTAATTGTTGGTAGTGTTTATTTTCTTTTGTTGCTTTCTTAATATTTGGAAAATAAAAGCCAACAGTTTACCTCCTACCATACAAATCATTCAAACATAAACTTACGCCCCATTTTTAAATATCCTGTAAAATAGGGATATTAACTGACTTAAAAAATATGATTCTAATTAGTCCGTCTGTTAGATTATCGAAGAAAATTGGATACGTGTTTTTTGTTTTATCAAATCAATAAAAAATTGTCGAAGATAAAACGCGTCAAAGATTTGAGTGGAGGTTATGACGTCACTAACCGCTAAGAAATGTCATACTTATGTCTTAGAATATAACGTCACACGATTTTTTCTTTTTTCGCGTAAATAAACAATGAAGACGATACAGTGCTTTGAAAACTCGTGTGACGTCATGATCTAAGACATTAGTATGACTTTTTTTGTGGTCAGTGACCTCACCAACCCCCACTCAAATCTTTGACGCGTTTTATCTTCGTAAATTTTTATTGATTTGATAAAACTAAAAATACGTAGGTATCCAATATTTTTCGATAATCTAACAGACGGACTAATTAGAATCACATTTATTTAAATCAGTAAGCATCCCTATTATGTACAAGCAATAAAATAACGACCGCAGCATATCGTCGACCGTAGGTAGGTTCAATTATTGAGGTAAGGGACAAAATACCCAAAATGAGTTAAGTATACAGTTTTGTTCAGAATTTTTCGCTCTATCGAATGGTGTATATATGAAAAAATTCTAGCTTAAGAAAAATGTCCCTTACCCTAATGATTTCGAATCAGCCCCATAATAACAATGTATCTGAAAAACTATGCAATATAGGAACTTGAAATGATGTAATTATTGCCGCCAATCCACTTGAAATAAGGTAAGGGTCTTCCCAATCAACGAATTACCATTACATGGTTTATTTTTGAAGAAAAAATAATAAAACTGGCCTTACACTAATGTCTTTGTTATCTAAAAAAATTAATATCATCCATACTTTAAATGGATTGCACGAGTTTTGACATAGTTGTCCTTTACCTCAATTTGCATTGTCATACTTTAAGCAGTGTCAACGTTACACCAATTTGAATCGAATTATATTTAGGTTCGGTGTCCGTTACACTAATCTGCTGATGAGAAGTATTGAATTGTTTATCCCTGTTACCTTAATTTACACACACTTCTAACTTCATAACACAAGATAGCACGTACTTGCACTATTACCATCCTTTTCTATCTCACAACGTCTTTCTTTGTGCGAAAGAGAGGATGATACCAATGCGAAAGCAGCGCGTGGGCATAAAAAAAGTCGCTATCAGTGCGAGTTCATCTGTCGTTTGGTCGGGATTGTGCACGGTTTTTGACAAAAACAGTGGTAAAAATGGAAAAACAAAACCATTTAAACCAACTGCTTCGAATACAATTAGTGAATAATATAACACAGTAAGTACATACATTTTTTTTTTTTTTTTTGTTTTTTTATTTTGTTATACCTACTACAATCATTGTTACATGTTCTAAGCTGTCTGTGGGTTTACCTATGCCTATTGCTAATTTTGTTATCATTTCTTTTAATAATTTGATTACAATAAACATATTAAATGAAATATCAATTGTTTTATTAAATCTATACAAATTAGCTATTACAATGTACAAACATTTCATTTCATTGTACTATGTAAGCAACACACAAAAAACAGACACACAGTTCTAATACATTTTCATGTCTCTTAAATGATTTCTTGTAACAATAATAACGATTTCCAAATTTAAGATATCCGTACGCCAAAAGTGTGTACTTCATTTTATGTCAAAAATCCCTTTACACTGTATTTTTTCCATAACTTTTTTCAACAAGTGCTTTACACTATTTTTTCTTTAATAAATTGAATCCAACGCAGAGGTCAATTTAATGTAAGGGACGAGACTACAAGATACTTGGTCAGTAAGGGACATTACTAACAAAATACGTTGTTGTAAGGGACATCTATTTTCTTAAATAGCTAATTTATTTATACAATCAAGTAGCCATGCCTTGTAGCTGTGACTCGATAGATCTCGTGAAAAGCCAAACATACCTAGGACTTACCATTGATAGCCGACTTAACTGGAAGGAACATATTAACGGGGTGTGTGATAAACTGAGATGTATATTAGCAAAATTTTCTATTATAAAATCCAAAATTCCATATCAAACACTGTTAATGCTGTACAAAAGCCTGGCTGAATCAACGATATCCTATGGCCTCTCCAGCTATGGTAGGACATACAAGACTCACCTCGATTTAATTTACGCACTTCAACTACGGATATTAAAAGCAATTGTCCCGCATAATATTAAGAAGAGGTGCAAAGACGATTATCGTAAACTTTTTGAATTCTGTAAAATATTACCTATATATGAAAAAATTAAATACACACTATTAAAAGAGGAATTTTTTAATGAAAATCTTAAGGTAACCAAAATTATAAATAAGACTGGAATTAATACTCGTAGTGTTATTAATTCTAAATTGTTACTTCCAAAGTATAGCAATTTACACGGCAAGAGATCGCTAAAGTACATAATACCTTGCCTTATAAATCAACTACCTTTATCACTAAGGGACAAAATAACTGGTATGAACATTAAACACAAATTAAAGCAACATTTTCTTCAAAATATCCATTTACATAACTGAATATTACTAGTAACACATATTTTTTAATTTTTGAAATTTTTTTGGAACAACATGTACCTATCAAGCGAAATAACATTCCTCCACTACTTATTGTTTCGATGGACGGGCAGTTGGTCACCGATGTTCGCTGGTTTGTAAGGTAGCAACTAATGATATTTCGCTGCATACCCTCGCTGTTAATTTTATTGTGTTCCTTATCTTATCGTATTTTATTGTTGTCTGAATTATGTCGTCGATGATTTTGGTGCACGGTAAAACTCTAATGAGTTTATGTTTGCACCAACTTGTTGTAATGTAAGTGTACTAATAATAGATAAATAAATAAAAAAAAAAAAAAAAAAAAAATTAAATAAATGTTACACGTGTAGATAGAGCACTAAAATACAAGATTATGTATGAAATCAGACCCGAAAAAGGTTAATAAGAAAAAAAGTTATAGGCGATTTAGTCCGAAAAAAAACTTTGTCGGCCTCTCCTGAAAAATCGTGTTTTGTCCCTTACCTCAAAATAGAAGCTACGGTCGACGATATTGTGTTCTGGTACTTATTTTGGTAACTAGGGAAGGACCTTACCAATATTTTTAATTGAACACTAGATGTAAGTTCAGCATTTTGGCCTAGCATTAATTCCTCGCGCGCCTTACGAACATCATCTGTACATAAAACAATGGCATTTTAATTGTGTCTATAATAAGGCGCTCAATCAGTTAATCGTGTTAAAATTAAGTGAAATAGTTTTTTTTGAGCAGTAAGAGTGAATTGAGCAGTAGTGGCCCAGTGGTGGCGGCCCCGACTTACGAACAGTGAGTCGTGGGTACCATGCAACCCCGTCAGGCGCATTACTTTGTGTAATATATTTCATCACCACTGCTCTCAAAACGGTGAAGGAAAACATCGTGGGGAAACCGGCATGTCTTAGAAACAAAAAATTTGAAGACATGTAACATTTACCAATCCGCACTGGGCCTGCGTGGTAGATCATAGCCCATCCCTCTCCTAGAGAGGAGGCCTAAGTCCCTGCTGTGGGAACATTATAGGCTGATGATGATGAGTTATTTTAAACTCCTGGATACGCATTATGCGTATCACCAAAGTGTGTCCCATGGTACACACTTTCACACCAAGGACCACACTTTGACGATACTAGTAGTATCAAGTCTTACTAGTTTGGCAAATAGATAAGTTTTGTAAAAAAATCGTACACGATATTTTAGAAGTACCAACCACATGCGTCGGTGGTGTAATGGTCAGCATAGTTGCCTTCCAAGCAGTTGATCCGGGTTCGATTCCCGGCCGACGCATACATTTTACATTTCCTTTTTACTGATATTTATCTTTAATCACCGGTTACAAGCTAGGGATTAGTTAACTAGAGATAATGGTGCAAATACGGTCTAAAAATACTATAACTATTAAATACTATAACTATTTTTAGAGAAAAATAGAATAACGGCGCGGCTGGCGCAGTGGCTGGCAATATTGTTGGGAATAAGCTAGGCAAATGATGATGTCTGGGTTCGTTTCCAGCCAAATCGGATAGCTTCCTGACCAGATTGACCCATATTTATGAAGTCTTCAAGATGATTTTGTACTGCAAGAATGTGTTTATTATGCAATTTATTTTTTATTTTGCCCCAAACTATGAATTTCTCCTGTATCGTAGGTTCGTTTACAAACATTCAAACTTACGTACACAACCAGGTTAACAACTATCTGTAGGCCATACAAATATTTGTTCTGTGCGGGGATCGAACCTACGACACGCAGCGCAGCAGTCCAATTGCTCAGCCACTGCGCCAGCCGTGCCGTTCTTCTATTATTCTCTAAAAAAAGTTATAGTATTTAATAGTTATAGTATTTTTAGAACGTTTTTGCACCATTATCTCGAGTTAACTAATCCCTAGCTTGTAACCGGTGATTATAGATAAATAATAGTAAAAACATACTTTTCGAGGGTCAGTCGCAGTTTTAACGAAATTTCTCGCGAACCTGACATTGATCTTTTCTGCACCAAAGCAAGCACAGTCAGGAAACTATTAGCAAAGCCATTTTTTGAACAAGAGGCACCTACTAACACATAAATCTTGTTGTGTTAAAAGTTGGTAGTTTTTATATTGTTTATATTGTTTTATATATTGTAATTTTGGAAGTATACATTTTTGTAGTTGTCTGTGGAAGCTTGTTATTAGCAATTTAGAATTATATTGTTGTTATAATTATAGTTATTAGACTGTAAGCTTTCCTAAAAATAAATAAATAAATAAGGAAATGCAAAATATATGCGTCGGCCGGGAATCGAACCCGGATCAACTGCTTGGAAGGCAACTATGCTGACCATTACACCACCGACGCGACGCATGTTTTGGATATCCCAAATGATAACACAAACTCTTGCGATCCTCTATATTGTGGTAAATATCTTAATTACAGAAATAATGAATTTGATTGTTTAACGGAACAATATACTATAATTATAGGTAAATACGTACTTTGACATAACGGCGTCTGTTAAAGTGCTCGAGTGTAATATCTTTATATTATATATTTCTTCAGTACGTGTGTTTGTCACTGAACTCCTCTTAAACGGCTTTGATGAAAATTTTCGTATGCGTTCAAGTGGATTCGAGAATGCTTTAGATTCACAATGGGACCCGGTAGGTGGCGCTGCTGTCCGGGCAGGACGACGTCTGCCAGGACCGCTAGTTTTACATAAATCGAAGGTATGTGAGTTTAATTCCCTAACAGAACATCACGCATAGTTATCCCCGAAGGGATGGGCAGAGGTCATTAGTTCACCCACATTTTTCCAGTTATGCTTCATTCCCATCTTACAGGGGGTGAGCCTATTGGATGAAACTGGTATGTATGAATAGAGGACATATAGACAAACAAAAAAATACCAGTAACATGGTACCCCAAAGTGTCACGTTTCTAAAATATTTTAAGGCAAAGATCGACAAATGGGTACAATGACAATCATCTCGTATTGGATCCAGACCGTACCCAGATCGTTGTAGGCTGATATCCTGCACCACACTCCCCTGGTGGCAACTGAAAGGATATAATATAAAAGTCAAAAACTTCGATGGTCTGGCAGTTTAATTGAATATCTGACCTTTACAACGCCATTCCATAACTTGTGTGATGCAACTAGCACACACTTTATTGCTACGAACTAACACATGCGTCGGTGGTGTAATGGTCAGCATAGTTGCCTTCCAAGCAGTTGATCCGGGTTCGATTCCCGGCCGACGCACGTTTTTTGTTCATTTATTTTACTAAGAGCGGGAGCGGGTCTGAAATTCCCATTTCTCATACCTCTCTTCCTTCAATTAATTTAACGTTTCTTAATCAATTTTATTCTTCCTGAATAATGCCTCTAGAGCAATTTATTTAGATTTCATAAAATCAGGCCTACTGAAGACACGTCCCGGTCAATTACTTTTTTCTGAAACTAATAAGTAAAGAATATGTGACCTCCCAAAAATATCCCATTTTAACGGCCGTGATTGGAGATCTACTCGTGCCTGGGAATTTCTATAAGTTTTTAACATAAAAGTATTTACGTAAGTTTTTTAATTAATTTTTATAATATTAAAAATAGTCAACATCATCATCATCATTTCAGCCGAAAGACGTCCACTGCTGGACATAGGCCTCCCCTAAGTGTCGCCACATTAACCGGTCCCGTGCGTCTCGCATCCAGCGGATCCCCGCAACCTTCACCAGGTCATCGGTCAAGGCCTTCCAACGCAACGTCTTCCGGTTCGCGGTCGCCACGGTCGGCGCAGTCGTTTAAAAATAGTGCCTTTAAACATTTTAATGCCAAAAATTATTTAATCGGCTCACTTAACGAGAAGAAAATTAGGAAATACGTAACGTCGGTCTTGTCAAAAAATTGTAATTAGGTAATCAGTCTGAGCTGAAGCTATTCTTATGGCACTCTACGAGTGCAAGCTTGACGCAGCGCGGCAATAATTTATTGTAATCCTTGCTTGACCTGTTCCCTCTTAAATAAATAGAGTGCGCAAAAATGTGCGTCGGCCGGGAATCGAACCCGGATCAACTGCTTGGAAGGCAACTATGCTGACCATTACACCACCGACGCATGTGATAGATTCATCAGAAGAAGGAACGAGTCTTATCTAGGACCTCTAATCTAGAAAAACGCTTAAATATAACTTTTCATACCAAACTACAAAAGATTAGTGACATTTAAGAAGTTAAATTGAAGCTCTTGTTCGTATTTATTTCAAGCTAAACATCCTGAAACAACCCTAGTACCTCTTCATCCAAAGTTTCAGCGTACTTTAGCTTCAAGAACACACACGTATCTAAGTACATAACTTCGTATGTGTGTGTGTGTGTTGTACGTCAAGTTGTCAATTTGTGAAGTGTGCGTACGAACTCAAATAAACAGCGAGCCGCTACCAGTCCGCTATAGTGCTAACTTGATGTATTATTGCGAGGTATGGGGTGTTTCTTTTATGTACTTGTTCTTCGTCAAAATCGAAGTTCAAGTTTTGACTTTGACTTGGATTTTGAATTCATTCAACATTGCCGTCGTCGTTTCGTTCATCGGAAGGCATCTCCAATGCCAAAGTTATGTCTCGTGAAAATGTTTTTCAAATGAGACCATTGAAAGGCATTTATCAACGTCAGACAGAGTACACAAGGAATAGGGATGTTTACAGACTTAAAAAAAAATGATTCTAATTAGTCCGTATTTTAGAAATATATTTTCTTCTGTGACAAACTATATTTAGAAATATATAGTTTGTCCGTATTTTATGAAAAATATTGGATACGTATTTTTTGTTTTATCAAATCAATAAAAATTGACGAAGATAAAACGCGTCAAAGATTTGAGTGGAGGGTTGTGACGTCACTGACCGCTAAAGAATGTCATACTAATGTCTCAGAAAATGACGTCACACGAGTTTTTTACCCTATTACAGAATCTACGAGTAGCACGGAGTGCTGATCAAGCCCGTAGCTTCGTTGAACTGTCGATGATGGTCATAATTGAGTGGAGCTTTAACTAAAGACCAAGATGCAACATTCATTTTTCATGTAAAATATTTTTTTTACAGGGGAGTCTGGGCACATACCTATTTCTTTTATGTATTCTTGTTTTTTGCCATATTTTTCTTTCTCGTTCCGCTCAGTTTAATTATTATTGTCACCGATCCATCTTATCCCTCATCGGTCTTACAAAGACCCTTGTCCTATTACATTAAGTCCAGTACTTACTTACCTACTGTCAAATTAGCAATCTTTCTAATAACTAACAAAAGAAATAATTATTAATAAAAGCAAATGAGTGAAGAAAATATGACCGTCCAAAAAGAACAAAAAACTATAAACTTTCATGGCCGTGATAAGACTTCCACACAAATTCGAAAGAGTATGTCGTTCAGAGATCAATTTATTAATGACTAGCTGTTGCCAGCGGCTTCACTCGCTACAACTCGAAAAGTATCCCACGGGAAGAAAAAATCGGGATACAAACTATCCTATGTGTAATGCAGGTTTTATCCAAATCCGTTTAGTAGTTTTTGCGTGAAGAAGCAACAAACATTCACACTCAAGAACTTTCGCCTTTATAATATTAGTTTGATTAAAGTGTTTATGTCAAAAGTAATTGAATCCGTAAAATTTTCGTCAAAACGTCGTCAAAGTTATGTAATAATCGGTCCGACAACTAATAGGCAAGAAAGGTTCTCGCGTGGCGCGGTAAGTCCCCTCTTTGAGGAGTGGCTTGAGAGGCGCCACGGCGCCCTCACCTTCCGTCTGACGCAGGTCCTCACCGGACACGGTTGTTTCGGGAGGTACCTGCACCGAATCAGGCGGGAGGAAACGCCCGGATGCCACCATTGCGAGGATCGGCCGGAGGACACGGTGGAGCACACAGTGGAGGTGTGCCCCGCTTGGGCGGAGCCCCGCCGTGTTCTCGTAGCGGCGATCGGCGGCGGCGACCTCTCGCGCCCGGCCCTGGTGCAAGCCATGGTCCGGGGCGAGGAGGAATGGGACGCCGTCGCCTCCTTCTGCGAAGCAGTGATGCTGGCGAAGGAGGTGGCGGAACGCGAGAGGGAGAGAACCTCTCGTCCCAGCCGCCGCGGGAGGCGCTCCGGGCGTCGGGGGTCCCGCGATGACCTCCGGCCACCGTAGACGCGGGCCTGTGGACGGTGAGTGATGGGCTAACTCGCCGTCCGTCCGTCTCACGACGAAAACAGGCCGTGTCGACGGCGCGTTCGTGTTCCACGCGCGCCTCAAAGAGATGTCAGCAACATGGGAGGGGCCCGAAAGGGCCGACGCCTGTCGGGGCCGCGGGTAGTCCAACGGTTATCGCGGCCTCGACATAGAGGGCGAAGAAGGAACATGGGTGGTTTTTAGTCAGTAGAAGTCTGACACTCCCTTTCGCTCTGCCCAAGAGCGGGAGGGGTTATTCGATGATTTTACACCCACCAAAAAAAAAAAAAAAAAAAAAAAAAGGTTCTCGCGTGGCGACCAAGAACCGAAAGATGCAGAGTTGGTAGGCCTCCCACCAGGTGGACCGATGACATCGTGAGAGTCACGGGCAACTGGTGCAAACGGCAGTTTGCCGTTCGTTATGGCGTTATTTAAGGGAAGCCTGTGTCCAGCAGTGGAAGTCTTATGGCTGATGATGATGATGGATGAATCGGTTTGAGCTGCAACTGTCATATCACACTTTACGGGAGCAGTCTTGATGTAGCGTAACGACACCTATCGTCGTGTCGTATTCGAAATTCCTATTTTTCCTCCCTTAAAAACAAAACACTCTGTATGTCGAGTTCGTGACGTCAGGGAATGTCTCGCTATGTTATGGCGAGTCATTAGACGGCTGCGGTATGGGCAGTAATCCCGGCTTAGCTTTCACTGCCATGTTGATGTTTGTCCACTCACTCTGATGGAAAAGTGAGTGTTGTCTGATGGGAGTTTGGATTCGGAGTTTTGGGAATACTTTATAGGGAGAGGAATATGGGGGTATTGATCTATTCGCTTGCGGCAAAACCGCTCAATGCCGGAAGATTATGTTAACTAGAACTTGTCTCATGGTAAGGTGGAAGCCCGGGGCAGCCCGCGAGATTAGTTTTTTTTTATGTTTTATTGGAATTTGCAAGCTAGTGTCAGGTTGTGTGTTGATTTGCGGCTGTAAAAATATGGCATTACTGATTTATGAATATTAAAATCATCAAAATAAAGTTCCTTCTAAGTTAATTTAACTCCATTCAACTAACAACCTGACCTGTTTAACTTATAAAAATCAATAACTCATAATTATTTCATGAAAAAGCCATTCAAAATCATGATTTTAAACGAGATGTTCAAAATAAAATGAAAACTGAGTCAGATGGATCCAAGTCGTCTTGGACCAAAAATAACTCAAGATCAAATAATTCATTACGGATTTAATCGCTTTGGAACTTAAACTTCCTCCCGTGTTGGGCCATGAAAACAGCAAGTTATCTTTATTGAATGAATAGAACATAGCTCCACTCAAGTGCTTGTTCGAAGCTGTATTCTACCTCTGCAAATTTTATTCTTGTTCATGCTACAGTAGTCCACTGTTATACTCTCAAATCTCATGCCATGCTTCTCCATTTTTACCATCTCTCATCTAGCTGCCACCAGCCATCCGGCGTCACTCCAGCATCCTAAGGGCGTCTTACCGGATGGGCAACAATGCCCAACGAGCACTGGTTCTATTTCTAATATGGCTGGCTCATTGCCACTTAAGCCTTGCTATTTTATTTTATTTGAACTAGGTAAGCATTGATTGCAAAATTCAATCAGTCGATCAATCGACTGTTCAGATATGAACTAAGGTTACCGACCAATTCCGAACAATTGCCAAACTTATGTGGCAGTAGACATGGGCAGGCCACATTGCTAACAGAATGGATGATCTTGTGAAGAAAGCGGGGATACGCTACTGGTTAATGTGATAACACTTGGGGGAGGCCTATGTCTAGCTGTGTCACGTCACGTGTCAACTTCTTTCAGCTGAAATAATGATAATCTTTTTAGGATGCTTAAATATTTATTTATTTATTTTATTTTATTATTTTTGGGAAACTTACAGCTAATACAAACAATGTACTTAATTAATAAACATTTGAAGGCCAATTACAGGTTTCCACAGATAAAACACGAAAAAAAAGAAAAAAACAACAAAAAAAAAGGGTAACAATAAACAAACAAAGTAACACGATCGATGAATATAAACTAAGAACCTTTTCCGGCAAAAAATTTTTTCACCAACACATTCTTAAGCCGAGACACACTGGTGTTGAATATGTCCAAATCATGATCACTAATCAGTTTGTTAAAACTTCTGCTAGCACGGATCAGAAATGAACTCTGCCTGTACGCGGACTTGGAGTGATATCTCGAGCCATTTTAGTGGCCTTAAACCTTTTAGTTATGATGCGATAAGTGCATGTAAGATTGATGTTACAGGAAGGCGACTGTTGTCCTGAACATATTTAAGACCTTTACAACCCATAAGCGTTCATCGATTTGTGATTCCAGCAATGCCAATGATTAATAATGTTGGTTATGAAAATGACGACAACCTGCGACTAGGCACAGACAGACACCAGTACATTAAGCTTCCTTAAACTGTGAAACTTTCCCAATCATCCTTGATCCTAATGCGTAAAGTTGAAAATCTATAAGGCACCGAAAGTGACCGATCGTAGATCATTATGTGTTGGCGTCTGTAGTCTGTACCATACAGTGGCATATTTAACCAAACCAATCTCATAATTGGAATCATTTTTTAAGGAAATTTCTCGCCGACACCGGCTGACATTTAGCGTGATCAGAGTGCTGGCACTTTTCATATCATGTCATAAAATTTGCATTGCCAATTGCGTGTCAATATTGCTAGTTTTCTTAGCTGGGCGACGACGACGTAGAGAAGAACTTAGACGCCTAAGCGGCCTGTTGTTTAATTAGTAAATCTTTATTAGTATTAAATACTATAAAACAAAGTTCGCTCCCGCTGTTTAATTATTTTTAACTTCAAAACGAACTTTCATGCAGTTTTCAGTACTTTTCAGCAATAAATGGAGTGATTCAAGAGGAAGGTTTTTAATAGGGTATTTCAACAAAAAAATCTAATTAGTCCGTCAGATAAATTTTCAAAATCTAATGGACACGCATTTTTTTCTTTTTTTCACTTAAACAAAAAATGAAGACGAACGAGAAGAAAGTCGCGTCAAGTCGTGTGACGTCACAAGGTTAGTACTTTTTTACCCACACAGTGTCGTCAAAAGCCCCACTCATGATCTTTGACACGTTTTATTTTCGTCAATTTTTATAAATTTGATAAAACAAAACACACGTATCCAATATTTTTCGATAATCTAACAGATGGAGTAGTTAGATTTTTTTGGTGAAATACCCTATTATGTTGTATGCTTCCGGACGTGTGTTCCTTTATAAATAAAATAAATTAACGTTTTTCCTATGTTACTAAAAAAACGAATGTCGTTCCTTTATTGTTCCCGCTTGCTTCCCAGCCCTAATATCAGTTAAACATTATAATTACCGAACAGATTAATTTGGAGCGGATAAACTTCGGGAATTTCGTAATCTTGCTCTTTTAATTTATCCATCATGGTGAAATAAAGAGAATTAATTCAGTTCTCATTCTGTTTCCACGTACTGTCCTGTTTTGGAGAGGTCAAAAGTGCAACTAGGTCAGTTAATATATAACTTTATTTTTAACCTATTCATGTGACTGCGGTCTAGGAGGTCGTGGCTAAAAGCCGCATGGGTCGACCTTTAAGGTTATGCCGTGCTGAGGTTTATCTGTGGATGGGTGAGAATCATTACATACCGAGTTTCCTCCGTGCCTCGGAAAGCACGTCGAGCCGTTGGATCCCGTTGTCATTTAGAGACCTTTCACAGTTAGTTGCGACTATTGACTTAAGTAGATATTTTTACTAAGGGGTAGTACCCAGATACAGTCGTGGCCCAGTGGTGGCAGCCCCGACTTATGAACAGTTGGTCGTGGGTTCGAAACCAGGCAGGCGTATTACTTTGTGTAATTTATTTAATCACCACTGCTCCCAAAACGGTGAAGGAAAACATCGTGAGGAAACCGGTATATCTTAGAACCAAAAATTTGAAGACATGTGACATCTATCAATCCGCACTGGGCCCGCGTGGTGAATTATACGTTATCCCTTTTCTAGAGAGGAATCCTGAGTCCCTGCAGTGGAAGCTGACCTGAACAAAGTTGGGAATGGCTGGGCAGATTATATCAGTGGTCAAAGGTTCAATATGGATGGATGGCAATAACAATTAATAGAAAAAATGTTTGTACCCTAAAAATTACAATTAGAACGTTTACCTAGCCTAAACAGCATAATGTGTGTGTGTGTATGTGTGTGTGTGTGTGTGTGTGTATGCAATAAATGATGATTATGATTATGATTATGTTATATGCATGAATTACGAACTTACATAAGTCACAACAAAAAATAGATCTATGTAAAAAAATAATTTAATTTTCTACCAATATTTTCCGTTTGTTCCGCGAAATCAATTTATTCTTTCCGCAAGCAAGGAAAACTTCCAGAACATATATTTTAATGAGAATAATACTCAGGACACTGGTGTTAATACTTCAGGGTTGGGGCAATGAATCGCGACGGCCAATAATAACATCCGACCAGGCTTTATATTTTATACTTATACCGGACTTTGGGCCTACCTGCACAGAGTAGCGAGGGGTAGAGGCGAAGGCGCAAGGCGGTCTTGTTTTGGACCTTGAGAACTTTTTTTTTTCTTCAATTGGACATTCCCGCCTCACTATTCCCAAACTACTGTAACTCCTGAAAGCTAGAATCAAAAGTGGCGACCACAAGAAAAGCGCCAAGACAATGAAGCTCGACAAAGTCCCAGAGAAACGATTTAACTGTCTTGGATTCCGCAACGAAATGAATCAGAAAAGAATAGCGGAGGAGTAGGAAAAACATAATTTCCACTTCCCTCCATATCAGCAGGAGACAGAACAGAACAAGGCCAATAGGCACACAGGGACGTATACAACTTGGATAAGCCCAGTTGACTAGCACCACGGATATTATTGTCACTAATATTACTGGGGTTGTGGAGAATATAAATTAGTTTGCTCATCAACCTCTGAGAATTAACCTCTAACTGAGAGTTGATATGCAGCAGCGGTGGCCCAGTGGTGACGGCCCCGACTTACGAACAGTAGGTCGTGGGTTCGAACCCAGGCAGGCACATTACTTTGTGTAATTTATTTCATCACCGCTGCTCCCAAAACGGTGAACGAAAACATCGTGAGGAAACCGGCATGGCTTAGAACCAAACATTCGAAGACATATATGTGACATCTACCAATCCGCACTGGCCCCGCGTGGTAGATTATAGCCCATTCCCTCTCAGAGAGAGAGGAGGTCCCAGCAGTGGGAAAATTAATAGGCTGTTGATGATGAGAGTTGATAACATAGATAATTAAGGTACGAAACAAAGGCTCATCTAGTTTGAAGAAATTACGTGTAAAAGTGTTTGTTAAACCCGCCTGCAAAATAAACATCAATCAAGAAACTATATAGGTACGCGATCAGTCCATTTATCTGACGATCAAATCAAGAGGTTTCAAAGCAATAATGATGTTTAATGTGATTCTAATTAGGCCGTCTGTTAGATTATCGAAAAATATTGGATACGTATTTTTTTGTTTTATCAAGCCACTAAAAATAGACGAAGATAATATAAAACAAAGATCATGTCAAAGATCATGAGTGGTGGTTGTGATGTCATTCGTAGGTAAAAAATGTACCGACATGTGACGTTTTCGAGAAGTTTACGAGTTTTCGAAGCTCTGTATCGTCTTAATTTTTTGTTTATGTGAAAAAATAAAAAAATATGTGTTCTATCTGACGGTCTAATTAGTTTTTTTTGTACGATCCTGTATTGTGCCACTGACAGCTTGAACGCGTCTTAGATTTCGGGGAACTCCATCTAAGTGTGCTTGTTTTAATGTGTAACCCAGTTCCTCATCATCTACCGCCCGACTCAACCCAATGCTGCGTGTAGGCCTCTCTTTGCCAAGCTCCACGTTCATTCATAGTTCATGGAACTCGTTCCGAACATCTGTGTAAATTTAACTTAGTATTATATCTAAGCGAATAACATATACCTCATTGAACTTGGCTATCACATGCGTCGGTGGTGTAATGGTCAGCATAGTTGCCTTCCAAGCAGTTGATCCGGGTTCGATTCCCGGCCGACGCATTACTTTTTGTATCTTGAACATTACAGGATATGTCCAATTCTTTTTAGAAGGGAAGTTACCCCTTTTAACTGAAGGATAAAACAAGGATCTAAATGTGCATCGAACAAAAGAAACATATAGGAATGCACAATGGATCCATTTCTTCTTTTCACGTTCAAGAGGACGCGATTGCTCTTTTCGCCGAAGCAAGCTGTACAGCCTGAACCCGGCATTACTCTGTGCAACCCCATTTAAGATGTAAACACATAAGTATAGGACGTAGCCCAGGGGCGCGGGGAGCCAGTCGACGCGGCCGAGCGCCCGCGAATAGACGCGGAGACGCAACGCTCCGCAAAAAAAATAACCAAAAAAAAAGTAATTATTCTTTCATTTATTTTGACATATATATTTTTTCCTGTTTAAAAAATTTATCTCTAAATTAAAATGAAAAGTTTCAGTATTTTCCCCCCGAAAAGCGCATTGCAGTAGCGGTTTGGAACATCGAATGTTTTGAATTGTTGTAGAGACCGACCGAAAAATTCCTTTGCCCTAAATGTTTCCTTCCTTTTTTTCACGATTTTCTTTTTGTTATTTTTAGATAATGTTGTACGGCTAAGTGTTGAATGTAAATTCGTCAATTCGGGATGCCTTCTTGTGGATTATGACGGGTTGAATCAAGTGAGTTCTGTGGAATCTTATCGATTGTAGCGAGAAATGTAGCGAGATGTATCTAGAGTAGATTGTGGCTTTTCCAATAATTATTTTATTGGTCGTTATCTTCTTTTGAGTTGCTCGTACCTGAAGTTTAGTCATCAGCTTGTTTTTACTATCTCTTTTACAGCAAATGTAGCTCACTTTTGTGCTTTAGTTGATTTATATTCGTACTTATTTCATGAATAAACTCGAAAGCTGTACTAGTACCAATTACTATGTACCAATTATTTACCCATACAAAAAAATAATTTGATTTCATTTTTTACCGAATAAATTCAAAAATGAAACAGGATTTGTATGAAATTGTCTGCCAAATAAGTTAACAGGGACTTAGGTAATCGTGAGTGGATAAACAGGCTCTTTGACTAGTCATTTGTAAAATCGCGAATTATTATAGATGCGATCGTTACGTTTTAGTTAACTAATTAGTGCTACTGTGGGGTAAACAGAAACATGTATAATATATTAATAGATGGCTCAATTTCAAACCACAATACTCATAATCATAACGAATGATGGCATAATTAAATAGGGTATTATGAAGCAACCAATAACTATTATCGTTAGAAGCTTGTAGACGTTTTCTCATTTTCTGAGAAATATATGACAATCAAAAGGAGTTTGTATTGGGAGCAAGTAGGTACTGATTCATTTTCTAACATAACATCACGCCAGTAATCCTTGAAGGGTTGAGCAGAGGTGTACCTAATGGAACACCCACATTTCGCTAGTTTTGTCTAGGTACAATGTAATAAGAAGATCCTATTGACATCAACAGGACACAAATCCAGACTTACTGCCGCACTCAGAAAGCTTTAATGATTACTTAGGCCATCACTTAGTAAAGGTTTTGACAGTTTTGTCGTACAAATCATTACTAAGTGACGGCTTAAGTAATCATTAAATGTCTCTGAATACCGCAGTTAGTGGCTGATACTTAGGAATTCATTTTCTAATTGGTTTTTTTTTTGTACTATTAGTTACACCCTTGCCTGGGATTATAAGCGTTGATATATGCTACTTATTGTGATTGCTGTCAAATGGCATGGCAACTGTTTTAATTTGTCTGAGAGAAATATCAACAGTCAACAGAATCACTTCATCAATATTACCTATTGAAAAACAGAATCGCATCTCCCGCTGACGGTTTTTTTAGAGAACCACATAATTGGGAATAGTAAACTATTCTTGTTACGTATATAATTGTTTTTATAAATGAATACAATTAGAATTAGAATCTCAAAAAATAATTCCTGATCTGTTTTAAATGCTACTTTTACAGCATCATTCTTTTTTCTCAACCACATTTCACGTCGCGATAAAACATTTTAGGTGTTCATTCCTCTTCTTCTTAGCGAGTCAATGATTGTTAATTGAAGCAACCAATAATTAGACGTCGAATTTAGCACTTTCAGCTAGTGTGATGCGCAAGAAAAACAAACATGCAGGACACGATATTAAGAGCCCCATCGTTTGTGGGGCAACACCACATTTATAATTTCAGGGCAGTCATTTCTATAAATCTCCACCTGTAGGCCTACCATCAACTTTTAGTTAGCCATTCAATTCCGATGCAATCCAATTTAGGAACCTAAACTGAATCGCTAAGATTCGTACCATGAAGTGCCATAATCTAACTGGCGTTTGAATCGCATAAGGAGGAATGAACGAACGAAATTTTACTTTACAGTCGTTGCATAAGTCTGTCTCTTTTACTCGAACCATATGCGTTGCGTTTCGAAACCTAGTTAATATGATTTTAGCGGTTTTTTTGTGTAAAAATTATAACAAATACATTTCGAAATTGCGCTTTTTAGCGTTAAATTATATACCATTAAGCCCTTTTTAGTACTCATTAAATAATATTAATAATTTATATATATGAAAAGTTTGCTTAGTGTTGTCGTAAAAACAAATTGATTAAGACGAGTTTAGAACGCACCTTCACTCAGTTTGATTTGACAGGAGGCGTTTGTTGTTGTTGCGATTTGTTTTGAAAGTTTAAATATCTCGAACTTTTTTGAAAGAACATTGGGTGTTATTATTAGTATTTAAAAGTGTTTTTAACGTTTTACTTTGGTAAAATAATTTGTAATACGAATAATGGCGTAAGTATTCTTGTGGAGTTTGTGTAGTAATTTTATATTTTCATAAACTTACAAGCTTCTTTATCTCAAACGCTTACCTAACTTAAGTACCAAAGTATTTTAAGTGCTTTTTTTTACAGTGATGTATCGCGTCGAAGAGTGACTTACAGTCAACTTGAGCAGCTTTGGGAATTTTTAAACCAGAATAAAGCCATAGCTATTACAGAGGAAACTGTTTGCTGAGCTATAGAGTGAGCACTGCTGTCTCCAATGGGTCTCTGATATGACCCTGTCGCATAGAACGACAGTGTAGTTAAAACCTAAAAAAATGATACTAATTAGTGTAACTCTAACTACTTACTTAATAATTTATGTGTTCATTTGGCCAGTGGGTCATCTTAGTCATTTTTATAATACACTTATGTTTTTAATACTGTTAATATGGATATTAAGTGCATGTATCCAGATAACTTATTTTAATGTGCCTTAAAATGTTTTTGTTTTGTGAATAATTTGACTTCTACCTTTGTTTCTACTGATAAATCAGTTGATTTTGATGGATTTTTCAACATTGGCCTCAGCTCATCACACAGTTCTAATACCAATTGTTTAGACAACCGATATCGTTTTATAAATTCTGCATCTTCCAAATAAAAGGGGTCCGATTGTTCCCGTGTTATACGTCTTTTTTGTCGCCGTGTTGTGTTTATTTCATTATCATTTTCCATGAATTCAAAAACGACTAATTCGTCAGACATCTACAATAAAAATAGCTCTAGAAATCATTTTTTTACATTGACACTTATGGAACACTAAATATTCAACTGAAATACCTTGAATTACGTATATTTTCACTATTTTTTTAAAGTTATTAACAAAACGATTCACTTTACGCCAAGCAAGTAGCAACTTTTTTTGGATCGCTTACTTTGACAGATAAGCTATCCAATTTAGGTTGAAATGTCACCTCATGGTACGAAAAATGAACGAACAAAAACAGTTTGCGATTCAATTGCCGACTTGATTTGGCGTCAACCTAAACTGGATAGCTATAATGACGTCGTGGTATGAAATAGCAAAGCAGTTTATTTTAGGTCGTCAATTGAATCGCAATAATAGTTCATAGTAGGCCTCCTGAACAGATATTCATTGCTTCGGGAAGCAAGGAAAACCTGTATATTCAAAGAATAGGGATGTTTACTGATTTTTTTTTATAAAATCATAAAAACTTTACGAAGATTAAACGCGTCAAAGATTTGAGTGGGGGTTCGTGACATCACTGACCGGTGAAAAATGCCATACTAACGTCTTGGAAAATGACGTCACATGAGTTTTCAAAGCACTGTATCGTCTTCATTGTTTGTTTACGTGAAAACAGAAAAAAATACGTGTCCAACATTTTTTGGAAATCTATCTGCCGGACTTATTAGATTTTTTTAGTTAACTACCCTATTCCAGGACTCCTGGAATCTCCAATCCTATGGAGGCATCTTACAGCTTGCTTTTCTCCTGAATCACTTTTCATCTCAGCAGTTTAAAATCCGCAACGTTTCTTTACACGTAAGTTTTTACATCATCGTTGTTAGATGGTGCCGCTGTTATGCTATCTCTATGACAACCATTACGCGCTATTACCGTACTCGCATCTACTTTTACGACTTCGCGGAGATAAGCCGGCGGTATCTTAAGTTGTGGGCATAGAGTGTAGTGGGAATGTCTGATCATTTTCTATGTGAGAAGTATCGTCATATCTGTTGTCATAAGTCATTTGTGGTTTAACTAGGTATAATAATAATGGTACATCAAGGTATTAAAGTGTACGCTATGTAGTATGTATGCCAGGGAGCATACAAAAGTTCGTAAGTAATAAAATAAGTCTTAACAATAAAAATAATTTAGTATTTATTAAGGAATTGCATGATACAAATGAATTATTAAAAAATAATAGAAATCAATGTTAATTTAAAATTAATAAAATATTATAAAAATATTTTGACAATGTCAATTACAATACCGATAATAACAATGTACAATACTGATATCAATATACACATCAATTTATTGGGACAAACAATACTAGTTACATGTATTTTATTAGGATGCCAACATTGTATCAATAGACTTTTGTCGGATTCTGATATTTTCCTTCTTTTGCTCGGATTGTACAAATAAAAGAATTTTGCTTCAGTGGAAAGAATCAGCTGTAGGTTTCATTCTAAATCTCTCACATTTTGACAAGTCTGTAGAATTCAGTATATTTATACCTTTTTTTACACCCCCTTCCAAGTTGCTGACATCTCTTTGAGGCACTCGTGGAACACGAACACGCCGTTCGGCACGGCCTGTCGTAGTCATAAGACGGACGGACGACGAGGGCTACAGAATCACCGTCCAGCAGCCCGCGCCTACGGTGGCCGGAAGCCATCGTGTGGGCCCTGACGCCCGGAACGTCTCCCGCGGCGGTTCTCTCCCTCTCACGTTCCGCCACCTCCTTCGCTAGCATCACTGCTTCGCAGAAGAAGGCGACGGCGTCCCATTCCCTCTCGCCCCGGATCATGGCTTGCACCAGGGCCGGACACGAGAGGTCGCCGCTACCGATCGCCGCTACGAGAAGCCCAAGCGCGGCAGACCTCCATGGTATGCTCCACCGTATCCTCTGCAGCATCCGGGCGTTGCCTTCCGCCTGATTCGGTGCAGGTACCTCCCGAAACAATCGTGTCCGGCTTTTGCATTATCATTAGAAGTGAAATTCAGTCAAATTTCTCTTCTGCCCTTGCCCCAATTTATTTTGGGGTCAGCCAGCGCAGTGTGTTGTCTTCCGAATGAAATTATTTGTCGCAATAGGTAGCAATGCAGACAAACTTTCTAAACACTTTCAGTGGTTTACTAGCATTCGATGATAGCTGAAAGACTATAAATGTCTTACTGCCGTACTCAGAGATATTTAATGATTACTTAAGCCGTCACTTAGTAAAGATTTGACATATTTTTCTATGAGAAAACTCTCAAAACCATTACTAAGTGATGGCTTAAGTAAGCATTAAAGCTCTCTGAGTGCGGCAGTTAGTAAGTAATTGGCCTTCTGTGTCTGGGTGTAATTTATCTATAATATGTATGTATTTAGAAATATATAAGTATGTTTATCAGTTGTCTAGTACCCATAACACAAGCTCTGCTTAGCTTGGGACTAGATGGCGTTGTGTGATAGTTGTGGAATATTATTATTATATTTATTATTATTTTACGTATTAATTTGGCTATTCAAATGTTCTAGCTGTAAGTTTTATAAATTTAATTTTTTTCGAGCTCATTCTTCCAATATTGCTTAGTAGGACATACTTAATTGGCGCGGAGTCTGGATTAGTGCTCGGTTGATGGCAATGGGCTCATGGGACTTAAGCACACTTTACTGGCGAAATGTGTAAGTACGGTACGAATCACAGGCGTGATGTTATGTTGTTTTCATTAAAAATCTACTTCACTCTCTAATTCTACTGAAGGCAACCCCGTTACCAAGGACTAAAATAAAATTGTCAGTCGAGACCATCTACCTTGTATCAGATATTGCCGTCCTTTGATCTAGAGTAAAAACTTATTTATTCATACCTATTGATCCCGTAGGAAAAACTTCGCTTGTAACGAAGTTCCTCGAGTCTGTCGTGATTTATGATCAAAGTTGGCGATCTATTGAGAAACTAGACAAGTGATAGTCTTTCTTCTATTTTTTTTTAGTTTCTACGGAGCCAAAAAGAAGTGGTTGTAATGTGCCGTCTAGAATATAGTAGGATTCTGGATTAGAGGCGTGGTTTGGCCGAGTTAATAATACTACTCGTGGCCTACCATTGGTTGACAGCATCTGGCAGAACAATCACCTGGGGGTCGGCTTCCCTGCATCCGGATGCAGCTAAAAGCTAAACCAGTATTTTACATGGATGCGACTGCCTATCTGCCTATCCTGCACAACCCAATAAGTACTACGTAATATAATACGTATAAAGGTAATTTACTGCGGAAAATAGTAGAAAAGTTCAATAAAAAAGGTCCGTGGTTTCCTTTGTATTACGAGTTCAAAGCAAATTGATCTGTAGATCTTGCGTTCGTCGAAAACATTAAAGTAAACAACAAACGCACCACCGGTTTTGAGGAGACAACCGAAGTTCTATTAAATACTTTGATACCTGACGATTTGCCTGATAACGACAATGACTACCACCAGCAGATCAGGGCCCCGAGTCTGCTATTCAATAGTGTCAGAATGGTCTATCATTGATCTCATAATTGTTGATTTTGACAACACCAAACTTGTCAAAATCAACAATTCTGAGATCAATGATAGACCATTCTGACACTATTGAACAGCAGACTCGGGGCCCAGGGCGTGAGCGTCTGCAGTGCCTGCGTCAGACCTTCCATCCATTGACTTGCATTTATTAAAGTTGTCAGGAAACTACCACTTAACAAATTGTTAGGTGAAGATAAAATATCTAATTAGATGAAAATAAAAGCATGTAAAACAGCGGCCGACGTAATTTTAAGTGTTTACAACCGTTGCATTGCCGAAGCCGTTTTTCCTCGTATATGGCGACGCGGCTTTATACACAACTGTTCTACCATCTTTAGGGAAACTCCTAAAGCGTCTTATCATTCCACGTTTACTACCAGACGGACTGAAATTTCACAACAACCAATTCGGTTTAACCGTGGGAAAATCTACCATAGACGCGGCACTTTCTGTTAGGAAAATTGTCAACACATCCGAACATAACTACGTAGTTGGGATCTTTCTAGATATTTCTGGGGCTTTCGATAACGCATGGTGGCCGATGCTATCCTGAAACTGAAAATTCGTGCTTAACTTAAAAATATATACAATGTTGTTTACTCCTACTTCTTAAATGGTTCCGCGCAACTTAAACTAGGGACATGATTCTATGTCAAAGTCCCTTACCATGGGATCCCTTCAGGGTTCGATTACGGGTCCATATGTAGGGAACGTATTGATCCGAGCGGCAGTTTTTATTTCATCAGCATCTGGAAGATACCAACGTATATTTCGTTTCCCTTCAACTCATGGTAGTTGTAGAAACAATAGTTTCAGTCTTCACGAGTCCAACATATCCCTACATTTTCCCTAGCCTGAGGGTAGGTAGGGGACGTGACAATAAGGAATTACTCCCCAGGAAATAAGGCATACGGTGGCTATAGATTTGACTATACTTTTACAGAAAGTGGAATTATATTTAAGGTGGTAGGAGTACTGATAAATATTCATTAACCACTATAGGATGGGAGCCACTCAACATTTTGAAGTAGTCTTTTCAGCGAAAAATAGAATGACTATAAGTTATTTTCAATTATTTAATCTTTTGATTCATAGCAATAAGCATCTCAAAAAATATCTATCAGGCTAGCTTAATCGTTGTTTATAAGTTCAAATCGCTTATTTCTGCACTCTAGGACCTCGTGGGTTAATAACAACTGCTGCTCGGGTCCATCGTTCAGTCGTTTAATGTCGAAAGTGTGATATCCAGTCTTACCAAGGGGTATTATAGTGGGCTGCGGGATGTTGTAAGAGATACCGTGGCCTTGACATAGGACTAAGAAGGTACATGGATGGTTTTTAGTCAGTAGAAGTCTGACACTCCCTGACTAGCAATTCCTCATTTAGAATAAATTTAAACTTCCAAAATTAGCAGACAATAACATCTCTATCAAAAGTCTCGTAAAATGCACCATAGAGTTCTTTTATGTAGGTAATATATACCATTAAGTGAATCTCCACATTTTGTTGAATATTGCTAATGATATGACTTCCATAAAGTTTCTAAGAATAAGTAACAGACCTTTTTTCCAGTACTTAACTCACAGAAATAACAAATTAATGTTTCTGATGGCCCTTTGATAATGTCTAGGTTATTTCTTTCCGAGGTTTTCTTAATGGCCGAATATGAAAAGGTCACTTACTCTAAGTATATAAATTGGACTCTTTAGAAAATGTCTGTCCATTTCAGTTTCATAATAAAGTCATTGAAATCACAATTATTTTAACTTAAGTACTTTTGCCCGCAGGCTTGACTGTCTTGCTGGTCTAGAGGTCGCAAGAGCGAATGCTAAGGATGGGATCCTGGGTACGATTCCCAAATCTTGCAAAGTGTTAATAGGTTTTTCCTTTGATAATTTCTTAGAAGCAGCCACTTAATATGGACTTGTGACGGTTGATGGAAATAGGTTCGCCCCTTATTACATTACCTTATTACTTAAACAAAGCTCTCTGCCAAAACATTCTGGGATTACATATATGATAATACAGGGTGTAAACTAACTCTTCACACATACGTAAACCAAGCATTATGTACATTAAACTAAGTACCCCACCCCCCCCTATCCAAACATTTTTGCTGGGAAACGAATTTTTTTTGGGGTCAAAAATCACATTTTACGGTAAAACTCAATGTAACATTCTTAAAACATTGTGCTAGTGGATGGTTTGAGTAGTAAACGGGTCATGGAGGTAATTTGAGTAAAGTAAGAAAAACTGGTATTTACAAAAACAGCTGTGAAAAATTTGGCATTTTGACTCCCAATATCTCCGTAACTAGGGTGTTCCCAGGTATGGTCTAGTACAAAAAAAATTTCGCAGTGATGGGTAGAACAAGTGTCCTTCGTTTGCGTTAAGGGTACTTTTACACCCTTTATTTTGTGTAACACCCTATATTTCGCACTTTTGCCCACGTGTATTAAATTTCACCCCGGGGATACCGGGAGAGATTCTGTCCTACTCAGTTCATGTTCTCTGTAACTAGCTGAATCGACTTACGTTGTCTTGTCCCAATCGACAACAGCGCCATCTAACGGGCCAACCATGAATCAATGAAAATCTATTCTGGTACCCCTTAAGTACCAAAAACATAACACTCCTTTTTCAGAAAATCGTGTAAAAAATATGAACAGAATCGGTAGATAAAAGTGTCTAAAGAAATTGTCGATAAATGGATGACCCACTTATCACAGACTTTACGTTATCTGTCCGGAAGACAAACTTCAATAGTAAAAAATATGACTTCTTATTAAAATAATTTAATAAGGCGTCATTGATAACAATTGCTCCTAATTGATAACACAATTGTTTGAACATTATAATTGATAAGAAATGTGGTCGTTAAATTGAACCAAATTGATATCGGCGTTGGTGGTGTAATGGTCAGCATAGTTGCCTTCCAAGCAGTTGATCCGGGTTCGATTCCCGGCCTACGCAATATCTTTTTACACTTTTCTTTTCTTTTTGTAATATTTTGTGTAAATATAAATGTTCTTTTTTGGAAATAAAACGTCTATTGCATAATTAGGAACATAATTTTTTCACTTATTTTATCTAATACAGAAGTGATACAAAAATGTCTAATGTTTTGTACTTTTGTTTACACTTGGTGTTTTCTATAAAAACATGACCTTTCGGAAAAAAGATACGTAGCTTATATAATCTGAAATAATTTCATAGCAGATTACCTCTAAAAAATCTTACAGCATCACTTAAAATTATTACCCAGTGGAATCTCGGCCCAAGGTCAGAAAAACCTTTTCGTCCATAATTACGTTTCGCGGTCAACCCCTAAAAGGACGCCACACATTTTTGTAACCTCCCTCAATGCCCCCTAAACTTGGGGGGCCCACTAAAACTTCAGATAGTGAGTCACTCCCTTAATTTAGTGAGCTCGTTTTAGAGTAGTAAGTTTATTGGGGCATTTCGGGAATCTGGCGATAATTTTTGCTTGAGATTTTTTTGGTATTCTTTGCTTAATTAATTAAAAAAAAAATTGTGACTAACAAAGTATATTGTAAGTAATCATACTAATATACTGAAAAGTAGGTACTTTTTAAATGAAAACTACATTTCAAATTCTCTCATTGCTTAACAAAAACAAGTCGCCCCATGTGAATACATTCTATCACGAGCCGTTGCCAGCGGCTTTGCCCGCTACAACTCGAAAATCCCACGGGAAGATAAAATCGGGATAAAAACTAATCTAACTAATCCCATGTGTTAATCCAGGTTATAAACTATCTGTGTACCAAATTTTATCCAAATCCGTTCAGTAGTTTTTACGTGAAGAAGTAACAAACATACACTCACACATTAACAAACTTTCGCCTTTTTAATAGTGTGATAATACTTAAAATAATATACTTAGTGTGATTATTTTTAACCATTAGGAATATCTCCAAACATAATTTATTTTACAAGTGAACATGAATTTAATAGCAAAATTCGTTTTCCGATTATAAAACAGAACTAAAAGAAACATTTTGAGAAGACCATCTATTTATGGACCCAACTGGTTCACAATTAAAATATTTTATACTAGCTGATGCACTCAGCCTCACCCGCGGTAGTATATACAGGGTGTAAATTAACCCTTCACACATACGTCAACCAAGCATTCTGTAAATCAAACTAAGTACCCCTACGCAAAAATTTTTGCTGGAAAACGACTTTTTTGTTTGGGGTCAAAAATCACATTTTACGGTAAAAGTCAATGTAGCACTCTTAAAACGTTGTGCTAGTGTATGCTCTACATAGTAAACGGGTCATTGAGGTAATTTAATCAAAGTTATAGCCGGAAAAAAACTACTATTTACAAAAACAGCTGTGCAAAATTTGGAACTTTGACCCCCGATATCTACGTAACTACCCCGGGGGTTCCCAGGTATGGTCTAAACAAAAAAAAACGCTCGCGGTGGTGGGGAGAACAAGTGCCCTTCGTTTGCGTTAAGGGTACTTTTACACCCTTTATACTTACTAAAACCTTCCTCGAGAACCACTCTATGCGTTGGTCAAAACAACATGAATCGGTGCAATTGTTTTTGAGTTTATCGCAAACAAGTAGACAGCCAGACGCTGTTGAGGACTTTAATTTATAAGTATGCTGTGATAGTGATATTATATTATTATCAAAATATTTATTTAAAGATAAATAGCCGTGACAAGGTACACGATTCGGGTTGGCCGTTTCAACAAAAAAAATCTAATTAGTCTGTCATATAGATTACCAAAAAATATTGGACACGTATTTTTTTCTTTTTCACGTAAACAAACAATGAAGACGATACAGTGCTTTGAAAAATCGTGTGACGTCATTTTCTGAGACATTAGTATGACATTCTTTAGCGATCAGTGACGTCACAACCCCCCACTCAAATCTTTAACGCGTTTTATCTTCGTAAATTTTTATTGATTTGATAAATCAAAAAATACGTATGCAATATTTTTATAATTTATAATTAGAATCACATTTTTTTAAGTCAGTAAACATCCCTATAATTAATCAGGATGTTTATCCCTAAATCCCTATAAATAAAGGGAAAACGAAGAATCTTATTACAAGAACAGAATAAGCCAACAACAAAACTTCAACACCAATAAAATAGTGACGTATATTTCTGTGTATACTGTGACGCGGCAGTAAGCCTCACAATTTGCAGGACCCAGGTGCTCCCCCCTTTGCCAGCTGATACCCCCTCATATAAACGGTAGCTCGCCAGTTTTACAAGTTTCACACAAAAACCTAGTTCCCACTCTCCATGAACTTATTATAAGTAATTGCTCTTGTTTCAGTCTGGATTTAGGTATAATGATTATAAATATACGTTTTGTCTCGAAATTGTTTTTTAGTAGATAAAGTTTTAAGACAGGAGTGTTCTGGATTAAGTATGACAGATTCTTGTTTTGGGAATTATGTTTGAAATTAAGGGATGCTGGTATTTCATAAACATATACAACATGTGACTTAATTAACGCACATCCTGAAAACAGTTTGTTCATTTACTGAATCAATTTATAGCATTTTTAAAATAGGTAATTTTTATCCCAAAAATAATTAAAACCACGGAAATTATTGTCATATTAACCCTGTACAGTCAAAACAAATTGAAATGGACCGTAAGTCAAAGTAATAAGACTTTTAAAATCGCAGTTTTATTTGTATTCATCCAAATTCCATCATTCAATACAACATAAAGAAAAATAAACCTTATGATCAAGTTCTCCAAGAATTGGTAAAACTAATTTAGTAAATAACAATGCATATACATGTTAAATTAAAAATTCAGTGTATGTATTATGATTATAACTTAATATTGTAATTGGGGTGTTTGAATGTGTGCGTTAATTACGTTACATGTTGTATACAGTGATGGTGGTGTGACCATCGGATTGCCAAGTCACGTACCCCTGATTTTTGCAGTAATGTGCGTATTGTATAAACTATTACTTGCTTCGGTAAACCAAAGCTTCGGGAAACCAGCATGATTTGACTTTTGATCAGAGGGCCATGAGCAGCATAAAAACTTTGACACCGGTAAGGAAAGAAGTAAGATTGAATTATTATTGTAAGGAAGTAAGGATTCCGGCAAGCGCAGCGCGTGCCTTGTGACCAGACCTCTGTGCTCGGACCTCATCGGAGACACATGCGTTTTTAAAAACTTTTTTTAATCTATGGTTTTTTCGTTGTTCCATCGAATCATCAATTACTCTGTATTGTTCCGAAATTAAATTAATCTAACAGATATACTTAAAAGTTAATCCAAGTTTAGTTTCTCCCATAATTAAATCCCCTTTTATTATGTTTGTAATGGGTAATGCTATTAGGAGTAAACGTAGGTTCACCCGGGTAAACTAGTATTCAACCCAAGTATCCAAGCTTTATTGATTCATTTTGTTAACGTCAAAGCTTATCGATAATTGAATTCAGTCATTGCGACAAACATTTCGGTCAAGTTTCATTGTCATATTCTTTATTCAGGATGGTGTCACGATTTGTTTGCCTATAGATTAAATTACGTGTATCTGTGGATCTGAGTTCGTATTTATTTTCATAACTGTCGAGAAAGCCTAAACCTCTGACCAAAAGTCCTTCTATAGCTGGATTGTGGAGGTGCTATAAGTGTGCAGCCGGATTGTTAAAGACAAATCCAATAAAGTTGCTAAATGGCTTTAAAAAGACTGACCGGTCGAGAATCTGTCATTAATAACAAGCCTCAAATTAAAACATACAAGGGACATAATCAAGGGACATAATCGGACAAAAAAAACAAATTAGACCGTCAGATAGATTTCCAAACAATATTGGACACGTATTTTTTCTTTTTTAACATAAACAAAAAATGAAGCCAATACAGTGCTTCAAAAACTCGTGAACTCTTCGAAAACGTCATATGATAGTACATTTTTACCTGCAAATGACGTCACAACCACATTTTATCTTCGTCAAATTTGATTAATTTGATAAAACAAAAAACACGCATACAATATTTTTCGATAATCTAACTGACGGACTAATTAGAATCATATTTTTTTGACTCAGTCCGATCCCCTGTTGAATTTATGAAACATGTACCTAGAACGTAGGTAACTTAGTTCCAAAATGTTGCAAATAAATAAAAAAACAAAACACAAAAACAAATTCATAAAAGGAACCGTCATACCTATAATCACCCTTGCCCTGATTACAGACGCTTTAATAACCAAATGAATACAATTATACGAAGCCGACCAAACACGAAATAACAAACAAATATTTTCTCGGCTTTCAGTGAAATTTCTTGGAAAATGGAAAATATAACGAAACGAAACGAAATTCCCTCGAATAATTACCACTGGCGTTAACAATAGGAACGTGACACGAATTTTCCATTTCAATCAATATAACTTTCCATTTTGTTTGTCAAAAGTGATCACAATGGAGCCAAGGTTTGTTTAATGGTGTCTATAATTAATTACGGCAATAGAAGTCATTGGTTTTCGTTTGTGTAGTAAAAGAGTTTGGGCTTTTTCAAAGGTTTTCGTTTTGAAATGTAGGTAAGGCTAAAATTTTTGGCGCAATAATTAAAATAAATCAACCCGCCTGATTTCCAAACTAAGTATATAACCTGTTACCCCGGCCCCGGACACAAAGGCTAAGAAGGAACGTGGTTGGTTTTCAGTCAGTAGAAGTCTGACACTCCTTTCCGCCCATAGAGGGCATTTTGGAGCGTTTGAAATCATCAAATGACTCCTCATTTGATGATTTCAAACGCTCCAAAATAAAAGGAATGTTAGCTTTGCCACCACACGTGGCAACAATATTTTATGAAAAATATTATTTTTTGGTCAGACAGGATAGACAAAAGCTTGTAAAATAATTTTATTTCACAACGAATTTAAGTACGGTTTGGTCTGGGGATTGATAGTGTGCATAATATATATTATGTGTGATGGCGGATATGGGAGGTTTCGTGAGTGATAAAACACCTACATATATCTTACAAAAAAGCAATACCTGTAATAAGTTAAGTAATATTAATCATGTAAAAAATTTAAAATTCTTAAAATGGTCTTTATAGTTATAGACATAAAGTCATTTTAAGAATTTGAAATGATTAACGTGATTCATACTAAGATTCTGCGTGGATTCTGATAAAGCGGCCATTTTAGACCCACAGGTCGAAAAATATGGACGAAAAATAAATTTATTGGTCAGACAGGCTAGAAAAAAGCTAAATAATTTTATTTCACAACGAATTTAAGTACTGTTCGGTCTGGGGTTTGATAGTGTGCATAATATGTGTGTGATGGCGGCTATGGGAGGTTTTGTGAGTGATAAAACACCTGTATCTTACCTACTGACGTGGTAAACCCCCTCCTTTCGTTAAATCACTTCTTACACAAAGTAAAGTAATTTCGGACGTTTCATCAAATTGTCGTTCCAGTGCGGGAGACGTTGAGAAATGGGTTGTGTCACAAAAACTGACCGACTACCGACCAGCTCAGGTGCGGAACTCGGCTTGAGTCCTGTTGTGATGGATACGCGACCATTTATCATTTCGTGTATAAACACTTGAAACATTTTTGAAATGGATACTAATATTAGCGAGGGTACTGGAAAAGAGCATTATAATATGTATGACATGTAGCAATTTTTAAAGGTGATTTTATCCTACTGTATTGCTTTGATTTTCATGTAACGTTACAAATATTATATTTTGGGACCCATATTATCATAAGTACATAATTATTGTTTGTGACTGTACACAGGTTTTTGTCGTGGCTTGTGAAGGGCTACAAAAAAAAAGCATACAAACGCCTTGAGAACTTCTTCCTATTTGGAAGTCGGTTAAAAAGGAACACCCGTAGTCGTAACATTGATTGAGCTAATAATAAAAAAAAATAACTTCTATGTTAGTAAACTTAGTATCTATTAGACAAGAAAGCTGTTGTTAAAAATCCATCACTAAACAACATCACCTAACAAAGGAGAATCGTACCTGCCCAGTAAGTCTTCAGGATGTGGATGGATTCTTTGTAAAGGCCGATGCTAAACAACTGCACTCTGCGGGGTCTTGGATTTTGGTCAGTTGTATTTATGTCCCATCTAAAACGGGGCGTGCGTATTACCATCATAGACACAAATCTAAATTCCTTGACTGCTACTGAAAAACTCAATAACAGTTTGTCTGTACCGGGAATTCAACCCAGGACCTTTAGGCTCGTAGGCAGTATAGCAAAGTTAGTGGCTACCCCCGATACCCCATACAGACCTAGTTGCCAAACTTTGGGGCTACTAACCACCCGAAAAACTTGTCAAAGTTCTACAAACGACAGCCGATATCAACGGCTTATCGTGCTTGACGATTTGATATGTGATGGACGGTCGTTTATCCACGAACTGACCTCGAACAGTCTAACTTAACTTGTGTGGCTGTTTCTATCTGAGATAAAATAATAGAAGTCCCAGTGCTCGATTACGAATGGTTGGTGATCGATTGGCTAAGTTAACTTGGACTCTTATCCTGTCAGCATAAGCTATTCACGAAGTATATTGTACTGTGGCCTGTAGCGGAAAGATTTGTAAAGTGGCGAGGCTTTAGGTGAGGCTGATTGCCCGGGACAAAGAATTTTCTTAAATATTGTTGGACGCACTTGTTTTTCAATCAATTACCATACATACTAACATGGTGAGAAATTACAGAAAGCTACGATCCTTACATACTCATAACTATTTAACTTCATACGCACGCTTTATTGTCGAGCCTACGTTCGCCCCCTGTAGTACTAATGGGTTCCCTGGGTAATACTAATGCTGTACATAAAAATATTGTGAAACCACACCATTTTGAAAGAGGAACGATGAAGTTTCTTGCTAATTCTTCTCCATAGAAAACGACCACCCCGAACCGTCCTTCTTTCTCGACGTTTTATAAGTGCCCATCTCGACCTACGTGAATTAAATAAGTGCTTTTTTTGCTGGTTCAGGCACTGCGCATCTGGCCTTGCTAAAGATTATAAACAACTTGCACTTACTCATACAGTTTTCACTATCGAATATAATCACCGAGGATAAAGACCGAATTATTTTCTAGAAACTCTTAATTTCCATGCAAAATCAAAAACAAAACCCGTCTGTATCTACACATGACCCCGCGAGGAGTAATAACTCAACACAGAACAGCACACTCTATTCCACTTGACACGAATCCGATTTGATCAATAAGACATGTCGCGATACTGGAGATAAATTGTACGCAGCCAATAATACGGTAACGTGGATGTATGTAACAGGATCCACTGTAATAACATCTGAACTGTCTGCCCTGAAGTTATTGTGCTCGCGAGACAAAATAGATGGAAAATATTGTAGGAACATGTTGGTTCTGCGATACAATACGCCTGTAACTTCTATACAGAGGAAAACAAAGAAAGAAAAAGTTTTTATTTGTTTCACACAAGACAGAACAAATTGACAAAAAATTAAAAGCTTAAAACATAAGAGAAACACTTAAAATTAGGATATACTTAGTTTAAATACCAATTAGCCAAAAGGCAACTATCTCAGCATGGTGCTGTAACATTGACAAAAATGTCACAGCGCTGGTATTCTGATAGGGCCCAAGGGGACGGAAAAACAAAACTTAAAAATGAAATAATAAATAAAACAATAGTAAAGTAGGCAGTTATAAGTATTGTGCGAAGATAAATATTAACGTAATGTATATTTACTCAAAAATGCATGTAATGTTGTCATTATTTTGACAAACTTGTTTGAGCAAAGTCGACCTTGCCGGTCTGTTTCAAGGAGCGGCCGGCAAAGTTTTGCTGGCCGCTCTAACAGGCCGGCAATGTTTTGCCGGCCGCTATTTTGACGTTTCAACGTTTTAAAAAATCAATTCCAAAAAGATTTTATTTAAAACACAGCTGTTTGTACGTCTAAAGGTAAAAAAAAAAAAGATTTAAATGAAGTAATAAATGAAGAAATAATCCAGCAGTCAAACACCGCATTAGAATTGTCGCAAACTATCAGTAATATCAAACCGGGAAAGTCGGTGTTGAATTTTAGTAACTGTACTTTTCATAATTGTCATTTTAATTAAAAGTCTAGTTAATTAATATATTTTTTATTTAAATTACTTGCTGGTTTTATTTAGATTAGGTACTTGCATTTTTGAGTAAAGCACTATACAAACCTTGGCCCACAATGACTGCTTCGCTGGTCACGCTATGATTGCCTCGAGCTAGCCTAGCTACGCTCTAGGCCTTTCAGCTTGGCCATCATTGCAGCCCTTGCTGTCCTCGCTGTAAAGGCCTCGGCCTACGGTCTCGGCCTTTATCTCAGCTCGTCCATCAAGTGCTGCACGCTGACCGCGCTGTGTCGGCCTGGAGCTGCGCTACGCTGCGCTGTCGGCCATCATCAGCGCGACCAGCAAAGTAGTCATTATAGACCGCGGCAGTAATGTACTAAAATTACGGTACGTTAGAAACTTTATTTATGTGTCGCAAAATATATAAAAGAAACATACAACGCCAGCTAGCATCATCCGCCTAGCCCTTTCCCAACTACATATATTGGGGTCGGTTTCCTGTTAAACCAGATGCAGCTAAATATTAGTGTTTTACATGGATCGATCTGCTTATCTGACCTCCACAACCCAGTTAATACTGGATTACTGGTTCTTTGGTAAGACTGGTTGTCATATTTCTAGATCAGGTCTCTGATAACCCGTAACGACTGCGAAAGATCGGATATAGCAGGCGGGACCAACAGATTAACGTGTTGTTGCACGGAGGAAACTCGGTATTTAATGGGTGGTCACCCATCCACAGACCAACCTTGGCAAGCGCGACTTAACCTAAAGATCGACCCAAGTGGCAGTTTTTATTAAGCGACGAGCTTATTTTATACAACACAAATATTTCAAAATAGAACATGACGGAACTACAAAACAGGCGTGACGGCGACAAGCAGATTACCACTCGGCCTGATATTGTGTCATGGGGGGGACCACAGAACAGCGCAGACCTGAAAGATTAAGTAGGTACGTTTCTTAGAGACCTCTCACATTTTAACAGTCATATTGAAAGTCCCATGGAATAAGAGGCGAGTCTATTGATAAAAAACAGACTCCGAGGTTGCTAATGATTTTGATTTTGAATTCGCAATGGAAAAATCCACAATTACTTTGTCCGATCGAGTCGAGAAATCGACCAAAATGAAGAAAAAATAGATCGAAAATATTGTAAGAAAGTAAGACTTGAAATAAATACTTACTGCTGCACTCACAGAGCTTTAATAATTACTTATACCATCACTTAGTAAAGGTTAGTAACCGCGGTACTCAGAGATACTTAAGCCGTCACTTAGTAAAGATTTGACATAATTTTGTATGGCAAAACTGTCAAAACCATAGCGATGGCCTAAGTTATCATTAATGCTCACTGAGTGCGGCAGTGACATCTTAATTAGTAATCATTAAATATCTCTAAGTACTGCAGTAAGTAATGAAGATACAGGCTTGTTAGCTAATAGGGGATCGGACTGAGTCAAAAAAATTTGATTCTAATTAGTCCGTCAGTTAGATTATCGATAAATATTGGATCCGTGTTTTTTGTTTTATAAAATTAATAAAAAAATTCGAAGATTGTTGATTGTGACGTCATTTGTAGGTAAAAAATGTACTATCATGTGACGTTTTCGAGGAGTACACGAGTTCATGATTTTTGTTTATGTGAAAAAAGTAAAATTACTTGTTCAACTTTTTTTTGGAAAATTATCTTACGGACTAATTAGTTTATTTTCTCGATCCCCTATCGCAAAGAAAACACTGTAAAATGTATGCGTCGGCTGGGAATCGAATCAACTGCTTGAAAGGCAACTATGCTGACCATTACACCACCGACGTTGCTGGAACGTTATGGACTAATGAGATCTGTATACAATAATAATAATAATAATATTCCACAACTATCACACAACGCCATCTAGTCCCAAGCTAAGCAGAGCTTGTGTTATGGGTACTAGACAACTGATAAACATACTTATATATTTCTAAGTACATACATATTATAGAAATTATTAAAGGACAAAATATACAACGATTGTATTGTTCCAGATCTAATAACATCTGAGCAAATAATACAATGTTTGCTGCTGCCTAGTATTTTGGTCGTTTAAACATAATGCTTAGTAATAGTATTTGTAGACAATAGTCACTAAATAAATAATGACACTTACTGCGGTACTCAGAGATATTTAATGATTACTTAAGCCGTCACTTAGTTATGGTTTGACATACTTTTGTATGACAAAACTGTCAAAACCTTTACTAAGTTCCAATAAATATTTTTTATTATTATTATTATAAGTAAAGGCCTAAGTAATCATTAAAGCTCTCTGAGTGCGGCAGTTAATATTTACTGCCAAGCATGACGTCTCTAATCCCAGAAGGGGTTGGGCAGAGATGTAACAATGATTGCCAAGCTTATCCCCTTCTTATTGTTAGAAGTAAAAAGGAAACTTGTGATCTATCCCCATAAAATTTCCATGAAACCCACGGGCAAAGAGGTAAATTAATTTTCTTCCCCGGGACCATTCGATGTTAGGCGGTAGTGTATCCGCTACCAATGTGAACGTGCCTTTATATCCGGATAGAGTTATTGTAGCGCACATACAATTTTATTCAATAATGCGGCTTCTTTTGTTGTGTGAGACAGTATATTTTGCGAGACATTTTGTAATGATCGAAGTGGCCCCTCTTAATTGGACCTCCATATTCAAAGTGCATTCTATGTACGTAAAATTATATCCGCATTAAGGGAATTCATATCCCCGTTGGGGCTGCGGGATGTTGTAAGGGATACCGCGGCCGTGATACATAGGGCTAAGAAGGAACATGGGTGGTTTTAATCAGTAGAAGTCTGACACTCCCTTTCGCTCTGCCCAAGAGCGGGAGGGGTTATTTGATGAATTCCAACCAAAAAAAAGGGAATTAATTTTTAGTTTAAATTATTTATTGTATTGATTAGTATTGCCTTAATCGGTCCTACTCCTAAGGAGGAATCCTAATGATGCACCCTAAATCGAATAATTATATATTTTTTAATTTAGGCTTTTTTATGTTTGTTTAAATAATATTATTTCCCATAACGTCTAGCTGAGGTTTTCCTTACTTATTAAATACTGAGAGTACCTTATTTTGTTAATTTAAATCTAATTTATATAGTCGTGTCTGCCAATGGTCTTATAGCCAAGAGCCTCGACGAACATCTAAGGAGGCTCTCGCTTGGTAGCTGGATCAAGGGCGTGATTCAGAAGGCAGTACTTCTGGACACGGCGCGTATTGTCAGGAGGTTCCTCTCTCAAGAGCCCTGACCACCGGTAGCTCGGACCCTGTTCCCAATGCCGGTGGGCTACTATTTTTTATATTTTTAAATGTTTTTTATATGCTTTTTTGTAATAAATATTTAAAAATGTATTTAATATGTTAGAAAGTGAATAATGGAAATAATAATTAGTAACAATTATTATTAACTTAAATGGCACCTAACCAAAACCTTAAAATATTCTATGCATGGTCGAGGGTGGGCTTGGTCGACGGAGTCACGATAATAACCACGAAGGGGTAACCCATCTAACCTAACCTATCCGAGTCAGGGTGCCTTAAGGTCCCGATTGCATCCCGTTTCTCCTAATATAACAACCGTTACACACCCAATGTCGATGGCAAATGGTAATTAGGGCATGTGATAATTAGGGCACGTGATAATGAGGGCACGTGATAATTAGCCCGGGCTTACAATGATTATGACAAATGATGTTATGGTAAGTGACTTCATAGGAAACAAAGCTTCTAGCAAGTGACTAATATAGCAAATAAGAGTAGGGGCAAATGATATTATGGCAGTGGCTTGCAGTGGTCCCCCACGATGGGTAGGCTACGAATAAATCACATAGCAAAAAAAAAAAAAGTAAGCCTGTAAAAACAAAACTTTTAAATACAATTCAATAACTCACCACATTATTCAAGGTTTAACTCACGATTTTCTAATGACGATGCAAACAGAAGAAAGATTCGGCCACCTCAAATATCTCATCCAAGTGAGTGGGTGATAGTTACAGAACACGTAACTTGCAAGATTTTGAATAAATTTTCGTAATTCGGGTACATGTCTACCTTTAGATACAACTTGAATCTTATCATTATACGATCCGCCCCTAAGACGACCCCACTGACCGATGTGTGTTACATTATCAGCACAAACTTCACAAGTAAATACCATTGTTAATTGTTACGTGAATAAACAAATAATACACAACAAAATTAATATTTACACTACTGCTAATAACGTTAACTGTACGTTTTCGGTTTCAAAACAAAATCGCATTATATATTGCTTGTCACAACAATGAAACAGTAATTTCTTCCTCTTACGTAAAAAATAATTTCTAGGTTATTATTGTCGATAGAAAAATACTAGCAAATAAAATTGCATCATTTTCATATCGAGTTTGTTCACAACAGCGGTCAACATTTTTTGCGGGATTATACGAAATCCAATGAATGAGGTGACAAGTTCACAACATTGCGAACATCGAACTAAACAGGTTCGTCGCTCTATGCACGGAAGCCCGAAGTTCGCGAAGCGCGAAATTAAAATTTCCTTACGTTTTTGCAATTTACAGGCCAGTGCTAGGTTGTATGTTCATTAAAATATGATTCCCGGTTTTAAGACGTATGTAGTCATATTTTATTCAACATACAACCTAGCACTGGCCTACAAATTGCAAAAAAATGCAAATTTTGAACTTCGCGGGTTATAGATTGGTTGTGTTGTTGCAGCCAATCACAGCCCACTCAGCTACAGTCGCAGGAGCTGCTGCGTTAAAATTGCGAAAATCTATGTATGTGTGCGGTTCATAGACACGGCCATACGTACCGATGTGACGCTGTGTGCATACAATTATGAATGGGTTTTAGACAAGTCGAGTGTTTGTCTATAAGATTCGTACTAATCGTAATCCTTGTCAATGAGTTTTAGTGGGACGCGAAAAATTACTATAAGTATTTTAACAGGAGTTTGAACTTTTTTATGATTAATTTGTACATAGTGTTATTTTATTGCATCGTTAATTAGTTATAAGAAATGCTCAGTTGGTAAGGTAGGCTAAGCCTAAGAGCCTATATAGGGCGCACGCCCTTGCCATAATAGTCAACAGCCATAATAATTATGGCTGTTGACTATTATGGCAAATTAGATTAGGGCAAATAAAATTTGGGCAAACGCAGAGCAGTGGTGGCCCAGTGGTTGCGGCCCCGACTTACGAACAGTTGGTCGTGGGTTCGAACCCGGGCAGGCGCATTACTTTGTGTAATTTATTTCATCACCACTGCTCTCAAAACGGTGAAGGAAAACATCGTGAGGAAACCGGCATATCTTAGAATCAAAAATTCGAAGATATGTGACATCTACCAACCCGCACTGGGCCCGCGTGGTGGAATATAGCCCATCCCTCTCCTAGAGAGGAGGCCTGAGTCCCTGCAGTGGGAACAATATAGGTTGATGATGATGAAACGGCGGTATATCCTTCGATTTACATCAATGCCCTTTGTTAGACAAAATAACGGATTTAACAGGTTTTCTTTCATACAGAGCATATATTTTTAACCCTAAAAGAAAATCACTTGGCTGTGAATGAGCAGTAGGATTCACTTTTTTATTAACGGACCTTATCGTACATTGATCAAGTAAAACGTGTTTAACCAATACACGTGCGATATAACAAAGATGCAAGGGTTTACATTTCCTATTGTTAAAATAAGCAATCTAAAAATATCCTCCTGAAAAAAGCAAATCATGAAAACAAATACCAAAAAATATTCGAATACGATCCTCACAATTGTACGCTTTCAGGTCCATTAATATGTAAAATTGGATCCATTGTCTGTCTGTATAATTGAAACGCATTAAAACACGGATAAAATCTGATAGGTTGACGGATTGAAATGTCAATCGTAATACCAATCACAGGTTATGAATGAATGTGACTGATTCGGTTTATTTAAATATTCGAATATAAAAAAGAAAAATTCAATTTTTCAGAGCTGTTTCGTTCAAAGGGAGGAATAGTTTCAGCCGAGGCAGTAAGGGTTGACTTCCAGTCCAGATTCAGCTGTACAGTCGCATTTGGCATGACGTGGTTGCCTATTTCACTTCCACGACCTATTTAATATTACGGTATCCCCTGGTAAAACTGGTTAATAGACTCGTTCCACTGAGTACCTGCTTTGAAGGTAAAGGTGGTTGGCTATTCATCATCTGTAAAACCATTTCCTGACTACTTTGGGGTCGGCTTCCAGCCTTACTATGACCATGAGATACTTAATTTAATCAGTAACAAGGAAAAAATATTCATCTCGCATCAATACATAGTATAAAACAAAGTCGTCTTCTCTGTCCCTATATCCCTATGTATGCTTAAATCTTTAAAACACGCAACGGATTTCGATGCGGTTTTTTATATTTAGAGTGATTCAAAAGGAAGGTTTAAGTATCTCTTTTGCACCCGTGCAAAGCCGGGGTGGGCCACTATTTTATTATAAAGCGTAGATGTCTCTTTGATATTGATCTATCTGTCTATGCTAGCTTCTCTTGTATTGTCTGAAAATGTTCTTTCTATCCGCTTCTACACGCGATGTCACTCACCCGGTCATTTTATTATCCGGGCATCCAGACTTAACCGGATCAAGCCGGATTCAGCCGGATTTCATTCGATTAATCCAGTACGTGTTAATGTTGATCTGGTTCGGCTTTTAGTTGCACGGTGCACGTGAATCTTTCCGTGAAATACTGAGCAATAAAAGTATTTTTAAATAAAAATGCAGAGTTTTTAAACCCTGCGGTGTGATTTATTCAATTATTTTTATCAAAGTAGTTTTGAGTCATTTGGCTGTATTCGTTTTGAAATTCACCATTTCTGAATAAGCGCAGTAGGTTTAGTAATTTACATTGGAAGTTTACTTTGTGAAATAATAATTAATTTCATCACGACTACCGCATCGGAATAAAACAAGCCTAATATAAAAAAATTAAGACATTTTAAACATTTCAACAAGCACTCTATCAACCTGTCATGATCTAGAGGAGATTCTTGTCTCAGTAGTGGGACCTATATAATTTTAACTGATTGTGGTAATGCCTAACAATCTGCACAAACGGTTACTGGACAGACATTTTTATACTTTGTGGTTCAAATATTAGAAAGTTGCACATTGTAATACACCATATTTAACCGCTTTGCTGAGTGTCCATTTTTATTTTGAGCCCACATATAGGTCCTAAGCTAACAAAACGATGTTTGCGTCCAATCCTGTCACCATGCAGGTACACCATACCTGCACGTTTGCAAATACGATAAAATAAATGTCAAATGTTTGGCAAATCAAAAAAGCATGCATGCTTGCAAGCATGTTTGGCAGTCAAATTTGACTGGCCTGTTGGTCTAGTGGTTAGTGACCCTGACTGCTAGGCCGGAGGTCGTGGGTTCGATTCCCACCCAGGACAAATGTTTGTGTGATGAGCACGATCATTTGTTCTGTGTCTGGGTGTAATTTATCTATAATATGTATGTATTTAGAAATATATAAGTATGTTTATCAGTTGTCTAGTACCCATAACACAAGCTCTGCTTAGCTTGGGACTAGTAATTAAAAAAAAAAAAAAAAAATAATAATAGGATAGTTAACAAAAAAAATCTAATTAGTCCGTCAGATAGATTTCCTAAAAATATTGGACACGTATTTTTTCTTTTTTCACGTAAACAAACAATGAAGACGATACAGTGCTTTGAAAACTCGTCTGACGTCATTTTCTGAGACATTAGTATGACATTCTTTAGCGGTCAGTCGTGTCGTCACAACCCCCTACTTAAATCTTTGACGCGTTTTATCTTCGTCAATTTTTATTGATTTGATAAAACAATAAATACGTGTCCAATATTTTTCGATAATCTAACAGACGGACTAAAATCATATTTTTTTTAAGTCAGTAAACATTCTTATTACTTACTTATCTTTTCTGAATATGGGACGTCCAACTTTCATTAGGTACGGTCAGCAACAGAAGTAGCTTAACATTTCAAGATTTTAATTATTTGATGAACAGGACACCAGTTATTATTTTTAATGTTTCAGAAGATTATTCTTTAAAATATTTCTTATTCTTCAATAACTTGTTAGTATCGAGTAATGTGTAACAAGATTTTATTAAAAAATCTGCTTTGAAACTTAGAGTAGAGTTAATCTACTTCTGATGCTAACTGTACAATACTAACCCTAGCATATGTGTTTTAGGGGTCTTGATTTTGGATGGGATTATTATGAATTCGCCAGCTTTCATGTAATGATAAAACATCAAAAAAAAAATATTATCTTCCTCTCAAAACCCATTTGTAAAATGTCAAAATTAAAAATGGGGTATCATCGAACCGTCCCAAATAAAATTCTAATTTACAGCCCCTCAGCAGGATATGCTCTACGTCCCTCCTTGTCCATTCTGCACAGCCACCTGCAGGATTTAAACGATGCCTACGACAGAGCTGTGATACAGATGGCTTCATACTGATAGATGGACACGCAAATAAGACAATTGGACTGTTCTAATGTCACTTGTGAACGAGCTAATCAAAGCCTTTTTTTTTTTTTTGGTTTGTGTAAAATCATCGAATAATCCCTCCCGCTCTTGGGCAGAGCGAAAAGGTGTGTCAGACTTCTACTGACTAAAAACCACCCATGTTCCTTCTTCGCCCTCTATGTCGAGGCCGCGATAACCAGAGGACTACCCGCAGCCCCGACAGGCGTCGGCCCTTTCGGGCCCCTCCCATGTTGCTGACATCTCTTTGAGGCGCGCGTGGAACACGAACGCGCCGTCGACACGGCCTTTTTTCGTCGTGAGACGGACGGACGGCGAGTTAGCCCATCACTCACCGTCCACAGGCCCGCGTCTACGGTGGCCGGAGGTCATCGCGGGACCCCCGACGCCCGGAGCGCCTCCCGCGGCGGCTGGGACGAGAGGTTCTCTCCCTCTCGCGTTCCGCCACCTCCTTCGCCAGCATCACTGCTTCGCAGAAGGAGGCGACGGCGTCCCATTCCTCCTCGCCCCGGACCATGGCTTGCACCAGGGCCGGGCGCGAGAGGTCGCCGCCGCCGATCGCCGCTACGAGAACACGGCGGGGCTCCGCCCAAGCGGGGCACACCTCCACTGTGTGCTCCACCGTGTCCTCCGGCCGATCAGCTAATCAAAGCCTCAACTCATTACTGAATATTTTCAGCCAACATGAAACATGTTCGAGAAGATTGTATTATAAAATACAGGAACAAGTTCACAGTAGTCCAGCAGGGCTATTGCGTATCTTTTAAATGACAGTGGCTAACCTATAGTGCCTATCAATTACTGTCAAATGGTTCCATTTTGTACTAAACCATAACCAATTTGACAGTTAATCCATAGACAATATGATAGCCACTGTCATTTAAAAGATACGCAATAGTCCTGCAGTACGGGACTGGTTTGGTTCTATTCAAATTTAAAGGTGTTGTGGGCATTCAGTTGCAGATGGGTCGAGAAATAGAGGATTCATATGATCGAAACCTTTTGGTTGATTTTACGGATGACTAATGCTATAATTCTAATTTACAATGTCTCTGTTGCATGTGTTAATGCTTTAGTAAACATTTTTTTTATCCACGATTTGAAGTACGATCAACAATAATATTATAAAGAGGAAAGATTTGTATTTTGGTCTATGTTTGTAATGAATAAACTCAAAAACTACTACGCCGATTTCAATTTTTTTTTCATCATTCGGAAGCTACATTCACCCTGAGTAACAAAGGCTACAATTTATTCCTGTATTCCTACGAAAACGGGAAGTACGCGAGTGAAACCGCGTAACGTCCGCTAGTCACGTATAATTAAATTGTGTATCCATCATAGCCGAAGTAAAATGACGTAAGTATTGCCTATTGTGGCGAGAGAAAGAAAATAAAGTTTATTGATTGAATTATCGTGATTGGACGTCAAATCGTGAGACACGTTTTAAGTACTTTAAATTACTGTTAGGTATGTAAGACTACTGACTATGTACTAGACCTGCTTCAATATATCACTAATACAGAATTACAGACATTAGCATTCAATACAGGTATCGTATTTGCGAATAGGAATAACGATTATCGATTTTTCACGATAGCAATCACTTAAACTATTTTATTTGGAATTTGTTTTGTTCTGTTTGGAGCCCAGGTTTATTCTGGATATATAGGATCAATGGAGTGCAAATAATTGCCTTTGTCTGAGGATTATGTATGGAGAATGTACCAGTTTGCTAGCTTAAATGGGTCACTAGTATTTTATTTACTTGACAGACTACTTGTAAAATATATTTTTGTACTAAAAATAAAAGTATCCTTTAGATAGCATTATGATTCAATTGTTTACGTGCACAATTAGTATCATCTGTAGATCTATTTGAAATACTTTTTACCCGACTGCGGCGAAGCCCAAAAGGAGGGTTATGTGTTTGACGTGTATGTATGTCCTTTTCTTAAAAAAAAAATGACGCGTCACTGGCTAATAAAAAATCCATGAACCTCGAGTAGGGTATCAAAATGAAGGGTTTTAAAAGGAGATTACAAAAATATACGACACTTATATATGTTGAAAAGAAATTCAAAGTCACAGATCCTATAAACAAACACAAAAGTTATATCATCTCCGGAGAATTGACTGTGACCAACGAAAGGACAAACACAAAAGAACTAAAAAGTTGGAAATAAAAAAAAGTAGTTAAAAAAACTACTTACCTACTAAAATTGAACTACTTTTTTTAATTTAAGTAAACATACTACAATGTAGAATATTTTTTTTTAATATTAAAATCCTTCATATTTAAAGATAGTTTAAGCTTGGTTTTTCAAAAAATGTATGCTACAGTTGGAAAAAATAAAAAATTCCAAGCTACGCATAAATCGGCTTTAAAGTTAATCAATGCCAAGTAAAACACAGCCTTAAGGTGGAAGCTCACATCTGGCCCGCGAAATTCTAATTTTCTTACGTTTTTGGCAATTTGCAGGCCAGTGCTTGGTTGTATGTTTATGAAAATTTGATTTGCGACTGTAAGACGTATGAAGTTACCGAATTATAACCATCAAAATTACTAACTACTAAAGAACGACGACTAAATTACTAAAGAATGACTTTTACATGCAAAAATCAATCTTGACATGAAAATGAACTTGGAGGGTTGTATTGATAATTTTGATGGTTATAATTCGGTAACTTCATACGTCTTACAGTCGCAAATCAAATTTTCATAAACATACAACCAAGCACTGGCCTGCAAATTGCCAAAAACGTAAGAAAATTAGAATTTCGCGGGCCAGATGTGAGCTTCCACCTTAAAAGTAATTAAACGCCTTCATTTGATTCAAGTTAATCGCGTAACGTAAACTATTTCAGTAATGTAAATGTAACACCACTGAATTCATGGCGCCTCGCCCGTTTTACAGCTGAACAAATATTTCAGACATTTTAAACGAAACTGTGAGTTATGACACTGTTCCTAAACTTAATGTAAGTATTACAGGATCCCGTAGGGGCTGCTGGTTGTTCGTAAGAGATACCACGGCCTCGACACAAAGGGCTAAGAAGGAACATGGAGGTTTTTAGTCAGTAGAAGACTGAAACTCCCTACCGCTATGCCCAAAACACGCATCATTTGAAGATCACCGCCATCCAAAAAATAAAAACTATAACAGGATTTTTGCTATATTCATTGTAGACAGTACAATCGAGCAATATTATTGATATTATAGAAAGTGGACGGTCGCATTGATTTAGTGGTCACAGCTGTTGTCAGTTGTGTCTGCGATCCCTCGTTTAATTTCTGGTCATTAACACACACTGACACAAGATTAGACACTAGCTACACGAAAATAGTACATTTTGATACGACTGTGGAAAGTTTGTTATTGTGTTCATGGGGTCGAGAAGTGCAATAACAAATTCTCACCTGTATCAAACGACGTTTTTCAATACACTTTTGAAGGAATAAACTAATAAAACGATAAGTATTTTTGTCATGAATTTTTAGAAGTCTATGATTTATTTTCCGCTTTTTCCTACGGTTTGTTTTCGCCAGGTTGTTAAGGAGAAGCAAAGGTATGAAGCCGTTAACAGCCTCACAGGAAAAATATAAAAATGCAAATATTTTTAAACATAAATAAAGTTTAACTTTAAATAACTTTTTAAATAACTAAATATTTATTTAAAATAAACATATTTATTTATTGCATTCTTTCTCTTTTATAAACACAATTTAGTGGTTTAAAAAAAAACTCACAGTGTAAAGACTAAAACGAGATTAAAAAAACTACACCGCCTACTCAATAGACGGTGGTGTTTTTGTTTTTAATTTTCTATGTTTTAATCAATTTGAACTTAGTTTAGGGTATAGTTATAGCTGTGGTGATTTTCTTTTCCGCCCTTGGTTGTGAAAAAATAAGAAAAACGCACGCGTGCAAAATACATTGCATGTCGTACCTAAGTATAGTGCAATAAGCCAGTTTTCGAGGAAGTGTATTGAAAATAAAGGTTTATGATTTGGCCAAAGTTTTACTATTTTCGAATATTGCTTACTGTCCTATATTGACAGTTTATTTGTCGAATATAGGAAACTTTTCAAAAAAACTTCAACTCAAACTTCAAACTTTTCAGGAATATAATACTATGTATAATCTTGTGATTTTTATTATTTTAATTTAATTTACTTAGTGGTTTTTTTCTATTTATTATTAGTCAAATTATGTTTTTTATTTTTTATAACTTATTTTAATTATGTGAATTAGACTTTTTTCATGTAACATTCAGACACAATTTTTTATTGTTATTGAATAAATGAAATGAAATGAAATATGGCCATTGTGTCCCTCTATTACATTTCTCTTTTCGTGGAAATAATAATAATATGAAAAGTAAAGGTCTGTGTTGAAAACCTAAATGATATGATGACTAGACAAATAATTGGCCCTTTTAATCAGAATACGAATACTTTTAACGAATACATAACTGGCACCAATTTGCAGCTCAGTGCCAAAGAGAAGCGCCAAGACAACAGCTTGAATTATAGGTCAAGATCTCAAACAATGTGATACTAAGCTGGCTTAGCTTAGCTTAACATTGGCACTGATAGGGGGAAACTAACAATGTTTCTGGAGCTGTATTGTCTACAAATTCGTTGTTCGATTCTCTCACGGATACTTGTATTTTTGTTGAAATAGGTAGGAGGAAGGATTATAACTTTATACTTGTTAGAAGAAGAGGCAAATAAAATTGAAACGTCGCGCGTCGGTTTGTAATAACAGCATCTTTTTATTGAATGCTTACTAAAGTTATGTATACCGCACTTACAACAACAACAAAAAATGTATTGTCGGTTGGTTTGTTCCGGCTAATCTCCAAAATTACTGGCAGACAGGAAAGATTTTGAAGAAGAATTGTTTATAAAATCCGATTTAAATAGGAAAGTAATTTTTTTATCGGGCAAAACCTAGTTAAATATAAAAGTGTTGTCCTATTAGCGAACTTAGCAAACCCTGCTACTGACACAATAGAAACACTTTGAACTTTCTTTCATAACATTTGTTTATTTATCATTCGGTGCATTTACCTGTGTGTCATCGAAAAAGGACAAATTAGTAGGAATGCTCTAAGTGAGTTGTTTAGCGATGCGAAGTGTGTAGATGAAAGCGGTGCCGTATTTGTATAATTTACTTCTTTAACACTTCCTAAAACAACTTACGTTTTTGATAGAATCCGTAATGTGTACTGTTGTAGAAAGCTTGGAAGTAGCTGCAGTGCCTCTTAGGACAAGCGTTAATTTTAACTGTCATAATGAATCGCTTCAGTTAATTAACCCTTCGCACATACGTCATAGAATCAAAAATGAGGACATCCGCATGAGAACCAAGGTTACCGACATAGCCCGAAGAATTGCCAAACTTAAGTGGCAGTGGGCAGGGCACATTGCTCGCAGAACGGATGGCCGATGGGGTCGAAAAGTTCTGGAGTGGCGACCGCGAACTGGAAGACGTTGCGTTGGAAGGCCTCCCACTAGGTGGACCGATGACCTGGTGAAGGTTGCGGGGATCCGCTGGATGCGAGACGCACGGGACCGGTCAATGTGGCGACACTTAGGGGAGGCCTATGTCCAGCAGTGGACGTCTTTCGGCCGAAATGATGATGATGATGATGACATACGTCAACCAAGCATTGTGTACATCTAACTAAGTAAAAAAAAAATTTTGCTGGGAAACGACTTTCTTTTTGGGGTCAAAATTCACATTTTGCGGTAAAACTCAATGTAGCACTATTAAAACATTGTGCTAGTGGATGCTTTGAAAAGTAAACGGGTCATGGAGGTAATTTAAGTAAAGTTATTACCTGAAAACTAGTATTTACAAAAACAGCTTTGCAAAATTTGGAACTTTGAGCTCCAATATATCCGTAACTAGGGGGTACCCAGGTATGATCTAGAACCAAAAAAATATAGCAGAGGTGGGGAGAACAAGTCCCTTTTTTTTTTGGCGGGTGGTAAATCATCGAATAACCCCTCCCGCTCTTGGGCAGAGCGAAAGGGAGTGTCAGACTTCTACTGACTAAAAACCACCCATGTTCCATCTTAGCCCTCTATGTCGAGGCCGCGATAACTAGTGTACAACCCGCGGCCCAGAACAAGTGCCCTTCGTTTGCGTTAAGGGTACTTTTACACCCTTTATACGACTGGTTGTTCGAGTTTCGGACTACTAACTTTGACTATTCAAATACCTACAAAAAGCAGCCTGTATTGCTTTTAAAAACACAAACTCGTAAAATGTTGTGCCTATCTGTATGTGGCGGTAAAGAGACATCTATCTCTATATATAAAAATCAATGCCACTTTTCGTTGTAATTTTATAACTCAAAAACGGGCTCACCTATCCAAACCAAATGATTAGGCTTTGTTTGGACTATTTAGTAGATGGTTTATGTGAAGTTTGCACAAAATTGGTCGAGCTTTTCTTCATTTATCACTTTGTTTGTTACAAATGAAATCAATAAATGGCGGATCATTTTGTTATTGGGGATTTCTGGGATGGTCCCGATAGGTGGCGCTGCTATCCGTACAGGACGACGTCTAGTATTCTATATTGCATATTGCGGAAAACATGAAACCCGACAAAATCCATTGGGCCTCCATCAGCCACAACGCTACTCTGGTAGGAGGAGCCTTCTAGTTGCTAAAACTATGTATAACTTTACGTGCTTGATACCTCTAAGACATGATAAAAAGGCCAACTCTCTCCATGCAGTTGATAAACACCACTCATTGTCATACTTCACGAGTTTTTAAACTCCATAAAATAAACCAGTAAACAATAAATTGATAAAACACTTCATAAAAGCAGAAAAATATAAAGGAAACATAAAATGTTGCTCCGAGCGCCCGACTCAGATACCTTTTATACTGAAACGGGCACAAAAACTCGGAAATTAAAAAGAAAAACTTCATATTTTTCGCGAAGCAAATAGATATGAATGTTCTCACATAAAGTTAGAATGTAGGGACTGTGAATGTGTTGGGGATTGTTTAGATTTTAAACATGACTTTAGTAAAGAGTGCTAACGTGCTTGTGAGGACATATTTTTATATTTTTATTGTTGTTTAAACTTTGTAGGACGATGCGCGAGTCTTTCCTGTTTTATTTTGTAGTTACATGGTAGCTTTGTAATATAGGTTACGGCAGCGTGTGTTCTATAACTTAAATCAAAGTTATTCATTACTACAGCATACTGGTGGTACTTAGTAAACTTGCCTAATTCGTACTTACGCCAAATTCGTACTCCACTTAAAACTCGGCTTTGGTAATAGCTATCAGCGCCTCTAGTGTCAAAAAATGGAAATAACAGTCGGCCATTTTACCACCTGACAGATAACACCTGTGAAGCTGCTCTCGACAAAAATATTGAAAAAGTAAGTTTTTTTCAACTATTATTGTAATATTTTTACACATTTCGTAAGAATTTTATTTAAATAAGGTCGTGTATAACTTATTTTACGATTTGACACGTATTCATGAGTATATTTGCGATTTCATCTGACGTGTTATCATACTCGTAACTGTTGTCTATTTTTTTGGCGGTAAATTTAAAATTTGTTTGGCTCTTGCTCCTAAATCGTACTCGAGTTAAATTCTTAAAACGTACTGGTACGATTTAGGAACCAATAAAAAAACCAAAGATTATAACTGCGATGATTGCCGAGAATTGGCGAAGACCATACGTCGAATTTGTGAAGAATTATTACTTGTTTTAATGACTCATTGTTGATTATGATGCTGATTCTCAATACTGTATACCAATGAATAGATCTCAAAGTACGAATTAAGGATATAGCAGTACGATTTGGGATGAATGGTCTTAAATCGTACTATTTTAGTTTTTTTTTAAATTGTTTATTTTTGAAAAGTTTATAAGGTTTAAGTTAAATTTGATTATAGAACCAATAAAGCATTTAGCAAACAAAAATTACTTTTAATTAAAACGAATTTATCTTTCCTAATTTTCTAAATATGATGGTTTTCTCTTATGGGGTACGAATTAGGCAAGTTTACCCTATTATAGCGGACATCTTGAAATCTGAGGAAGCAAGTATTATGTTTTTCACGAGTGTCCTAAATGTTTATTTGTTTGTAAATTTCTTTTCAATACAGTTATCGAAAACTGACTCATAATGCACAACGATTAATTTTGACGTGCAATGTATTTCGCACGCGTGCATTTAATTTTATTACTTATTTTTTCTCATTTAAGGGCGGAAAAGAAAATAACCACAGATAACTATATGACAGACCTTATAATAAATCCAAATCGATTAAAACAGAGCAAATTAAAAAAACACCACCGACTATGCGCCGTGTTTTTTTTTCATTTCGTCACTTTACAGCATACCTACATATTTTTTGAATATTTTTTTTTTTAAAAAACGTTGCCCCACACTAGGAATTTCTCCTGTATCGTGGGTGCGTTCACAAACATTTAAACTCACATACACAAATACCCAGACCCGGGACAACTATCTGTAGGTCATACAAATATTTGTTCCGTGCGGGAATCGAACCCGCGACACGCAGCGCAGCGCATTGCTTGAGCAACTGCGCCAACCGTGCCGTCAATTCGTTAATATTGTGTTTATAAAAAGAATATTAAAAATAAACACGATTAACATTTAACATTTATTTGGGTTCTCTTATTTGTGAGGCTGTTTAGCGGCTCCATACCTTTGCTTTTTCTTCATCATCATCATCAGCCTTAAGACTCCCACTGCTGGACAACGCCCATTGAACGCTTTAACGAACGGTTGCATCCACCGGTTGCCCGAGACTCTCACGATGTCGTCGGTCCAGCTGGTGGGAGGTCTTCAGGTTCGGGGTCGCCACTCGAGAACCTCTCTTCCCCACGGTTGTCGGTTCCCATTGTTCCTTTAACTTGCTGATTTTGAGAGCTATGTCGGTGACCCAGGTTCTTTAGCGAACTTCCTCCTTTTGGATTTGGTCGCACAAAGAAACTCCGAGCATAGCTATCTCCATGGCTCGTTGCGTGACTCCAAGGGCTCGTTTATGGAGACGTGGGGCGTCGCGCGGCGCGTACAGAAGACTCGTCGCATGCTTTTTTATTAATTTACTATTCATTGACCGCAACAAACGCTGCATTTTAAACTAACGAGCAAAAATCGCTTCTCGTAAAATCGTCGTTTGAAATCGTTAACGTTTTCATACATCGCCATGTGCTTGAATTAAAACGACGCGACGCCTCGCGTCTCCGTAAATGAAGCCTAAGAGGCCAGCAGTTAAGGACCATGTCTCTGCTCCATAAGTCATCACTGGCAACACACACTGGTTATACACCATGCTTCTTCTTCAAGCTGGCGAAATCAAATCGCGGAAAATAGCAAATTAAATCATAGTCTCTAAGAAATTGATGACAAAAATACTTATCGTTATAATAGTTAATTTCTTCGAAAGTGTATTGCAAGACGTTGAGAACTTCTTGACCTCCGCCTCGAATGCAATAACATACTTTCCGCACTTGTATCAAAAAGTACTAATATTGTCTCGTGTCTTCCAAACAACTGTTAAGGTTTATCGTTATAATCATCTAATAAACCCATGTGATCTCAGATAGGTGGACATTAAAATGGATTCCATTAATATAACTTTTTTTCTCACAGTACGATTCACAGCAGCCATTATCATTATTTTTATAACATCTGCTGTAAAGTGCGACTGAACTCAACTGGTATTATGTTCTCGATGGTCACAAGTTTGTCATGTGTTCGAGGAAATTCTTTTGGTACTTATACAATGAATATAGAACCAACCTGAACTCTTAAGCCAAACCAAAGCCAAACCACTACGAACATTCTAGACGACCCATTTCCAAAGAAAATTCTACCTCAAATTCCGCACTGACGCAGCTAAATAAAAACATTATTCGCTATAATTCGCCAGCGTACCTTCAAGGTAGCCGTGGCAATTAATACAATACTATTTGGCAGCCAGTCGCACCGCATTGCGACAATGTCGGGCCGCATAATATTTTGCAACTTGCTGCCTCATCAAAATATTTTGTATCAGATATTGAAATAAAATACCCTTAAATTTCTCTCTGACGATTTATTAGACTAGGCATAAATAGCTTGGTTTAAATGTGACGTGTCTGTCCCATGTGTTCTGTGGTGTAAAAGGTTCTAATGGTAGATGGTTAGGAGAATTGAAACTGTAGGGTTCGTGCGGTTGAGTGATCTAAGTGCAATATGTGTGGATTGAACTAAAAGGGTTATATCGTAGTAAATCTGGAGTTGTGGCTTGTATTATAGCCAGGCATAGACATTATTATGCTGTTACTTCGAGATGATTTGGTTCGTTAGTTATTGATACCGTCGACGCTTTGGGCATTAATAGGGGTAGACAGAAACGACAGAACGCTTCAATCATTTTATCTTTTACCTCACCTGGTCATACACGCGAGCCTACACCTATTGGTAAATTTGTGTATGTACAGTTGTACACGATGTTTAGAAGGGGCCTATGACTGGGGCTGGGGGCCTAAAATGGCCATTTTAGACCTCCTGGTATGATTTGGACTAATGACAATATACAAATTCAGTAGGTAGGTATTAGCCGCGTACTGACTGAGCGCGCAGCCACGCGAGGCAGCCTCGCGCGTATACCGCACGACACGATAATTTTATTTTTTTCATTGTTTTCCTCGGGCGAGAAACGTCCTGACCGACCGCATGAATTGCCTCGCGCACTTGCCTCGCGAGGCTGCGCGCTCAGTCAGTACGCGGTTAATCACACATCTATAAATTACCAATATCCGAAGACAGCGACCATGTTAACAACTTCCAATAGTGTTCAGTTATTATGCTACCGACATGCCGTTGGCTTTGTCGGGAAGATTCAGTAAGGATAAATATTTTTCAATAAGTCAGTTCTCAGCTTCATAACAACCTCGCCTGCGGCTGGGGTATAAATTCTGTCTCAAATGCAAAAACAAAGTTTCCCCACTTAAATTAAAATGTACTTAACCATAAGTACTCAAGGAAAGCTTATCCCAAATACTAAAACCATAGAGGAAACAGCTGTAGACATAACACAGAAAAAATTGCAAGATGTGCCTCTATCATTTATAATATTTATATCTTTGCTACAAAAGGAACATTGAGTCAATATCGCCAGCAGTATGTCAGCCCCAAGGTCCTATCCAAAAGTTTTCGTCAGTTCAGCGTCGAGTCTCAACGGATCAAATAAAGAAACTTGGCTCAAAAGTTTATATTACATGCAAGTTTCAGCAAGCTGATTTTTATGTCTTTTTGCTCCAATCTACTTGAGTTCATTCCTTTAATGGAGCAAGAAAGAGGAAAATAATATTGACCTATTGAAATGTTTTTTTTTATAAAAGTTGATTTTCAACATTTTTTGTACAATGCTATGTTGAGGTGGATGTGTGGTGTATGGTATGCCAAGAATATATACAGGATGTAAGTTAACCCTTCACACATACGTCAACCAAGCATTCTGTACATCAAACTAAGTACCCTTACTTAGCAATAATTTGATTTAATTTTCATCTTTGCTCTGATACAAAAGAAACGAATGGAACATGACATTTCAATAGACGGCCTCGGGTCAATGAAAATGTTCCTAAAATATGTATGACACGTTGTAATTAAAATTCCTCGTTACGTTCAAGTCGCCTCATTCCTGATAATCAAGAAACGAACTGTTACTGCTATTGACACTAAATAGAATAAAATAATATATTTAACAAAAAATAACACAAAAAAGGTGTACATTTAGGCACACTAGTGTTGCTTCACATACAAAGTTATAATTAGTACATAAATAGAACTGATGAAAGTATTATTATTATATTTTTCCACAGTCAGGAGAATGTACGTGAGTTGTATTAGAGTGGCGACCACAATAACTGGTGTTGTATCGTTTAGTTTAAACGTTCGTCGAGATTTATCGATAGACCGCCACGTACCGCACTGCGCCAGACGGGACCACGGACTAGTGATGCGACTTCAATATCGATACTTTTTCATTTTAAGAAGAAGAATGAATAAGGATTTTATTGATAAAATACTTTTCCGACGTAGCAAACAGTGTATCGTCAAAGTTATTATGCAGAAACCCATATTTATGGTCCAACCCTACTCTAAAAGTGTCGTAAAAGGCGACTTAGAATTTATTTATGAGCTCTGTTCCCAGAGACCTCATAAAAGTTGATTTAGGAAATCTATCAAGGTTAAGCTTTTCATTCCAATTCTGCATGCAAAGCAATTGTTATTTATGTACAACAGTAAGAATTTACAGTCGAGTATAAATAATATTCATTGATTTTAAGCTTTGTATAAGTTTAGGTAAATTTCTTTTTATTAATTTTTCTCGCTGAATAATTATGATTTAAGCACAACAAAAATCTACCTTCTATACGTCTCAATGTCTCATCTATCAATTTGTATCAATATGTACCCGTTAACATGTGCCAGCAAATTAAATCACTAACTGGAAACATACCTTGCGATTCAGTTCTCAAATAATTATTTCTATCGATATTTGACATCTGTGTGACCTCGAGTGTCCCAGCCCTATTGCGCTCAGTCTGCGGAGCCGGGACGCTCATTCACAAAATGGAATGTTATTATATTAGGGAAGTTATTTTGCATACCAGAAAGTATTATTTATGCTCAGGCTTTTGTTCTTTTTGCGGTGAGCAGGGGTCGAGGTTTAAAATAGTTGTTGTAGTTCAATGTTTGACGTCATTGTTTGCGTTATTTGACGTAGTTACGTTATCTCGTAAATATCAGTTAAAGCACTTGAGTAGGACGATTATCTGTATTAAGTTACTGTTCTATCATTCAGGTTAGCTAAGTATATTTAATGGTTGTAACCAACGAAAAAATTAAAGGAACAAGCTATCTTAGTCTATCATTAGGAAAACCTTCCAAATTGTTCTAAGATTCTGAACTATAATTATATGTATATCTTCCTCGATAACTCAGAAAAAACGACTTGTTAAATATATGAAATAATACAGCCCTTCCTTTATTATATGAAGTTAGCAAAATCTAATATTTATTTTGGTCATAGTCATACGACATACCAAGTTCCCTCCGAGCCTAGAAAAGTACGTTAAGCCCTTGGTCCCGGCAGCCATTTATAGATATTTGGCAGTCGTTATGGGTAGTCAGTTACAAGTTGTCAGACTTTCAGGCCACTGTGGGTTGAAAGTCTGACAACTATATGTCTTACCAAAGAGTATCGTAGTATCCAGCACCAACTGTTTTGTGGAGGTCAGATAGGCACTCGCTCCATGTAAAATACTAGTATTAGGCTGCACTCAGTTAGACTGGAAGCCGACTGCTAGGGAGCTGGTGCATTACAACAATTTCAACATCCCGTCGGGCAGCCCCGACGGGATGTTGAAATTGTTGTACACAAGTTACCGCGGCCTCGACTTATAGGGCTAAGAAGGAACATGGGTGGTTTTTAGTCAGTAGAAATCTGTCACTCCCTTTCGCTCTGCCCAAGAGCGGGAGGGGTTATTTGTGATGATTTTCCACCCGCCAAAAAAAAGGGTGAAAGTGGATTTGAATTAAGAGAAAATATAAGAGAGATAGCGTGCCTGCTACAAAATTCTTCTACTCAAACGTATCTAGTTATAACCAATGACGTATTATATAATTATAGACACGTCATGAACTAACATGGCGGCGCTTCAAAACGGCAAAAATATTATAAAACTACTTTTACGCGTAAAGAAAGAGAAAGAAAATATGACACCGTACAGCGCAGGTTTACACACACGATTTAAATTAAGAACAAACGTAGCGTCGCGCGAGAGGTTGGTGCGTAACTAAGCGCGATGTGGTCAATTGGCTTCATTTCATGTTGTCATTTTTGAGGGCGGACACGGGACAACGTATCTATAGTTTTAATTATCATTATAACTGTCTATGCAGACAATGAAAAACTATACACACGGTCGTTAGCAAACTTGTTTGTACGAATGAAAGTAGTGTCTGAATAATGCATTACAACAATTTCAACATTCATATCTATCGGCCATAGCTTTTACCAGATAGCAGAAGTTGTGAACAATGAACAAAATTAAATAGAAGATTAAAAGCGAACCAAGCACGTATAAATCGTATAGCAACTAACACAGATGCATTCAACCACAATCCTGTTACATTCAACATGCGAGCATAAAAACGGACTAATTATTCATTTCACCGCCATGTGCCATGCATACAGACTGGGATTCTGTGAGTCAGGTGCGATAACATGAGCTTCTTAAATGATTGAGTACATCCCATACCAATAGGGATGTTTACCGACTTAAAAAAATATGATTCTAAATAGTCCGTCTGTTAGATTATCGAAAAATATTGGATACGTATTTTTTGTTTTATCAAATCAATAAAAATTGACGAAGATGAAACACGTCAGAGATTTGAGTGGGGGGTTGTGACGTCACTGGCCGCTAAAGAATGTCATACTAATGTCTCAGAAAATAACGTCACACGAGTTTTCCAAGCACTGTATCGTCTTCATTGTTTGTTTACGTGAAAAAAGAAAAAATACGTGTCCAATATTTTTTGGAAATCTATCTGACGGACTAATTAGATTTTTTTTGTTATCTACCGTATTTAGACCCACGAAATGTACAATCGCAATAAATAGATGGTTTTATCGGTAAAGGTGTTTTTTTAAGGACATAATACTACGTATGTAGAAAATATTTAAACTGTTCCGTACCACCTGTAGAAATAAATGGACTTAACTCTGAGAAATTTTCGTCGAAAAACGCTATGATAGAGCAATTTTACGACGAAGCTAACTTACTTGAGAGGAGTGCGTGCGTCGGTTGATTTTTAGGTTAAGCAGGGCTTCCCAAGGTTGGTCCGTCGATGGTTGACTACACCATTACATACCGAGTTTCCTCCAAGCCTAGGAAAGCACATAAAGCCGTTGGTCCTGACTGTTAATCACACTAATATTATAAAGGCAAAAGTTTGTGAGTGTGTATGTTTGTTACTTCTTCACGTAAACACTACTGAACGGGTTTGGATAAAATTTGGTACACAGATAGTTTATAACCTGGATTAACACATAGGATAGTTTTATCCCGATTTTATCTTCCCCTGAAGCCGCTGGCAACAGCTAGTTGAAGATATTATATATATTTTTTTTAAAAAAAAAAACGTTGACCCGCACTAGGAATTTCTCCTGTATCGTGGGTGTGTTCACAAACATTTAAACTCACATACAAAAATACCCAGAGCCGAAACAACTATCTATAGACCATACAAATATTTGTTCCGTGCGGGGATCGAACCCGCGACACGCAGCGCAGCAGTCCATTGCCTGAGCCACTGCGCCAACCGTGTCGTCATTTGAAAGTGGTTAGAAGTAGTCATTGGTCTGCAAGTCTTGACAACCAGTCTTATCAAGGGGTATCGTTGTTTTATTAGAACTGGGGTTCTGAGTTGTGTTCAACTTATCTTGACTGACCAAATCGTTATGAATGAATATATCAAAATATGAAATGAATGAAAATCTCAAAAAATTGCCCGTGTAAGCTTAGCTTTACCCCGTGGCGAGATGGCGTAACAGACACTTCCGTTTTACGTCTAATTGGATTCCGTATGTAAATGTACGCGGTCTCATTTATTAGTGTGGCTCATGGCTCACATGGAAGCGCTTGTCATATAATATGGTTTTATGGAGAGAGCAGCGAAATTAATGAGATTTACAGAAAGAGGTGAAATGGAAGTGGTGTTATTAGGGAACTAGGTGATATCTATGTATGTAATAATAAAAAATAATAAAATAATAAAAAATAATAAAATATCCTTGGACATTTATGTAGTAAGAGCTTTGAAATTTTAGATGTAATTGATCTAGATAGTGTTACTGCGGTACTCAGAGATATTTAATGATTACTTAAGTCGTTACTTAGTAATGATTAGTAATAATTTGACTTACTTTTGTATGACAAAACTGTCAAACCTTTACTAAGTGATGGCCTAAGTAATCATTAAAGCTCTCTGAGTACGGCAGTAAGAGACGAATACTAATTAGATTAGCTGTGATAAATTTTCATGTTAGTACAGCATTTATCAGAGAGGTATTGAGGGGGTCATATCTAAAGGTATTACAAAATATAATCGGATCTTTCGCACTAGTTCTAGCTCAGTTAAAAAAGAAAGTCCTATTAGGTCTACTATAAATTGTTTAATAGGACCAGTAGAACTAATGGGACTTTTCGTAGCCCAAACCTTGAATCGTAGTACTAGTGGGAAAAATAATTCCCACTAGTTCCATCGTAGAACTGTGCAGTAGAACTACTGGGAATGATCTATACAAACGGGGCCTTCACGAAGCCGTGAACCGAGCCATTGACCATCGACTAATGTCCAAAATAAGTCTATTGTTATTTTAGCAGTACCGAATCTTTGCGGTAGCTACGTGTATTAAAGAATTTAAAAGCACTGCGCTAACTACTTTATCCTAACCGATATCTGCTGGTGAAGTACGACTCAAAATATATGAGCAAAAGTCAGGTAACATACGCTTTAAGCTTCGTCGTTCGCAGATAAAAAGGGTTATATAGCTCTTGCTAACAACCTCCCCCGACAATGACCCATTGTGTTTTTAAACCTACATTCCTGAATACGGCTTTAGCATTACGCCCCTAAAATTTTGGGACGGCAGTAAAAAGGTGCGTTATGTACATGTACCTATAATTTTACCTATCCATCTTTACAGCCGGTAATATCGCCGTAAAGCGAGACAGAATGCCGCACAATCCCGCTTGCTATTCAGAGCCCGCAAATCCGTTGAATCTCGTCAATCCCTCATTAATATACAATTCTTTTCTTTTCAGGCGGGAAAAATCTAATCAGAGGACAATGGCCGGCTCCCGTGAGAGATTGCTCTATGAAAGGAGGCCTGATTACGAATATGAATACGAATTCAGACGTCGATATGAACCGTACGACCGGGAGAGCCACAGGGAAACCAATCGATACAGGCAGGAGAGGCGACGTGATCTACACGACCGACCTCGACGCAAGAACGGCTATGTGTACGAAGATATATACTCCGATTTCGACGAAGCACAGGGTCGATTATCTCTGTTCAGGCCTATTAGACCCGAGTACTTGAACCTTCCGACGACTTACGACGTTAAATACAACTCGCTCCCGAGAAATTATTATAACTATGAAGACAGAAACAACCGGAGGTACAAGAAGGATCATTACGACTTTAGAATCGAAAACGAGAGACGAACGCGGGAATCTTATGAATCTTATAGGAAAGCTGTTGAATCTAGACCAAAAGAGACAAATTCGAATTCGAAGAATCCGACAAAACCTACAATTAATTTAACTAATAATTCAAGTAATAAAAATTCTTTGAATGCGCCGACGAATTCTAGTTTGAAACAACCGAAAAACGTTGCAGTTTGTAAACCACATCGAATATCAGACAAAAGCGCACGCTATTGGACGACGGACCCGCCCGAGCGGGGCCGAAATCGGCCGAAAAAACCCGAAGAGCCGAAAAAGAACGTGAAATTCTCCGAAGTGTCAGGTTGCAACCGAAAGATGGTGGTTGACGATCCCATTTGCGGGAGGAAATTGGTTCCAGTGAGAGAATTGGAGGTATCGTTGGACCAGATGATACAGAACGGTTATTTCGAGAAGCACAACATCCCGATATCGAGGCCTGTTGGCGGGGCGGTGAAGGAAGAGATAAAGGGTGCGGCGGGCAGCGGCGTCCCAAACGGGAAGTGCTTATCGGGCACCGGCGGCGGGAAGGAACACCAGGCGACGAGGAAAACAAGACATCTGCCGCAGGTGAGAACTACACATTTTTATTATTAAATCGTGGAAACTGTATCGTAATTGTTTTACCGTGTCAATGATTCACAGGGATGTTTCTGAGAACAGTTTGATATTTTGTGTGGATTTGTTTACAGATAGAAGACCTATTTTCAATAAGATACATGTCAATGTCAAGGAAACAGTTGAATTATTTTGAATAAGACCTTTTTTAAGTACCTAACTGTTCTATATCCAAACACTGGCCATTGGAGGTCAAAAAATCTGGGATGCCATTTGAATTTTATTTGAATGTTTTTCTACTAAATGGCTTTCAATACAATTTATTTATGAAAATAGGTCAGTATTTTATAGGATCAATAGGGTACCTAGTTAACAAAAAATTGTAATTAGTCCGTCAGATAGATTTCCAAAAATATTGGACACATATTTTTTCTTTTTTCACGTAAACAAACAATGAAGACGACACAGTGCTTTGAAAATTCGTGTGACGTCATAATTACCCAACTGCGGCAAAGCCCAAAAGGAGGGTTATGTATGTATGTATGTTCGTTTCTTTGTTCCCTCATAACTCCTAAACGGATGAAGGGATATGAATAAAATATACGTCGTTAGATTTGTCTTGATAGCGCGAGTGTCACTGGCTACATTAAAATTATTTGGTGGCCACATAGATTTTCGGACGGAGACGGATTTTTTTGGTTTTTTTTTATTCAAAATAATTACCATCGAGTAGGGTATCGAAAAGAAGGGTTTTAAATGGAGATTACAAAAATATATGACACTTATTATGTTTAAAATTAATTCATAGTCACAAATCATATTATAAACAAACACAAAAGTTAAATCATCTGCGAAGATTTTTACGCGACCAACGAAAGAACAGACACAAAAGAACTAAAAAGTTGGGAATAAATAAAAGTTGTTAAAAAACTAAAAAACCCGACTGAAAAAACTGAAAAGCAAAAAACACACACACACACACACTTGTTTTTTGCTTTTCAGTTTTTTCAGTAGAGTTTTTTTTATTTTTTTTATCCCTACCTACCTTTTTCACCTTATTATTACTGATACGTCGCTAGAAAGTTTCCTTGGGTAACTTTGTTAACAGCGCCCAAACGGTAAACATTTCCAACATCAAAAATCAACAATTTAAGCAGAGCATACGTTTATTTAGTAGGTATTTTATACGGTGAAATTACCCAGTCTCACAGATAAATACACAATATTTTTTTTTATATAAAAATCATAGCTATAGATAGATTTGAAAACCCAGGATTGAAAACCATCATTTTGAAAACGCTAATCTGTGCGAACACTGACTGATTTTTCTTAAGGAAAATCTCATAAAAAAAAAAAAAAAAAAAAAAAAAAAATCACAAAAAAATCGGAAAATCTCTCTCTCATCTGATTTTTCTTTTTATTAAGGAAATTCTAAATCTCATCATTCTATGACAATAAGCTGAATTATAATCTTCATAAAAACGCGAAAATCTCAAAATTCTTCCAAATCTCACCATTTCCATCTCTGCATCTGACATTTAAAGTGTCAAAATAAAGTCTTTTGTTCTTTACGAAGAGCTTCCCTCCGGCCGGGCGTCTCGGCGGATGCACAGAGACAATAGCCTTATAACAACCAGGATTAAGAGCTTTTTTACTGTATCCTCCTTTTGAATAACGTTGTTTTAATAATTTGAGGTAGGTGATTAAGGATGAGTGATTCATTAAGGAGAATTTTAAGGCTCTCTGTGAAGGTATTCTGAGAATTAACAATATTCGATTTGACAGAATTTTTACATTTTCTAGAGCATTTTCAAAATTAGAATAAACGACGTCATTTTGTTTTTTGTAAGCTTATAGTTAAAATAATTGTAAGTATGCATGTTTGTTTAGATCAAATCTTTACAACTGAATTTTAAAGAAAAAACAATAACAAAGGGAACAGAATTCCCGTCGAGGCTGCGGGTTGTTCAACAAGATACCGCGGCCTCGGCACAAGGGCTAAGAAGGAACATGGGTGGTTTTTAGTTAGCAGAAGACTGACACTCCCTTCTGCTCTGCCCAAGAGCGGGAGAGGTTATTTGATGATTCCCTACCCCCAAAAAAAAAGGTTACAGAGTTGAAAGAGTTTGCCTAGGTCGATCTGTGGATGGGTGACCGCCCATTACTTACCGAGTTTCCTACGTGCCTCGGAAAGCACGTTAAGCTGTTGGTCCCGGGTGCCATATATAGATCTTTGGCAGTCGTTACGGGTAGTCAGTGACCTGAAAGTCTGACATCCAGTCTTACCAAAGGGTATCGTATTACCTAGTATTAACTGGGTTGTGGAGGTCAGATAGGCAGTCGCTCCATGTAAAATACTGGTATTCAGCTGCATCCGGTTAGACTGGAAGCCGACCCCAATATAGTTGGGAAAAGGCTAGGCTGATGAGTTGAAAGAGTTTGAGATTGTAGTCGACTTCCAGTTGCACTGAAAAAAAGAATTTAAAAACAACATTTAGTTTAGAATAAGTCCGGTAACTAACGAGTGAAAATCAATATAGCTACGTGGTGCTTCGCGTCTTTGTAAGGCAGCCATTAGCGAGAATCAGTTTAAATATAAAACCCTGCGGTGTTAAAACATTGATCGGTTTTTCAGAGACATTTTACGTTTTACCATGAATCGAAAACTGCTTTTAGCTTTCAAAAATCATGGTACATCAAACGTTTCGAAATTAGTATACCGTGATTTATGAAAACTAGGTTTTTCTAATGGTTTTTTGAGAATATTGAGAATCCACATATAATATCACTCGAGTGAGTTACCCGAGATACAGGTTTATTCCTAGTTCAGGTAGATCCCAATATTACTGTATGCCTATAGATTTTTAAGGACTTAATGTAAATATTTTGTAAATCAATTGGTGGTTGGATCCTGTTGGTCTAGTGGTTAGTGACCCTAACTGCTATGCCGGAAGTCGTGGGTTCGATTCCCACCCAGGACAAATGTTTGTTTGATGAGCACGATCATTTGTTCTGTGTCTGGGTGTAATTTATCTATAATATGTATGTATTTAGAAATATATAAGTATGTTTATCAGTTGTCTAGTACCCATAACACAAGCTCTGCTTAGCTTGGGACTAGACGGCGTTGTGTGATAGTTGTGGAATATTATTATTATTAATAAACAACTTCAATTTCAATCTCTATCTATCTGAATGCCAGGAAGTGTCAGACTTCTACTGACTAAAAACCACTCATGTTCCTTCTTAGCCCTTTGTGTCCGGGGCCGCGGTATCTCTTTCGAATAACCGGCAGCCCCGATCGCCTGAACGCCTGACAACCACTTAATAAATCAATGGGTATCAAACTGCCCAGTATTAACTGGGTTGTGGAGGTCAGATAGGCAGTCCATGTAAAATACTACTATTGAACAGCATCCATATAAAATCATCAGTAAAGATACACCAGGAAGTTTAGAAAAGGCTTAGAAGATGGTCATTTATAGTTCGTGTCAAATAACTGTGCCCCTCTGAAGTTGCCTACGAGTGGCTGCGCAGCAGTCAAAATTACGAACAAAACTGCAACTGCGCATGCGCGAGATTGTGTTAGTGAAACGAGCAAACATTATCTTTCCTCGGCTCCCAGTCTATCCAGATTCAGCTGAATACCAACATTTTACATGGAGCGACTGCCTATCTGATCTCCGCAACGCAGTTAATACTGGGCAATACGATACCCTTTGGTAAGACTGGTTGTCAGACTTTCAGGACGACTGCCAAATCTATACATGGTAGCCGGGACCCACAGCTTAACGTGCTTAACGGAGGCAACTCAGTATGCAATGGGCGGTCACCCATCCACAGGCCAACCTAGGCAAGCGTGGCTGAACCTGAAGATCGTCCCGAGTGGCAATTATTATTATTAAACCATATCATACATAAGTAATATTATTACTTTCGTCTACATAATCATTCAATCTATGTTGATAAATTAAATGATTTTGTTGTGTGTGTTGGCCATCCCAATCTAACCGAGGTGCACATAACCCGACAAATACATATCA